>OX602118.1:9499550-10774550 GCA_951449985.1 Falcaria lacertinaria | reverse complement strand
CTAACCTAACCTAACCTAACCTAACCTAACCTAACCTAACCTAACCTAACCTAACCTAACCTAACCTAACCTAACCTAACCTAACCTAACCTAACCTAACCTAACCTAACCTAACCTAACCTAACCTAACCTAACCTAACCTAACCTAACCTAACCTAACCTAACCTAACCTAACCTAACCTAACCTAACCTAACCTAACCTAACCTAACCTAACCTAACCTAACCTAACCTAACCTAACCTAACCTAACCTAACCTAACCTAACCTAACCTAACCTAACCTAACCTAACCTAACCTAACCTAACCTAACCTAACCTAACCTAACCTAACCTAACCTAACCTAACCTAACCTAACCTAACCTAACCTAACCTAACCTAACCTAACCTAACCTAACCTAACCTAACCTAACCTAACCTAACCTAACCTAACCTAACCTAACCTAACCTAACCTAACCTAACCTAACCTAACCTAACCTAACCTAACCTAACCTAACCTAACCTAACCTAACCTAACCTAACCTAACCTAACCTAACCTAACCTAACCTAACCTAACCTAACCTAACCTAACCTAACCTAACCTAACCTAACCTAACCTAACCTAACCTAACCTAACCTAACCTAACCTAACCTAACCTAACCTAACCTAACCTAACCTAACCTAACCTAACCTAACCTAACCTAACCTAACCTAACCTAACCTAACCTAACCTAACCTAACCTAACCTAACCTAACCTAACCTAACCTAACCTAACCTAACCTAACCTAACCTAACCTAACCTAACCTAACCTAACCTAACCTAACCTAACCTAACCTAACCTAACCTAACCTAACCTAACCTAACCTAACCTAACCTAACCTAACCTAACCTAACCTAACCTAACCTAACCTAACCTAACCTAACCTAACCTAACCTAACCTAACCTAACCTAACCTAACCTAACCTAACCTAACCTAACCTAACCTAACCTAACCTAACCTAACCTAACCTAACCTAACCTAACCTAACCTAACCTAACCTAACCTAACCTAACCTAACCTAACCTAACCTAACCTAACCTAACCTAACCTAACCTAACCTAACCTAACCTAACCTAACCTAACCTAACCTAACCTAACCTAACCTAACCTAACCTAACCTAACCTAACCTAACCTAACCTAACCTAACCTAACCTAACCTAACCTAACCTAACCTAACCTAACCTAACCTAACCTAACCTAACCTAACCTAACCTAACCTAACCTAACCTAACCTAACCTAACCTAACCTAACCTAACCTAACCTAACCTAACCTAACCTAACCTAACCTAACCTAACCTAACCTAACCTAACCTAACCTAACCTAACCTAACCTAACCTAACCTAACCTAACCTAACCTAACCTAACCTAACCTAACCTAACCTAACCTAACCTAACCTAACCTAACCTAACCTAACCTAACCTAACCTAACCTAACCTAACCTAACCTAACCTAACCTAACCTAACCTAACCTAACCTAACCTAACCTAACCTAACCTAACCTAACCTAACCTAACCTAACCTAACCTAACCTAACCTAACCTAACCTAACCTAACCTAACCTAACCTAACCTAACCTAACCTAACCTAACCTAACCTAACCTAACCTAACCTAACCTAACCTAACCTAACCTAACCTAACCTAACCTAACCTAACCTAACCTAACCTAACCTAACCTAACCTAACCTAACCTAACCTAACCTAACCTAACCTAACCTAACCTAACCTAACCTAACCTAACCTAACCTAACCTAACCTAACCTAACCTAACCTAACCTAACCTAACCTAACCTAACCTAACCTAACCTAACCTAACCTAACCTAACCTAACCTAACCTAACCTAACCTAACCTAACCTAACCTAACCTAACCTAACCTAACCTAACCTAACCTAACCTAACCTAACCTAACCTAACCTAACCTAACCTAACCTAACCTAACCTAACCTAACCTAACCTAACCTAACCTAACCTAACCTAACCTAACCTAACCTAACCTAACCTAACCTAACCTAACCTAACCTAACCTAACCTAACCTAACCTAACCTAACCTAACCTAACCTAACCTAACCTAACCTAACCTAACCTAACCTAACCTAACCTAACCTAACCTAACCTAACCTAACCTAACCTAACCTAACCTAACCTAACCTAACCTAACCTAACCTAACCTAACCTAACCTAACCTAACCTAACCTAACCTAACCTAACCTAACCTAACCTAACCTAACCTAACCTAACCTAACCTAACCTAACCTAACCTAACCTAACCTAACCTAACCTAACCTAACCTAACCTAACCTAACCTAACCTAACCTAACCTAACCTAACCTAACCTAACCTAACCTAACCTAACCTAACCTAACCTAACCTAACCTAACCTAACCTAACCTAACCTAACCTAACCTAACCTAACCTAACCTAACCTAACCTAACCTAACCTAACCTAACCTAACCTAACCTAACCTAACCTAACCTAACCTAACCTAACCTAACCTAACCTAACCTAACCTAACCTAACCTAACCTAACCTAACCTAACCTAACCTAACCTAACCTAACCTAACCTAACCTAACCTAACCTAACCTAACCTAACCTAACCTAACCTAACCTAACCTAACCTAACCTAACCTAACCTAACCTAACCTAACCTAACCTAACCTAACCTAACCTAACCTAACCTAACCTAACCTAACCTAACCTAACCTAACCTAACCTAACCTAACCTAACCTAACCTAACCTAACCTAACCTAACCTAACCTAACCTAACCTAACCTAACCTAACCTAACCTAACCTAACCTAACCTAACCTAACCTAACCTAACCTAACCTAACCTAACCTAACCTAACCTAACCTAACCTAACCTAACCTAACCTAACCTAACCTAACCTAACCTAACCTAACCTAACCTAACCTAACCTAACCTAACCTAACCTAACCTAACCTAACCTAACCTAACCTAACCTAACCTAACCTAACCTAACCTAACCTAACCTAACCTAACCTAACCTAACCTAACCTAACCTAACCTAACCTAACCTAACCTAACCTAACCTAACCTAACCTAACCTAACCTAACCTAACCTAACCTAACCTAACCTAACCTAACCTAACCTAACCTAACCTAACCTAACCTAACCTAACCTAACCTAACCTAACCTAACCTAACCTAACCTAACCTAACCTAACCTAACCTAACCTAACCTAACCTAACCTAACCTAACCTAACCTAACCTAACCTAACCTAACCTAACCTAACCTAACCTAACCTAACCTAACCTAACCTAACCTAACCTAACCTAACCTAACCTAACCTAACCTAACCTAACCTAACCTAACCTAACCTAACCTAACCTAACCTAACCTAACCTAACCTAACCTAACCTAACCTAACCTAACCTAACCTAACCTAACCTAACCTAACCTAACCTAACCTAACCTAACCTAACCTAACCTAACCTAACCTAACCTAACCTAACCTAACCTAACCTAACCTAACCTAACCTAACCTAACCTAACCTAACCTAACCTAACCTAACCTAACCTAACCTAACCTAACCTAACCTAACCTAACCTAACCTAACCTAACCTAACCTAACCTAACCTAACCTAACCTAACCTAACCTAACCTAACCTAACCTAACCTAACCTAACCTAACCTAACCTAACCTAACCTAACCTAACCTAACCTAACCTAACCTAACCTAACCTAACCTAACCTAACCTAACCTAACCTAACCTAACCTAACCTAACCTAACCTAACCTAACCTAACCTAACCTAACCTAACCTAACCTAACCTAACCTAACCTAACCTAACCTAACCTAACCTAACCTAACCTAACCTAACCTAACCTAACCTAACCTAACCTAACCTAACCTAACCTAACCTAACCTAACCTAACCTAACCTAACCTAACCTAACCTAACCTAACCTAACCTAACCTAACCTAACCTAACCTAACCTAACCTAACCTAACCTAACCTAACCTAACCTAACCTAACCTAACCTAACCTAACCTAACCTAACCTAACCTAACCTAACCTAACCTAACCTAACCTAACCTAACCTAACCTAACCTAACCTAACCTAACCTAACCTAACCTAACCTAACCTAACCTAACCTAACCTAACCTAACCTAACCTAACCTAACCTAACCTAACCTAACCTAACCTAACCTAACCTAACCTAACCTAACCTAACCTAACCTAACCTAACCTAACCTAACCTAACCTAACCTAACCTAACCTAACCTAACCTAACCTAACCTAACCTAACCTAACCTAACCTAACCTAACCTAACCTAACCTAACCTAACCTAACCTAACCTAACCTAACCTAACCTAACCTAACCTAACCTAACCTAACCTAACCTAACCTAACCTAACCTAACCTAACCTAACCTAACCTAACCTAACCTAACCTAACCTAACCTAACCTAACCTAACCTAACCTAACCTAACCTAACCTAACCTAACCTAACCTAACCTAACCTAACCTAACCTAACCTAACCTAACCTAACCTAACCTAACCTAACCTAACCTAACCTAACCTAACCTAACCTAACCTAACCTAACCTAACCTAACCTAACCTAACCTAACCTAACCTAACCTAACCTAACCTAACCTAACCTAACCTAACCTAACCTAACCTAACCTAACCTAACCTAACCTAACCTAACCTAACCTAACCTAACCTAACCTAACCTAACCTAACCTAACCTAACCTAACCTAACCTAACCTAACCTAACCTAACCTAACCTAACCTAACCTAACCTAACCTAACCTAACCTAACCTAACCTAACCTAACCTAACCTAACCTAACCTAACCTAACCTAACCTAACCTAACCTAACCTAACCTAACCTAACCTAACCTAACCTAACCTAACCTAACCTAACCTAACCTAACCTAACCTAACCTAACCTAACCTAACCTAACCTAACCTAACCTAACCTAACCTAACCTAACCTAACCTAACCTAACCTAACCTAACCTAACCTAACCTAACCTAACCTAACCTAACCTAACCTAACCTAACCTAACCTAACCTAACCTAACCTAACCTAACCTAACCTAACCTAACCTAACCTAACCTAACCTAACCTAACCTAACCTAACCTAACCTAACCTAACCTAACCTAACCTAACCTAACCTAACCTAACCTAACCTAACCTAACCTAACCTAACCTAACCTAACCTAACCTAACCTAACCTAACCTAACCTAACCTAACCTAACCTAACCTAACCTAACCTAACCTAACCTAACCTAACCTAACCTAACCTAACCTAACCTAACCTAACCTAACCTAACCTAACCTAACCTAACCTAACCTAACCTAACCTAACCTAACCTAACCTAACCTAACCTAACCTAACCTAACCTAACCTAACCTAACCTAACCTAACCTAACCTAACCTAACCTAACCTAACCTAACCTAACCTAACCTAACCTAACCTAACCTAACCTAACCTAACCTAACCTAACCTAACCTAACCTAACCTAACCTAACCTAACCTAACCTAACCTAACCTAACCTAACCTAACCTAACCTAACCTAACCTAACCTAACCTAACCTAACCTAACCTAACCTAACCTAACCTAACCTAACCTAACCTAACCTAACCTAACCTAACCTAACCTAACCTAACCTAACCTAACCTAACCTAACCTAACCTAACCTAACCTAACCTAACCTAACCTAACCTAACCTAACCTAACCTAACCTAACCTAACCTAACCTAACCTAACCTAACCTAACCTAACCTAACCTAACCTAACCTAACCTAACCTAACCTAACCTAACCTAACCTAACCTAACCTAACCTAACCTAACCTAACCTAACCTAACCTAACCTAACCTAACCTAACCTAACCTAACCTAACCTAACCTAACCTAACCTAACCTAACCTAACCTAACCTAACCTAACCTAACCTAACCTAACCTAACCTAACCTAACCTAACCTAACCTAACCTAACCTAACCTAACCTAACCTAACCTAACCTAACCTAACCTAACCTAACCTAACCTAACCTAACCTAACCTAACCTAACCTAACCTAACCTAACCTAACCTAACCTAACCTAACCTAACCTAACCTAACCTAACCTAACCTAACCTAACCTAACCTAACCTAACCTAACCTAACCTAACCTAACCTAACCTAACCTAACCTAACCTAACCTAACCTAACCTAACCTAACCTAACCTAACCTAACCTAACCTAACCTAACCTAACCTAACCTAACCTAACCTAACCTAACCTAACCTAACCTAACCTAACCTAACCTAACCTAACCTAACCTAACCTAACCTAACCTAACCTAACCTAACCTAACCTAACCTAACCTAACCTAACCTAACCTAACCTAACCTAACCTAACCTAACCTAACCTAACCTAACCTAACCTAACCTAACCTAACCTAACCTAACCTAACCTAACCTAACCTAACCTAACCTAACCTAACCTAACCTAACCTAACCTAACCTAACCTAACCTAACCTAACCTAACCTAACCTAACCTAACCTAACCTAACCTAACCTAACCTAACCTAACCTAACCTAACCTAACCTAACCTAACCTAACCTAACCTAACCTAACCTAACCTAACCTAACCTAACCTAACCTAACCTAACCTAACCTAACCTAACCTAACCTAACCTAACCTAACCTAACCTAACCTAACCTAACCTAACCTAACCTAACCTAACCTAACCTAACCTAACCTAACCTAACCTAACCTAACCTAACCTAACCTAACCTAACCTAACCTAACCTAACCTAACCTAACCTAACCTAACCTAACCTAACCTAACCTAACCTAACCTAACCTAACCTAACCTAACCGAACCTAACCTAACCTAACCTAACCTAACCTAACCTAACCTAACCTAACCTAACCTAACCTAACCTAACCTAACCTAACCTAACCTAACCTAACCTAACCTAACCTAACCTAACCTAACCTAACCTAACCTAACCTAACCTAACCTAACCTAACCTAACCTAACCTAACCTAACCTAACCTAACCTAACCTAACCTAACCTAACCTAACCTAACCTAACCTAACCTAACCTAACCTAACCTAACCTAACCTAACCTAACCTAACCTAACCTAACCTAACCTAACCTAACCTAACCTAACCTAACCTAACCTAACCTAACCTAACCTAACCTAACCTAACCTAACCTAACCTAACCTAACCTAACCTAACCTAACCTAACCTAACCTAACCTAACCTAACCTAACCTAACCTAACCTAACCTAACCTAACCTAACCTAACCTAACCTAACCTAACCTAACCTAACCTAACCTAACCTAACCTAACCTAACCTAACCTAACCTAACCTAACCTAACCTAACCTAACCTAACCTAACCTAACCTAACCTAACCTAACCTAACCTAACCTAACCTAACCTAACCTAACCTAACCTAACCTAACCTAACCTAACCTAACCTAACCTAACCTAACCTAACCTAACCTAACCTAACCTAACCTAACCTAACCTAACCTAACCTAACCTAACCTAACCTAACCTAACCTAACCTAACCTAACCTAACCTAACCTAACCTAACCTAACCTAACCTAACCTAACCTAACCTAACCTAACCTAACCTAACCTAACCTAACCTAACCTAACCTAACCTAACCTAACCTAACCTAACCTAACCTAACCTAACCTAACCTAACCTAACCTAACCTAACCTAACCTAACCTAACCTAACCTAACCTAACCTAACCTAACCTAACCTAACCTAACCTAACCTAACCTAACCTAACCTAACCTAACCTAACCTAACCTAACCTAACCTAACCTAACCTAACCTAACCTAACCTAACCTAACCTAACCTAACCTAACCTAACCTAACCTAACCTAACCTAACCTAACCTAACCTAACCTAACCTAACCTAACCTAACCTAACCTAACCTAACCTAACCTAACCTAACCTAACCTAACCTAACCTAACCTAACCTAACCTAACCTAACCTAACCTAACCTAACCTAACCTAACCTAACCTAACCTAACCTAACCTAACCTAACCTAACCTAACCTAACCTAACCTAACCTAACCTAACCTAACCTAACCTAACCTAACCTAACCTAACCTAACCTAACCTAACCTAACCTAACCTAACCTAACCTAACCTAACCTAACCTAACCTAACCTAACCTAACCTAACCTAACCTAACCTAACCTAACCTAACCTAACCTAACCTAACCTAACCTAACCTAACCTAACCTAACCTAACCTAACCTAACCTAACCTAACCTAACCTAACCTAACCTAACCTAACCTAACCTAACCTAACCTAACCTAACCTAACCTAACCTAACCTAACCTAACCTAACCTAACCTAACCTAACCTAACCTAACCTAACCTAACCTAACCTAACCTAACCTAACCTAACCTAACCTAACCTAACCTAACCTAACCTAACCTAACCTAACCTAACCTAACCTAACCTAACCTAACCTAACCTAACCTAACCTAACCTAACCTAACCTAACCTAACCTAACCTAACCTAACCTAACCTAACCTAACCTAACCTAACCTAACCTAACCTAACCTAACCTAACCTAACCTAACCTAACCTAACCTAACCTAACCTAACCTAACCTAACCTAACCTAACCTAACCTAACCTAACCTAACCTAACCTAACCTAACCTAACCTAACCTAACCTAACCTAACCTAACCTAACCTAACCTAACCTAACCTAACCTAACCTAACCTAACCTAACCTAACCTAACCTAACCTAACCTAACCTAACCTAACCTAACCTAACCTAACCTAACCTAACCTAACCTAACCTAACCTAACCTAACCTAACCTAACCTAACCTAACCTAACCTAACCTAACCTAACCTAACCTAACCTAACCTAACCTAACCTAACCTAACCTAACCTAACCTAACCTAACCTAACCTAACCTAACCTAACCTAACCTAACCTAACCTAACCTAACCTAACCTAACCTAACCTAACCTAACCTAACCTAACCTAACCTAACCTAACCTAACCTAACCTAACCTAACCTAACCTAACCTAACCTAACCTAACCTAACCTAACCTAACCTAACCTAACCTAACCTAACCTAACCTAACCTAACCTAACCTAACCTAACCTAACCTAACCTAACCTAACCTAACCTAACCTAACCTAACCTAACCTAACCTAACCTAACCTAACCTAACCTAACCTAACCTAACCTAACCTAACCTAACCTAACCTAACCTAACCTAACCTAACCTAACCTAACCTAACCTAACCTAACCTAACCTAACCTAACCTAACCTAACCTAACCTAACCTAACCTAACCTAACCTAACCTAACCTAACCTAACCTAACCTAACCTAACCTAACCTAACCTAACCTAACCTAACCTAACCTAACCTAACCTAACCTAACCTAACCTAACCTAACCTAACCTAACCTAACCTAACCTAACCTAACCTAACCTAACCTAACCTAACCTAACCTAACCTAACCTAACCTAACCTAACCTAACCTAACCTAACCTAACCTAACCTAACCTAACCTAACCTAACCTAACCTAACCTAACCTAACTAACCTAACCTAACCTAACCTAACCTAACCTAACCTAACCTAACCTAACCTAACCTAACCTAACCTAACCTAACCTAACCTAACCTAACCTAACCTAACCTAACCTAACCTAACCTAACCTAACCTAACCTAACCTAACCTAACCTAACCTAACCTAACCTAACCTAACCTAACCTAACCTAACCTAACCTAACCTAACCTAACCTAACCTAACCTAACCTAACCTAACCTAACCTAACCTAACCTAACCTAACCTAACCTAACCTAACCTAACCTAACCTAACCTAACCTAACCTAACCTAACCTAACCTAACCTAACCTAACCTAACCTAACCTAACCTAACCTAACCTAACCTAACCTAACCTAACCTAACCTAACCTAACCTAACCTAACCTAACCTAACCTAACCTAACCTAACCTAACCTAACCTAACCTAACCTAACCTAACCTAACCTAACCTAACCTAACCTAACCTAACCTAACCTAACCTAACCTAACCTAACCTAACCTAACCTAACCTAACCTAACCTAACCTAACCTAACCTAACCTAACCTAACCTAACCTAACCTAACCTAACCTAACCTAACCTAACCTAACCTAACCTAACCTAACCTAACCTAACCTAACCTAACCTAACCTAACCTAACCTAACCTAACCTAACCTAACCTAACCTAACCTAACCTAACCTAACCTAACCTAACCTAACCTAACCTAACCTAACCTAACCTAACCTAACCTAACCTAACCTAACCTAACCTAACCTAACCTAACCTAACCTAACCTAACCTAACCTAACCTAACCTAACCTAACCTAACCTAACCTAACCTAACCTAACCTAACCTAACCTAACCTAACCTAACCTAACCTAACCTAACCTAACCTAACCTAACCTAACCTAACCTAACCTAACCTAACCTAACCTAACCTAACCTAACCTAACCTAACCTAACCTAACCTAACCTAACCTAACCTAACTAACCTAACCTAACCTAACCTAACCTAACCTAACCTAACCTAACCTAACCTAACCTAACCTAACCTAACCTAACCTAACCTAACCTAACCTAACCTAACCTAACCTAACCTAACCTAACCTAACCTAACCTAACCTAACCTAACCTAACCTAACCTAACCTAACCTAACCTAACCTAACCTAACCTAACCTAACCTAACCTAACCTAACCTAACCTAACCTAACCTAACCTAACCTAACCTAACCTAACCTAACCTAACCTAACCTAACCTAACCTAACCTAACCTAACCTAACCTAACCTAACCTAACCTAACCTAACCTAACCTAACCTAACCTAACCTAACCTAACCTAACCTAACCTAACCTAACCTAACCTAACCTAACCTAACCTAACCTAACCTAACCTAACCTAACCTAACCTAACCTAACCTAACCTAACCTAACCTAACCTAACTAACCTAACCTAACCTAACCTAACCTAACCTAACCTAACCTAACCTAACCTAACCTAACCTAACCTAACCAACCTAACCTAACCTAACCTAACCTAACCTAACCTAACCTAACCTAACCTAACCTAACCTAACCTAACCTAACCTAACCTAACCTAACCTAACCTAACCTAACCTAACCTAACCTAACCTAACCTAACCTAACCTAACCTAACCTAACCTAACCTAACCTAACCTAACCTAACCTAACCTAACCTAACCTAACCTAACCTAACCTAACCTAACCTAACCTAACCTAACCTAACCTAACCTAACCTAACCTAACCTAACCTAACCTAACCTAACCTAACCTAACCTAACCTAACCTAACCTAACCTAACCTAACCTAACCTAACCTAACCTAACCTAACCTAACCTAACCTAACCTAACCTAACCTAACCTAACCTAACCTAACCTAACCTAACCTAACCTAACCTAACTAACCTAACCTAACCTAACCTAACCTAACCTAACCTAACCTAACCTAACCTAACCTAACCTAACCTAACCTAACCTAACCTAACCTAACCTAACCTAACCTAACCTAACCTAACTAACCTAACCTAACCTAACCTAACCTAACCTAACCTAACCTAACCTAACCTAACCTAACTAACCTAACCTAACCTAACCTAACCTAACCTAACCTAACCTAACCTAACCTAACCTAACCTAACCTAACCTAACCTAACCTAACCTAACCTAACCTAACCTAACCTAACCTAACCTAACACCTAACCTAACCTAACCTAACCTAACCTAACCTAACCTAACCTAACCTAACCTAACCTAACCTAACCTAACCTAACCTAACCTAACCTAACCTAACCTAACCTAACCTAACCTAACCTAACCTAACCTAACCTAACCTAACCTAACCTAACCTAACCTAACCTAACCTAACCTAACCTAACCTAACCTAACCTAACCTAACCTAACCTAACCTAACCTAACCTAACCTAACCTAACCTAACCTAACCTAACCTAACCTAACCTAACCTAACCTAACCTAACCTAACCTAACCTAACCTAACCTAACCTAACCTAACCTAACCTAACCTAACCTAACCTAACCTAACCTAACCTAACCTAACCTAACCTAACCTAACCTAACCTAACCTAACCTAACCTAACCTAACCTAACCTAACCTAACCTAACCTAACCTAACCTAACCTAACCTAACCTAACCTAACCTAACCTAACCTAACCTAACCTAACCTAACCTAACCTAACCTAACCTAACCTAACCTAACCTAACCTAACCTAACCTAACCTAACCTAACCTAACCTAACCTAACCTAACCTAACCTAACCTAACCTAACCTAACCTAACCTAACCTAACCTAACCTAACCTAACCTAACCTAACCTAACCTAACCTAACCTAACCTAACCTAACCTAACCTAACCTAACCTAACCTAACCTAACCTAACCTAACCTAACCTAACCTAACCTAACCTAACCTAACCTAACCTAACCTAACCTAACCTAACCTAACCTAACCTAACCTAACCTAACCTAACCTAACCTAACCTAACCTAACCTAACCTAACCTAACCTAACCTAACCTAACCTAACCTAACCTAACCTAACCTAACCTAACCTAACCTAACCTAACCTAACCTAACCTAACCTAACCTAACCTAACCTAACCTAACCTAACCTAACCTAACCTAACCTAACCTAACCTAACCTAACCTAACCTAACCTAACCTAACCTAACCTAACCTAACCTAACCTAACCTAACCTAACCTAACCTAACCTAACCTAACCTAACCTAACCTAACCTAACCTAACCTAACCTAACCTAACCTAACCTAACCTAACCTAACCTAACCTAACCTAACCTAACCTAACCTAACCTAACCTAACCTAACCTAACCTAACCTAACCTAACCTAACCTAACCTAACCTAACCTAACCTAACCTAACCTAACCTAACCTAACCTAACCTAACCTAACCTAACCTAACCTAACCTAACCTAACCTAACCTAACCTAACCTAACCTAACCTAACCTAACCTAACCTAACCTAACCTAACCTAACCTAACCTAACCTAACCTAACCTAACCTAACCTAACCTAACCTAACCTAACCTAACCTAACCTAACCTAACCTAACCTAACCTAACCTAACCTAACCTAACCTAACCTAACCTAACCTAACCTAACCTAACCTAACCTAACCTAACCTAACCTAACCTAACCTAACCTAACCTAACCTAACCTAACCTAACCTAACCTAACCTAACCTAACCTAACCTAACCTAACCTAACCTAACCTAACCTAACCTAACCTAACCTAACCTAACCTAACCTAACCTAACCTAACCTAACCTAACCTAACCTAACCTAACCTAACCTAACCTAACCTAACCTAACCTAACCTAACCTAACCTAACCTAACCGACATCGAATTGAAAATTTAAAAGTTAGGAATAAATTTCTACAGTTACGATACCAATCCGCTAGGTCGTATACTACACGGATACACAAATTAGAGACCCCTTGCTATTAGTTTCACAGATTTATTTAGTCATTTTCCTCAAAAAATTCACTTAGTCACTTTTTTGCTTAAATATCGAGTTTTCTTCAAAATTTCTGCACGATGTATCATTTAAATGCTTGTTGTTAACTTCCCGGAGCTCGCCCGCGTCGGTCCGCGCCCATACCTGCAATAAAAAATCAAAATTTTCCCCGCCCACCCACCCTTTGTCGTCACTGGGTATATCAACTCTGTACCTGAGCAATTTTTATAACTTAGTCAATTAATTATTTCTTGCCGCGTATTGAATTTCTACAGGTCCGCACACCTCATAATGAACCCACAAACAGCTCAGACGCCCCTAGCTGTCTCTCAAACGTCTGCAATGTCATCCAGAAGCGAATCTGATCCGGATGAATTCCGCGACGCCGTGTCACTGCCCGAACGACCGATGTCTAGGGGGCATGCAGAGCCTCAATCGAAGCAGCCCAAGCTGCCCTGCACCTCCGACGACGTAACAAGTATCAGGAGTTACGTAGAAACCACCTCCAGGCTCACAAAGTGTATTACTACGGCTATAAATGAAGGTAAAAGTGTGACGGCCGCAAACAAGCGGCTTATAGCTGCAGCCGCTGAGGAAATCATGAGGGCTGCTGCCCTGGTCCCGACGCTCGTGCCCGCACCAACTCCCGTCGCTGCTGCCGCGCCATCTGAAACAAACAAAGAAATAATTAATAACACAAATATAAAAGAAGAAATAATAGCAAGTTTAAAATGTGAACTGGATAAAATTAAGCAGGACACCAAGGACATTAAACAGTTGATATCAAACACAATGGGCAATGATAACCGCCCATCTAAATCAGGTAGTCGAGTAGCGGCGCGAAGAAGCTATGCCGCCGCCTTGGCGTCCAATGATGCCGTCCCCAAACCCACCTTTCCTGTCCTGGTAGAGTCCACCGACCCGACACACACTAGTGAGGACGTAATTAAGAGGGTGAAAGCTAGCGTGGATGTGATCAGCCTGGGAGTCGGCGTGAATAGCATCAGGAAAACAAAGGGAGGAAAGGTAGTTGTAACTTGCGACGACAATCAGGGAAGAGAAAGGCTGCAAAAGGCTCTTAGAGAAAAAGACAGGCAACTCACTGTAGGAGAACCTGCAGTCAGAAACCCACTGCTTAAACTGATAGGCGTATCCCAGGACTTAAGCGACGGCAAGATCGAAGAAGCCATCCTTAAGCAAAACACATCGCTTCTGGCGGAACTCTCAACAGGGGAACTAGAAGCTAAAGTGCAGAGACGAACAAAAGGAAGGAACAACTTAGTTTCAAACATCATTGTCCAGGTCAGCCCAGGAGTTTGGCGTAGTCTGGTAGACCGAAAAATCCGTCTGGGCTACCAAATAATTACAGTAATAGACCAGTCTCCGCTGACTCAATGCTACAAGTGTCTTGGGTTTGGGCATAGAGCACAGGAATGCACCAACGCCGTATGTTGTGGATATTGTGCCCAGGCTCATGACACCAGAGAGTGCCCCAACAGAGGCGAGGAGGCCCTCTGTCACAATTGCAAAGAGGGAGACCATGACGCAGCACACCCCGCTTACAGCTGGCAGTGCCCCCAATGGCAAAGGTGGGACCGGGTAGCCCGCCTCGCCGTAAGATATTGCTAAGGGCGTGCTACGTGCAACAAACACAGCGGGACAACAGCCCCGAACAGATAATGTCATAAAAATTCTACAAAGCAATTTGGGGAGGGGGTTCGTAGCGACTAGCGAACTAAAACAATACATCGCAAAACATGAATATTCCATTGCTCTAATAACTGAACCATACATAGGCAAACAAACCACAATCAACAACATTCCTGGATACCAAGTGTACCAGTTCCCAAAAGACAGGAACACCAAAGCGTGTATCGCAATCAAGAACGGCTTAGGATCCACACTTGGCATCACAAAGCACTCCACTGCAAATCTGTGCATAGTTCAGCTCACCCTTAAAAACAATAACATAATCTACTTATGCAGCGTGTATGTTGAACCCGACAGTGATCAGCATAATACCCTTGCTCAACTGGAACTATTTCTGACGGAAACTGGAAATGCAAAACACGTAATTTGTGGGGACTTTAATGGCTGGAACACAGCATGGGGCTCTCAAAGCACTAACAGGCGAGGCAGGGATATCATGGACATAATTACATCGAACGATCTTGAGATATGTAACACTGGTTCAAACGCCACCTTTGAAACCACCACTCATGGGCAAAATAGATCATCCATCATAGACCTCACCTTGACCACCAATAATCTTGCATCATATGTACAAAACTGGACCATTAACCATGAAGCCACACCCGCCTCCGACCACAACGCCATCCACTTCACAATTAACCTTAAACGTGACAAGATCAAGAAGAACATCTCAAACTCCACTTACCGATATAACACCAAAAACGCTGATTGGGATGCAGTCTCCACCAGTATTAAACAGGAAATAGATAAAACCCGCCTAGACCAAGTAGACCTCCAAAACCTAAATGCAACTGAAATAGACGAATTCGTAATAAATGTCACCGATGCCATTACAATAGCCTGCGACAAAAGCCTGAAAAAGAAAACTCACCTGCAGCACCGCACACCCTGGTGGAATGACGAACTCGAGACGCTGAAAAAGAAAGTTATACATATACACCACCGCGTCCGCGATCTGAAAAAGGGAAAGAAAGACCTCACAAACATACTAAAAGAACAACAGGAAATAAGACAGGAATATGCGGAAGCTATAAGTAGAACCTCAACAGAGTGTTTCCGAGAGTTCTGTACAAAACAAGGAAAAGAAGACGTATGGTCCATGACTAACAGACTCTTAAAAAATACTACGCAGCCCAAACCAACATCTACATTACATCTCGGCAACAATCATTACACCAATTCAAGTGCAGAATCAGCGCAAGCGTTGATTAACAATTTTTTTCCTGACGACACAAAAGATGATAATACCCAGAAGGAAATAAGAACACAATCAATGCTGGAGCCAGAAACTGAAGACGACCGTGAATTCACCGAAGAAGAAATTATAGAATGCGTGAAGGAAATGAACCCTAACAAAGCACCTGGCCCAGATCACCTCACAGCAGATATATGTCACTGTTTCGTTCTCTGCTACCCCACCCTATTTACGAACCTCATAAACAGATGTATTAAAATATCCCATTTCCCCACCTCCTGGAAAATAGCCTTCATTAAAGCCATACCTAAACCAAACAAAAACGACCTCAACGATATAGACACTCTCCGACCAATAGGTTTAATAAACGTATTTGGTAAAGCATTCGAAAAACTCATTGCTAAACGCCTCACACACCACATGAATACTACTGGCACTTCCAACCCATTGCAGTTCGGCTTTAAACAACAAGCGTCTACAACAGACGCTCTACGCAGGGCGATCAATGCGATGAAAGATGCAAAACAGTGCGGTAAGCTGGTCGTCGCCATTTCCCTAGATATTAAGGGCGCTTTTGACAATGCCTGGTGGCCAGCCCTTATGCATAGACTACATCGCATTGAGTGTCCTGCGAACATACAAAAAATCATCACAAATTACCTAAAAGATAGAACAGCAGTCCTAAACTACTCTGACGCCACAATCACCAAGAACCTCACGCGCGGATGCATACAGGGATCGGTCCTTGGACCTATCTTCTGGAACATTATAATGGACGATCTACTGGAATATTCTCTCCCCGACGGCTGTCACATCCAGGCCTACGCCGATGATGTTCTGCTGATAGTCTCTGCAAAAACACCCCAAGAACTTGAATATGCTTCCAATACCGCTCTGAAAACAATAACAAATTGGGGTGAAAAGAATAAGCTCACTTTCGGACATGCAAAAACGCAAATCATTACATGCACTCCTAAAGCCAAAAAAGCAAACATAAATATAGATAATAATACACTTAAATATAGCAATGAAATAAAAGTACTAGGAGTTATAATAGACAGCAATTTCAAATTCATTAAACATTCAGAATACATCACAGATAAAGCCCAAAAAATATATCTTAAACTATGCAGGATCATCCGCCCCACATGGGGAATAAAATCAGAAAATGTAAATATAATATACAATCAGGTGATAGAACCAATAATTACTTACGCTGCTGAGATCTGGGGCACGGCAACGAAATATCAGTCAGTGACTAATGCACTCAGGTCGCTGCAGAGGCGATTTGCGATAAAATCCATCAGAGGTTTTCGCACAATTTCGACCTCTGCGGCCATAGCACTGGCGGATTTCACCCCACTCGACGTGAAAATACAGGAGATAGCTGACATCCAAAGGACAAAAGCTCTAGGAACTTCTAAATACCTACCGACGGACATTCCGCTAGATAAGCCAATACATCCATCCAAACTACCACATCCTAGTATCCGACCAACTATCAAAATCCTAAAAGCCGCCAGTGATGAGGAAATAGATCAGTACTGTTCTCCACAAGACACCAAAGTTTACACTGATGGAAGCAAGCATGATAACCGAGTTGGAGCAGCCGTAGTTATTCATCACCCCGAAGGACGCAAGACCACATACCGCCTCAAATTACATGACAGCTGCTCGGTATTTCAGGCCGAGTGCCTTGCAATTGAAAAAGCACTAAATCACTGCGTCAAGAAAAACACAGCAAATATAGTTATTTTATCCGATTCCATGTCAGCCCTTCAGGAAATTGCAAACAGAAATAGCTTAAATAACATCATCCATAAAATACACAATCACATAACACAAATAGAACTAAGCGGCAAAGTCTCCTTCCTTTGGGTAAAAGCCCACACTGGACTGCAGGGAAATGAAGAAGCCGACGGGGAGGCCAAGAAAGCTGCCACATTACATAAGGCCCCAGACTTCAATAAGTTCCCCATCAGCCACTTCAAGTACCTAAGAAAGAAGCAGTCGGAAGACGAAAGCAACTCAGCATACGTAACATCTAACACAGGAAAGCATTTACAGAAATGGCTACCTAACATACAATCAATAAAGGAACTGAGAAAACGATCGACAGTGACATTTGAAATGACGCAAGTACTAACAGGACACGGCTACCATAAGTCGTATTTAAAAAGATTCAAAATAACGGACGACGACACCTGTCCCTGTGACGGTGTAACAGTACAGACTATCCACCACCTACTGAGGGAATGTCCGAAATTCATGAATGATAGACACGACCATGAGTCAGTATGTAATCATATGGGAACGGATCCATATGAGATTGCTAGCTTAATTAAAAATGAATGTTGTTTAACGTCTTTCCAAGATTACATAAAGGGTATAATCAAAAGCCTGAAAAAGTTTAATAACACGTAAAGATCAATGAAATAATCAATAAATATAATCTATGTAAAAAAAAAAAAAAAAAAAAAAAAAAAAAAAAAAAAAAAAAAAAAAAAAAAAAAAAAAAAAAAAAAAAAAAAAAAAAAAAAAAAAAAAAAAAATTAACTATATATATATATAAATTAATATAACAATACATAAATATGTATGTAAACTAGCATTATATTTATATTCAAATACCTTATATATCAAAACTTAAGAAAACTCGTGAACATTATAAATACTGTAGATATGAAAGAAAAAATATAAAGTTCAAAAAGGTAAAAGCCGCCCGTATCCATCGCGGGGACTTTCATCTTAAAATATTAAGATCCAAAAAAAAAAACCTAACCTAACCTAACCTAACCTAACCTAACCTAACCTAACCTAACCTAACCTAACCTAACCTAACCTAACCTAACCTAACCTAACCTAACCTAACCTAACCTAACCTAACCTAACCTAACCTAACCTAACCTAACCTAACCTAACCTAACCTAACCTAACCTAACCTAACCTAACCTAACCTAACCTAACCTAACCTAACCTAACCTAACCTAACCTAACCTAACCTAACCTAACCTAACCTAACCTAACCTAACCTAACCTAACCTAACCTAACCTAACCTAACCTAACCTAACCTAACCTAACCTAACCTAACCTAACCTAACCTAACCTAACCTAACCTAACCTAACCTAACCTAACCTAACCTAACCTAACCTAACCTAACCTAACCTAACCTAACCTAACCTAACCTAACCTAACCTAACCTAACCTAACCTAACCTAACCTAACCTAACCTAACCTAACCTAACCTAACCTAACCTAACCTAACCTAACCTAACCTAACCTAACCTAACCTAACCTAACCTAACCTAACCTAACCTAACCTAACCTAACCTAACCTAACCTAACCTAACCTAACCTAACCTAACCTAACCTAACCTAACCTAACCTAACCTAACCTAACCTAACCTAACCTAACCTAACCTAACCTAACCTAACCTAACCTAACCTAACCTAACCTAACCTAACCTAACCTAACCTAACCTAACCTAACCTAACCTAACCTAACCTAACCTAACCTAACCTAACCTAACCTAACCTAACCTAACCTAACCTAACCTAACCTAACCTAACCTAACCTAACCTAACCTAACCTAACCTAACCTAACCTAACCTAACCTAACCTAACCTAACCTAACCTAACCTAACCTAACCTAACCTAACCTAACCTAACCTAACCTAACCTAACCTAACCTAACCTAACCTAACCTAACCTAACCTAACCTAACCTAACCTAACCTAACCTAACCTAACCTAACCTAACCTAACCTAACCTAACCTAACCTAACCTAACCTAACCTAACCTAACCTAACCTAACCTAACCTAACCTAACCTAACCTAACCTAACCTAACCTAACCTAACCTAACCTAACCTAACCTAACCTAACCTAACCTAACCTAACCTAACCTAACCTAACCTAACCTAACCTAACCTAACCTAACCTAACCTAACCTAACCTAACCTAACCTAACCTAACCTAACCTAACCTAACCTAACCTAACCTAACCTAACCTAACCTAACCTAACCTAACCTAACCTAACCTAACCTAACCTAACCTAACCTAACCTAACCTAACCTAACCTAACCTAACCTAACCTAACCTAACCTAACCTAACCTAACCTAACCTAACCTAACCTAACCTAACCTAACCTAACCTAACCTAACCTAACCTAACCTAACCTAACCTAACCTAACCTAACCTAACCTAACCTAACCTAACCTAACCTAACCTAACCTAACCTAACCTAACCTAACCTAACCTAACCTAACCTAACCTAACCTAACCTAACCTAACCTAACCTAACCTAACCTAACCTAACCTAACCTAACCTAACCTAACCTAACCTAACCTAACCTAACCTAACCTAACCTAACCTAACCTAACCTAACCTAACCTAACCTAACCTAACCTAACCTAACCTAACCTAACCTAACCTAACCTTTTTTTTTTTTTTTTTTTTTTTTGACCCGGGAAAATCCTTTATGGATACCACCCGGCTCCGGGGGGAGCAGAGTGGTTATGTGGGAGTCCTCGCCTGAGGGGCCTTACTACCCCCACGGGGGGGTAGTAAGTGAGGTTACCCACTAAAAACCCGGGATGAGCAGTCTGCCGCCTAGTCGGGGCGAGATGGGGTAGCGTTAGCAATCACCATCTCGCCCCGGCGGTTGGCCCGTCACCGGTGACGGGCCCCGGCCAAGGGAGGGATGACCCAGCTCATTAGGGCCATCCCCCAGACGTGTGGGTTCGTGCAAGCCAGTGGAGAATCCCCCGACTCTCCACCGATGATCCGCACAGCACTAGGATAGAGCGAGAAGGCGCCCGAATCGCCTTCTCCTTCCACCAGTTCGTCTACGCCGGAGCGGGTCTGCGAGGACGTCGTCCTCCCTCGCCCGCTCCGCAGCCTCTTTCTGCGCCATCACCTCTTCGCAGAAAGAGACCACCGCCTGCCACGATCCGTCGCTGCCGAGCATAGCGTTAACCACACTCGGCAGCGACAGATCTGCGCCTATGACCGCTGTGAGGGTGTGCCGCATGGGACTCCACGCGGCACACTCCTCCAGCGTGTGGAGCGCCGTGTCTTCTGGCGCTCCACACTCGTGACAGGCGGGGGTCGCCTCACGTCTTGCGATGTGATGCAGGTACTTTCCGAAACATCCATGCCCGGAAAGCACCTGCACCAATCGGAAGGTGAGCGACCCGAATCGCCGCCCTACCCACCTCCGAAGGACCGGGCGAATGGCATCCACCGTCCTCTGTCCAGGGACCGGTGGAGCCAGGTCCTCCGTCCACCGCCGCAACAGGGCGGCCCGCGCCTGCCGTCGCATGCGCGTGACCTCCTCCCACGCTGGAGGCTCCCCGCGGGTTCTCCTCGCCGCCACGAAGTGGTACACTTCGGCGAGGACCTCCGCTTGGAGCTCCCAGGGGGGATCACCGGCCAACGCGCATCCCGCCGTCCAGGACACCGTCCGGTACCCGCGTATCGCCCTCGTCGCGATGACCCGCTGCGGACGACGCAGCAGGGCCTTATTGGCGCGACCGAGGGCGTCCACCCAGACAGGTGCCCCGTACAAGGCCATACTCCGGATCACTCCGGAGTACAGGCGACGACATGTGGCGCTCGGGCCGCCCACGTTGGGCAGCAGCCTCCCAAGGGCGGCAGCGGCGCCTATGACTTTTGGGGCCAGTTGAGTGAAGTGGGCCCCAAAAGTCCACCGCCCGTCCAGGATGAGACCCAGGTACCTCATCTGGGTCCCAACCCGGACCAGGACCCCGTCCAGGTCTACCCTCGTTCCTGGAGGGGGTCCCCCCCGAGGCCCATGGAACATTAGGGCCTCGGTCTTGGAGAGGGCGACCTCCAGCCCCAGGGCACGTATGCGGCCGACCACGAGTGTTGTGGCCACCGTGGCCCGCCGCACCGTCTCCCCGAGGTCCCTCCCCTTGACTACGACTAGCGTGTCATCCGCGTAGCACGCAACCCGCATACTTGCGGGAAACGTGCCGCGGAGCACCCAGTCGTAGCCAATGTTCCACAGGAGCGGTCCCAACACTGACCCCTGTGGAACCCCGCAGGACACGCGACGTCGCCTCAGACCGTCGCGTCCCTCCACCAGGACCTCGCGGTCCCGGAGGTAGTCGGCCAACAGCCTACGCAGATACAGGGGCACTCCGTGATAGCGGAGCGCCTCCCGTATTGTCCCGTGCGGTAGGCTGTTGAAGGCGTTGGCAATGTCAAGCGAGACAGCCAACGCCTTTTCCCCCCCGCCGACTGCGTCCTGCGTCCACCCCTTGATCCAGAGCAGGGCGTCTATCGTTGACCGCCCTGCCCTGAATCCGAACTGGGCCTCTGAAAGGTCAGGCCCGGTTCCCCCCAGGTGCCGGATGACACGGGAAGCCACTATTCTCTCCAGCAGCTTCGCCGTGTCATCCAGCAGCACGATTGGCCTGTATGCGGCGTGCGAGTCTGCGTCTCGCCCTTCCTTCCGCAACAGGCACAATCGCCCGTCCTTCCAGAGCTTCGGGAACTGACCCGACGTGAGGCACGCGTCGAACAGTTCCCGAAGCTGACCGCCCATCTCCCTAAGGGCGATCCTGAGGATCCGCCCGGGAATCCCGTCTGGTCCCGGGGCAGTCTTCTTGCCTCTCAGGCGGGAGACTGCTACCTCCATCTCCTCCTCTGTTATAGGCGGAATGGAGGCCGGGTCCTCCTCCTCCTGGAAGGACGGGGTGGCCATCGGTGGAGGGGTGTAGTGGGGGTCGCTGTCGGGGAATAGCCCCCCCAGCACCCTCTCCAGGAGCTCTGGCTCCAGGGACTCCGCGATAGGGGGCGCTCTGCCCCGGAACTTATTCCGGGCAGACTTATAAGGGCGCCCCCATGGGTCCCTGTCGAGGCCCTCCAGCTGCTCGCACCAGCCGAGGGCCTTAGCCCGGCCGATGGCCAGCTTCAGCTCCTGTTTGGCTATCTTTACATTGCCATACAGGAGCTGCTCGGCCGCCAGCTGCTCCGCCGGCAGCTGGTCGTCCGTCCGGCCGTGGCGGCGCCTCCTGCAGTGGTAATAGAGGCGCCGCGTCTCCGAGCATCGCGCTCGGAGATCCTCAATCTCCGAGCACCACCAGTAAACTTGGCGGCGCTCGGGGTGGCGTCGGGACCTCGGCATGGCGGCGTCGCAGACCGCCGTCACCGCCTCCCGGAACCGGCTCGCCGCGACGGCCACCTCCGGGTGCATGGGGCCGGCAACCCACGACTGCACCATAGCCGCCTCTTCAGCCAACTCGGCATCGAGGCGACCAATCGCCCAGCGCGGGAAGAGTGCCCCATCCACGCGCCGAGTCCCTCCTTGGTGGGAGGTGGCGATCTCGAACCGTATGTAGTTGTGGTCCGAGAGAGTCGCCACCTCCGCCACCACTCTCCAGGCCTGGACACGTGCTGCGACTTCCGGGGTGGCGAACGAAACGTCCACCACGGACCCCCCGTTGTGTCGCACGCACGTGTGGACTGACCCTCTGTTGAGCAGGGTCAGCCCTGCGGCAACCGCCCACTCCCTGACAATCTCCCCGCGAGTGTCAGTGGAGGGGTTGCCCCAGGCCTGGGCCTTGGCGTTCAGGTCCCCCATGAGGAGGACCTGACGTGGCGCCTGCCTTCTCACCGCCGCGGCCAGGAGGTCTAGATAAACCTCCAGCTCCGCGACGGTTCTATTGGGGGAGAAGTATATGCCGACTACCGCATACCTCTCCCACTTGGCCACCACGTACCCCGAACCCCTCTCTGACACCGAGAGGGGGGGGCCGCCACCGGCACGTCCAATTATGGCTACGGAGCCGTCTAGATCCCCAGCCCAGTAGGGATGGGACTGGGGAATGTAATACGGCTCCGCAGCAACCGCCAAATCGATCCGCCACTGCGCCAGGGACTGCATTAGCAGATCCTGAGCCCTGACGCAGTGGTTTAAATTCGTCTGTAGGAGGTTTTGCTGTCCGACTTGATCCATCAATCAGACTACAACCTCCATGCTCGCCGAACTTTCGCGGCGAACAACCTCAGGAGCGGCGACTTTGGCTGCCGGTCGGGGGATGGCCGGGGTCCTGGCGGCCTGTCCCTTCGTCTTTGGGGGGACACAGTTTTGTCCCCCCATCCTGTGCTCGGCAGGTCGCCCCGACTCTGCGCATATCGCGCAGTGCGGGGCCCTCCTCTGGCAGCTCGCCGCCTTGTGGCCTGCGCCTCCACAACGGAAGCACAGGTCCCCCCTGTCTGCCGACGAGGGACACTGGGGACGCGTATGCCCGAGTCCCATGCACTTGAAGCAGCGCATGGGAAGCGCCGCCAGTGCCACCACGCGCACCGAGCTCCACCCCACCAACAGCCTGCCCTGTGCCAGCAACACTTTGGCTACTGGGATTGGGCAGGATACAAGGGAAGAGCCGGTCCCGCCGTAGCTGCGACGTATCTCCCCGGCTTTGACGTGGAGTACGTCACAGCCGCCCACCTTGGCGATCGCCGCCGCCACTTTCTCCTTTGTGGCGGCGTCGTCCAGGCCCGTCACGTGCAATTGCGCGGACTTTACGGGCCTTGCGACGTTGGCCACCTCGGACAGGACACCGCGGAGCTTCTCCGCGAGCCTGTCCGCTTTGTCGCCGCTTTGGGAGCCAGGAATTTCGAGCATCCTGGCTCCCGTGGCCGTCTGTCGGAAGTTGATCCGGTCGATCCCCAATCCTTGGAGATCGACCTTCTCCTGCGCCGTCTCGAGGATGGCGCTGTAGGTTACCCCCTTTTCCGCGGCTTCGGGCTGTAGCGTCAGCACAACAGCCGCGGATTGGGAGGCTTTCAGCGCCTTCGCCTTCTTGGGCCCGGCGGCAGCGGAAGCCTTCTTGGCCTTAGGCTTCACGGCGGAGGGGGGGGCACGAGCTGCTGGGACAGGAGCGGGAGTGGGCGTTGCCGAGGAGGACGCTTTGCCCTTCCCCTTGCCTTTCCCCTTTCTTACTACTGTTGCCCAGGTGTCCGCCTTGGCAACAGCAGTTGGAGTCGTTTTTGGGGGGGCGTTGGGAGCCGCAGTCGAGGGGGGGGCGATGGGAGCCGAAGTCGAGGGCGTGGCAGCAGTAGCCTGCGGGGCCTGGGCAACCCGCTTTCGAGGGGTCGGTTTCGGGGGTGGGGGGGCAACCGCTGCTGCAGCCTTCTTGGCGTCCGCTCGGAGAGGCGGGCGAAGGACCGGCGCTGGCAGGAGGCGATCCTCGATACCAGCGAGTCGGGCATTGAGCATTTGCCCGAACGTGGTGGTCAAGGACCGCATCATCTCCTCAACTAAATCTGCCCCCGGTACAACAGCAGGGGGGGCTGGCGTCTCGGTGGCAGCGGCTGCTGCAGCAGCAGACGTAGCGGCAGCCGCTTGGGTCTTGGCTTCGGTGAAGCCTCGACGCAGCGCCTTCACCTCGGCCTTGCTGGCCTCCATTTCGAGGCGCAGGCGACTGTTTTCGGCTCTCAGCCGCCGCGTCTCTTCGGCCTCGCTCCTGCAGGCCAGGGCGTCAACTACTTCCCTCAGGGTCGACGCGGACCTCTTCAGGCGAGCAACAAACTCGCCTTTTAGGTTGCCAGATTTCTTGGCAACCTCTAAAATGCAGGCGAGCATTCCTCCTGCTTGAGCCCTCAGCTCTTGGGCATTTAGCACACTGAGGTCAGCGAATCCGGCATGGACATCGGAATCACTCCCGGTGTCAAGCAGACTTCCAGCGGCCACAGCGGCCGACCCCTTTTTGAATTTCCTGCCCTGCAGGACCTCAGCCAACTCCTCCACCAGTGGCTTTGGCGGTGGCTTCAGGAACTCGTCTCGCGTGGGGCCTCCTTTGGTGCCCTTCGCCCTTCCCCTCTGCGCCGTATTGACCTTGGCGGCCGCGGTCCCCTCGGTCTCTGTGTCCGACTCTAAGTAGCCGGGCGCGTAGAATGAGGAATAAGGCCGCTTCCTGCGGCTGTCACCCTCGTCACCCGACTCTTCAAATACGGACTCCACGTCCGACCTCCGTTCATCTCCCATGGAGACCTCCGACGGATCCCGGGAAGGAACCCGTGAAGTTTGGCCCTATCTATCTATCTATCTATCTATCTATCTATCTATCTATCTATCTATCTATCTATCTATCTATCTATCTATCTATCTATCTATCTATCTATCTATCTATCTATCTATCTATCTATCTATCTATCTATCTATCTATCTATCTATCTATCTATCTATCTATCTATCTATCTATCTATCTATCTATCTATCTATCTATCTATCTATCTATCTATCTATCTATCTATCTATCTATCTATCTATCTATCTATCTATCTATCTATCTATCTATCTATCTATCTATCTATCTATCTATCTATCTATCTATCTATCTATCTATCTATCTATCTATCTATCTATCTATCTATCTATCTATCTATCTATCTATCTATCTATCTATCTATCTATCTATCTATCTATCTATCTATCTATCTATCTATCTATCTATCTATCTATCTATCTATCTATCTATCTATCTATCTATCTATCTATCTATCTATCTATCTATCTATCTATCTATCTATCTATCTATCTATCTATCTATCTATCTATCTATCTATCTATCTATCTATCTATCTATCTATCTATCTATCTATCTATCTATCTATCTATCTATCTATCTATCTATCTATCTATCTATCTATCTATCTATCTATCTATCTATCTATCTATCTATCTATCTATCTATCTATCTATCTATCTATCTATCTATCTATCTATCTATCTATCTATCTATCTATCTATCTATCTATCTATCTATCTATCTATCTATCTATCTATCTATCTATCTATCTATCTATCTATCTATCTATCTATCTATCTATCTATCTATCTATCTATCTATCTATCTATCTATCTATCTATCTATCTATCTATCTATCTATCTATCTATCTATCTATCTATCTATCTATCTATCTATCTATCTATCTATCTATCTATCTATCTATCTATCTATCTATCTATCTATCTATCTATCTATCTATCTATCTATCTATCTATCTATCTATCTATCTATCTATCTATCTATCTATCTATCTATCTATCTATCTATCTATCTATCTATCTATCTATCTATCTATCTATCTATCTATCTATCTATCTATCTATCTATCTATCTATCTATCTATCTATCTATCTATCTATCTATCTATCTATCTATCTATCTATCTATCTATCTATCTATCTATCTATCTATCTATCTATCTATCTATCTATCTATCTATCTATCTATCTATCTATCTATCTATCTATCTATCTATCTATCTATCTATCTATCTATCTATCTATCTATCTATCTATCTATCTATCTATCTATCTATCTATCTATCTATCTATCTATCTATCTATCTATCTATCTATCTATCTATCTATCTATCTATCTATCTATCTATCTATCTATCTATCTATCTATCTATCTATCTATCTATCTATCTATCTATCTATCTATCTATCTATCTATCTATCTATCTATCTATCTATCTATCTATCTATCTATCTATCTATCTATCTATCTATCTATCTATCTATCTATCTATCTATCTATCTATCTATCTATCTATCTATCTATCTATCTATCTATCTATCTATCTATCTATCTATCTATCTATCTATCTATCTATCTATCTATCTATCTATCTATCTATCTATCTATCTATCTATCTATCTATCTATCTATCTATCTATCTATCTATCTATCTATCTATCTATCTATCTATCTATCTATCTATCTATCTATCTATCTATCTATCTATCTATCTATCTATCTATCTATCTATCTATCTATCTATCTATCTATCTATCTATCTATCTATCTATCTATCTATCTATCTATCTATCTATCTATCTATCTATCTATCTATCTATCTATCTATCTATCTATCTATCTATCTATCTATCTATCTATCTATCTATCTATCTATCTATCTATCTATCTATCTATCTATCTATCTATCTATCTATCTATCTATCTATCTATCTATCTATCTATCTATCTATCTATCTATCTATCTATCTATCTATCTATCTATCTATCTATCTATCTATCTATCTATCTATCTATCTATCTATCTATCTATCTATCTATCTATCTATCTATCTATCTATCTATCTATCTATCTATCTATCTATCTATCTATCTATCTATCTATCTATCTATCTATCTATCTATCTATCTATCTATCTATCTATCTATCTATCTATCTATCTATCTATCTATCTATCTATCTATCTATCTATCTATCTATCTATCTATCTATCTATCTATCTATCTATCTATCTATCTATCTATCTATCTATCTATCTATCTATCTATCTATCTATCTATCTATCTATCTATCTATCTATCTATCTATCTATCTATCTATCTATCTATCTATCTATCTATCTATCTATCTATCTATCTATCTATCTATCTATCTATCTATCTATCTATCTATCTATCTATCTATCTATCTATCTATCTATCTATCTATCTATCTATCTATCTATCTATCTATCTATCTATCTATCTATCTATCTATCTATCTATCTATCTATCTATCTATCTATCTATCTATCTATCTATCTATCTATCTATCTATCTATCTATCTATCTATCTATCTATCTATCTATCTATCTATCTATCTATCTATCTATCTATCTATCTATCTATCTATCTATCTATCTATCTATCTATCTATCTATCTATCTATCTATCTATCTATCTATCTATCTATCTATCTATCTATCTATCTATCTATCTATCTATCTATCTATCTATCTATCTATCTATCTATCTATCTATCTATCTATCTATCTATCTATCTATCTATCTATCTATCTATCTATCTATCTATCTATCTATCTATCTATCTATCTATCTATCTATCTATCTATCTATCTATCTATCTATCTATCTATCTATCTATCTATCTATCTATCTATCTATCTATCTATCTATCTATCTATCTATCTATCTATCTATCTATCTATCTATCTATCTATCTATCTATCTATCTATCTATCTATCTATCTATCTATCTATCTATCTATCTATCTATCTATCTATCTATCTATCTATCTATCTATCTATCTATCTATCTATCTATCTATCTATCTATCTATCTATCTATCTATCTATCTATCTATCTATCTATCTATCTATCTATCTATCTATCTATCTATCTATCTATCTATCTATCTATCTATCTATCTATCTATCTATCTATCTATCTATCTATCTATCTATCTATCTATCTATCTATCTATCTATCTATCTATCTATCTATCTATCTATCTATCTATCTATCTATCTATCTATCTATCTATCTATCTATCTATCTATCTATCTATCTATCTATCTATCTATCTATCTATCTATCTATCTATCTATCTATCTATCTATCTATCTATCTATCTATCTATCTATCTATCTATCTATCTATCTATCTATCTATCTATCTATCTATCTATCTATCTATCTATCTATCTATCTATCTATCTATCTATCTATCTATCTATCTATCTATCTATCTATCTATCTATCTATCTATCTATCTATCTATCTATCTATCTATCTATCTATCTATCTATCTATCTATCTATCTATCTATCTATCTATCTATCTATCTATCTATCTATCTATCTATCTATCTATCTATCTATCTATCTATCTATCTATCTATCTATCTATCTATCTATCTATCTATCTATCTATCTATCTATCTATCTATCTATCTATCTATCTATCTATCTATCTATCTATCTATCTATCTATCTATCTATCTATCTATCTATCTATCTATCTATCTATCTATCTATCTATCTATCTATCTATCTATCTATCTATCTATCTATCTATCTATCTATCTATCTATCTATCTATCTATCTATCTATGCTTTTTCTTTTGCTTTTGCTAATGCTTTTGCTAATAATAAGAAAAAGAAAAAAAAAAAAAGGAAACCTATAGGGCAATACAGACGGCGTAGCGCGGGCTGGCGCATGGCGGGCGGCGCGAATCGGGCTTTGCCTTTCCGATCGCGACGCACGTCATATGGTCATGACCTCAGATGACCTCACACTTTGACTATCTGTTTATCGTTCGATTACACTGAAACACTCAGACGTCACCGGAGTACCTTGCCTTGCCTAACCGTAAAACCAAGGAGAATATACCACTAGAGAGCGTATAGCCGGATTTCTTTTAAGTACACGACTCACTACTGCGAGCCGGGGGAACGAGCAAGAAAGCGCGGCTGCAATTGGTCAGTTCAAGGTCAAGTTGCGGAGGTATGCCTAATTAGGGATGGCTCTACTTGATTAAGGGAAAATAGTCGATATCGATAAAATGGATTTTAACATTAAAAAAAATACTCAATAAAAATCACATTAATATTTAATCAAAATCAGTCAATTACAAAAATAAAAACAAGTGTCCTGTTATTATTATTTTTAAAATGAATTAATTTGGTATATGTTTTTCGAATTAAAGTTTTAGGGTCCTGATTGTTCTTGGTAAAAAATTATATACGAGCGTCTACATATTTCTGAATTATGCATCTTGCTAATTTAATCAAATGATTAGTTGATTCTATTTCATATTGATGAAAATTAATATCAGGGAATAAATTATACCCAATCAGAGATTTTAAAACCGATCTTATAAAATAATCGGAATTATATTTCCGTCATAATATTTGAAGCCTGTAAAGATTGAATATTTCTTATATTCACGATTTGACTTTTCCTAACATATATCAATAAAACAAAACTTACTAAAATAGGCAAAAACATCGTTGGTATCGCTGAACTAAATAAACGTCGGCGTTGTTTTAAATATTCAAAACAATCGGGGGTGAAGTGCCTTGAACAAACAGCGCTGTATTTTGTTGGAAACCAATTTTCCCTATTAACCTTATCTATCCACTTTTCTTTTAATTCGGGAATCGTCGGAAATCTAAAATGAATACATGTATGTCAAACACACAGATGAAAAAACCGAGAACCTCCACTTTTTTTTAAAGTCGGTTAAAAGTAGATAGGTATTTAATGACAGTATCTGAATTAAATAAAAATTGTATTAAGTTTAATTTTATTATTATCGATATCGACTTCAGCCATTAAAGGTAACAGCACAGATTTTTACGATAAAAATACAAAGGGAGAGAAAGGGATAAACAATTAGAATTTCGTAATGATAGAAAGGGACTTTTCCAAAAGACAAACGCGCGCGACTCATCCGTGTGCTCGGTCACCCACCATTTTAAATAGACCCCTGCGCAGGCTCATAATGTGATTAAATCAAAAAGAATTTTCTTAGTGTTTACTTATCGATGAAAAGTTATGCCATCCTTTTTGTAACTAGATGTCTTGGAATGTTTCCCACACCACTTCACCGCGCATGAAGGCATTTTTATGCGTTATAAATTGCATAAAAAATGCAAATATTGGGAACTGTATGCGCAGTCAAGTGGTTTTATAGTCTTTGCGTAAAACGCAACTCGTAATTTCTACGACCTGCTATATAATTACATTCGCTCCTTCTCAAACACATTAACATATTGAAGTACATATAATTAGAGTACGACAATTACGCGAAACAAAAATCACAGCAACGAAACCGGAGCGACCACCCGTAAGAAGATTTTGCGCGAAACTGAATAAATTGACTGACAACTGATTAAACGAGTGTTCAAGGTCGGGATAGCTCCTTACACGTGCCAGTCGGTGCGTTTGACCGCGCGCGGCTCGAGCCCTTTCGGCATGGTCAAAGGAGCCGCTCAGACCGCCAAGGATACCGCGCCGGCCGCCGTCAACGACAGTGTTGAAATATTGCTCGATTTTGAGGAAATAGTTTTTTTTATATCGTTTTAATATTTATACGTCAAATTAAATACTGACTGTTTAAGAACTGTTTCGGCTCTGCTGGTACGATCATAGTAGGCCCCCAGTTCACCAAACAAACAATGGGGCCAATTCTGTTGTTAAACATTACTAAACTTAACTAATTTGATATGTCTAAAATATTGCCACCCTTATTTAACCCCGCACATGAGAAAGGGATCTTCTCTTATACTTTAATTAATCGGTCTTTACACAAATTGTCTACTATTTTTATTATTTTTAGTCTGGCTGTCTGTTTGTTTGTAATCTCCGAAAAGGCTGGACCGATTTGAACGGAAATTTCACTGGCAGATAGCTGATTTTACTGGGCGTAACATAGGCTACTTTCATTTTGGAAAAATGATTAGGGTTCCGCGCAACAAATACCAAACTTACGAAATTTTGAACAAAGTCAAAACTGTTGCACCGATTTGTACGGGACTTCGACTGGCAGATAGTTGAATTTACAGGGCGTAAATTAGGCTACATTTATTTTGGAAAAATAATTAATTTTCCGCGCCATCAACTTTCACCCATGAAATTGTAGACAACATTCGAATCATTGTATGGTTTCGGTTTTGTCCTCCGCATCGAACAGAAAATTGAACCGTGTACAATAATTATGTAATTAAGCTTTCGTGCGCATCTCCTGTAGTGTGATCGCTCAGGCTGCACGGCGACACGCGACGCGAGTGCGCGGGCGCCGCTCCGTGGACACAGTGTCCTCCATGTCCACGCACGTAGCATCCAACACCAAGAAGCCTTCGATTGGAACATGCTGGTCCTCGCGCTCGCCAGTCGACCTCCTACAAGCACAGTTATTCAGTGATGATGTACTCTGTGGAGTTATTAATGTAGTCATTACACTAAATGTGTGAGCTCTCATGCTGTGCGCGTTGCGTGTTTGAGAATAGATCGACGGCGCGGCCGGTGAGGCGGGGGCGGGCGGCGCGTGCTCGAGGGCGGGCGGCCAGTCTGCGGCGAGATGCGGCCCGCGCTGTGCATGGTTGTGGCTGCGCTGGCGGCGCACGCGCAGGAGATCTTCATCGGTCAGTACAACACAGTTTACATAGAGGGAACAATACAATTATGTTATTATTATACTTGCAGACGTCTAGACGTAGCTCATACACGGCTGGCACTCAACGGCGCACGATGCCGACGACGACATGCTGCTTGCTCTCCGTGTTTTCCGATGTATAATATAAGTATAATATTTGGGCCACATGCCGGTGTAGTCCGCCTCGTGCGAGCAGGCCGCGACGCGCGGTGTTCTTGATCGCGTACATTCATTTCGCAATAATACTGAATGTGAGCATTACAATTGTTTGGTTTGTTGTAACTCCCTGGCCAATAATGAGTATGTTTGTGTCATAGTTGTCCATCGTGCCTCGCCGTCCCTCCTCGCTGCAGGAAGAGCCGAGTGCCAACGTCACTACATATGCATGTGCATGCGCACTTCACGGCCTTCACTCCGCTTCTTCTCCGTATAGAGCGCGCCATTTATCTCTTGACATCTCTCTTGACGCAGGCGTGGTGGAGGAGCGGCCGGAGCGCGCTGTGCAGCTGGCGGCGGCCGTGCGCGCGGCGCTAGAGGGCGACGCGGAGCCCGGGGCGGACCAGCCCGGGGCGAGCCAAGCCGGGCCTGTTGAGCCCGGGGCTCCGCTGGCGCTGCCGGCGCACGTGTGCGCGCTGGCTGCGGACGGCGCGGAGGCGGCCGTGGCGGGGGGCGCCCGGCGCTCAGCCAGCCTGGCGGCGGCCGCCGCTGCGCGAGCCGCCCTGCCGTTACTGCTGGTGGACACCGCGCCGCCCGCTGCCGCCACCTGGGAGGCGCTGGCACTGTACCCGCACCCGGACGTGCTCGCCGCGGTCAGTGCCTGCCGGCCGTGAGGTAACGCCCGCTTGCGCAGTGCGTCACGTGCCGTGTGTGCAGGCGGGCGCGGATCTGTGCCGCGCCAAGGGCTGGCAGCGCGCCGTGCTGCTGCACGAGGGCAGCGCGCGTGGCGCGGCGCGGCTGGCGCCCGACCCCGACCCCCTGGTGCTGCTCGTGCGCCAGCTGCCGCCCGAGCGCGACCCGGCGCTGCTCAGGTCGGTGCCCCCCCGCCGCGCCGCCCACCGCCCGCAGCCCGCAGCCGGCCGAGGCTGACGAGCCCGCCTGACCGCAGGAACCTGCTGCTGGTGCTGAAGAAGCTGGGCTGGGTGAACTTCCTGGTGTGGTGCTCGCCGGAGTGCAGCGTGCGCGTGCTGGACGCGGCGCAGCGCGTGGGGCTGCTGGCCGAGCGGCACTCCTTCATCATCCTCTCGCTGGACCTGCACACGCAGCCGCTCGCTGACTACAGCCACGGCGGCGCCAACATCACCAGTCGGTTCTAAGCCACTCCTAAGTATTTAGTACGGGCGTTTGTTCTGCCGCTATAGGGTCGTGTTCCACCAGGCCTGCGCCTGTTCGATCCCGAGTCGAACGAGACGAGCGAGGTGATGTCGGCGTGGCGGTCTCAGGTGTCGCCGCTGCTGGGCGCGGCCGAGGCGGGGCGCGTGGCGCAGGCGCCGCCCACCGCGCTGCTGCTGGCGCACGAGGGCGCGCGGCTGGTGCGGCGCGCGCTGCGCCTGCTGCGCCTGCCGCGCCTGGCGCCCGCCAACTGCACGCGCGGCACCGGCGCCTTCCACGCCGACACGCTGCTCAACTACCTGCGCTCGGTGGGTGTGCGCGCGCGGTGTGTGCGGTGGCGAGTGTGTGTGACGCTGTGTGTGTGTGTGTGTGCAGGACGAGTGGGGCGGCGTGTCGTGGGAGGCGGACGGCGGGCGGCGCGCGGTGCAGCTGCAGGTGGTGGAGCTGGCGCGCGGCGGGCGGCTGGCGGCGGCGGGCCGCTGGGCGCCGCGCGGCGGGCTGCAGTGGGAGCGCCGGGACCCGCCCGCGCCCGCGCCGCCGCCCGACTCCATGACCAACCGCACATTCAACGTGCTCATCGCTATAGTTCAGTACTAACACCTATTACAATTACACGTGTAGCGCAGTTACATACATCGCACTTAATGCACAGCACATTACATTACATAGAAACTGGGGGTAGGTGAGTTTTAATTACTTACCTTGTAAACATATGAAAGATCGTGTTGTATTGTTAGCATGTATGCAATGTATTATGTCCCACATCCACACCGACAGTCTATGTCTACAGTCCATGACTGTGTTGTCACCAGTTCAGTTCTGCGTGTGCTTGTGGTCCACACTGACGTGACGCCACCTGTATAATGGGTTTCAGAGCAAGCCCTATGTAATGCGCAAGGAGTCCTCCGACCGGCTGACGGGGAACGATCGCTACGAAGGTATGGAACTGAGAAATATTTTAATTAATTTGAACTCTTTGTAAAAAAATATAAACCATAATATATTGTCAATATGTAAACAAAGTAACAAGTGGAGTAGTAGCCCTCCTATAAACAAAGTAACAAGTGGAGTAGTAGCCCTCCTATAAACAAAGTAACAAGTGGAGTAGTAGCCCTCCTATAAACAAAGTAACAAGTGGAGTAGTAGCCCTTCTATAAACAAAGTAACAAGTGGAGTAGTAGCCCTCCTATAAACAAAGTAACAAGTGGAGTAGTAGCCCTCCTATAAACAAAGTAACAAGTGGAGTAGTAGTCCTTCTATAAACAAAGTAACAAGTGGAGTAGTAGCCCTCCTATAAAGAAAGTAACAAGTGGAGTAGTAGCCCTTCTATAAACAAAGTAACAAGTGGAGTAGTAGCCCTTCTATAAACAAAGTAACAAGTGGAGTAGTAGCCCTCCTATAAACAAAGTAACAAGTGGAGTAGTAGCCCTTCTATAAACAAAGTAACAAGTGGAGTAGTAGCCCTCATATAAACAAAGTAACAAGTGGAGTAGTAGCCCTCCTATAAACAAAGTAACAAGTGGAGTAGTAGCCCTTCTATAAACAAAGTAACAAGTGGAGTAGTAGCCCTCCTATAAACAAAGTAACAAGTGGAGTAGTAGCCCTCATATAAACAAAGTAACAAGTGGAGTAGTAGCCCTCATATAAATTTGGAATGAGTAAGTACCTTCCAGTTGGAGCAGATATTGAGTGTGATGTGAGGTGATGAGAGGAGCGCTGCGCAGGATTCTGCATCGAGTTGATCGAGCGGCTGGCGCAGCTGCTGAGCTTCAACTACACGTTCATCGAGCAGGAGGACGGCGCGTACGGCACCTACAACAACGCCACCGGCCAGTGGAACGGCATGATGCGCCGCCTCATGGACGAGGACGTGGGTACCAGTCGCCGCGGCCCGCACTACTACAATACTATACACTACACTTGCAGCAACTTACATCCCGATTGCTCCCAGCCCAGCACTACACTAGTGACCCACCAAGCCTAACCGTGTTTTCCCCCGCACTGTTTAGAATATTCACTTCGGTACCACGGACCTGACGATCACAGCGGAGCGCGAGAGTGCCGTGGACTTCACCACGCCCTTCATGAACCTCGGCATCAGCATCCTGTTCCGGACACCCAAAGCACCGGAGCCGGAGCTGTTCGCCTTCCTTCTGCCATTCTCCAATGAAGTGAGTCACACTCCAGCGAGCTTCTGAATGCATATGCTATCTCGGGCCATAAGTTATTATTTATTGTAATGCTCAGGCCCAGGATCATCAGAATAAATACACTCTGAGCGTGTTTTCAAACTGTAATTTATGATGATATACCAAAACCTAAACGCATATATTATGTACAAGAGTATCTGCTGAGCAGTGTTATGACTTGCAGGTGTGGCTTTGCCTCGGCTTCGCGTACCTGGGCACGTCGCTGCTGCTGTACGTGGTGGGGCGGCTGTGCCACGAGGAGTGGCAGAACCCGTACCCCTGCATCGAGGAGCCGCCCGCGCTCGAAAACCAGTTCACGCTCGCCAACGCGCTCTGGTTCAACCTGGGCGCAATGCTGCTGCAGGGCTCCGAGATAGCGCCCGTGTACGTCCCACTCCCCCTCCCGTCCGTCGCCGCCCTCATGCGCGCTGACAAGCCGTGTGTGTGATGCAGGGCATACAGCACGCGCGCGGTGGCCAGCGTGTGGTGGCTGTTCGCGCTGGTCATCACCAGCTCGTACACGGCCAACCTCGCCACGCTTCTGGCCAAGCAGACCAGCGACCAGGTCATCACCAACGTGGAGGCGCTCGCCCACAACGAGCTCGGCATCGCCTACGGCGCCAAAGCCGGCGGCTCCACCTACACCTTCTTCAAGGTCACACATTTCATGCGAACATTCTAGCTTGCATGTGCAGCGGCAACTGTATGTATGCATCGCCGTATCCTATATTTACTGATATTCTGCAGAACTCGAAGAATAACCCGCTGTACGAGGAGATGGCCGAGTACATGAAGGGCCAGACCATGCCTACCAGTAACGAAGAGGGCATCAAGAAGTAACCGTCCGTTTAATCAGCCTCCGAGCAGTACACACACACTGTCTCCTGCTCATACCATTTACTCAGTTCCGACATAACGGCTTCAATATATGTTTTAGCTGGTCATTTGTGTGTGTGTATGTGTAGTGCACGGTGCGGGTGTAGACGAGTTGTCTGTTGTGTCAGGGTGATGGAGGAGGACTACGCGTTCCTGATGGAGTCCACCAGCATCGAGTACGAGATCGAGCGCAACTGCAAGGTGACCATGGTGCGTAGCCCCGCGTGGCTTTGCCCGCCCATCACCACTACCATGTACCACTGCAACTGTACCACCGCAACTGTAACACTACCACTGTACCAGTGCCACTGTGCGCTCAGCTGAGCCTTCTGTTTGCAGGTGGGCGGCCTCCTGGACAGTAAGGGCTACGGCATCGCGATGAAGAAGGGTGAGTGGGTGTAGCGGACTGTAGAGGCGACTGGCTGGGCTGGGCCGGCCGGCTGCAGCGGAGGCGTGTCCTGTGTGTTGCAGACTCGCAGTACCGGCAGTCGCTGAACCTGGCGCTGCTCAACCTGCAGGAGGCGGGCATCCTGCGCGAGATGAAGTACACCTGGTGGAAGGAGAAGCACGGCGGCGGCGCCTGCAAGGTCACCACCACTATCACTCCCTCTTCCTACGAGTATATCTCACGCTACACGATTCACTAATCACTGCGTTGTAGGTTGTAGCTAGCTGCTTATTCCCTGAATGTTAACGATACGACACGAACGTCGTCGTCACTTGAGAGATGTTTATGCCATAAGAGCTCAAATATTTAGCTGCCAATACAGCTTGTGTCTCGCAGTCAATCGCTTTAACGTTGCTTTAACGATGGAGAGCACGAGCTCGACCACCGATGCTTGCCCGCGGTGCCCCGCACTCGTCCTTACATGGTGACCGCTGACTGCCGCAGGAGGCGGATGACCGCGAGAGCAAGGAGCTGTCGATGCGCAACTTCGTGGGGCTGTTCCTGGTTCTGGTGGTGGGCTGCGCGCTCGGCGTGCTGGTCAGTCAGCCATGTTCCTCTCTATTGTCGTATATATCGCACACTGTGTACAATATTATAATAAGTGTTGTCATGACGCAGGTGTCGTGCTGCGACCTGGCGTGGGCGGCGGCGCGGCGGCCGCGCGACCCGAGCCAGCCCTTCACCCGCCGCTTCTGGGACGAGCTGCGCTTCGTGTTCCGCTTCCACCAGTCCGTCAAGCCGCTGCAGGTACTCCCACACCTCGCCGAACATACACAACAAACAACATGCTTGTTGGAACGTAGCGCAGGCATCAGGCGAGCTGGTGCCCACTGCTGATTGTGTGGTGTGATGACAGGGCACGCTGAGCGAGTCGGAGAGCGAGTCGGCGGACTCGGAGTCAGCGACCTCCGAGCGCGATTCGGGGTCGGATGCGCAGGGCTCGGAGGAGCGCGGGCAAGAGGGCTCGGGGCACGGGGCAGGGGGCGAGAGGGACGGCGCAGGGGGAGAGAGGAGAGAGGGGCGCAGGCCTAGCTCCCTGCGCTCGCGGCGCCGCTCCTCCATGCACGCGGCCAGCGCGCGCCTAGCCCGCCACGCGCGCGACTCCTCCACGCCCGCCCCGCGCCGCTAAACACCCGCTAGCCGCCCGCTAGCCGCCCGCTAGCCGCCCGCTAGCCGCCCGCTAGCCGCCCGCTAGCCACTGCTTGGTGCAGGCACAGCCAGCAACAGTGTTGCCATCAACACACGGCTCGGGAATGAGCCAGTTCGGGTCTGACTAGCCAATGATTGGTTGCTATGATATGTACCTAATGCACTGCCGACATCGACAGCGTATCAAGGCTATATACCTATATGACACCACAGTTATATCCATAACTAATATATTTGTAGATTTTATAGAACAATAAAATAAAGATTCATGGTTGTTTTTTCTTTATTGTCCTTATTAACTACTATTTTATATTTCTTTTTTTCATCTAATTTTTTTTGTTATTATAGCGGTTTCAGAAATACACATTTTGTAACTTACAACTGTCTATCTATTACGGATCATGATATGAGATACAGCCCGCTGACAGATAGACGGACGGACAGACGGACAGCGAAGACTCAGTAATAAAGTTTCATTTACTTATTCCGTAGGTAACACTTCGGGTACGGGAAGGTTGGTTACCTTAAAAACGAGCGAACCATGTAACATCAACCATGTGACGCTAGGAGTTAAACGAACGTCGTCAGGTGTAGCTACTCACCCGCTATATCGGCTACACCGGCTTCCTCCACGAAGTCACTCCACTCCACAGTGACGTGATGCGGGTATGTATGGTACAGTGTGGCAACTGGCAGCCAGTAGCCAGTCTCAGCGGTGTACCGTGACAGTCACTATTACAGTCCGTCATATATCATTGCACGCGGCCCGGTCCCGGAACACGTTACAGGCTAAGCTAACAAGCACGCTACACGCTAAGCTAACAAGCACGCGACGCCAGGACAATATGGAGCACAGCTGCTCTCGATTGTGACTGAGGGGAGATCTATGCAACATTTATGTGCTGGTGTAAGGTGTCGTCTCATGTGTCATATTGAATTTGTAACTTATTAAATAAACAGTCCATTGAAGCAGCACGGGTAGACATTGATATCAAATATTTTGTCTACCAGTGCAAAGCCGGGGCGGGCAGCTAGCCTATGTTACTCAGTGATAATGTAGCTTTCTAACGGTGAAAGATTTTTTGAAATCGGTTCAGTAGTTTCGGAGCCTATAGACGTTTATCAAATATTTTGTCTACCCGAGCGAAGCCGGGGCGGGCAGCTAGTATAATATATAGTCTATGTTACTCAGTGATAATGTAGCTTTCTAACGGTGAAAGATTTTTTGAAATAGGTTCAGTAGTTTCGGAGCCTATAGACATTTATCAAATATTTTGTCTACCCGAGCGAAGCCGGGGCGGGCAGCTAGTATAATATATAGTCTATGTTACTCAGTGATAATGTAGCTTTCTAACGGTGAAAGATTTTTTGAAATCGGTTCAGTAGTTTCGGAGCCTATAGACATTTATCAAATATTTTGTCTACCCGAGCGAAGCCGGGGCGGGCAGCTAGTATAATATATAGCCTATGTTACTCAGTGGTGATGTAGCTTTCTAATGAAAAAAGAATTATTAAAATCGGTCCAGTACTTTTTGAGTTTATTCGTTACATACAAAAATACAAATCTTTCCTCTTTATAATATTAGTGTAGATTGAAGCAAATTCAGAACTTAATACATTACCTAAATGTATTGCCACAAGTAGCAGTAGCTCTGTCGATTGTGACCGAGGGAAGATCTATGCAAAGGTTAAGAAGATGTATGTAGACGAGGGATGAGTGGATGACGTCAGAGTAGCGACGGGCGGGTCCGGGGCGCAGGCGCGGGCCTATCGAGCGGCGCGGGCTCCAGGAAGCGGCCGCCAGTCGCCAGTACAGCACAGTACCGTGCAGTACCGTGCAGTCCCCCGCCGCAGCATGGCCGCGCCTCCCGCGCCGCCCGCGCCCGCCGCGCGCCCGCTCGTGCACCCCGACGAGTACGGAGAGGTCGACACCACCAGGTGCGCGCCCGACCACTCTCTCCTCTCCACAGCTCAACACCTTTCATACTACATACAACAATGGTTTACATGTAACATAAATGGGCGCTGGTTGTGCCGGTCGGAACGACGCTCCTGCCTCCAATCGATACCTCGCTCCGAGGTGGAACCCTCGCGACCTCATTATATAATATCTTGAGGTGTACACTAGCGGGATCCCGCCCGGGTCAGTGGGCCGCCCGGGTCAGTGGGCCGCCCGGGGCGTGTAGCCGGGGACCAACACAACACTCACTGAATGGGAAACTCGGGGCTGCCATTACGGATACATGTCTCATACTTCTTTTTCCTCTTTAGAAAAAAATATTGAAAAATACTTATGTACTTAGTTTTATTTGATTGTATGTATAAGTAAACTGAACACATAATATCCCTCGTATCATTTGTTCCGCAGCATGATGTATGCTCGTACAGTCGAACCTTGGTCGCTTCGCATTACGTATTCTTTCAGTGAAATCTCTCGTTTCGTCCTAGTTACATAAAGGCTTATTTCGGAACCGGTGGTAGACTGACGACCCTCAGCAGGGGCCTTCAGGAATTTATAGTTACATAATATATGGTGATATACATAAAGGATATTCTCTTCTCCTCTCTGACATACAGGATTCTAACAAGTGTTAAACCCAGAGAGAGAGCCTTCTTACTGACTAATAATATAATAATAACAGAATATTTTAAACGCTAGTACAGTATACATATTAAACATAATATGCGATAATGTTTTGTCAACCTTTTTTTTTATTCCACTAAGGTTGCACACAAGCACACGGCCTATCTGATGGTAAGCAGTCACCGTAGCCTATAGCCGCTGGCAATACCAAAACCTTTGATTATATATTTGTGTATACATATAATGAATGTTGGCAACATTAAAAGAGCACTCGCAGGCACGTACTGTGTAGAGTACGTGCGTACCCAACAACAAGCTTCAGGCCGTGCTAGTGGCGCTAGTGGCGCTAGTGGCGCTAGTGGCGCTAGCTGCCTCGTCTAGGTCGTTAGTTGCTTCTGGTTTGATTGGAAGCAATTCCAATCAAACCAGAAGCAACTATTGACCTCGGTTACCAGTTGACACATTTATCTTTTATTCTAAAGTAAATTCACATTCACACAAGAAGGAACATTAGGTAAGTAGGGTCCTGCACCAGAGGTGGGACTGGTCACTGGTGTGAGTACTCTTATTGTATAATTTCAATGTTGTAGGGTCGCCAGTGTGTAGCGTGTATGAGCGTGTGGTGTCGCAGGTACCCGGCGCCCAAGGAGGCGACGCACAAGGTGCGCGGGCGCAGCGACCTGCTGGAGCTGATGTGCGGCGCGGACGCCGTGGACCCCGAGCTGCTCACCGTGAAGACCTTCTACTTCTTCTTCTACTCCGCCTTCGGCTCGCTGTTCCCGCTGATGGGCGTGTACTTCAAGCAGATGGGCATGAACGCGGGCCAGTGCGGGCTGCTCATCGGCACGCGGCCCTTCGTGGAGTTCCTGTCGGCGCCCTTCTGGGGCGGCCTGGCCGACCGCTGGCAGAAGGTATGCTTCTCGCCTGTGCGCCAGACCCGCCAGTGGCTGGGCGCAGGCGCAGTATGTGTGTGTGTGTGTGTGAGCAGGGCCGCACGCTGCTGCTGGCGTCGCTGGGCGCGTGGATCGTGTTCACGCTGCCGCTGAGCTGGGTGCAACCCAACGCCGTGTCGTGCGTGCGCGCGCTGAACCGCTCGGCGTACCGGCTGGCCGAGCCCAGCTTCGGGGACGAGGAGTGGTCGCCCGCGCCGCGCGCCTTCCGCGGGCCCGCCGCCTCCGCCGAGGGCTCGCCGCTGCCGGTGTCGGACGCGCTCAACTACGAGCCCGACTCCATGGCCGACTGGGTGACGCCGCTGCACTCCTCCATCGTATACCGCACGCCCGACATCAAGAAGACCTTCTTCCTGCTGCTGCTGCTGGTGGTCATCGGGGAGTTCTTCAGCGCGCCCGCCATCACGCTCGCCGACTCGGCCGTTATCACGCTGCTCGGGGAGGACGCCGACAGGTGAGTCGCGAATCATAACAAGTACATATTTCTACACATTGTGCTCGAGATAAGATCCTTGCTTTGGATCCTCGTTAGAGCGTCAGCTGTTTTACTTAAAGGAACTGGATTTTATTTTATTTTATTTTCGGCACAAAACAAATCACATAATAATTTAAAACACAGTTTAAAACATGAATTTGAAGCTAGATTGCATACTAATTATACGTTTTAAGTAATATTTATAGCAGTCAGTACTTTTTATTATTTGAGATTTAATATAAAAACAAACAAAGAGTTGGTCTGGTCGTAACGTGTCTGGCGTGTGGCGCGTGTGGTGTAGGTACGGGCACCAGCGCATGTTCGGGTCGCTGGGCTGGGGGCTGGCCATGTTCTTCGTGGGCATCGCGCTGGACCACAGCACGGCGTTCAGCGCGCACCCGTGCGGCGGGCCGCAGCTCTTCGAGAAGAACTACACCATCTGCTTCGCCACCTTCTCCGTGCTGATGGGCGCCGCCCTCATCACCGCCACGCAGGTCCACGCCCGCTGTTTATTAACACATACATTCCACTGGCCGGCAATTATCCCGGAAGTGATTGCAAATCCCTGACCTGCGATGTCCCTGTGATTTATCTTGCCTGGTGCTTGAATCTATGACTGCTCTCATTGAGTTAATTGTGTTGTGTGTATAGATAAAGTTCAAATACGAGTTGTTGAGCCCCGAGGCCGCGGAGCCGCCGCCGCCGGCGGAGCCGACGCACGAGGAGCGGCTGCAGCAGCAGCTGGCGGAGCAGCTGCAGCTGCCGGGGCTGGACTCGGCCGCGCCGCCGCCGCAGCGCCCCGCCGACCACGCCAAGGTGTTCGCGCAGACCACGCGCGAGATGCCCGAGTGGGTCACCGTGCTCAAGCAGTTCCAGAACCTGAAGGCGGCGTCCTTCCTCTTCGTGGCCTGGTTCATGGGGTTCGGCATCGGCCTCATCTTCACCTTCCTCTTCTGGCACCTGCAGGTCCGCCCTGACATATCACCCGACAATCTGAGCTCTCGTAGCGATCGTGGACTCCTCGTCCCTACTGTACTGACGGACCAATGTTTGGCAGGACATCGGCGGCTCACCGACCCTGTTCGGCGTGGCGTCGGTGATCAATCACATCTCGGAGATATTTGCTTACTTCTTCAGTTTCAAGCTCATCACGCAGATGGGACACGTGAAGGTGCGTGCTTACATTAGCATACATAACAACCAAGCTGGTTATAACTAACTATTCTCTTTCTGGCCCTTTTCTCTATTAACAAAGATCTGTGGAAACCTTGGCGACCACAGTAGCAGAAAATAATAATATAATAGTCTGTTATGGTGATGGTGACCGATGCTAGTGCGGCCTCTGGCAGGTGCTGTGCCTGGGGCTGGCGGGCAACGTGCTGCGGTTCCTGTACATCTCGTGGCTGCCCAACCCGTGGTGGGTGCTGCCCTTCGAGTTCGTGCAGGGCGTGACGCACGCCGCGGTGTGGGCGGCCTGCTGCTCGTACATCGCGCACGGCGCGCCGCCGCGCCTGCGCTCCTCCGCCCAGGGCGTGCTGCAGGGTGCGTGCCCGCCTGATCCCACCCGCGCCGGCGTGGTGCGGTGTGTGTGTGTGTGACGGCGCGGCGTGTGTGTGTGTGTGCAGGGCTGCACCACGGGCTGGGCCGCGGCTGCGGCGCGGTGCTGGGCGGCGTGGCCGTGGCGCGCTGGGGCACCACGCGCACCTTCGCCGGCTACGGCCTGCTCTGCACCGTGGTGCTGGCCGGCTTCGCCTTCATCAACTTCCGCGGCGGCGTGGAGATCACTAACGCGGGTAACGAGCTCGCACCACCTACTACTGCGCCAGTGATGCGGCCGGCGTGGTGGGCAGGTGGTGTAGTAGTGGTGGGTGCAGGCGCGGGCGCGGACGAGGAGGCGCGCGCCGTGGCGGAGGCGGGCGTGCTGGCGCCGCACGGGGTGCCCTCCAACCCGCTGCCGCGCGCGCTCTCCTCCACGCGGCTGGCCGACCTCGCGCATCACGACTCCTACGGCGCCACGCAGGTACCGCGACACGTATACCTACCTGTACCTCAGAATATCAATAATGTTGTATGTAAAGTGTCTACTGTTAACGATATGTTTGTATGGTGATATAGTAGTATGTGTATGTGTAGTGCAGGCGCGGTGTGTGAAGTGTACTGTGTGTGTGTTGCAGAGGTACGCGGGCGCGGAGAGCCTGGGCGTGCCGGGCGCGGCGGGCGCGCGGCCCGGGAACCCCTTCCTGGCGGACCCGGCGCCCGCGCTGCGGTAGACACACACACACACGACACATATTATATATATCATTATATTGAGGACACCGAGTGCTTGCTGCTCGCGCTCCTCCTCAACTTATTTTAGGAGAGCCTTTATTGTTATTATTAAAGTCCATACAAATTGTACGACTCGCTTCACAGGCGACACATACATGGTAGCTATGAGTGAGTGTATCTATATAAACTGTTGCTTGTATCATGTCAATATAATGAAGAGAATTTTATTATAGTAGTAAGTGAAGTAGGTACGCGGAGCGGTCGCCCCCGCGCCCCCCGCCCCCGCCCCCGCCCCCGGGCCCACGATGTACCATTATATAGCTTATATGAATGTATATATGTACAATTGATGGAGACGCGATGTCATATCATGGTGTGATTTACTGTGTGTATGTAGCATTCTAATGTTTATGAGCGGAGGTCGCTCATAGCGGCCGGAGCCATCACTGCGCCGCCTATATTTTGTCTATTGTATTACTAATATTACTGTTATAATGTTCGTCCGCCATTCGCGAGGCTGCCAAGAGCGAAGTATGCCTACCTGCAGCGAAGCGGGACAGAGCTCACTCCGGCAGCGGCAGCGGTAGGCAGTGCCGCGAGTGGCGGACGGGCGCGGGACGGCGGTAGGCAGTGCCGAGTGCCGAGTATTCCTAGCTGTATGTGTACAGATTGTTGTCAGTGCCGCGGCACGCTCTCTATGTTAATGTACTATCTCGATTAATAAATGTTGAAGTATTCACTCACTCGTTGTTTACTGCTAGTGCTAGTGCCAGTGCTAGTGCTAGTGCTAGTGCTAGTGCTAGTGCTAGTGCCAGTGCTAGTGCTAGTGCCAGTGCTAGTGCTAGTGCCAGTGCTAGTGCTAGTGCCAGTGCTTGTGCTAGTGCTAGTGCTAGTGCTAGTGCCAGTGCTAGTGCTAGTGCCAGTGCTAGTGCTAGTGCCAGTGCTAGTGCTAGTGCCAGTGCTAGTGCTAGTGCTAGTGCTAGTGCCAGTGCCAGTGCTATTGCTAGTGCCAGTGCTTGTGCTAGTGCTAGTGCTAGCCGCATAGCCCCCGACATGGAATCATAATATATCACTATGGTAATTGTGTGGCGCCATACCACATGTGTGGAAACAAGAGCAACCCCCACACTATTTGATATAACAGCCCCCATACCCTCCAGCCGCTACCCTGTGACGTCACACAGCACTGTGTCAGATACTTAGGGGATACAATCATAATGAAACACATCTCACATTACTGATTTGATTAACATATCTATATTCATAGTCACAATTGGTCTTTATTATCTAATAGATGATACAAGTGGACTGACAGTATGACACCAATAAGCAAATACTAAACCGAATAATGGATGCAAAGTTATAAAAAAAGCGAGCTATATGTATAATACATGTAGTTAATAGCTGGGCTCATGAGCATAATGCTAACTTATTTATAATATCATTTAAACTGACCAACTAATACATAAGCATCAGAATGCATCGTCATCACTTAAAACAGTTGAATCCTATTCGAGAACTGAATAGCAGAATTCAGTTCCCACCCTGCGTACAGCTGGCACGGTAGACACGGTAGGCACAGTTGATGGGAGGAGCTTGTGTCGTGCGATGGTGTGGTGAGGTCACACGATCACGAGCCGGCCATCCTTGTACTTGGCTCGGAGCGGCGCGCGGTCTCCCGCGCGGCTGCCCGCCGACTCCGCGCTGCTCCAGCTGGGGACCACACACACACGCTCAGCGACACACACACACACACACACACGCACACTACTAGTAACTATCTCACGGAACAAGTAGCAAATAGTACCCCAGAGTGGCCGGACATGATAGAATTGTATCCACGTGCGTGCGGGACTCGCCCGCCGCCGGGCGGACAGCCATCAGGCGAGTGGCTCCTCGTGAAGACAGGCTACAATATGTACATTTTCTTGACGAGCACGACGGTATAGAGCAGGGCTTCCCCCACCCCCGCCCCCGCCCCGCGCCGCTCCCTGCGCACACTCTCACATACACCGGACTGAACGTCTCCCCCTTGATAGGAATATAATGGATAGACGGTGTTGACCCGGACGTTGGCTCGCACGGGCTGAATAGTCGGTTTCTTTCTACGTCATCATATCGGTGACTAATACTAACCAATGTGTGAAGTACGCTATCTATCTATCTACATATATATGATGCTGATAATGTAGTTGCTGCAATTTTCCAAATCGTATTAAATGTCAAGTTGAGCTGTTGAGCGGGCGGAGGTGTGTAGTGTGTAGTGAGTGTGTAGTGTGGAGTGGTGGTACCTGTGCGAGCGGGTGCGCGCGCGGCGTGTGTCGGGCGCGAGCGCGGCCAGCAGCGCCAGCAGCGCGGCCAGCGCCTGCAGCGCGCCGAGCAGCGCCGCCGCCGCCGCGCCCACGTACACGTTCATCGGCGCATCCGCCTCCACCTCCTACACACACAGACACACACACACTCTCAACTGGATCAATTTAGCGTTAATAAAAATAGATTTAGGAGCTAATAAATGATTTGATTTTGGTTGTTTCCGTTCTAAAATAGCGGTGTCCAGTAATGCGGGGGTGCGGGAGGTATGTAGGTACTGTGTGTGTACCTGTATGAGGTCCTGTATGTGTCTTGGCAGCGGGTGCCAGCGGGCCAGGTAGTCGAGGAGCGGGCGCAGGTGGTGGCGCAGCTCCAGCGCGGCCGCCAGCTGCTGCGCCGGCTGCGAGTCCAGCCACGCCGCCAGCCGCGCGCCCAGCCAGCCCGCCACGCTCGCCTCGCACACACACAGCGCCAGCGTGCTCGCCGCGTACTACACACACACACACACACACACACACACACTGTAGCCTCTACCGCGTGGCTCGTACCACTACCACTCGCTCACTGAGGACTACAACTGGAGGAAGTTACATAATCATTTATATTTATCTTGGCGCCTTCCCACAAGGGTCCCCGAAGAGATAGGCAACACCTAATTTTCACCGAAGATAATTTGGTGGCAACGCGCGTGATAGATGGTAAGTCCGTCTCCGCACCATCTCATAGACAGACACTACATATACGTCCTTGAATTTCTTATCAGACGCATGTAGGTTTCCTTAAGCGGGCTACACGCGTCCAGTTCTAACTGTACAGACAGTCGAACTGTGCAGTTATAATGTTTTCCTTCGTCGCAAAACTCACAAAGCTTGTGGTGGGACTAATCACTACACTTAAATGAGAAAAGCTCATTGGTACAGACCGGTCGGTGGGATGCGAACTTAAGTCGCGCGTCGCTAGAATAGCAGCCAATTCTTCATACCACAAAGCCACCCGGCTCTTATACCTATTATATTTATGTATCTTTGAACAAATCCATAGCACACTGTAATTGTAACAATTACTTGAGGAAGGAATATAGGAATATCTATGCGATAGAGTCAATAACATGTGTGTGTGTGGTGCCGGTACCAGTATGAGCAGCAGGCGGCGCGCGCGCGGGCTGGTGGCGGCGAGCGCGGCGGCGGCGAGGTGCGCCAGCAGCAGCAGCGCCGCGCCGCCCGCCGCCAGCGCCGCGGCCGCCACGCGGTACTCGGCCGGCAGCGCCTGCCGCACCGGTAAGTACGCGCTCGGGTCCCACTTCAGCCGCGCCGCCGTCGCCAGCGCCGCGCCGCCGATCACCTGCCGGGGACACCCGCTCACCGTGTACCGTGTACCGCGACTCTCTCCAGGATATCAGATCATGTCATCCGCGAAGGACCAACCAAACTGACTAGTAAACAGACAAACTGCGCTACGCAATCATTTTATCCTTAAGGTTTAAATCGTTTAAAAGTAGTATCTGAACTGAAGGCGACTGGTGTACTCACGACGAGCAGCAGGTTGACGTGCGGCAGCAGCAATGCCGCAAGGTGGGAGCAGCGCATGGCGCAGGCCCGTACTCGCGTCGGCCCCTTCAAAGTCTTTGTTGGCCCCGGCCCCAGTCCCAGCCCCGGCCCCGGCCCCGGGGCCCACAGCCGCCCCCCCGCGCTACTGCAGGCGCGCACACACCGCTCCGCACCAGACCTGCATGCTGCACGCACGAACACAACGACTCTATCACTTCACTCTTAACACCACTCGGAACCTCCGCTGATATCTGACGCCTTTAATTTATTCACAATAGAATATTGATTGTTCGCAACAATAGGAACGCGCTGTAGTGTTACAAAACAATGGCTTCAAACAGTGGTCTGGTGCTCAAGTGAGAGCGATATCAGCGGTTATCAGAGGTATCAGGCAGCGGTAATCGCGCAGATAAGCACCGTGCCCGAGCCGCCCCGCCGCGCCCCCCGCCGCCCGCAGCCGCGCCGCAGACACCGTCGCCGTCGCCGTCACCGTCATCCCTGCTGGCTGCTGCCGCTGCTGCACACTTATTCTTACGGCTGCACGAGAGATACTCGCGCCTGCGCACGCCGCCGCCTGTGCGCGCTGCACGCAACCCGCCGGGACTATAAGGCGGCCCCGCCCCTCCTCCACCGTTTCGCATTATTCCTTTGTTTCGCTTCGTTGTCAATTTTCCTGTGATAACATACCTACTGTATTATCATCACCGGCGGTTATTAGCTGTTCTGAAGTCATATACGGTCATAAAGCTTTAGGTATCGAGTATTAATGTGTGGTCCTAGGCATTGTCCTCGTTCACTAATTATATTGTTCATCATGAATGTAGGTACCTACTGCACAACTCAACATGCAAAGTCGCATAAATACATTGGGATGATCTGACTCATATCCTCGATGTCGCCGTTCGCCCTCCACCTCCCACGCACGGCTCTGAGTCTGAGGGAGGGGTGCTCGCCGCTTGTACTGCGGGTGACCATCGATGTGGTGATCGCCACCTAATCAGGTTAAAGAGTTTTCTGCGAGATGAATATTATCTTCACATCAATTTCCTGCGCTCAGTCGCATCGACGCGTCGTGTCCCGGCTCAGCCAGGGGCAGTGCAGTGCAGTGCTAGGGAACATGCCAACTATACCATCGTAGGCTTGGTCCAAACTAGCTCAGGAGTTCTGATCCAAATGAAATGTAGTCCCAACATTGAGTTAGCTATGAGGCCGAGGCCACTACGACACATAACCGAGTATAACTTGATATTGTGCCGAGCCATCACATAGCAAAGTAGTAGCAACTAACTCCAGTATGCTAACACCAGTCCTTACTGACTGTAGCCCTCCACGTCACGATGGTCCACCATTTCTTTTATTTTTTGTTGAACGTGACTTGTATCTGGTGGTATAGATGCCGCCAGTAACCGTTGCCGCCGAGGGGCGCTTGCGCTCAATAGAGCATTTTGGCTGACATTTCTAAACGAAAACATCAAGGTGACCGCGGACACTCATAGCAAACATCAAGGTGACCGCAGACACTCATAGCAAACATCAAGGTGACCGCGGACACTCATAGCAAACATCAAGGTGACCGCAGACACTCATAGCAAACATCAAGGTGACCGCGGACACTCATAGCAAACATCAAGGTGACCGCAGACACTCATAGCAAACATCAAGGTGACCGCGGGCGGACACTCATAGCAAATATCAAGGTGACCGCGGACACTCATAGCAAACATCAAGGTGACCGCAGACACTCATAGCAAACATCAAGGTGACCGCAGACACTCATAGCAAACATCAAGGTGACCGCAGACACTCATAGCAAACATCAAGGTGACCGCGGGCGGACACTCATAGCAAATATCAAGGTGACCGCGGACACTCATAGCAAACATCAAGGTGACCGCAGACACTCATAGCAAACATCAAGGTGACCGCAGACACTCATAGCAAACATCAAGGTGACCGCAGACACTCATAGCAAACATCAAGGTGACCGCGGGCGGACACTCATAGCAAACATCAAGGTGACCGCAGACACTCATAGCAAACATCAAGGTGACCGCAGACACTCATAGCAAACATCAAGGTGACCGCGGGCGGACACTCATAGCAAATATCAAGGTGACCGCGGACACTCATAGCAAACATCAAGGTGACCGCAGACACTCATAGCAAACATCAAGGTGACCGCGGACACTCATAGCAAACATCAATAATCCACTCCACGATTGGCGGGACATGACTCATCATTCTCCTGCCTTATCCCATATTATTTGTGGTCGGCGCAATATGTATTTCTCTTCCATCCTTCTCTATCAGCCGTCATCTCTGTATTCACTTCCTTTCTGGCCATGTCATCTTTCACACAGTCCATCCATCTTTTCTTAGGTCTTCCTCGACCTGTTCCCATCCACATTCATACATAAAGCCTGTCTTACCACGTTATCTTCATTCCTCCGCATAACGTAACATGCCCATACCATGACAAACGCTGGCGCGACATGACTGATGAAAGAAAAACCGATGAACAATTACGAATATCGACAACTATCCTTAGTAAGTACGTACAATAGTGATGAGTGTCCTTATGTGGTGTTATTACTAAATACTTGTAAAGCGATCACTCATATACACGAAGTGATGGTTGCAGGCAGGGTAATGGCGACATGTGCAGTGGCATCACAGGACACGCTTGCTTTTGCTTTTGCTTGTCAAATTAGTTAAGTTTTGTAATTTTGAACAACAGAATCGACACCAATGAAATATTCTCATATGACATTGATGTTTTAATTTGTTATTCAACACTAGCGACTCGCCCCGACTTAGCACGGCCAGCGTTAGCCATATTACTGAAATATGTAGGTACATATTTCAGTGTTTTGTAGGTACAAAACACAAATAAATTATGCATAAAACCTTCCTCTTGAATCACTATCAATTAAATAAAAACGCTTCATAATCCGTTTTTAGGTTAAAAAATCTAAGCTTACTATAGCTCATAGTAAATAATGGGAGTTTTTGGCGGGAATCAGGCGGAGCGGTTGAGATTTTTTCCAGTGTGTCGTAAATTGTGTTATAGTGATCTTTAATGTGTATTTTTGGTGTCGATATGTGCAGTAAAGTTTCATTTAGTGACTGATTTATAGGAGCATTGGAAATAATGCCATAATACGACTTTTGGGTTAAGTGATTTATCATTTTGGTCAATAGGTTACCTCTAATCTAAAGGCGTGTTACGATCTGCTACTGCCGTGGGTTGTCTCCAGAAACTCCATTGGGCGTTAGAATGCATGACACTAGGCATTTTAATGCGGCAAACACGAGAAATTTTGCAACATGAAAATTCTCTAACACTGGCAAAAATAGTCCCTGAAGGGATTGATTGCCATACTTAGGAAGAAGAAGAAGAAGAAGAGTAAATAATATACTACATAATAGTGATGTGATATCAAAGATGTGTCTCTCGGTGGCTATTATTGCACTGTGTCCGTAGTATATACTCGGTCAAGCTGTGCTTGTATTGTAAGTAGTGCCGTTACAACTACCCTCCTCTACTAATTGGTTGTTGTGTTGGATGTTTTCAACGGAATGGTGCTATTCCGCTTCGCCATTTGTAATTGTGCTGATATATAATAAATACAAAGTACAGCCCCCCCCCCACCCCCTCTCTCCAAGCCCCTCCCCCTTCACTGACCACCCTCTCCATCGGGTCAAAAAAGAAAAATAAGCCCGGTACAAAAATATCACTTTATTGCTTCGATTCATTGTCTTACATCTATTTAAATGCTAATTTAATTAAAATAAAATGCTCTGTCGGTGGCCGCTCTCCGCGCGTGCGCGCGAGGGGGCGGCCACCGCCCCGCAGCGCCCCCCGGGGTCCCCCAGGGGTCCCCGGGGGGCGGGGTGTGCGTCTCGTGTTATTGTCTAGTTACAGAGAACACTTGCAGAACACTTAAAGCTACTTGGCACCAGGAGTGACCCGCGACCACGACCACGATACACGTTACAATCACTGACAACCTTATATATCATACTATATTATATCAATAACTACCGTGCACTCCTTGCTAGTACCTAGTCGATATATTTAAAAAAATAAAGGAACTTGTCTGTGTATAATATGTCAATCATGAACACGATAACATGACATACAAGCACAGGAATGTGGTATGTGGGTCTCTGAGCTGAGGGAGGGGGCTGGTGTTGGATGCGAGATGTCCGGGGCGGCGCGCGCCCGCCACCGACACCAGCAGGATGCACACAGATGGATGTGGAGCGGCACCCGTCACGCCGCGCCGCTCACTAGCTACCCGGGTAGTCACTTGGATCAAATCACAGAACAATGGAATCACGTCATTAGCATTACATCTACTCTGAGGTCGAGAGATTACTAACGAGTTCATAATATAAGTCAGTATAAAAATATTTTATATCTATAACATAGTCTTAGTCACGGGCACCAGCGGAGCGCTCGCTGGTGACCGCGTGATATGGCCTTACATGCCAGGGCGGGCAGTCTCTACACGTATATATATAGTAATGATGGTAGCGCATCTGTTCATCACAAGCCGCTCACATCAGCACTCTGTGCAGCTCGTGAAGTGCAGGGTGGCAGGTATGTCGGGCTACAGTGGGCCTCGCCAGCCCCGCACTGCGCACGCGCGCACTCGCCGACTGCCTGCACTAGTCCTGTTGAGACGACTACACAGCTCAGGTGACGGGCCACCTCGTGTGCGCGGCGGCCGGGCTCAGCGCCGGGGGGGCGGAGGGCGGGGGGCACGGGGGGCAGTGTGAGGGGCGCGGGGGGCAGTGTGAGGGCGCGGGGGGCAGTGTGGGGGGCGCGGGGGCTGCGGGGGAAGCGCGCGCAGCTGGGCGTGCACGGCCTCCCACGCCGGATCCCGGGGCCTGCGCCCCCCGCCCCGCTCCGGGTCTTCGCCCGCCGTCCCGAACTCGTCCTGGAAATTAACGAACAAATTTAACTTTTACATTCCTTTCACTTATCCAATGAATGGTGTTTCTAGCATAACGAGCGTATAAGGAGTAAGTGTGTCCGTGTCTGTCTGTACCTGCTAGAAAATCTTGTCGAGTATGGTGTACATGCGCAGGTTGGCGTTCTTCCGCCAGCCCTTGTCAGTGAGAGGCGGGTGCGAGCAGGCGTCGCCGCTGTCGCTGTCCTCGTCGCCCCCCGCGCACTTGTCCTCGCCCCCCGCTCCCCCCTCGCCCTCGCCGCCCCCCGCGCGCCCCGCCAGACGACACGCCATCACTACCGCTGCCACCTGACACAACAGTATACATATTACATCACCAGTGACTCAAGGGACCAAAACCATCTGCTTGATGAACCAATAAAATAATGCCTATAATATAACAAAGATTATGGTCTCTTATTTTCATCGCTACTCCACTCTACTCCTTAGGCTGTGGTGACTTCCACAGGAAACCAGGTCATCCACCTTGGGTTCTGGACCCTACTTTTTCAAGGCTAACTCAAACATTTTATTTGTCGTCATATATTATTAACGGGTGTTGAACATTATTGTATGACAGTGGTAGTGTCAGTGCTCGGGCTGTGCTACATCCCGGCAGCAGCGGCCTCACCTGCAGCAGCGCGCCCAGCAGCCCGAACACAGCGATCACCACCGCGTTGTTGGGCGCCTCGCGCTCCACCTCCTGCAACCACACATCATATCATCTTACGCTTACAGAAGGGTGCGCCATCTGTCATATTGTAATCGCTAATCTGAATGTTCTAGCGAAATGGTTTTGATCATGATCATCCAACAATACGTTTATATTTGTCTCAAGCAAAGCACTTTCACATTGAGTGTGTATTATCAGTGGATGCACACTGTATCGATGAATATCTACAGTAGTACGCGGAGCGGTGATAAGCGTGTGTCAGCTGATTGAGAGACCGGTGAGTAACTCAATGACAAACTACTGCCGATCCTGCATCGTTTGTATTTATTTCCTAGAAGCAGTATTAACTGATATGCTAGGATTGACAAGTACCTATAGACAAAAATCTTTTCTCGTTCGTGCAAGCAAGCTCTGCAATGATACCTCACGCACTGTTGATATCGACTTATTTCATACAAGCGTCTCTCATCTTAAACGGCTTTTGAGCTCGGAATTCTTCTGTGCGCATCTACGCGTTTAACTGTTTAGATGTAACTTTAACCTTATATTATATACTATTATTAAGGAAGTTGTGTATGCACAAGTTACCGACTTATCATTATTATTTTGTACCTTAGCTATACGTGGAAACTTTTAAATTGCCTTCTTATTTTATTGTGTAACCCTTGTATGATAATATTAGCCGGAAGTTTTCCTACAATGTTAAAATAAAATAAAATAAAATAGGTCCTAAGAGGGCGTGGGCTCTCCGGCGTTAAACATGGTTAATGAATAAGTGTTCTCCCATACACCACGGGTGATGTCAGCACCACAAGTAGTCACCGGAGCCTATAGTATATACAGATGTATAGACGCATGCAATACCATTATAGCATTAGTGCATCTTCTGTTAGGGTACTACTGCCTTATTTGGGTGGCTTAATTTTGAATGGAAAGCCCCGTTGCGCTCTACCTCTCTCCGAGTTACTGGTCCCTGTAGTCCCTGTGGGTGTGTCACGTGCGGTGTATGGTGTTTGGTGCAGCCACAGGAGGTGGTGGTACCTCGATCATGTCGTAGAGCGGGCGCGCCACGTCCCGGTAGCGCTCGACGGCGAGCAGCGCGGGCTTGAGGTCGTGCAGCAGGTCGAGCCCGCGGCGCGCCAGCTCGGCCCGCGGCGAGGCGCGCCACCAGGCCGCCAGCGAGGCGCCCATCCACGCGCCGTAGCCAAGCTCGCTGGCCGCCAGGCACAGCACGCCGGCCGCGTACAGTCGCAGCCGCCGCGCCGCCGCCAGCGCCACCAGCGCCGCCAGCCACAGCCCCGCCGCCAGCACGTAGCCCGCCGACACGCGGTACTGCGCCTCGCACAGGAACCGGAACCACGTGTACGTGCTCGGGTCCCACGCCAGCCGCGCCGCCGTCGCTAGCAGCGCGCCGCTGTACATCTGCAACACCACGCACCGTCCTATTAGGATCATTAGGAAATACACAATGTAAGATCACTAATTATCTCCGCTGCGGGCCCTAGCGACCGCCTGGTGCACCGCGCACCGCATCGGAGATGTGCAGGTGATACGTAAATCATTGCTATGACTTTGTTTACAGGCGCTACCTCCTCGCAGCCAACTGCCACAATATTGTATTAATTTAACTTGTAAACTAACATCAGTTAATATTACAATCAAAATGACCTAATAAACGATAAGTATAGTTTGCCAACACAACTTACATTTATAAAAGGGGATAAGGAATCGGCATGGCTGATGGCATGTCACCACGTCAATAGTAGTTATAGACGCAATAGGTCGGACGCGATCAGTGAGTGTACCTCAGCTGAGATACCAGAACAGTGCATAGCTTAGTGGTGAGTGCGTCGCCTTATTCCCCGCAACAGACGCCCTCTGTGCTGTGCCGCCGGCTCACAGAGATAACCGCAGTACTGTACTGGACTACATGCCTGCGGTCACCGGTCACCGGTCAGATATTTCGGATTGATAGCGCGACCTACACAATGATTCACTTCATTGCAGACACAGGAATGTCGCGACTGAGAACTACTTTAGGCATCTTACAAATGATAAGGAACATTCTCTGCTCGGCCGCTGTCCTCGCGTACTGTGTCGTGTATATTCATTGTTGGTGAATAGAGCTCGCTCTTCTCCTCGATCAAATAGGTTAATAGCCGTCGGGCAAACGTTACCAACTTGGACAAATATTTGCCACAGATAAGGAGGTACCAATGAGTGACCAATGTACCTATTTGTATTTACTTGTTATGTTGTAGATACCTACGTACTTAGGTTATTAATGTTATTTGTCATCTAACTACCGAGCGGACATTCTAAGCCAGGCGATGATGTTTGGTTCTGTTTGTAACGAGGATCCGGTTGTTTTAGTGAGCCAGCGATTGGCATACCACGCCTAGGTTCGCAGGTTCGATCCCCGCACTCAACGGATATAGATGCGGTTGGTTCACCGGTGCTACTACCCCGGACTACCCTGGACTACCCCGGCTCCGAGGCAGCGACCACCGCCTACAAATGCAGGCTAGCACACATAAGTGGCGTGTGTTTATATTGCAACAAGACTCGTGGGGCCATAGACACAGAGTAATGTATGTGACGTTGTTCTTTCATAACAATCGCAAGGTTTTCTTGGAATGTCAGTTGGAATGAGTAGTCTCATACGAGTGTACGAGAGCCGCGGCGCCTCACTAATCCAACTACAGAACGTGTTATTGATAGAACCGGTATCAGCCCGTGACCCGACTCCCGAGTCATCGATTGACGCTGCACTCTAATAACTAAACATAGCGACGACTATTTCAGAGCTGGGGCCGGCCATGCTCGCGATGCTCGCCCTCTCACTTACAATATCACGCCATTATCTTTCCTTTCTGTATTTAAGGTAAAGGAAAGCTGAAACTATGATCCTCTGTATTTATAGTGTCTGGATCTAATTAGGTTTTATCAATGATATTGGTGTCTATTCTGTTGTTCAAAATTACTAAACTTAACTAATTTGGCAGGTCTAAAAGTCTTGCTATCCCTCTCTCATGTGCGGGGTAAAAAATATGGTAATATTTTTAGACCTGTCAAATGAGTTAAGTTTAGTTATTTTGAACAACAGAATTGGCACTATTATATGTAAAACTTATAATATCATTGGGTATTAAGAGTGATCGTCTTAAAACCCAATGATATTATAAGTTTTACAGTTTATCAGCATAGCGCGTCAAAGTTGTCTTGTTGACTGAATATGAAATGGGGGGGAGTCGAAGAGTAAAAAAGAATATAAAAAAACTTGCAACGTCCGAATCGTTGGCTCTTGGTGACGCTCAAGGAATTCATATTGGTTCAGCAAAATATTTGCACTCGATACCTCACATTTTTCTTGCCCAGGGGCGTCAGTGGCCATAACGCCGGTCCTGGCTTGCATGGTGTCATCCCTGAGGTACTGTAGAGTGTAGGTATGTATATAATATATACAACAGGTAGTCCCTAACTGAACATAGCGACACTGATCACAAAGTGCTAGGGCTGTCAGCGCAGCAAAATACAGGGACGAGGGAATACATAACTCTTACCTTAACGCATAGGTACGTGCTCGACCTGCTCGTGTCTAGTGTCTGTCTAGGGATAGGCATGCCATTTAACCTAGTTTGTTTTAGGGCGAAACTCTCAGTGCCCAATATTTCTTAATCTAACAAACGTAATGGCTCGTATGATGCAAACTGATTCCCGAGACTTTTCCATGCACATGGAAACAAGTACATATCTACACTCCCGTATTTAAACCTACGTTTATAGAGATAGTAGCAAATTCAGTTTCATTCCATACAACATCCACATCAAGTTACATGTTACATATCGGAACTGGACACCGGGGTATTTCTACTGAACAATGACGTAAGTATATAAGACTGTTTAGTTCATAGGATATGTACTTGTTATTATGTTTAGTGGAGTGATTGAACAAGGAAAAATATGATTTTCCAACTATTCACCTCACAATAACAAACAAGTCCCATATGATATGATTCACCGGTAAGCCGCTATAATGTTTAGCGACATTACTTATTTTATTTGTCATCACCTATGACGAGCAAATACTATCTGTGTGTATGTGTCTGTGGGGAAAACATAAATATGTTTCAAGTGAAAGGAAGACAGGTGGGAACTGAACATGACGATGTCGGATGTCATATTTGGTTAACTCGTTGTGTTTTGTCTTCTTGATTGATGTATTCGTGCGTGGGAATATCATTTCCATCTGTAGCCTTAGCAAGAACAACTTGCTACCAGTACTGGTCTGACAGCTGGTGCAGTCGTGTATACTATACTATACATACAGGACGCGGAGGCACAGCACGCTACGATGTACCACACGGTATACCATACAAGCTGTATCCGAACGCGGTTGGAAAAAGTGTTAGCAACTAAAGCTACCTAGATATCTATAGCGAAGGCTATTTATATTGAAACGGCGAGAGCTATAACGCTTGAATAGTTAAATCGAAGGTAGCAGGGCACAGGCGGGGGCGGCCGGTGCAACGACACGCAGGGATGTCCCTCCAGCAAGGCGGGGACCCCACCGCCGCCTCCGTGCAGACATATTCATAATCATATCACATTATGAATGTCCACTAAATACACTAGAACAAACCGAAGGCATTCCATTACCTTCAAATCGTTTACGCATTTTTATGATTATTGCTATAAGTATGTGTAATAGTGTGGGTAGAGGATGGAGATGATTATCCACCGACTAGAGTGCAGGCCGCGGCGAGGAGTTAGTTTAATTGTTGCGCTCAGTAATTTGCAGCATTGTTTTTACATGCGTCGAGGTCGCTCCCACTTCCTCCACCTTGTAATGAGCGCGGAGTTTATGTTGTATAGGTCGATACTACGAGCGACGTCGCGGTCGGCGGCTAAGGCGGGCCCTTTGATTATATCTTGGGCGGACACGTTCAATATTTAGGCCGAGTGCTGGCTGTGTCGCACTGATCACACAGCACAGCACAGCCGGTTCAGTTCAGCGCACAGTTCATGCACGTCTATGGATATTACGTTGTCTAACAACAATCCCGCTCAAGAATCCTGTTATGTCAAATATTGAGGGAATCCTATGTGCTTATGTATATGTATATGCGGGATAGAAGGTACGTTCTGCATCAATCTAGGTCATGGTCTATCTGTGTTCCACTTTTATGGCAATTCTTCTTTGCGTGATTGAGTAATAAATCTAAACATTCACATAGCGATTTCAGATTCGTTGGGACTTTGTGCGAATGCTTTTCACAATAAGTTGTGTTCTATATCGTGTATGTGTGTAATACGCAGCTTGATTGTTGACGCGCCGCATCGATCAATCGAGATGACACGAGCTCGCTACATGAGTCCTCAGCCCTCGCCTCTAGTCTAGTGCCGCACAACACAACACAACACTAACCAACACAGTGACGGTAGCCGTTGGATGCTCACCAATAGTGCCAGTTTAGAGTCCAGTGCTTTCAGATCCAGTACCTCCACTCAGATTAAATAAAACAATGTATTGAATAAAATCCTAAATTCATTATGAAGAGTAACGTACATTGATACGTCATTACGATGTGCAATAGTTGGCAGTGCGCATCCCTGACTGCAGTCCGCACACTGTGTGGGTGGTGGGTACCCACACACCTTGATCATACACATTATTATTGTCATCATACATATTATGATCATCAAACACTACACAGTAATGACAGGTCTGCTATGTGCGAGTGTGATATGTCCTGAGTATTACTAAAGGCATCGCACGACAGTGTATTAAGCTCAATAAAATAGAGGTAATAATATACCAGACTTCTTACGCAGAGGAACACCCCGCCTGTAGCCTGCTAGCATTCATACAAGTGAAGTCAACATCAAACTAATGATAGCCATATCCAATAAAACAAGTACATACTAATTGTTAGTTCAGACCTCACTAATCGACATGGCACATCACATATCACCCGTGTACCACTGTACCCAGCATATTAGTATAATAGGTAATGCATTACAATATGGCCACTGGCCACCCATCGCACGACTCGCCGACCTCTTACCACGACCGACACGATGCAGCACACTGTGTAACACACGACCAACGTGTTTGGCCACGAGGTACCATTTGTGACATGACATACAAATTGTGATTTGTGAAATTGATGATCCTGAGGAGGGAGACATTTCAAATATCAAATAACCTTCACTCTACAATAATAATTATGTGAGATCCCAGCCACGGGGGTACTTAGGGAGGCTGTTCGAATACTATGTCATATTACAGACAACACAACACAGAGCCCCCTTGCATGCGTCATGAGCTCATGAGATGATGTACAGTACACGGTTATCATACATATTACTGGTGCCGATGCCGGTCAGCGTGGTACTCATCAACATGAATCCAATCAGTTGCAACGAGTTGTATGTTACTGATGTAAATTAATAATACCAGTGTCACCGTATTATAGTGAACTAACTGTTGCTCGCGACTTGGTCGGCGTGGATGATATTATATAGCATTGCCCTCCGTTCCCCGTCAACCGTATTATCCCTGCGGCCACCCGCGACCACCCACAGCAACTATGGTCACATTGTCACCACGCACCACCACATCACTGACTGACACACTAGGTCTAGGCTAGCAGTTTGCCCCTAGAGCCCAGATGGCTGCCAGGTGACACTTGTGTTGTCACATCTGTGTTCTGTGCTTATATTATTACCTACTATACACATATTTTATTCTCTTCATATGATTAGTCTGATGAAATATGCGAGGACACAGCACACCACAGTAAGTACCCACTAAGTAATGTAGCCACTGACAATGTGTACTATATTGATTCGCAGTCGAACGACCCTGTGTCGCGTGTAAAATGTAAATATCTCTCGTTTACACGGTTCACTATACTTAGTATTATTATTAGTGAGTGAGTGAGTACATATTTTATGTTTCAGATCGTGACGCCGCATATTGTTTCTGTAATTACAGTTCTGCTGTCCTTCGCGATCATCCATATACCTAATAGATAACATCGCTAATAATGTGTCCGATGGTAACATAAGTAAAGTATCCGTCATACTATAGAAGTTGGTACCTACAATACACAGTTAAACCAATAACCTCTAGTTGACCACGTTGATATTGTACAGGTACAGTGGTTAATCATTATGTGAGTTAATATGGAGATTTTATTTTATCTTTTTAAATAAAGTTTGAACATATAATCAAAGGTTTGAACCTAACATTTTCATTTGAGTAACATTCAAGTGTGTATATTCAGTGGTAGGGTGGTACCTGTATCCATAACAATTTTATAGTACATACTTATTTATAAAAGACAGGTAATACCATTACCACCGTTGTTGCCGACTGCCGACTGCTGACATGCCGTGGTTCAGCTGGATTGTACCCATGGTTCTCGTAAAAAATACTTTCATGTTACGAGTCACGACCGCGACCCCACCACCATAACACTACCTTTATGATACAGGCTTCTGGCCGCGACTTCGTGCACGTGGATTCATGCAAAATATTCCGTGGGAACCATTGAGGTAAAACATGGTAATACCATAGTGGGAACCGGTCCCCGTTATAAAAATAGGTACTGTCTGGTTCGTCTTGGTTTAGTATCTAATTTCCGTATTTGCGTGATTGAGTAACAAACAAACATGTTATAAGTTGGATTAGTGGCAAGTAAGGCTTCACCACACGTGTTGGAGCCAAATTGTGCGGGGTCCTTAACGGGTGGCAGGTCACGCACGTGCACTGCCCTGGTCTCAGCTACGGAGTATATAATGCAGCCCTGCCTCACGGCACTGGCCACTGGTTCATTACATTCTGAAGCGCACGAGAGGTCTTCACCACTGATACATATGTTGCTCAAGGAGTGCAGAACGCAGATAATACAGCAGTAAAACGCGGTGACAGCTGTCAGCCCTGCACCATGCAATGCACCATCGACATCATCAATTGTAGCTCCACTCGCGCACCAGCGTATCGTTGTACGAGGTATATTATCTACTCTGAGCTAACAGCTAACGGCGCTCAATGTGCTGAGCTTTCGTTAACATTAATATTCCGGCGATTTCTCCGACAAAGATGTCATTTGAATTACAAATAGGGATGTAAATAAGCTGAATTGTCGGACAAGGTCCCGGGGCTACTTGTTGCGCGGCTCTCGTGCACTCTGATCGATTCCACGATAGATAACGGTTAACGGTGGTATAGTGGTGCCACTGGTGTCAGGTCCATTCTCACTTGGCTGGCACACTGCACCGCGCGGCTGTCATAATATATTAATATATGTATGATAGCCCGCGCCAACATATTATGTGCAGCATCGGCATCGGTCGGAGCTATACTACATATCGGCCATTTCATTCGTTGCAATATCTAGGAGCATGGTTCAGTTACATCATTGAGAGGATGATATCTATGTGTATTCATATTTTTATCCAAGTATTATAAAGTGTGTTAAAATGTGGGAAACTCGTAAATAGATTTACGATAGGTTTTTTGTCTTGTAAAGTTTATATACGCAAGTGCCGTGGAGGTCACTACCTGACCTCATGTTGTGAGCATCGATAAAAATCGGCGCAATTTCAGTAGGCACGTGTCTCAGGAAGTTTAGCAAACGAGCTCGCGTCGCGGCCGGGAGGCGGGAGGCGGCACTAGAGTGGAGGCTGAGCGAGCTGACGCGCGCTGGAGCAAGGCCATGGAGATCAGCACTCATGATTCAGTGTCGTCGGAACACAATGCCGCTGCAGCGTCGCACTCGTCATGATTGGCTCGCGTGATGGCAGCCTCCGGAGCAGAGGTCAGCGACCGATCTCGCCGAGAATAGTATCAAAGCGATCACGTCTTATTGCCCGCCATACAGTAACGACGCGACCACAAAAAACTAATTGATTTCTTTGTTGCTAGCTCTACCTACATGCGCTGTATATTGGTGTGTTCCTGCGGTGCCTGCGGTGGGTACCGACACGTGGTACCGTTTCCAGAGCTCCTTGTGAATGCGCTATGCTAGCAGTATGTAATTGGATCGGTTCGTCTCCTTTGCTAGCAGCAGTCACCTCTACCAACACAAGGTAGGCAACGTGGTATGGCCGCGGACTGGTGATCGCCTGCCTACCGTTATGCGTCATGCACGCCGTACGCTTGATCCACCATTGTTGTATTGTTATTAAAAAAGTGTGATTGTGATAACTATTTGATTTATCAAATCAAGTTCAAAGTTAGTTCGAGTAGCGGCACGCGGCCTCTTCTACAGCGGTGGAGTGGAGTGAATCACGTGACGTGCGTCACTCGCAGCAAAAACAAACACTTGGGGAATTATCGCTTTTTGCGTCGAAGCCGACTGAGATCGGTTCTTGGAACCTTCGATCTGCAATTAGTTGATCATGTTCGAGTATGGTAATACATACAAGCCGGCCGTGACCTTCGAGTGTGTCAGTAGGAAGCACACGGTCGGCACTCGGCAGTCGGCAGTCACTAGTCGGCAGTCGCTAGTCGGCGTGGAGTCAAGACATCGCGGCCACGAGCGTGTTACATCACTTATTGTTAGCCTTGTTACGACTGAATAAACATACACTACACTGCGTTTCTGTCGGTGCTTGCACCGTGCTGTGCTGTGTCATTCGTTGCGAAAGCTTCTAAAGCAGTTCGCCATATAGGTGTTCGTATCCTGTTCGTTGGCTAATCACAACCACACCTACATACGTCACTGAACACACATTGCACGCCGGCTTTGAACATTCACAGGAAATTGTTTATGTTTTCAAATTGTTGCACGTTTCAATCACCGTGTTTTGTTTCATTTCATTAGGCTGCCAGAGTAATAGGAGTGATGTTACTTGTTTGCTGGAAGGCAGCTACTAGTTAGTACCTAAATTATAGCAGTGTCATTAGATATAGGATTAAGTTAATGTATTTGTTCTCGCCTGAACCTATTTATACATAGTTTAAATTGTAATTACCTGAGTAGGTACTAGATACTGTTTCAGTGATATAATCGCGGGTTTAAAATGTCCCCACGTTTCCACCATCACTGGATATTATTGTTTATTCACGATCGAATCACAATTCAGAAGATAAATATTATAAATAATAGGTAGGTAGGTACCTACGTTATTGAATAAAAATAATAGGTAGGTAGGTACCTACGTTATTGAATAAAAATAATAGGTAGGTAGGTACCTACGTTATTGAATAAACAATATAAGTACGTATATACATAGTAATAATAATCAAGTTAATTGTTACAGGCACAGTTTTTGTTTCGCCTGATAACAAGCTTCCTATAGACACTCGCGCATTGCCATACCTACCTACTTTATTCCTGTGCTAGCAGCATACATAAGGGACCAAGCGGTGTGTTTTGAAATGAACGTCAGTATTATTGAGTAAGCATGGCGGGTCCCGGGTCCCGGGGAGCAGGTAGTAGGGCTCACCGCATTTTATTTATAACAGCATGCATTGATATGCGAGGCCCGCCGGCATGGTGCATTTGATGACTCCGTGTGCTATTTCATACTCATTCCATTCCCAAGAACTTAAAATCACTTCAAAGTAGGTAGGTACCCTCATACAGAGGTACATACATTTGATTTAACAACAATAATCGCTGTTTATTTATATCTTCAGATTAATGGGGTACAGTATGTTTATAATATAAATAATGTATCTTACATTAGGGCATTTAAGGGTAGTTAGTGTAGGTACCTATATGATCATGAGCTAATGTCATTGTTTACACCTACTTTTTAAGTTCGATACAGTAGTAGCTGTAGTAAGTTACCCAAATTAGTGGGTAGGTACCTAGACCTTCTACCGGGATAATATAATATCTGTTAGTGACGACAATACTGGACTGGCATCACTGGCAGTGAGTGAGGCAGCGCGTCCTGGTGAGGATGCTGCACTGCACCCCTTATTGTACTCACCGCGAAGGCTATGTTGATGAAGATGAATATTTTGTCGGCGGTGCAGAGTCCCCGGGCGCAAGCCATGGCGGGCGCAGTCGGGGGCGGCTGGCTACTAGGTGTGCGGTCTCATCCAGCGACACTGACACTCCACATCACTGACCGTCGAGCGAGGCGCGTGTGTCCGCGGGCGCGCCTCCTAAGGCACTGACTGAGTGTAGTTACAGACACAGACAGAGTACGGTGGCGGCGCGCGTCACCCCACACCCCCGGCCCCCGCCGAAAGCTCGGCCGGGCTCGGTCGCCGCCGCGCCCGCCGCCCGCAGCGCCCAGTGCGCCCATCTGCCGCGCCCGGCCCGACCACCTGACCCTACACACACTACACACTGTGCTGTGCCAGCCAAGCCACGGCTCCGACCTCCACTCCGCACGCTGATTGAACTGAACCCTGCTGTGTTTCACTAACACTCACATACAGTAGGTACAAGGTAGTATCACCATCACCTATTTTGAGTTGTTTGGATTCGCCTCACATAACATGAAAGTGAGGCGACTCTAATCAATCTCCCAACATAATTGTGAAATGTACAAAAACTTTGTAACAGCCTCTACTTATAAATTCCTAATTGACAAAAAATTACAGACTCGTAATTTATCCCAGAACTGATTGAATTTGGCGGGAAGCTCTCTCTCTATAATGGAGTTCAAGTAAACACTTAATGGTAATGGATGGTGTAGACATTCATCCCCCAAAGTACAATAATGGAAAGGGGCGATCTAATTTGTACGGTAAGTATTGCATACTTAAATCAAAGCTAATATACGTATTAGTTGAGTTGAGTTCAGTTGAGCATCCGACCAAGTATTTACTGCGTATGACCTATATTATGAACGCTGTGGCCTCAGCGACCGCCACGCCACCGTCGCCACCCGCAGTCCGGGGCGCATGGCGTCGCTTGGCGGCCTCTCAACACGATGGATGGGTACTCAAGGAGCAGGAACAGGACCGGAATGTACAATTAGACCGGGTGATTGCGTTCAATAGAAGATCGTTAGTATAGATTGGTGGGTCAGAGGGCTGCGCGGGCCGGGAGCCGGCGGCCGGGCTCGTTGTCCTCAATTAGGAACTCTTAAGAAACCAATGAAGGACAATTACCGCGCGAGTGGGCAGAGCGGCCGCTTCCTTCACGCTCTCTTTATATTACTCAAGCGGTCTATCTATTCTATTCATTTGTATATCTATGTCACAACACTCACGCACGTCACACTACCCCCAGTACAGCACACGAAGGCAGACTTCATGTTATGTTAACACAAACTACTCATGTGTCTAGCAGTTAGCACTAGCAAGCGTGTTAAAGGAGCAACAGTCGTTCGCTGCCAACACTTCAAAAATGTCTTTACACTCATCCCGAAGCACCCTAAGCTTCGTAGACGTAGAGTACTACCCTATGGTACTACGGAGTACGTAGAATATTATCTACTCTGAGGTACTACACTACAGGATGATCCTTCCAGTTCGACTGTACAAAGTGCGACGAAAAAAGTAGTCTTCATTAATAAAAAATATTATGAGTTATCAAACAGACTCAAAATAACTTAACTAGCTAGGGGTACCCGGTGGAGGCGAATCCACTAGTAGATATAATATTAAGTACCTACTGTTTGTCCTTCTGAGAGCAGCATTTCCGATGCAAGTTTGACATTACCGTCCAAGTGACTACGGAACTGAAGGAACCAATAAATACAGTGCAACCATACGCGTGCAATTGGTTGCGTTACGTTACGTTACGTACGCAAATGAGAGTTTGATGTATTTCCTCGTGTTGCAGAGGACGTGCAATATATCGCAATGAATTTGGTTTCGCGTAACATAACATCATCCCACCCTACCCACCTATCTATTCCCCACACACAACTGTGTGGTAACTGTAGACCTTCATGAGTGCCTTATTAGGGCCTAAACTGAATAAATGATTTTTGATTTTGACAACCTAGACAAGTCCACACATTCAATATTATTATAACTCTGAATCATTCGCAATCATAAACTGTAGGTACAGTAGCCGAATAGTTGTGTGGTACCACTACGATATGAAGCTATGCTCATCCAGCATCGAACTATCGCTTCATACTTCACATGGCTTTCCAAATGATAGTTTGTAATATGCTGCATCGCGTGACGTCATGGCAATAGTTTCCTTCACCGGGTATATACCTGCGACAACACACAAAGCGACAATACTATACATGTATAGGTATAGAGTACCTAGCCGATGAGGAGCAAGGTGCACGGCTGACGGTCAGGGCCGGCCACCCACGACATGCAGCTCCAGCCGGGAGCGACATATTATACGAGCCTCGCGTGGAGCTGCACGGCGCGCCACCTCGACACCTTAGATCTTAGCCCAGTAATGTCGGTTGCTACAGTGCCCTATGAACTGGAACACAGTAATGCATTATAGGTACTCTATCGCTTGGCAACAGAATATGATACATCTGTGGTACCCACCTGGCCAGCATACCACAATAAGAGACCCACCATCTGGTCTAAAACGTACAACAATCACAAATAGGGGATGTATAAAACGTATATAAAACAATCAGCACATCTCAATACATTTATTAGTGTAGGAAATATAAATATTAGTGACCGGCTGAGGGCAGGCAGTTACACAATACAGAGAATACAACACAGTGCATGGCACAACGCGTGCGGCTGCGAGCCTCCCGGCAGTCAGGCGGCGGTCCCCCCCGGCCCCGGGCTAGTGATGTGATGCACACGCACGTGGGGCGCCACCATCACCAGCCCCAATGGACCCAGATCTGTGCCGATGACATCTCATGTTCACGAGGCATCGCGTCGCAACTCAATTGATACGCCTTTACTATCTGCTATAGTGGTAGTTAGATGAGTTAGGTATGTAGGAGTGTAATGGCCACAGCCGAGGCTGGCGCCCAACATGGCTCGTCGCCGTGAGACAAACACAACCAACACACCGCATCAAATCAAATATAGATATTATTTAACACTTGGTTTCACAAGCGCCTGGTGTTGGTCGCGGCGTGCGGTAAGGTGTCGCTCGTCTGTGGTGTTAACATAAGCTAATATAACTCGTGCCATCGGAATACTCTGGGACCTTCAAATAGAACAATGTTGCAACGCGTTGCAAAATGTCTATTTCATTTTTAATGGAACCGTGACTATCTCGTCATTTGCTCTGTGAACAGCCATTAGGGGCGCGCTATGTTTTAATACAAGTTGGTGGGAAGCAAGCGGTCCACCTGATAGTAAGCGGTTACCGCAGCCCGCAGGGGGCCCTCAGCCGCCGGTAACGTTAACGTCTACAACTAGGAGCTAAACATACAAAGCACACCGATGTCAAGAGTCGCCGGCCGCAGCCACTCATTACATTACATTACATATGATAATACGAAGGACACTTGATCATTGAACACACGCTAACAGTGTAAGAGGGACAGCATGTCTCTCGGCCTGCTCGCTCGGTGCGGCTCCGGTCAGTCCTCGCCAGCATTGCCATGCTGGCAGCACACATTAATTACGACACTAGTTATAAATAACACAATATAATAATAACTTGTATAATTTGTACTCGGCTCGACTGAACTGGTCAGTAGTCTAGTAAGTAAAGGAAAGTAAATCAGTCTTAACTTAAAGCTGGAGTAGAGTAGAGTGGAGTGGAGTGGAGTAGAGGCAGTGCGAGTGCCGACAGCTCCGGCTCCTCTTTGGTTAGACACACCACACCGCACTCACTACATTAGAACACTCCATACATAGTGTTACATACGTACACACATTCAATATAATATCAGAACCATCGACAATCATGAACACAACAACGATGAAACAGTAAGTACACAAACAACTCCTCCGCAGTGACCAGCCAGTGACCAGCCAGTGACCAGCCAGTGACCAGCCAGTGACGGTCAGCGAGGATCAGTCAGTGACGAGCGGCATTCTGTCGATCAACATGTATCGATATCGAAGCGACTATTGATGGCAACGATCCTCAGTGGCATCGCCGGCTCGTCAATACAATACTGGTGGGCAGTGGGCAGTGGGCACTACACATCAAGTAACTAACACCCATTTAGTTAGTGGTTACGCTACGTCCTTACGACACTAGGTTACTTATGACCTACATAGTAATATAATATAATATCAATATAAATGCGATATTTGTTCTGTCACTAATGTTGCGATGTGACTCTCTCTCTGCCTATAATTATTATATGGCTCGATAAAGGTATGAGGTTTTCTTTTCATAAGAAATACTTTTAACATCTCAAGGAATATTCGAGATTCTCGACAGCAGGTTGTTGCACATCATTACTTGTTAGATAATTTGCAGAGGATTTATACAATTTCCCATACAAATTGATATAATTTCCCCATAAGGGCTGTATTTGAACACACGTCACACACTATCTGCTTAAAAACAATAAGAAACATCTGTTTGAATAAAAACAAACATAGAAATAAATAAATGTCGAAACACGCATATAACTAATATGTCCCCCCCAAGGGGACACGCTGTCTGGTCCCCGCGGGCACCGGGTACCGCGCCGGGGCGCCTCACATGTACCTAGTGGATGAGGTTCCATAACTGTCCGCGGGTTGCAAGGATTGGACAGTTATATAATATGCTTAAAAATAATTAAAATTATTGTAATGTTGCATTCAAATAGCCAGGTTCTCTATACAAAGTAAGTGTTGGTGCGCCCGCGGCCCGCCACATGCTATTACAACACTTAGAGCTCCCCGGGGACCATCGCGTGCGGACAACAAATTCAGGAACAAGCATGGAATTTTAAAAACTAGATATGCACTAGATCAGGGTCGTTTGGTTTAATTTACCCAAGGAGCATGCGGCTCACGGGCGTACTTAGTCGTCGGTTTAGGGGGCAATAATGAATGTGGTGTGTGTGTGTGTGTGTGTCTACGCCTTGTACGTGTGTGTGGGCGGGGCGCGCAGGCAGAGCGCGAGCGCGAGCAGCAGCGCGGCGGCGTGCGCGGCGGCCAGCGCGGCGGCGGCCAGCAGCGGGGCGCGCGCCGCGCGGGCCAGCGCGCCCAGCACGCGCGCCCCGCAGCCCGCCGCGTGCAGCCCCGCCGCGCGCCCCGCCGCGCGCCCCGCCGCCGGCACAAGCCGCCCCTCCCCGCAGCCGCGCGCGCAGCACGAGCCCGGCACCCAGTACTGCGCGCCCGCCGCGCCCACCGACAGGTCCAGCGCGCCCCCCGCCCCCGCCCCCTCCCCCGCCCCCTCGCCCGCCAGCCGCGCGCGCGACCACGCAGACTCCTGCCAGTCGCGCACGCCCGTAGCGCCGCAACACTCCAGCTGCACACCACATCATCTTCGATGTACAACATATTTATATTCCTTGTCGATTATACGAATGATTTCATCCAAGGAAATAGAAATACGTTACGGGAACCCGCGGAGCCCGTGGAATGACTGTCTTTTTTTATACCAATAATGTAACAAACCAGCATACGGCCCGGTACAGTAAGCGACTCCCGAAGCCTATGGACACTTGCAACACCAAGGATATCACACCAGAGTATTCACACTATATGGTGTGTATGATGTATAGGTAATATGATATGATAATAATTATGTGTGTATGTATAGTGGTGTGCTGACCCCCTGTTGCAGCGCGTCGAGCAGGTGCGTGCGCGCGTGCGAGGCGCCGTAGTCCTCGCGCACGGAGCGGTCCAGGCGGTCGAGCAGCGCGCGGCGCAGCTGCGGCAGGTGCGCCGCGCCCCAGCAGGCGGCGGCCGCCTCGGCCACGGCGGTGAGCGCCAGCAGCGCGAAGGCGGCCGCCAGCACCGAGGCCGAGCCCCGCGCCGCGCCGGCCAGCGCCGCGAGCGCGCCCGCCGCCAGCGCCGCGCCCCAGCCCAGCAGCGCCAGCAGCCCCGCGCGCCCCGCCACGCCCTCGCCCGCGCCCTCCCACAGCGCCCAGCCCGCGAACCCCGCCGCCGCGCATCCCACGCCCTGCAACACACCACACCCTAACCTCCCGCACTCACACCACCTGCACCATCTATCACAACAAAACAAACCTGTTTCCTTCTGCTGACAAAATGCTCTTTCAGTGGAGCTGCATACTGAGTATTATAAACCATCAAATTGTCTCTCAAACTGATCTAATCTGGGACTATGATCACTGTTTTTTCTTATTACTTTTATATCCCACTAACATGGCACACAAGCATATGGCCCACCTGATGATAAGCTGTCCCCGTAGCCTATAGCCGCTAGCTAGGGGTATCACTAATGGCTTGCAAACCATGTTGATAATGAGGACTCACTGTGCTAGCAGCATTACTACTAGTCCAGCGTATCCTCATTGAGCACTGGCAACCTTACTTACTGCAGAAACACATTACTACATCAAGTAGTATTATTTCACTGCGGTCTTCGGTAAGGTCGAGGTACAGTCCCCAATCGGGCGACTCCAATTTTAATGGGAAAATCCACAAGAAATCCCAAATTACCCTACCTCTCTTTTTAAAAACTCGTTTATACAGGCCGGGGTTTGAACCTGGGCCCATCAGATGACAGGCCATTGCTTCAACCACAAGGCCACCAAGGCTTTTAGAGTTAATATTACAGTAATATTTAGTTGTATTACATAATAGTGCAATGGCTTCAATATAGTGGTATTTTGAATGTTATTAAAATGTTGTGATGTCTTCTGTATTATTAAAATTTCAGAATTCATTAGACAAGTTTTCTAAGTTATTATACAATAATTTGTACATGTATTAGGATCTAAGTTAATGAACTTGCAGCTATCAGCTGTCCCATTGTATGAAGATGGTTCAGTGACTTGATGGAGAATTCCGATCCAAGCGGACCTCACCTCCGCGAGAAACAATCTGTTTGTTTACTAACCGTTTGCCGCGGCGGGCCATGTGGCAAACATACGCCCGTCACTTGTAAAATGCCTAAACAAAACCACCGCCGACAACTGATTTAGGTAACACAACATCGGTGTTTACTGCTTATAATCATTGATATCCAGTATTCATTATAAAATCATGAACTTGGATAGAACTTTATGAGACCACAACTTATACCTCAATAGGTGGAATAGTCAATTCAATTAGTGTCTGGTTTAAACATACGTAAACGACATAAATATTTACACTTACCAAGAATATTGTATTAAATAATATAAGCAAACACTTCATCAAAGAATAGCATCGCGACAAGCCCATTTTTATCGCTGAATTATTTTAAAATCGCCTTTTACTGCTGGCTTACTGCTAAGCGGCCTGTAAATTCGTAAATATACTGTAAGCGTGTACTGTACTTTAAAAACAATCAAACGATGCAATCGTATGTAAAACTAAATTATTCCCGCACCACAAAAATTAAGTGTACCTCTAATAGCGACATATATCTATTTATACATTTAATTATTGTTGACAGATTTTTTTTATCAACGAATCGTCTATTCAGTAGAGTATGTATACAAGCTTATCTCTTCTTCTTGTTTTTCCCTATGGCGATCAATTCTCTTCAAGGTCTATTTTATTTTGGCCAGCGCTGTGTCTTATTGGTAGTACTCTCTACTGCTTGCTACTATTCACTTCAGTAATCTGTGGTAGAGAGATCCAAATCTGAAAGGGCCGGCCAACGCTATTTTTTTGTATAATATTCTGTTAGAGCTTGCCCGTCTGAACATATATTGCTATGAGATACAATGCATGACATTAAGGCATTTTAATGCACAAAAAAACAAAAAAAATGTGAAACGTAATTCAACAAACACAAACATTTAGAAACTTCATTCAACAAACACATAAATTTAGAAACTTGATTTGGAGCACTCGACACTGGCTAAAATATTCCTAGAAGAGGATTGTTTGCCATAGAAAGAAGAATATTCTAATTATCACTGTTTAATTCACAACATCCATGGAAAATATCTCAACCACTCTGCTCTGCCTGATTCCCGCCAAAAACCTCGTTGAAGTAGGTACTGCTTTGTTTGAGGGTTTGTTATCTCGTTGCATACTGCTTTTTCTAATTAAGATAGTCTTAGCATACACTTTAATTGCAGTTCAATTAATTTTGAGTATTTATTGCCAATTATCAACTACCTATTATATTTTCAAAACAATTCAATGTTGACGGAATTAGTGTGGATGGCAACACAAAAAGTATTCCATATTAATTACTGAAATATAACTGCCAATATCGAGTTCCACAGTTGTCACAGATGATTTTTATAAATACCATAGAGTATGCAATGTTCGTATTCGTTCGTGTTCGCTGTCGTCGACTGTCAGCGAGCGAGCTAGCGAACGGAATGTCTCCCTTGAAAACATAAATAAATGGCCACCGTTGTTATTACGTTCTTCCTATTTGTACAATTTGATGCTTCTAAAATGGAGGCCGATATTGAAGATAATGGAAGGTATTTGCTAAATTTGACTGAATGCGCCGGTTTTACCCTATGTATCGTAGTTCACAATCGTGTTTTACAAATCAAAAAGTGGTTGCTGACAGTAATTTTCGCGCCAGTTGTAAAATCTTACTGCGGCTGCGCTTGTGTAAAATTGTGGCCGGTTTTGTCGCTTGTGTTCTGCGTCGCTTTTCAGGAATGTTTTCAATGGAAACGCGATATTTTCAGGGACCAAAAAAGAGCCCGTCGGGAAAAACGGTGGAGCATGAACTCTCAGAGGCTGGAAGAAATTGTGGCGGAGCTAATGAAACCCATCAGCGACCTCCGGCGCAGCTTCGATACAGACCTCAGCGCGGTGAGTACAGCCACAGCCACTCGAGCCTCCCTGACCGGCCAAGGGGACCAAGGCGCTCCTGCTTCGCCCGCGGCCAGCTTCTCTAACCATATTTCTAGCTGTAGGACACAACATTGCATGTACGTGTTTGTATGAGAATCCATTTATGTCAGGTTGTAGAGGATTAAAGTGAACAAGAATGTGCTTTGTTTAACCAATTTATGTTATCATGATACATGATGTTGTTTGCTCCATCATAATATATGACATAATCAGGCCATGCTGCGGCGGGATCTGCCAGGCTCGGTAGCAAGTGATGACAAAAAGTCACATGTCCTCACTGAACATTTTACATTATTCAACATTTGTCTCATTACTATGCTGAATGTATAAACAGATTGTTTTCATGCTGATACCTATGTAAAGTTCATTTCCTTTTAAAATAATTACATGGAGTAAGGATTATATATGTATTAAAATGTGCTATGTACAAAATGATCAATGGTCTAATGACACTGTCTGTTGGTTACTGTGTGCTAGTGACTGTAGCAACCCACTGGCCTGCTATTTGTGACACATTTCTTATGCAAACATTAGTGTGCAGAGTTTTTGAAAACCCACCTTATTTCTGTTTTCATGTAAGCTATGTAAATAAGCTCTTTTGTCATGACTGTACCACATCCTGCCCAATGCCAAATGTATTTATTAACCATATAACATCTTTACAGGATTGCGTAATACAATGTTTATGTACTTACAAGAGTATCTATAGAATTACTTAACAAATTTAACAACAAATCAATATTTTTATGCTATTTCTAACTTAACAATACTGATCTTTGATCTGTATATATAAAAGAAGTAACTGACTGACTGACATATCTATCGTCATTTATCATCTCATATACGCACAGCCTAAGTGGCTGGGGTTACAGACTTGAAATTTACAGTACATACCTTTTATGACATAGACATCCACTTAGAAAGCATTTTTGGTATTCCACCCCTAGGGGGGTAAAATAGGGGATGAGAGTTTGCAAGGAAATCTTTTTAAATGAACCAGTGTCACCAATGAGATTTATATTGGAATGAAGCAGAGTTTAAATGATAGATTGGTGATATTGAAATCGTGTGTGTTGTGTGTGCAGTTGCTGGAGGAGTACCTGACGGAGGCGGGGCTGCGCGCGCTGGAGGCGGGCGAGGGGGCGGGGGAGGGCGAGGGGGAGGACTGCGCGCCCCCCGCGGTGCCCAACTTCGCCGAGCTGGCGCTGCTGCTGCAGCAGTCTGCCTGCATCTACGGCCGCAAGGTTGACTTCCTCTACCAGCATGTGCTCAGCATCAGCGAGGACCTCAACAATAGCACGATGTGAGCCTCCACATAATCTAACAACACTTCTTTTTTTTCTAAGACTTACCCTTCATTTAAGAAACTAAGTTGATGCATGTGCCGCAGACTAAATAATAGTATGACCATAATATGTAATAAAGGTATCTCTGTATTATACACAACTTATTTTGTACCCCAGTGGTGGCTCAAATTTACTGCATGTTTCACACAACCCCCGAGTCACATCAAGGAGTAGTATCAACTCCAATCGCTACATAGTTTAAAACAAAGTTGCTTCCCTCGGTCTGTCTGTTCATATGTATGCTTACATCTTTAATACTATGCAACGGATTTTGATAGATTGTAGTTATTCAAGAGGAAAGTTTTTATGTATATATCATTTACGTTTTGTATACGGCCCGCCTGATGGTAAGCGGTTACCGCAGCCTATGGACGCTTGCAACAGCAGGGGTATCACTCGCGCGTTTCCGACCCTGAAATCGATAGTTGTTGCTATCAATAGATAATTTATAATAGGTGTCTTGGTAGTGAAAGCGGTAGTGGTTTATGTATTCGTGTTGTGGCAGGGCTCTGAGCGAGGCGGCCGAGACGGGCGAGGAGGCGGGGCGAGCCGTGACGCCGCGGGGGCGGAGGCGGCGCTCGAGCGCGGGGGCGGGGGCGGCGGCCTGGGAGCACGTGGCGCTGCAGCCGCACGCCGGCGCGCGCCGCCCGCCCGCCGCCGCGCGCCCGCCGCCCACGCTGCCCCGCATGTACACCGAGCTGGAGCCGCGCAAGCTCACCGACGCCGACACGCCGCTGCGCGACTACGACGGCGACACCATCGGCCTGCCCGCCGACTACCACGTCACCTGGCGCCTCGACGCGGTGCGACACACTCCACACCACCCTCACACGCTGCCTTTCGAGGAGTCTTTCAATATTTGATATGCGTCGTGTGCGCGTGCGCAGGCGGAGGGGCTGCTGGTGGAGGAGCTGGCGCGCGGCTCGGGCGCGGCGGGCAGTGCGCTGCGGCCCGTGTCGCTGGTGGAGCTGCAGGCCGCGCTGGAGGCGCGCGCGCCGCCGCTCGACCCCGAGGACGGCTTCACCTCGCCGGGGCCCCTGAGCTCGCCGGGGCCCTTCAGCTCGCCGGGGCCCCTCAGCCCCCCGGGGCCCCTCGGCTGCAGCACGCCGATGCTGCCGGCCCCCGAGCCCCCGGCCGACCCCAAACTCCCACTCCTAATAAAAAAGGATCGCAAGAGGAAAACAGTAGTCGACGTCGACGATCTCAACGGCTCCCGGGTCCAGCTGATGATCAATGACGGTACGTGTTGTTGTAGCAGGGTGGGTGCCCGGCTTCTCACGCAGCCATCCAAACGTGATCCCGTGTGTTGCGTGTGTGCAGAGCTGCGCCTGTTCCTGTGTCGGTCGCGCGAGTTCAGCGTGTGCGGGTCGTGGGTGCGGCGCGTGGTGGCGCGGCGGCGGCGCGACATCCTGCGCGCGCGCCGCGCCCGCGCCGCCTCGCCGCCCGCCCTGCACGGGTTCGACCACTGCGACATCGGCGGTCAGCATCACACCCACACACAACCATATAAACACTACTAAAACACCTAAAGGGGAAATATATCTCATAAAAAAACCCTAAAACAAGGCAGTCATGAAATGTGGACAGAAGTGAAAGACAGCCTTTAGCACGACGGTGAGGCGAACCCATATAAGCCCCTACCAAAAATCTTTCAAACGGCTCATGATTTCACTTCAAAATAAGGGGTTGCCAATAATATGTTAGTATGTACCGCAATAAATATTTCAAGCTTCTAATAGAGCGAAGCGACTGGAAAGCCGTGGTAGATCATCAGGCCACACCATTCCTTGCCAACTTTCTGGTAGATACATTTTATTTATTTATTTTTTATTTATGTCACCACGCGAGTCTCCCCCGGGTGAAGAGGATGAACCTAACGGACTAATCGTGCGCAGGCTTCCACGGCTGGACGGAGGAGGAGGCCCAGGCCGGGCGGGCGCTGGTGCGGCGCGAGAGTGACGATACCGGGTTCTTCGAGGAGAGCTCGCTCGCGGAGGACCAGTCGAGCGGGGACCAGTCGAGCGGGGACGGCGAGAGCCCGTGGCTGTCGTGGGCGGCGGGCGCGGCGCAGCGCGCGGGCTCGGCGGCGCCGGTGGACATGCGCGCGCTGTGCGCCGCGGCGCTGGGCGCGCTGCCCCCCGCGCCGCGCGCCGCGCCCTTCGCCGCCGTGCTGCGCGCGCGGGCGCGGGGGGCGGGGGACGTGGCGCGCCTGCTGCTGGCCACGCTGTGCCTGGCCAGCGAGGGCCGCGTGATCATCGACCCACCGCCGCCGCTGTCGCTGGCCGGCTTCACCGTGCACGCCCTCCCCGCGCCCCCGCCCCCGCCGCGGTAGAGCCGCGCCTCCGCCCCCGCCCCCGCCCCCGCACCGCCGGCCTGCTAGTCCGACTAGTGTACACTACCTACTCGATAAGTACCTATTATGGTGTATCGATAGACTCGTTGTGTCATGATCGGTCGTCTCAACTCGCGACCGCGTATCGAGCCGTCGATCGAGTGAGTGAGCCGTCCGTGTATAGTTGTAATTGGTGAATAGTGAACATTGCAATGTATTATAATTGTCAGTATGTTGTAAATATAAATAGTTAATAGCACTATATTAGGTTGGGACTAAACAATACATTATGTCCTGATATTTGTACAGATTCAATGTTTTTGACTAACAATAAAATGTAATGTGGTTCTACTATTGGAACGAGTATACCTAAGAGTAATATAATAAATTAATTGTTTGTACACCGAGGAAGAACAAGTCCTCAAATGAAATCTGTACATGAATGTCAGTAGACCAGTGCAAGAGGCTACACTGATCACTGCACTGGTTATTAGCTACCGTTAGCATTAGAGATATGGTGCGTGGCGCGCGACAGCTACAGGGAATATGTATAGCCGTTATACAGACCAGAGCAATATCTTATTCTGGAAATGTAACTCATCCATTGTGTATCACAACAGATGTTATAACATTCCCCACCTCTGTACAATGTTGTAAGGTGTGGCGATTCTAAACCACTGAATTATTATGTGGCATATATTATATTTTGTATACAATCATGGAGCATATTATATTGAAAATTAACGGAAAATGTTATTGACATTTGCGACAACAATGAGGACGTGCGAGCGCAGCTGGCCGGCCCAAATCAAACAATAAAATTATGTCTCATAATATTTATTGATATTAAAACATAAATTCGAAGTTTCGGATAATTATATCGTTTTAATTTTCCCATAACCATATATAATAACTTATTTTTCTACTCCTGATTAAATTGTCAGTGAACAGTCTACGCGGCCTAAGCAAGCACAGAAGAAGGAAAAAAAAAGTTGTAACTTAGTAGGAATCAAAGAAATACTATTGGCCAAAAAATAAACTATTTATTCTTATGAACCAACCTTGTACATCGCCTCTGAAGAGAACTTTTGCTATTAGATATTCTGTATTTAATCAGGATACATGCAATCTTCAGGATCAAGCATTATTCAACAAAACCTATGTAAAAAAATGCTTGATAATTTGGACAAGTAAGTCTAAATGTACACGTAGGAAACATTATACGTACATGCTTTGAAGAGGTTTTTGAAAAGACGTACTACCTACATTTTATTATGCTACATATTTGAAAAAGAAAAAAATTACGTCGCTTCGATAAACAGTGCATCAGTCTTTTATAATCAAAGGCATCAGTATTGAATGCTTTGTATGGATCGTGCTTTGATTATATACTTTGATCTAGTATGCATACAGAATTTAATATAGGGTGCCGTTTTCATGTAGCGGTTGTATTCTCTTGGGTTTTCATCAGATTTTTCTATTTCACAAATAGAGTATTATTGTTGAACTTTATGTACTCTGTGGTTGAATTGTCTCAATGGTCCGCTTGTCAATCAATAAATAATAGCTTGAACTTAACAATAATATTAGATGACATTATTTTCTTGTTCCATACTTTTTAGATCGTGATTTTTCAATAGCCGAGTTTTGTTTTTGAAAACTTACTTTTTAATCAATCAATCAATCAATATTCCTTATATCCGTCAAAGTAATGTCAACGTCATTAACTTCATAAAACTGCGTTGTCATTTTCCTTGCCGGCGTATCGTATTCGATTTTTCTTCGTTCGTAGTTTTGTTTACACTTTACAGTATCGGCAGTGTTATCGAACTAGTGAGACGGTAAGTAGGTGGTTATATTTATAATCCAACCATTACGTAGTAATAAAATTTATTAATTTCCAAAATATTTTATTTGCGGAGTTCGAGTACATCCATGAATATGTACTTGTTGTACTGTAGTGTAGTGTCGCATCGCATAGTATAGTAACAAATTTAATTACGTTTCCAGTAAACGAGCAGTCACTCTCGCAACAGAAATGGGGAAGTTAATAATACTTTTCCTTGCATTTACTGCGACCTGCGCGGCGGGCTTCTTCAGGTAAGCTGCTAATGAACTGCAAATAGCGAATACACCAAGATCAAATACACACATAAGCTCACCTTACATTGCAATGATTACAAATACTATGATTTTAACTTCAACATAATTTAAATTAGTTTTAATACTTGTGATGCTATGCACGCATACCTTGGAGCATAATTCAGATCAGATTTTTTCATTTTACTTTGTTTTTTATAAAATTGAGGTCTGTTTTTTGTGCTTAATAAATAAATTCGTCTTAACAGATTTGGCAAGTCATTGTTGTTGGTGCCACTTTAATAGAATGGCATAGGTGGAGTCACCAGAATATTCAAGTAGTGTTATTTGAGCATGATCTTTTGTGAGATAGTATCAATATTTTATGGAAAAGTTAATTACTATCTTGTTTAATGTTTTTAACTTATTGTGGTTGAACCTGAATAACATCAAATGGCAGGCAGTCACTTCATCTAGACAACTTCCATGGCTTTGTGAATGAAAGTTGTTAAACTTGACCCTGGTAAGACAACAGTTATGAATGTCATATTTTTATCACCGGCTCAGAAAATCTCATCTGAGGGAACTGGAGTTTATTGAGTTATTTATTTATTTATTGGGCACAAAAAAGAATACAATTATATTAAAACAGGTAAAAAGTACAAAGCAGTATGGTTATAATATGAACTGTGTGTGAAAATGAGTTATTAAAATAGCAGTGTATTATTGAGGAGTATTATTTAGGAGGCTGTGTTTCAGGGTGCCGCTGTACCGCATGGAGTCGGTCCGGCGCCAGCTGCGCGCCGTGGGCACAGACCTGGAGGAGCTGCGCTTGAAGCACGCGGCGCAGGGGCCCGCGCCCGAGCCGCTCTCCAACTACCTGGATGTATGCTACCTCATATTATATATACATTTTCTTACCACCCACAGTCAACCTCTCTGGCTGCTGTGCTTTTTAATACAACACACTATTATTCACCCATGACTTGATTAAAATACATAATTATATTTCTTGTTCAACTACATGGTTGGTAACGCGCTAGTGATAACCCTGGTATTGCTAGCGGCTATTGGCTACGGTGACTGCTTACCATCAGATGGGCCGTATCCTTGTATGCTACCTTAGTGTATAAAAATAATAATATGAAAGAAACATTATGTATTACAAGCTTGCTGGTGCTCGAACAAAGGAGCGTTGCGTGATGGAGATATCATTGTGTACAGAGAGATGCAGTAATCTAGTTTATACAAATATCAGTGACTGTGGAGCGTTGTTTGTGTGGAGCCGTGCGGTGAGATAACCTTTCATCCTTCATTATCTGTAGGGCGGCATGCGGCTGGCTCTCGAGCAGAGTGACAAACACTGACTGTATCGACTCATGAACCCACCACACTGGTGAATTTACATTGTATAACAAGTAAAGGCTGTACATTGAATGACGCCATTACCTTTACAATTGCCAGTTCTTGGATTATTTCTATAACCAGCCACCCGCTCTGGCTTGCATGGGAGCATTATACATGTTATGTTATTACTCTCAGCATTAAAATGCGATGCTTAGTTTAAAAAATATAAGCATACTAACGGCAGGCAGCGACCTTGTTCTATAGGTACTATGTTAAAATCCATATATTTGGTTGTAATTGCACTCTACCTCTCATATCATACAACTTGGCTGGCCTCAGAACAGAGTTTGAACTGCTACAAATGTGAATGTAGTTAGTGATCAGACGCTACCGCTAGTGGCATGTGTATCTGTGAGTGCTGGCATGGTATATATATATGCACTATCTGATAACCAGCCAAGTTATCACTGACCTGATTGATTACGGTGCAGTGGAATTTGCGTTTTGTGTCCAATATGTCATGAATAACTGAAAGCATAATATGAAGTATGTACATGTGTTTTCGGTTCAAGATAAGCAATGTATTGTGTTTGTGGCAGCAGATAAGCAACACCGACACGTAGTGGTAGTAGGGTAGGAGGGCAATGTACCAGAGGCTAGTCTGTTATTAGTGGCGGAGGGTGCGCCGCTCGGGGCATTGCCCGGAAAAATCACAGTCATGGTTTTTCATGAGATCAAATTACTTCTAGCCGTACAGTAGACGCATATTGTGTGTAACACACACAGGAACGCGGGAGGAATCATGTTACACATACACCGCTTATGTTAAGTAGTGTTGTGTGTGTGTGTGTGCCAGGCTGTAGCGTGTGTGTGTGTGTGTCGCAGGCCCAGTACTACGGGCCGATCTCTATCGGGTCTCCGCCGCAGTCGTTCCGCGTGGTGTTCGACACGGGCTCCTCCAACCTGTGGGTGCCCTCCAAGAAGTGCCACCTCTCCAACATCGCCTGCCGTGAGTCCCACACACTGCCCTAGCGGCCATCGCTATGAACGAACATGTACTGAACAATTGCAGCATATGTTGATATCTATTACATTCCCATGATCCCAAGGGTTATGGCGACCGACATAGTGCGCATGCGCAATGCCATGCAAATCTGTGATAGTAATAATAATATTGGCAGGCTCTTCGTATTAGAAGAGCGATATTATGACGCTAATAAATAAACACAGCATGTACCTATGTGTTATATAATATTTAATCAGGAACAAAATAAAATGTGTATACCTTTTATTATAATATATAATATTGATAATTTTAAAATATTATCAATAATGTCTGCAGTAGTTTGGAAAGTAACCATATTATTTATAAAGTATCTTCTAAAATAATTCATGAATGCAGACTATATAGATATAACACTGCCTGCAGTATAGTTTGTTTGGTTGTTTGTCTGTAATGTAATGTTTAGTAAGGTGCTGGTAATGTGTGTGTAGAGCAGTGCGACAGGTGGTATGTGGTATGTGGTATGTGAGCGCATTGTTGTTGTATGGCGAGCAGTGGTGCACAACAAGTACGACAGCACCAAGTCCTCCACGTACCGCGCCAACGGCACGCGCTTCGACATCCAGTACGGCTCCGGCAGCCTCTCCGGGTTCCTCTCCACCGATGACGTCACGGTCAGTACACTCCTAGGGGCTGTACTCGTGTAGTATTGGAAGTATTGCGCACCAATCCTTCATACCATTAAGTTGTTGAACAAGCATATTGTCGTGTCTGCAAGCGGTAACCGCAGTCTATGGATGCTTGCAACAGTTGCAACACATTGAAGAGATTCTTAATTTTTATGTTGTCATATGAATATCGCAAAAAAGTCAGAATAGACTATCATCTCTAATTATTGATATCAAAACCTAAAACTAAAAACCTTAAACGGAGTCCCTGTGGGCAAGGTTCCGAAGATGCTGGCAGCGGGAACGCCTCTGAATAGCAAAACTAAATCTTTGTCCGAGGTAGCTGCCAGCTCTTCGGTCGCCTGTGATGTCGACTAACCTTTTTGCTATTTCCTTAAAAAGCCTTATAGCGCTAGGACCCCACGGACCAAGGGTCTCGACACCGAATGGTACAAAATCATATTCGGAGCCTAGACCCCTGTATTTGCACGCTTTAGCTTGGCATTGTTGTTTAGTTGTAATTTACGTAAATATCTTGTTGAATGTGAATAGACTATAGTGTGTGTGTGTGTGTGTGTGTGTGTGTGTGTGTGTGTGTGTAGGTGGGCGGTCTGCGGGTGTCGGGGCAGACGTTCGCGGAGGCGCTGTCGGAGCCGGGGCTGGCCTTCGTGGCGGCCAAGTTCGACGGCATCCTCGGGCTCGCCTTCAGCTCCATCTCCGTGGACGGCGTGCCGCCCGTGTTCGACAACATGGTGGCGCAGGGACTCGTGCAGCCCGTCTTCTCCTTCTACCTCAACAGGTGCGCCGCGTGTGCGAGGGAGACAGTGGTGTGTGTAGTGTGCGGTGTGTGATGTGTGTGTGTGGCAGGGACCCGAGCGCGGCGCAGGGCGGCGAGGTGATCCTGGGCGGGTCGGACCCGGCGCACTACCGCGGCAACTTCACCTACGTGCCGGTCCACAAGCCCACCTACTGGCAGTTCCGCATGGACCGCGTCTCCCTCGCCTCGCACACCTTCTGCGCTAACGTGAGTACTCCCTCTAGTAGCGGCTATGGTCTCCATGCAGTCCGTCGCAAACAACTTTCCCATTGCAGAAACCCAACACTTTTGTAAGGTGGAAGTCTCCAGGCAGATGACAAAAAAATGGTTGATAATTCTCATTAGTTAGTTCATTTATGTATTTCTAAAATTACGATAAATAGTTACATAAAATAATTTTCTTATCCCTTTTTCGTAAACCATAAATATATACATCATTTTGAAAGTCTTTGCGATCGACATTGCGGGCTATAGTTATCTTTGTGTGTGTGTGTGTGTGTGTGTGTAGGGCTGCGAGGCGATCGCGGACACGGGCACGTCCCTGATCGCGGGCCCTACGCGCGAGGTGCGCGCGCTGAACGTGGCGCTGGGGGCGACGCCCTTCGCGGGCGGGCAGTACGCGCTCGACTGCGCGCTCGTGCCCAGCCTGCCCGCCGTGCTCTTCACCATCGCCGGGGACACCTTCACGCTGCACGGACAGGACTACGTGCTCAGGGTATATATACAGAGGCCATATTACGTATTGTAGGCTTCAACACATAACACTAATTAAAATATTCTGTGTAGGTACATACTTGTGCCAATTCTGTTGTACAAAATTACTAAACTTATTTGACAGTTCTTAAAGTCTTGCTATCCCTCTCTCATGTGTGGGGTTGAATGAGGATAGCAATATCTTTAGAACTGACAAATTAGTTTAATTTGGTGATTTTGTACAACAGAATTAACACCACTGTATATATATAACATACACACTGTGTAAAGAACAATAATTAAAGTTTGTTATATTCCATAATTGGATAGGAAAGATCATTGGAGCTATACTTAAATGCTCAGCTAGCCAGAGCGTTGGTCCGCTATGCCCCTCCCCTCTCGCTCCCTCCACTTTTAACAACTTCCAACTATCATGAGCTAGGTTCAATGTCCTGTGTTATAGGAATTACTCCAATTTTAATTTTTAAAATAGCCAATAGTAATGTATTGCAGCTACTTATATTATGTTAAGCGCGCTACACACGTTCAGTTTCAACTGTACAGTCGAACTGTGCAGTTATAACTGACGCCCCTGGTGTCTCAGTTTTTTTAACACACAGTTCGACTCGACAGTTAAAACTGTACTGTTAAAACGTGTAACTCTACAGTTAAAACGTGTGCAGTGCGCTTTACATGAACTCTGCGTGTGTGTGTGTGTGTGTGTGTGTGTGTTATAGATCACGGAGTTCGGTAAGACGGTGTGTCTGTCCGGGTTCATGGGGCTGGACATCCCGGCGCCGAGCGGGCCGCTGTGGATCCTGGGCGACGTGTTCATCGGCAAGTACTACACCGAGTTCGACGTCGCCAACAAGCGGCTCGGGTTCGCGCCCGCCGTCTGAACACGAGCCCGCTCCACACACAGACCGACCGACACATCATATACTGGCTTCTTTAACTACGTCTGGGAGCCACAGAATGTGTGGCTGCGTTTCTCAAATTGCAAATACTCAATGATGGATGTTCTAATAATGTTGTCGCTAGGGATGTGAGCGTGTTTTAGATGTATTTTTTTATTTGTTACACTACATTAGTTTGTTATATTATATTCAGGTGTTAGCAATAATCGTTACTAATAACTACTCATCACAATACACAAGCACCATGCTTCATGTACTGGTTATCCAAAGATATCGTAGTTATGTAGTGATCCCTCCGCAGCTCGCCCAGGTTGTGTAACGCAGTGCGCGCCGACTGGCGCTACTCTCGTATAGACTGCTGCTCCATGACAATATTGTTTCCTAATTATCATCTTAATTTTAATTAAATATAACATTTTATAAATAAACCTGTGTTTCACTCACTCCTACTACTGCTACTATTCCACACACAGGTGAGTGACAACATGAAATACAATAGGTACTACCTACATTATAACTGACAAACTTTCATTGTTGCGTGTATCGTATTGTGGCGTCGTTGACTTTTAGACAACAACTGAATATAAATAAATAATGCTTGGCCATTACCACACAGTGCCACCTGGCCCCAAACTTAATTAACTAAGCAATGCTTGTGCTATGGGAACCAGCAGCTAATATCAGAGCTTCGTAAAGCCTCGGCACTGGTGTACCGTGGAGATGTGACTTGAATTGCCTCACAAACATAAAATTGTCTAATAAGTTAAATCGACGAACGAAAGAAAAAATAACTAAACGACTGCATGACACGAGCGAGGCGTTTATTTTCGATACCGTTACCAGTAGAGCGTCTAGTGGTAACGGTGTTCGGTTAGCATTGAATAATAGCCGAGTTGAAATAGATGTTTCATTATGGTGTTCCTCAAACATTTCCCCGTTATTCTAGATGTAGCTTGCACACAAAGGTTTGCGGAACACTGGCTAAAACAATAATTAGGTATATACTTTTTTGTACATAGGTATAATACGAGAGAGGTACTTTTTTGTACATAGGTATAATACGAGAGAGGTACTTTTTTGTACATAGGTATAATACGAGAGAGGTACTTTTTTGTACATAGGTATAATACGAGAGAGGTACTTTTTTGTACATAGGTATAATACGAGAGAGGTACTTTTTTGTACATAGGTATAATTAAGAGAGGCAGGGCACAACCGGTTTACCCGTTCAAAATTGGAGCTGCCCGTCTGGGGATCGTACCTCCACCTTACAGAAGATCGCGGCCAAATAACGCTACCGTCAAGGTAGTGTTGTGTTCCCAGCGGTGAGTAAGGTCGCCAGTGCTCCGTGAGGAGGCGTTGTGTCGGCAGTAGGGGGACCAGTGATGTATTACCGCCACAGAGTTGCGTGGGCGTGGCATGTTGGCGCGGCGGTTAGGGAGACCCGGTGAAACGGTTGTCCGCTGGCCGCCCGCGGGTTGTAGGGGTCCCAAACCCAGGGATTACTTAATCTCCGCCCTGGGAGGCTGACCCGCCGCCCGCGCATAATCCCTGTCGCAGACGGTCGTGCCGGAGGAGGAGACCGGGGTGGACCCGGCCGGCTGCGGCAGGGGAGGACCGGGGGCCCTTCCGACTGCCGTGCCAGCAAGCCACATCACCATCGCGACTCTCTGGCGGATCTGCATTGCGCTTTGTCCCTTCTGCTGCTGACACAACGACTCCTCTCAACCCTCTCCCACCCCCTTCCTAATATGGCCAGACTAAAGAAAAAAAAGATGTTTTCTCCAGCGGCCTCCCCATCCACAATTTCTGTGGACTTTTGCAACATCAGGGGAATCCACGCTAACATCAATGCAGTCCACCAACATCTTGAGACTGCACAGCCGACTCTTCTTTTTCTCACGGAGACGCAGATATCCTCCCCCGACGACACATCGTATTTGCACTACCCCGGGTACAAGTTGGAGCACAGCTTTGTGCGCCGTGCCGGGGTGTGTATGTATGTCCGGGAGGATGTCTGCTGTCGCCGTCTCCACGGCCTTGAAGACAGGGACCTGTCGATTTTGTGGGCGCGCGTAGATTACGGTGGCCACACCCGAATTTACGCGTGCCTTTACAGGTCCCACAGCGGTGACTTGGACACAAATCGATTGTTCGAGCACCTGCAATCGACGACTGTTACAGTACTTGCGCAGTACCCCTCCGCGGAGTTAGTGATTCTTGTAGACTTCAACGCTCACCACGTTGAATGGCTTAGTTCTCGGTCCACTGACTCCGCTGGTAGGGCTGCTCATGACTTTGCCCTGGCCTATGGCTTCTCGCAACTGGTTCTTTCTCCCACGAGAATACCAGACATCGAGAGTCATACGAGCTCCTTATTGGACCTTCTGCTGACTACGCGACCGGACGGCTATACAGTCACAGTGGAGGCGCCACTCGGCTCCTCAGACCACTGCCTCGTCCGGTCGCTAGCGCCCTGCGCGCAGCCCGTGGCGGCTCAGCCGCCCGGGTGGCGCCGCGTGTGGCACTACAAGTCAGCAGATTGGGATGGATTGCGTGAGTTTTACGCATCGTACCCGTGGAGGCAGCTCTGTTTCGCAACAGATGACCCCGACACCTGTGCGGCCGCCGTCGCTGAGGCGATACTGGCGGGTATGGAATGTTACATTCCCAACCCGCTGGTGGCTGCAGGGGTGAAGAGACGGCCGTGGTTTAATCGGCCCTGTAAAAAAGCTCGACGAAAAAAGCAGACTTTGTACGAGGCTTGGACCACGGCCCGCGCTAATCGGGATCCTAACATCTGCTGCGAAACGTCAACTGAATGCTGCCTCGAGGTCCAGTAAAGGAATGATTGCCAGGGCTAAATTCAATTTCGTCGGCAGAATTGGCGAGAGGCTGGCGAGCCTCCCTTCTGGGAGCCGCGCTTTCTGGTCTCTCGCTAAAGCTGCCGAAGGAAACTTCTGCCAGTCGTCCCTGCCACCACTACGGAAGCCGGACGGCAACTTGGCCCACAGTGCTAAAGAGAAGGCTGATCTACTTGGGTCTCTCTTTGCCTCGAACTCGACTTTGGATGACAGGGGTGCCATACCGCCTACCATCCCGCGGTGTGACAGCTCCATGCCGGAGATTCGTATAACCCAACGGGAGGTCCGGCAGGAGCTACTTTCTCTTGACATCCATAAGTCGAGTGGGCCAGACGGCATACCGGCAGTGGTGCTGAAGCAGTGTGCTCCCGAATTGTGTCCTGTGCTGACGCGCCTTTTCGCGCTTTCCTACTCCAAAAGTGTAGTCCCGTCTTCGTGGAAGACTGCCCATGTGCACCCAGTGCCCAAAAAGGGTGACGGGTCAGACACAACTTTTGAGGTACCTAGAGGTTCACGACTTGTTGAGCGACCGACAATATGGCTTCCGCCACAGTCGCTCGACTGGTGACCTCTTAGTGTATCTCACACACCGTTGGTCACTCGCCATCGAGAGTCAAGGTGAGGCCTTGGCAGTGAGCCTAGATGTAGCGAAGGCGTTCGATCGGGTCTGGCACCGTGGTATTCTCGCGAAGCTACCATCATACGGGCTTCCCGAGGGATTATGCAAATGGGTCGCCAGCTTTCTGTCCAGGAGATGCATAAGAGCTGTCATCGACGGTAGTTGCTCCGATAGCATGGACATAAATGCCGGCGTCCCGCAAGGCTCCGTGCTATCCCCGACACTGTTCCTGATGCATATCAATGATATGCTGTCTATTGACGGTATTCATTGCTATGCTGATGACAGTACCGGGGATGCTTATTACACGGGCCGTGCAAACATCCCTCGTTCCGTGGTAGAGGAAAGCCGCGAACGACTTGTGTCCGAAATCGAGAGTACACTAAGAAGTGTCTCCGAATGGGGTCGACTTAACCTAGTCCACTTCAACCCCACTAAGACACAAGTCTGCGCGTTCACCGCTAAGAAAACTCCATTTGCTGTAACTCCACAATTCCTGAACACGTCCGTCAACATCTCGAAGAGCATTGGGATCCTTGGCGTCGACATTTCTAGTGACGTTCAGTTCCGTAGTCATTTGGAAGACAAGGCCAAGCTGGCATCCAAAAAGCTCGGTGTGCTCAATAGGGCGAAGCAGTACTTCACATCGGGGCAAAGACTGCAACTTTACAAGTCGCAAGTCCGACCCCATATGGAGTACTGCTGTCATCTGTGGGCGGGGGCACCTGGGTGCCAGCTTGCGCCTTTTGACTCGGTTCAAAGGCGCGCTGTAAGAATTGTCGAAGATCCCAAGCTCTCAAGCGGCTTAGAACCACTAAGTCTTAGGAGAGATTTCGCCTCCCTGTGTGTGTTCTACCGCTTGTATAACGGACATTGTTCCGAGGAATTGTTTGACATGATGCCCACGGCAACATTTTACCATTGCACTTCTCGCCACCGGCGGGGAATTCATCCCCACACGTTGGAACCAAAATGGTCCCGAACTGCGCGGTTCCAAAAGAGCTTCCTCCCGCGCACAATTAAACTGTGGAATGAACTCCCCGCCGTGGTTTTCCCAAAGGATTACAGCATGGGGTTCTTCAAGAAGGGTGTGAAGAGATTTTTGAAGGGTCGGCAACGCGCGAGTGATGCCCCTGGTGTTGCAGGCGTCCATAGGCTGCGGTAACCGCTTACCATCAGGCGGGCCGTATGCTAGTTTGCCACCTTAGTGGTATAAAAAAAAAAAAAAAAAAAAAAAACATACCAAACACCCAGACACAAGGCAAAAACTAATGTATGTCATATGTTCAACCCGGCGGTAATCGAACCCGCAACCTCCAGCGTTGTAGACAGGTATACGGACATCCCGTTGGAGCCGTCAATGGAACCGACAGACCTACTAATCACTAGATCAGCGGTCTCGTCGAAAAATTATATTAATAATATAATTTAGTACATTATTTTCAAATTGTACCAACAATTTGGTCAGCTGCGCGATAATTAGTTAACAAGCGCTGTTCTAGTAGATTTTTCAAAAACACGTTCGCTAGAGTAGTGAAGTAGTATTCTCTGATTACTGATAATCATTGTTACAACCGGTCCCGCGGTGTAGGAGGCCCCGAGTACCTCACACACAAACTACACTATAGCTCTATAACATGAGTACACTCTGTACAGTACATGAACAGTACATGCAATCCACGTCAACAGAAACTCGGATGTGTCCATAATTCTATAATTGTTTATTTTAAATAAAACTTTAAGTAAAATACATTGTCCGTAGATAAATTATTATAATTACATTAATCTGTGGACCGCGTGTCCAGTGCTCTATACTCTATGCTACTATGTATACGGCGAGGGCTACGCGAGGCCCAGCTTGTGTTTTTTCCTGAACTTCTTGACGTAGGCCTCCACCAGCGCCTGGATCTTGGTGGGGTTGATCTCGCCGGTCTTGTTGTGGCAGATCTGAGAACACACACACATGTCAAGACTCCCCGACGCTATACAAACATACATTATATATAACTTAATCCTTAGCGAGGAGAAAAGAACACTACTAACATTTCAAAAATGAAGACAGGAAATAAAAATTGGTTCGTAAAACATTTTAACAACAAACGAGATAGTTCCCGGCCGGACAATCGATAGCTATCTTATACAAACTTGTTCACTGAACGACAGCGTAATAGTAGTGTCGTACATAGGCACCGCGCGGGTGATACCCCCGGTGGTAAAGCGTCCATAAGCTACGGTGACTTACCATCAGGTATGCTTGTTTGCCACCTTAGTGGTATAAATAAAGTTTCTAATTGCTTTATATAAAACTCTACTCACAAGAAAATATAGTTATGGGTATCACAGATCACTCTGGGGAGAACACATGCGCTTATTAAGACCTTCGATAGATGGCGATGAAGGTGATAACAGTAGTGCAAGCATTAATAATTTGCGACAACGTTTTCGTATCGCCTTCGACTATTTTAGAATTGAAAAATGAATAGCGGAACAGCTTCGGCGGTGAAAAGTGGAACTAAAAATTAGTATGAATTTTTTTTTTTGACATTTTATGACATTATGACAACGTTTTCGAATACTTTGTCGAAAAATGTTCATGCTACCGGCACTGAGCAGGTGCCGAATAAATCTAAAAGCTGACGTTATGTCGTACAACTCCTTGTACCTTGAGGTCAGAGATGGCGAATGATAGAGTGTCGGTGATTGCCGATGATCTGTACCTTGGGCACGGTGCGGCGCAGGATGTCCTTGTACTCGTCCTTGGTGACGTGCTTCTTGTTGTAGTGCGGCTTGAGCACCAGCTTCACCTCCTCCACCACGCGCTCCTGCCGGTTCAGCTTCTTCAGGAACTGCCCGACAACCACACGCTAGTGAACATCACACTGATCACAACCACACACTAGTGTATATCACACCGTGTCACAACTACACGCTAGTGAACAAAATACCGCGTCACAACCACACGCTAGTGAACATCACACCAATCACAACCACACGCTAGTGAACAAAACACCGCGTCACAACCACACGCTAGTGAACAAAACACCGCGTCACAACCACACGCTAGTGAACATCACACCAATCACAACCACACGCTAGTGAACAAAACACCAATCACAACCACACGCTAGTGAACAAAACACCAATCACAACCACACGCTAGTGAACAAAACACCGCGTCACAACCACACGCTAGTGAACATCACACCGATCACAACCACACGCTAGTGAACAAAACACCGCGTCACAACCACACGCTAGTGAACAAAGCACCGCGTCACAACCACACGCTAGTGAACAAAACACCGCGTCACAACCACACGCTAGTGAACAAAACACCGCGTCACAACCACACGCTAGTGAACAAAACACCGCGTCACAACCACACGCTAGTGAACATCACACCAATCACAACCACACGCTAGTGAACAAAACACCGCGTCACAACCACACGCTAGTGAACAAAACACCGCGTCACAACCACACGCTAGTGAACAAAACACCAAACACAAACCACACGCTAGTGAACAAAACACCGCGTCACAACCACACGCTAGTGAACATCACACCGATCACAACCACACGCTAGTGAACATCACACCAATCACAACCACACGCTAGTGAACAAAACACCAAACACAACCACACGCTAGTGAACAAAACACCGCGTCACAACCACACGCTAGTGAACATCACACCGATCACAACCACACGCTAGTGAACATCACACCGATCACAACCACCAGTAAAGTGAACATCACACCAAACACAACCACACGCTAGTGAACAAAACACCAATCACAACCACACGTTAGTGAACAAAACACCGCGTCACAACCACACGCTAGTGAACAAACATATACAGGTTGTAACACAGCAATATTTGAAGTTATTTTAAATTGCCACATGATCATATACACAAGGTGTTACAAAATACCCCGTAAAAATAATTAATAATCAAAGCCAAAAAATGTGTCTACCCTAGTAAGCTGTCATGTCAGGGATTTTATTTAACCGGGCCTGCGTGATATTTTTTGGGGTATGTTATACAGCGTCACTACGGTTCTTAAATATTGTGAATGGACGTGTTATAAGGCCCCCCCATAATAACCTCCTTTCGGCTTTACGGGTAGTTTTGTAACATCCTGTAATTGATTTACATTTATTTTAATTTTTCCTTACAAATTGTGAAGTGATGATGTAGATATTTTTTCTTTAATTAAAAAACACTTGAATTTAGCCACGTTGGTATATACGATCACGTGTCGTCGATCCTAAGAGTGCGTGGACGTGTTATTATGGGCAGTGTGTTCCGTGGTACTAACTTTACTCTTGACTTGCATCTCGACGGCGGAGCTGGGCAAGTCGTCTAGTATCTTGAGGCTGTCCTCGTCGATCTTCACGCCGACCTGCGTCTTGCCTGCACACAACAACACCTCGCTATTACCGAGCTCGGCCAACAAGCACAACCTTCACCCGCCCCTGAAGCTGGATGTGTTACAATTTGTCAAACATATTTTACTTGTACATTCTTCTCTCCAAGTATTAGGGCTAAATTCGATTAATTAATTTTAATTTATCATTGTATTTCATATATATAATAAAATAAAAAAATGTGTTTCACAGTGGTGATGACTGCTAACCTTTTTTCCTGTTGAATTTGACGGGCACCTTGGCGGCGGAGGACTTGCGCTTGCGGGACCTGTCCGAGGGCTGCGGCGGGGGCTCGAACAGGTCTCCGAAGTCACTGGAGCCCGGCGAGTAGGGGGAGTCCCCGCCCGAGGGCGGCGAGCGGCGCGGCGGCCGCGGCAGCTTGGTGGCCGGCATCGGCTTGATGGGGTCCGACTTGATCGGCGACGGCTTGGCCAGGAACAGCTTGGGCGGCGCCGAGCGCGTCGGGGACGGCAGCACGATGCGCGGGGCCGGGGCCGAGGCCGGCGCGGGGGCCGGGGCTGGGGCCGGGGCCGGCGGCGGGGCCGGGGCCGCCTCGCCCGCGCCCGGGTCCCCGGGCGGGGGGTCGGGCGACACGTCCCGCGTCGACTGCAGCAGCGCCATCACCTGTCACGTAAATCACATTATGCTTAGAAACTTGATATTTTAATATACATATTGGTTTAGTGGGCGGTGGTTGTGTGTTACCTTCTCTATGGGCGAGATGGGGCGGCGGTCCATGAGCTCGTCGGCGGACATGTTGGTCTTCTGAGCGGCCTCGAGCGTGATGGAGGGGCGCGGGGGGCTGGCGGGGGCGGGCGCGGGCGAGGGCGAGGGCGAGGCGGAGCGCGTGGGCTCGAAGGGGTCGTAGGCGTCCGGCGAGCTGGGGGCCTCGGGGGGCGTGCTAGGGCCCCGGCTGTCTTCGGCCGCGGCGGGGGGCGAGGCCGGCGAGGGGGGCGTCTTGGGCCCCGCGCCGCCCGCCTCCGCCGGCGCGCTGGGGGCGCCCTCCTGGAGAGGAAGCGCGCGGTCAGAGTATGTCGGCGGTGACAGTAGTTGTGGGAGTAGTGCCGCAGTAGAGCGATGTGGCTGACCTTGTCGCCGGGCTCGCTGTCGCTGAGCACGATGACGTTCTTGGGCGAGGGCGTGAGCTCGCGGAAGGGCGAGCGCTCGAGGTCGATGATGGCGACGGGCTTGGCGGCGGGCGCGGGGGCGGCGCCGCCCGGGGCGAGGCGCCGCCGCGAGCGCCGCTGCCGCCGCGAGCGTCGCGCCGCCGCTTCGTCGCGCTCAGACTCCTTGAAGCTCACGCTCACCAGGATGTTGTCGCCCGACGTGAACACCTGCGCAGCCGACTCGATAGCAACGCACAACGCACACAACTCCTGCTTAATGGCTCGTTTTAAATATTTATGAAGTATTAAACTGTTTTATAAAAAAAACATACCTCTTTGATATAGACGTGATACATGTCTAGTACACAATTCACTACAAAAGGGTCACCACAGGTAATCTATATGTATTGTTATAAACATCTGTAATTTATTATATATATCCTTATTAACACTTAATTTTTGTTAATATTTTTTGTTGAGTAAATCGGTTTAAGATAGTCGACCAAACCGAGTCGGGCGCGATGTTATATTGTACTAGCTGCCCGCCCCGGCTTCGCTCGTGTGGACAATTTTTTTTTGCATTTATGGGGATGAAAAATAGATGTTGGCCGATTCTCATAGATACCGGATAAGCACAAAAAAATTCATCAAAATCGGTCAAGCCGTTTCGGAGGAGTATGGCAACGAAAACTGTGACACGAGAATTTTATATATTAGATATATATGTTATTGTGTTTCAACTTAAAACTCAACTGAGCGCAGATCTGAAGTTTATGTGTTATTGATGGTCAGTGGTGAGGTACCTCCTTGGCGGGTCCGACGGTAGCGCGCGGCAGGCGGGCGGGGCGGGGGGCGGCGGGGGCGGGGGCGGGCGCGGGGGCCGGGGGCGGCGTGCGCGGCGAGGCGCGGGGGGCCGAGGCGGCGGACCAGTCGCCCCCCGCCGACTCCACAGAGCGCCGCCGCACGCGCCGCCGCTTGGGCGACTTGCGGCGCGGAGAGCGGTCCGCCCGCGGCCTCTTCTTCTTCTTGGCCTTGTTGGGCTTCGGACTTCGAGACTTGGACGCCGAGCGCCGTCGCTTGCGGGAAGAGTCCCGGCGGCGACGCACTTCGGCCCGGGGGACACGCCGCTGCCGGGGGCTGGGCGACGCTCGCCGCCGGGGGCTGGCGGATGCGCGGCGACGAGGGCTGGGGGACGCGCGGCGACGGGGACTGGGGGACGCACGGCGTCGGGGACTGGGGGACACGCGGCGTCGGGGACTGGGGGACGCACGGCGTCGGGGACTGGGGGACACGCGGCGTCGAGGACTGGGGGACACGCGGCGCCGGGGGCTAGGGGATATATGACGGCGGGGGCTGGGAGACGCCCGGCGTCGCGGGCTGGGGGACGCACGCGGCGTGCCCCCCTCGCGCCGGCGAGCGGGGGAGGATGAACGCCTCGGGGCGGGGGACACGGAGCGCCGGAGCCGCGGAGGGTCCCGGGAGGGGGAGCGGCGGCCCCCCGCCGGGGACCCGGAGCGGGACACACTGGGGGACCGCGACCGCCCGCGCGGGGAGATGTCGCGCCCGAAGGGGTCCTGCACACAAACCACGGTATGTAAGCCTCAGCCAACAGACCACCACATATTGTGGGTGGCTAACATGGCTGGGGATAGTCTTTACATTCTCCTTACAGAAGCGTGCGGTTGAATCACTAACCTACATAATCCAAGGACATTGGATTATGAACAAAATTCAAAATAAAATGTCCGTAGCTCACATGTACCCATTAAACAAATGTTTTCATTCAAGATACAATTTGATTTGCATGCAAGAACATATAGGCTGTGATATATTGCACTCTTTCTGTTTGGTTGCCATGGTGATTGTATAACCATTCATTCAATTTTAAACAAAATACCTGTAAATGTTCCAGAGCGCAGAAATACTATTATATCCCTTTCTATACATAATATTATTGACAATATCATAAAAAACCTACTTCGGTTATTTTTACTTCCTTTGGGTAGTTTTTACATGTTTTCACCATATGTTCCTTGTTGTCCTTGTGACCAGTACGGGTACCTTGGGCGCGTGTCTCCGGTCGGCGAGCAGCGAGCGCACGTCGTATCGCTCGAGGTCCTGGCGGCGGGCGCGGGGAGCGCGGGGAGCGCGGGGGGCGCGGGGAGCGCGGGGAGCGCGGGGCTCGCCGGACTCCCGCCGCGTTCTCTTGCGCTTCTCCCCTTTCTCCTTCTCCTCCCTCTCGCCCTTGTCTGCCTTCTCAGCCTTATGAAACATACATATTAATTAATTTATTTATTTTATTATATTATTAATTAACATAACATGATCGAGGCGGTCGAATGCCTTACTGTAATCTGTATAGATGATATTTACTTGAGAACGCTGTGACATGTGCTTTGTTATATATTCACTGCAAACAATGAGATTGGACGCGGTGGATCGACTACTTAGAAAACCATGCTGCTGGTCAGTAAAAGTATGTTTCAGGGAGGCATACAGTTGCCTGTGAACGATTCGGTCTTAGGGTCGGCAACGCGCAAGTGGTACCCCTGGTGTTGCAAGCGTCCATAGGCTACGGTGACCGCTTACCATCAGGTGGGCCGTATGCTTGTTTGCCACATTAGTGATATAAAAAAAAAAGATTCTTTCAAAGATTCTGGAAAAGATACATAATTTGGAAATGGGTCTGTAGTTGTCAACAAGATCTTTAGGTCCCTTCTTGTGGATTGGTGTAATAAAAGCCGACTTCCAGATAACGGGCACTATACCATCTTGAAGGGATCGCTTGAACAAGAGAGAGAGGGGAATCGCAAGACTTTTTGCGCAATTCATTATTAAGATCGGCGGGATGCCATCAGGCCCTGCCGTTTTGTTTAAGTTTGTAGCTATGAGAAGCTTCAACACTTCTTCTTCATTTACGTTAATAGATCCTATATCTGCTGTAGTATTTATTGTATGATCATGATATGAGCCCGTGGATGTTGAATATTGTATGTTGTTGGCTTGATTATTGGAACATATTGGAGATGTCTTCGCCATTACTAGATGTTTGTTGGCCATATTGTAGCACAGAAGGATAAGAGTTGGATTGATTTTTAGATTTTACATAAGACCAAAATGATTTAGGATTTGTATGAATATTATGTTCAATTTCCTTGTAGGTGTTAAACATGTCTTGCTCGAAGTTTTTAGCACGCTCTCTTAATATGGTAAATGATTGGTAATCAGAATAGTTTCCGTATCGATTGTATTTAGAGTGATATTTATGCATTTCTTTAAGGGTTTTAATAAGCGGTACAGTCTAAATATCCCCCCTCGTTCAAGCCAGGGGGGATATTTAGACTGGGGGTTAACTAACTTAGTAGGGACGTGGGCAATGCGTAACTTATACAATATATCATAAAAAAAACTTGTAGCGTCTTCAACTGATCTATTGTTGAGTTCTTTTTGCCAGTCCATCTCTTCGAGTCCCATAGAAATGGCGTCGTAATTACCTTGATTGTAAAGATATTTAGGGCTAGGGCGAGCGGCTAGAGATTGGAAGTTAAAGAGATCAGCCAATAGGCCTTATGATGTGGGTCTTCTGGCACAAGAGGTTGATCACAGCAGTCGACAAGAATATCATTGTTAGAGAGCACCAGATCGAGTATTCTGTTATTACACTTAGCGTGAGAATTATACTGTGAAAGATTGCAGGTAGTCGTGCAACCAAAAAAGTTAGATTGAGTATGACCTTGTGATGATAATGTTATCATAGCGGCTCATGTCCGCGGGTGTTTGTTTGTTGAGAGCAGTTGTTCTGTTCGCGAGTGTTGTCGCGTGCGGGGCGAGCCCAATGTACAGTGTACTATATATATACTGTGTACCGTACACTAGTGTGTGTGTGTGTGTGTGTGTGTGTGTGTGTGTGTGTGTGTGTGTGTGTGTGTGTGTGTGTGTGAGCGAGTGGTTACCTTGTCTCTGTCGCGGTAGTTGCGCTCCTTGCCACTTTTCGAGAGCTTCTTGAACGCGACCTCGGTCTTCTTGGGCTTGTTCTTGCGCTCCTTGGCCTCCTTCTTGACATCCTTCTTCTTCTTGCGGCGGGCCTCGGGCTCGCGCGCGGGTAGTTCGCCTTCCTCGGCCTCGGCCCCCTCAGCTTCGTCGGCCTCCACGGCCCCCTCAGCGTCGGCGGCCCCCTCGCTGTCCCCTTGGGCGTCCCCCGGGGGGAGAGGGGACGCCAGGGAGCCGTCGGAGAACATCTCGTTGCCCTCGTCCTCGGAGATCATCTCAGTGTCGAGGCCCTCGAGCCCCTCGGCGCCCTTGTCCTTGTCGGTGTCGAGCGAGCCGTCCTTGTTCTCGTCGAGGCAGGGCGTGTAGCTGCGCTCGTCCTCCGTCTCGCTGATGGACTCGGTCATCTTGGCGAGGGCCTCCTCCTCGGGCGGCGGGGAGAGCTGCGTGTCCGGGGAGCTCCGATGCCCCGCGGGGTCCCTGGCCGGCTCTCTGTCGGGGGTCCCCGGGGGCTCGGCGCGGCGCGGAGTGGCGCAGGCCTCGTCCTCGGAAACCTTCTCGCCGTCCGCCGCCCGGGGCGACGCACTGCTCACCGTCCTCTCAGGCGAGGGGCTCTTCAGCTTTTTCTCCGGCGAGGGGCTCTTGTCTTTGTCCTGCTGAGATTCGTTCAGATTAGAGCCGGTGGTAGGGTCGGTGTTGGTGGGTCCAGGTTCGGCGGTGGTGGCCTCTAGCGAGTCCTCCTCGTCGTATAAGCTGATGGGACGCTTTATGAGCGAGGGCGTGTTGAGTTTGATCTTGATGGGGTTGCGCGTGCTCGTGGTGATGGGGCAACGCTTGGAGATCTTCTCCTTGTAGTGGTCCTCGGCCCTCTTGCGGGGCGGCGCGAGCTGCGAGGGCTGCGGGGGCGGCGAGGGCGGCGGCGGGGGCTCATCGTCCTCCTGCACCAGGTCTGCCAGGTCGTCCCCGGGGGGCTGGCGCCGCGCCGGCGAGGGCCCCGGCTCCCCCGAGCTGTTGGCGATGTGCACGCTGGTGGCCGAGTAGATGGAGAAGTTGGGGCAGTCGCCGTCCGAGTCCTCGTCGCTAGCGGCGCGCGGGGCCAGCAGCTGGCGGTGCTGCTGCAGCACCTGGCGTACGGCCGAGTCCAGCACGTTGGCGGGCACGTTGATGGCGGCCGCGTCCAGCCCGGCCAGGATGCTGTGCACCAGCGGCTGCCGGCCCAACGGCTCGGCGCCGGCTGTCGCGGCCGGGGCGGGCGCGGGGCCCGGGGGGACGGCGGGCGCGGGGCCCGGGGGGACGGCGGGTGCGGGGTCTATCATGGGGACCGGCGCGGGATCCGCCGCCGTGCGCTCCTCTTCCCCGCTGTCGTCGTCGTGTGTGGGCTCTGTGGGGTCGTACTTCTCGGTGTCGATCACGAGGCCGGGGTCACTCCTCTCTTCGTCGTCCTCCGACTTATCTTCGTCGTGTGCGCCCTGGAACTTGAACACAGGGGGCTCGGGCAGCGGCTGGAAGGGCTGAGCCGGAGGCTTGTCACGTTGGGGGAGGTCTGCGCGGGGCGGGGGGCCCACTCGCATGTCCAGGGGGTTCTCGAACCCGCTGAAGGAGTGCCGGTGGTGCTGCGGCCCCTCGCGACGCCCTGCGGGGATAATAAAATTTGGTATATTTTGGGTCATCTTGACAGTTTCGATTCACTCATTGTTCAATGTAATATGGCACTCTAGTCTAGAGGATGCCAAGTAATGTGCGTGTACCTGTGGGGCCCCAGGCCGGGCCCGGGGGGGGCCGCTGGTGCAGGGGGAACGGGCGGCCGTTGTCAGAGTGCCTCCTGTGGCGGTCCAGATGGTCGTCCGGGTAGTAGGGGCGGCGGGGGAAGGCGTTGTAGTCGGGGGGCTGGTCGCGCCGCATGCCACCGCCGTGGGGGCCCGCGCGCTGGGGGCCCGCTCGCTGGGGGCCCGGGCCCCGCGGGGGGGCCGCGCCGCGCGGGGGCTCGCGCGTGGCGCTGCCCGTCCAGCCCCCGCCCCAACCCCCACCTCGCGACTGACCCGGGTATGCTGGCACCTACAAAAAATGATCTACATGAAAGTCTCATTTTTTCCATTGAGAATATATCCTTCTTTAATCTTGCTTCTCTTACAGATACTCTAAAGGTAAACAAAGTCCAATGGTGCAGTGGTACCTTGCGCGTGGTCTCCTCGGCCTTGGTGAGGTCGAGGCGGTCCTTGGGGCGCGGCCGGGGGTCCCCCGCGCCCCGGGACCCGTGCAGCAGCGCTTGGCTCTCCAGGATGCTCGACAGCACGTCCGGGGCCGCAGGAGACGTAGGAGGGGACGGGATACTAATCATCTTTCTTCTCGTCTGAACAAATAGTGCACTAAGCCTTAGCTACCGTATCTGCGGCTCGGCAAAGCCTCACCACGCGGTCGCAATACCAACATAAGCAAATAACTATAATATATGGAAGCAAGTACCTGTCGGTAGGCACTCAGTATCCTGGAGGTGGGTCGGGTAGCGACGGCGGGGCCGGCGGTGCTGGCGCCCTCGGAGACGTCGTGCTCGTCCTCCGAGAAGTAGTCCAGCTGGTGCGGGTCCCCGCGCAGGCTGAGCGCGGGGATGCCGGCGCGCTGGCGGCGCAGCGCCAGGCTGGCGGCCGGCGTGAGGGCCCCGGGCGCCGCGGGGACCCGGGGGGCCGCGGGGGCCCGGCGCTGGCCGGCCAGGCGCGCGCGCACCGACCGCTGCACCAGCGCGCGCCGCGCCGCCGTGCGCGCCCCGCGCCGACTCTATCAACCACAACAATACGCTATACTGTTTTATTCTACTTGAAAAAATATTAAATATTTTGTTTTATTCTTAAAATGTATGCTTAAGATGCAAAAATAAAACAAATATAATATGAACATAGTCAAGGTGAGGTTAAAAATGACTATTCACAAAATAGTTGGCCAGGTCAGTTTTTAAAGAACTTCTAAATATAAGAGATGACATTTTGGGCTGGAGAAGACATGCAATTGACTGAGGATCGCCACACCAAATAATTTAGTCTTATGTTCCTTCTGAGTCAAAGTGATGTGCTGGTATTAAGGAGATCCATATTGCAGTAACAGAGCAATTCCTCTTAATTCATGGATGAACAAGTTAAACACATGTTAAGTGCCATACAAGTTAGATGGCTAGCTTTCAAATATAAAATAAGAATGACAGTATGAACCTTCCTCTTGTTGATCTTCCTCCTCATGGTCTTGGTGATGGGAAACTTGCCACCTTCCTCTATCTCATATTCGATGATGACAGTTCGGGCCCTTCGTCTCTTTCGTGTTCGCCGTGTGGTAGGACGCGCAGCGCGGCGGCGCGGGGCTGGGCTGGGGCCGGGGCCGAGGCTGGGGCTGCGGCCGGGGCCGGGGCCGTGTGAGGTGGATGGCTCGTCCGCAGCTGCCCGCCCCGAAGACCAATTCATTTGTGATCGTGCCTCGAGCAAAGCTGACGCCTGCTGCCCCATGGGCAGCTCTATGTCTATATCCACCATGTCCGAGAACAAGTTGTTTACTTCGGACATACGGAAGACGCTCAGCATTTCATCACAATTAGGGCAGAGCCATTGATCTATGGGCACCTAAACACAACAATATTTTAGTCCTTTCTGAATACCTACATCATCTTGAAACAATTTTAAATTAGAGGTAGTAAAGTTTAATTTTAGTTGTAACTTCTATAGTTCATCATTCATCAGAGGAAGAATCTTTGCAACCAAATCATGCATGACAAAGTTATTACAGCTCATTGAATTGTATGTTGTTTTTATTGAATAATAATGTTAAGGTACATTCTGACGATTTGAAAGTACTATAAGTCTAGTCAAATAAATATGATTTTGAGTTTGAGTTTAACACAATAGTTAATGACATGAGCTAGGATGTATCCACCATAACTATCTATACTACAGTATAGATAGTAGTACAGTACAGATCTATACTACAGTATAGATAGTTACACAATAGTTAATGACATGACATGAGCTAGGATGAATCCACTTTAATTATCTATACTACAGTATATATAGTTATAGTGGATACATCCTAGCTCATTAACTATTGTGTTAAACTCAAACTCAAAATCATCTTTATTTGACTATGTGTAGACTCAGGTACTAAGATCAAGACAAATATACCTCAGTAAGTGGTGGTGTGAGGCACTGCATGTGGTATCCCAGGTCACAGCCATCGCACAACAACATCTCTTCCTCATTGTCTATGCGTCCACATACCTACAAGCATCATTATGTTTTATTATGGTAGCACACAACATAATAAATAAAAAAATAAATAAAAAATAAATTCTGAACTCTCAATATATCCTGCATATTGTACAGTACATAGTCCATTTTACTAATATTACCTCACAGACAGTGGGGTCCTCAACTACAAGCAGCTCCACAGAAGGGCGTCGCTCCACCACCTTGACTGGCTCTGTTCGCAGCACACGTCCACCAGCACATGCACGCACAACTATGGAGTCAAATGTCATTCTATCCACTGGACAAGTGTTCACATTTTTTGACCACTCAGTGATGCAGTCCAGACAGAATATGTGTTCACAGGTCTGGGGAGTGCCCACCTCCTGTGAGGTGAAACGCAGGAGGCAGATAGAGCATTTATCCGAGTTTCCTTCTGAGCTGTCCGAGGCGAAGCCCGCGGCGGTGTTGACGGGCGGGCGCGCGGGCGACACGTCCGGAGAGACACTGTCGGCGTCCGAGTCACGCAGTTGTGGCAGGGCGCGCCGTCTCCGCGCGCCCGCCACCACCACCGAACTTCCACTACTATCGCTGCAATCGTCTTCACTGACCACCTGAAACAGAGTCGCACATCATTCAATGCTCTATAAAAATGGGCAGCAGAGTGCCAACGAAGCGAGCCACCACCATATTCACCCGCAATCTCTTTCTCCTCGCTCCTACAGCAATTGCGCCGTCCTCGCTGTCCGAGCTAGAGCCGGAAGACAACACCATCACTTTCTTTATCCTCCGCTTAGGCCGCGGCGGCGAGTCCTCGCCGCCCTCGTCGCTCATGGCTCACTCAACGTAAACACCGTAAAGCTTGAGCGAGTGTCCCTCAGCACGTCTGACACGAAGCTAATTGCAAAGGTGTAAATGACCTCCGCTGGTAAGATTTCAGGACATGTAATCCGATAACGGACGAATTCATCCGCTTATGATTTATAAATTACATGAAAACTCACTAAATGCTAATTACTGCATAGGTACGCGATATCTAAAATTATTATTTTGACAGCAAGCCGCTATCATCATTGGTCAGTCGGCCATTTTGCTTTCGTTTTTTTTTTCATGCAAACATAGTGCGTTCGGAGTTCGGAGAATAAATTACCGAAAAGAAAGTAAGTTTATATTAGTACCGATTATTATTAATTTATTCGTAACAATGGTACAACACTATCCTTATTCATCTTCCTAACTATGGCAATCAATCCTTTTGTTAGATAATTTTCAAGTTTCTTAATTTTTCGTGTTTGTTAATAAACTTATAAAACTATTTAATCAAAAACTATAATTGTTTAACGGACATTAGCGTTATTCGTTTTCACTCGTGGAGGGCGCTTTATGTAAATAAACAAATTTGAAGCACGCTTTGTAGAGTTTCCGTAGCCGAGATACCTATATTCGCAGTGTATCTAAAAATACATTAAATAGAGGAACATATTATTATACATATCAAAGCTCCTGCTCCTAGGGCTAAAGGAAGGGAAAGATTAGAGAGAGACCTCCACCTCATTTCCATAGTCAAAGCTGTTCAAGTATTACTTTTCTCTATGTATGTACTCGATAGATTTAGTATATTAAGTTATAAAATTAAAAAAATGAAATCCCATTCAAAAAACGATAAAAAGTAAATAAATTATACCTTATATATCTTTTAGTAATACCTTTGGGCCTTCAAGCTTATAATAAGTTATATATAGTAATAGTAATTTATCCAAGCGTCGTCACGTCGGGGGACCTCGCATCTTGTCTTTATCATTTTTGGTTTCAGGTCTTCATTTTTTTTTTTTTTTTCTTAGCGGTCCCCCGTAGTGATACTAAATCTATTAACTCTATGATGTACTCTGTGCCACTGCCTGAAGTGTATTTTCTGACTCACTGAGTGGGGCCAAGCAAGAGAATACAACCACAGAGTACATAACCACTACGTTATATTTTAATACAACCGCTACGCTAGAGTGGGGTGGGGGGCTATCAGTTGTCAATTGTATTTGTCGGTCTTTTTCTTCCCGTTTTTTAGTTTTCGATAAATATTCATGAAACTAATTGAATATTATTGAGGATAGAAATGACTGCGGAAAACGAAAGAGAAATATATCACAAATTGGAAGCCATGAAAGAAATAAGGTACGTTGCTTTTTAAAGTTGATGATTTGATAAAATGCTCTCTCCGTTCGCACCTGTGGACTCGATCAATAAACACTGACACCTTTGAAAACAATTTGTTTTCACATTGTTCGAAAGAGAATGAAGTAAGTCAAATTGGACTGGAGTGTAAAATCACTGCGGGTGAATTAGCTACTGAAGAGTCTGAAGTAGTAGGTCTGACAGTAGCTATGACTTTTTTTATTCTTTGTTTATTATTGTTGGTCTTCAAAGAGCAGTGGCGGCCTTAGGGGGTGGCGAACAAGGCTACCGCCCGGGGCCTCGCGCACTTGCGCGCATTACTTCAATTGTTATTATTTAATTAATTATTTTCGTCCCAGAAAATCATTTCATAGCAACCCTTATGATATGGGTATCAAATGAAAGGGCGAAATGAGCTCGATGAGCGAAACACAATTGTTTATAAACAACCAATAAAGCATCTTCTATAACAAGTCAAGCATCATCATTTAAACTAATTCCACAAAGACCGGGGCATCGCATTGGCTAGGGCCGCCCCGAACGAACACATTAAATGTATCTGAATGCGGGCTATTCAGAACACCAGTTGTGGTTAAGATATTGGACATTAATATGTAATATTAAAATAATAATGCTATAAAAAATAATGTTGCAGGAACAAAACTATTACGCTGGAGCGTCTGAAGCGCAGCATACTGAATGAAGTGCGCAGCGGTGACCAGGAGGGCCGCTGCCTGCAGCAGTACAAGCGAGAGATGGAGTTGCTGCAGCAGGAGAAGATGAGCCATGTTGAAGAGCTGCGCCAGATACATGCTGACATTAATGCGGTAATCACAGTCTCATAGTCACACTATCACACCCCTTTCGGGCAAGTTTTTTGAATGGGGCTCATCTCATTGCACATATCAATAGAACTGTGAAGATTAACCACCATGATCAGTACCTCTGTGCCTCACAGAGTGTGTTAAGCTGTCTGTCCCAGTTGCCAATTATTTCCTGTGTCAATTGACAAACGATCTGTCAGAAGCAGAGTGTCTGACTACTGGTTTAAGCTAGGTGACTGATTTAGCCTGTAGATTGGGAGGTAATAATCTGGATATTGGTATCACTGGGCTAGGTGATGTGTCCTCCAACAACCTAGGGTAGGCCAGGACGATGATTATGTTATCATGTGCAATCCTTACTTAAAAGCAGTCTAATTTTACATGAACATAGAAACAGCAAATAATTTGTGTAAATGTTTCAATTATTGCACCCACATTGATACAATATGGCCTGCAATACATAGTTGTAAAGTGATCCTAGCGCAGTCAGTGGGTGGTGCGCTATATATAGAGCGGGCCGCGTGTATCACTGCTCGTGTTTGTTTGTGTTCTGCTATTGTCGGCGCCACTGAGCCGGCTGGCTGTTGCTGCAGCTGCGTGGGTTACTATTGTCTGGAATCCTATATTTATCAATGATCATGGAGTGGAAACTAAAAAGTGAGAAATGAAGAAATGCAAGAATGAACTTATTATTTTATATAAACATTTTAATCTAAATAAATGTATTATTTTTAACTGTTGTATTATTTTACAGACAATAATATATAATTGACGAGACCACTGGTCTAGTGGTTAGTATACCTGGCTGCTACACTAGGGGTTGTGGGTTCGATTCCCGCTGAGGCAAACATTTATGTGACAAACATGTTTGTCTAGCTTCTGGGTGTTTGGTATGTATTATAAGTACATATTTACAAAAAAAATATTATATTCGATTAATAATCCCAGACACTGTAAGGCACCTTAAAACGTGGCAAATCCTGGATCCGGACATCATACCCGGAACTGAATAAGGAGAGATGTTCACTGGTGAATCGGCTCTATATTTCAACTTCAATCAACAGTCAACATATCTGCTTAAAGTCAGGAAGACTGATGGCTTGTTATGAAGAACAAAAAGTATTATATTAAGTGCTGGTTCCCATACGACAAGCTTTGCTTAGTTTGGAGTCAGATGGCGCTGTGTGATAATGACTAAGCATTGTTTATCATATTATGTTTCCAGAACGGTGGTGCTTTTCCACAGAACCCAACTTAAGGAAATTTTTGCTGTAAAGATAAAACTCTTTGCCACATAAAATTGCAAAATTTCCAAAAAAAAACTGATAACTGTTGTTTATAATACACATAGCAAACACATTTTATGACCAATAAAATGATTGTATATGGGACGGTCAAGTACCGATATGGTTATTGTTGCAGATGGAGACTGTGATCAAGCAGACTGAGGAGTCGATGACGCGCAAGCTGTCGAACGCGTCGCGGCTGCACGAGGACTACCGGCCGCTGAAGGGCGAGGTGGACCTCCTGCGGCGGCAGTGCCTCGGCCTCGAGCGCCTGCCCGACCTGCACGAGGAGGAGGGCAGCCCCATCACGCCAGAGTACTGCCACACACCCACACACATTGCTGAGAGGACTCGCTCCATCCAATATCATGGAGTAGCTCAGAAAACCTTGTAGCAGAAACACAACACTACATCACAGTACTATATTTTGACTGAGACTTTCTATGGTGGAAGCACAATCCCCAGTTGAGCAAATTTTAATGTTTATATGTTGTGGTGTGTCCATCTTCCACTCTTTCATACACACCACCATCAGAGGTATCATTAGTGTGGAGAAACTCATTACAAGTATGCTGAACTGAAGGACTTGCATACATGTCATAAACAAATAAAAAAAAAGATGATAGGAGACTCAATGTGGAAAGCATATTCCCTTAGAACTCTGGTGGCCTTACTCACCGCAGGAACACAACGATACATCAGAGTAGTGTTGTATGACTGAGATCTTTCCTAAGGATGTGATATTGCCGCCAGTCAGGCGACTCAATATATCTTAAGACTTCTCGTTACCTTCTTTGTATAGTGTGTTTAATGATGTTCGTGTATGGATGTGTAGTTGGTGCAGTAGGTTCCCGGCGCTGGGGGCGGGGGCGGGCGGGCCGCTGGGGGCGGGGGCGGGGGCGGGAGCGGGGGCGGGGGCGGGGGGCGCGCTGGGGGCGGGCGGGGCGCGGCTGCTGTCTCCGCGCAAGCCTCCGCCGCCGCCGCCCGCGTTCAGGTCTGCTCTCGAACAAGATTTCATTACCGTCTCGCTAAGGTTCGATTTTGTTTGTTTTATTTTACTTTTTTTCCTTTACCCCCTCATACACCTCCCCCCTCACAAACCTCCCCCCTCACACACTCGGCTCCCTCTCTCCTCCATCCTTGCTCATTTGTTTTAAATTACCCTCTTTATATTATGGATTTGTTGCTTAAACATCGGCGGAAATTTCATATTCATTTCATTTCTTCTCTCTTCTATGAGTCAAATGTCTGAAATAGGCTACGGTAACCGCTTACTATCAGGCGGGCCGTATGCTTGTTTGCCACCTTAGTGGTATAAAAAAAATCTCCTCATGAATAAATAATGAACAAATTTTAGCTAAGCTAAGCTAAAGTTATTTCAATTGAATCCAATAGTGATTGCAAGTGTATGTATTTGGGCTGTAATAACACACCGTCACTGCTTTCTTAGCGTGACTGGATGCAGAAACAACTTTGCATTACCAATTCAATTTGCTGTCGCATTACTTGCGCAGTCCATATAGAACCACGCCAGGTGTTGGAGTTGGTAATCGTTATTACATTCAAAGCTCACTAGAATATGTATAATATTATATGTAGTATGTTACGTGTGTGTGTGTGTGTGTGTGTGTGAGCAGGCAGCAGCCGCCGCCGATGAAGTCGTGTCTGTCGTGCCACCAGCAGATCCACCGCAACGCGCCCATCTGCCCGCTCTGCAAGGCCAAGAGCCGCTCCAGGAACCCCAAGAAGCCCAAGAAGAAGTAGTCGCCCACCACCCGTCGCCCACACACACACCATCAAACACACGCCTTGCCAATTCTCCTATACACCTGACTACACTAACATATTGACTCTATTCTGTTGTTCTTTGAAACTAAATATTCACACAAATGCCCTTTATTGCACACCACCAATAAAAATAAGCAGATACAGTGTAGTGAAGACAAGGGCGGTGTTATAGAGCGATCTCTTTCGTCTCCCAGCCTCAGGGTACAGTGAAAGGAAACAAGACATACATTTGATAGCACTAAGTTAAAATGTAATTTAGTCCAGAGTGTGACAGAGAATTGGCATTACAAAAATTCAAATGATTTTACGTGATGCAGTTATTTTGTTAGTGCAGCTTCAGAAGAACTATAATAACTTCGAATACTGAAACGCCAGTCAAATCTGAAGCCACATCACTTTTGATTGGCCTCCGATTTCACATGCAGAATTGTATTTTGTCGCTTAAAACAATTTCGTGAACCTTCAAACTTTGAATGTCGTTTCAGTATTCGGCCGATTGCCTGCTAGACCTGTAGCGCGAGCATGAATATATTGCGACAACCTTTTCGTATCACCTTCGACTATTTTTGTATTGAAAAATGTACAGCGGTACGGCGGTGAAAAGTGGAACTAAAAATTAGTATGACTGCTGACATTACGTTTGATTTTTATATGATTTGTTTAATTTGTGAAGAGTATCATATTTTGTGTGTATCTTCTGGCTCCGTGCTCGTTGTATTGTGTTCGTGAGCCGAGAGTGTCGTTGTGCCTGCTCGATGTGCCTGCACCGGCGCGAGCAGTGATCTCAATCTTATTGTGTGTTTAATTTATATCCATCGCCTAATATATTTTAATTGTTTCTCGATGGCACACACACCTTTACCTAAATCAGACTGACAGCACATAACTGTTGAATAAGCATCTTGTAACACTCTGGGACATTACAACTACTACTATCATTCTGTTATTTCAGATTTACGGTCGAATACTGAAACGATGTTGAATGTTTGAAGACCTGCGTTACTATTTGAGGCGTCGTCAAAATACAAATTCGTATGTAAAATTAGAGGCCACTCAAAATTAATGTGGCTTCAGATTTGAATGGCGTGTCAGTATTCGGCCGGTAGATTATTAAGTTGTCACCCATTTGTGGATTATATTAAATGAAGGTCTGTGCGGCGGGCAGGGCTAGGTTCCCCAGTTAGTTCAGTCAAAAGGTGTTTGTTTCGAGTGAATTGTGAACGATGTGTATATAATAAATTAATACAATTGTATTGTATGTATGTGTGCGTATGCGATGTGTTAACATTACTAACGGAGCTGTAGTGTTGGTAGTCTGTAGTCGGTGTCAGCCCGAACTGTACATAGTATGTGTAAGAATGTGTGTGTACATATAATCGTAGAAGCGATCACTAATGTATTTGCGCTCCAATACACACTGTGTCTACATTGTGAACGTGGCGCGGCAGCAAAAACAACTTGGTTTTACCAAGCCGTTTTTGCCGACACGTTGCTTTTGCAAGCTATGGCTAGCGTGTTCTTGGACCGCAAATACTGTTGGTAACCGTTGTTAAGTGGATTTGAAACAAGAAATAGATAGCAGTGTACATAGGAGGCCAACACTATTGTTGTGGACGCCTCTCAGTAGCCATATAATAATAAGCACTAGGGGGCGCTGTTAGCTCAACTGTCGTCTGTCAGGTGTCCATCACACTGCACTGGGGAATTGTTGAGAGTAATGCGAAACTGCATGCATATCCATATATTATATTCAGGCAGAAATGTTACCACTATTAAAATATATTCGTTCTGCTACTTATTGTGTCTGTGAGCAAAACAACCAACATCTACAGTAATATTATTATAAAAAGAATAGGTTTGTATCTAAAGTTAGTCATTAATGAACAAAAAACTTGGACTGCATTAAATAATTCCTCACCAGTAGAATTCTACATAACCACAGAGTAACATAGACTATATATAATATTGCTACGTGGGCCATTTTGCAGGGACAACTCTAGAATTAGATAAAGATAAAAAAAAAGATTTGGTTGTATCCTGCTGTGTAGCCGGATCACGTGATGGCAGCAGGCATCTGACAGGTGAGCGCAGGTCATCGACCCCGCTGCCAATTAGGTTAATCGTTCCTTACTGTAAATACTTACAATTGTAATTTCACATTCAAGTGTTTCTATATTTAATGGCTAATAAAGTCGATATTTCCAAGTATTTGTTGTTTTAATGATGACAACACTCATTATGAAACATTATTGTAACGGTTATGTTCTAAATTATATAATAACAATAACAAGTCAGTATCAGGCATTTTTATTTGTTCACTGCGCTCCAAGTACCGATGGGAAGTGCAATGTGGTCGTCACTATATGACACGGATATTATTTGTACAGTCTACACAACGCTATATCTCTATACATAGGAATTATATACTCTAAGGCTATATCACTACGATAGTACTTAAGGAAGTTATGGAACGAGATGATGGTGGTACCTGGGATAAAGATAGGGGACTACTTTTCATTGTGAAAAACAAATCTTAGAAAAAAACTAACTTTCTAATTTGTTTTTATTGATAACATTCAAGCTCTACAGCTACTACAACAAAAACATCAGAAGAGTGGTACTTTACTATTTTGTCTTAAGAGCCATATTACAAAAAGAGGTAGGGCGAATAGAGATCCCATTGTCCCATAAAAAAATTGGATCCGCCCGACTGGGGACTGTAACTCCACCTTACGGAAGATTGCAGTCAAGAAAACTACTTTGATGTAGCGTTGTGTTTCTACGGTGAGTAAGGTTGCCAGTGCTCCACGAGGATGCGCTGCGCTAGTAGTAATGCTGCTAGCACAGTCAGTCCTCATCAACAACAGGGTTGGCAACTCGTTAGTGATACCCCTGGTATTGCTAGCGGCTATAGGCTACAGTGTCTGCTTACCATCAGGTGGGCCGTATGCTTGTGTGCTACCTTAGTGGTATAAAAATGATAATTCATAGATGATCTAAAAAAAAAATTTCTAAAGCACTCAGTAAAGGTAGAAACAGCGGGACGCGGTGCGGGTGCGTAGCGAGCCCCGGACAAGCATGTCGATACAGCTGTAGCCGCTGTGACTGGCTTGATGTAGGCAGACCGGTCACCTACTTACACTGGTTTCATACAATACATCATTACACGCCTGCGTATATCAAAAATATATATATAGGGCGTGATGAATATACAAACAAACCTATTTGTATGAAAAAAGCAAATAAGAGTGATTTGTTAATTTGGCTACCGATTGTTTAGTCACCGATTGTACGGAGTGTATTATCTACTCTGAGGTATATAGTGGTGTAGTCACATGACATGGTCGTTCGTCGTTTGGCTAAGTGGCAGCTTAGACAACACCCTAGTCTAATTTATTTTGGGTTACAGTTTAACCAGTTAAGGTCCGGGGTCGGCAACGAGAGAGTCCGTAAGCAACGGTAGCTGCTTACCATCAGGCGGGCCGTATGCTTGTTTGCCACCTTAGTGGTGGTAAAATCCATCAATTAAAATTTGATAACAAGTGCTCTCCAAAGTTCATCACTGCTGTGGCCGCCTTCCGAAGTATAGTTGTGGTCGGCGGCGCGCGAACTGGCCCAGCTCTAGTTGCAGATATCAATATTTCATTAGGTACCTATCCTGTAGATAGCCTAAGACCTCTTGTGCTGGTTTTGATTCCGGTTGATACACCCGTCAAAAGCTGGATATAATCATGACATTATGTTCCTACACTAACTACTTACCTACGTTCTGAAATCTACAATAACTCCCTATATTAGGTATGTACTCTTCAGCAACTGAGTTACATTTTTAGTTACACACGCAAATATACTCGTAACTACGTAGGTGCCAACCACACAAATGCATCGACTACTAAATAATTCGCAGATGTTTTGTATCTACCTATAGCAGATACTTTGTAGCCTACACTTAGATAAATAAACCCCGAAGCTTCGAAGGTTAAATAAACATAAAGATTGTACACAAAGAATTGATACGATACGTGGAATGATGGACAGCCGGACATACACTGGCCACGTTGTTTGTGTCAACAACCACTCCTTTGTGCTGTACGTACACTCGCTTTCCTCGGCGGACATAATAATCATCAGTGTACTAGTAGTATGAGGTAAATTTTATCAACATCGTTATTAATGGCAAGGGCGGATCCAAGGGGTGTGGGGTCATGGGGGTCATGACCCCCACAGGGCAGGGTCTACCCAGTCAAGTGGAGGAAGTCAGAACTCGTTTCGATAGAAAACAAAAGAGAAAAGAAAATTGATATTTGATTTAATTCGTTTTATGTTTTTGTAATCGAGTTTCTAGGTAGAGAGAGATCTGGTTGGTGACTACTGTTAGCAATTTGGCAGTAAGGAGAAGTGTAGTTATAAGGTCCCTTACGGAAACGAAACTCTGCAGACCGTTTATTTATAATCTATATTAATGGGATGTAAAAACATATACCTACCTGAAGATAGATGGCCATTATTTATAGAGGTAAAGATATCAGAGGTCAGTAGTAGTGTGGGGAGCAGGACCTGCTTGCAGCGATAACGAGGACTGCGCCCGGAGAGGAATGACCACCGACATCACGTGAGCTCTATCGGGCCGAACTAACCCACTTCCCAACAACAACGTCACAAGAACAAAGAAAATACGCAGTGAAATTATATCAGTAGGTATCGTGGTATCGGTCTGTGCCGTGTCACTGCTCACTGCGTGGGTACCTACTCTCTTTGTTCGTGTAACTAGGTTGTGAGAATGACCCGTGGAGGATGACCAAACAATGTGTTTATATTGCTGCATTTAACTTTACAATTTAATATAGTTATGTATAACATATACAATAAACATAGAAGTCACACCACGAGCTTTACGGTTAAGGAAAAATCAGGAGGAAACCTGCATACGTAAGAGAAGAAATTCCAGATCGTATGTAGCGCCTAAGAGACGGTGACAGATTCACCATTTGTGTGGGTTCGCACCAAATTATCTTCGGTGAGAAGTGGTGTGTTGTAACACCTCTGCCTACCTCTTCGGGGACCCTTGTGGGAAGGCGTGAAGGTATAAACATATTTTTGTTATATTTGTAGAATACCAATGCATCATTATTAACTACATACATTGGTTTATCTTTATACTTTCGTTGGGAAACTTTAACACTCAAACGAAATTGCTACTTCATAGAAATACAACAGGAAAAAATATAAAAACACCAAATAAAGTAAATCGGCGCATGTATTTATTTATACTTACGGAATTGACAGTCGTACTACTTGTACCTACAAGACTTGATGTTTGTACATGAAATAAATATATTTTATCTGTTTATTTCTATAATTCTTCTCAATATTATAGTGCTGCCGGTTGATATGATAAACACTTACCAAAATATTTTTACTTAAAATCATATTTAAAAGGTTCTTCTTTATAGCATGCGGCCAGTTCTAACTTTAAATAATCATTTTAAGGAGATTCTCACCCTAAATAATTTGACACTACCTACTTCTCAATAAGGTTGAAATTAATATGCAAGCATTCGAATAAATATTGCCATAAATGGTGCGATTCTGTTTTTCAAAATTACTAAACTAATTTGACAGATCTAAAAGTCTTGCTATCCCTTTCTCATGTGCGGGGTTAAATAAGGACGGCAATATTTTTAGACCTGTCAAATTAGTTATGTTTGAAACAGAATTGGCACCTTTGTTTATTTAGCTTATATTTTTTCCTTTTAAATTGTAAGCTCTCTTATCATATTATCTGTGTGTGAAATAGGCATCTATTAGGAAATTCCATGAAACGAGAATGACCAAACATTTATGGATAAGTACTCTAGCGTAGCGGTTGTAGGTACCTATTCTCTTGGATAAATACTGAGTCATTATAACCAGACCGCAACCAAAACTAATAGCGTTACAATAGTAAACAACCTCTAGTAATCGATTTATAAAATTGTATTTTAACTGACCTATTTATCAACATAAGTAGGTACCTATGCGCCGCGCAAAACTTATCGACGCGACGGACGGTGGGAAGGAAAACCAAATGAAACGCCATCTTGGCCAAAGATTAGTTTTACCTTATGCATTACGAGTTTTGGAGTTATTAATAAATAAACAATATATAAGTACAGCTAATCATATATGGATATTCCTTCCAGTCTCCTGATGCGTGTGAGTGTACTCATCTCTATGGGTATACAATTCAGTACACCAAGGCTAACAAACAGAAGAAATCGCATTAAAAACAGCTCACTTTGTGGTTTTTGAAATTGGGCCCTTATTGAGTATCAGATAGATGAAGAGACGTAAAAAAATATAAGAAAACAAATGAGCTACACGTCATTGGTGACGTCACGCCGAAGTCAAGGGTGAATAACAACAGGAAGATAATTAGAAAATATTTATTTATTCTCACAACAACACACCAGTGCTATACAATATCACATTTCTCGATACTAACGCGATATAATTTTACAAAATATTTATATTACTTAATTAATCTAACTTATGTATTGATCTTAACTTTATGTATAATGATTCATGGCGCAAACTAATCTCGCTATATTATATTTCTGTCATGAGCATTACCATTGCTATTTGACAACTTAATTATCTAGGTCGTGTCTTTTTTCGCTGTCATGGATATATTTAGGTGTAATAGACATTGTTTGCGAATGTAGTAGAATGGCCAATATGAAAAGAGAGTATGCCTCTGATATAATCTAATAAGTATCACATGCAAGAGATTACTGCAGTTAAACATATTAAAAGATATTTCATTCAGATCTAACCAGAAGATAGAGAGAAAATGATTAGACAGATAATGGAGAAATGGAATACGATTGGTCGACTTTTAAATCAGTCATGAGAACTCAAAAAGGAATGGAATGAGAGAAGAGTGCCACCTCTATGTGTAGGTGACAAGAGAGAGTAGGACGGCAGTGGTGTTAGACGAGCGGGTAGGAGGCGTCGGAGGCGATACCGCACTGGTTGTCCTTGTTGCGCGCCATCTTGATGTAGCCGAGGTCGCCCCACGTGCGGCCCCACGAGTTCTTCACCAGCCAGTAGTCCCCGCCATCCTCGTCCGTGCCGTACCCCACCACCAGTACCTTCACAAAGCATAACAAACATTACCAGATTATCATTTTACATAAAATATGTCTGTATTGTATTAAGCTGTTACAACTTAATGGATGCACACGATCCAATACTCGTAGCGTCAATATTATAGAAAATAACTGTTGTACAACAGATTTTGAAATACTCCGAAATACATATAAGAGTTTGTTTTGTATTTCAATTTTAAAGTAATCACATAAGCTTAAGTACAGTGATTAATCACACCATGAGCTTTTAAAAAGAAAATTAGGGCGATTTGGGATTTCCCGTGGATTATCCCATTTAAATTGGAGCCGCCCGACTGGGGACTGTACCTCCGCCTTACAGAAGACCGCAGTGGAATAACACTACTTGATGTAGTGTTGTATTTCTGCGGTGAGTAAGGTTGCCAGTGCTCCACGAGGATACGCTGGGCTAGTAGTAATGCTGCTAGCACAGTGAGTCCTCATCAACAGGGTTGGCAACGCGTTAGTGATACCCCTGGTATTGCTAGCGGATATAGGCTACGGTGACTGCTTACCATCAGGTGGGCCGTATGCTTGTGTGCCACCTTAGTGGTATAAAAAAATATCATTGCTTTTTCAGAAAATACCTACAAAGAACGCTATCAATTTCATATTATTATTATTATAGTGATAATGCAGAACAAAAACATTTGTAAGCTAGCTCCTCACTTGTCCCCGACTCCCCGGTCGTGGTATCAATTATTGAGATATGGCGCATATGTTGGCGTCGTACCGTTCACCGGGTGAACTCACGCGCCGTTTACATGCAAGCCAGTGACCCACTGACTTACGATACACTAACAATAATGCCGATACCAAACAGGGTCACTCTATATTCTCAGTCTATTTTATATTTTAATATTTAGACTAGCTGACCCGCCAGACGTTGTCCTGTCTTAGCTATGAATTCATATGACAAATACACCATAGCAAAAAGGACCTTTAGTTTATCGCGAAATTTAAAAGGTTCCGGTTTTCTTTTCATAAGAACCTCACCTGACAATAAGAAACACAAATACTAAAGAATTAGCGTAATCGGTTCAGCCGTTCACCCGAGATGCCGTGACCAAGGGAAATAGTTTTTTTTTTTTTTATATAGATTATTAGATGAGATCGCTGTTCTAGTGGTTAGTGTACTTGACTGCTACGCTAGAGGTTGCGGGTTCGATTCCCGCCGGGCAAACATTTATGTGATAAACATTTGTATTAGCCTTGCGTCTGGGTGTTGGTATGTATTACAAGTATGTATTTACAAAAAAATACATATAAGTATTGTATCAGCTGCTGGTTCCCATAGTACAAGCTTTGCTTAGTTTGGGGTCAGATGGCGCTGTGTGATAATGTCCAAGCATAATAATCAAATATATTTGGTATGTAATTATAATAATTATATGAGTAATACATATTTATCTACTCCGAGGTAATAATATTGACAATTGGAAATACTCTGTCGTATCGTCCAGGTACATAAATTATGCAAATATGATATATGTAATTACGTCATGTCATGAATTTCCTGTTTTTCCACCTGATGTAATGACTAGCCATATATATATATATATTTGGATATTTGGCTGCAATGTCCTGTAACTACTGCTGGTTCCTCGGTCGGTCAGCTCGAAGGCTACCTGCATGTATAGTGGTGAAGCGTACTGACCCCGTGGTCGAGGTTGGTGGGGGAGCAGTTCTCCTCGATGTAGACGCCGTGCGAGTAGAACTGGAAGCTGTCCTGCGAGGCGTCGATGGCGACGGAGACCGGGCCCATGGTGGCCACGGCCGCCTTCAGCTTGCTCTCGTCGCCGGCGGACACGTCGTAGAACCCAACGTCGTCGGCGCCCGAGTTCTTAGGGTTGTACCTGCAAATAATATTCTACTGTACTTGAAACCAATCAATAATTCGGTGATCAGTGGGTATTGATTGATTGACATTACTAATATTCCTTCTCTTTCGTTAACATATTTTTCTGAGTGTCACAGAGATTCACCATGTATATATATTTATTTATTAGGCGTTTGGTGTGTACCCTAGAAGGGTTGACATATGATAAGGTAAGACGACACATACTTCAACACAGGGTGCACAACAACTTGATACGTGTGTTGTACTCGTACTTGTGTTGTACTCTAGTGGTATAATAATATATTACGATAATACACATGTCAATCTTGTGTTGTATTTTTACATGTGCATGTCCACTAAGGTTATTTGGAAGCTATTGCTTTAGCCGTACCGTGTTCACTATACTTTGTACCTGTGGAATGTTTAGTTTACGGTGTGCAATATGCGTCAGGTGTACCTGCACTTGTCGTCGACCGCCTCGTAGGGGTATGTGTTCTCGGTGTCGATGCCGCCGTTGTCCTTGATGTACTTGAAGGCGTTGTCCATGAGGCCGCCGTTGCAGCCGTTGTTGCCGTACGCGCCCGAGCAGTCCACCAGGTTCTGCTCGGAGAGCGACACCAGCGCGCCAGTCTTGCGGAAGTGCTGCCCCTCCAGGGCGCCCGTCTGGGAGACACGACTCGTGATCAGCTCATCTTGTATCATATGGCTCCTCATGTATACAACTAATTATTGATTTAACAGTAACTGACAAAATACAGACATAATGCCAATGTGAACGGAAGATCGACAAAGTCGCGGAGACACAAGTTTTTTTTAGAGCTTTACATAATCGATAATATAATTTGTACGCAGTATATTATCTACTCTGAGATATAATGTAGTAGTAAAAAAAAAACAAAAACACGTGTGTAAGTGCAAGGTAAGGTGTGAGTCAGGATCAAACTAGCGCTCTATACTGTACGTCTCCGGTGCAAAGCAGTCGGCATGATGATACAGATGACACGCATGTATTTATTATACGTAGATACAACTATACGTCATATTATTGTATAAGTAGATCTAACATCATACACTATTCTATTAGTGTAGCATTGACGTAGTTTATACCTACTTGTATGAAAAAAGCGAAGGACTTGTATAAAATAAGTAGGTAGCCCAGATATCTATCCCTTATAACAAAACAAACTAATTACTTGAACAGAAGCCACGTTCTATTATTCAAAGTACCTAACTAAATATAGAAAATTAACTATTAATTATGCATGAAGTGATTCATAATATGTTACGCGTGGAAGGGCCTTCATAATAAGCACTATTTAATAAATCAAAAACGACAGAGGAAAGGGAGGTGTGTATCAGCTACACGTTCAAAGTAACTCTAACCAACACTTGTGTGTGTTTGAGAACATCCCACACTCAACACACGAGCCGAAAGCAACGCGGCCAACAAGCGGGCGCGACTCACGCCACGTGACGTCATCCGAACCACGCGATGCGTCATAGCATAGCGTACACACCGGTTTCAATTGAAGTAAAAAATCTCTCTAAACCACTGATTTAAAACTACTACTGACTTTACGAGTATCCAGAGTATCCATGTTTCATATTTAACAACCTTTAAGATATAAGTTTTCTACAAAGATATGTAGATTTAATTAAACCCAATGTCTAGTTAGGTAACGAATGTGTTACGTTACTTTAGCCTTAACAAACCCTCCTATCTACTAAAACAATAGCCACATATCATAATACGTCCAGAGATAGGTATCACACAATGACATGAGTCAAATATGTAAGCAATAAGTCATACCCCCTATGTATGTGTAATAATCAAGTATTATTCATTAAATAAGACCACTGACTCACTGTACCCACACTGACTCACTGTACCCACACTGTACACTGTACCTACACTGTACACTATAATTAATTAATAATATGTAAGTAACACAAGCAGTTGCGCGGTATCCTTTGTGTTGACACTAGTTTACTGAGAATAATTAATGACTACAACTTCCTATAATTTCTATTATTATCAACACAAAAGATTATTTTATTCTGTTTCAAAAGTATATTCCACAAATGTTATTTGAGATTTTTATGCATAACAAAAGCCTGCCTACTCGCAAATAATTAGAACATTTCCTGGGCAGCTTAAGTAGGCACAAGAGGAAACCAATACAAAGTAGCGTACATCGCAATTCACGGAAGTGTAATGTGATACGGCAGCTAGGTAGTACCTATTTACCTAATGAGATCAATGAGTACTTTGTATGACAAAGTATGTACATCTTATAGTTGTGCGTAGTATATTAACTACTCTGAGCCAATAGACAGAGAATAGGCTGGTGCACTTCCTTCGCCTAACAACTAAGTTAGCTTGCGATTGCGAACGAGGGACAATATATCAGTAAGGTTTTGACAGCTAGGATTTTATTGAAATTTCAATAAGGTGTCGTTTTCAAACGACATATTGGCCGTGATATAAACTTGTGCAGCCATTGCTAGTCCGTCAGACAGGGATCACACTCAGTGGGTCAACTACACTTGTGGACTACTGAATCGGCATGAATTTGTCCCCAAATCCCCATAAGTGCATGGGAACCAATTCTCGCACTACCTGCGATCTTAAAACCCCACTCAGACACTCAACTTGCGTAAGCAACTCTTACGCAGTTTCCGAACGACCGTACTGCTTATTCAAGGTTGTGAAGACAATATTGATTTGGGTTTTTGGTTATTTTTGTGGTAAAACAAAAATATCCAGGAAGTAGAGTATGTCTATTGCAGATGAGAGTTGGTTACATAGACGGAAGGCAGGGCCACCGTGGAGCGATGGTAACGGTCAGTGTAGTGTGGTGTACTCACGGTGCTGAAGGCCCAGCAGGAGCCGCACTTGCCCTGGTCCTTGACGTCGGTGACGGCGCCCTCCTTGCGCCAGTCCACGTTGTCGGGGTACGTCACGTGCGCGGGCGGGATGAACGTCGCGCCGCGCACACCGTGCGCCTTGCCGTACACACCCTTGCTGTGCCTGACACACACACACACACACACACACACACACATTATACAATACTTGCTTCTGCCCGCTACTTCGTCCGCGTTGAGCCCAAGGTCAATTATATGTATAATTCTACAATCCCAGAGGAGTCCTATGTGTTAATCTGGTTATAAAGTACCTATGTTCCAAATTTCATCCAAATCCGTTCGTTGCGTGAAAGGGTAACAAACATCCATATATCCATCCATACTCACTAACTTTCGCATTTACAATATTAGTAACTAGGAAGTACTGTATATCTATCACACAGGCGCGTAACTTTGCAAAGCTTGTTGTGGGATCCTATGGATGGAACTTGTCTTTTTTGTACATTTCATCATAAAAATCTTTGACTTAACGGGAATTGAACCCGCGACACCTAACTTAGCATTTAATTAACGACTCGACTAACTATTTTAATTTAAAACTGGCGAAACAATGACGACTAGCAAGTCGCGATCCGGCCGCAGCCAAACCGATAAACTTATCGGTAATCTAATGCGTCTGCGACAATAGCCCAGTCATATTAGGTAAAAAAAGGGGTCAACCTCGGAATGAAAGATAATAAGCTGCAAATTGGTATGAACCTTTGTTTTGTCATTCTAAATGTTGTCTCAAAAGTCACAATCGTTATCGTGTCCGCGTCTCAAGATATTCAAGGTCAAAGGTCACAAAAATCGGTTTTTCGCGAATATCTGGCTTCCTATCGGTTAAATGAGATTTGCATTTATTATAAAAGTTGTAGGCTATAAAATTCCCTACAACTTTTGTTTAAACTTTTTTTTCATACGACTAACCGTTTTGAAGGTAGAGCGCGAAGAGTGCACATCGTACAGTCATATACGGCCTAATGCAAGGTCAAGCGTGAGTTATGGTTATCAGTACGTTATAAAGTCAATTATTTACTTGGAAATTATAATTATTAAACAATGCCTATTATTTATGTACTAACTATTAATTATTTATATTTAATTAAAGTAAGTAACCTGATTATTTATATATAATTATTCATATTTAAAACTGTTAATATCACAACAAAACAAGCCAGAGATGATGCTGATGTTCTCATCATTGACACAGCTATTGCCTTATCAGAACATCAAAAGACTGCTGTCATCATAGGAGAAGATATCGATTTGCTCGTTATTTTAATTGGACGTACTCAGTCACATCATCAGGAAATTTTTTTGAAAAAAGTTGGCAAAGGCAATGTCAAAACACAAATATATTCTACTAAAAGTTTTGACCAATATCCTCGTACTAAAAAGCACATTTTATTTTTACACGCATTCAGTGGCTGTGACACGACTTCTGCGCTATTTAAAAAAGGAAAAAAAACTGTTACTAGAGCATTGGAAAAAATTCCTGATTTAGATAAACTGGTGGAAGTATTTCAACAAGAAAACTGCCCAAAACAAACATTATTAGAAAATGGAGTGCGCATCTTGTTGGCATTATATAATGCTCCAAAATCTGAGGACAACATTGATCATTTCCGCTACACGCAATTCATCAAATTTACAAAACTAAATAAACCTGTACAACTGTCAACACTTCCACCAACAAGTGTAGCAGCTCATCAACACATAAAACGTGTCTACTACCAGATTCAAACGTGGTTAGGGAAGGACTTAGAACCTCAAGAATGGGGCTGGATGCTTGAAAATGAAATCCTGGAGCCCATACGAACGTTATTACCTCCAGCACCAGCCGAACTACTAAACGTAATATTTTGCAATTGCAAAAATGGTTGTGGTTCCCGCTGTGGATGCAGAAAATCAGGGCTACAATGTTCTTTAGCTTGCGGCCAGTGCAACGGACAAGCTTGCCTCAACGCTTCACTGTATCCAAGTAATCCCGATGAAGAAAATACATATGATCCCGATATTCTGGAAGGTTTGGAGATGAACATGACAGATAATGAGGATGATGACAATGAATCGAACATTTTTGAGCGACAAGAAGAAGAAGACGACGAAGAAGAAGAAGATAATTAGCTTCCATTTCCAATTTCATTACAATTAAAATCAACAAAGATACTTTTGATATTTGAACTCACATTTTGATAAATGTATATTATGCCGTATTTAATAATAAATAAAAATATGTGTAAAATATATACTCTTACTATCATTTTAACTTAAAATAAAACTAAAATATATAATCCAGAATTAATAATATTTTATACTTAAATAGTTAAATATGAATAATTATATATAAATAATCAGGTTACTTACTTTAATTAAATATAAATAATTAATAGTTAGTACATAAATACTAGGCATTGTTTAATAATTATAATTTCCAAGTAAATAATTGACTTTATAACGTACTGATAACCATAACTCACGCTTGACCTTGCATTAGGCCGTATATGACTGTACGATGTGCACTCTTCGCGCTCTACCTTCAAAACGGTTAGTCGTATGAAAAAAAAGTTTAAACAAAAGTTGTAGGGAATTTTATAGCCTACAACTTTTATAATAAATGCAAATCTCATTTAACCGATAGGAAGCCAGATATTCGCGAAAAACCGATTTTTGTGACCTTTGACCTTGAATATCTTGAGACGCGGACACGATAACGATTGTGACTTTTGAGACAACATTTAGAATGACAAAACAAAGGTTCATACCAATTTGCAGCTTATTATCTTTCATTCCGAGGTGAAAGCCCTAATATGACTGGGCTACAAGCCATCATTCGCCCAGTAACATTAGTTACACGCGCGATAACACGGAACATAACAATCACAAGTTAATAACAACGTCAACACAACATAAACATTCTTATCCTATTACTTAACTATATGTATACAATGCGTAAGGTAGCACTGTTATTGTAGAGCCTGGCTAGTGGCTACGTATATATCTTTATAAAACATGTCAAATACTCGACGTCGAGCCTATGATAGGCGCTTGATAGGTACACATATATAGATTGACCCGTAGAACGTGTACCATGCGCCCATGTTTGTGTTTCATGTGGTGTGCACTCACTTGGCCGTCCTGTTGTATCCGTTCATGATGTGAATGAACTCGTGGTGCAGCATGTCTCCGTACTTGTTCTGTTTGAGCGCGTACGTCACCAGCCCCTTCTGGAAGCGCTGGTTGTGCTTCGCGATCTTACGCTTGTTCTCCGCGTAGATCTTCATGCGGAACTTGTCTTCTATCTCGCTCTCGTACTGCTTGCCGTGCTCCAGCTGCGACAAGGACAGACAATTATACCATTCACTCATCACTGATGGTGGGCATGAGACTCAAAGATATAAATTGTCCGAAATATCCGGTTTATGTAGGACCTATACCTACTACTATAGTTTATTACGAATTGAATCCCGCCCGACCAAAAACATATGATAAGTGTTCCTTTTCTACTTACTACAATGTAGTGAAGTATTCCTTGCTTCACTACATTGTAGAAGGCTGCTTTGTAGTAAAGTGTGAATCGCGTGTCCGATGTCTGTCCAATCATAATATTATCATATTACATTCGCAAGCCTCCCCCACTGACCTTCCATTCCAATACTCATCAAAATATGTACCTCCATATTTCATGGTACAAGATATTAATATTTGCATCATCACTCTGGTTTGTGTCGGGTCGCACAGGGTGAGCCGCTACACACAACAATAACAGATACCTGATATCACACCGCTTATTGTACCTAGCTTAAAAGTTGTTTAATAAATAAACTTGTTATTCCCCGTTATCTTATACGAATATCACATGACTATATCGGTGGAATAGAGGTCAATAGGACTCAGTCAAAACAAAATTCTCATTTATTATGTAAATATCGTCAATATATTATGTTTCATATGTAGGTAGCGTCGCAATTATGAATAGCAAAGCGAGACGCGGTAATGCCAGTGGCGTAGGTTAGAGGGTCTATCTTGTGAGTCGCCGTTAGAATATCTTATGTTTCCGCGTCTACATTCAAGGTGAACTGTGCACTCTATTGTTTTGATATTATCGCGGAAACCTGATACTATTCTATCAACAACGATATGCCTGGCATGGCATGTTATCATAACACTAGCTCTAGCGTCACGGTTGCATTCTCTTGTACACGAGCTACCCCAGATTTTATATCATTATACACCTTTCAAATACTTTTGTACGTCTGTAGAAGTATGTCACGGAACAGACCTAGGATTTTTTTCTTGGGTTGAACAAATATTTAGTGTGTTTTTTTCCCACTCCTAGTTATTTTGATTATGCAGAACCGTGACATGAAGCATGTGACAATTACAAATATTTCCTACCTAATCTTCCTATTCCGCTGTCCATCCGTCCGTCTGTCTGACGGCGGACTGTATTTCCTGATCCGTTATAGGTAGACAGTTGAAATTTTTACATATTGTTTATTATTTTTGTTGTCACTATTTTGTAATAGTAATTCAAATAATAATAAATAAAAAATGAAAGGAGGGCTCCCCTATAATATTTGTATATGCTATATTTGTAAATGCTTGTGGATATAATATAGGTTTGTGTGAAATAGGTGTTACCTTGAAAGCGTGCCATTCTTCCTTGATGAGGTCGAAGAAGAACTCTGCGTTGGCGGCCGCCACCAAACACAGCAACACGGCTACACACTTCATGTTGACCGCACTCTAGGGAAACATGTAGTAAATAACAACTTATTAATAATTTGGATTACCTACATACAACTACGGCAAGTACGGCAGGCATAGGAATAACAGTATTATACATTGATCATAAACATAATAATATAACACAGAAGGTCACATCTAATAGGCGAGTGTCTATCTACTGTTGGACAAAAACTTACACCACAAAAAAAAAAACATATATTATAGATTTCTTCCAGCTTTCTTCAATTCACTTTCATTAGTTTATAAATATGGCACATTAATATTAAGCAGAAAATTTCAGCGTCGACTACTAACTACGACTTCGTATACGTATAATTAATTATACGTTAGTTCCGGATTTTGCCTCTAGTATCTACTCACTATCCCCTTTTTTTGTATTGAGCTCGAGTAGGTACTTACTTCCGTTACCTACTTGTTTTTTAATTCAAATATTTTATGGCCTAAATTGTCTAGCTTTTCTTTGTTAAAGCAATAAACAAAGAACTTAACTACACTCTCAGTCGCATGATTCGGCACAAAGATGACGACTCCTAGGTCCTTATTCTTCATCATAGTCAACCTAAATTATGTTGTAGGTACTTATCCAAAAAAAATATTAAGCTAAGTAACATCAGGTTGAAATTAAACTTACCACTTGAAGTTTTCCACAATTTTAATTGACACACAACAAATACGTTTTATTAACTAGCTGACGAAATTAATAACGTTTTGAATATTACTAAAGGACGCGTGCACCCTCGTCTAAGCCTGAGCTGCAATACAATATATACTCATATACTTGACTTGATTGAGCCAACCAAACCAAGTCAAGAGAATAAAAACGTAAAATACCTACTCTACTCTATGTAAGCAAATAATCAGGATTTCGATTCACGACCGTATTTTCTTCTTCTTCCTAGCTATGGCAATCAGTCCTCTTCAAGGACTATTTTTGCCAGTGTCGAGTCTTAGGGAATTATCAAATTTCTCAATAGTGTCTTGCATTCTAATGCTTAATCTAGTTTCTGGAGACAATCCAGGGCTGTAGCTGATCAAAAAATGACTTTAGTTCAGAGGTAACCTACTGACCAGAATTATATTCACCGAAAGCAATATTACGGTATTATTTCCAATAATTCGATAAATCAGAACTAAATTAAACATAATTGCACATAATGACACCGAAAATACACATTAAAGATCACTATTACATAATTTACGAGACTGAAAAATATCTCAACCGCTTTTCCTGATTCCCGCCAAAAACTCGAGCTTGTACTTGTAGTGTAGTAGACAAACGGTAGTATTACTTCGGATTTCGGATGATGGGCTGTAAGTAGACAAATTGAATGATCGATTTGCACCTGATTTGCAGTAAATAGTCGTATAATTAATATTCAACATGGTTTTGTAAATAGTTAAATCTGTTTTGTGTCAATAAAGTTACATAGGTACATAGTTTGAATAAAATCAACTATGATAATTCCATTTTGTTAAAAGTAATGCATTGAAGATTCAGATTTCTTTAACCTTATACGGGGCGTGATTAAAAAAACACACAAGTTGTGAGAAACCGGTAAAAATCTATGATTGCAATAATAAATATAAGAGGGTTGACAGGTCTCAAATGTGTGCTTCATTTGGCGTTTTTAGTTTGACTGTTGTAAGACATGTGTCAGTCAGACAATTTCATATTTCCGTCCAATGTGCTGCTTGCTTGCTTTAAACGGAACATGTGAGATTTTTTTATTTAATGAAGATATAATAACTTTGCCATGAAAACAAACGACAAAACAGAGAAAAATCAAGGAAGGCGACAGAAAGTTAAGTTATTCAAACCCAGAAAGAAAAAGAGCGCTGAAGAAGATGCTGCCATCCAGTATTTGCAGGCGCTGTATGATAAGGTAAGGAATGGAAATTATATTTCATAACAATTAAATCAAGCTACAAAGCTTCCAGTGTTTGCTTCAACATGAGCCTGCGCGTACGTCCTAACTATTCATGTTTACATCAAAGTCTAACCAATATAGGGTCACTAATCCTATTATATTTCTATTGTTTACAGATTGTTCCCGATGAAATTAAGACCTTCAAAGACTTCCCTTTGTCACAAAAGACACTGAAAGGGTTAAAAGACAACAATTACATTACTCCAACTGTAATTCAAAAGCAGGCTATTGGCTATGCATTGCAAGGGAAGGACATCTTAGGAGCAGCACAAACTGGCTCTGGCAAAACACTGGCTTTCTTGGTTCCTATACTAGAGAACTTGTTTTGCAAGAAATGGACCCGGCTGGATGGAGTGGGTGCCTTGGTTATATCTCCCACTAGAGAGCTTGCATATCAGATATATGAAACTCTCAGAAAAGTGGGCTATATGCATGACTTTTCAGCTGGTCTTATTATTGGTGGGCAGAATCTTAAATTTGAGAGAAAGAGGATGGATCAGATTAACATATTAATTTGTACACCTGGCAGGCTTTTGCAGCACATGGATGAAAATCCACTTTTTGACTGCATTAACCTACAAATCTTAGTGCTAGATGAAGCAGACAGATGCTTAGACATGGGGTTTGAAACCACAATGAATGCAATCATTGAAAACCTGCCACCTAAAAGGCAGACACTTTTATTTTCAGCCACTCAGACAAAGTCTGTGAAAAATCTTGCTCGGCTCAGTCTGTCCTTCCCGACATATGTTGCTCCTCATGACCAGGCTGCAACTGTCACACCAGAATCACTACAGCAGAGCTACATTGTTTGTGAAATTGATGAGAAACTCGGCATCCTCTGGTCCTTTATAAGGAATCATTTGAAACAAAAAGTTCTTGTCTTCATGGCCACTTGTAAACAAGTTAAGTATGCACATGACTTGTTCTGCAAGCTGCGGCCAGGTGTGAGCGTGCTTGCCCTCTATGGATCTTTACATCAGGAGAAAAGAGAAAAAATATATAATGAGTTCTGTAGGAAATCTAATGTTGTGTTATTCGCCACAGACCTAGCTTCAAGGGGTTTGGATTTTCCTCGAGTCAACTGGGTCATACAGATGGATTGTCCAGAAGATGTTGAGACATACATACACCGGGCTGGCAGAACTGCTCGGGGGGTGTTGGGTAAAGGAGAAGGACTTTTGATGGTACTGCCACATGAAGAAAAAATTGTAGAAGATCTACGTAACAACAAAATACCAATAAACAAAATACAAGTTGACCCTTCTAAGGTGATGGCACCCCAAAGAAAAATAGAAGCTTTGCTCTCTGATAATACTGATCTGAAACAGACAGCACAAAGAGCGTTTGTGAGCTATTTGAAGTCTGTGTTTATGATGAAGAATAAAGATATATTCAATGTTCATCTTTTAGACACTGATGCATTTGCTAGATCACTAGGTTTGATTGTTCCTCCATATATCAAATTTTTGAGGAAGAATCAGAAAAGTAATGTACAGAAAGCAAAAGAACAAGAAAGTGATGCCATTGAGAAATTAAAAGCAAGAGCTGGTCATGAAACAGAAGATAGTGGGGAAGATAATGAAGAGGAGTTATCAGAACCACTTGTACAGACAAAAGAGAAAAAACATAAAATTAAAAAGGATCTCATACAGTTTGACTTTCACAATAATGATGATGAGAGTGATGAAGATGACTTCTTACAAGTAAAAAAAATTGATGTGCATATAGATGACACTCCATTGGAGGATGAACAAAATTCTTCTAAGAAAAAATCAAAACCACTGACAAAGGCTGCTATTGCTAAAAAAATATTAAAAAAGAAGATCAAAGTTAACACTACAGTGAAGTTCACAGAGGAGGGAGATGCTATAGAAGATGAGAAGAGGGATGTCAAGTCAGAGCTAGCCAAACAGTTCATTAATGAAGATGTAGGTGGAATTGACATTGAGAAAGCCAAGGAAGTCCTCATGGAGGAAGACAAATTTGACAAAGTCAGGTTCAGGGAGAAAGTGAAAGCAAAGCACAAAGAACAGAAGAGGAAACTCAAGAATAAAAATAAAGAAGAAGAAGGAAACAAAGATGACTTTGGTTCCCAGTCTGAATCAGATGGGCCAGACCTGTCTTGGTTGCCAGATCCAGATAAGGTGTATGGCAGGAAAGGGGGCAGTGAGGAGGAAAATCTTTCTGTTGATGATTCTGATGAAGCTCCAACCCACCCACAGTCAGACAGTTCCCAGGAAGATCAGTCAGAAGATGAAATGTATCACAGGTATGGTAACAGACACAATATCATCCTTTTCTGTGAAATGCTGGCTGGATTTGGCATTTTGCCCTTGGATGCTAATCTGTTAAACTGAAAAAGTTTTTAAGATATTATAGTTCTCTGTATGCACTTTTTTTGCAGGCCTTCAAAACGGAAATTGGTGGAGAGTAAAGGCATCCCCCAGGAGAGTGTGGCGCCGCGCAAAGTGAAGAAGGTCCAGGATATCTCGGCCTCGCTCTCCGTGCATGAAGCTGAGGCTCTAGCCATGCAACTGCTTTCCAATAAACGTTTATAACTGATTAAATATTACTGAAAATTATGTATTTTCATTTTAATTTACACAAAAATGCTAGATAGATTATAGTTTGAAATCCGTAGGGTATATTATCTACTCTGAGTCCATGTATATCATATACACCTTCCGAAGCTTATGGCAATATGTGATCTCTGTATAAATGGCGACATACTGGAGAGAAAGATGAATATGTCGAAATTGCTAGGGTCGGGTTCCGGATTTGCCATTTGCCTAGTAGATAATATGATAAAAACTTCATTGGGATGTTGGTCCTAGGAATTAATAACAACAAACGAATGTAAGCCATAAGTAAAAATATTATGTTATCGTAGGACACAATGCTAATCGAGGATAGTGTAGCTTTTGTTTACATATTGGAACACCTTTCACCTCTATGAAGATGACATTAGGGTGAATAAATTTGTTATTTAGCACAAGGATTACCCGCAACGGCATACAATATCCTGCAAGGATTGTTTTTAGGCAATCCAAGAAGAATTTAAACCTCTAGCAGAGTTGGCTTTATAGGCATCGTTCCATTTGCCATTCCGTACCAAAGAAAAAATATCAAGAAAGGGAAAATTTGGCAACACTTAAAACAGTTGTCAAAGTTGTCAAAAAGAAAACTGATCGTTGTACTTAGTCGGAGAAAGAAACGCAGAAATTAATACATTTCTATGGAATTAGAATAATTACACACCTTCTACATATTAAATACAATTATGTTTTGGGGCGCAAACTATATCGTAGTTAGGGAGTTAAATTTTCTTCTGAAGGAAGAGGTACGTAATTTGTTAATAAATTCGTGGTTATAGGGGGGTGACTGTATTTTTCTCTGTTATTTTGTGTTTATGTCGCTTTGTTAGGGTCCGGTTATGTGTTGGAGAGGGGTGCACGCGGCGGCACAGAGTAGGGTTGTAACTTGATTGAAAGTTTGGTGTTTGTTTCAGAATGTGTCGCTGACGCAGGTTTTGGAGGCGGACGACATCCTGCAGGAATGCAAGGCGGACAACAAGGCGCTGATTCAGTTGTGAGTCACCCGCCGGCGCCCTGACACCCTCGCCTTACGCCCTAGCTGCTAGCATCCCAACACATGCACTACACTGAAAACCCTCCACACACCCCCCATTGGACTTTGCAAACTCTTTGTTTTAGCAATCGTGATTATTGTTGTTTGAATTAAGAATACTATTCCTCTGATGAGATGGTATCAGTGTCATATGTGAATGTAGTAGTATATTCTTCCTCTATGAACTGCCCCACTTACAGACAATGACATTATGTCAATAATGCTGATTAGGCTTCTGCATTTGCTAACTGTATTGAATCTGGTGTTATTTGCAAACCAAATTAGTAATGGTAGTCCATATTAAACTTCAAATAAGCCAGCACTTACTACTGCTAAATAATAATAATAATGTTTGGACATTATCACACAACGCCATCTGGCCCCAAACTAAGCAAAGCTTGTACTATGGGAACCAGTAGCTGATATAATACTTATATACTTTTTTTTTTTTTTGTAAATACATACTTATAATACATACCAAACACCCAGACGCAAGACAAACATATTTGTCACATAAATGTTTGCCCCGGCGGGAATCGAACCCACGACCTCTAGCGGAGCAGTCAGGTGTGCTAACCACTAGACCAGCGGTCTCGTCAAAATGTGTAAATACTTACAAGTGTAATATTTTTATTATAAATATTGTTCTTTGGTACATTTGTTAATTCTGAGAGTGAATATAATTTTGTAAGGACTTAATAAATGTCTATGTTTGCAGTCTTACAAAGCCAGAGGTGCTGGCGGAACTGATCACGCTGATCACAGAGGAGCCCCCCTCGAGTGTGGAGCTGGCGTCACAGTACCGGCATGCTAACATTGCCTGTGAGGTGCTCACCAGCCACCTGTCCACTTTGAGTGATCGTCTGTCCATGGACTCAGCACAGATGAATCGTCTTTGTGACTTCCTCAATAAAGATCCACCACTCAATCCACTTCTGGCCTCCTACTTCAGTAGGACGGTTGAGATGCTGCTTGAGAGGAGTCCTAAACAGGTACTGTTGTAGTGCAAATGTTGTTCATGATTGGCTAAATAAGGTGGACCTGCACCATCACGTCAGCTCTGATATGAGCTGACGTTCATCTATGTGATGAGTGGTACTCAAGCCAATAACAATATCAAAGTTCCTGAGACCTTTTCAAATACTAAATAAATTTGGTTGCGAACTTAACCATAGTTGTCTTATTATTCTACTAGCTACAGTGCCTTATAACAGAAGCACTGTAGAACAACCTGCATAATATGTGACCTAGTATAGATGGATGTGATGTGGTGTTGATCCCAGGACTGGTACCTGTACCACATCGTGTGCCTGCGCGTGCTGGACTTCTTCAAGTCGCGGCGGGACTTCCTGCCCAACCTGCTGCGCCACATGGCCACTTCAGCCGTGGCTGACATCTTCAAGTACTTCATCCGGCTCGATGACCTCTTCAACAAGATCATCATGGAGGTCAGTCTCCCGTATTCAAAGTTTTGATACTTGTCATACTGGATGTACTAATAGTAGCTATAGCCTAGTTGCTATATGTTTTATTTGTCTCAATATAAGTGCGCCAAGTGTGTCAAAATACCCGACATCTTTTAATTTGAGTAAAAGGCTCATAATATTATATCATAAATTCCACATCATAGTGAAGATTAGATTTTGCCAGCCTGCCTCGCTATATAACTTTGTTTTAGACTCATTTATTTATTTTAGCAGGCCATATAAAAAAACGTGTCCCGCAGGGGCCACCTTTTTTGAACTTATAAGTTTTTCTTTATGAAAGTATACAGTTTTTATGACTCAGACAGAGATGTGAAATATTCCTAAAAGCATTCAAAAGTGTATTGTGTAACATTGTCAGTGGCTGGAGGAGCACCAGTTCCTGGAGAGCATGGTCCAGATCATCTGCGGCACCTACACGCCCGAGGGCCACTCCCACCAGTCACAGGCCGGGGACGACCCACACCACACAGGTCTCACCACCGGTCTATGCCATGTGTAGTGAATGCCGCTGCTTGCCTAGTGGGCTGAGTGTATTGTGGTGTGTAGATGTGGCGCGGCGCTGGGAGGCGGTGGCCTCGGCCAACGCCGCCGCGCTGCTCGTGGACCTCGTGCTGCACGGCTGCGCGCCCGAGGGCTGCTCCACCAGGTACACCTACACTTATATCCGCTGCCCGTCTGGCGCAGGGCTGTATGTGACAGTGGTGTGTGTGCAGGGCGCGCACGGCGTGGGTGCTGGTGTCGCGGCTGCAGGCGGAGGGCGGGGTGCGCGGGGTGCTGCAGGGCATGTTCACGGCGCCGCCGGCCGCGCGCCGCGCCGCGCTCGTGCACGGCTGCCAGCTGCTGCTGGCGCTGCTGGCACACGACCCCATCCTGTGAGTACTGCCCTCCTCTACTTTACTTGACTGTGACTTTTCAGTGCTTTTTACGATCACTAGGATAGTCCCAATGAACTGATATTGAAGTGGAAGGTGTGTGTGTGTGTGAGCAGCTTGGGCGAGGCGGCGGCGGAGCGCACGGCGGTGGAGCTGGGCGTGGCGCCGCACCTGCCGCTGCTGCACCAGGCGCTGCTGCACCATCCGCCACACGTCAGTACCACCACACATCACTACCACCACACATCACTACCACCACACATCACTACCACCACACATCACTACCACCACACATCACTACCACCACACATCATCGCTTATTTGCTCCTATCCTGTTATTAAAACTAGGTAATGTGTAGTGGCCAACTGATAGTCTGCCACTGTGCCGGTAGCAGGAACATTGTCGACAACGTATTCGCAACTCGCGAAATGTCAAAATTGTCATACTAATTTTAGTTCCACTTTTCATCGTCGCAGCGCTGTTCATTTTACAATACAAAAATAGTCGAAGGCGATACGAAAACGTTGTCGACAATGTTCCTGCTACCGGCACTGATAGTCGATTTCCGGTTAAAACGGAAGCCGAAGCCGGATAATCTGCTATCGCCCCAACCTTCGTCCGAAGGCTTAAAAATTGTTAAAATATAAAAGTACGAATGAGCAATGGACTTGGGACACACAGAGGACTGTCTGTCCCAAGTCCATTGCTCATTCGTAGCAGTTTGTAAAATTTTGGCGCTTGCTAGGCGTCTGACAATTTGCCCGTTTGAGTAAAGCCAAAGCTTCGGACATGGACAGTAGTGTAGCGACCTCTTCGCTACATAAAATCCAACTGGAATGTGCCATCTGACATAATATACGACAGATAACAACTCCATACATACATGATCAATATATATCGGGCCTCGGTCCCGCCGCAGCAGTAGTAGTGTTATGTCGTGTGGCAGGCGGGCGTGGGGCTGGCGCGCGTGCAGGTGGCGGCGCTGCTGGCGCATCTGGCGCTGTCCGAGGTGCACGAGGTGCCCACCACGCTGCTCACGCTCGGTGAGTACCCCGGCCCGGCTGCCTACCGCCGCCCCGCCCCAAGGACCGGTAGGCAGCAGTGTGTGTGTGTGCAGGCACCCCGGCCGTGCTGGTGGACATGTTCTTCCAGTACAAGGACAACAACTTCCTGCACGCGCAGGTGTGCGCGCTGCTGCGGCACGCGCTCGCCAACCGCGCCTACCGCACGCAGTACGCCAGACACGTGAGTCACACACACACAGACACACACACACACAATACACGCTCGCCAACCGCGCCTACCGCACGCAGTACGCCAGACACGTGAGTCACACACACACAGACACACACACACACAATACACGCTCGCCAACCGCGCCTACCGCACGCAGTACGCCAGACACGTGAGTCACACACACACAGACACACACACACACAATACACGCTCGCCAACCGCGCCTACCGCACGCAGTACGCCAGACACGTGAGTCACACACACACAGACACACACACACACAATACACGCTCGCCAACCGCGCCTACCGCACGCAGTACGCCAGACACGTGAGTGACACTTGCACATACTCAACACACACACATACGAGGCATGCCTTTTACATTCTGTCGTTTCCATATTTCCCGGAAATTTAGACAATGGAACTGTTCTATACTCGAATGTGCTTAAATATTGAATCTCAAAACAGTTGACAGTATTAGGATTAATGCTATTGTTTAGTCACAGCGTCGATTGGCATCTGTCAGGTTACGTACGAAAATGAATCTTTCTAAGGATAATGTTCGTGCAATAATTTTCTACAACTTTAGAAGAGGGCTGACACGGCTTTAGTGTTTTGAAGAGCTAACATCTGTGTTCAGTGATGAAGCTCCATGTCTGCGGACTGTCGAACGCTGGTATTTAGAATTGCAACGTGGACATACTAGTGTTAGTGACAAATCTCGCGAAGGACGCCCAAAATCCGCCTTCACTGAAGATAACATCATTGCTGTGAGACAACTAATGCTCGAAGATCGTCATGTGACGTATCGAGAGATAGAGGCTCTAGTCTATTAGGCATCTCAGGGACAACCATTCAGAAGATCTTGCATGAAGCGCTTGGTGTGAGAAAGCTAGTTTGCCGTTGGATACCGCATCTGCTTTCCGACGATCACAAGGCGGCCCGCGTCAGATGGTGTAAGAAAACTCTGCAAAGGTTCAACCGAGGAGTGTCAAATCACGTCTACGACATCATCGGTGGTGACGAATCTTGGATCTATGCCTACGATCCTGATTCCAAACAACAATCTACAATCTGGGTGTTTCAAGACGAGCCAAAGCCGACTAAAGTTGTTCGTGCTCGAAGCACTTCAAAGAAGATGGTGGCCACGTTCGTTGTGTCAAACCAGCCATGTTGCGACTATTGCACTTGAACACCGTAGAGCGGTTACGCAGAGTGGTATACCACAGTTTGATTACCACAAGTAATCGCCGAACTTCGAAAATCTAACTCAAAGCGACGCATCATCCTGCACCACGACAACGCAAGCTCACACAGCGCTCGTCAAAAGATTGAGTATTTGAAGCAGGAAAAAGTAGAAATTCTTGACCATCCTCCATACAGTCCTGACCTAAGCCCTAACGATTTCTTTACATTTCCTAAAGTTAAGAAAAGTCTTCGTGGTCATAGGTTCCAGTCCGGTGAAGAAGCAGTCGACGCTTTCAAGTCAGCCATTTTGAACACCCTCACTTTAGAGTGAAATAAATGTTATAATAACTGATTTGAGCGAATGGAAAAGTGTATTAAGCTACCTACGTGGTGAATACTTTGAAAAACAATAAAAGTACTATAAGGTTCTTTCTCAAACGACATAACTTTAAAGGCATGCCTCGTACAACATGACGTAACACACTTGCACACATTTAACACACACCAGTCATCTGTGACAGACATGCGAATTGAAGTGCTTCCCCATGTTCAATATGAGCACGTGTTCCACAGCTGTTGGTGGAGTGCGACCTGCTGACGCGACTCATGGACACCTTCGAGGAGAACGAGGAGAAGACGTGAGTACATTACATCACATCACAGACACTTCTCAGGTGGCTTTTTCCGAACCGGTGGTAATTTAGACCTTCATAAGTGCCTTATCATTAGGGCCTGAACTGAATCAATGATTTTTGACTTGTTGGTGTGCACGACCAACATGAACACCGGTACATGTAGGGTGTAATGGATTTTGTCACTGGTAACAAATGTTAACCGGCTGAACTTGAAATTGTGATTGTTGAATTTAAACATGTTTCCACGAAATAGAGTGTTGTGGATTTGTTGTCGTTAGCGGTTGTTTAGTTGTGGCCCATCCACATGTAGTATGTACATACATAGTTCACACAAAAGCACTATTTATAAGGTTTGAATGTTTATTAAAATAACTTTTCTACGGCTATGTTTAGGTGCCTTGAGTGGCAACCTCTCGTCACGTTACAACTAATTATTTATTGATACCTTAGTTATGACGGAGGTTTAGCTACGACTGTTTTATATTAAAAGCCCGATTACAAATTATAAGAACAAATTAGCTATATCAGCAATATTGGGTCGTACAGCGAGCATTTTTGTTGGGCGACTTGTGGTGAAGGGTGCACTGGGTGAGGGTGGTGAGGGTGGTGTGAGTGGTGTGAGTGTTGTGTGTTGTGTTGCGTCAGCGGCGGCGCGGCCCGCAGCGCGCACATGGGCCACGTGGTGCTGGCGCTGGCCCGCCTGGCGCGCGCGCTGGACGCCGAGCCCGACCTGGCGCCGCTGCTGCAGCCCGCGCTGCTGCGCCGCTGGGACGCCTTCCTCCAGCACACGCTGCGCCCGCGCCTCATCCACCACGACACGCCGCTGGTCAGTATACCAACACACTGCAGCACGAGCGCACGACCGAATCTAGGAACTAAGTGTTAACGGATTTGATATTTACGTTTTTTTTTATACCACTAAGATGACACACAAGCATACGGCCCACGTGATGGTAAGCAGTCACCGTAGCCTATAGCCGCTAGCAATACCAGGGGTATCAAAAGTATTTATACCGATAGATGGTGTTGATATGTAAACACCCTACACTAACACGCGCTATAGAGTCTCCGTCACTGCCGTATATAGCTCAGTGACGAACACTCATAGATCATACCGAGCAAATCTAACAATAAACCGGACCTTACACGAAGTTAGCTTTGCCACCAACACCACATCAAGATCTGCCGCTTGCTGCCTCCACCCCAGGACCATACACGGCCATACACTAGGGAGACTACTCACTGCAGGGATATTACATTTCCAGTACTAATATTATTGAGCTGACATTTTGTATATGACAATAGTACTATCCCAGTCGAGTAGCTCCATTTAACAGAGAAATATCAAAGTAAATTTGACACCATGGATCCTGATCCTCGAGATGTGTTTGTCATGTGTAGTAACATGAACCGTGCTATTCTGTTCCAGGGCGGCTACTACCCCTCGGACAATGTTTATGAGGTCAGTCCCTACTCTCTACACTCATTGTGTTCAATAATGCTTTATGTACCACACTACAGTCCACCCACTACTTGCTTGACACATACTGATAGTATATTAACCTTTGAAAGCAATTAAGTGACTGTCTTCTGATAACTATTATAGGACAGATGACTTACCACCATTGAATCGTATGTGTTCTGTATTAGGTCAGTAAGTAGGTGATAGATTGTAGTGTGTGTCTGTGTCAGCGAGGGTGTGTGGTAACCAGGGCGGTTGTTCCGTAGGAAGAGAACACGGACACCATGCTCCCGGCCGGGTACGACGTGAGTGCTCCACACTGGCGACCCCACCTCACACGCACCTCCTATACACACACCAACGACGAACACAAGAACAAATTTCGACTACGTATACGTATCGATTTCGAGTATTTTTGTAAAGGAAAAGTGGAACCAACAATTGGTGGAAAATTTTGAGAGTTACCATCTCGAATACGTAGTTGAAAGATGTTTGTTGCTGCCAGTACTGAAACTACATTCAAACTTTAAAGGACCACGTCACTGTTTGAACCGTCGTCATTATATAATTACAATGGAAGGCCACTCGGAATTAAGGTGGCATCAGATTTGAATGGCGTTTCAGTATTCGATCAATATGTTACCTCTCGATCATTAGTCTAAAACCCTAATTGAATCACATTATTTAACTTTTGTACCCCCATTTACAATGCATGCCATAGTTCAGGGCCGGATCTAGGGAAGGGCGCCTAAACTGTATAATATGTTTGAAATAAAAAAAAACATGCTCCGCAAAGTGCCTAGTAGTGAGCAATAGTGGAAACTGACTGTAGGGTTCTCCACGATATATAACAACCATTATAACATGCTCCGCAAAGTGCCTAGTAGTGAGCAATAGTGGACTCTGACTGTAGGGTTCTCCACGATATATAACAACCATTATAACATGCTCCGCAAAGTGCCTAGTAGTGAGCAATGGTGGACTCTGACTGTAGGGTTCTCCACGATATATAACAACCATTATAATATGCTCCGCAAAGTGCCTAGTAGTGAGCAATAGTGGAAACTGACTGTAGGGTTCTCCACGATATATAACAACCATTATAACATGCTCCGCAAAGTGCCTAGTAGTGAGCAATGGTGGACTCTGACTGTAGGGTTCTCCACGATATATAACAACCATTATAATATGCTCCGCAAAGTGCCTAGTAGTGAGCAATAGTGGAAACTGACTGTAGGGTTCTCCACGATATATAACAACCATTATAATATGCTCCGCAAAGTGCCTAGTAGTGAGCAATGGTGGAAACTGACTGTAGGGTTCTCCACGATATATAACAACCATTATAATATGCTCCGCAAAGTGCCTAGTAGTGAGCAATAGTGGAAACTGACTGTAGGGTTCTCCACGATAAATAACAACCATTATAATATGCTCCGCAAAGTGCCTAGTAGTGAGCAATAGTGGAAACTGACTGTAGGGTTCTCCACGATATATAACAACCATTATAACATGCTCCGCAAAGTGCCTAGTAGTGAGCAATGGTGGAAACTGACTCTAGGGTTCTCCACGATATATAACAACCATTATAATATGCTCCGCAAAGTGCCTAGTAGTGAGCAATAGTGGAAACTGACTGTAGGGTTCTCCACGATATATAAAAACCATTATAACATGCTCCGCAAAGTGCCTAGTAGTGAGCAATGGTGGAAACTGACTGTAGGGTTCTCCACGATATATAACAACCATTATAATATGCTCCGCAAAGTGCCTAGTAGTGAGCAATAGTGGAAACTGACTGTAGGGTTCTCCACGATATATAACAACCATTATAATATGCTCCGCAAAGTGCCTAGTAGTGAGCAATAGTGGAAACTGACTGTAGGGTTCTCCACGATATATAACAACCATTATAATATGCTCCGCAAAGTGCCTAGTAGTGAGCAATAGTGGAAACTGACTGTAGGGTTCTCCACGATATATAACAACCATTATAATATGCTCCGCAAAGTGCCTAGTAGTGAGCAATAGTGGAAACTGACTGTAGGGTTCTCCACGATATATAACAACCATTATAATATGCTCCGCAAAGTGCCTAGTAGTGAGCAATAGTGGAAACTGACTGTAGGGTTCTCCACGATATATAACAACCATTATAATATGCTCCGCAAAGTGCCTAGTAGTGAGCAATAGTGGAAACTGACTGTAGGGTTCTCCACGATATATAAAAACCATTATAACATGCTCCGCAAAGTGCCTAGTAGTGAGCAATGGTGGAAACTGACTGTAGGGTTCTCCACGATATATAACAACCATTATAATATGCTCCGCAAAGTGCCTAGTAGTGAGCAATAGTGGAAACTGACTGTAGGGTTCTCCACGATATATAACAACCATTATAATATGCTCCGCAAAGTGCCTAGTAGTGAGCAATAGTGGAAACTGACTGTAGGGTTCTCCACGATATATAACAACCATTATAATATGCTCCGCAAAGTGCCTAGTAGTGAGCAATAGTGGAAACTGACTGTAGGGTTCTCCACGATATATAACAACCATTATAATATGCTCCGCAAAGTGCCTAGTAGTGAGCAATAGTGGAAACTGACTGTAGGGTTCTCCACGATATATAACAACCATTATAATATGCTCCGCAAAGTGCCTAGTAGTGAGCAATAGTGGAAACTGACTGTAGGGTTCTCCACGATATATAACAACCATTATAATATGCTCCGCAAAGTGCCTAGTAGTGAGCAATAGTGGAAACTGACTGTAGGGTTCTCCACGATATATAACAACCATTATAATATGTATATTTGTGAGTATTTTCAAGTAATTTATTTCAAATGTTGTAAAGAGGAGGGACCACTTTCAAATTTCTGCCTCGATGCGAAAAATTCGTAGCTCCGGCCCTGAATAGTATAAACGTTGTTCGGAATTCCCAGTAGATGTTGTGATTGTTTAAATATTTATAGATCTTTCAGTTACTAAGACATGCCCCATTACATAGTGCGGGAAGAGAGTGAGATGGGAAATGCTTTTTTTTTGACAACATTTAATATCGATAATGTAACATCAGGGGATGTACACATACAGTTATATTATGTGTACCTAGCTCAAATATGAGTGAGTTATGTAGTGAGCGCCCCACGAGTGGTGGGCGAGCCTCATCTGGTGTGAATTGGTGTCTGTTTGTAGTTCAACGACATGTCGGCCACGGCGACACTGGACGACATCGGCGAGGACATCAACGCCGACGACATTCAGGAGGTGCGTAGCTTTACTATATACATACTGCGTGTACATACATATACTATACATAGTACATATATGTATATATAGAAGTTGAATGCAATAACTTAATATATTAACGCGCCGGAAGGGATGTACTGGATGGAAGGCTAGAGAGGTCTGATATCAGTCAACTGACTCACATCTTATTGAATATATTTTAGACACTCTATTGCGATAGTTGTGTATCCAACATACTCCCTCCAATTACTATATCATTAAAATTAACTTCAATAATCCCTACTAGACTAGGTAAATAACGGGCATATTCTTAATTTCGAAGATTTATTCTTCTTGAAATTGTGTGGTCCGTGAGCCTAAACCAGTGGATATGGAAGCAGGACAATTTACTTTGTATAAAGTAGATGAAGTGCATTTTGAAAATATATCACTGATGAGGGTTCTAGTGAGATGAGGAGGCTGGCAGCTAGTGAGTGGATTGCGTTTTAGGACTAGTAACCACAGGTGTGTTTGTCTGACCGCTCAGTGACTAATCATTGCTGTACTTTTGAACAGTGTTCTAATCTAAGGGTGTGGGTAAGTGCACGTACGCAACAGGCCGCACACAGCTAGCATTCACAGCACCGTCACTACATTAAAGTTGTTTTTATAAAACTATTAATTCGACGACGGTTGACTTGAGTAAACATTATCATTTATTTGCCTTGAGAGTTGTTACCCACGTACTGCGTTTATAATACGCATGCCATTATAGATTGCTTTTATGTTATTTGTTTACGGGATATGTATCTTTTGTGCTATGCATATTACAACGCGTGTCCTCTGGTACCTAGTCCAATACATGATACAGTACTCGAGTATTTTAACGCGGCCTTGACTTTGAATGTGTAGTTAAAAGTTGAGTAGTCGGTTAAGTAGGAAATTGGTAAGTAGTTAGTATCAGCCATGCATGTAACATGTTTTACTTTTAAATACAATCGTTACAATCATTATTGCATCTATCTGTCCGTATATCACGATGCAAGGATACAAAAACACTGTAAAGAAAAAAAAGTGACACCCTAAAGAAAAGCGTACCCGCCATATTTATATAAAGCCTATGTCACTGCCGTAGAACAGAGTAAGACGAGATCAGCGATACCTCATGTTATCATGTTACAATCTTAATAATTATTCAAGCTGTATGCTACAGAACGTGTTAAACAAATATCATTATCAATTATCTGTACCGTTAAAGCTATCTTAATTCCAACACAAGTACATATATGTTTGATCGTGATCCTGATCCGTGCACAAGGTGTCCATATTACAAGACCCCGTCATGTGAGTGTTCACTCCCCGGTAGTAACTAGTGTGCGTGTAATATTGTAGATCGGTGTGGGCGGCACCGCGGAGACCCCGGACTTCATAGCCGAGGGCCTGGGGCTCGACGACGGAGAGAAGGTACTGCATTCTGTTATTCACCCTTCGACCGCCAGTAACGACTTCATACATGCATATCGCCTGTCTGACTGCTTGAGTGACTAACTATACAAGTAATTTTTTTTAAATCACTAAGGTGGCACACAAGCATACGGCCCATCTGATGGTAAGCAGTCACCGTAGCCATACCAGGGATATCACTAACGCGTTGCCAACCCTGAAGTTGATGAGGACACTGTGCTATCAGTATTACTACTAGCCCAGCGTATCCTCGTGGAGCACTGGCAACCTTACTTACCACAGAAACACAACACTACATCAAGTAGTGTTATTTGACTGCGGTCTTCTGTAAGGCGGAGTTACAGTCCCCAGTCGGGCGGCTCCAATTTAAATGGGAAAACCCACGGGACATCCCAATTCACCCTACCTCTCTTTGCAAAGGTATTGATAACGCCCTGTTGTCCCCACAGATGGCTGCTGCCAAGAACAATTTCCTAGAACTGGCCAGTCAGCGCTTCGACGATGAGTGAGTATACACGGCGCTGTATAATTGTATAGCAGCTAGGGTTTCCGATTAGTGACTATATTTTGTTATACATATATTACGTCAGATTAAGTTTCTTTTATTTAGTGTTGTTTGTACGGTACAAGCAAGCGTAGGGACCACGTCGCGTAAAGACGCTTGAAATACTAGTCTTAGCAGGAACATCCTTCGACTACGCAATCGTATCGCTTTGGACTATTTTTGTATGGGGAAATGAACAGCGCTGCGTCGACGGAAACTGGAACTAAGAAATATTTAATAGTTAAGCCTTTTCCGATACGGAGTCGAAAAACACCACATCACTAGCGCGTTCCCAACCCTATTGTTGGGCCTTCCAGGAGGAGGAACCCTACACTACATCAAGAGTAGTGTTATGTATCACCAGGAAGTTGGAGGTGCAGTTATCAATCGGGCAGCAATTTTTTATGTGCAACATATTGCCTCTCGCTCTCCTGCGATCTGTGGGAGTTATCTCGTGAATAGGGACGGAAGTTTGTTACAAGATGCCGAGGAAGCGCGCGCTATTTGATATGACAAAGTACGCATGCGTTTCTGGAGTGGGCCATCAGATGTCACACATCACATGCGAGTACTGCAAGGCTCGCTCAATTTTGTTTTATGTGTAGACTGAGTAACTAATAGACAAAGATACCGCGTGCCCTAGACAGTGATGGAGATTAGAGATAGTTATCAATGTGTGCGTCCGTGTGTGTAAAGTGCTGACACACAAGCGACTTCTCCCGCTTAACTGAACCAAAAGATAGTTATATAAAGTATTTTACGAAACATGAAAAATCTTTGCACGTGGTAAGAGACAAGAATAGTATAGCTGTGTCCTTGTCTTGTACATTAGTACTGCATATAGCGTTATCTTTGTGTGTGAGGAGAGATGTTATTGCCTCTATTAGTTAGTCCCACTAGGTGTACGGTGTACGGGTATGTGTTGTGTTCCGCTGAGCGTGTGTGTGTGTGCAGCATGTGGGACGACACGCCGGAGGCCGACCTGCAGCTGGAGCACGACGCTCTCGCCGCCGCCTCGCGTGAGTACATGCATATCACATTACTGCTCTCACACACATATCTTGATATTATTACATTTAATAGACAAGTATTTAATAGGCCTCTAGTATCGGATGTTTTCTGAAAAAGTACAAGTACAAGTATAATAACATCTTTTAATTAAAATTGTATTTTAGTGTTTTTACAGCTGCATTTTTTTATACCAGTGGTCTATCACTAGCACATTGCCAACTTCATAATTATGTTTAGTTACCGTGCTTGGCAGCATAATGATCTCCTTCCCTCCTGCCACCACTACGTCCGGAGCTCACCTACCTGAATTTAAATTATAAAATAAAATATAAAATTATATTTTATCTTATTAGAGTACAGTTGAATTTTGCTTGCAACAATTCATCATCAGTTTGTGAGTGTGTGCGTGTGGTTGTAGCGTGGGAGTGTGCGGGCGAGGCGGGGTCGTCTGGCGAGGGCTGGGCGCAGTTCGGGCCGGCCTTCCCGCCGCCCGTGGACCCCTTCGCCCCCAGCCCGGCCCCCGCCCCCGCCCCCACGCCCCCCGCCGCCCCCGCCCTGCCCACAGATGACTTCACCCCGCTCTGGACCTACGATACGTCGCCGGATACAGGTATAATATACACGTACTCTTTGTTAACTTAAATTTGTTTCTTTTTTCAGAAAATTACCTGTAGTACGTGAATTTATTATTCAGTTAATAAGATATAAATAGATTATGGTTGAGGCAAATTGAAATATGCCTTGCCCAAAAATATATTGTTGGATTATTGGTAGTGAAATATAATGATGATAACAAGACACTGTAATATGCCGCGGCTGCGGTCGTCTCTAACAGACGAGACGGTGCGATTCATGTGTTATGTTTATATGTATAATTAATTTTGGTTTTGTGTAAATTCGTGCGAAGCCTGGATGGGTCGCTTATAACTTAAATGTTAGTTTGACCAAAGTATGATAATAGTAATATGTTTTGTTGTGTGACGTAGATTTGTGCGAGCACATGCGCGGTCTGCGGCTGGGCGGCGCGGGGGCGGGGGCGGAGGCGGAGGCGGGAGGTGTGGGGGCGGGAGGCGCGGGGGCGGGGGCGGGGGCGGGGCTGGACGCGCGCGCGCTGCAGCTGGCGAACGCCGTGCTCTCGGCCATGACCCCGCGCGACCTCGCCACGCTGCACGACGACGCGCAGAGACACCACGCACACAACGGTACTACACACACACACACAACGGTACTACACACACACACACACATCACACATCACACACACACACACACACACACATCACACACAATCACACTCAAGCCTACACAGTACACCATACACCATCAATACAAACTAAACGTAACGTTCTGTTACTATAGTTCAGTACAAACAATGGCACTTGATGAGGAATAGACTCTATTGAACATGTTATTATTTAGGCTTTACAAGTGCAACAAACCATAATAATAACAGACATGGAACCTGCGACCATTCTTACTAGAGACTGACATAGCGCGGTATAACCGTTATGTTTAACATTCCAGATGTGAAGGTCACCGCTCTCCACGACCCGGAGGTCAGTAATAATAACTTCCTTCATCTGGATGCTAATGCCAACGCAGAGATATGTCCACTAGCCTGCACCTCGGACACACATACAGACAACCAGGCCATAGAGCAAGCTGACGACACGCCGGGCGACCACGACACACCTAATGTCAAGGACTCGCCTGACACAGACACGTCTCACCTTGAAGACACGTCTAGTGTCCAGGAGACGTCTAACGTCAAGGACATATCTGATGACAAGAACATATCTGATGTCAACGATACACCTGTTGTCAAGGACATATCTGATGTCAAGGTCACGTATAATGTCAAGGAAACGTCCGATGTCAACGAAACATCTAATATCAAGGAAATATCTGACGTTAAGGACACGTCTGACGTGAAAGACTCGTCGACCTTAAATAATCCTGAGGTTAACGCCACACTTAAAGTGAATGACACTTGTGAAGTCGACGACACTACTAAAGATAAAGTCGTATCGGACGTTGAAAACTCATCACAAGTGGCAGTCCACCCGGATTCCTTAGGGGAGGAGGACGTTAGGGAGGCCCCCGGGGCCGAGGCCGCGACGGAGGACCCGGCGGAGGTCAGCGAGAGGTGATTGACCTCGGTACAGTAGGCCCCTGCACCGCGCACTGACTGACCGTTCATTGTTTGGTTTATACATCCACTCTGCTGCTCGGGAGAGGGCTGAGCTCACGACATTGATGCCAATTCTCTTGTCACTAGCACAAATTACACATAATTTTGGCTTAGTGCTGTCAAATTAAGTTTTACTAGTGTCCAACCAAGTTAAGTCCTGTCAAAATGATGGATTATTAAGTTTCAATGAACAACAAAATAGTGTTATATTTGTTTAGTTTCAGTGTAGCCAGGCGTACAAGAGAATTGGCAGCGATATCTACATTGTTATGCGAATCGATAATTTGAGTGCAATACCAAGTTGGAAGCATGTTGGGTTTTCTATTTGTAATTCATACTCTCGTTAAGGCATAGCAAATATTAAATATATATTTGCCGTTACATTACATACATGTGTGTGTGTTCCACTGTCAGTAACCTCCGGACTACACATGTACCTAAGTGTAATAACGATTACAAACGTATTGCGGTTTAATAACGCATCGTGCCTACATTGTGAGCGTCGAGCAAAAGCAGAAACAACTTTGTATTAAGTCGTTTGTGATGTCGCGTTCCTTTCGTAGCTTCAGCAGTGGTGTTTTTGGGACCGCAAATAATGTTTGTAACGCATAATATCGCAGGAACATAGATGGTTCACAACGTTGTTTATTAACTTGTTTCAGACTATACTCTCCCTCCATTACTAAATCATGATTTCTATTGAATATCTAGATTAGCAAAGGAATCTTAATAATAATCATAGTTATTGAAATTATTGTTATTGGAGTAGCAAATAGCGTATTCAATGTGTATAAAGCTCTTGATAACAGTTGGTGTGAGGAGGCGATACAAAAACATTAATCAAATAAATATTTGTCGTATCAATTAATTAGCGTAATTGGAATGTGACATTAGATGCTAGTACTATTAGAGCGTTAAGCCCCATGTCACTAGAGTTCATATTAGCGTGTGCCAGTATTACAATAGTCCTGCTATTTGGGGTCCAACTAAGTAATTTAACGTCATTGCTAGCAGCTACTCTCCATTACAATATGTACTAAACCGTGTAACACATAGGATTTAACTTCGTTTGATATAAACTTGTCGCGGTGGTACTAGCGGGCAATTATCGAGCTTTACATACCGTTCGTTTGACGGTGTTATTCAAATCTATTGTCGATCTTAAGTCGTAAGTATTAAGGGCTAAATCGCTTTAAGCCGACGAGCTTTGTTTGGCAATGTGATTAAATTGTATGGTTTGTTTGTGTGTGTACGATAGCGGTGTCCATATCGAGAGGTATCGCGCTACACATTATATGAGGATTAACGAAATTAATTAAACATTGTATTATGAATTAACATATTTTAGAGTGAGTTGGATGTACGATTATGTGAGAACGTTGTTGTATGTATATTCCCTACAGGAAGGTAAACCACAAGTTAGTAGCCGTGGTAGCTCCAGGTGTTTTGTTTTGCGAATGTATGACTCTGCTGTTCGGAGGGAGAGGGGGTGTTTGGTCCCGGGGCATCTCGATTCTCGACATAAATCAGGAATACAGGAACCTGCATACGTCTGAGAAGAAATTCAAGGACGTATGTAGTGCCTAAGAGACGGCGACGGACTCACCATCTGTCACGTTGGCACCAAATTATCTTTGGTGGAAAGTGGGTGTTGTAACACCTCTGCCTATATCTTCGGGGCGAGAAGGTATAATTCAGGAATGGGTCCAGATGCTTTTTGGGGGCTTGAGTCCCATAGCCTCCCTTGGGCCCGCTCTTGCCCGGCAACGGTGGCGTGATGTGCTCTCAGACGCGGCCGAGATAGTGGCGCCGGCATCCATATCGAACACGGAAATATCTCACGACATATCTCGGTGTCACACATCATACACAGAATAACAGGACATTGGACTTGCAGTTTCTGAGAGTATATAATCAATAAGGCATATAATTGAATGTCTGTACGTGTGTACGGCTATACTCATTGCATCGATTGGTAAATTTGCTCTGACTTTTCTATGTAAATATCGAATTTGTAAATAAATTGAATCGAATTAACGATGCTCAGTCTGAGTTGTAATCAGTGGAAATTCACAATATTTTACTGTAGCCCCTTCGTCAGGTAGAACCATCATTAGCGTGGAGTTATTTGTCTGATCCTCTGTGCATTGGACTCTCATTTTAAACGGGAGGTGTTCTCGAACCCCGGTTTGTGTCACTCCTTTGTTTAAACTATAATCTCATGTAAATCAAGTATTTAATTTACACGGATAGTCGAGACATTGTGTGTGAATAGACAATATTCTGCGGCGATGTGTTCCGCTGTCTGTTAGTTGTATGTGGACATATCTGTGTTATATCAATAGGGTTAGCCGGAGCGCGGGCGTCGGGAGGATCGCCGTTACTATCCATATTACATGCTGTTTCTCGTTGCTTTCGATGGCTCGATAGCCCTCTGGTGCGGCGCAACTGGCTGCGGGGGGATATTTGACTCATTTTCCGTTGTTGATTTAGCTGTTGACTTGTTTGTTATACTAAAGTTCCTCACTAAACACTGAGGAACTTGTAACAATTTATATTGTTATCTGATTCCTGGAGTGTCGATAACATTACGTATTTAGGGAATTGGTTAAGACTCTTGAGCGTCTTAATTGATTTTCTTTTTCTTGTCATACAGTTGTTATATTATTATGCTGTCCCTCTCTCGCATCTTACACTCGTTGTGACGGTGTGTTATTCCGAACACAATCGGCTTGTATCGTGTCGACGTCGGCCTGTCTCGGGTTGTACGTCGGCCTGTCCCGGTTTGTACGTCCAACACAAATCTCACCCTTACATTAACCATTTCCTCAAACATATTGTGAATCCATATCGATATCGGTATTTTGTGATCGTGTACAAAGTGCAATTTTATTTGAACGAACAAACGTAGTGTAGTGAATAATTATATGATATTAATGTAAATGTACTGTTAATAATAATATTATGTAATAATAATATTATGTAATAATAATATTATGTAATAATAATATTATGTAATGATAATATTATGTAATAATAATATTATGTAATAATAATATTATGTAATAATAATATTATGTAATAATAATATTATGTAATGCACGCCCGAGCGGTTGTATATTATATGTGGTAACACGATTGTCTCGGGTTGATTCACACGCGGTGAACACAGGCTGGCAGACAGGCAACGTTGCGTGAATACAGAACTAGATTATTAGCTTTATCAAGATTTTGTTTAAAATTCCATGTAATATTTCATATTGTCATGTAAATATTTGATATAGCAGAGACAGGGCCTGTTTCACGTGACGTCTGCACTGTGTGTCTGTGTGTATGTCTGTCTGCACTGTAGGTGCTGGCACAGTATAGTGTATGTTGTCTCGTGAAGATAATGTGATGCATCGGTGCGGCCGCGGCGTGCTGCCCACCTTTTAATTATGTCCATTATTACTCTTGGCTGATATTTCAGGATAACAAATAACACACGTTCATATTATTCTCAACTGAGTACAAAAAACAACGAATTTTATTTTGATTTATAAATCATGGGCTTTTATAAGTCCATGTTCCAGTAATTGTGAGAATACCTACTGTTGTGCGTGTGGTCTCCGCAGCGCGCCGAGGTGCTTCATTTAAGATTGTATGCTTGTCGTGTGTCCGCGCCCCACTGCACTTACATGCTCTGTGGAGATCATATCGTCTGTTTCAAATGAAAGTGGAAAAAATTGGAAATATATTTGCGCTGTAACACGTTGTCTACAATCTACTACAATAAAAGTGGTGTGGCAGAGAACGTTTTGTACGCACGTAAAGTTAGTATGCTTTGTTAAATCTTTAAAAAAATTGACATAAAAAAACCTACGGTATGTTTAATGCATCTATATTATATGTGGCGTATGTGGGGTTGCCACAATTATAATTATAAGTGGCGTATGTGTGGTTGCCACAATTATAATTATAAGTGGCGTATGTGGGGTTGCCACAATTTCGTCAACGACGCGTTAGTAGGAACAAGAACGGAGTGTATGGGGTGCGGGCTCGTCATGTCATGGTTTAGGAACAGCGATGCCAAGTGTTGTGTTCACTTGCCAGCTGCTGATCGTCGGGCTTGCATATTGAAGGCTGGACTGGGTCGTCGCCGGTTGATCTGGGTCGTCGCCGGTTGATATTATCAACCGGCGACGACCCAGTCCAGCCTTCAATATGCAAGCCCGACGATCAGCAGCTGGCAAGTGAACACAACACAATGGATTGCCATTAGTTGAGGTACAAACCTCTGTATCCGGCGCGGTCGATCTGATACCCGACTCAATTTCGTTGGTTTGTGTATTTGTGCAATTGTCTGCCTGCGGGTGTTGTTGTCACTTTATGTAATGTATTTAGCGTAGTGTAAGGCGTAGGTTACTCGTTCATTGTGTGCAGCTGGTTACGATACGATACCAATAGTGCAGTGTACAAACACAGTTTTATATTAATGTTGTGCTTTTGAATTGACCAATCGGAGATCGAGGTGGCATGCGCTGCGACCTGTTGGTTGATTCTAAAGGTGTCAGTGGGAGTCCAGTGTCGGGGTGTATACATCATCATCATCATATATTTAAGAGCTAGGCTCTTGTCGGTGGAGCAATCGCCAAGCCGTTCTATCGTTAGCCATCTCTTTGACCTCTTGGTACGACATAACGTTAGCCTTCGTCTTTATCTGTTGCAGGTAACTTATCCTTGGCCTTCCTCTGCCACGCTTTCCTTCGATCTTTCCCTCTATGATATTTCGTATAAATGCGTCATGTCGTAACAAATGGCCCATCATTTTGCCCCTCCTATTTTCAATCGTACTTATAATCGTTCTTTTTTCTCCTACCTTCTTCAGAACGTCCTTTGTTGTTACCATTTCTGTCCAACTTATTCTCTCCATTCTCCTCCAGCACCACATTTCAAATGCTTCCAACCTTTCTCTGTCTCTTTGCGTCAGTGTCCACGTTTCACATCCATACAGTACGATACTCCATACGTATGTCTTGATAAGCCTTTTTTTAACTTTTCTATTCATACCAGATCCAAAAAGCCTTTTTTTATTATTAAAAGCTTGTTTTGCTATTGCAATTCTGGCTTTAATATCGTGACTACATCTGGAATCACTGCTAATAATACTACCTAAATATTTAAAGTTATTTACTTGTTCTATTGCATTATTGTTAAGTTTGATAGGTGTATGTCTGTAAGGTATTTTGGATGTCGTTAGTGTTTTGGTTTTATTTATATTTATTTTTAAGTGAAATTCTTTAAATATCGTATCCATGATGCCCATAAATTTTCCTAGTTTTTCCCTGTTTTCTGCGAATGCCGCAATGTCGTCTGCAAATCTTACAAAGTGTATTCTTTTACCGTTAATTTTTATACCTCCCTGTTCTGATTCTGTTATCTTCCTTATTGCTAACTCTATAAATAAATTGAATATTAATGGTGAAAGTGGACACCCCTGTCTTACGCCTTGTCTTATCTTTGCTTTTCTTTTTTCTTCTCCTAACTCTATCACAGTTTCTTGTTCTCTATAAAGCTCATATATGATTCTCCTTTCTCTGTAATCCACACCAGCTGTCTTTAGAGCTTTCATCATTATTTTCCAGTTGACTTTGTCAAATGCTTTTTCTAGGTCTATAAAAGCAATGTGAGTGTTAAGTCCTAGTTCCAGACGTCTGTCAGTTATCATACGCAGTGCCAGAATTGCCTCTCTTGTGCCTTTGTCTTTTCGGAATCCATACTGATCGTCGCTCAAACATTCTTCTATTTTTTGACGAATTCTATTTTGTATAATTTTGAGTAATATCTTAGATGCCTGTGATATGAGACTTAAGGTTCTATGCTCTTCACATTTCAATGAGTTAGGTTTTTTGGGTAATGTTATTGTTTTGGTTGTTTTGAAATCCATTGGTATCTTTCCTGTCCTGTACATATCCCTTGTTAAATTAAATAGTTCTGTTAATAACTGTTCACATTCTGCATATTTAATCATTTCTATATATATACCATCGTCCCCTGCGGCTTTTCCATTTTGTATGTTTTGTAATGCTTTGTCAAATTCTAACCTCAAAATGTCTGGTCCCAACTCACATTCCTCTACTTCGTATTCTTTTTCCATGTCATTTTCATCTAATCCTTCTCCTTCATAAAGTCCTTCTATATACCTTTTCCAGCGCTCCACTATACTTTTGTTGTCTATTAGTAATTTACCTTGTTCATTTAAAATGGTTGTGCTTTTTGATTTGTGTTTGTTGTCTAATTTCTTGATCATTTTATATGCTACATCGGTTTTTCCCTTTTTCATTAAGAAGTCTATGAAGTTACAGTCGTTTTCTATGTCTTTTGCTTTCTTTTCTCTACATTTTAAAGTTATTTTGTTAGTTAAGATTTTATATTTTCTTATGCTTTCATTATCGGTTTTGTTCCTGATTTTTCGTCTCTCTATTATTAAATCAATTATTTCAGCGTCTAACCATTTCTTTCTAGCTGCAACTTTTTCATGTTTTATACATTCATTCACACTGCTCTTCAATATATCTCTTATGTTGTTCCACTTATTATCTATATTATTTTGTATACAACTATTCTCTTTAATATAATTTGTGTTATTTATTTTTAACTTGTTTCTTATTTTATTACTATATTGCACACTATATTGACTTTCCTTATTTCTTAAAATATTGAGATCTATATTCTTTGGTTTGTTTTTCCTTTTAATTTTTTCTACTTCAAATCTATGTTTACTTATAAGCAAGTTATGGTCCGTATTTAAATCAGCGCCTGGTAATGTCTTGCATGTGGTGACTTGATGTTTATCTTTTCGCTTTACTATAATGTAGTCTAACTGATATCTTCCGATATCACCTGGCATTTTCCATGTGTATAATCTTCTCTTTGGTTGTTTAAATAATGTATTCATAATTGCTAAATTATTTTCCTTACAAAAGTCTATTAATCTTTCTCCTCTTTTATTTCTATTGCCCAACCCATAACTACCAGATACATCTTCTACTGCTTCTTCCCCAACAACTGCATTAAAATCTCCCATTAATATTATGTTATCTTTTTCTTTAGCTAGATCTAATAAGGTATCCAGATGGTTGTAAACTTCTTCGATTTCGTCATCTGGATGTCTACCGGTTGGCATGTACACTTGTATTATTAGTAAATCTGAGGGCTTTCCTTTAATTTTTACAGCTGTTATCCGGTCGCTGTGGTGCACTGTGTTTTCAATCATTAAACCCCATACTTTATTAAATACTATCGCCGTGCCGTTGCTTCCTTTTTGTCCCCCCGTAAAAATAACTCTATATTCGTCACTCCAAAAGTCACCACTTCCTTCCCATCTCATTTCGCTTATTCCCATTATATCAATTTTTAATCTTTTCATTTCCTCTTTTAATATTTCTAATTTACCCGTCGTTAACATCGTACGCACATTCCACGTGCCTATCGTACAGGGATTTCGCAGGATGACGACCTGCGTAGCCCTGCCCCTACGCATGCCGGACTCGGACCGCCACGGCATGTGACATCGTGGAAGCCCGTTGTCAAGAACGTTATTTCTATTGTTGACTTTTTGCATTGCTCCATTTTAGGAAATAGTAGTACGGTGGTTTTCCCATTTGCCTTCCGTACCGCAGTACAACAACCAATGTGATTGGGTGTTGATGTCCATGTCAGCAGCCCTTCCGAAATCCGTTTTCTCGGCCTCCTGATGGTACTAGTGCTGCTGCTGCCCAGCACAAGGGGAGAGGGAATGCCTATTTAATGGCGGCATTTACTCGCCATGTCACAGAGTCGTCATAAGACCTTGCAGCTTTTTATAGGTAAACCTGTCCCACCAGACTTCCCACTACGTCCTGTTAACCCTGCCGCTGTTTGGTCGGGGACTGCTTATTCACTATATTCGCAGCGAACCACCATATCTGGTGGCCGTTCCACTATCCGCCACCTGTGGACCCCGTTGGTAGCCTGCAGCTCGGCCCCAACTCGGCCACGGGGTGTATACATGTGTTTCTAATGTATTATTCTTATTGAGTTTGTTTTTATCCTCCGCGTGTTAATGTTATGTCTTCAGTGTAACTTCGTTCAGTATGACTAGATTATCCCTGCCACTGGACCCTTCAAATTGGGCGACCAAAGTTTTACATTTTTCTATAATTAGCAAAGATTTGTAGCGAAATATACTAGTGTATTGTGCCGGGTGTGAGGCAGTACTGGCCACTGGCATCCTCGATGTGACGCTTCATACAAAGCTAATGCTAATTATGTTAGCATGTAGGTACCTGTATTTCATTGTTTATTCGTCATATTTTCGGTGTTCATCACACGACGCAACACGTTGGTGATATCACATGGCCTCGCTAGTTCTAACCACTGTGAAACTCGACGAATTATGTGGTTTAGTAGAAAATGTGTACAAAGGTAGTCGGGCTCAGTTGTCTATTCTCTATCTGTTACCTTCAACTATTAGGATACCTTCAAATTTGTCAATTCATTGAAAACCTAATCAGAAAACCAACCCATTAGTGATAGAGGATGGACAATATAGCAAATGAAGAGAGCTGCTCACGAATCAACCGGGTGCTGGTTGGTACCCGCTGACGGATGTCCTGGTGACTGTGTAAGGCGGGTCCTCGTGGGTGGCGAGGGGCGAGCGAGCGCTGCTGGTGTAACGAGAACTGTGCCTTCCGGGCGCGAGGGCGCGGCCCCACGGCCCTGGGCCTCCGTATCCTGGACTCCCCGCAGCCGCGCCCGACGCCCGAGACATAATAAATGCTCTTAATGTATTTCTATTGTATTTATATCATAGTTCAAGTTTTATTAAAAAACGTTGCTCAACATCTTGTGTTTTATTTGGGTAATACGCCTGTTCCACGGACCTTTCATATCTAAAAATCACTGCCAATGTAGAAGACTAGAATATTATTCCACTCGTTCATAGCAACTACGAAAAAGCTCAGATGCTATGCCTTAATATCTATACCCTATTTCACTCCTATCGTTGAGAGTAATCTACACTAACATCTGTCGAAAAATGGTAAGGACCTGCATTGTAGCGGTAATGTTGAGGTTGAGGTCAATACATTCCATTATTTTCGTCTAGGTTGCACAGTTTCTGAGATAGATGCAATTTTCAAATTATTATTTTCGGCAGTTTATTTTGAATGTTGATTGAAGATCTTATGTTTATGTCACCGGAAGATTCTTCTCGGAAGGTTCTTGTTGAACCGCAAATTTATAAATTTCCTAGGAAACGTATCAACCTTCGTAGGATTCTAAACGAGAGATTAATTTTATTAATTTAAGCCCACATTTTCGCAAATTAATAAACTTACCGAAAAAAAAACTACAATGTTACAAACGGTGAACGTAAATTAACACAATGTCCTAGTAAAAAACATGGCGTATACGTGGGTACCTTCAGCATTACTTAAAGCATTTTAGGTATTATTTTCAGTTTGCGGAATTCAGGTACATGAGGAGAAACGTAATTATTGGATGCTGGTACCTACTAGAGGTATACTGGTTTGGATGAGTGGAATAGGTACAAATATAAAGTAGGTAAGTGTTATATTTTGATATAATTTTATTTTCATATTTCATAATGTATTTATATATAATGACTATGTTAATCATCTACCAAACTAAATAATCAATATAATTCAACAGCATACGTTATATACAATATGTATACTTATATATTACTTCCTCGTTCCTAACTTTAGAAAAGAGACAGTCGTCTGTTCCATACAAAACAATGTTGAAATTAACTAGGTACAGTTATAGTTTAACAAGTCATAATTTGCCACAAGTTTTTATTTTTTCATTTTTATTATTTATTTACAAATCTTATATATGTAATTTAGTCCCATAATTTCCAAATGAATAGCTTAGCGTTTGAACCGGAGCGGCGGTCGGGCTCCACATCGCACAACAACCGATAGAATTGGGAAACTTAACTGGCCACCCATACAGCACTGCTGTGCCGAATACCGGCGACATTAGACAGCTCCTCAAGTGACGTCATAGCTCATTGCCTCTCGCTCGTACTGTATACAATGTGACTGAGATAAAATGACGTTTACATATGATCTGTCTAAATGGCGCGGAATCCAAGCACATACAGTGTGCCCGAGTAGTAGGTATAATATATATATATTACAACGAATACCGTCCCGAAATCCTCACTAACCGTCCCCATTTCTGGGGAAAATGTGGGAGTTTCGTTAAAAAAATGGGGAACGTATCTCGTTTTCCCTATTTGTGGGGATGGTCAGTGCAGAGCTTGGGAAGGCGTGTTACAGCGCTGCTCTAATAGAATAGATACTTAGTACAGGTATCCATTAATAAATTATCGCTTCTGACAGAGACTAGATATACCCGAATAGAACCGGTGCTATATTTCCGGTACAGTACCACTTCATACAGGATGTCGTCCTCCTCGCCATTATAATAAATTTCATTATAATTTATTGATACTTTTTTGTTCGTGTTGTTATTACATTTTAAATCGTATTGTTATTTCACTGAATATAAATCAAATATAGTTCCTAGCCCGAGGCATTGGCGAGAGAGAACATCACGTAAGTATAATCGCTGCAAAACAACGGTAAGTAACATCACTAGTTCCCTTACTAACAATGTTCGAAGTTGTCACAGACATTACTCGTCCTACAATTTGTTGTGAGACAACAATAGTCATTAATAAGGGAAGTTAACTTACAAGTGTAAAACGTTTCCTAAGGGTGTAACTATGTATAATAATAATATTCTATAAATTCAACATGGATATTTCTTAATAACTAAACTCATTATTATGAAAGTAACATGGAATGGAATGGAACTAATGACAGAGCTACTGCTGCGTGGCGACCGTGACTTGATGCGTGCATGACTCGATGTAAAACCTACTTTATAATAAGGCATTAAGGTAGAAAACGTAGTAAGCCGCGTCTCAAAACTATATGATCTTACAGTAGACAGATACGTTGATATATTCCAGTGATATGCGACTCGGATATAAAAAGTGCGCGTGCGCGGCGAGTCCATTGGTAAACTCTACGAAAATACACATTTGTGAATAAAACCCGTATCGAACAAAATATTCTGGTTAAAACTGGCTCACAGTAGTGAGATATGAAGGAACAGCATCGGACGCACACCTGCATCTAATGCTAACGCTACATCTACACCGAGGCCGAGGCTACACCGCAACTGATTACAACTGACCAACTAACACAACACGGCACCAACACTTTGGCAACAGAACCTACGCTGGCAACACTGGACAACACTACAGTGCATCACCAGTCACCAGCAGGTCAACATAACGGTCGTGGTGAAAGCGGTACCGAGCTTAGCGCACGAAATTTTCTTCAGTTTGTTTATAGGTATACTTTTTATAGTTATGTACTTGCTTGAGAAATAGGCATGAGTACTAATTTATGTATCAAACTTAAACCCATCTCAAATGAAATAAAAACCAGATTTTATTAAAACCTAATCAGTTTCCAGTAAGCGTTTAGTAACATAATTACGTTTAGGTAGTATTTGTATAGATTTGCAAGTGCTTGTCTTTAGCTGGTTATGGTACGGCCGCTATCAACGATACCGCTTTTAGACAGACTAGCTAAATAAAGCGACATTGGATAAGATTACCTACTTACAATAGAAGCGGAAGTGAGAAAGTAAGAGTGCGAGCGAGACAAGGTTATTGCACGTGATACACCATTAATAAATTATTATTAAACTACCTACAACTAACACGCGGCGACACTCGCACGGCTACGACTGGCCTGATAGGAATGAGATAAGGTACCACATGTAGGTCACAATACAATACAATACAAGTAGAAAACTAAATTAAATACTGTTATAAATACACCTCTCGAAAGGTTTAATTGTAATACACCACTCTAATGACTAACCCGATCCTATGCATGGGTTATCAGTATAACAAGTGCACGGTGGGCCACGTGGCGATGTGAGTGGCGCCGCGACACACCTATACTACTACATACAAGTGAGCGATATACAGGAGCATTTAGACGTCAATTTACACGCAGTTAGTTTATTCGTTTAGTTTAACGACAGCGACACGACACCGATTGGTCTGGGTTTAGCTTGCGAGCGCAAGTATTGCTATGTTTGTACACCGTACTCTACTTACCGCGCCCCACCGGGCTAGCGCCGGGAGACAGGGGCGACACGCTGCGACACCCCACGTCACATCGTGACACGTCACGCTGCGACACAGCGATATATCGTGTCACGCCGCGACACATCGTGACACGGCATTACAGATCGTGACACTGCATTACAGATCGTGACACTGCATTACAAATCGTGACACTGCATTAAAGATCGTGACACGCTGCGACACACCACGACACATCGTGTCACGCCGCGTCACACTGCGACACAGTGCGACATGTGCCCCGACAGAAACACAAACACACCTCGCAGTGTCAAAGGAACCACCAGTGAGAAGTGTAACAAAAATTATTGTCATCCAATGCTTAATTGTCCAATGTTTATATATTAATATTCTTTATAATAATTCATTTACTTAACACTTTATACAGATCAACATCGTCCTCTAACAATATTACTACAGAGTTTATAAAACGTACAAGTACCCTCACGTGACACCGGCCTGCAGGCTACAGTACCAACCACACCACCCACCTCGGTACCTACCTACTAATGTTAGCTTATTCCTACTCACTCGCTCTTTACGGTCGGTTAATATTGTCGTCCTGCTCATAGAATAAGTCGGTAGCTCCACGGGGTATTGTGTCTGTACAGTTGGTACTGTAGAATAATCTCATAATAGGTACACGTATGGTACAAACATGTACCGTGGTACATTGTCTTCAATCTATTTACATTATCACATGTTTGTGAGCGCCGCTATGTACACTGGGGATTGTACAAAATGTCCCAGATTGTATTTTATACAAGTTCTAATAATGGATTAGATTTAATAAGGATACAACCCAGCAGCCCGGTACAATATGTTAATAATCTATTCTGATGGTGTTGACCAGTTGGTGACATAGTAGAAGGAAAGGAACAGCAGACAAAGCGTGTCTTAGTGACGTCACCAAGTACAGACGATCTGGAATGGTCGAGGCACACAATAATTGAACTACTCCGCGAGCTGACTCGGGGATGTTGTGCGTATAGCAAGCCACGCTCTTCATTCACCAAGGCTTTCACTAGCTCCTGTGATATGGCAGATGTTTTTTACAGGATAAATTTATTGCATATTTTTATCCTCTTTTTAGCATTCATATATCTCTTCTAATTAATATTTAATTAGTCAGAATTGGGTGTTATTAATCGGAGCCGTAAGATTACCTATACAGTAATGGGAGCTATATTGAGGACACGAGAAGATTTCGTCGAGAGAATTGTAACGGGGGTTTCAGTACCAGTCAGCACCAGAGCGCGATGTGGTAATGGTGGGGGTGGTGGGGGGTCGCTCATAGCTGGTACCACTTCTTGTCCTTGTACTTGAGCATGAGCTGGTGCGCAGAGGAGGAGAACTCGTGCGCGTGAAGGTGCATGCGCTCGGTGCGGTCCTCCAGCTGCGACAGCTTGTCCCCGCGCTCCACCACCAGCTGGTGCGCGCGCGCCACCTCGCCCGCCGCCGTGCCCGCGCGCGCCCCCAGCTCCTGCAGGGGGGCGGGGTTGGCGCCCCCCGCGGCCCCCGCGCCCCCAGCACCCCCAGCACCCCCCGCACCCCCGGGGATGTGCTTGGCTACAGCGCGGCTCGCACGCCCGCTGCTCTCACCGACTATGGAACACACGAATTATCTTGTTACTTGCTGTTCCTATTTAAAAGTGTTGTTTGCTGCGTCGTGTTCCACGTGCTTCTACACCACTCATCTAATAACAATGAAACTATGAGGAGTAGTACATGTGCGAAGGTCCCTGAGTTAACACCGACGAGAGTCGCTCGCTAGTGCTAAATCCCTGAGGCTTTCAAAACCGTCCTGTGACAACCTCATGAAGAGCTTTAATTGTGTGTGTCACAAATTTTTACCAAAAATATTATTATCTTCAGGCTAAAAATGTATGGTAACCGTAGACTGGTCTTTTTAATTTGAGTCTGTGTACCGAGTGTATCAAACCGCCACATGATATGTGACCAGTGGGTGGACTCACACAGCTCCTCCCGGTCGAGGGCGCGCGCCCCGCCCCCGAACAGCCCCCTGAAGAAGCTCTCCTTGGGCGGCTCCGGCATGTCCCGCGCCAGGAACAGCTCACCCAGCATCTCGTTCAGTTGCTGGCTACAACACACACACACACACACAACACAATTATACGATCATACTTCAAGCATACTTAGATAACAGAGTGCAGGCTTACTTAATATCAGACTGTGCAGCCTTCAGACCGACTGTTTGTCATAACGTTATCTTATCGTGAATGCGAAAGTTTCAATGTTGGTTACTTTGTTTTTGACTCAATCCACGCCGAAATGGCTGAACGGATTTTATTGAAATTTTGTATTGAAATAGTCCATATTTAAGGTTGTAACTTTAATTCCAAAACAACTCCTTCAATTAGGAAATAGGACATTCCTACAAAGTAATTTCGATCAAGTTGTTTATGATTACGGGATGATATTATACCACCATTATCACACAGTCCGGTGGTTGGTGAAACCGGTGTGTGCCGCGGTATTGAGCCGTGTGTTTGATGGTGTACTCACCAGAACTCTGCATCGATGGTGAACTTCTGTATCTCCGAGGGCGAGGCCAGGTAGAGGCCGTGGCCGCGGTTGCTGAAGCAGAACGTCTTCGCTATCCTGCAACCGCACACACACACAACACCGTCAACACGACACACACCTCAACACCAATCTATTCATATCTCATTCATTTCAATTCAAACATCGAAGAGTAATTTACAGAAAGAGACAGATATAGTTCGTTAGTATGTACAATTCGTTGAAGATAGCCAGAATGAAAGAGTGAGAGGAAGCTTAGATGTATTGTGTTAAGGAACTTCTCACCTGACATCCGTCGGAGTCCTCCGCAGGGCATCACTATCATATAACTCACACGGTACTACTAAGTCGTCTAAATAGCGTTACATTGAAGCATAGAGCCGCATGCGGTAAGCCAAGTAAAAGAGTCAAACAGGAAACAGCCAGCCATTGGAAGAGGTAACATTACGAAGTAGCCATATCATGCTGCCGTATTCATTGTTAGAAGGATCTGAAGAGAGTGCTATCAGGCCTTGAGTCTGCTTCTCAATTGAAACACGATTCCCGATATCCTATGACTAATTAGCAGACTAGCTAAAGTTACAAATCTTTCAGCATAGAACCACAATGTCAATATTTTGAAGCAGACTCAACTCAGAGCGTGATGTGACGGTCATTTCTGACACTATCCAAAATAGTGGGAAAAGGTAGTAAAAGGAGGTAATAGTCTTAGATTAGATTTTTCATTATTGTAGTGAATGCAGTGATCAACTTATTATAACGATGATGCATTGTTGTAAAATCTCAATTCGTGCAAAACATTGTTATTAGTAATTTTGTCTCCATTGAACAATGACGGCATTCATGACGTATATAATAGGATTCAGCAGCCGCAGCAGGAGGGTGCGGCTCGTAACGCTATCATGTCATCGTCGTATAAGACGACATATTTGTCGTCGGAGCAACCAGTGCTGTTACATTCATATTCATAAACTAGCTGAGCCAGCGACTTCGTACGCGTGGATTGAATTTTTTTCATGGGTTTAATGTATTTTCCCCGGAACCCTAATTATTTTTCTAAACTAAAAGTAACCGAGTGCCGCCTGATAGCATCAGTTATCTACCAGTGAAAGTTCTGTTTAAATCTGGGTAATTTATAAACAATTTAGGTAATGGACTTTTTTGCTCCGCGGAACCCCAATTCATTTTCCAAAAAAGAAGTAGGTATCCTATTTTATGCCTTTTAGCATCAGCTCTGACAGTTCAACCATTCAGATTTTGTTCACAATTTCATGGTTTTTATATGATACGCGGAACCCTTATTTTTGGAAAAACCTCACGGCTACATAAAACAACGTTAGAAATCTACTAACTATCAGGACAACATTCAACGAATGACAACTCCATACGTCACAATCCTGCCACGCGCTAGCGAAGTTTTCTACGCAATTCAACATATATACAAGTTTCCGACTAGAACAGTCGGAGCCGCGGTTCCCTAGGCACAACACCCGCCTGGCTGGAAGATCTTCAGATCAGAAGAGAGAGATTATACTTCACGCTACGACACAGCGACATCGCAATCCCTAGTAAAGTAGTAGAACAATAAAATAAAAATATCTTCAGGCATCCTTATTATGTTGTGACATGACACGTTACGACGTCCGTCACACTCTTGCTGCGTAAATAGAAGACAAATATACATTGAGTGGCCGGTGGTAGGTGGTCGGTGGTGAGTGGTGAGTGGTGGGAGTGTGGTGTGGTCATGTCGCGGGGCACTAGTCAAGCACCAGGGGCAGCCAGCGCCGGCCGAGCAAATCATTTCTATCACTTGCAATTACTCTAGCCCATTAGGTACTCACTATAACAGTCCTTCTTACTGTTGAGTGACGCCTGCTCTTATCACAATGTCCGCTACAAGCAAATAAATAAAAATGGCAAATAATAATACATCGGTTCAGTTCTTGAATTCGTTGGCTTAGTGACTGTTGCTAAACATGACTTGTACGCTTGGTTCGATTTCCACTTCAGGCCTAACATTTTTGTGATGTATGACGTATTTACAATAAAACGTATAAAATATCAAACATTATATATGTAGACGTACTGTATACTTAAATAATAAAGCAAATATAAAAAGCCCAGTTACCTAATGATTTGCTCGGAGCCGACGGAAACGTGGTAACACAAGAGGTAGGGTCCAAGCGGTCGGGACGTGAACAATGTCTAACGCAACGTCTGGCGGAGCAACACATTACAGGGGGCAGGGGGGCGGCACCGGGGGACTTACTGGTCTGTGTCCTCGTTAACAATCAACTGCTGGCCCCAAATGGAGAGCATTGGGTCTACGATACCCCTCTGTTTGGACTGTGTCTGGAAGCTACGACCAACAGACACTAGTGAGGGCGCGCCCTACACGCCGCCCTTGCCGACACACTCGCGGCGGCACCCGATTGACCGTTTTATATTTATAGGCTCATTGAATCATATAGTAATGTTTATAAGAATGCGCTTTTATAAACTTTATAAATTGCGACCTAAGCTTAGATCTAAACTTAATTCATTGTCAACATATGAGAAAACTTTACATAAATATACCTTTGGAAAAAATTACATCACATGTAAAACTACGTAATTATTTCAAATCTGTCGGCCGCGCTTTCTCTATATTCGGCGCCGTTTTGAACTTGTGAAGGTCACAAGTAGGTCACAGGTAGGTCACGACTGTCCTCGTTAAAATACCGAACGCGAGTGTCAGGCAAGGGGCGGTCAGGATAGAGGGCAGATAGATGTATCAGATGCAGGGCGCTACTGTGGGTAGGTACCTTGCCATCCTTACATTACCACAGCTAAATGTCACCCACCCTATGGTAAGCGCAGAATCTTGCAAGCGCAGATTTTACTATTTGTATGTTAGTGTTAGTGCTAGTAGTTATCGACATATCAATACGATACGAACGTTGCGCTTCACTACGCATTGGGATATGATCTGCAGGTGCGAGTGAGCGCGCAAATTTCCCTGTACTGCTCTCGCAAGATTTGACGTTTAGTATAGACAGGTGGCAGGTGACATTTAGTGACTTGTGTAATGTAATTGGAAAGCAACCTATAGTGTGGACTCCTTGCTGTTGGTAATGTGGGCGTGTGTGTACATCTTGCCACGCGGTATAACTGTGGTCCGCACTCACTAACACTGCGCCTCATTTGAAATAACAATACATTAATTGATCTCTGAACGGTTTATATTTAACACGTAGGTAAAGGGTTTTTCAAAAGGCACAAGACGTTTCTGTTCCAAAATCCTGTACCTACTTTTAGGTTTTGTTTCAACCATCTTCAAAGGATCATTTTTTAAAAGACCCTATTTTCTTGCTTTAATTTATAGAATACCGAAGAAAAATTAATGTATATTTATTGGTCGCGGCAGTCCAACATGTTGGCTATTTGGTATCAATTGTAGTGTCAGTGTTTCGGTAATGTCCAATTTATTGTAATAACTGAAAAATAGATGAAGAGTGCCAAATATCAGAAGCACAGTGGTGCTCGAGAGGTTACTTGGTCTACGTGAGGTCTAACACGGATATTAGGGGAGCAGGCGGCAATTGTTGAGAGGTATTTGAGCCACCGTGACAAATACAATACTTTTTTTATAAGTCTGAATACAATAAAGTAGACCTGATTGCGGATAGCGGGGCATCGACCCTTGAATTTTGAACTCTTAATTTATCGTATAAAAAAATCATATATTTTTGACTATAATTATTATTCTGTAATTTTTTAACGTATATATAAAAAAAATGATTTTGAAGATGCCTGGCAACATTTTAGATCCGTTATATAATCTTTGCATAAAAATATCTCAACTTTAAACATCCGCGTCAAACTTTTCGTCTGCGTTTTTGTATTCAGACATTAAAATAGAAGTGTTGTAAAATCGTCCACAGTGCGTCAAATATCTATCCAAAATAGTCTGCCAGCTCCTGGACTAGTTTCAGCAGAGTGCTGCACTTGGAAGATGACACCGGCGCTTGTTCGCCGCAACAGTCTCGCTACATGCTACCCGCCTAGTTCAAGTAGGTCGCTGTCAGTGGGTTTACATTCATCGGTATTCTTTAATCGGACGGGTTATACTATCTCTTTGATTGCGTACTATTCTCACAAGTAAAGTCTGAGCGACTGAAGCCTCCTGTGCTATCCAGGGCTGGATTTTGTATGTGTTGTCTGGACCCTGGGTCAACAAAGGAGTAGAGGCCCTGAATCCCGTCGCCTACAGCAGGCCCTGGTCCTAACTCTGACGTCTGATCGAGTTCACATTATGCTAAAAGAACAGTTGTACGATAGGAGTAGTTTGTATTTGTGTAACAAACTATCCCATTTTTACGCATTGCGCGTTTATATTTTTTTACAATTTTTATGCATTTTACTGTCATAATTTCAGGGCTCAAAATGCCACTAAAAAGTATTTTCAAATATGACAGATATCGTAAATTAACGAGCCATTTGTTCGTCGATGATTTCTAATTGGACTTGAGTGAAGCTCTTAACGACGCCAAATAAATTGGAAACAAGAGTATTGCGAGAATAGTAGGCAATGGCTAGGAATGCAGGGTGGTGTGTCACGAGCGAGATTGCTGTAGGACAAGACGCAATCTAACATCGACGTGACAGGAAGAGGACGCGAGGCTCCCAAATGATAAAGTGTGAGAGACGCGCGGGGGCGCCGGCCGGTGTGACGTCACAGCGCTCTTAAATGATACTTAATGCAAAAATTACAAAATTGCCAAGCTATTTATAGCTAAAAATAGAATAAGTCTAATAAAAAATGAAAGCCGTTTATCATTTAGTGCCTTCGTTGGGTGCACAGATCGTCTAGTGGTCGGTGTTTCGCCGCCTACGCTGCGCACGCACACGCCCGCGCGAAGGCTGCGCTCTCATACAACTCGTTGGAGACTCACACATGTACTCTTATACATAATCAGTTTACGATACAGAACTGGAATAAAGTCGAGGTAAATAAAAATAATACTTGCGTGTAAGACCCGTTTTGCCGTTTCTATGTCATTTCAAGGTACCGTTACCAGTTTATATTAGCAACGTTTAACACGCACTGTTTTAAATGTGTTATTTGCACACTTTTCATGTTAGGGCTGATAGCCAAGATCATGCGATCGTGCGATGGTGAGGCATGGTGTGTCCCCAAAAAGTTGTTAATTAATATATGTATGACAGTGTGTGTTTGTGTCCGTGTGTGTACCTGAGCTCCGAGAGCGGCAGGAAGTCCACGTGCACGAGCGGCCGCAGCGAGGGTAGGCTGTAGGCAGCCAGGTGGCCGGTGGACAGGTAGTTCACCAGACACACGCTGTCTACACACACAACACTCCATCACATTAAACCATCAAGCAATCCCGTGAACACAGTCTCAGTCGCGATTCACTGTTCAGTTTATACGCAATAAGGCTTGGCTCATTATAGTATTTATAGTTAGAGCTTGCTTGCTTTAGGAGTTTTGACAGTTATAAAATGTAGTCTTGGTTGACATTCCTTAGAAAATTCTTGTGGTTGAAGTCTGTCCAGAGGCGGATTTAGGTAAACGGTTATATATTTGATCCATAATATTTAGCTTAGAGTCTAGAACGCTTTTACAGATCTCTTCATTATGTAAGAATGCTATATAATGAATATTGTCCATTAAATTAATAGGAACTTTTAGGTCATGCTTAACAAATATTAACTATGAGTGGTTTAAAGACTTTTACTTGAGCGGCGTACCTTTGAGGCTGACGATCTCGGCCTTGACGACAAAGTCAGTGTCCACGATCTGTTGCCGGTAGACGCAGTTCTGGCTGGGCAGCGCCACCACGCGCGCCTGCTTCTCGGACGCGATGACCACGAACTGGCGGTCCCCCGCGCCACCCGCCCCCGCCCCCGCGCCCCCCTCGCCCGGCGTGGGGCTCATGCCGCGCCCACTGCTGGACGAGCCCTGCTTGGTGGGCGTGCGCTCGCGCCGCTCCCGGACCTGCAAAGGTCATTGCACTGGTTGATGAGTGATGTGATGACATCATAGTGGCAGTTAGAGCCGTGGTGGCCGTGTGGTTGAAGTAACTGCCTGTCTTTTCACATAGTCTGAGTTCAAAGTCAGCTTACCATCAGGTGAGCCACCTTCATAGTAAAATTTATAATAAAATGGTCATTAGGGCTTGGTAGGGTGGGTTTAAAGTAGGAGTGACTTACGTCCTTACTGTCGTCCTTCCAACTCTCGTACGAGTAAGGTATTAACGCTCCGTTGCAGTCGAGGAACGACATCGCCAGGATTGACCCCTTTAACCTAAATATAGGACCTCCTGCAACATATGATCAAACAAATATATTGTTGATAAGCTACTCGTATCATAAATATATATTATCTATGGCGAAGGAAATCATTATATATTTTTTATTATATAAAATTCTCGTGTCACAGTTTTCGTTGCCATACTCCTCCGAAACGGCTTGACCGATTTTGATGAAATTTTTTGTGCTTATCCGGTATCTATGAGAATCGGCCAACATCTATTTGTCATCCCCATAAATGCAAAAAAAATTGTCCACACGAGCTAAGCCGGGGCGGGCAGCTAGTTAAGGTATATAAACGTAAATACATATAAAAATAAATAGTACGAAGATATGCTGCTAGCACAGTGGGTCCTTAACTGCTTATCCTTCCTTCACTGGTATTGCTAGCGGCTGAAGGCTACAGTGACATCAGCCATATCATCAGATATCAGGTGGGCAACGTTAGTGGTATAAAGAGACACCTGAGTTTTAAAGAGAGGTAGGCTGAATTGGGATCACCCGTGGGGTTTATAATTAAAACCCCTGGTATGCTTGTGTGCCACCTTAGTGGTATAACAAGAAAGTGTGTGATGTGGAGTGGCCAGGGTACTGACCAGTGGTGGAGACGATGACGGGCTGCGTGTGCCTGAGGTCCGGCTCCGGCAGGCTGATCATGATGGTGAGCACCGAGCCCAGCGACGTGCCGATCCACAACGTGGGAAGCAGCGTCGTCGGGTCTGCAACCAGCGACACCACACCACTTCACTCACTAGCCTTTACTTATCTTTGATGGTCATATCACGATCTCCAAATGTCTTTGAAAACCTTTCACGGTCTTTCGAGATTAAATTGAAAAGGTATTAATGATGGAAAGGTAAAGAGCACTCGGAACCGGTGGGCATGACTGAAGAGATTGATGAATGAAGAAGAAGTAAATGAGGTGTACAAGTCAACAGTGAAATTTCTTATACTCTGCCTGCCCTGGAAGAGCCTTGGCGTGATGATATGTACCTTTGTATTCTATGTCTCTTTAGTCCATGTTCCCACCAGGTACACGTGCCATTGAAAAAGAAAGCGCAAACTGTTGCTGTACCAGCTAGCCACACAGTTACGTGTGCGCGTTGACCGTACTCGACGCTTTTTTGGACGCTGATCCTGTCTTTGCATACATGGCCAATGTATGCAAGGACAGGATCGATTGATTTGATTCTATGAGAAAGTGTACCTGTAAATGGACTGAGGCTGTTCTAATATGACTAGGCAAAGCAAGAGCACCCAAGTCGTTGTTCGTTGCTTAATATCCATAGTTTAGTCTCCATAGTTTTTGATAATTTAGACCTTCATAAGTGCCTTATTAGGGCCTAAACTGAATAAATGATTTTAATTTTGATTTTCTAGCCATTTGCCTTACATTAAGGTTACTTTCCAAACTAACTGCACGGATATGGTTCCTCACCAGACTTCTTGGTGTAACTGTCAGCGAAGGCGAGGCACTGGATGCCCTCCTGCGAGATGTTCTCAAGGCTGGACATGCTGCTGGAGCGTGACCTCGAGAAGGAGCTGTCCAGCTTGTCTGCCCAACAACACACTCGTCACTCTCCGCACGCAGCCGCACCACACGCGTGTACCACCACACCGACCCACCGAGACCCGTACCACGTGATTGGCCTACCACTGCTGTTGCCACTACCGCGGCAGACACCACCAGTAACTTTGCAGTTCTCGTTCAGTGTGGTGGCGTTAATGGTCACTACACACTCGTAGACAGTATTCTTAGATAAGACCGTCTTCACGAAGCATCTGCTTTACTATTGCTCATTATATTCTCCCTCTATTAACCAGTACATCAAAGAGTACTAGTAGTAATACAATTGGAGTTTTAATGATTATATTGCTCAGATGACATCAGAGAACATCTTCGACATAGTAAATAAGAAGGGTACACCATGGTACACCTAAGTAGACGGTCGCTTCACTTTGCTATGACGTGTTAGAATCATGTCTTATTATGAGTCAACGGTTTATTTTGAGCCGTTACGATCGCGGCGGTCGGTAGGCGATGTGGTGAAGGCAAGAGGTATGTCAGCGGCTGTTGTCACCAAGTGTGAAAGATTTGGCGACGGCGCGACAAGTCCCTTGTAGTTTGGTACACGCCCGTGTTGCGGGTGCGAGCAGGAACTCATTGCGGCGCTGCCTGCTAGCACTGCCGCAGTGAGCTCTCTGAGCTGCTGGGAATAAAGGGCCCCTCGTACAATTTATATGCTGATTGAGCTGAGTACATTTTTAACACAATTCTCCTCATCAATGTCCAAGTATGAGGGCGACCAATTAAAATGTTGAAATCAAAACAATTACGGCAAGGCTTCTTTATGACTTCTAAAACCTCTAAATGTTTTCGTAACTAAAACAGACTTTAAGATACAAACAAGCCATGTATACAGTTTTATAGGATAAATGATTTAGCTTTCAAACATTTGATTTACACGCAAAACAAGTTAAAATTGAACTGAATAGATTGGGCCCCGTATTACCGCAGCGCGTCCACTAGCCCACTAGCTCTGTGGTACAGTTGTGTTGCAGACTAAGCTATCAGTTACTGGTTACTGGTTACACTGTGCTGTGTTATTATAAACCACCGTACAGGTGCCATTCATAACAAATTGTGCTCAATATTATCAGATTAACTTTACAATAAAGTTCGGGAAAAGTATCGTGCTTCAAGATTGCATGCCCGTCCAATCTGTGCTATTCTACTAAGTCAGTTTATTTCATTCAACACCTGTAACATAGTGCTGTTACTCGTTATAATGTGTGTAGGTTAAGTAAACTATGTTAGGACACTTGAAACCGGTCACCTACTAGGTTAGACACTTAACTATCGACGACACTGATGGTAAAATAGAAAAATTATACTATCGACACGCCATTTTATTCTTGTGTGTAAGAAATCAGTATACCTATCTAAAAATCTATCTTAGCTTGAGAGTAGGGCCCAATATTAGGTCGTATTAGGACAGGAACTACTCGGTAGGCAGCGGATGAGAAGCGTTGAGATGTTAGTAAGTTGCCGCGTCAAGAGGCATCGGACCCAACGGACTAGGCTGGAAGCTGCTACTGGGCCTAGGAGCCATCCTCTAAACTCTAGTCTAATTGGTCTACTGTCGATCCTAGCACTAAGCTCACGTGGACGGACAGACACTCAGTGCGACTGACATGTAACATTACATACATAAACAGTCATATTATTAATTGAAGGCAACATACATATAGTTTTTCATAGGTTAGTACCACGCGGCAATGTTACAGGTTAGTCTGGTGAACAGTGACATCGGTGCGGGAGCGGCGCAGGCGCATGCATCTACTGGCTCTTACAAAAGATAATACCGGAAGCATACATAGACATAATGACAGCCGAACATAGAGGCAGCCAAAAACGAGCCATATAAAGTTTTTGCATTGTGGTCGAGCTAGAAAATAAAGAAAATAACATCATGTACTGAGCAGGTCAGGCGCAGCGAGCGGAGCCGGCGCGGCGCAAACAAACAATCAGTACGACAGTGTACCGGCACACAGCGGTACCGGCCGGTACAAGCCGCGCTTATAGTACGCACACATACATATCCGGTCATCGATACAGTACAATAGTGATAGACATAACAGAGATAGTTTTGAGTAGTAAGTCACCTTGGGTCGATACTAGAGAGTCATGCCGCAGTGAGAGAGTGCACTCGAGTATCGTGACACTTGACAACAGTCACAGCCACAATTTCAACTCTACAGCTAGCAACGTGTCGTGTAAGCAGACTGAGACGATATAATCATAATAATAAGGGAACAATATAATATAACGGATGCAAGTAGTTGTTCGGATACCATTGGGTTGCACAATGTGTAAGTAGTCCATAGTGGCGACTGACTGCGGAACCGGGGGTTCTGCAGCGACAAACAGAACACATTACAAGCGGGAACCCTCGCGCCGGTGACGTCACTCACCACTACCCTGGCCAGCCACCATCTCGACACCGGTACATACTTAAACATCTGAATATTACTTAAAGGTATAGGAAATACCTAAATTGTAACTTAGACCTTCATAAGTGCCTTATTAGAGCCTAAACGGAATAAATTTTGATTTTGATTTTTGACCGACATTCACTGAAATAACATTAAGAGCATTCAGACACAGCATGTGTTCATATATTATATTCTTCAGTAACTTATTCGTTTAAGTATGGTGTACACGTTTCTAGTATCTAGTACTTCCAAAATGTAGTCTATTGTCGATATGTTATGTTACTCATCTCAATCAAGTCATCACGATTATGATGACAACATTGTATTGCCACGAGATAATATGTTGGTAACTTTATACTTTAACAGGCAGTATCAGACTTTATGTATGACGTAACTGTTCCAGGGTAGAGGTGTAGTGGCCCCCGGCGGTACACCAACCAGGCGACTGGCGTCACATCGCACACAGACATCGGGACGGGACTAGTCCCCGGGATGACAGGACAAGGGACACTACTCAGTAACACAATTAGGACAAAAGTAAATGAAACAGCGTGATATAACGCAAGGATTACCTAGTACATGATTCCGATCTGAAATTGGAAATATTACAAATAAATAAACTGTATGAATGTACAACTCAAGTAGACATGATGCTGCCAATAGAGACGCGGCCGCGGGGGACACTTGTACACATGTGGTTACAGATTGTAATCAACCAATGTTTATTATTACATTTTGAAATGTAAGAGGTCTTTAATTAATTATGAATATTTGATCATATTTGACCAACAAGTGAATACGTTGCGAAATTACAGATCAGACTATATTTAAACGGTTTTAAAATATCCTTGAATTAGCAATTATTTCAATAACATGTATTATGTTTCATTATGGTTAATATTTAAACATAATATAGTATCTTGAATTTCGCAACGTACAAGTAGAGTTATAGTAAAGGTGAGGAGTAGTCGAGTGAGTGACAGAGAATCAAAGACGAAACAAAACGGAGAAGATGGAAACAAGAAGACCGGCCTCGCGAGCTGCTTGTTCGACCATGTTCACAATACCACTGCATGGCCACATACAACGTATTATATTATATTATATTATATTATATTATATATATGACGCAGCTGTTGGTGCTTCATGCCAATGGACTACAGCGGCGCCCGTCACACGTCATCACTAAGGCCGTTTTACGATCCCTTGATGCAGTCATTGAACATTCCAGTTTTACTTCAATGCAAGACAGTGACAGAACTAGCTGAGACTTATATGCCATCTCTCTCTCAGCTTGAACACGAGGAACAACAGATGCAATAACGGTCCACTGTAGAAAGATACATGGTCGTACAAAGCTGTTAGTGCGATGCACTATGCAGTCAGAGGTCACAGCGACTGGCAGCTCGGTCCGAACAAGGAAACGAACAGAACATAACTCAAGTAGAGAAATTGCGACTGTTTCAGAAGGGAAGAGAGTGCGGCCGCGCTGGGCCTGTATAAGGTGACTGTACTACCAAAACTGCAATACTGTCGCGTGGTGAGCAGCGAGTGGTGCGGGGCGGGGGGCGCGGCGAACACGTCGGACGCCGTGGACAGGCACTTGTGCAGTTTGCGGGTACCTTGCGAGCGCGAGCGGCGCACCGCGCGCCCGCCGCACGCGCCGCCGCCCGCCCCGCCGCCCGCAGCGCCCCCGCCTCCCCCACCGCCCCCGCCTCCCACGCCTCCCCCGCCTCCCGCGCCGCCCCCGCCGCCCCCGCCGCCCGGCCCGTTCATCTACAACACACACACGCGCACTCCCACCCGCTGCGCACCGACCCGCCACCGACATACCATAACCCCGCCAGATATATTACACAAGGGACACGCAGCAGCCATATAGTACACAATACCTAGTATATCGGCAGCTCCGGCAGCCTTCACATGTAACATACAAGACCCTCCCTGTTAGGACATCAAGTTAGGTGGACCGTGATCTCTGTGCCTGTGAGTGGTGGTTTAGTAGTGTGAGTGTCGGCGAGCGCGGTCCATACCTAGCGCGGGGGCCTCGGGCCGGGGCTCGGCGTGCCGCTGGGGCCCCGGGGGGTGGAGGGGCCCCGGGCGCTCGGGGGGCCCCGGGCGCTCGGCGGGGCACAGGCGCGCTACTAATTCCCCTGGGGAAGGCACAGGGTGAGCCGCGCTCCGCTAGGGCTCCGCTAGGGCCGTGCTAGCTACCAAGCGGAGGAGCACTACCGCCGCTACTCAGCACCGCTAGCATCCACTCGCGAGCTCCACTCAAGGACAGCGACAACACAGAGATCACCTACTCACTATACTTGCAAGTCAACCTATTAATTCATCATTCAATTACCGAGCAAGTCCGCGAACAGATATTTAAGGCAGTTAGAGTCTTCGTCGGACGAGTCCTTGTCCTTGGGAATAGAAAATGATACATCAGTGGCTACGTACTTACATACATACATATCAACAATATATTACATAACCATTATTATACAGCTTAACGCTTAGTGCTCCACCCCCTATATGTGCGCTCGTACGAGTATGTACACGTGATCGTATACATATCGTCATATATAGTAATAATAATAATTATCATAATTATATAACAAGTCGTTACATGTTACGTATAAATAATAAATAAAAAGCCAAGTACCACAAGAAGCGGAAGCGTGTTAACTGAACAGGTCCTACCGACGCAGTGGCTACACCACGTCCAGACGTCCTGGGCGCCGTCACTGATCCAACTATTACAAGTGATTGAGTATCAAATACACTAGTCGATCACAATGCTAACTACCATCACCTCTAGCTAGTCAAACTCTATGTTAATACGAGGCTAGTGGCGTGTCACCGCGTACAGCCCCACCGGCTGGCTGCAGAGATCAGACACACCCCGAGTCAAGCACAAGGGTGGCTGTGGCCTACAGTACATCCGGGCCACATGGCGGCCACACTACACCATCTACTCGGTGATACTTAGGTGTTTCTGGTCGACTGCAGCCAGTCCAAAATGGTGTGAAAGTGGAAACAAGACAATTAGTGGAGTAGTCGGGGTTATCTTAATGTTTTGAAATTGTTTCGCCTTTCAAGTCGTGGGGTTCGGCCGTGACACTGTGGGTTAGGAGCGGGCAAACCGGTAGCATTACAAAGGGGCAAGTCTACTGGCTAGGGGGCGCGGGGGAGGGGCGGGTACTTACTGAAGCGGCGCATGAGCGAGCCGGCGAAGGAGGCCTGCGGCGGCGGCTGGCGGCGGCGCAGGTCCTGCTGCTTGGAGAGCTTGATGTTGGGCACGGAGAGCAGGCGCTGGTCGCGCGGCTCGCGGCGCTCCTCGTCCCCCCGCCGGGCGCGGCGCGGGGGGCGCGCGGGGGGCGCCTCGCCGCCCAGCGGCAGGCTGACCGGCCGCGCCGCGCGCCCCCCGGGCCCCCCGCCCTCCGCCTCACCCTCCTGCTCCTGCCAGCGCTCCTGCAGCTCGCGGTGCATCCGCTCGTACACGTCGGGCGTGCGCTTCTCGTGCAGCTCGCGGTGCATGCGCTCGAACACGTCCGAGCTCAGGCGCAGTGGGGACGCGCCTTCCTCGTCAGTTTTTTCTTTCTCCTCGGCCACCTTCTCCTCGCTTTCAGGAGACGAGCCTTCAACTTCGGACTCCAGTCTTTCGAGGATCTCCGGTCTCTCAAGGATCTCCGGTTTTTCCAGTATCTCCGGTTTCTCGGCTGCTTCGCAATAGAACTGCGAGTTCGATTTTTCGGTAGGTCCTTCTTCGAGGTTGCCATCGGTGGGGCCGGCGAAGGCCGCTTTGAGCTTGATGTCGACGCGGGACAGCTGCCGCTTGAGGTTGAAATTCTTCCAGGAGGAGGATTTGCGGCGCATGTCCAATTTGGGCTTGTCCTCGGGGGCGGTGGGGGCCACGGGGGCCGCGGGGGGCGGCTCGTCGGGCGGCGGGGGGTCGGCGGGGCTGGCGGCGGGCGAGGGCCGGCCCTCTTCTGGCTTCGTCCCGGGCAAAACAAATGTGAGTGTGGAGGGAGGCTCGCGCGGCCGCCCCGCTCTGCCCGCGGTCTACGTGCGCCCGGCTGCACTATGTACTACAGGTCTGGGAGCCGCCGAGCTTCCCATTGCAACAGAGGCTCGGTGTACGAGTGACGTCACCCGAGGGAGGTCGTTATTACAGGTGGAGAGAAGTGAAGAGAGGCCGTGGAAAGAATGACTAACGATGCCATGCCATGTGAGGGACAAGCCGGGGCGCTACGGCTAGATACAATATAACATCATCTCAGGGGGGATGGAGCGAGCGCGGGGCCGAGCAACTGATTGGTAACAAAATAAAATGCAAATCATACGTAATGTGAAACTGGTCGCCGAGTGCCGCCGGCACTGGGCGCTGTCCTAGCCTCGTGTACATTGAGCACCAGAGGCATCACGGCATCGACCGGTCCAGTTATACGTGTTCTTCTGTCCATGTGACTTGTAGTATATTTCATGGAAACGTCATATTTCAATCTAGTAATTAATTGCTTAGTTTATTTAAGTGGACCAGTCGAAATCATATTTGAGTTGTTGACCTTACCGAAAGTTTCAAGTGCGAGATCGAGCAATGCGTTGCTATATGCGGGATGATCCTTGGAGAGACGACGCGGAAGCTCCTACTTATACCTTTGCACTAATCCGTTCAGCCTGACTACGAGGTAGAGTAGACTTTACCAGCGAACTTGGTGGTCCACGACTATCCTGGCTCCGTAGATCAGTGGAGCATTGCGAGGTCGTTGTTCCGAGGTCATAGGCACCTGGCAGCCTTATAAGACATCTAGGTACTGACAATTCCAAATGCGGTGACATCTAATTTACCCTGAATTGGTACTTACTCTTTAAGGATCACAAAGGTCGATTACAATCACGAGCATAATCGAAGCCGACCTTGAAGAGTAGAGTGAGAGAGATGTCGGGGGCCTGCAGTGAGGCGTCTAGTGTGGTGGGGACTGACCTGGTCGAGGCTGGGCGAGCGCTGGCGGTCCCCCGGGGGCCTGCCGCGCGGGGGGTCCTGGTACAGCTGCGAGGCGGGCAGCGCCGCCACCACGCCGCGCCGCCACATGTCCACCACCACCACGCCGCGCTCGCCGCCCCACGCCAGCCTGCGCCACCACCACACACGTACCATTACATCCGCACATACAACCATAATACCTGGCGTGTTCCGTCGACTATGACGCTTAGTTAAACTCACTACGACACATTATATTATGAGTAAAGAATATGATATGATACAATTGAGACAATTGGCCGATAGAGCAAGTGCGGGCGGTGTATCATGGCCGCAGCGGTCCCGTCTGGCTCGCTTGCTGGCCGGTACGCGTCGCTCGTGCCCCGACTACACGATGTGCCATACTTCGTCGCGTCAAGAGAGTTAACTCATCAGTACTATTCTTTACACATACGACAATGTTGATGCAAATTGATCTCTTCTGAGCTCATTCCTTGACGATGTACAGTTGGGGCGCTTGCCGTATTACTGAGAAGCGTAAGTTTACTAAACACACTACACTAAATCATTGAAGGGCCTGACTCGTGGATTGGTCCTTCTACTAGTGTGTGTGTGGGTGTGCGTGTGTGTGTGTGTGTGTACTAACAGTCCGTATGAGGAGTTGATGGTAAGCGCGGTGACGGGGTGTGGCGGTCCCTGCTGCAGCGCGACGAGCGCGGGCTGGAACCCCGCGGCGCGGCGCGCGCCCCCCGTGCCCCCCGCGCCGCGCACGCGCAGCCCCCCGCCCCCCACACCGCCCCCCGCCCACACGCCAGACTGTAACCACACATACACTACAATACACCTCTTCATACAGTACTAGGTGTCAATAACAAAAACAATGCGTGTTTGACGGACATTGTTGTTTTCGGTTTCCATTCATAGAGGGCGCTTTATGTAAGTTTATAAATTGTAGCACGCGCTATAGAATGTCTCCGTCGCTGTGGTATATATCTCAGCGACGTAGACTCATTGAGCTCAAAGTTCAAACCAGTAAACCGGACTACGCACAAATTCAACATGCTTCCTATTACCACCACCAAGACATCAAGATCTGCTGCTGGCCCAGGACCCAGGACCCACTAAAGGTCTGATTTACCAGATTTCTAAACTCAATGATCTTAAGGTAAAGAATACTAGAAGAGACTGATAAATGTAAGAGTGGCAAAAGTCGTGTGCAAGAATGAAATGGCGCTCTACATTCTTAGCTCTGAAAAGGACTTGATATGATGATTATGTATGAATGCAATGTTTATGTGAATGTAAGGTCAAGGACAAGAGTAGTGTGGTACCCGTCTGCTGTCCCCGTCCGTGCTGTCCCCGGCGCGGCTGAAGGACATGGAGCGGCCTCCCTCGGCCTCCGGGGACGGCTCCTCCTCGAGCACGTCGCTTATCATCGGCACTTCTAGCACCTGCACCAGACAGGCGACAGTTTAGTACCGTCAAATATTTTCTAAGGCTATGTGATGTGTCCCGTCCCCGCTGGTGTATACATTAATATGAAAGTGTCAGCCACTGTATAACATTCCGCGTATTAAACACTTCTTACTATTCATTCCATCCGTTATCGGATAAGGTTATGAACCACATAACACCAGATACTCGTTGATTATACTAAATGATCAATATGCCTATCTAGATCTTCCGTAATCGAGCATATTCGCCAATTTTGCAATTTATCTGTGATAATTTATAAGGGAGATAACTATCTCCCCACCAGCATATGCACTAGGTCCCTGAGCTCACCCAGAGCGAATTACGTCACAGAGCCCCCACCCGGATCGCATAACGTCTCAGAGCCTCCACCCGGAGCGCATTACGTCCCCAAGCCCCTCCCCCCAGAGCGCATTACGTCCCCGTGCCCCCGCCCGGAGCGCATGACGTCCCCAAGCCCCCCCGTCGTGCAGTACGTACGTGTGTCTCCGCGTGCGTGTCGGCCTTGCGGAACTTGAAGAGCACGACGTGTCCGTGCGGCAGCGCGACGCACAGCCGCCGCGACTCCGCGCACAGCGCCAGCTGCTGGATGCCCAGCGGGCTCTCCTCCTCGTAGCCCCCGCACGAGCCCCCGCCGCGCCGCTCGAACACTGCACACCACACACACTCATACCATCACTCACATTACACTGTCGAGTGGTGAACGAGTCATACTAACCTTTAGAGCATTTTAATTTGTACAATATTTGTAAGGTCCCTGCACTTGCGTCCCAAAATTTTACACTGCCGTCTGCATGCCTGCAACACATATAGGAGTAATTGTTAGATACACAAATTTATAATCTTAAATAATATATATAAAATTCTCGTGTCGGTGTTTGTAGTTAAACTCCTCCGAAACGGCTTGACCGATTCTAATGAAATTTCGTGTGCATATTGGGTAGGTCTGAGAATAGGACAACACATTTTTTCCATTCCCCTTAATAAAAAAAATATGGAATCAGTCCAGTAGTTTAGAGCATAGACGGTCGGAGCATATAGAGATTTATCGAATACTAGCGGCCCGCCCCGGCTTCGCACGGGTAGACATTAGTTTCGGAGCATAGACATTCATCAAATATTTTGTCCACCCGTGCGGAGCCGGGGTCGGCAGCTAGCTATGTTACTCAGTGATAATGTAGCTTTCTAACGGTGAAAGAATTTTTGAAATCGGTCCAGTAGTTTCGGAGCCTATTCAATACAAACCCACAAAAATACAAATCTTTCCTCTTTATAATACGAGTATTAGTGTAGACGTAGATAGTGTAGATTTTGTCCGTCCCTTGCGAAGCCGGGGCGGGCAGCTAGTTACTAATAAAATAGGGCTTTGCTTTGTTTAGTAGCTAGGGTGTAGTGGTACCCGGTGAGGATGATCTCGCTGTAGGAGCAGGAGGCGGGGGCCCACTCGCCGCCGTCGATGGGCCACAGCTTGTCGCTGAACCCCGCCGCCCTCTTGTTGCCCTGCCGCCCCACCGAGTAGAACGCCGGGATCTGCGATACACAGTACACACACACCAGTTGAATCACCGATTCTTTAAGTTGACCAGAACAGTGCGTTGTATAAGATAATAATGCATGTCTCATTACTACAGCGGTGGTATTCCCAATGGAGTATAGGATGGAGATTTTCAAGGAGGGTTGGAAGAGTTTTTTTTTATACCTCTAAGGTGACACACAAGCATACGGCCCACCTGATGGTAAGCAGTCACCGTAGCCTATAGCCGCTAGCAATAGCAAGGGTATCACTAACGGGATGCCAACCATGTTGTTGATGAGGACTCACTGCGCTAGCAGCAATACTAGTAGCCCAGCGTATCCTCGTGGAGCACTGGCAACCTTACTTACCGCAGAAACACAACACTACATCAAGTAGTGTTATTTCACTGCGGTCTTCTGTAAGGCGGAGGTACAGTCCCCAGTCGGACGGCTCCAATTTAAATGGGATAACCCATGGGAAATCCCAAATCGTCATACCTCTCTTTTTAAAAGCTCATGGTGTGATTAATCACTGTACTTAAGCTTAGAAAAACTCATTGGTACAGGCCGGGATTCGAACCTGGGCCCATCAGATGACAGGCCTTTGCTTCAACCACAAGGCCACGGCTTAAAAAGATTTGCAGAGCAGGCAACAACCGAGTAAAATCCCTAGAGTTGACAGCATCCTAAGGCACAGCAAGCAAATAAATTTGACATTCCTCTACAGAACATAGTAGTCCGTAGTCCTTACCAGATCTGAAGGGCAGTCGGCGAAGTATGAGCAGCAGGTGACTGGGGACTCGTGTATGTCCATGGGGTAGGGGTTCTCGAAGCAGGGGTACCCGGGGGACAGCAGGTCGATCACCACCAGGTCGTGCTGCAGCAGCACCAGTATCGCGTATGGCTCCTGGTAGTCTGCAAGCAACGCCACACTACACGTGACTGGTCGGCGGTACCGGTAGCGTTGCTACTCGATAGGCGACTATCGATAAAAGTATCGAGATTCTAACTCGAATATGTTATTGATAGTACTGTCGTTAAAATAAGATATGGCAAACACTTTGCTGACTAGCAATAATATCGATAGTATTTAATTTAGGTAGTAACTCATTAATAGTATAGCCGAAATTTATGCAATCGATACTATCGACCATTAGCAACGGAGTTCAAAGGTGAACTAGCATGTTTTGGGAGGAATCATGCAGAGAGCTTGAGATTTTTTCCAGTGTCTCGTAAATTGTGTTAAAGTGATCTTTAGTGCGTATTTCTAGTGTCAGTGTCAGTAAAGTTTCATTTTGTGACTGATTTATAGGAACATTGGAAATAATGATATACTGGCCTTTGTGTGAAGTGTCATATTGGTCAATAGGTTCCCTCTGACCTAAAGGCATATAGCTATCTGCTACTGCCGTGGATTGTGTCCAGAAAGCTCCCATAAACATTAGAATGCATTTTAATGCAACAAACATAAAACATTTAGGTATTTCATAATTCTCTAACACTAGACACTGTCAAAAATAGTCGTCGAAGATTGAAGTACAAGTGAAGGATTGGTTGCAATAGTTACGAAGAAGAAGGAGATGATGTAGTATGTGTATATATAGTGGGGGTGGGCGTGTCTAGTAGTGATGTCTGACCGGCGGTGTGTGGCGTCTCGCAGAGCGTGACGAAGTCGAGCACAGCGTGCTCCATCTCGAGCACGGTGGTGGCCTTCCCGCTGAGCACCGTCACGCTGTGCGGCCGCCCCGCGCGCTCCGTCGGCAGCCCGCCGGAGAACACCACCACGCTCTCGCTGCAACACCACACCACATCACACCACATCACACCAAAGCACAACACATCATACCAAATCACACCACAACACACTCACTGATCGCCGCCATGAATATCTGTTGCACTTAGTCTGTGCTTCTTACATTACCTTTAAGAGAGGTAGGGTGATTTGGGATTTCCCGTGGGTTATCCCATTTAAATTGGAGCCGCCCGACTGGGGACTGTACCTCCGCCTTACAGAAGACCGCAGTGAAATAACACTACTTGATGTAGTGTTGTGTTTCTGCGGTAAGTAAGGTTGCCAGTGCTCCACGAGGATACGCTGGGCTAGTAGTATTGCTGCTAGCACAGTGAGTCCTTATCAGCAACATGGTTGGCACCCCGTAGTGATACCCCTGGTATTGCTAGCGGCTATAGGCTACGGTGACTGCTTACCATCAGGTGGGCCTTATGCTTGTGTGCCACCATAGTGGTATAAAAAAAAAAAAAAAAAAAAACCTACTACCATTAGCATTATTGCAGGACTAAGGACTCAAGGTTACATACGTATGATACATAAGGACTATCATTAAATTAGTTAAACCAAAATATAAGAGTGAAAGAGAAGGGAGGTTTGTCTGTCTCACCCCGTCCTCGCAGTCTTCCACTCCAGCCTCAATATCGGCTTGCACGGCTCCATTTTGCCATCTTTGTTCGCTTTTGCTGAAAACATTAAGAAGGAGTACTTGAGTACAATATTATCATGTTGGCGGGAGCTAGCAGCCATGAAGACTGTTTACACTACCGCGATGCCATTTCCACGCAGACCAAATTGACAAAGTACTCAATAATAAAGAGTACCAACCGGCGAGCATGTATGAAGACATTGTCGTATGTAAAATAAGCAGAAGAGATGTGGAAGTCAAGAGTTAAATAGCGCTCTATCCTCTCGGCCTATCGATTGAGGGACTCGGCGTGATGATATGTATGTATGTAGGTTTAGTTTAGTTGTAGTGTGTGTGTGTGTGTGTGTGTGTGTATTCACCGTGCGGGTATGAGAGCGAGGCGGGGCGCGGCGCGCGCGTGGTCCAGGTGGCGAGCGCGCCGTCGGCGTGCGCCGTCATGAGCTTCCCGTCGTAGTGCCAGGCGGCGGCGCGCACGCCGTCGCCCGCGCCGCCCGTCCCCAGCGCCCCGCGCCACTCCGCCGCGCGCGCGCGCAGGTCCCACACCACCACCACGCCCGACTCGTACGCTATCAGCAACTGCAACCACAACCACACTGCACCTCACTTGCTTACATTACCTTGAGTTACATTTACATTGAGTGCAGTGTACGGCAGACGGACCGGTACCTTAGGGCACTGCAGAAAAAACTAAATCAGATAGAATACAGTCCACCTGATGGTCAGCGGTCTTGCATCACAGAACTATCTACATTATACTAATTTACATTTACGATACTTTTATATTTGTCATCTAGGAATATATATTAGATTTAAAATTAAATTCAAATATAGTTTGTGCAAACAAACGAGCTTTGGAGGAGGCTTTTAAGTTGAAAAAAATAAATATATTACCTTGCTCGCGTCCAGTGGGTTGTCACTGATCTCCACCACGGAGCCGGGGTGGCTGGGCCTCGTGCTGGAATCAACCAACAGACAGATATATTTACTACCATTATATCACTCACTACCTCCGAGGATAGTGGTATTCTGCTAGGCTACAGTTACACCTGGATGTTCCAGGCCGCACGTGACACTATATGCCGAAAGTAAATAAATATACACTTTATTTTATGCTGGAAATAACAGTATCTAAAAATCCTGTGTAAATATTTTTCCGGGATAAAGGGTAGTCTTGTTTAACTGTGTATCCACAGAATGTGAGCGAAAGTTTAATAAAATCGGTTGAACTGTTATATCGTGATTGAGTAACGAATGATCAATTGTCGCTTTTATATATTGGAATTATTGTTAATTTATTTGATATAAATGTTATATCTACGACGATGGAATAACCACACATAATTATATTTAATCAGAAGTACAGGTTATCTGACGTCAGACCTCTGCCTACCATATAGGGGACCTCTTCGATGAAATTATAACAACATTTGCTAAAGTATTTAACGCTAATATTACACTCACACTTTAATAAAAATCCTTTTCACATAACAAAACATTAAATTTGTTATCATCATAAAATGAGGCAAACCTAATCTATGTAACAGCTCGCAGTTAACTCACTTTAAGTACGTATCAGATCTGTCATTCGCCCCGATATAGCTCGTCTGAGCGGCGCCACTTGTTGCGACCCCCCCCCCCCCCCCTGCTCTGACAACGGGATATCAGTATACCGAGCTTGCAATGACGAGATACTTTCATTTGACGAGAGATCAATAATTTTGATGCGACCATTTATTGTAACAATGTTTTATTTCTCTACCCACTATAGTATCCATCTCTTAAAAAAAGTTTGAACGCATTCAAATTGAAAACTACTGAATGGATTTTCATAAACATGTTGGAAAAATTAAGGCTTATATAGATTGCCCGTGCAAAGCCAGGGCGGTCTCTAGTGTAGCAATAATGCAACAAAATAAATAGTGGGGAAAGTTTTAGTGTCTACAAGTAGATCGTTTTGTTAAGCAGCGCGGCGGCGTCGGCCCGGCGCGGCCACACCGCGGTTGCTGTGGCCTAAGCTACGAGAAATAGCGTGCATATTTTTGTTTTCGATTTATTTCTTAGGCGACGAATGGTTTGATTTAAAGAATTTAAATGAATTTGTCACTTTCAGTCACGTTACAAATGAATGTAAATCGCCTTTTTTATTTGTATGTGTCTTACCTTATGTAATTGGTTTTGTAACGTAATTTACAAATGTGTCATGTTCTCTCTTTTGTTATTTACTCGCTATACCCAGCCACGGTTGTGTATAGCTAACATTATTACCGTATTTATGTACATACAGATATTCTGTCCATGCATTTGTTAACCGTAACATTATATTGAATTTTGTAATATTTTAAAAACATATATACATGTCTATTAGTTTATATACCACTTGGACGAATTAGCGGCTGGAATACTAGTGGTAAAATACCTCTTTTGCCTTGGCCACAAAGCACACAACGCTATAACGCTATTAGAGCGCAGTCCCGAGCTGCTCGCTGCTAACAATCTGAAACTTTACGCCATATTTGCCAATGATATTTGATAATGGATATTTCCCGCTATTAAAACAAAGCTTTATACTAACGGACAACGATATTTTATTCTATAGTATTAACTTTTATTTTTAAAGTTTTTGTAATGGAATAACCAACCATATAGGTATATGCATTTAGCGCTTTCACACTCCTTACACTTTAGCTTGTGATCGTGAGTTTTGGTTTAAAGCGAACAGTAACAGAGAGGTTCAGGGTAATGGGAGTTCCCCAGGGATCAATGGGAGACCCCCATTTATAATAATTGGAGCTACATTCGATAGCGATCGGAACTAGTACCGCCCCCTGTGAACAAGCTATGACTGTCTTACTACAAAAAAGTTACTACAAAAAACAAAATCGTTACTACAAAACTGCGTTTTACGACGGTTTACAGTTAGACACGGCTTAGACATTGTTTAAATTTTAAACAGTCGAAAGCCCTTGTTTGACGAGTGTCTAAAGAGGTAGTTTTGACAGAATTCAGAATTATTCGAAGTGTTTTTATTTAAAATGGATATGATCATGGAATTTGTGGACTTAATCGACGAAGAGAACTTATACTACGTCGATACATTTCGGGATAATAATACAACCCGTGTGTGAGTTGATCCGTTCGAACAATATGAGGATGCCAAATTCAAGAAGAAATATAGACGAACCAACAAAAACTGATTGTTTTCTTTCTTGAATGACAGCTGTGTGACAGTGACACAAAATACGTTTCGTTTAGTTTTTTCATCTCTATCTTTTGTTAGAGGTGAAGGTTTTATTCCAAAATACTTGCTTAGCGTAAGTTTAGCGTTAAGATTTGCTTGAAATGTAAAAATATCAACGAATCTTAAAGTATTAAAACAAAATAATACATTATCATAAGTCTAAAATTATGGACTTCTTCGTACATTATTTGCGTAAAATGGAACGGGTGAACGAATGTTTAAAATGTGACCGAACTGATTGAGTTAGACGTTGTCTATCAAGACACGCGCTAAACACGGTTTTGTAGTAACTAGAGATAAACTCTTGTTAAAACAATGTCTAACTGTTTAGACACTTTTTAGCTAAACGCTTGTTAAACATGTGTTTAAGTTATTTTTTGTAGTACCGCTGTGAATGTTTATGAAATTAATGATTAATTATAAAAGCAGTATATACAATGTGAGTAATACCAATATATATATATAGCCTATGTTACTTAGTGATATTGTAGCTTACTAATGGCAAAGTAGTTTCAGAGCCTGTTCAATACAAACAAACAAACAATCAAATCTTTCCTCTTTATAATATTAGTGTAGATGTCTTATGCTAGATTGGCTTAAATGAAAAATAATATTATGTCGATTATAGAATATAGGTAGAGCGTGCTCATTGTGCTTGTCAACTGTTGCTTATCACGGTTGTCGGTATCTTGTATGAACAAAGCGCTTCCGCTGCGCCGCCCGCCCCCGCCCGCCCCCGCCCAGCAGCGCCCGCCCGCCCTCGATGCGGGTGTCTACCTTTTTATTCCAACCGCAGCCTATCAACTAATATAAATAACTAGCTGACCCGCCAGACGATGTCCTGTCTTAGCTATGAATTCATATGACAAATACACCACAGCAAACAGGACCTTTAGTTTGCACGACATTAAAAGTGTGCCGGCTGTTTTTCAATTTTTCTTTTCATAAGTACCTTCTTCAAACACAAAGAACAATTTGTGAAATCCGTGTCATCAACGCAATAATCAACTGTCAAATCTCTTGTTAACTGTCATTTGGGTTGTCAAAATGATGGTACACAACTTGAATAACAAGTGACAGGAAATGTCTATAATGTTGACTTGTTAATATATAATACTCAGACAAATTGACAACATAACAGTGACAGTACACACACGACCGGCGTCTAACAAGGTAATGTGGAAACAAACGGCGTATGATGACGTCACGCCATGCATTAACAGCTACCTGAATCTAAAGCCTCCTTATTTCACAGTCCTTCGGAGAAAAGAGCCGCAATACGAACCTGAAAACAGGAGCGACGCAATTTTCCGCTCCAAATACTAGGAGGTTCGTTCATAATTTATTTTATCGCTTTAACAAAGAAGAGTTTTTGCGATAACTACACGCCTGCAGACGTCATTCCTTTTTATGGAGTTGAATTTAAATTGGACCCTTATAATATGGGAGGGACTATTATTGTCAACCCAACATTATTTGGTAACGATTCAAAATATTACTGAAATTCAAACCTTATGCTTGGAGAATACAACTTACATTCCTTTATTCGAAATGCCCTCCTGAACTCCGTTCCACAACCCGACTTCAAAATTGTATAATGTACTTTATCAATTAACGGTGCAACTGCATTACTGGTTTTGAAGTCTGGTTGAAAGGGCGTAGTGTTAAAAAAAATTGTTACTTTAAAGCGTAGTATCTCGTCCGTCGTAGTATAGGTCGGATGTCCGTATCCTAGTGATGTCTTTAGGGCAGGTATAACAAGGCATTGGTGCCAATTCTTTAGTACAAAATTAGCAACCTAATTTGACAGTTCATAAAGTCTTGCCATCCCTTTCTCATGTGCGGGGTTAAATAAGGATAGCAATACTTTTAGAACTGTCAAATTAGTTTAGTTTAGTGATTTTGTAGAACAGAGTTGGCACCATTGTCTGCCTCAAGCGTGAGTAGTTAGCTTGCTTCTCAGTCATCTCAGGTAGCTTTTTTTCGAAGCGGTTGTAAAGTAGACATTCATAAGTATCTTATAAGACCCTATGCCGAATAAAAAAGGTTTGTTTTTATCTTCTTTATGGTGCATATCGTGGACGGAAGTATTTAAACAGTCGGCTTGCGACCACTGCTAAAGCAACTCGGGTGTAACTGCTTGTATTCTATTTCCGAATGACCAAACAAAGTAGGCTTTATGATGTCTGTTCAGAATGTTATCCAGAAGTTAATCTTATTCTATATTATATACTAATAGCTTAAATGCACCAGATGATTGTGAGTGGGACACCAACCGTAACACCCAAAGAGAAGCAGTACCACAGCTACCTAATAATGCTGGTAGAGCACAGTAGAAGGACTCTGAGCAATACAACTTGCGAAGCTCGACTACATACAGAATTTCAGAACATCATTTTAGTATTTTACTTTTAAACCTCAATTAAAAACTTAATAAAACAATAAAGTATATTACAATAAAATCAAGTATCTTAAAGGTTGTAGGCGAGCGCCAACCGATGTGCGGAGTGACAAACAAAAGATTGCGTTTCTAGGTCTGTGTTTCGGTAAACACGTTGTGTTTATGCACTCTGTGATTCTGTTCAGTAACAATGACTGTAAACTAGTGCTAATTTTCTATATGTTATAAAACGATTAAAAACCATATAAACTGTCGCCGATTGTTATTCATTGCTGGAAGGAAGTTGAGGGAACCGCTTACAAAGGTTGTTATATAAACCACGTTTGGAAAAAAACTTTTGAGGAGACCCGACAAGCTAGCTAAAGTCTATAACAGGTACGAGATGAAATGATAACTTCAATTTTATGTTATAAGAAAGTCGAACAGTACAGATAAGTACAACCAAAGCAGTCGTACAACCACAGACAAGGGTTTGACAGCTGCGAATAAGCCCAAGATAATTATATTTGTTAGTGTTGATGTACTGATCGTAACTCTATTGTGACTGAGCGGAATTGAGTCTGTATTGGTAATCACTCACATTCGGAGAGCAATGAAGTAAATCCTCACTTTGTATTCAACACGGGTACAGGAGGCCACGTGACTGGCTTGTGTACTGGACTGATACATAGTGTCCATAATACGTTATATTTCACATCGCCGATTTCCTTGTGTTTATTTATTCGACAACTAAAGGTTTCTAACGGTCAAATATTTTTTGAAATCCGTCCAGTAGTTCCCGAGCCTATTCATTATATAACATACGCACACACATACAAATATTTAAAAAAAAGCATTTGCTTTTGCAAAGCCTTTGAGGATACTCTGTGCTGGTAGTAGCTACTGGTAGCGTGCTACTAAAACCGTGAATCTTCTCAAAGTATCAGCATCGGCGGGTATTACGTTTTAGTGTCTATAGCCTTCGGTAACCGCTTACCATCAGGCGTTCTGTACGCGTGTTTGTTTTTAACTTAAATGATAGTATTTCCTTATACAGACCCTAATTTTGGGACCTCTAACTTTTTTAATTATGCAGTCAAAGGGGCTATAACTTTCCATCGTTTATTTTGAAAAGAAAGTGGTAACACGGTAAACTATGATTTATAAAAAAAAGTTTGTAATGCCTCATAATAACAGTTAAAAAGCAGGATAAAGTGCTAAAACATTAATAATCGCCAGACAATAAGCGTCATAAAGAGATCATTCATAATGAGCTCTACCAAGAGGACTGAAACGCGGCGAGTGTGAGAACATCAGCCCACTGCTGGGACCGACGCAATACACACTCATATATCTGTTTTAATTACTGAAACAATACTCCTTAATGGAGAGATTGCATTCATTAAACAGCTGATAAGTGGTGTTCTAATCCCATTGTATCAAGTTAAAAATTAAAGTAATATTTATCTGAAAATGATTATTGTTTCTTCAATGTAGACCTTAATAAAGCACTTATAGTGTACATGTTTCTTTCAGAGGTTTTTGTTGAGGTCTCTTTCAGGTGTAAAATAATAAAACCTGTGAGAGGATTTGAAGAAAAGGTATGATCGTTTATTTCGCAAATTTTCGCATATTTTGCGATTTCACAAGGGTATGAAAACCTATAGGGTACTTCCCGTTGACCTAGAATCATGAAATTTGGCAAGAAACCGTGCCTACGTGTACAGCACAAGAAAAGGAAAAAATCTGAAAACCGTAAATATGTAGATTTTTTAATGCGATTTTACTAAGAAATCTTCCTGAATCACGCTGTTGAGAGTCACCAACAAATTATGACCTCATTTGAAGTTCGTATACTTCTAACCTTACCTACAAGTGTGTACAGAACTCGGTGCGCGAGTCCGACTCACACTTGGCCGGTTTTTAATAATAATCAGATAACAAAGATCCATTAGGGAGTTTTTGGCGGGAATCAGGCGGAGCGGTTGAGATTTTTTTCCTGTGTGTCGTAAATTGTGTTATAGTGATCTTTAATGTGTATTTTTGGTGTCGATATGTGCAGTAAAGTTTCATTTAGTGACTGATTTAAAGGAGCATTGGAAATAATGCCATAATACGACTTTTGGGTTAAGTGATTTATCATTTTGGTCAATAGGTTACCTCTAATCTAAAGGCGTGTTACGATCTGCTACTGCCGTGGGTTGTCTCCAGAAACTCCATTGGGCGTTAGAATGCATGACACTAGGCATTTTAATGCGGCAAACACGAGAAATTTTGCAACATGAAAATTCTCTAACACTCGACACTGGCAAAAATAGTCCCTGAAGGGATTGATTGCCATACTTAGGAAGAAGAAGAAGAAGAAAGATCCATTAATATATTATGTATAACTCGCAAAGGATTACAATGTACTTTATTGCAATAAAATCAAGTATCCGTAAATTTTTTGACCTAAATTTAAAGAATATTCCGAAATCAGCACTCAAAGTTCCCGCCCTGTCCCTACTCCATAAAATAATCGTTTGTAGACCTCGGAAACGACGTGATATATGAATATAAGGAGATATGAATGACAAAGCGTCCCCCCCGTCCCCCAGCTCCCCCGGCCTCCCTCCGCTCCCGCTAGCCGCAGGCACCTTCATTGTTCAACCGACATTGTTTGTTGGAATTCTTTACCTTTGCCTTTGAGCAAACCGTGGTAACTGAATGATATATTCGGCAAGATTGCTGCCTTCCCTCATTCAAGCGCAAATACACGCACAGAGGATCTATATTCTATATAAATAATATAAAGCTCGAGCTAATTAATACTCGTAAAATACATACGAAAGTTTGTTTGTTTGTAACACAGTCATGCAAATGCTGTTGAGCGGTTTTCAATGAAATTTTGCACACCGCCCATGAAAGTCGAACAACGGGTACTCGTACTTTAAGTAAAAGATTCCCATGAGATTGAAAACCCGGTAACACAACACTACATCAAAGTAGTGTAATTTGAATTAGGTCTTCTGTAAGGTGGAGGTACAGTCCCCAGTCGGGTGGCTCCAATTTAAGTGGGATAATCCACGGGAAATCCCAATTCGCTTCACCTCTCTTTTTAAAACTTGCGGTATAATTACACGTTTTTAATTATGTTGCAAGTGTAACAATGGTGGACACAAAGCAATGTGGCCGTCCAGCCGCCCGCCCTCAGCCGCCCCGCCCGCCCCGCCCGCCCTACACGCGGGGACAAAAGCCGATCACACTGTAATTCTGTTAGCTTTTGACCGAAACATAATTTGATTGTGAAATTGTGGTGTGTTTATTTTGCAGTGATTTATCGATTCAGTTACAAAATATAGCGCCAATAATGGACTTCGTACTACTTATAGCTACTTAATCAGTGATGATTAGAAATTAGTTTTCAGTCCCAGCGGGTATGTATGAAGAGATTGATGAATGTAAAACAAGCAAAAGACTGTATACTGTGTGAGTCAAGAGTGAAATGTCGCTCTATACTCTCTGCCTACCGCGTGACGGACTAGACGTCATGATATGTTTGCTATTATTATTACGTTATATTCATGAAAAAATACATAAAACTGATAAATAAAATACTATAACTAGAAAAAACAAATTTGACGCGATTCACCAGACCATAGATTCACATTAACACAATCGAGCCAACTATCTAAAACTAAATTAGCGAGGCGTTTCATTTTACAGTTCTGGTTCTACAGCATAAAGCTATTTCCGTATTTTGGCAACACTGAAGCCACTGGGGTCAGAGCCCAGTGGCAGTTTGCAATAATAATAATTTCCCTAATTTAGTTCAATTAAACTGTGATTTGTAGTTTTAGGCTTCTTACAATTATGTTGAAGCCCGGGGCTGTTTGAATATTATGTTACATACCCTTGCAATAATGAGGGTCACGGTCAACCTCGATCAAAACTGAAACTTAAACATGTATAGAAGTAAAAAGCAAACTAATATCGTAATAGATTCGTAGTCTCGTATTCGAATGGTAGCGCTCGTAGCGCGTGTTCCCGTAGCTCGTAGCACTGAGAGACATTAGTCACTACTAGCTGTATCATTTATGTATTCTGTGCTACAACTGTACAAGTGCTACGTATCGTAGCAAGTGTATTCTTCGTAGCAAACCCACGTAGCCTTCTAATACTAAGATATCGCCGATAGATTCTCAATATTGTTAAGATATCGTGAATTATTGAACACCGATACTTTTCTTTCTAATCAAGAATTTACTGATATTAATAGCTTTGTCAATACATTATATATATATTATATAGCACCACATCAAATATTCCACTACCGAAGGGTAAACACTAAAAACAGTTACGAGCGGTTGAAACACAAGACACAAGCTTCATACGACAAAATTCATCAGAAGTATGTTAATTCCAAAAGATATCTGCTTACAGTCAAAGCTTTTATTCTCAGCCTTATCAAATACATATGTATATAGTGCGATAGGCTTCATCATTGTATCTAAACACATGTTAAAGTATATCGCGGTGTATGTGAGAATTACCTCGTTTCTCCCACACCATAAAACATAGTATCTCGGGTCCCATAAAACGGCTATACATTAGGATTGGTATCGGAGGCGCGCAGTAAACTGTCGAGATGTTATTAGCCGCTATATTTGGAGGGAAGTCGATATAAATGAGGCTTTGTATCACGGTATTAAGGTTTACGAGGCGAGCAAGTGCCGCGACCACGTGACCGTGACGCGACGTGCGCGGTAATAACAGGTAATGGCTATTGTATCACACCAAGGGATTGTTCGTTTTTCAATGCTATATTTTTATATGCCTTTCAAAGGTTGTGCGATCGAGATTGCGTTCATATTATTTATGCTGACGTATTAAAAGGTATAAAGCTATACAATCTGCAGCCCGAGCAACAACAATTTTCAACTACGTAGTCGTATCGCTTTCGACTATTATTGTATGGGAAAATTTACAGAGCCGCGCCGGTGAAAAGTGAAGCTAAAAATTCGTACGTTTTTTTTTCCATTTTGAGAGACACATTTTCGAATACGTCGTCAAAAGATATTCTTGCTACTAGTATTAAAGTAACTAGACTATATTATATGTACAATGAAACTTGTTCGATATTAGGTTCTGTTCATCCTACGCGTGAACTGTAGGTAAAGCTTGATTATATCATTTAGGTCTTAGCATAATTTTGTGAATTGACTTTGCGAACAAAAATGTTCACCCAGGCGGAGACACGAGCACATGATTAGTTAGATTAATAGTTTATATAAAAAACTAGCAGTTTCCCGCGACTTCGACTGCATTTGCTTAAAGACAAAAGTACCCTATGCTATGTCCTTACCCAAGCTATAATTTATCTCCTTGTCCAATTTTATTACGATCCGTTCAGCCGTTTAATCGTGAAATGTAACAAACAAACAGATTTACTTTTGCATTTATAATATGAGTTTCGATCTTACAATAAACACCTTATATTACCTTGAATAGTGAATTAGGGAGGTTCCAAGTTAATAGCCGACATTACACACGTGACCTCACTGTTAGTAACAGATGGCTGTGATTATAATTACACTCTCACATGCTGCCATTAACTTATTGTATAAAATATTCGATCACTTTTAAAAAGTTTCCGGTTTGATTCACACACAATCAAACATATGACATATTCAAATAGACGACAAACTGTATACATACTCATCATTCTCCTGCCCTTATCCCATATTATTAGTGGTCTGCGCAATATGTATTTCTCTTCCATCCTTCTCTATCAGCCGTCATCTCTGTATTCACTTCCTTTCTGGCCATGTCATCTTTCACACAATCCATCCATCGTTTCTTAGGTCTACCTCGACCCCTGTACCCCTCCACATTCATACATAAAACCTTTCTCACCACGTTGTCTTCATTCCCCCGCATAACATGTCCATACCATGACAAACTGTGTACTATTTACTATACTTGTTATGTATTATATTACCTACAATTCCGTACAATAAGGCTTTGTCGTGATATATAGGAAAAGCTGTTTTGAAACTGAAACTCATGTCGACATAGTTCATACATAAGAATGACATTTTTTTTTACATTTTACATTTATATAAATGTTGTAATAATAAACTATTAAATGTTCGTATAGTTTATAATATATACCCACGCAAGCCTTATAAGGGACCGGGATCTATAGAGCAGCGAATTTCTCCCTTCAATGAAACCTATAGATATTTATTCTTGAGTTGCTTCGTCGGTAAATGAGACCTTCATACGTGCCTTACAAGGGCCTCAACTGAATAAATAATTTTTGATTTGATTTTGTCGGTGACTCCCGCCTCGTTATTTATCGTTAAAATACAGCCTTCGTTCAACGAGCTCCGAGACAACAACCCTAAAATAATGTATATTTCAAACGAAGCCTTAAAAGATAATTTGAAAATATTATCAAGTAACGTTGAGTATGTAATCACACGTTTGTGTGTAATAACATGTTCTGTGGGGGCCGGGGACCTAATACTGGGGGACCTAATACTGGGGGACTTAATACTGGGGGACCTAATACTGGGGGACCTAATACTGGGGACCTAATACTGGGACCTAATACTGGGGGACCTAATACTGGGGGACCTAATACTGGGGGACCTAATACTGGGGGACCTAATACTGGGGGACCTAATACTGGGGGACCTAATACTGGGGGACCTAATACTGGGGGACCTAATACTGGGGGACCTAATACTGGGGGACCTAATACTGGGGGACCTAATACTGGGGGATCTAATACTGGGGTGGGCTACAATTATTACGGTAATGTACTGATTCGAGGATTTTGTTTTGTTTATCATATTACACGTTAAACCTATTGTTTGATATAGTCAAATTGAATATTAGATACTGACGGAAAGAGGATATTATCACCCATACCAAATTGACGACATCCTTCTGGAGACAGAACCTCCCACCTTACAAAACTACGCAGTCAAATTTCACTGTTCTAATGTGATTTGGTTTCTGAAACTTGGGTTTCTAAACCGATACGAACCGAGCGTTTAAGATTAATTTTCTAAACCGTCATTGTCAGATATTCTGATCATATATATAAAGTGTGCATGTTTGTGTGGAAGCATAAAAACTTATTTAAAACCGCAGACGGGGTCTGCTCTCGAAATCATACACCCATACAGACTAGCAGTGTGTGACATCCCAAGCGTCAGTAAATATATAATAAATACACGTGCATTGCATACGTGGCTAATGGAAAACTGTTTCTATAACATTTAACAATTTGTTAACTTATATAGGAGCTTGACATTTTTGCACGCTATTATAATACTGGCAACACATGTAAACGACTTGATAAATATGTTACACTTTTTAATACCAGGTTTGAGCTTCGGATGGATGATTGTGGATTTAAGTCTGTCTGTAAAATGTTTTCTTAAAATTAAATATTAAGTTAACAAAGACGGAGAACAATACCTATCAGCAATATTTCCACGGAAATGAGCTCCTAGCTCAGGCTAACCATTGATCAAAACAGTTTACAGAATCAAATGAGGGAAAGATTAGTTCCCGCAGCGGACAACCGCATTACACCCAAACGTAGCATGTATGAAACCATTATGTCTAGCGTTGCAGAATTGGAGGTCGGCCCAAGTTAATGCAGTGCTTAGGCTGGAGGCCCGAGTGGCCTGTTAACTTGAAACCGCAGTCTTATAGCGCAGGCTCTATTCACTCGGTGCAAATGAGTTCCGCTAAAACGACCAAAGCATCCGCTGAACGACAGAGGAAATGCTGGAGCAAATTTAAGAGGAGGCCGTTGTTGAATAATCTACAATTGGATGGTTGTGTGGCTTATTATTGCGATGGATCGTCCTTACGGGTGCCTTCACAGTATTCATGTATTCATTTAATTAAGATTCGTCTGCGTAAAGGAACTCTGAGCTATATACAACTTAAATGGTCATATATCCTAACTTATTAAACGTGAATATGAGTTTGTTACGCTTTCACGCCTAACTACCTAGTTATCCGACCATAATTAAATTTAACACAAACTCACGAAAGAACACGCAGTGCCTGCAATTTAGAAAAAAAAAATTAAAATTATTTGGTAACGCACAATTCACGATCAAGGTAGAAGAAGATTGCAAGCATCATCTTAAACAATTCCTTATAGCAGTATTTGTAATGTACTTCTCTAGAACTGCAGCGTAGCTACTCTACGCAATCTCGTAGCCCGTAGTCCCCGTAGCTGGTAATTGAGTGCTACGCGTACGGTGCACTGGATTACGTGCTACGCTGAGCACAAAAGAGGCGCCGGAGTGTGATTGAGTGTAAATTAATTATGTATTATATCACAGCCCCACACCACAGTGCCCCGCAGGCTCCGCGCACATATCGAGCTATTACACTGAGTATGCAGGCCCTATTGATTAGAGCCTACAAGCGCAATGAAAAAAAAGCAATGTTAAGGGAATTACGTACACTCTAAATTTTTACAATCACTTCGGCAACGATGACGTCATGACATGATGATGCATGCGTTGTTAATTGTCTATTTACCAGTTTTTGTATCAGTAAAACATATTGCAGAGATAAGGTTATATAGTATGAAAGTTGATAGATAATAAGGATGTCCTTTTAGAATATTGGAATAGATTAAAATAATTATGTATACCACTTGGATAGAAACAACCCTACGACCCGCCTGATGGTAATCCGTTCCCGAGCCTATAGATACCAGCGATTCTTCTTAACCCCAATGCTCGGCACTAACAATATTCGTAGAATAAAGCACCTGTTATGTCACGTGACTGCCGGCACCTCTAGTGTCGCCCTCAACGATAACGCGGACAACGGCACCTCATTCAATCCCTTTAACGAGCTCCCATCTCCCAGAAACGTCAACGTGAACTATTTGCTGGCAGTCGTAACACTTCAGCTCCAGAGGGCTCACATCACGATGGCAGCTTGAGAGGTGAACACTTTGATACTATTCATAGCACGTAAAGTGATATTGATACCATTGTTGATGAGTGGAATAGTTCATAGATACACTTAAACATGACAGTATCCGGAACCGGAGATGTATGTAGGATTGAATGGAGAAGCAAGTGTGCAAGTCAAGAGTGAAGCGATCTATACTCTCTGCCTACCCCGAGAGGGACTGGACGTGATGTAGAAAAAGCACGATGGTATTCAATTGTGGCCACATGGGGAGTAAATTGTAGTTGAATGTTTGTAGTAACGAAGAAGCGTGTGGCCTACTTAATGAATACCAGGCGTATCACTAACACGTCGTCTATTATATTTGGAGGAACTACACTGGACATACTACTAAGTGAATCTAAATTGTTTACCAGTTCAAAGCTTCAAAGAACTAGTATAAATTACATTGCATATAGCATACATGCACCTAAAAGCCTTATTGAATTTCAAATATCGGAGGAGCAAGCCAAGTCTAACGTATAAAATACAAAGTTGACTGGTGAAACACTGTCAAGACATTTCATGTTACAAGGTAATGCACATAGCGTTGTATGTGGTATATAAAATGATGATTTATTAAGACAAATTATCGCATGGATTTCATGAAATAATTTGGTCAATCCAATTGCGTTGAGTGTGTGATTTCAATATTATAACTATTATGCGTTTGTCTGAAACATATTACCTAATTAATATCGAGGTTTAAGCCCATATACAGTCAGCTATTCAAACATGATTGCCAACTGCACACAGCACGCTCACCCGCTCTAATTAGATTCAAACCATAAATAACGTTTAGCAGTGAGTGTTCGTCGCAACAACAGATAACGGTATCCGTTGTAACGTTACAACGTTATAGCGCTATTAATAATAACCGTTATTGACACTCGTTGATTTCATTAAGGTTTGGATACGGTAACGTTTGCATTTTATAAAGCTTTTTAAATTTCGATCCGCCATGTCGTTGGGTTTTATGATAATACACAATTTTGTACGTGATTAAGCCAGATTGTTACAGATAAAGGATTTAGGGTCTCTGCCAACGATATTGGCAGAAAGCTATGTTTAAACTGATTTAACGCACTCACAGTATGTCCTAATTGTTTTTAATTGATATAATATTATTGATGTGGCAGCCCCCACTCAACTACAAAGGGGCAAGTAATTTCAACTGGTCATAACTTTGAATAGGTAACTTGTATGCCACTGATATGTTCTAAATGACTGACACTATGTTATTTTTGTATAGAGTAAATACTCTAATAGTAATTGGAATATAAATAAGAAGAACATTTTGGAAAGTATTCCTATACCGACGCTCCTATTTACGAGCTACGTATAGACAGCATAACAATCACCGAGAGCCGAGAACATACCAGTTTAAATAAAACAAGAAACATCAAAGAACCTCCTCCGCGTGTAATAAAACCAATTTTAGTGTCGGTGAGTGCACCGCAAATGTTTGGTTGCAATGTTTGAGCCACACATTGGGCAAATTATTTGTCTCCCTCGGGGCGGGCCGTCACTGGTTGAGGAGTCGGCGCCGCGCTGCCGACGACATTAAATAGAGCATTATAACTCGGGGAGATGCATTACAGTATTTACATTCGAAACAAGTGCAGTGAATAAGTCGTTAAACTGGCTGCCGGGTGAATACTGAAACGACACTCAAAGTTTGTAGGCGCACGTAACTGGAACCGTCATCAAAATACTGTATGTAAAATCGGAGGCCACTCAAAATTAACGTGTCATCAGATTTGACAGCCGTTTCAGTATTCGCCCATGTGAGGACACTTTCTTCAACTTCTCCGTTCATGTTTGGGAGAGGTTGGATTAAATTAACTCGCCATGCTGGTTCGTAGCCGGTCGGGAGAAGAAACTCTCAGTAGAGAGCGCCACCGTGGACCAGTTTGCTCTCTGTTTTGGCACATATCCAATAAGACCTGGACCCGTGACTCCGCCCAGGAAACATATAACTACAGGCCGAAGCCCATACTTTTGTATTGTGTATACACGTATTACATGCTTAACAGGAAATTTGTTTAGTACATTTTTACTGCCATTATTTTATTTAAAATTTATATGGTAACAATCAAATACCGCAAAATATTAGGTCCTTACATATGAAATTGGCGTTTTTCGTACTGGCTACTTTAATCACGAATTTCTCCTCTTTGGTAAGGAATTCCAAATTCAAATTTGTACAGCTATAGACTCATGTATTTGTGCTTCGATGATCGTCATTCATTTGTTTTTTTTCTTGTTTTTTTCTGTTTGCGTCACTCATTTTACAAAATGGAAAACCTTAAATATCGCATTATTTACGAGTACGAGTTCCGCCGTGGCACTAGTGCTGCGGAAACAACTCGAAGGGTGAATGATGTGTATGGCGGTCGTGTTGCAAAAGAAAACACAGTTCGTTTTTGGTTCCAACGTTTTCGTTCTGGAAATTTCGACCTGCAGAACAAGCCCCGTGGACGGCCTGAGACTCAAGTTGATAATGAAGAGTTGAAGGCTATTGTGGAAGCGGATCCATCGCAAACCACGTCCGAGTTAGCTGCAGGCTGCAATGTTAGTGATAAAACTGTTTTAATTCACTTGAAGCAAATTGGGAAGATTAAAAAGCTTGAAAGGTGGGTACCTCACGAATTGACTGAAACAAACCGGCAAACGCGCGTCGACTGCTGCGTTACATTACTAAACCGGCACAATAATGAAGGTATTTTAAACCGAATCATTACCTGTGATGAAAAATGGGTTCTTTACGATAATCGGAAGCGCTCAGCGCAATGGTTAGATCCTGGCCAGCCAGCCAAATCCTGCCCCAAGCGAAAATTAACCCCAAAAAAGTTACTTGTAAGCGTTTGGTGGACTAGTGCCGGTATTGTTCATTACAGTTTTTTCAAATCTGGCCAGACTATTACGGCTGATGTCTATTGTCAGGAATTGCAAACCATGATGGAAAAGCTAGCGGCTAAACAACCTAGGCTGGTCAATCGCTCCACGCCACTGCTGCTTCACGACAACGCTAGACCACACACTGCGCTACAGACGGCTACTAAATTAGAAGAGCTTCAATTGGAAAGTCTAAGACATCCTCCGTACTCCCCGGACCTTGCTCCAACAGATTACCATTTTTTTCGAAATTTGGATAACTTCTTGCAAGGGAAAAAATTCAACTCCGATGGGGCAGTCCAAATCGCCTTCAAAGATTTTATTGATTCCCGTCCGACTGGTTTTTTTAGTAAAGGGATCAATGAACTACCTATGAGATGGCAAAAGTGCATAGAAAATAATGGTTCATACTTTGATTAATTAAATATATTATATTAAAAAATATTCGACTTTTTGTTCCTCCCATACAAAACGCCAATTTCATATGTAAGGACCTAATATATGACCAGATGAAAACTGCAGTCTACTCTAACGAAGACAAGCTGAAAATAAAGGTGTTTATTAAGGCTAGTAACACTTTAATTAGATAGATAAACTGGAAATAAAGGCGTTCACCCCGGGCTATGATACCCAGCTGCACGTAAATAAATTCACACTAGGATACAATCATATTATACTTTTATAATGTACATAACCCACATAGTCCTATCATAATTAATATATAATAATGTTGGTTTGTTTGTTACGCTTTCTCACGTTAATCAATCAACTGATCATTATCAAATTTTGTACCCACGTCAGAGATACAGATAAGGTCAAAGGGTACATTTCTTATTGATATTTTTCTTTTCACCACGCGGGCGAAGTCGCGGCTAATACCTAGTTTACTATAACAGTATTTACTCCGCCAGACATCACGCGTAGATTGAACACATTTACAAATTCAGGGATGTTTCAGCAAGGCTTCTCGGGTCAGGTGAAGTGTTTCAGCAATTATAGAGGGTGGAGCGATAACTCGGTAATTACCAAGGTAATTAATTAAGAGTTTGCGGGCGCTCCGCCGGGGCTTAATCGATGGGAAATAGGTATCGAGCTGCGTTTCTCTTCGTGTTGTAATTAATAATATATGTACATACATAACGTACATATGTATTGAGTTGGTACCGTGTACGCGGGATCGGTCACGCAGAACGCTTTTCGCTGAACCGCTATATTTAATGTTATATTGTTGTGACTTATTCAGTAGCTCTTTTACAAAAATATATTTTTTTAAGTATGTAAAGATGTATTTTCAGTTACTTAATTGTAATAAAGTTTATTTAAGCCGAGTTAAGTGCCCTCTTGAGTGACTCAATCACTGTTTTTTTCACATGAAAATCCAGTTACCTAAGTTACGGCAGCGTCTCTGAGGCTGTTGACAGACATGTTAGGTAAAATTACTGAAGACTTAACGCATTAATATACTCTACTCATTACTCAACACTAAAGGGTTTACCTTCGTTTGAAATGATTTAAGGCGTCCTATCTTACGAATATAGTAAATTAAATTCACCATGGATGTTTATTTATAACTCAATCACGCTCTATCAGTTGAACAGCTACAATAAAACATTACAAACAGAATATGGACAAACACATCCCGGAAAAAGAGATGATTAAAGAAGTTTTACAGATGACCGACCGATTTTCCCTGTAAAATGGGTAGCAAACGACAGTCGCTTTGTGTATAAATCTGGTAACCAGTCACATCCAATTAGATCCAATGCCGACCACAACAGACCAGGGTTATGAAGCCTATCTTCAAACGGTACAAGTATTTTATGTTTGTAAGCAATGATGTTGGTGTAGATTCTGTTGTTCAAAATTACTAAACTTAACTAGTTTGACAGGTCTAAAAATATTGCCATCCTTATTTAACCTTGCGCGTGAGAAAGGGAGAGCAAGACTTTTAGACCTGTCAAGTTAGTTAAGTTTAATAATTTTGAACAACAGAATCGACAACATTATATACAGAAATACATTATATAAAGGAACACGAATATAATTGTTTGTAAGCCAGTAACTAAGGTGATACAAAGATGGTACTCACACTTCGATGGCCTTGTTCCAGTTGATGACGTATCCGGAGAGCGCGAAGGTCTCGATGTTGACCACGTGGACGTTCCCGCGCTCCGTGCCCACGTGCACCCACTTGGACTGCAGCGGAAGGTGCAGGCAGGTGATCCTGGAGACACCAGCACGGGGACATTAGGTTTTGATGTGGGTCACATCACTCATCATCAAAAATCGTTTATTCAGTATATGTCTATGAACGCCTACATGGGTCGTGACCCACTGGCTTAACCCACTGGTGGGGACGGCTAATCAAGAATGTCCCACGCACCCACCGTCTCAAGGTAGGAATTAATTTGAAAAATCATTACTACCGTCGGTATTTTATCTATTGACGTCCAGTGGTAGTAACCGACTCGAATGCCGTGACCTGCCGACATGCCGCTCTAATGCCATCATGCCCTATTCACCATCGCTGTCGTCTCCCTTGTGTGTGCGTGCGCATGCGTGTATGCACTATACACTATACACGTCATTATTTCACATCTATCAGGCGTCCCGTGACAGACAATTTTTACAAGTTAGTTTAAATCTTTTACGTTATGTCAAGTTGTCCAATTTTTGATTGCGATACAATTAATTCTTTTTCAATACCGTTAACGACTGTAGATAGTAAACATGGCTACGAGTCACCTGCGGGTTCTGGTATTGTAGGCTTCTATATTTTTCTTGCGATCTATTAATTCAGAAATGTTATTATACAGACAAGTTCGTTTCTTAATTAATTATAGATATTGATTTAATTCCAACCCCCATTTGAAATCGAGGATCATCCCTACTAAGAGATATTTAATTACGTGTTTTTTTAATCCGCCAGCTCGTACAAAGATTTGTTTTCACCAACACCACATCTGCTAATGAGTGACTGTTAGGTCAAAGAATTTCACGCTTTGATACAATTTTAAGCTGTGAAAGCTGAACCATTCAACGTTACACAACATAATTTAAAGAACGATTAGCGACTCTCAGAACTTTTACCTTCTCTATTGTACACTATGTAAGGATAATATTCACACGCAAGCATGCATTAAGTGTCAACAATCGTGCCTGTACACACACTCAAGCAAACATGCTACCAACCTACGGTTGGGCTACGACGTAGCGAGGTGGACCGCTACGATTCTGCCACGTCGTAGACCCATACTAAGGGACTTTGGTACATGATTGCCACCATCTACAAAAGTAATGGATATCAAGGCTCTATTTGTCAATAACTCACTAATCATACACAATTATAGCATTTTACCTATTTTGCGAATTTTACGAATACTAAAGGAGCGCTTGGGCACTCCATTCCACTTCACATCGAAGCTACCGTAGGTACACATGTCAATGTATACATGTCAAACTATACATATTTACAGCGACATGCTTCAAAGATGGCGTCAGGTCGAGCAACACTTGGATCACTATTTATTATAGGTACAACGGGACGGCGTTGAACACCTTCGATTTATTCACGAATTGAAAGAATTTGGTAATTCGGTAATTATATTGGCCATCAATAGTTTTATTTATTCGCTATATACTTGTTCTATTGCTGTACTATGTTTGTTTTCTCACGAGAGTAGTATTGAAATTGAATGGTAATTGTAAAAAATATTAATATAGATAGATAGACAACTGTTTATTGTACACCAAAATCAATAACTCAGGAACATAAAATACATTATAAATAGGTATAATTGGCGGCTTCATGTGATCTCTTCCAGACTCCAGAATATATACATCTCAATTTAATAACATAGATGTTTCCAAAGATCCATGTAATTTTGTTTTGTGTACCAAGGGGTATGTATGGACACAGTGACGGTCTAGGGGTGGGTGGGGACACAACAGCGAGGGCCGGACGACATCCAACTGACACCACTCACCCCTTGATCTCGTCTGTGGACTGTGATAGTGTGACGCGGTACCTGCAACAAGCAACAAGCCGCACGCCGCTGTACCACCTCTTACACATCACTCACTCTACTCTACCAATATAATACACACGGACACACTGACTCGTCACGACATCTTTTTTTTTATCCCACTATGGTGGCAAATAAGCATACGGCCCACCAGATGGTAAGCGGTCACCGAAGCCTATAGACGCTTCCTTTCAAAAATTTCATACCTTCAAAAATCTCTTCGCACCCATCTTGAAGAACCCCATCTATAAAACTTCCTTCTTCCTACTGTAATATTATAAATGTGAAAGTTTGTAAGGATGGATGTATGGATGACATGCGGTGTATTGTTGGTTGCTCAATCACGTCAAGACGGCTCGACGGATTTGTATGACATTTGACACACACACATATAGTTTATAACCTGGATTAACATAATGGATACTTTTTATCTCGATAAAGTATTAGGTTCCTCTGGTATTCTAAGCTCAACGCGGACAAAGTCGCGGGCAGAAAGTTGTAAAATAATTCAAACTTACAAATCGAGTGCGACGTCAAGATATTTTATTATACATTTCTAATTGTTCAAACACCCATTCATCCATCACCAATCCAGTGCAGTCAGCAGTCCTCACTTTAAGCTAGAGCGTAACCTATGAGCGCGGTATATCCGCTCCGATATGACCCGGCTATTAGCGAAGGCTGTAATCCTGTGTAATTGATGGCGGCCTGGTGATCCCGATAACATCACTTCCCTGAGATTATTTACTCTCAGTTGGACACAGCTAAGTTAGTTATGTAAGAGACTAATGGCCCAGCACTGAAACGCCAGTCAAATCTGATGCCACATTAGTTTTGAGTGGCCTCCTATTGTACATGAGAAATTACATTTTGAAGACGCATCAAACAGTTAGGTGGGCCTTCATAGTTTGAGTATTCGGCCGTGGGAGTACATTACCTACTAGTCAACTGAACAAATGAGAAAAATAATTCAATAATGTAGTGGATATATAAACAAATCATCTGTGTCTTGAATGTGATGTAAACTGTCTCGTTAATAATTAAAAATAATATAATAAAAATCTAAAATTTATGTAAGTCTGACTCAAAAGGACTCGTATCCACAGCGGTACAGCACAATATTGAATCTTCGCCAAATACAAATGAAGAAAGCCCACAGTCTAATATTTTAATATAAAGTGTTATCTTAATGTACTCTGGTCTGTATGTCAAGGTCGCAGCCTGTCCGGCTTACGGGCCCGTCCGGCCACAGCCTGAGGCTAACCGCCCGCCGCGGTTGGATCATCAACGATATAATCATGTTATCGCCTCACCGTCGGATTACCGCTGACGGTGAGGTGATATATTGACTGGAGATGATGCTGAGGGCTGTAGTCATTACCTGTGATGTTATAAGACTGGATAAAATAGTGAGACAGTATGCTATAGAGCGCTATGTCTATCATTATGAACATCAAAACGTCGTAAATTAAATATGTATTTTCCCGGCTGGGATACTGGCGCTAAACCATTGTAGAGCCACGCTCATGCGCCAGTGATGTCACTGATATTGCAGGCGTCCTAAGGCTGCGGTGACCGCTTTCTATGCCGCACGAAAAAGGATCGCTCATCTCAACACTATTTTTAAATACAATATTTTTAAAAGCATAGTTGATTACTTCTTAAAATTCATATCCGGGGCATCCGGCCCGTGTTTACTGTTGCCGGGCTAATATTCACTCGAAGCAAATTCACAAAGATAATACTCCTTCATGCTTCATATTAATATCTCTCCATACACAACAGCCTTAAAGCCTTTCACAACGTACTTCCTGGTGCCTTTGAAACTGTACAAAGGCTGTGTTGAAGGATATATAATATACTTTAGTGTAATTAAAACGCGCGCGTCTTAAGTTACTCTGTATTGTGTGCATTGCATTCATTAGTTTCTTGTGTTTCATAAGCCCTTGATACATGGTCAGTTACGGATTTGGATACATGTCTTTTGGAAATAGATATTTTTTTATTGAATTTTTTAAGCGATGTGTATGTCGAGAGTGAAATGGCGCTCTATACTCACTACCTACCACGCGAGGGACTTGGCGTGATGATTCGTGTGTATTAATTTAATTTAGATTACTGTGTATAAATTTGACTAAAGATTAAATGGAGATAATTCAAAGCAATGGACGATCATATAAGGTCTCCAGGCTACCTCATCTTTGTGTTAAAACGATGAATCACTTAATTCAAAAGCATTGCATGTTTAATCTTTTTAACTGAACCCTTAAGACTAAGAAGCTTTACTGAACAGATGATACCAAACAAACACACTAAACGCCACATCATTTAAAAGACATTGAAAAAAACTAAATAAACATCGGTTCATCCGTTTAGGAGCTGCGATGCCACAGTCAGACACACAGACACACACACACACACTCTCTTAATTCCCAACAAGAACTCAAGCTAAATAATTGATAATTATACTCATATTAAACATGAAAAGAGCATGAAATATTTCATTCATTAATTATTTTCATCAAACTGTATAAACCGATTACAGAACCCGTTGTTGTTTACCTAACGAGGTGTCGAGTCTGGTGTCAAAGTGTCCCGGTTACCGTGGCAACCGTTAATTAAAGCCTTCAAACTCCCCTCGGGATGAAATTAAAAAGAGGAGCAGCCGACGGCAGCCGACGGCAGCCGACGGCAGACAGTGTCGTTTTGATTGATTGTAACTGGAAGATCATTTAATTGAAATCCCCAACTGCAACGTTGGCACATCTATGTCGAGTTTAATTAATGCTACAATTGAAATTTACTAATGAATCCAAATTTCTAAGCTTACAGTCCACAACGCTTTTCTTTCAACTTGACCTTGTCCTGACAATTTATGAATCAAAATCAGTATTCTTAAACCTAACTCTCAAAATGACATACTTTTTACAATCGAGTAATTTAGACCTTCATGAGTGCCTTATAAGGGGTGTATTACACCATACTAAGTCCTGGGAGTGGATGCAGTCAGCAGCAGGTCTTGTTGAGCGTGGTGGTAAATAAGACTAGTTGGTTGTATGCGTAGTCCGGTTTACTGGTTTGATTGAGCTGCTGGTCGATATGTTCAGTTTGTTCAAAGAGTCTCCGTCGCTGAGATATATAGCACAGCGACGGAGACTCTCTACCGCGCGTGCTAATAATGCCTATTTACATTACAGCGACATCTAGTGGTCAAAAGTCCGTTAAACAAGGGGTCTTAACTGAATAAATGTTTTTTTTTATTTTTAGTTCCACTTTTCGCCGGCGCAGCGCTGTTCATTTTCCCATACAAAAATAGTCGCAAACGACTATTAAAGCTGCTTGTTCAAGCATATGATCACCAGTCTTTAAAAAAAAAGGACGCCTGTGTAAATTTGAATGGTATGTCCTAAGCGTAGTGTCATTACCAATCAAGCCGGCAATGCGACGGACGCTGTGGGATAATTACCTATTTGTATACAGCCTTCAGAATCCTAGCTATTCCTAACTGACGGTTGGCATGCGATTAGCCTTCTGATTGGCTACAATGAGCCGTATGGCCTTTCGTTTGGAGCTTGTTTTCATTTGACGATATTTTATTATATATAGGACCTATATACTATACTAACAATGCTATGTATGTATACTAATAACAGATGGTCTATTGAGTAGAGATCTTTGTAATGATAGAAGCGAGTGTTCAAGTTATTTCTCCAATAAAAAGCTAGTCTAGAAGTTTTTTTTATACCACTACGGTGGCACACAAGCATACGGCCCACCTGATGGTAAGCAGTCACCGTAGCCTATAGCCGCTAACAATGCCACAGGTATCACTAACGGGGTGCCAACCACGTTGTTGATGAGGACTCACTGTGCTAGCAGCAATATTACTAGCCCAGCGTATCCTCGTGGAGCACTGGCAACCTTACTTACCGCAGAAACACAACACTACATGAAGTAGTGTTATTTCACTGCGGTCTTCTGTAAGGTGGAGGTACAATCCCCAGTCGGACGGTTCCAATTTGAATGGGAAAACCCACAGGAAATCCCAAATCGCCCTACCTCTCTTAAAGTAATCATGAAGATGAAATACAGCCTCCATTTTTATCGTATGGAGTCTACCCATCGAACCATCACGAGTGAATTCCAGTCCACCTCCCGCCCTACTAAAACCATAACCATTATTTATATTTTTTAATTCGTATCCCGAATTTTTTATTTATTTAGTTCAATAACATAAATAAGGGTTAATGGGCGGTGCGCGCCCCGGGACAACGCGCAGATGTTGGGTCCGCCAGTATAACTGCCGCCGTTGAAATATAACTCAGGGTCGGGGAACTTGTGTAATTGTGGTCGGAGTGGCCGCGCCCAGGGCTCCTGGCTGAGTACAGCCTTTACAAAACAAATACATATTTCAGACGCACGTTCAGAATCGACGAATTATAAATAGATAATTTGTGAACACAGACATCGGAATGTACACGATCCTTCATGTATTTCTTTATACCACTAAGGTGGTAACAATTATTGGGCCCGCCTGATGGTAAGCGGTTACCGTAGGCTATGGACGCTGGCAACAACAGGGGTATAACCCACTTACCCACACACTACGGCTACGATTCCCGGATACCAAATAACTTGCGGTAATACCATCACCTTCTGGTTTTCATTATCAGACGTCGCAGTCGTGGCCGACCAAAGTGTAGGGGACAACACGATGGGCATTTTTAAATGTTACTTGTGCTAGTAGACTTTAATAATGATTACCAAATTAATTCGCGGTCAAAAACACGGCCACCATAGAATGCGAAAGGAACGCGGCAACAAAAACGGCTTGATAAAACTAAGTTGTTTTTGCTGCTACGCCACATTTACAATGTAGGCACGATGGGTTTAAGAACTGCAAATAAACTTGTAATCGCTTTTAAATTCAGCAGGAACGAAGCTTAGTCACACTACACTTTTCAAGCAGAAAAATTGTCGACGTTAAATTGATGACAAAATTTACGCTTTCCTAAATCGTATACCATTACTCCCATCCGCTTACGATGAAACTTTGTAGAACTCCAATAAAGCATCATTTATCGATGCTGATACGTTTTGATCGTTAAGCATAACCTATGTTATATCAAATCCCAGCCAAATCTGTTAATAAGCGTACAAGTAACAGCACATACCTCTCCCTTTGAAACTTGAGTGAGTGTAGCCGCTGGGGCAGCTTCTGGCGGAAGGTCCAGAGGTGCAGCTGGTCGTCGGCGGTGGCGGTGACCAGGGCACCCTCGTTGATGAGGAACTTGGCGTGAAGGACCGCCTCGCCGCACTCGTGCCGCACGTGCGCGTCTACACCCGGCCCGCCCAGACTGGATGCCGTTGAGGAAATTTATGGAAAACATTTTTTGACTTATAATAAAAATAATATCATATCTCCACGTCTTCCCACAAGGGTCCCCGACGAGGTAGGTGTAACAACACCCACTTTCCACCAAAGATAATTTGGTGCTAAATTATATAATTTAAAATATATACCAATATACATTTTATGCATTCGTTGCACATTGGTGACGATTATGATTAGAAAGGACCAAAAGTCGTGCTATCCCTTCCTCATGTGCGTGGTTAAATAAGGATGGCAATACTTTAAGTCCTGTCAAATTAGTTTAATAATGTCAACATTTGCTTCAGTGATAGTACATCATTACACATTGTTAGACATGTATTTATGCAAAGCCAACACTGTCTGTCACAGTAGTACAGTACAGTACACAGATACGAATGCACTGCGGAACTGTCTCCATTACAGTAATGCACCCAGCAGATATGCGCGGACTGTCTCTTGCAATATTTATATTAATTAAAAGGGTTTCATTTGGTAAGTGCTAGTACCGGGGTGGTGTAATGTACTAATGTATATCTTTGTGTCTCTTTCTCTCGTTATTTCTTTGAGGGATGAATTTATTTTTGCATGGTTTTAAACAAACTTAAGCGTTATAAATATCTGCTCACCAAAGCATGGCGGGACTCGGTGTGTTAAGGGCGGTTCCAAATCCAAAAACTGACCACAGCTGTGGTTGCTTAACGTCGCAGATTAAATCTTTCATACAATATAAATTTATATAGTGAGTGTATTAAATGTAAGGGACATTCAATTTATTTCCAAAAGCCTAGTTCTAAAACTAGACCCTTGGATCATCGTAATAAATAATAAAGCCACGGCCCATACAATATATTGTATTGAGGCCTTTTTTATTGGGATAAAAGATTTACGTTTAGTAAAGGAAAAGTAAAAGGAAAGATACTCTTTCATTGGCGTACAAAGCTTCGAGAACAGACTTGATCACAGGCAAAATCAATTTCGATCAGGTACTACAACGATGTAATTAAGTTTGGTTGTTCAGCAAACATTATTAATTTCGTTGTAATTGATTCACCGGCACTGAGCCTGAGAGTGATTGAAAGTAAAGTAAATATTTCATTAATAATTAAGTAGATCGCTCTAACTCGTGAGAAATCTTCAAAGTATCAACTATTAGGTTCTTAGTTATCCAATATTTAATTCCAATCTCAGACCTCATAAAAATAAAGAGGAATTAACATTTTGAGAAAACCGTTGAAAATTATTTACATCAAAAACGATCTCGCATGTCCATGAAAAGCCTACATTTATTAGAATATAATCTTACTAGCGGTCCACCCCGGCCTCGCCTGGGTAGACATTTAACAAATATTTTGCTGTAATTAGCTGCGACGCTAATTACATTACTGGTGGTTACTTTCTCCTTACACACCGTTAGTACAATACAGATTGTATTGAAATGTTAACTGTGAACGTTTAGGTAAGTGTCATTGTCTGTCGTCGATGTTACCGTCGTGTTTTATAAAGAACGAGATGAATTTAATTACTTGTAAAATGAAAGTTAACAAAGCAATCATTCCGCTGGAGAAAACCATTTTGGAATTGTTGTACGAGACATGATATCGGTACTAGTGCTAATTATTATGCTTTTTTAATTATATTTGAACGTTCTTGTGATATTCATATATGTTCACGCCTTCCCACAAGGGTCCTCGAGGAAGTAGGCTACTTGCACTTTTCATTAACTTTACAAATATACAGATGTACACAACCGAGTGCCAACAAATACGAACGATGTATTCTCATCCCACGGTTGTCTGCTAGAAAATGTAAAAGTCGCCGTGTGTCATAATGCCGCCTATTGTCCTACTATACATTCGCGTGTTATATTTTGTTGTACAATAAAGTACATATAAAACGATCAAATTACCAAACTATTCAAATAGAACGATAAAAGAGTATTTGGAACTGGCGGGCTTGTATGAAGAGATTGATGAATGTATAAGAAGCAAAAGAGGTGTGTAAGTTTTGAGTGAAATGACACTCTATACTCTCTGCCTACCGCGTGAGGGACTTGGTGTGATGATATGAATGTATGTAGGTACAAAATAGAGCAACAAACAAAACGTTGACACCCGATTGAAACGTAAGTAAAATACTTTCATTTGTAACTCGTAACTAATGGAAATGGTGAAGCCAGCTCGGAATATCATCCGCAGTGTCAACCTCCCGGCCGATGGCAAAAGATGGCCGCTGACAGGAGACAAACACACCAAATTGTTACAATCAACAGACGATCAGCGAGGGGAACGGCCTTTAATAATTTTCTGCTCTTGAGGAAACTGAATTATATTCTGTTGGAATCTGTAATGCTCAGAAAATTATTTAAGCAATTATAAATGAGGAACGCCGTTACTTACTTATGGCGCTTGAGTTTTTGGGGTCGAATATAAATTTGCACCTCTCCGTTTTGAACTCGGATACATTATTGTATTAATTCTTCTCAACAGATCTCAATCTTTTTCTGTAAAATCTAAACGTTAACAAAACAATTACATCAGTTCACGATCACCGCGACACCTGACGGAGAACAACACTTACTAAGCATCAATCCGACAATATTATACTTTATTCTAAAAAAAAAAATATACCACTAAGGTGACATACAAGCATACGGCCCACCTGATGGTAAGCAGTCACCGTACCCTATAGCCGCTAGCAATTTATTTAAGACGTCTTACCAACTAGTCCACATATAGAAATCAATGTTGGATACCACACACATTGTAAAGTAACTATGTAGGTAGTTATGTCACTAAATTGTAGGTTAGCACAACACCCAAAGACAGGTTGACAGTAAAATTTAATACTACGGGTATCACTAACGAGATGCCATCCTTGTTGTTGAAGAGGACTGACTGTGCTGAAATCCATCGAAACAAGCCCAACTTTGTTGGACGCGTGCCATACACGATTAGCATAACTGTAAAATACTTCACTAACAAATCGTAGTTTAAAAGCAGTGCAATTTGTAAAGTACACGGCGTAAGCGAGAGTGAAACAATTGTAACTATTTCATAACACCGAGGCGGCGCGGTGAACAATAAGGGCGGCACTCGAACTCTACTCTGCATTCCAGTTTTTATTTGAACGAATACTTTGAGCCTTAATTTTACTGTAAAATTTTTTAATAGATTGCTAGGCAATGTAATTTTCCAACTAGCACTTGACCGCTTTCTTATTACAATACTAGCGACCCGCCCCGGTTTCGCAAGGGTTACACAAAACCTAAATGAATTTACATAAAAACCTTCCTCTTAAATCACTCTAACTATAAAAAAAACTACATCAAAATCCGTTGCGTAGTTTTGTAAGATCTAAGCATACATAGGGACAGACAGCGGGAAGCGACTTTATTTAATAATATGTAACGATTATCAATCTACGCCCTTCAGTGAAGGAAGAATTAAAAAAATGCCAAGTATTCCAATGACAAAACCCGCACAAATTCTCATAACCCTCGTTTACTGAAGCGGTTGGCAGATTTCTTTTTAATTAAAGTAATACGGATTCCGTGAACCGAGCCGCTGCGGGCAATAACTCATCAAGTTCCCTTGTACATCAGAATAAGCGGGTCGAGAGGACTAGGTCCCGGCCTGGGATAAAACTTTTAGTAAATCTCTTCTTTGCTTGCCTTTCGATACGTAACAGAGATTCACGTAAAAATCCTACTATATTAATATAAATGAGAAATTTTGTAACAATGGGTGTATGTTTGTTGCTCAATCCCGTAAAAACGGCTCAACGGATGTGTATAAAATTTGGCACACGTGTAGTTTATAGCCTGTACCAACACTAAGGATAACGGATATTGTATGTTTTTAACCCTGGAAAATTTTATGCTCTTCAGGGATACTAAGCTCAACGCGTGAGAAGCTAGTAGGGTTATTAAACTCTTATCTGGAGGGTAGGAGTCTGGAGGATATCAAATCCGAGTACGCTGCGTTTTTTTATACCACGATGATGGCGACTAAGATGGTAACCTAAACTTTAAATAATCATTTAGTTGAGAGCATGGTTCTATTAAGCTAAGCTCCTGCAAGTATCTATATATATAGAGGTGTGTGAGGTACCTACATGGCTGTATCGAGCCCGGTTATTGTAGTATCCTGCACAAATTGCGGTGCTCACGGCTGGCGACGTGCCACCTACGGCTTATAGGGAACTAGACGCGCCAAGAGATTTTGTTAGCTTATAGTTTTTACATATTCAGTAGGCTTACTAAGGCTTGCTTGGCAATGCACAGCTTCTAGACGTAAGGCATTTTGTCTCAATATATTATGTCCTTCCACTTCCCCCCATTAACTAAGGACGGAGTTCATGATGGGGATTTGTTGACAGAAAGTCTCCGAATCCCCATCGGCTAATGGCATCAATGGGGATTAATGGAAAGTTTGTCTACAAATCCCCATTATCATGCTAATCATAAATAGTAAGGATTGTGGTAAAAAAGTTCACAAATCCCCATCTAAGGAGAAATTCAACCAGGATAAGTGGCATAACCTAAACTAACCTTTCTGACCGCTAAATACTGCATTGGTAAAGTTTTGTGATCAAGCAAAGGTCTTGTCCTCACTTGTATTATGTAGGTATGCCAAAATGAATATTATTTAGTTTCAAAGTTTTGACAAGAAATATTTCTTTATCACAATAACGAAGCAGCTACAGCAAATTAGGTGAAGAGCTTAATCAAAGCACCCGGTGATATTGTACCTTCAAAATAATCTGGTGGACATAGCGCATCTAGTGCAATATATCTATAATATGAAGACCAAGCGGTATTTAGTTCATATAATCTATATTTTTATGGTCAATTGCCTGCCAGCCGCTGATGGAGCGACACCCACTCAAATTGCTTGCGGTAAATAAAGCTTAAGATACGCTCAAGCCGCGGGCTGCCTGCCAAAACATTTAACAAGTTGTTGCACAGCTACCAACACTGGGTAGCTTGACACAAACAATATTGGTGCTAATTCTACTGTACGAAATTATTAAACTCTTTTGACAGGACTTAAAGTATTGCCATCCTTATTTAATACCTCACATGAGAAAGAGATAGCAAGACTTTCAAGTCCGGTCACATTAGTTACGTGAAACATGATCAACACCATTGTATGTATACTAAACTCTTAGCAGGTTAATAATGTATTAGACATATCAGCTGCCTTCGGAGGTATCCAAACACATACCAATAAGGCAAACACAAATTGTTACCACACAAATGCGTCCTCTGATTGGAATCGAACCCGCGACACCTAGCATAGAAGCCAAATTGTAATGTAAATAGTCCTCTAATAATATGTGTATGAGAATGGAGTGGTGGTTGAAGTAATTGAAACTAATTTGATTATGTAAATATACTCGTTGATCCTTGTTTATGTAAGACTTGCTGTTTACTTCTTATATAATAATTATGCTTGGACATTATCACACAGCGCCATCTGGCCCCAAACTAAGCAAAGCTTGTACTATGGGAACCAGCAGCTGATACAATACTTATATACTTTTTTTTAGTAAATACATACTTATAATACATACCAAACGCAAACGCACCCAGACGCAAGGCAAACATATTTGTCACATAAATGTTTGCCCTGGCGGGAATCGAACCCGCGACCTCTAGCGTAGCAGTCAGGTATACTAACCACTAGACCGGTCTCGTCATATTCATTATTCGTTATATATTCATTATTGAATAATAAGCCTAATGATAAAAAAAAGAAATATTCGTAACTAGTTTTGGTGTAGTATATTCTTATTCTTAAAATGTAAATTATATATATATTAGAAAAGAGTAATTGCTGATAACAGTAATTGCTGAGTTTCTTGCCGGATTCTTGTCAGCAAAAACGACCTTATGAATCCGGTGGTAGATTCTGACGATTTGAAAGTGCTTGTAAAGTCTAGTCAAATAAAGATGATTTTGATTTTGACTTATTTTCTCAAAGAACTACTTTTTCTATCAAAACAGAATAAAAAAATCGTACTTTGTTATTATGTAGCATAAATAAAAACGTATGTTAATCTGTTTGTAAATGTATGTAGTATCAACAAGTAAAGGAGTGCATTTATTTGATATCCAAACTCGGATCTATGAAACTAATTTATGAAGTGAATTATTTTTTATGTCCGACTTACCCCATTAAAGCTAAAAGCCGAGTCCCAGCGAACCCCGGAAATTGGGAGAGGGCATTACTAGTGACCCTTTCAAATAGGCTCGGAGCAGTTCTGCGGGAAACAGCTCGTTAGCACCTTTACTGGCTGTTTGCTGAGGACAGGGGAAAAGGCAACATCCAAAATTGACAGAGAAATTACAAAAAAAGGTTTCATGACGTCCTTTTATACGTAATCGAAAACGGTCTAAATAGTATTATGTACACCCTGGAATTCATCTGCATTTATTTAAAGAATAAAGTAGCCTATGTCCTTCCCAGGATATAATCTATCTCCTTGCCAATTTTCATTACGATACGTTAAGCCTTTTAGTCCTGAAAAGGTAACAAACAAACCGAGTCACTTTCGCATTTATAATATCAGTATTGATATGTGTAGGTATAAATCAAATCAAATCAAACTTCGTTGTATAAGCTTATAGGTAAGGCACTTATGAAGGTCTACTTTACCACCAGTTCGGAAAAAAAAACTATATTTATACACATTTATGTCACCACAAAGTTCGTACCTTGAGCGCTGCGAGAATATTACTATGCAATTGATTTTAGTAAAAGCTGCTCGCTCATTCCGTAAAGGTAAGCTAAGATATTATATATTTATTAAGATATTTGTGTGTGAGAACTGAATTTACTTCATAGATCAAACGACAAAGCGTTGCGTCAATCACTCCCTATTAAAGATATTCTTAAAATTGTGTTCAAATCCACCTATATACATTATACGGCAAGTCGCTCGTTAGTTACTCGTATACTCTTATCATGACTTCCTTAGTATGTTCAGAACAAAGCATCGGATCCAAGGGGACGATATAGATGAAACGCACCAACGAACTGCTAGGGAGGGCGGGGGGTAGGCTGGGGGGCAGGGGGGAGAGGCACCGAATGAATGGAATCGGTCAGGCGCGAGTCACGTTTGAACAAGACACCGAAAAAGGCATCCATTCTCGCGATTAACGTCTGTTCCCCGCCGCTTGTGGGCTGTGACTTTTGCAAAGTGCCTATTAAATGGAGCCTTTTGTTTTTTGCAGAAGTATTGGCGGCTGGGATCCGGCTCGGCTCACTTCACCGCGCGCTGATAGTTCCTATTAACTTGAAATTGGTTTCGTGTATGATTGGCACTTTGTTCTTTAATTACTTCTGAAAGTATTCTGAAAAACTTCCTTTCAGTTCTTATCGTTAAGAATATAGTAATATATTATGTAAATATATCCTATATTTACACGCCTAGTCCTTCATGTGGTAGGCAGAGATAATAGAGCGCCGTTTCACATGGGACATGCAGCCTCTTGTACATCAACAAGATTGATGAATCTTGTTTGGACATGCGTCCGAGTAGCCTTTACCTTTTTATTATTGAGTAAACGTTTATACAATAGAAATAAAAGGCCCCTATTTTGAATGCCTTAAAGATTACTATCCCTAAGTAAAATGGTTATGATATCCGGTCCACGATGAAAGCCCATCTCTCGGCGCGCGTACGGCTCAGCTTCTCAGATATTCATTAGGTCCAGACTCCGGTACAAAAAGATAAAAAGAAGTGCTTCTTTTAAAGACGCCACGAATCTGTATTTTAATACAAATGTCTAAACAGAAAACTATAATGTTGAGAAACGCAAAATGCTGAGGCTACCTCGCACGCCGTGAGTTTATCGGTAACTAGCTGTCCCGACAGGCGATGTCCTGTCTTAGCTATGAATTAATACGTCAAATACACCATAGCAAAAAAGACCTTTAGTTTATCTTCGGATTCTTTTTTTCAAATTTTATGAAATTGGTCTAGCTATTTACGTGTGTTTGGGGTAGTTTTAAGTTCATTTTTTTCCTTGGTGGTATTGTTTGAGTAAAAAAGTGTGTGTCAGCTCCGCACGACTGGAGTTGCAATTATGGGTTAACAGCCTCTAAAGAGAGGTAAATTTTGTATGTTTTTATGTATCGAGACGAAATTATACAATTAATTAAAAGTGACACAACCGCAGACTATCATAGACTATATATTAGGCTGTCTCAATTTATTTCTACGGGCAAAAGTGATTAATGTTTAAGAATAAGTCCACACTCTTAACAAACTACTGTTCATAAACGGGTCTACGGGCATAAACAAATTATATTCTGGCAACATCACTTTAACACAATCAATTTTCTCTCCTAGCGCCCACATCACGGGCTTAAATGTTGCCATAATTGTACCCCGTCCACGTATAAAGGTAAAGCAGTTACCGCACCCTGCGCGGGCGACTATCTCGGCTGAGATCAGATCACGGCAGAAAGGTTGCACGTGTTGAGAATATTACATTTAAGGTTTTATCCCGGGAGTTTCTTATCTAAGGTTCTGAAGGTAAACGGTCTTAACAGCCGGCATTATGGGTTTCACCGGAATGAGACAAAAAAACACATAATATGCTTAAAAAAAGCATGTGTTATCTATAGGTATCAATCTATGTATAGTAGTAGTCAATATTATTTCCGCTAGCCAAGAGGTTTTTTATACCACTAAAGTGGCAATTAAGTTTACGTTCCACCTGATGGTAAGCGGGTACCGTCTAGTCTAGGGACGCTAGCATTGCAGATGTATAATAGTAAAAAATAAGTGGGTTAAAAGAAGTTTATTTAATACAAACTTTTATTCGTTCATCATGGCTTCATTTGATACCCATATTACAGGGAATTTATAATTTCCAATAGGATTTAGAATGACGTCACTTTACGTACTGTGTCACGCTCATCAAGCCCTTTCATTTGAATTCAATATCAATGGGATTACTGTGGGAATGATAAATCTCCATTTTGTAACTCCCGCCATATTAGATTAATAATGGCAGCCTTCAGGTAATTGTGCATTGTGACGGAAACCAAACGTGTATGCCAAATTTCAGAATAGTCAAAATTGAATAAAGTAGTTTATATTTTGAAGTAAATAAATGAAGTGGAAACATCCGTGTCAAACCCGAAAACAATAACTTTGACCTTTCGTAACATTACTTAATTATCCCAACTAATATTCTATATTAGTTGCCAGTTTCCAAACTTATGCCCTTTGTAGCCAATAGCCATCTATTGGTTCTGCAGGCTGAGACTAATTTAAATAAATCTCACTAAACTAAATATTCCGCTAAATTGACAGGCCAGTTAGCTCGCATTTATTATTAAGTCAATTATTCCTCAGAGCTAATTAAACTCTACGGCCTTTCAAACTCAGTCGATACTTGTTTGTGAAGGACGGTGTTTGAGCGGATCTGAAGGACGCAATTGAGGACGAAATTAAAATATATCAGGGTACAAAATGAACTTTGGCTATGTTTCAGGCCTCTTCAGAAATGTGTAAAAGGAATTTACTGAATGAGCGTTAGTGGATGGATAGAAACCCTTTTTTAAAACTGAAATTAATTAATGTAACGGTGAAGAGTACTAGGAATCGGCGGGCGGAAAATAAAGAGAATGAATGTAGGAGAAGCAAAAGAGGTGGGCAGAGGGTGCCTACCCGTGAGGGCCTTGGCGTGATGACTCAAAATTAGCAAGAGAGAGCTACGATCACATCCCTACTGGTATATTTTTTATTACTTTTATCGACGAGAAGACATTGTACTAAATATTCAATGTATCTTTCTTCTTCTTCTTCTTCCTAAGTATGGCAATCAATCCCTTCAGGGACTATTTTTGCCAGTGTCGAGTGTTAGAGAATTTTCATGTTGCAAAATTTCTCGTGTTTGCCGCATTAAAATGCCTAGTGTCATGCATTCTAACGCCCAATGGAGTTTCTGGAGACAACCCACGGCAGTAGCAGATCGTAACACGCCTTTAGATTAGAGGTAACCTATTGACCAAAATGATAAATCACTTAACCCAAAAGTCGTATTATGGCATTATTTCCAATGCTCCTATAAATCAGTCACTAAATGAAACTTTACTGCACATATCGACACCAAAAATACACATTAAAGATCACTATAACACAATTTACGACACACTGGAAAAAATCTCAACCGCTCCGCCTGATTCCCGCCAAAAACTCTGTCCCAATGTATCTTCACTGCATCATATATATTCTTATGATTTTCGATAAAGTTAACAATGTACTCATATGTTTATGAGCGTTGCTTCTCAACTCCAAGCCTTGTATCTTCAGTGTAATGTTCATTATTGCTTGCAGCGTGAGATGGAACATAGACACTACACTACCTAGCTTTATGGCAACATTGTAGTCGTGTGCTTATTGGATTGCAGTTATATTACAGTGTAAGAGATCGGGGTTTCGGCAAACATCTTGAAAGTAACAATATTTTGCACTAGCCGTGGCCCGCGACTACGACCGCGTGGATAGACAAAAGTAGTTTAGATTTTATACGAAAATAGCTGCATATCATTAAGATAGTGAATTATATTATAAATATATTGAATTATTGATTAAAATTTTGGTTTTTAAGGTTGACAGTGCTCCGCGAGGATACACTGGGCTAGTAGTAATGCTGATAGTACTGACTCCTCATCATCAACATGGTTAGCAACTCGTTAGTGATACCCCTGGTATTGCTAGCAGCTAAAGGCTACGGTGACTGCTTACCATCAGGTGGGCCGTATGCTTGTGTGCCACCTTAGTGGAATAAAAAAACGTATCCCCCTGGAACATGACTGGTTTCAGTGCAATTGTATAGTTGAAATTGAAAAGACTAATCTTATTTAATAAAAAACGCGTGCCAGCCCTGGAGCTCTCAAACAAGATTATAATTTAACCGTCAAACCTCGATTACAATGAAAGCTCCCAATTAACCTGTCCAAAAGTTAAATGGAAAGCCAACAGGCTGGCTATTTAATTAAACAAGGTAAAAATACACCCCGCTAATGGGGATCTAAGCTGGCCAGTACGGGGCGGCGGCGCGAGAGGATAGCTGGTACAATGTAGCGAGTTTGTTTATGTTATACTCGACACTCGAGATAGTTGCAGGTCAAACAAGGACGCGCATTGTTTTGACCAACATTTCCACAGATAATTACACAGATACCTTCTAGAAATTACCAAAATATGTCAATCAAATCGGTCAAAAATCATTTATTCCGTTTAGGCATTTATGAAGGTCTAATTCAACACCGGTTCGGAAATAAAGCCACCTGAGAAGAACCGGCAAGAAACTCAGTGCTCTGTCTTTTTTTCAGTCGTAAGTACACGTCGTTCCGAAACGTTACATATACATCACGGAAAGTACCTCAGCAGTAGGCGAAAGTATGGAGCGCAATTTCACTCTTGACTTGCACACCTCTTTTGCTCCTTCTACATTCATCAATCTCTTCATACATGCCCACCTGTTCCGAGTGCTCTATTCTTTACAATACCTCTTGATGATATAAGTATAATTATAAAGATAGGTTAGTTTAAGATCATAGGTAGACGAAAAGCCTTCATTAGTAAAATGGGCGCTGAAGCCTCATGAGAGCTTTCCTTTGGTTTGCTCGTGTATTCTACAGACAGACGCTTGGTGTTTGCGCAGCGGCATCTTGGGATGTTACTAATTTGTTCAGTGTTTGCATTAGAATCTCCTGAAATATACCCTAAAGTAAAGTTGTAGTGAGTTAGCACACTGTTGTACCTTGGGAAATTAAACTAGAAGCATACACAAAACAAGCACGTGGAATAAAGTTTTCTCGTGTGCTTATCCCGCGACTTCGCCCACGTAGCAATATAGCCTATATTACTCGGTGGTAATATAGCATTTTGTTGGTGAAATAATTTTAAAATGTGTAGTTTTTGAGTTTATTAATTACAAACTAAAATACATTTCTCTTTTTATAATATTAGTGTAGATATAGATTTACATAAAACTAACTAAATAGGATATATAAGTGTTATTTACATTATCTTGTTACGTCAGTTTATTTGAATAAATTCACAAAAAAGTATCAATAAAAATGTTGAGATGTCACGACCCTATTGGATTGAGAAATGTAATTTACCTTCACGATAAGACTCACCTCTCCTTAGTACTACTGCAACATTGTATACCGGCCGGTATCTGTGCAGGTCGGGTTCAACTGACATACTCTTTGGTGATATATCAATACACATAGTTGCCGAAATTTCATCACTACATATTGTAAAACAAAGGTCCCAGCAGCGTCTGTCTGTCTGGACGCAAAAACTCAATAACATGAAAAAAATTCTTCCTGCTTAGAAACTGGTGTATGGTTGTCGTGGGAAAGAAAATACGAATGATATTTGATACTTTAGTTTAAACTGTCGTGGAGGTCGGGAAACTAATGTATGAAAGTATTTTTTTCGGGAACAATGGCTTTTGGATGTTTGGGAAGAACCTACTACTGCATGGATTTACATGTACGATTTATTCATGTGTGAAATGACTGTAACATGACACTATTTGATGTTGATATCGGAATATTAATTTAGTGCGGATAAATCTCGGCGAGCAAGCCGCAGCCACACCGACGCGGCTCGACGCAACAGGCAGCTGGCAGGTGAAAGGTCAAAGGGAAGCATTTTTATAAAAATAGCAATTTACTTAATTACAAGCCAATTTTTTGGTAGTAAAAATTATAATAAAAAATTGAGTGCGGACCAAAAGAAGAACTGCTAGAGGAATAGCAAAAAAATTACTCGAGCTAGTGTAATTTCTTTCTTTCTTTTTTTCTAATGCATATTGTTTAGACGACAAGTGCATTTCGTGCCACCACTAGAACCTATAAAATATAAAAATAAACCCAAGAAAGGGTATACGCACCCAAAAAACAGAATGATCAAATGAAAAGCAACACTACCCTGAAATCAGCACTATATTATATTTGAAAAAAGTTTTTACTTAATAAATGACCCACAGATAAAATCGAGAGTGGCAACTAGTAAAAAGAAAAATAAAAGATCTTTTCTATGTTTAAAAAATATAAGTACCTAGAGCTAATTAGTATGTAATATTGTCGTCCGACGGTCGGGGGTTATCCGCAGCTGTGGATAAAGAAACATTAGGCCAATGAACTGACTCGGTCAAGTGCATTCCGACCTTCACCGTTAGAAGTAGAACCATAATGCTTACTGTCAAAGGTTTCCAGAAGAAGTTTTTTGGCGGGAATGAGGCGGAGCAGTGAAGATTTTTAATAGTCTCGTAAATTGTGTTATAATGATCTTTAGTGTGTATTTTTAGTGTCGTAAAGAAGTGTAGTAGTGTGCAGTAAAGTTTCCGATGTAATGTTACAAGGCGTTACTTAAACAAATTTGTATACAGAGTAGGTTACCGGCCAAAAAAAATTACCAAATTTACTCCACGCGTGCGATGTCGCCGGCACAGCTAGTCGTCAAGAACATAGTTATTGTGTAAAGGATACATTCTGAGGTTGCCGCCCTTGTCCCCGATGGCCAGCAGCTTCTGTATGGGGTCCCATGCTAGCGCCGTCGGCGAGAATGGGAACCCGTGGCGGAATGTCTGCAACAAACGAAAACATACCTTAATACACTAGGCTAAAGTCTCAAGTCTAACACCTGTACGTATATAAGTTTGTTTAAGGTGATGAATTTTGCCAGGTTCCGAGGAAGGAGGCAACAGAGGCAAGTTATATATTCATCTATATACTATAAGATGGTATACTACGTGAGAACGTTATCTTAAAGTCTAATATCTCGTATATGACCGTTGAAAATAAAAAAAAAAAATGAAAATTATTCAATTTAGTTCCTAATAACGTGATTAAACCCATCACCGGTTTACAAAATAACCTCACGAGTAGAACTAAGCTAGACAATTGTATTTTTCAATATAAATACGTACAATTAAAAACTATAGTATAATAACAATATTTCAATGATGTCATTCATACTAACATAGTCGAGTGTTATGGCAATTTCAAAATGAGAGCTATCAATTGTTTTTTAATTAAATCAATACCTGCCACAAGTGTCATAACCAAGAAGTTTCAACCTTATTACATTGGGCGTAACATCACTGTTGAGTGCACAAAACATTCGCCCTCGTAAACCGCGTAGGCCTTTAAACAGAGAATCACTTCATATTATAAAACAAAATCGCCCAACGCGTCTGTCTGTTTGAGCTGATCAACGCAAAAACTACTGAACAGATTTTACATTCAGATTCACGAGTAGGGTATAAATGTTAATAATTAATTAAAGTACTGTTTATATTGCCAGAAATATTATGATTGATGAAGATGTCCGAAATAATAATGTAGCAGTTAAAACTCGGTAAAAATGATCATGCAGCAGATAAAACTAGGTAAAAAATATCCTTATATGCTCTGGTATCTGTGCAAAGCCGGGGCGGGTCGCGTCGCTAGTAAGGAATACAAGTGAAGGTGGTGTTACAGAGGGAGGCAGTTTGATCCAGATGGAAGCCTCGCCAGTTGCTTCCCAATTGAATGTCTACATATTGCCGGATATGAATAGAAAGAGTTTTCCGATGCTATCACATGCAGCAATGTAATGTTTGTCTAAACATATACTTCCCTATATTATGCACGATCGAACTTGTATCAATATTTTGGAAAAAGTTACGACACAGTCTTAATTAAATAATGCTATGTCTGATATAGGTTCGTGGTTATATGTATGTATACCGATGCGTACACATTTTGTTAGCTGATTTACAACATTATTTACGTTCCGTACTAAGAAATAAAGCGCTCGTGCAAGCGCTGCGCTGGCTTGAAAAAGCAAAGTTATACTTTGTAACTGGCCATTTAAATTTATGAAATTAAAAATCAACCGCCTTCGAATCTTTTAATTTCAAGGTAAATTATGTTTTCTTCTTAAACGAGATTGCTGTTTCTTGCCGCATTCTCCTCAGCCTAAACGAACTTCCGAATCCGGTGGTAGATTCTGACGATTTGAAAGTATTTTGTAAAGTCTAGTCCAATTTCAATTTTGATTTATTAATTTTTTTAATGAGGTTTAGTAAAGAATTCCGCTGGTGTGTTTTAAAAAAAATGCATAGCTGGTGTCGATGTGTTTACTCGATGGAAAAGTACACAAACACTACAATTATACGAACACTGACATTATATTCGACAAGAACACGTTGAACTAATGAACACGTTAAAAGGCCGAGAACAACGCTATAAACGTAAACAGCTATTAAGATTAAAATATTGCACTAAAGCGATACAAATACAATTCAATAGATCTTTACTTGTCTCACAATATGTACCATTGAGAAGTGACCTTCAGGTTATCCTAACAGAAGGGCTTCGAACAAATCATCCTAGAGCAGTGGTACTAAGAGACAGTGGGACCTTCAGGAGAAAGGTTATCTCCCACCTCGGACATAACAATACGTTGATAGTGGTGCAAGTGATAACGGAGAGTTTACTATAAAAGCTGCACCGGGGGGAGAGTCGGCACAGTCGTCTGACGGTCAGCATGAGGTGTGTGTTGGTAGCAGCTCTGTTCGCGCTCGCGGCGGCTTCGGCCGTCCGAGAGGACTTCGACGTTTTGATCGGGAAAGAGAGTTTAGGTAAGTGCCTTAAAAATAACTTTTTATACATACAATGGTGTCACACAAGCATACGGCCCACCTGATGGCAAGCGGTCAGCCTAGCTTATAGCCGCTAGCAATACCAGGGGTATCACTAACGCGTTGTACACCATGTTGTTGATGAAGACTCACTGTACTAGCAGCATTACTACTAGCGGAGCGTATCCTTGTGAAGCACTTACTGCAGAAACACAACACTACATCAAAGTAGTGTTATTTGGCTGCGGTTTTCTGTAAGGTGGAGGTATAGTCCCCAGCCGGGCGGCTCGAATTTTTGTGGGAAAACCCATGGGTGATCCCAATTCGCCCTATCTATCTTCTTCTAAATGTATCTTCTATGTTCACAATATCAGCGTTGGACAGAAACCCTTGGAAGTCATGGAGGGAGGCTTTTGACCAACAGTGGGATGGACCAGACAGTAACAGTAGTTGTACCATTTATTATCTCTTCATAAATTCGCACCGGGTCCGAGTACTCTATACGTGTTAGTTGGTCTATAACGGTAGCCTTCCACGGCTTTAAACTAAAACTAGAAGCTCTTCTACTGCTAAAGTCATATATTTTTCTGTAAGTAGCTCAGACACAGATAGCAAAGTGATTGTTGTTGTAAAAGCAATTTTGTCATGTGCTGGTTTCCAATACGCAGTGGTGGTAGACGTGAAAACCCGAGAGCTGTGCATCATGAAACTGCTGAACCACATCCTGCAGCCGACCATGTACGAGGACATCCGCGAAGTCGCCAGGGAATGGGTGCTGGAAGAAAACGCCGACAAATACCTGGTAAGCGCTTACCTTGTCATGACAAGGCAATTAGTAACTTAGCCTAATCACGACGCAGTTACTTATGTATTATAGAATCTAGAAAATTCTTGCCGTATTAAAATTTTCTCTTCGCATCGAATTTTTGATTTGTTGACTATAAACTACGTTCTTCAAATGTTTTCAGAAAACAGACGTGCTCAAGAGTTTCATTGACATGTTCAAAATGGGTATGCTTCCGCGAGGCGAGGTGTTCGTCAGCACCAACGACAAGCACCTAGATCAGGTGATCCGCGTGTTCAAGATCCTGTACTTCGCTAAGGACTTCGACGTGTTCATCAGGACCGCCTGCTGGCTGCGCGAGCGCATCAACGGCGGCATGTTCGTCTACGCTCTAACCGCCGCCGTCTTCCATCGCCCAGACTGCTACGGGGTCAGTCTTCCTGCCCCTTACGAGATCTACCCCTACTTCTTCGTGGACAGCCATGTCATCAATAAAGCCTTTATGATGAAGATGACCAAAGCGGCCACTGACCCCGTCGTCTTGGACTACTACGGCATTAAGGTTACTGACAAGAATCTACTTGTTATTGACTGGCGCAAGGGTGTCCGCCACACTTTGACTGAGGACGACCGCCTGTCGTACTTCACCGAGGACATTGACCTGAACACTTACATGTACTACCTTCATATGGACTATCCTTTCTGGATGACCGATGACGTTTATAATGTGAACAAAGAGCGTCGCGGTGAGATCCTGATGTACGCCAACATGCAGCTTTTGGCCAGACTCAGGCTCGAGCGTCTTTCTCATGACATGTGCGACATCAAGGCGATCATGTGGAACGAGCCCGTGAAACAGGGATACTGGCCCAAGATTCAGTTGCACACCGGCGACCAGATGCCCGTCAGACAGAACAACGTGCAGTTGGTGACTCCGTTCAACCTGAAGCAGAAGCGCAGCATTGACGACCTCGAGAGGATGATCCGCGACGGTATCATGACTGGACGCATTGAACTGGTAACCACACTGACATGTTCCTTTCATTACATCATTAGGTACATTAAACTGATCTAAATAAATTATTTTCTTCCGGTACAGCGCGACGGTACCATCATCAACCTGAAGAAGGCTGAGGACTTCGAGAACCTCAGCAGGCTCATCCTGGGAGGCATCGGCATCAAAAAAGACGACGCTAAGTTGTTCCACCTTACCAGCATGTTCAGGAGGATGTTCTCGTATAGCCAGTACAACGTTGACAAGTGAGTTTCTCAAATTTACTACGAATGTTATGTAGGCTACGACGGTTGGCTCAGAACCTTTACTCATTTATCATACCTTCTGGCACCGCTTAAATTGTTATTCTTCTCAGGTACACTTACATCCCTACCGCCCTGGACATGTACACGACTTGCCTGCGCGACCCAGTCTTCTGGAGGATAATGAAGCGCATCAGCGAGACTGCCATGGAGTTCAAGAACTTCCTGCCCAAGTACACTCGCGACACACTCGACTTCCCCGGTGTAAAGGTTGAAAAAATCGCCACCGACAAACTTGTCTCCTTCATGGATGAGTACGATATCGACATCACCAACGCGGTCTACTTGGACCAGAGTGAGTTGAAGAAGAAGCAGGCCGACATGACCTACGTGGCTCGCATGCGTCGTCTTAACAACCATCCCTTCAAGGTGACCATTGACGTCGTCTCCGAAAAGACCGTCGACGCTGTAGTCCGTGTATTCTTGGGTCCCAAATACGACTGTATGGGCCGCCTCATGAACCTGAACGACAAGCGCCTCGACATGTTGGAAATAGACAGCTTCCTGTACAAACTGGAGACTGGGAAGAACACCATCGTGCGCGACTCCATGGAGATGCAAGGCGTCATCGAGCAGAGACCGTGGACCCGCAACATGGTGAACAGAGGCATGGATACGACTGGCTCCGGATTCAGATCTGTCGAGAGTTGGTGGTACAAGTCCCGTACTGGATTCCCTCACAGGCTCCTGCTGCCTCTGGGTCGCCGCGGAGGTCTGCCCCTCCAGATGTACGTGATCGTGACCCCCGTGCGTGCCGGTCTGCTGCTCCCCAACATTGATGTGCAGTTGATGAAGCAGCGCCGCGCGTGCCGCTGGTCCAGCTGCTTCGACACCATGCCCCTTGGCTTCCCCTTCGACAGGTACATCGACACCTCCAGCTTCTACACCAACAACATGAAGTTCACCGACGTGCTGGTGTACCGCAAGGACCTATCCTCCATGGCCAATGCGAGCAAGGATGTTGACACCTCCGACATGGTGATGAAGAAGGACGACCTCACGTACCTGGACTCCGACATGCTGGTCCAGTGGTCGTACAAGGACGTCATGATGATGTCCACCGACAACATGCTCAGGATGTAAGCATCCCGGACGAATATTATGCCAGGTTAATAATTTTATTATAATAAAAAGCAATCTATGAAATTGTATTTTATCATTTACTAGCGGCCCGCCCCGGCTTCGCACGAGTAGACATTTATCAAATATATCGTCTGGCCGTTTTTAGACTTTCCAAGGCAATTTTACAAATTTGTCTCTTCGTAAGAACCATACTCGTACTTCAAGGAAGATTCTAAAAAAAGAATTTGCTAAATCGGTTCTGCTGCTCTCGAGATTAACGCTTAGCAACACATTCAGCGATTCATTACATTATATAGACGTAATCCTTTCTCGGAAAACAGACTATAAAAATAAAAAATACCATTTCTGAAACTACATTCAAATAACTAGAACCTTTTGCTAAAATTAAACTTAAAAAATATATATATGACCCATCTTTACGGATTCTGACAAACGAAACAATGATAACACTTGCAAATTTTTTTGTGAGATGAAAGGATTAAGTACTTTTAGGTTTTGGTATTCGGAATAATGTATAAAATTTATCGCCTCTTTTTTATTTCTACATCCGATGGTGCTCTGCTATTGTACTGATTTTAATTTATAGCATCTGTAATGCTGTAAGCTTCGGGTGTTCACTATTGCTTACAATACATCATTGTTCAGGTAGCTAGATCATACATTGAATCAATTAGTCAGTGGATTACTGATGGCTTAGCGAACTACATTCAATCAATGGTTTACATTTGGTACTAGTTCATATTGATACAAGATAAGTCGTATGTGACTACAATATACACGTTCTAACATAATTAATATAAAAATAAAAAATTGAAGTGTCTGTTAGTAATGTCAAAATAACTGCTTTTTTCTAAGTGCATATGAAGGTATATACGTTACCTATAACAAAAACACAATTTGTAAAATTTCGTTTTTTGTGTCCGGGTACCTAATCTCAGAAACGGGTGGACTGATTTGACCGGGACTTTCACTGACAGCTAGCTGATGTTGATGGGCGTAGCATAGGGTACTATTAGTTTAGATAAAAGATTAGGGATCCACGCTACAAATAAAACCCCATGATAATGTGAAAGAAAAAACCATGCACGATCGTACAAAACCGCGGGCACAGCTAGTTAATAAATAAGCCATGTGTTAACAACAATTGATATTGAAATATTTATGGTTACCATAAAATCTCAACAATCAGATGCAAAATTCAAACTGTTCTCAAAACAATTGGCAAACATTTGCGCCAAGTTTGCCCACCTTGGGCCAACTTGTCCTGAGCCCAAACAAATAAACAACCCTTTGATCCCTTTGCCCTCTTTGTGCTGGTTCCCGCGCCGCAACCGCTACCTTTGAGAAAACCTTCGCTTTGCACTTTCAGTATCGTGCCAATATGTTAAAGACGTCACGAAATGAAAAATAAAAGGACATCTTCTATATCTATATCTATCTATACTAATATTATAAAGAAGAAAGATTTGTATTTTTGTTTTTTTGTATTTTTGTGAGTATGTATTGAATAGGCTCCGAAACTAAACTCTAAATGACCACTGAGTAACATAGGCTATATATTAAACTAGCTGCCCATCCCGGCTCCGCACGGGTAGACACAATATTTGATAAATGTCTACCCGTGCGAGGCCGGGTTGGGCCGCTAGTCTTTTAAAAAGGTGTTGCAGCTTTGCAATTTTAATTAAAGTGGTATAGCTTGTATTGAATATAATTAGACGTTGTTTATAATAAGTCGATCATCTTGGATAATAAAATATATGGATATCCAATGCAGTCACCGTAGCCTATAGCCGCTAGCAATAACTAGCAGGATTACTACTAGCGCAGCTATGTATGGAGATTAGACACAGTATCAAGAGATGACCCTTTGGTGACGAGCTTACAACTATGTATATGTCAAGCAGGTATTCCGGCTATTTGTACCGTATAGATAAAGCCTATCTCTACAGAAACGTAGACAATGTTCAGGAAGGCATTTTTACTAAGAATACGTATTATACATTGTAAGCCCCATGTCGTGTTATGCAGAGATCACGCAGAGACAGAACATTGGTAGGCATTGCACTCACTAATTAATTTCTACTCCGTAGGGCTAAGAACTTCTATTAAGGCCGTGGCTATACAATATACATGTTTTCGGTTATTTGGTGCAATGCAAAATAAGTAGATTTAAATATGAAAAAAAATATAAGACCAGGATATAAAAACAAAATATTTTATGAATTCTTGATATTGTTGTTTATTAAAATCCCTAAACTTAACTAATTTGACAGTATTAAGAAGTCTTGCTATCCCATTCTCATGTGCGGTGTTAAATAAGGATAGCAATACTTTAAATCCTGCAATTTTTAGGTTAGTGATTTCGTACAACAGAATCGACACAATTGTATGTGCATTTATGGAATAAGAGGGTAAGGTCTCCAGAAACCGTGGATGAACTCCAGAAACTCCCATAAACAATAGAATGCAGAACTCTAAGCATTTTAATGCAACAAACACAAAATATTTAGAAACTTGAGAATTCTCTAACACTCGACACTGGCGTAAAAAGTCCTACAAGAGGATTGATTGCCATAGTTAGGAAGGCGAAGAAGTAAAAGATGTTCCCCCCTCCTGGTAATAAGGACTAATAACTTTAGACCTTATTCTGAGGGTCCCTCCCACTACTGCCATCTGTCAAATGTGGACATTACATTTGACAGATGGCAGTAGTGATTTCTTATTTATAAGTGACAAATTACGAGCTTACAATTACTTTTCAGAATATTATTTTTGGACTCATTCTGAGCACAAAGTGATCAATTATCATGCAAATTGGAGTATACCCTCAGTATACTCAGCGGCGCGCAGGTAGCGCAGAGAAATTCAAACTCAACTTAATTCTGCTTCATTTACCACGTTCAAAATCCTCAATTAATTCTGCATAGAGCACTACACCGCTGCAACCAACCTTATATTATATGCGCCGTTCTACAAGTGCAGCGCTAGAGCGCTTTGTGGTGTAATCCCTGCGAGCTCTCGACTGCTCGCCTTTGATGCGGGCCGACCATTGTTTTTAATATCGAGACTCGCTCCGCTTGTTTTGTTCATCAAACATTATTTAAAATACACGAATGGAGTCGTTGTACACAGAGCAGCTAACACACAGTGTATTATACACAGACAGGAATTTGCATATAACTACTTTTACTTGTCTTGTGTCACGTTTGGATTTTATAGAAAGAAATTATATTCAAAAATTAAAAATTCAAAAAGATCTTTATTTATAGAATACAAAATATATTATAATTTGCTTTGTCCGCTTAATGAGTGTGATACGGTCGAACGGCCTGCGCCCAGGTGAGCTCAGCCGTGGTTTCTTCCGACACGTGTTTCAGGACTTCCACGTCCCATCATCAGGGTGCCGCCGCGTTGGTCGAGCAGCGTGATGTCACATCGAGGTCTGGATGCTGGAGCAGCGCCGCAGCACGATGGTCGGACGCTGGAGCAGCGTCACAGGATGATGGTGGCGTGAGACGCCACGACAGCACGTAGACCCTTCTGTAACTAAAGCTGAGAAATGAGTGACTGTTTAGCGGTGCGTCCCGTCCTTTTATAGTAGTAGAGTGGTGGTGGAACTCGTATGTCGTGTCACATCGTATTTTATCGTGTAAACATACGTAATAGAGGGGAATGTGTAACGTCGGTTTGTTCATTCAACAATGATTCATTATTTATATGTTTGATTATTTCTAAACCCTCCAAAACACATAATTTTTGGCCTTTATTACAGGTGTGTAAAATATTAAATGTGTGACTATCGTTTAGGCTGTGTCCTGTCTCTAAGAGATGTTTGGCGAAATTTGATTTTTCGGGATATTTGTTTTTATAGGCTGATATGTGTTCTTTATAACGAGTATTGAAGTTACGTCCTGTCTGTCCTACGTAAAAGCTATCGCATTCCTGACATGATAATTTATATACACCGGATTTTTGGCCGCGATCTATTTTTTCTTTAGCATTACAAATTTGACCTAGTTTATTTCGCGTCTTATAGGCAACATGTATATCATATTTACGTAGTGTTTTAGATATTTGTTCCGTGATTGGACCTATATATGACAAACTCGCGGTATATCGCTCAGCTCGCTTTGGTGATATCGCATATAAACATTTTCTGATATTATTGTTTTGTTTTTTCTTTAAGAGATTGTTGACTAATTTATTATTATATCCGTTTGCCTTTGCAATTTGGTATATGATGTTTAATTCTTTTTTATAGTTGTCGTTGTTCATAGGAACAGTCGACAATCTGTGTATCATAGAACGATATGCCGCGAGTTTATGTTGCCATGGATGATTAGACGTAGATGGTATAGTAAGGTCTGTATATGTCGGTTTGCGATAGATACTAAATTCATGTTTACTTTCTACCCTGGTGATCGTGAGGTCTAAAAAGTTTAATGATTTATTTTGTTCGATTTCTAGTTTAAATTTTATTTTAGGGTGGATTGTATTAAGTTTTTTGACGAAATTGTCTAACTGTCTTGTAGTTCCTATCCAACAAATGATTATGTCGTCAACGTATCTATAGTAATATTGAATGTTGTTGTTTCCAATAATATGTTTATTTTCGTAATTATCCATAAAGATATCTGCCATCAATGGACTAAGTGGTGATCCCATAGCTAACCCTTCTTTTTGATTATAGAATTTATTATTAAACCGAAAATAGTTTTGTTTCATACATAGTTCAATTAATTTAATGATATCCTGACTTTCAGATGGGTGTAGTTTTTGTTTGTTGAAATTGGCTTTTATGATTTGTAAGCTTTCATGGTAAGGGACATTTGTAAAAAGACTTTCAACGTCTAATGATATGAGTTTTGCATTTGGAGGGAGGTTTATATCTTTTATTTTATCTATTAGATTTAAAGCGTTTTTTATACTATATTTTGGTTTAAAATTTGATTTGTCTTTTATTATATAGTTGAGGTGTTTTGCTAATTTATACGCAGGAGCGCATATCTATGAAACGATAGGTCGTATGGGATCACCATCTTTGTGTATTTTTGGTTGGCCGTATAGTATAGGGGCTTGTGGATTCATTGGTACAAATTTTTGTTTAGAAATAGATGGATTTGGAAATAGATAGGTTGACGACACAATAGCTCTTTTTAATTCGGCGGTGTATTTATTGGTGGGATCTGATTTTAATTGTGTAAACTCGTCTGTATTTATGATATCATTTACTTTATTGTTGTATTCGTTATGTTTGAGTATCACCAGGGTATTGCCTTTATCTGCTTTTGTTAATATTAAATCATCTGTAGTTATTTTTTGTTGAATAGATTTTAACGTACTATATTCGGAAACTGTATTTTTATTATTCTGAGATAGGTGTGTGTGTATTTGTTGGGCAGTTATTCCTTTAATTAAGTTTTTATTGCTCGATTTTTTGTTTGTGCTGATGGCAACTTCCGTATCTACAGCTAGTAATTCAATTGATTTTTGTGTAATTTTTTGATTCAAATTGTATTTGATACCTTTGTTTAATAGACAAATTTCGTTTTCCGTGAATTGAGTTTCAGTAAGATTTTTGATACGCGGATAGAAAGTGTGTTGTGTAGAGTTATTTTGTTCTTTTATCTGTGTATTCGATTTATTCTGTATTAATTTTTCTAATTTCTTTGATTGATTGATTTTCTTTTTGTATACTACTTTTGATGCCAGGTCTCTGGCTTTATTATCAACTAGATCGAATTCTACATTATGTAAATTATATGTAAGTTCCGAATATAGTAGTTTTAAGTGTAATTTTAAATTGTCCCTAACACTAAACCAATAACGTGACTCTTCGTTAAGCCATATTTTTTGTGCCTTTTGTATTGCAATATTAGCCGACTTATTATGTGTTTTGGAGTTTATATGTATGTAGTTTGGAATAACATTAAAGTGTTTGCATTGTTGATTGAACCAAACATTTTGCACCGCTAATCGGTGTAGCTTTGTTATTTTGATGTATAATTTGACCTGATCAGCTATGCTAGCCGTCTGGATATATTGAATTGATTCAGGTTTTACTTTGCGGAAATTCATATTTATAGAATACAAAATATATTATAATTTGCTTTGTCCGCTTAATGAGTGTGATACGGTCGAACGGCCTGCGCCCAGGTGAGCTCAGCCGTGGTTTCTTCCGACACGTGTTTCAGGACTTCCACGTCCCATCATCAGGGTGCCGCCGCGTTGGTCGAGCAGCGTGATGTCACATCGAGGTCTGGATGCTGGAGCAGCGCCGCAGCACGATGGTCGGACGCTGGAGCAGCGTCACAGGATGCTGGACCAGCGTCGCAGGATGCTGGAGCAGCGTCACAGGATGCTGGAGCAGCGTCACAGCATGATGGTGGCGTGAGACGCCACGACAGCACGTAGACCCTTCTGTAACTAAAGCTGAGAAATGAGTGACTGTTTAGCGGTGCGTCCCGTCCTTTTATAGTAGTAGAGTGGTGGTGGAACTCGTATGTCGTGTCACATCGTATTTTATCGTGTAAACATACGTAATAGAGGGGAATGTGTAACGTCGGTTTGTTCATTCAACAATGATTCATTATTTATATGTTTGATTATTTCTAAACCCTCCAAAACACATAATTTTTGGCCTTTATTACAGGTGTGTAAAATATTAAATGTGTGACTATCGTTTAGGCTGTGTCCTGTCTCTAAGAGATGTTTGCTAAAGAAAAAATAGATCGCGGCCAAAAATCCGGTGTATATAAATTATCATGTCAGGAATGCGATAGCTTTTACGTAGGACAGACAGGACGTAACTTCAATACTCGTTATAAAGAACACATATCAGCCTATAAAAACAAATATCCCGAAAAATCAAATTTCGCCAAACATCTCTTAGAGACAGGACACAGCCTAAACGATAGTCACACATTTAATATTTTACACACCTGTAATAAAGGCCAAAAATTATGTGTTTTGGAGGGTTTAGAAATAATCAAACATATAAATAATGAATCATTGTTGAATGAACAAACCGACGTTACACATTCCCCTCTATTACGTATGTTTACACGATAAAATACGATGTGACACGACATACGAGTTCCACCACCACTCTACTACTATAAAAGGACGGGACGCACCGCTAAACAGTCACTCATTTCTCAGCTTTAGTTACAGAAGGGTCTACGTGCTGTCGTGGCGTCTCACGCCACCATCATGCTGTGACGCTGCTCCAGCATCCTGTGACGCTGCTCCAGCATCCTGCGACGCTGGTCCAGCATCCTGTGACGCTGCTCCAGCGTCCGACCATCGTGCTGCGGCGCTGCTCCAGCATCCAGACCTCGATGTGACATCACGCTGCTCGACCAACGCGGCGGCACCCTGATGATGGGACGTGGAAGTCCTGAAACACGTGTCGGAAGAAACCACGGCTGAGCTCACCTGGGCGCAGGCCGTTCGACCGTATCACACTCATTAAGCGGACAAAGCAAATTATAATATATTTTGTATTCTATAAATATGAATTTCCGCAAAGTAAAACCTGAATCAATTCAATATATCCAGACGGCTAGCATAGCTGATCAGGTCAAATTATACATCAAAATAACAAAGCTACACCGATTAGCGGTGCAAAATGTTTGGTTCAATCAACAATGCAAACACTTTAATGTTATTCCAAACTACATACATATAAACTCCAAAACACATAATAAGTCGGCTAATATTGCAATACAAAAGGCACAAAAAATATGGCTTAACGAAGAGTCACGTTATTGGTTTAGTGTTAGGGACAATTTAAAATTACACTTAAAACTACTATATTCGGAACTTACATATAATTTACATAATGTAGAATTCGATCTAGTTGATAATAAAGCCAGAGACCTGGCATCAAAAGTAGTATACAAAAAGAAAATCAATCAATCAAAGAAATTAGAAAAATTAATACAGAATAAATCGAATACACAGATAAAAGAACAAAATAACTCTACACAACACACTTTCTATCCGCGTATCAAAAATCTTACTGAAACTCAATTCACGGAAAACGAAATTTGTCTATTAAACAAAGGTATCAAATACAATTTGAATCAAAAAATTACACAAAAATCAATTGAATTACTAGCTGTAGATACGGAAGTTGCCATCAGCACAAACAAAAAATCGAGCAATAAAAACTTAATTAAAGGAATAACTGCCCAACAAATACACACACACCTATCTCAGAATAATAAAAATACAGTTTCCGAATATAGTACGTTAAAATCTATTCAACAAAAAATAACTACAGATGATTTAATATTAACAAAAGCAGATAAAGGCAATACCCTGGTGATACTCAAACATAACGAATACAACAATAAAGTAAATGATATCATAAATACAGACGAGTTTACACAATTAAAATCAGATCCCACCAATAAATACACCGCCGAATTAAAAAGAGCTATTGTGTCGTCAACCTATCTATTTCCAAATCCATCTATTTCTAAACAAAAATTTGTACCAATGAATCCACAAGCCCCTATACTATACGGCCAACCAAAAATACACAAAGATGGTGATCCCATACGACCTATCGTTTCATACATATGCGCTCCTGCGTATAAATTAGCAAAACACCTCAACTATATAATAAAAGACAAATCAAATTTTAAACCAAAATATAGTATAAAAAACGCTTTAAATCTAATAGATAAAATAAAAGATATAAACCTCCCTCCAAATGCAAAACTCATATCATTAGACGTTGAAAGTCTTTTTACAAATGTCCCTTACCATGAAAGCTTACAAATCATAAAAGCCAATTTCAACAAACAAAAACTAGACCCATCTGAAAGTCAGGATATCATTAAATTAATTGAACTATGTATGAAACAAAACTATTTTCGGTTTAATAATAAATTCTATAATCAAAAAGAAGGGTTAGCTATGGGATCACCACTTAGTCCATTGATGGCAGATATCTTTATGGATAATTACGAAAATAAACATATTATTGGAAACAACAACATTCAATATTACTATAGATACGTTGACGACATAATCATTTGTTGGATAGGAACTACAAGACAGTTAGACAATTTCGTCAAAAAACTTAATACAATCCACCCTAAAATAAAATTTAAACTAGAAATCGAACAAAATAAATCATTAAACTTTTTAGACCTCACGATCACCAGGGTAGAAAGTAAACATGAATTTAGTATCTATCGCAAACCGATATATACAGACCTTACTATACCATCTACGTCTAATCATCCATGGCAACATAAACTCGCGGCATATCGTTCTATGATACACAGATTGTCGACTGTTCCTATGAACAACGACAACTATAAAAAAGAATTAAACATCATATACCAAATTGCAAAGGCAAACGGATATAATAATAAATTAGTCAACAATCTCTTAAAGAAAAAACAAAACAATAATATCAGAAAATGTTTATATGCGATATCACCAAAGCGAGCTGAGCGATATACCGCGAGTTTGTCATATATAGGTCCAATCACGGAACAAATATCTAAAACACTACGTAAATATGATATACATGTTGCCTATAAGACGCGAAATAAACTAGGTCAAATTTGTAATGCTAAAGAAAAAATAGATCGCGGCCAAAAATCCGGTGTATATAAATTATCATGTCAGGAATGCGATAGCTTTTACGTAGGACAGACAGGACGTAACTTCAATACTCGTTATAAAGAACACATATCAGCCTATAAAAACAAATATCCCGAAAAATCAAATTTCGCCAAACATCTCTTAGAGACAGGACACAGCCTAAACGATAGTCACACATTTAATATTTTACACACCTGTAATAAAGGCCAAAAATTATGTGTTTTGGAGGGTTTAGAAATAATCAAACATATAAATAATGAATCATTGTTGAATGAACAAACCGACGTTACACATTCCCCTCTATTACGTATGTTTACACGATAAAATACGATGTGACACGACATACGAGTTCCACCACCACTCTACTACTATAAAAGGACGGGACGCACCGCTAAACAGTCACTCATTTCTCAGCTTTAGTTACAGAAGGGTCTACGTGCTGTCGTGGCGTCTCACGCCACCATCATGCTGTGACGCTGCTCCAGCATCCTGTGACGCTGCTCCAGCATCCTGCGACGCTGGTCCAGCATCCTGTGACGCTGCTCCAGCGTCCGACCATCGTGCTGCGGCGCTGCTCCAGCATCCAGACCTCGATGTGACATCACGCTGCTCGACCAACGCGGCGGCACCCTGATGATGGGACGTGGAAGTCCTGAAACACGTGTCGGAAGAAACCACGGCTGAGCTCACCTGGGCGCAGGCCGTTCGACCGTATCACACTCATTAAGCGGACAAAGCAAATTATAATATATTTTGTATTCTATAAATATGAATTTCCGCAAAGTAAAACCTGAATCAATTCAATAGATCTTTATTTGACTAGACTTTACAGGCAAGCACTTTCAAATCAGAATCTACCACCGGATTCGGAAGGTCAGTTTTGCTGAGAAGAATCCGGCAAGAAACTCAGCAATTACTCTTTTAAAAACCAAAAGAATTACATAAAGTTTACATTTCAAATACTAACTTAACATGGATACCTATTTCTCAAAATAATATATCAAAACAATTGATAACACTAAAAAATAATATTAACACATAGACAAGTATATAACGTTGATATTATTATCCAAATTAAGGTTTACTGAAATTAGTCCAGACCTTTATATATAATATAACATTACGCAATCGACATTCCGTTTTGTTCCCATGGATTGTTCTTTATTTAACGTTTTATGTGTAGTGACGTTGGTTTATGATCTGTCAATAAAAACAATTATTCCTGCCCGTCCCTTTAGTCATGTCTCGTTCTTTTTTTTAAATGCCCCTCATTTAGGGTCGGCAACGCGCGAGTTTTACCCCTGGTGTTGCAATTCCATAGGCTGCGGTAACCGCTTACCATCAGGCGGGCCGTATGCTTGTTTGCCATCTTAGTGGTATAAAAGGAAATCAAAAACACTTTTTCCTCTATATATCGTACAATTTATTTCTGTCTGTAAAGCTAAGTAACATATTAAATTACTCGTAATAAAACTACAAACGCTAATCTCCGTTGAAAATAGCGCATCACCAAATATCACAACACCGTCCCGGCTCCTCTAATCAAACCGTCTTTGATGTCGCCGAATTGTAGAGATGATGTCGTGATCAAAAGATAAAGGGAGTGTCAACTGGGGAAGAGGCAACCTAACGAGGCATTATGCAAAGAAAGTCTTAAAATATAGGAAGGCGAATTATTTGATGACGTATTTGGTATCCTTGGTGAGACAACTTAATAAAACTACTGAGAATATGTATCATATAATTTTATATTTGTTATATAAAGCTCTCCGGTTTAACACACACTAGTGACCCGTCCCGGCTTCGCACGGCCAGCGTTAGCCATATAAGTTAAATACCTTCCTCTTGATTCACTCTATCTATAAAAAATACGGAACCCTAAAAACGCATCAAAATCCGTTGCGTAGTTTTAAAGATATAAGGATACATAGTGACAGACAGACAGCGCAAGCGACTTTGTTTCATAGTATGTAGTGAAGCGATATTACATAGAACATTATGTATAATTATTTACCTCGCAGTGTACATAATACAACAAAAGTTTCCCTCATCAATTCGTATCGTACAATTTATAAGCAGGAAGATATTGTTCCCGCCTCGGTATTAATTTGAATAGGACCCCATTAAATGCGTGTCCCGACGACAATGGTATGCAACCAAATGAAGGGCGCAATCCCAAGCCACTTCCGGTGATCCTTCGGTAATTATTCCCCGCCATAATATTTCCATAGCGCCACAATTATCCGCCGACAATGAACTGCACAATACAAGCCTTCGAGCAGTTCGAAGCCTCGGGAAACCTCCTTTGTTACTCCCAGAGATGTGAACTGCATTTAACTTTCATTTCTAGCCCTGTTTAATACGGTCCATAATTGCTCGTGAACATTATGAGATACGTCTTATTACTTCCCACTGCTGTGTTAGCCTCTGAAAGTAATAACTCATCTTTAATGGTGATTACATTACAATTTATAGGATTATATTAGTCGTATATTTTTAGTGTTAGAAAATTAATGCACGTTTTATCTTGCTCTTGGGATTCTGCTGCTTCTCTCTTATAGAATAGCTCTTTAACATGTTTAGTATCATTCTGGTAACATTACCAGTAACAATCTTTATTCATATAAATCATCAGCCTATCGGGGTAGGCAGTGAGTTTAGAGCGCTTCACTCTTGACTTGCACATTTTTACTTCGACAATCATCAACCTCTTCATACAAGCCCGCCGGTTCCGCTTTACATTCATTGAGTATTCCTTCCTAGAGAGTAGACCTTCCTCGGTTAATTTTATTGTAAAAGCAACCCCATATCATATATAAATAAGGTCACATTTTCATTTTAATCGTGCCGAGTGACACATCAATCAGTGCACCAATATTGGCGCACGACACGCGACTATCGATTCGGTCCAATCTACGAGCTCGTATCGGCTAATTTGTCCCGATATTTATCGAGCAAGCGAGTCTTGCCGGATTGATGATATCGATTACTCAAGTGCTCGTCATGTCTTGTCGTGTCTTATGAGGCGTTCAAACATTTGTGTACATTTGATGAATTATTAATATTATTATTAAAAATAATAATATTATTAATATTATTATTAAAAATAATAATATTAATAATTCATCAAAGTACGCTCATGCAATTGCTCGATGAAATTGAATAGCATTTCACTTTGTTTTAAATTTAGAATGATATTTTATCTTGTTCTTCCTAACTATATGGCAATCAATCCACTTCAAGCACTGCCAGTATCGAATGTAAGAGAATATTTATGTTGAATTCGAACATACATTTGATTTTTTTTTATAGAATTGAGAATACAATTTAAATTGAATTTAGAATAGAACATAAAATTTTAAAATTGTTCTAATGAAAAAACATTCAATATTTCGATTACATGCTTTGATTATTGTGATGACATGTTAAAAATTTATACAAAATTATAAATATTTAGACCAAGAACTTTGATTAAATACTTTATGATCAAAGATCGAGAAGTTATATTTGAGTATCCACATATAGTAGGGTAAATTCAGTGCTAGACAAATATGGAGAAAAAGTTATGCAAGTCAAGAGTGAGATAGCTCAGTGCATGCTCTGAAACCGAGACCTACATTGATGATACTACCTACAGTGATATTTTCAAATCGTTCGAAACTCGTAATGTCTAAATACGTAGGTACCTAGAATAAGTTCTTGTCTCTTACAGAAGTTCCATTAGTAATTTGTCGCGATGTTAATCTAGAAGGCGGCTGCCGCTCACAGCCTCCGATCGGTGATAGCTAGAGATATGGCCGCGACAGGCGAACTGGGTTTGATAGAGCAAGTGGATGATTACACCGAACAAAAGCGCCTGATTTATTTTAATAGCATTACATTCTAAGGTACTAATACATCATTTTGAACAGGAGCTAATTACAACTACTGACATAAAATTCTAGACCACGCTTGTATTAAAGCATGGGGTTCTTCAAGAAGGGTGTGAAGAGATTTTTGAAGGGTCGGCAACGCGCGTCTAGCCACTTTCGAAGCAAAACCGAAATCAGTTTAGATATCTCGCGGAGTGTTGATAAACTGTACGAGCAACCACTTTAGCTACACCTGTAGCCTTATCAACAACAACTTTCGACTGCATATTCGTATCGCTTGCGACTATTTTTGTATGGGATAATTAACAGCGCTGCGCCGGCGGCATAAGTTGAACTAAAATTTGTATGAAAATTTTGACAATTCAAGAGTTACAAGTACAGGACTTACAGGACAGTAGAAAGCCGACATCAGGCCTACACAGCCGGTCCGTCACAGTAACATGGCCACCTGAGGAATCACCAGTTGCTTTATGTTCCGCGCGAGTGCACTCCGCTGGTCACGTGACGCCGGCATTGTTCACACGATGTATTCAGCGTTATTCATCGCGGGACATTATCGTCCACACACAAAGGGGATGGATTGAAAGGGCTGTGGCTTGTTACACAATCATGGAAATGCTATTGCCGAAATGTATACATATATATACTAGTAGCGTTACTAGTTTGATTGTAAAAGGTAACTAATTACCTAGGTGTGCGAGGGGGAAAGCAAATTTATATTAAGATGAGTATTTTCGAGTTGTCAGCGGACAGACAGACAGAAAACGTTACGTCACTATCACTATCACTACGTAGTATAAAACAGTCGCTACCCGCTGTCTATGTGTCCCTATGTATGCTTAGTTTTATATAACTACGTAACTGATTTTGATGCGCTTTTTTAATAGATAGAGTGATTCAAGAGGAAGATTAATATGTATAATTAATTTGTGTTTTGATGGTGTTTAACTATATGGCTTACGCTGGCCGTGCGAAGCCGGGGCGGGTCGCTAGTGTTATCTACGCTAATAATATTATAAAGAGGAAAGATTTGTATTTTTGTATGTAACGAATAAACTCAAAAAGTACCGGACCGATTTCAAAAATTCTTTCACCGTTAGAAAGCTGTCACATTATCACTGAGTAACATAGGCTATATATTATACTAGCTGCCCGCCCCGGCTCCGCACGGGTGGACACAATATGTATTTGATAAATGTCTATGCTCCGAAACTAATGTCTACCCGTGCGAAGCCGGGGCGGGCCGCTAGTAATAATTAAAGATATAGCGTGTTTAAATAACCGTAGAACTGAAATGTGATATTGATTTGTTTATTCACTGCGACGTTTCGTTCACAAATAGTATGTATACCTACATTGAAGAACCAAAATTAAATTTATTCAAATATTATTTTTTATTTGAACTGAATAAATCCTGTACAGTATTATTAAATCAAACAATGCGAGTGATTCCCATTAAAGAATACTCCAGTGGCCTACATTAGGTGTTGAAGGGCGGTCGGGCGGCGCTGGGGCGGGCGCCGGAGCGGCGTCAGTCGACCGTAAACGCTTTGTTTGCTCGGGGCGGTTTCCATTCGTGTGATCGGGATTCAATCCCCGCTTCACTACGGATCACTGAATTGTGATTGAATAGTCTCTGCACACTATTCAATGGAACCTTCGATACAAACTTAGGGCATTTTAATTAACATATTATTTGAAAAAGCCCAGCCTAACAAGACACTTATGAACTTTAGTACCGGTTCGGGAAAATAGCCACCTAAGAAGAACCGGCAAGAAACTCAGTGCTCTGTCTTTTTTTATGTAACTATCATAATAATAATATAACAAAAATAACGTTTATTGGAATCATGATATGACAATATAAGCTCTACCTGCGGCTTCACCCGCATGGTTTTAAATAAAGATAGGCCAATACACATTACAGATATTCTATCATATATAAAGGAATCGCTGAATTTGTTGCTACGCGCAAATCTCGACAGCAGCTGAACCGATTTCGCTAATTCTTTTTTTAGAATATTCCTTGAAGTACGAGGATTGTTCTGACGGCAAAATGCCTGAAATAGTCTAAAAATGGGTAGATATTTGATAAATGTATAGCCGTGCGAAGCCGGGACGGGCCGCTAGTTATTAATACAATTATTGGCGAAAGGCGAACATTTCAAAACCCAACCTAATTTCCAAGGCGATAAAACTGATTGTACAATGAACTCACTATCACCGCGACCAGAAGCACGTTAAGCAGATTTAACAACCCATAATACTTCACACAAACAATAGACAGAATTGCCGAGCTTAGTATGCACATAGGACAATAGACATTCAACTTTATTGCACGGAGTTTAGGTTGGTAATAACAGCGGGGTGTTAGAACAATGGACAACTTGCCGGTAAGCGTTTGTCAGCAAATTATTGCGGCTGTAACGGAGTGTTGAGTTGTTCTGTCAGCTGTTACACCATTATGGTACCCGTTTACAGTTTATGTACAATAAGAGGATATCATATTTGATGTTTGCTATTAAGTATTCACTGAAATTTTAATTAATTATAATATATCTTGACGCCTACCCATAAAGGTCTCCGAAAGGGTAGGCAGAGGTGTGACTACACCCACTTTCCACCGAAGATAATTTGGTGCTAACGTGACAGATGGTGAGTCCGTCGCCGTCTCTTAGGCACTACATACGTCCTTGAATTTGTTCTCAGACGTATGCAGGTTTCCTCGCGATGTTTTCCTTCACTGTGAAGTTTGTTATTTGGACATGGAAAGGTTTTTGTATTTGTTAAGTGTGAAAAAAGCTATTGTCGAATGCTTATATAATAATAATAAAAAATCCTGAACCTGTAAGGAACTTATCCAAAAAAATTGCCAAGTCACGCCGAGAGCTCCGGATTAAAAACATACTAGACTAAATGACAAACTTAACTTTGCCGGTCGATCCCTAGACATGGCTATTGCACCAACTGCAAATAATACGTTTGTAATAGTAAATTCGCTCTTTTTTTGGAAATATAAAAATACGTACTGTATGATCATTTCAAACGTTTACTTGTTGCCATTAAAATTGCAACATTCTATCTATTACGGAACATGAACTTACAACCCGCTGACAGACAGACGGACGGACGGTCGGCAAAGTCTTGGTAATATGGTTTCATTGGTTACCCATCGGGGACGGAACCGTAAAAACCAGACTGCAAAAATCACCAATACCGTGCCGTATTCCACTCCCACCCATAATGTTAAGATAGATCTAGCGACACAAAAAAACACTAAAAACGAAAGAGGCGTGCGTGCAAAATAAGTTACACACATACCTACACTCGACAAACACAAACCTTCCTTTACCGTCGGGTAAAGATACTGAGCGTTAATATGAAAATCCCTTTTGAAATGAAAACCAGGATAAGAAATTCGTTTGACATGACACCGCGCCCGAATTCTTTGTCCACGCTAAGTGGATTGTCGGAAGCAGTCTTGAAAGGTTAATCTTGCTCAGAGCAATTTAGTGATGGACAGAGTCAAGCCAGGTGGCACGAGGGCGAACAATTTATCAAAGAGATTACGTTAGGCTCGTTACATATTACAGAAGGCAGCGGGCACCTGCGGCCCTACATTCTTTAAATGCGACAGGACGGTGCCTTTGGGGTGGCTTTAATATCAAACAGTAGATAAAGCTCCATCTAGGATAAGTAAACACATGCTTCGTTATTTGGATGAAAATACCTTAAATTTTTTTTATACCACTAAGGTGGCACCCAAGCATACGGTCCGCCTGATGGTAAGCAGTCACCGTAGCTTATAGCGCTAATACCAGGAATATAACTAACGCTTTGCCAACCATGTTGTTGACACCCCTTCTTGTAAACCGCAAGTCATAGTCGCAAAACACTAACAGTATCTTAATTATACAAATACAGAATTTCCGCTAGTATTTTTTGAGGACTACGTTGTTCTACTCGTATTTGTCAGTAAGCCTAGCTAGGTGTCAGGTTGAATCCCCGTATCTGAGGAAATACTCATGTGATATAATTGTGTTTGCCGAGTATCTGAGTGTTGGTTATGAATGATTCTATAAGTAGCCTAGAGATACTTTTGACAACGTATTCGTATCGCTTCAGACAATTTTTTTATGGGAAAGCGCTGCGTCGACGGAAAGTGGAACTAAAAATTCATATATGAGAGTTACGTTTTCTAATACGCAGTGGAAAGATGTTCCTGCTACAAGTCATGTTGTCCTACTTATCCGGTATCCATACAAGCTTTACTTACTGTGATTCTAGATGGCGCTGTGTGATAGTGCCTGAGCATTAGTATTGCTCAAGTGAGTTACCTAGAGTCTATGGGAACCGATTTAAAAAGTACTTTAAAGAAACACTCACATGAGTAAGAGGTCATCTATATTGCCATAAGCTGCTCATGTACCAGTTCGCGGGAAGAACTCTGAAAGAATTTCAACTGAGGTACTGTTCGTTGTTGTGTTGTGCCACGCTCCGAGTCCAGGGTGGGACCGAAACGCGTTATTTATTTTGTTTATCTATCATTGTCTACCTTCCGCTTTGGTAAATCCTGCCGATATTTCAACACATTTTCTTTGGGCATTTGTATGTACAAATTGGTCAAGTTTTCTTTAGATTTATTGGTTCGGTAGGCTTTAGATAAACGGCTGGCTTAGGTCTCCTGGCAGTTTTAGGGTTGACACATTCTATGATTCATGTGTGTAGGGCTTCCTCAATGCTCAGTGTGGTGTTCATTAATTTCGATTTATTTCGTCGGGAGATAAACGAAATAATTAGTTACAAGATGCACGAGTAATAAGTAAGGACAAGCCATTACATGGTATTCATTAAAAATATTGATCGGCAAGAGGAATGCTGTCACAACGATTTTATTGATGACGTTAAAAACCCACCAGAAATAAGGATAGCATGTAAGTCAAGAATTTACTCCTTGTGTAATACAACTTGGCTGCGATAGATCACCAGGCTATGGTACTTTGGGCTTCGTTGGTTTTTTTATGACATCAATGTTAAGGTTTCCCAATAACACAGTTTGTCAACCTTTCGCGATCTATCAATCTTAGGCCGGTGGCCGGTAGGCGGTGGTCCTGACTGACAGTCAGTTTGTGACCGCGGCCGGTGCAACTTGGTCGAAACGTCGAGGTTAATAATTTAATATCACGTATAACCCTCGCTTATTACATTAATATCACATTACATGGCGATCAATGTTGTTAAGGTTACCGACCTAGAATAGTGAATGAAACACAATTTCCGTATGTGAATGCATCACTATCACTACATATTATAAAACAAAGTCGCCTCCCGCTGTCTGTCTGCCCCTATGTATGATTAGATCATTGAAACTACGGAACGAAATTTAGATTTTTTCTAAATAGTGAGATTCAAGAGGAAAGTTTTTAAATATAATTCATTTAGGTTTGTGTTAATACGTACGAAGCCGGGTCGGGTCGCTAGTCGCTAGTCTGTTATAAAACAAATAAGTAAGTATCTATCTACAAAGTGTGATTATGTGTTTCTATCAGCACGTATTACGGCCATAGATCATGTACCCGCTGTCCAACCGCAGGTGGACATCCAGAAATAATGGTAATGGCGACCCAGAATGGACGAGGTGAAAAATAAACACGCGCCACACGCCACGCGCCTCGCACCACGCGGCGAGATTTAGTACGTGACACACATTTAATGTGCTATAAAACATATTTACTGTTGTTATTATGGTATATAATAATAATAATACATTGTCACTATATAGGTATTTCAACATAAAAATAATTTTATAACCAAAATGTAGGCGTATATAAGATGGTTGGAGTTATAGCACGGAATTTATAAGATTAATTTGATTACTTTTACTGATTATTATTGTTTGGACATCATCACACAGCGCCATCTGGTTCCAAGTTTAGCTAAGGGGGGCGTCGAGCTTTTTTTTTAAAGGGGGCGTTGCACCAAAGTTTGAGAAACACTGCACTAGACCAAGGCGCTATGATGGCGATCAAATATAAAAGAGATAGGCACTTACCCGCCACTTCATTATTAGCAGGCGAGACTAAAATAAAAGTTCACAAAACGTTCCACGTTTAACCCGCTCATTTAGACAGGGGGTGGATAGTACCGACGCCTCATTTCCTGCTTTCAGTATTCACAGCGGACGAGCGAGGGTTAATTTAAAAACTCACACGTCTGCCTTTCACTACATAAATAATCACATGTAAAAATACATACAGCCGATTTTTTTTTTATATGTTCATCCCTCATCCCTAGCGGCAACTTCATCTCAGTCCTCTGTGACGATAAATGTAGAGTTAGTATGCGACTGAAGGACTTGTAGCCATGTCATGAAAAAATAAATAATAAGATACATGTATTGTAGTTCCACGTAACAGACATAAATTGCTATTTTAAGCAAGCTCTGGTACGCTACAATGACGGACTTTTAAAAATAATTATAATATTTTACATTTACGTTTCGTGTTGGAAACATTAGCGAGTACAAATTGTACGCAAATTAAATTTTCAGAACGTCATACCTACCGTGTTTAATACAGTCGCTAGCGTTAATTACACTGAAATTAATTAATTTAAAACAAATTAACTTTCGCACAGACGGGAGTTAATTAAAACGTAATTATTGTTCGGTTATTGTCTATTGTTGTGTAGGTACACGGAAACATTGTTAGTACTATCATTAACGTTATTTAATTAGTATCGGACGTGTGTTTGATTATTTTAAAAGCACTCACTATATCTGCAGGAGCCGCTTAAGTCACTTTATTCACTTACTGAATCAATTGCAAAAGATACCTGCAACAAGCAAAAAACATTGTTACTGTCAGTAGAACTATTACGGCCATTAACAAAAAATAATACTGTTATTCGGTCTTCAAGCCCGTTCATTCGATGTCCATACCATAGCGGTCACTGTGGCAATTATCAATCCCCATTTTGTAATGTCCGCAATATTGGATAAAAAAAGTAAGTTAACAAAACTGAAACCCGACTGCGGAATAATCACGCTCTAAAAAGTATCAAACAAGAAAATATTCTCATTTGATATGTTTTAATGTTTAAAATACATTTCTTCACAGGATTCACACTGCTGAAGTTGTATGTATTCAATTATAACCTACAAAATACTACGCCTTGTCCACGCACTACATGTTTAAAAATTCGGCGTCACTTTGTTGTTCGCAAAGTTACATCTACCTTTTATATTTAATCTTAGGTAATAAACAACTAGCTTTTCCCCGCGACTTCTCCCTGCGTATCAATATAGTATAGTATTACCCGGTTTCTCGTAGGAATTAAGCATTTTCCCGCGGTAAAAAGTAGCCTATGTTCATCAGGGATAATGCCGGCTTCTAATACTAAAAGATTTTTTCAAATTGGTCCAGTAGTGTCGGAGCCCTTCAATACAAACAATCAAATCTTTCCTCTTTATAATATTCGTGTAGATAAGAATTGATCAATTTCACAATAGCTTAGAAGCCTAATTAAAGTTTTATGGACGACTTCCTGAAACTAAGGGCTCAGCCAACTCTCTTTAAGAGCTCAATTCACTAGTTATTAAATTACCGTTCACAATCCCCCTTGAGGAACGGTCCTCCCGAGGGGATGCAACAGGTCCTAGTGACGTGGCCCACCAGGCCGTGACGTCATTAAGGCTGTAGCTATAGAACCTATGCAACTGATAGTATTGTAGCGAGGTAAACACTTGAAATTAATATATACATACATACAGACCATCACGCCGAGTCCCTTTCGAATATGCGGAGAGTGAGTGAGAAAGCGCATTTTGTCTTCTTCTTCTTCCTAACTATGGCAATCAATCCTCCTCAAGGACAAATTTTGGCCAGTGACGAGTGTAAGAGAATTAGAGTTTATTTTTTTTGTGTTTGTTGCATTAGAATGCCTAGTGTCATGCATTTCTGGAGACAATTCATGGCAGTAGCAGATAGCAACATACCTTTAGGTCAGAGGTAACCTATTGACCAAAATGATAAAACAGAGGGCGCCTTTTTTCACCTGTTTTGATTATTCTTAACTAGATGTTACCCGCTACTTCGAGCGAACTTGTTTAAAGAATAAAGTAGCCTCCCTCCCTCCCCAGGGTATAATCTATCTCCTTGTCAATTTTTATTACGATCGGTTCAGCCGTTTAGTCGTGAAAAGGTATCAAACAAACAGTTACTTTCGCATTTATAATATTAAAATATCCAAATCAATCTCTTCATACATCGCCGCCGTTATAGACAATCTTATCGATATACTTTATTTAATTAGCAAAACCAGAAGTAATCGCTAAAAGTTCCGCCATCTTGATCCAGCGACAATATAAATCTATTCTTGTACTCGATTTAATACTCTTTTCCAACTTCAGGAAGCCGTGCTCGAACAAAACACTGAGTTAATTTCAAAGGACTTTTGTCGAAGTTTTTATAAAAGCACCAGCGGTCTATTTGAAGATGGATCTCGGACGGAATTACGAGACCTTATTGAGGATAATACCGATTACAATTTGTATTCCTTTGTGCCGCAAAAGGTCAATAAATGGTGTTCTCTATGCTCAGCTGGCATTTGAACTGGATGCTAACGTAATAATGTACTTGTTGCTAAAATTATTATAAAATGACAATGGGTAAAATTCTCTTCTCACACACTAGCCTAAACACCACCAAATTTTATCTTCACTGCGCTTAATGCTGTCAAATCAAATTAATGTCACAACGATGAACAGTTTAGTTTTAATGAACAAACTGAATACGGTGAATATTTTAGTTTAGATTTAGTCTAGTCATGTGAACCAGAGAATAGGCACCAACGCATGTCTACGCTAATATTAGGTCCTTACATATGAAATTGGCGTTTTGTATGGGAGGAACAAAAAGTCGAATATTTTTTAATATAATATATTTAATTAATCAAAGTATGAACCATTATTTTCTATGCACTTTTGCCATCTCATAGGTAGTTCATTGATCCCTTTACTAAAAAAACCAGTCGGACGGGAATCAATAAAATCTTTGAAGGCGATTTGGACTGCCCCATCGGAGTTGAATTTTTTCCCTTGCAAGAAGTTATCCAAATTTCGAAAAAAATGGTAATCTGTTGGAGCAAGGTCCGGGGAGTACGGAGGATGTCTTAGACTTTCCAATTGAAGCTCTTCTGATTTAGTAGCCGTCTGTAGCGCAGTGTGTGGTCTAGCGTTGTCGTGAAGCAGCAGTGGCGTGGAGCGATTGACCAGCCTAGGTTGTTTAGCCGCTAGCTTTTCCATCATGGTTTGCAATTCCTGACAATTGACATCAGCCGTAATAGTCTGGCCAGATTTGAAAAAACTGTAATGAACAATACCGGCACTAGTCCACCAAACGCTTACAAGTAACTTTTTTGGGGTTAATTTTCGCTTGGGGCAGGATTTGGCTGGCTGGCCAGGATCTAACCATTGCGCTGAGCGCTTCCGATTATCGTAAAGAACCCATTTTTCATCACAGGTAATGATTCGGTTTAAAATACCTTCATTATTGTGCCGGTTTAGTAATGTAACGCAGCAGTCGACGCGCGTTTGCCGGTTTGTTTCAGTCAATTCGTGAGGTACCCACCTTTCAAGCTTTTTAATCTTCCCAATTTGCTTCAAGTGAATTAAAACAGTTTTATCACTAACATTGCAGCCTGCAGCTAACTCGGACGTGGTTTGCGATGGATCCGCTTCCACAATAGCCTTCAACTCTTCATTATCAACTTGAGTCTCAGGCCGTCCACGGGGCTTGTTCTGCAGGTCGAAATTTCCAGAACGAAAACGTTGGAACCAAAAACGAACTGTGTTTTCTTTTGCAACACGACCGCCATACACATCATTCACCCTTCGAGTTGTTTCCGCAGCACTAGTGCCACGGCGGAACTCGTACTCGTAAATAATGCGATATTTAAGGTTTTCCATTTTGTACAATGAGTGACGCAAACAGAAAAAAACAGAAGAAAAAAAACAAATGAATGACGATCATCGAAGCACAAATACATGAGTCTATAGCTGTACAAATTTGAATTTGGAATTCCTTACCAAAGAGGAGAAATTCGTGATTAAAGTGGCCAGTACGAAAAACGCCAATTTCATATGTAAGGACCTAATATTATAAAGAGGTTAACTTTAATAGACAATGATAGATTAGCGAGCATACCGAAGTCACCGAGTAAAAAACGACCTTTCGAATCCGGTGGCAGATTGTGACGATTTGAAAATACTTATTTGTAGTCTAGTCAGTAAAAATGATTTTGAATTTGACTTTCAATAGTATAGTCTTGCAATTTTCACACTACAAATTCACATTGTCAATTTGTCAAGTTTACACGTCGAGGGTAAATGACAAGCCTATTGGTTCGCAACAGGAACGTAAACTGTCTTATCAACAACCTGAATCCGTCATGAAGTTCCTCCAACCTACATGCGTCACAACTAGCACAATGCATCGCGAGTTGACAGTATGAAAGCTACTGTTGTCAAAGCATGTGGTGCTGTTGTCGGCTACTGTCCATTCACGCGGACTTTATTAACAGGCTCGAGGCAACGTTGTCTTTGACCTAACCTGATTAATATCTCAACTACAGTCTATAGAGATATAAGGGTTGTTGTACATTCGCCACAAAGTAAATTCGTCACGAAAAAAATATGTGTTATTTCGCCACAATTCTAGTTTATGTAGTAAATTTCCAAAATATGAATGTTGATAATTTTAAATTCGTTACAGTGTTATTTTCCGTACGGATAGCAGATAAATTAAACAATACCTAATGAAGTACAATAAAAACGTTGTTTATTTTTCGTAAGCACCAATTTTAATAGTTTACCTTACATCTACATCATGATCACAGTTCTCAAGTGGCTGATTTACCTACAATAATACAATTATAATAAAAACAGTAGATAAACAGTAGGCAGCCAACACGAACATCTATATTTCTTCATACATATCATCACGGCAAGTTCCTCACGGGGTAGGCAGAGAGTATAGAGCGACATTAACAATTTTGACCATTCATCAATCTCTTCGTATTTGAAGAAGATTTATTCAAATTAGGAATTAAAAAGAATTATGGCGTCACCGTTTTCCCGTTCCTAAAACGCTTTGCTTGTACACTTATTTTAATTGATATATTCCCGCCGGCCCCGGACACTTAATAAGATTAGAGTGACCTATGCCCGGGCCAAAGAGATATGTCGTCGATAAGGCAGCCACCAGCGTGGCAGATTACTGGTGATATAAGCCCCGGGCGAAAGGCTTAGCCTACATCTTAATCGATCTCGGATGACGTCACTGACTAATGACCCGTCCCGCGTATTATATTCACGCATCTTGTTCTAATCTGGATCAGATCTTGCAGAGCAGATGAGATGTGACTAATCCTTTTAGCCGAGCCTTCAACGATATATTATTATCAGTACTGAGAGCAATAACATCATTCGATTAGATTACGTATTGAAAAACTAACTCTCAAATTTTCCCTCAAAGTAGTTGAAAGCAGTACGAATACCAAGTCGAAAGTTGCTCTTGCTGAGGGCTCTGACGAGCTGTTGCGCCGCGATTATAACGCGTGCATAATTAAGAAAAAAAAACTATAATATTTTTTTTCCGTAAAACCCACCGAATACGGAATACTGTTTACAAAATGCAATCTGTTTTGTGAAAACTATTTGTTTCCGCATAGTATTTAGGACGGGCGGGCCATGTATGACGAGATTTCCGTGTTAGAAGCAAAAGAGGGTGCAAGTTAGTTTCGATAATGAAATCTCTCGCCGCCGAAGTCCCAAAGGAGTACAGCATGGGGTTCTTCAAGAAGGGTGTGAAGAGATTTCTGAAGGGTCGGCAACGCGTAAATGATAGCCCTGGTGTTGCAAGCGTCCATAGGCCACGATCACCATCAGGAAGGCCGTATTCTGGCCGCCGTAGTTTAAAAAAAAATAACATTGAAAAAATAACGAAGTAGGTTGTATTTCTATCCGTATCACAAAAATACATACATACACATATCATCACGCCAAGTCCCTTACAAAGGGGTAGGCAGAAACAGAGCGATATTTCATCTTGAGTAGCACATGCACAATTACAAACCTCTTATGCTTCTTATACATAAACATATTTCTTGTAACGTAGCAGATAACTGCTACTGATAACGTCTTCACCTACATCAACCTACTAGTTCCACAAACATAGGTGTTCCATACATTTGTCAGTAAATATTTGAACGTAGGTGTACCCTTTCAACGAAGTGCTCCGAGTACGCCGCCCTGAGACTGGCTGTGCCTTCAGTCAGGCTGACGAGGGTAGAGCCTCACTTAGCGGGTCACGACTAGGAGTGGTTTTGAAATTAGCAGCGGGCTACTTTACTGGAACTTTTGTGCGCTTCTCATTCAGGTGAGCTACTTCGTTCAGGAATTTTGAGGTGAAACAGCTATTGCTCGCTGTAGAACTTTTATGCCGTGACGGCAAACGACATGACAGTCTTAAATAACGTCTTGCCACCGCTACATCACCACTCTCGGCTTTTTTAAAGATGCACGTCTACTATACACTTGAATTCAAATCAGCCGGGCGTCCCGCAAATATTTTTTTTTTGTTTCACAATGTAATATGTACGGCTTAATTATGTATATATATGTGTACATAGCACAAACCAGGTATAAAATAAGTATAATAACTAACTACAATCTTTATTCTTAGGGCAGAGTAATGTCAGAATGTCACTTTATCATTAAGTACTAATCCCAATTGTTTGTTTCGGCTATATAAATTTGAGGACATTGCCCTATTTTCATCATAAACATACTTAAAAAAGCCTATTATTTTTTAATTAGCTTCCGTATTCTTTCAAGTTCCTAATTTGTAAAAAGCTCCCCAACTTCCCCTCCATGAACTCATTTCAAAAGATGTACTTTGTGTTCAAAATAAGTGGGTACTTGGTAAAGTATATATAGGCATTTATTTGCTCCGGCGGTATTCGTAAAGTATTACTGAATTTATTGAAGTGAAAATATTGGACTCTTGGACGGAATTATCCTTATCATTAAGTACGCGTTAATCTAATAAATAATTAATATTATTTGATGAACACCAATATAAAACAAAGTAGAATTTATCCACTGGCTAAAGACGTCAAACCTACTGTAAAATGTTGCCTACACCTGAAATGATAGGCAAAAGGTGAGAGTTTAAAAATATTCTAAGTGTTGTTCCAGTTGAATAAAATAACAATTCAATTTGTTTTTGTTGTTTATTTGCGGTTCAAAAACACCCCACCCGAACTGCGAAAGCAATGCGACTGCAAAAATGGTTTGGTTGTACAAAGTTGGTATTGCTGTTGCGCTACGTTCACAATATACGCACGATAGCCGTATAAAGAAATCCGTGATTAGTGCAACTGGTATGGATACTGGTACTTAGTGGAAAATATGTTGATTTCCTGCCATTAATTTTATGAGGAAGAGACTAGACTTCGTTCTATATAGGATCATTACTCGACGTATATATGTATACTGTTTTATGTATCCATTTCAATGATATTTCAGGGAATCGCTGTTTATACTGAAAACTGCCCAAACGAAGCCAAAATGAGTGACCTAGTTCTGTTATGTTCTACCATATATATCACCGTATGCAGTATCGCAACAGCCATTTTTATAACGAAAAAAATGTAAACAACGTCATAAGAAACGTATCAAACCACATCATGCCACGACACAGAGCACAATCCATTTGTCTCGCTCCAACGCGGCGTATCCCGTATTCCTAATAGATTTGTATTCCGTTATGATTTCCCAGGGGAGCGCCCAATCTCCCGCCTTGCTGGAAAAACCACCATTTGTTAGTGCTCCGTCCGTAGTCGATGCGGCGAGATTTTTAACATGGCTCCTATTTTATTAGCTTTGGAGATACACCGACATGAAGTACGAGGATACGTAGTATAACTATAGATAAATACACTTTCTGAAATATCTTTGATGACATTTGCATAGATATGTATAGTAATGCGCGCTCTGGTGCCAACCCTGTGAGATTTAAAGTAGCTTAAAAGTTAGTTATCCAAACCAGATATTTGAGAAAGGATGTCACTGTTCTATAATTGATTGATATATAAAAATGGCGGGTTTGAGAAAATAAATGTCTTGATTGTTGTGTGGAGTATGAATTACTAGCGATCCGCCCTGGCTTCGCATTGCCAGCGCTTTATATTATTTAGTGATTTATTCCCTTCCGAGTACTATAGTAAACATATAAAAGATAACAAAACCTAAGTATGCTTAGGATAAGGTCAGACCGATGTTGATGTATACACACATACTTACGTATACTCTTTATGTTGAGTGAATCAGAAGAAATACCCGTTTGTTGAAAATGAAACCTTTAAAGCTTAAAAGGAAGCTCATGAGAATTACGAGCTTTGGAAAATGGTGTGTGTGGCACAGAACACAAAACTAAACTGCAATAACCGGTGAATAGATGCAATTAACAAAATAAATTTCGCTTCCACAAAGTTGTGAAAAGGTTAATAGAGACACGTCCTATTTGGCGAGAGAGCGGGCCAATCCGTTCAATGCTTCTGGAGGGTTCAAATGTAAAAGTTGAAATTAAATCCCAACCTGAATGACCATCATTTAAACTTCCAATCGTTTTAGCAAAAAGCTCACCTGCAGGGAATGTACACAGTTTTGGAACAATGGATGGAACATTTTAGATGTTTTCATTTGCCTTTACTGATTTTATAGAAGTATCTTTACAATTTACAGGTCCAATCAATACGACGGAAGCTACAACCACGGGTGAGTACAAGCTACATGACATAATTTGACTAAAAGTTCAAAGCGATGAATAATATACGTGTGAAAGAATACAGTGAAATCCAAGTCCACATTAACCTCATTTCAGTTGCCCTCGATTTCAAGTGTCTACCTCAGCAGAGACACAAACTTATAATAAATGTAGCAAACGATCCAAAGAAATGAGACGACGTGCTCAACAAAGAATAAAGAAGCGTTTCAACGATAGGCAGTTCACAAGGTAAATCACTAGACTCAAACGGAAAAAGGTCAAAACGACAATAACTATTTCTGCCATCTTAGACTACGGCCGATTTAACTGCTGATCGATCTATCAAAGAATTCCAGACAATAATATCACCTACAGCAAATCCATTACGGTAAATCTATTTCCTGGAGCGTGCGCTCGCGTGGAATACCGTTTCAAACAAGATGGTACTAATAAAAAGAAATAGAAAGACTTCTTTGATGTCGACATATTTACTTTATTTCCGAGAGACGCTTATTCCTGAATTTCTTTACATTTTCCTCGGAATTTTCTTTAATATACCGGGGATGTATTATGTGCTGCGATGTGAAAGGTAAACGGTCGAATAAACACCTTCAACTTATGAAAGTTCACGCCGACGAATAATATTTACAGCGAACTTACTGAATATTAATATCTGATAACAGATGCATAACAGAGAGAAAGAGAGAGATCAAATAAAAGTAAAGACGGCAAACCTCAATCAAAACCAAACGACACTGTGTTGACCAGAGTCAATGCAGAAAGTTTGGCAAAAGCAATATATCTTTGTCGTAGACATGCTGCCGATGATAGATGGTAAAGTTTGCTTTATTGCAATTTTAAACCTTACCGAAATTTAATAAAGATTGAGAATTGTATGCCGACGGTTTTCTATCTGTTGATTCTGGGACCGTTCTTGCAATTATTGCTTATTCAATTCTAGCTTTCACAGGAGTTTCGTCTCCGTAGCTCTAGCCAAATATGGTTTTATTTTTGATAAAAGATATCTTTTCTGTACCCCTTACAAAGTGTTGATCAATATGAAATACGACACAGGGAAGTGACATCAGTTACAAAGTTATGAAACCGTTCCGTTTCTACGTTTACATATAGCTATACAAGCAATCCACAACAATAACGAACTAGCAACAACTTGTGGCGTGGAATAATACACAAACAGTGATACTTGAACTATCTCTTTATCACTTTATGGAGCTCGCTTTTCTTACTAGCACTAAGTCTAAGAGATGCTAATAATACGGTAATTTGTATAAAATTTTACGACTAAGGCGCCAATTCTCTCTTCACACACTAGCGCTACGCAATCGTTTAGCTTAGTGCTGTCAACCAACAGTTAGTCCTGTCATAGTAGGGGAGCCGAAGCGGGGATTTTGGGATTTACACGAGCGCGTCAGATTAACATAAGGGGGGTACCCTGCACCATGATGAGTACCTCCGCCATATATGAGCCCTCCATATAGGTCCGCGCGTCTAGGGCACCTTTTTTTAGTTTTCAAACCATCAGTTTAAGAAATATCCTCTCTATCACCGTCAGATTATAGTGTCAGCATGTCTGGGACATCAAGCTGAACCACCTGTAAAAAAAATCTGACGCGCTCGAGTTTTCAAAATCGCTTTTTTGTTTTTTTGCATATTGTATTTTCAAAAATTCATCACGAGCTTGCGTCACGTTCGAATCGTCAGTCTTTCGAATAGTAGCTTTTGTCGGGTTCGCTTAACACCCCCTCTGAAAATCTGACGCGCTCGAGTATGTCCATGTGGCTGTTACATCTACATTTTTTTAAAACTTGCAGGTAGGCGGTCTCCCCACCGGCTTAGGGGGGAATACATCATATAACCTTATTTTCTACCTATCTAACCTTCAAAAATAGGTCCCCATGACGCTCGAGTGAATCCACATTTAGCATCGTGGGCTCCCCGACTATCAGAACGATTAATATTTACAACCGACTTAAAAAAAAAAGAGGAGGTTATCAATTCGACTGTATGTTTTTTTTGTATGTTTGTTACCCGATTACTCCGCCAATAGTGAATCGATTTTGATGATTCTTGACTTCTTGATTGACTTAAATATATGAGTGAGTAACGCTTTCAATAATATTCATTAAAAGCATAGGTGTTGACAGCAATTGTCACATTGGAATTTAAAATTATTTATATTTAGTAGGTATTTTATGTTGATCTTGAAGTCGGTTTTAATTTTTTAATAAAAAGTTTTTAGTTTGAACGAACAACAGAATAGGATAAATATATTTTTAATTTTACTTTTAGTCATGTCAGATGAACCAGAGAATTGAGAACATTGACAGCGCCAGTAGAAATATAAGTATAATAAAGCTAAGACACATCGGCACCAATGAGATACCCTTACCTACCTTCCAATTAAAACTTACTTTTTAATTATTGTCTCAAATAAAGATGACTCCACATTGTCCATTGGACCGCACGCTCGGTCCGCGCCACGCGACAGTGGCGCCGTTAATTGGGCGCCATTGCCGGCGTTGCTATGGCGACCGCCGCGCTCCGCTGGAGCGACACAAGCACCCAGATTTGTTATCGAATGTCATGTACATTATGACATGATGACTTTGGAATAATTCAATTTTGAATTTGGAATACTTTGTCGCGAAATTAATATACAAGACTTACTTTATCATCAAGCCGAGTCCCTCACGGGGTAGGCAGAGAGTATAGACCGCCATTTCAATCTCGACTTGCACAATGCACACCTCTTTAGCTTTTTCTTGACGAGACCGCTGGTCTAGTGGTTAGTACACCTGACTGCTATGCTAGAGGTCGTGGGTTCGATTCCCGCCGGGGCAAATATTTATGTGACAAATTTGTTTGTCTTGCGTCTGGGTGTATGGTATGTATTATAAGTATGTATTTACAAAAAAAAAAGTATATAAGTATTGTATCAGCTGCTGGTGTCCATAGTACAAGCTTTGCTTAGTTTGGGGCCAGATGGCGCTGTGTGATAGTGTCCAAGCATTATTATTATTATTATTCATTCATCAAATTCTTCATACATTCCCGCCAGTTTCGAGTACTCTTAACCTTTCCGTCATTGAGTGCGAAATTAAAAACTTCATTAATTTTAATATGTCGTTCGATTGCGTCAAATTCGATATGTAACAGTTATTCTACCTTAATTAAAACCATTTTGCCATTCCATTGATGCTTCAAAAGAGACTTTAATGATGTAGTAAAGTATAGATCCTTTCCCTACCAACACTAACTGTAAACAAACCACATAAAATTTCATTAAACCGCGAGCGTACGCTCAAAATACAAACTACCAATTTGCACCGGGTCCTGACCACAAAACTCTGTTTAAACTGAACAGATAGTTATTTTCAATTGTGTAGCATCGTCAGACAGCGCGTGTGTGCGCACCTTTATGTACCTATTACTTCGTACATCATAATCGTTATTACTGGCTATTTAGAATAAACTCGATAGCTTTAATAATTATGAAGTCTGATCAAGCGCTTCATTGTTCTCTGTGTTTTGTTTCTTCTATATTCATCAAACTCTTCATACATGCCCACCGGTTCCCAGAACATTTTTACTACGTACTTTTGTCATTTTGTTTATTTTTATGTTGAAGTTTTATTTTAGTCAATTATTGTGTTCAATATTTTTTTTTTTTAATCTAGAAAGTTAGACTTTAGTCTTCCAAGGCTTCTTCTTCCACTCACATTTAGCAATACGTATCTTTCTATCAGTCTCATTAATATTGTATATTAATTATAATCATTGAATGTTGCTTAGAGGAAAGTTCGACAGATATTGAAAAATATGGTTACACTCAGTAACAATAAAAAAAGAACGTTATAACAAGCGAAGATGTATAAATAGTGCACCATTTACGGGTGCTTCAGAGGCAACCGAGACGCTGGCACCCAGCCTAACTGTAAACATGTTTCCGCAGTGAAACACTTAACACTTTGTTTATTTTCCTCACTTAGTTTCAACTTTCACGATCGGGGAAGTGTAATAAATGAAACAAGATGGAAATAAAAGCTTCACCAAAATTTGTTGTTTTATGAGAAAACTTTAACGAACGCTTTTTATACCACTAAGTTGGGATAGCGTCTCCCTACATCTCGCCTCATGGTAAGCGGCTATCGCAGTCAATTAACAGTTGGTCTGGAGGCTGGGGAATAGGGCTAGTTCGGCATGACATCTGTGTGGGCATCAATTACCGAATCCGGTGGTCAATTCTTTTAAAAGTATTTCTTAATAACGTGTAGTAAATAAAGATTATTAATGAACTCCCCGCCGAAGTTCTCCCAAAGGATTACAGCATGGGGTTATTCAAGAAGGGTGTGAAAGATTTTTGAAGGGTCGGCAACGCGCGAATGATACCCCTGGTGTTGCAAGCGTCCATAGGCTGCGGTAACCGCTTACCATCAGGCGGACCGTATGCTAGTTTGCCATCTTAGTGGTATAAAAAAAACAAATTTATTAAGCATTTATTAATGAAATTGTTACAAACCTTTGGCTGCAAAAACACAATATACAAAATATTTAGCCGTAGTATTCAACAATACAACCCTAAATCAAAATCCAGAACCAAAAAAACAACAAGAGTCTGAAACAACAACTGTTAAACTCTGTCCCCCACGCTCGTGAGTAGATTATTCAGTGGCAGCTTCGGGCGGGCGGATTGGGCCGTGAAAGCCTTTTTTCAACGTGTCACTGCGACACGACAGGTATTCATGATTTAGCACACGTGCCCCAATTTGTTCCATTCCACACTATTTCCAAAATAGCACTTTAGTTCGGGGATAATACCGATTGATGGATAACAATGGGAGTTTTGTCACATAGTATCACAACTTATATTTAGAAAAGAAACAATCTTAGGTATGGATTTCATATTGTCTTGATTGATTATTGTCTTGCAATGGACATTCGCTTGTCCTCGTTTTGACAAGGCAAGAATCAAAAATCAAAATCAAAAATCATTTATTCAGTTTAGGCCCTAATAAGGCACTTATGAAGGTCTAAATTACCACCGGTTCGGAAAAAAGCCACCTGAGAAGAACCGGCAAGAAACTCAGTGCTCTGTCTTTTTTTGCATTTAACAATAATTATATAACAATTTGTAACAAAATTCTTCTAGACATTGGTATGAAATTACAAATATCAAAATGAAAGCTACCAAGTTGGTTTTGTCACTGCTTTCATGAAATACATATTTTAAACTATTACAACTACCAGGAGCGGGGAGCCACTTGTGCAGAGTGAGTCTATATATTTCAAGCATTTTTATCATTTACATAATCATTAATTTTATAATAGGCTTTATTTATCAAAACTCTTTTGACATGAGTCTTAAACTTATCATAATTTAATTCGGTAATAGATTGTGGGATTTTATTGTAAAAACGAACGCAGTTTCCCATAAATGATATATTTACTTTTGTTAGTCTAAACCTAGGAGACACACAAGCGCCAAGCTACTGGATAATAATCTAAACTCATCGCTAAAGTACGGATCCTCAAGTGAATATGTTATTTTATGTCATCGTTAAAGAACCACGGCTCTTACTAGCTGTGTGTATTGGGAAAAGGTAAGCTATTTGTATTATTGTGAACAGTACTAGGAATAAAGTCAATTTCAGTGCAAAACAACGCTGTGCATTCGCTGAAATTCACGACCGATTCAGATATACATGTGCAAACAGGGATACTCTGCAGCGTGCGTTGCATATAAAGCTTTGCAATTTGAGTCACTGATGCGCGCTCAGTGAGGATGGGCTGGGGAGAACTGTCTGAGAGTGCTAAAAACGTTTTTATATTTCAAACGTGCCAACGAAAGCGTACAGCCCGGTTGGGTCTTTGTTTTTTTTATACCTCTAAGGCGGCAAATGGTAAGCGGTTACCGTAGCATATGGACGCTTGCAACACCAGGGGCATCACTCGCGCGTTGCTACCCTGAAATATTTATTAAGTTAAAATTTACAGTTCTCACAGAGGGCAGAATCATCAAGCATCAAGCTGCTAACAAACCGGCTAGAATCCATCTAACATAAGCAGTTTTTTTACGATACTATAAAACCTTTGTTACTTAAAGTAATTTGTAAGCATGGGGTGTAAAATTAAAACGTATAGGTACTTTACGGTTTACGACAAACACTTAATACTGGTTAAAGAGTGTGTATCACTTTGCTAAAATACATAAGGTCATCTGAATCAGCTTACATGTTGGTGAAAAATACAATATTTAAAAGAATCCGTGACAATTTACTGGCATTAACAACGTGTTTTACGAGAAACTAGATTTCCCCGTGGTTTGTCCGCAAGCTTACAGATATTTTTTCTGGGTGAATGAAACCATATTTTTTGTACACCTGTCAATGTGTGTGCATATTCGTTACAAACGTCTGTGTGCGACACTTAGTTCACTTCATTTGTTTTATTTTCATTTGACAGTTTATTTAATGAGAAGACAAGATATTTTTATATATGCTTTAACTTAAATAAGCATTTATAAAGATATTTTAAATGTCATATCTATGTTGAACTTCGAAAACATCGTACAATAATTTAATTTAACAAATGCTTAATTAAATGTAGATTTCAACTCGAACAACACTCTGGGACATTGAAATTTAATCGTGTTATAAGGACTCGCGCGTGAGGTAATGTAATGTACATACATTTACAGGTAGCCCTGCCAAATTAGGGAGGCCGCGGAGTGGGCCGCGGTCCTAAACAGCCTCCACAGGGACTTCAATTAGCCCAGTGGGATAATCCCATAAAACACCTGGCATTACATTACACCGTTGCTGTAAGTTAAATAGCTTTTAATATAATAGATTATTTTCCACCGCAAGACGGATTCATTTAAAAATGCTGATTAATTACAAACGCTTATTTCTTTTCGTTTGTCGTTAGCAAGATACAGACAGACATATGAGTAAATTATACTAATAGTGAGTCAACTCCTTTGAAGTGTCAAAAGTAAAGTATCTTAAGGCTACGGTGACTGCTCACCAAGAATTCGTCGGAAATTAGACAAAGCGGTTGAGACTTTTTCCAGCGTCTCGTAAATTGTGTTATAGTGATGTTTAGTGTGTAATTTCAGTGTCAATATGGGCAGTGAAGTTTCATTAAGTGACTCATTTATAGGGAAATTGGGAATATTGTTGTAATATTATTATTTTAGTCAATAGGTTACCGCTGACCTAAAGGCATGTGATGATATGCTACTGCCGTGGATCGTCTCCAGAAACTCCAATAAACATTAGAATGAAAATTGAGAAACTTGAAAATTCTCTGACACTCGGCACTGGCCAAATTGCTGCTTGAAGAGGATTGATTGCCATAGTTAGGAAGAAGAGGAAGAATCTGACTATAAATAACTTATTCAACCGTCATGAATGCTAAGAAGTATGATGTAAAAAGTTTCCATTGGGCAACCCTTAACATAATTTATGTAAAAACAGGCCGGGTGACAAGAACCGCCTCTGATGATATAAAAAGGCCTGTTGACGCATGCCTTCGCCCCATTTTTGCACGTCTGGGCTCGCCTGATCGACAACCAATTGGGACATTCGAATAAAACGCTATGTAATTCGGGGTCCGTGGAAATTCTTTCAGGGGTAATTTGGGACGACGCTGTTCTTTCATTGTCCCTGTGGTTAGGTGAGGAGCTAACAACGTGAGACAATGAATTGAATCATTTTTCAAGGATATTAATATTATCGAAGTAAAATGGGATTTTATCCTTAATAATCCATATAGTTTAGATAATTTAATTATTCAATGATAATATTATACTTGTAACTATGTAAGATGAAATCTCTGTAACAACTGACCATTCAAACAACTCATACTCACGATACAAAATAAAAGACACAGCTTAGGCGGGAATCGAACCCGCGACCCCGAGCGCAGCAGTCAGGTGTACTAGCCACTAGACCAGCGATCTCTCGCAATGTTCGTCATACGCTACATTCCCCAGACCTCCATATATCAATTACATGTCGATGTTCATATTGGAATACATTAATTTATTTGTGAATATCGAGTGTAGTAATTGAACTCCAGTCGGTAATGGAAGGTTATCTGAAATTTCAATAAAATAAAATTGGAGAATAAATTCCAGTGATCCGAAATTCTCACCGTGTTCCATTCCGAATACATTAAATTTTTGTGTATTAAATTTAACTTTCTGTGGTGTTTGTTATTGCTCTTTTGTTATAGGTACGTGTTGCTATTGCTGGTGTCTAACAAATAATACTGCATCGGTGTCTATCCTTTATTATATTATATATTCCGCAGTTATTACAGGTTTCATAAATACAATTATCTCAAAGATATTATTTCTAGCACCGTAGCTGCGACAAATAAATCATAAACTTTCATCTGGTGCGGCGTCGGGTCGATATGCGCCCTACGATGACCTTCCGCCAGCGGTAGGTCAATTACGACCTGCCAATACAGGTAAGATTAAGGCGCTACCTACAATTTTGACCACACGCCCAAATCCTTACTATAAAAATGAATCGCTGAATGTGTTGTTAAGCGCAAATCTCGAGAGCAGCTGAACCGATTCCGCAAATTCTTTTTTTTAGATTATTTCTTGAAGTACGAGGATGGGTCTTACGGAGGGAAAAAATTTAAAAAATGCCTGAAAGTAAAAAAAAAATTTGATAAATGTCTACCTGTGCGAAGCCGGGGTGGGCCGCTAGTATAACTATATGTGTCTCTGGCGATCTCTTAAAAATACCTAAGATAATCGTTTGTCACCAGAGCGAGAGGGATATAGTGTGTGTGCGTGTTCCAAAATGAACGTGCTAAAATAGAAAACATTCCCCAATTAATGCTTCAGTGTTTGTGGTGTAAAACCACAACCGACGCACTGAAATTCAGTTTAATGGTAATTCTCGTTATAATTTGCAAAATTGTGGCCGAATTCGGCGTGACCACTTACTAATGGACTCAGTGAAATGATGGCAGTGGAAATGTGTAAATTCCAGCACGACGGTTGAATCTGAAACGTTGACATGTTTAATTAAACTTTTTCTGTCAGTCTGTCCATTTACGAATATTTGTACGTACGTTGTTACAATCTTGATGAATTATACTGGGGATGTTCTAAAATATTCGAAAAACACATCAGAATTTAAAACCTCGGGGCCGCTAGCCTTCATATTTACAAGGCAAATGATACTCTGAGTCTCCGCTCCGAGCAGACGATGCACAGACTATCCTCATCCTCTCACCGACTACATTAGTATATTAATCGGACATCAACTCCTGTCATTTGACCCCACCCATATGTGGAAATTACAGTTCTCCATTTTGGAACGTCCACCATATTAGATAAAAAATGGCGGGAATTCATACAATGTCACAGAAACCAAAAGTGTATGCCAAATTTCAGACAATCGGACACTGGGAAGTGGGTCAAATTAAACTTGCAAGACTTGATTACACACGTACAAACACCGGATAAGTGAAATTAAATAAAAGATAAATAGCAAGTTACGCTAAATCAAGTGAAGAACTAGATCGTTTATAAATATTCGTTCCGATAGCCTGAAGCTCATCTGAATAGCATTGAATATTTTAACACGGGCCTAATAATGTCCGGCATCGCTCCACAACCGATACCTCTCCTATTTCGCTACAGTTTGAGTATTGCCGTATTTTGTATGGTAAATAAATTATTCATTAAATGAGTTTGAGCTTAATTCCCGTTCGGAACAAAGTCTGTTTTCGTTGTAAGCCTCTTACCGGAGCTTTGTTGTTTCTGTTAATCTGTTTGACTACGTGTTTGATACAAGTAATTAACTTTATACTGTAGTAAGATATATTAAATAAATATGGTGCCGATTGACTTGTCACAAACTAGCCTAAATTTAACTTAATTTTAGGTTTAGAGCTGACAAACGTCGTTTGCTATTCAGAGTTTTATTTTAAAGAGAGTGTTAGAGCTTGTATTTCCCTATCCCGTATCCTTCTAACACCTCGGCCAAAGAAAGGAAGAATTTGAATTACGCGCCATGCGTGAGCATCCAATCGACGCCGCGTGAGGTCGCCACTGAAAGCGCGCGAGCGACTCCGTAAGCGTCATGTCAGCCGGTTGACCGCGGCAGTTGGAAAATATTAAAAAACACCCATCAATACTTCATGGGACTTGGTGAAACAATAAAAAAACTGTGTTGTGATCTCGTTGTGTTGTGTGTGAGTGTGGACAAACCCTGGACATTAACATTTGAAACTAAACTATAAACAGAGCCGCGCCGGAGAGCGCGTGATGGCCGAGGTGAGTGCTCCAAATTAAATACCTACCTGATCAATGCAAGCTATTTAGATTTTTATCTTGTATGTGTTCTATTGAGAAAGGGGTTGATTTAAAATCAAAGCAAGTGACGTTCAAGTCAAACCATTAAAGTGGTCATTTCGAGCGCGAATTTCCTATGGATTTTAAGTTCAAATTCATTAGTAAACTCAAAAATACAGTTTAATATTTATCTTAAACACCGTTTTAAAGGAATTTGCAATACATTCAACCAGTTTTATACTGTTTATCAAGCGTATTTCATAATTTTCTGTGCTCATTTACTTGATACCTACTTATTTGAATAAAACTAAACGTAATAATATTCTACCTTACCTACTACACTCCAGTAATAATAACCTATTATAAAAATGGTTGACGATAATTCAAAACTCCTTTTACTTACTACTAGGAAGGAATACATATACCGCGATATACAAATATTATATGATTTATCGAAAGTTGTCGAAAAAGATAAAAGTAAGATTGGCGCATTCAAAAGTAGGTACAAAAGAATTGAGGATGTTCGCTCAGAATATATAGAGGTAGTGAATAAAATAAATGAGTTGAAAATTAAAATCGATCCAAAATCAGCTATTGATTACAAATCCGTGGAAGCATTCGACACGTTGTACTACATCGTTCAAACCGTAGCCGAGAATATTTTCTCATCGTTGGCCGAGCCCGCGCGTCTAGTGACAGGCGCGTCTGAAAACGATGGCGCTGCTGTCGTTTGCCGAAAGCCCAGCGGACAAGCGAGATTGGCTAAAATTGAGTTGTGCAAATTTGATGGTAACATAGAATTATGGCAAACGTTTTACGACACTTTTTTTTCACTGGTACATGACAATCATAATTTGACACCGATTGAAAAATTTCACTATTTGTTATCTTGTCTCACAGGCTCGGCTTTGTCGGTGGCAAAAGGTGTCCCAGTGACAGCGGATAATTATGCTGTAGTTTTCAAAGCTCTCGTGAATCGCTTCCACAATAAGCGCATACTGGCAACAAACTACCTAGATAAGATTTGTACCTATCCAACAATGAAAGTATGTAATTTGAATGAGTTGCGTAACATGACAAGTATATTGTACGAGTCGGCGAATGCCCTTAAAGCGGTGGGAATCGAGAATCTGGGCGAATTTGTTCTTTTTTATTTAGCATCCCGTAATCTCGACTTTGACACTCGTAAGCGTTTCGAGTTTCAAAACAAAGAATCGATTCCTACTTTTGACAACTTGTTACATTTCTTACAAGACTACGTTAAAGTACTGGAGGCGAGTGAGCCGTGTGTTCCAACCCACTTGTCTAGTCAACCAAGAGTGCAGTCGCGGTTGCCAATCATTAGAAATGGAGACATACGGACTCGTAATAACAATAACCAACAATTTCGATCGGCTTATTCTACGTCGACGCCGGTGTATATCGGGCCAAACACCGACACAGAGCCGCACTCAGAAGTTCCACAGTACCTAGAATCTGGTTTAGTACCGGGTTCGGACGGCGTCCTTGGGTCGTACTCGAATACAGGGCCGTACTCAGAACCAGGGCCGTACTTAGACAACGTACCTTATATGAACGCAGGGACTTATTCTGATTTAGGGCCTTATTCTGATACGTACTCGAAACCTCAAGAAGAATATGCAACTACAGGAACGTACTCAGCTGCAGTGTCCTACAATAACGCAAATAAGTTTCCCGACTGTGCTTGTTGCGGCTTCTCGCACCATGGAATTTACAAGTGCCCATTATTTCATGCATACAATTTAACAGGTCGCCAGAACGTAATTAAAACAAAAAATCTTTGCGTCAATTGTTTACGCCCTAATCATAGCGCGGATAAATGCTTCTCTAAGTCTAACTGCACAAGGTGTAACGCGCGACATCATACTTTGCTACATGAGCCAGGAAATGTTATAGTCCCGTCTAGTAACATTAATGTCGAATCAGAACAAAAAATTACTGAGACCAATACCGCGATTACTATGAATTCGACGAGTACCAGCGCGCATGTAGAAAATAGTCGTGGATTGGTGCTCCTTGGTACATGCACTGTTCGTGCTCAGGGCCCAAGTGGCATATTAAACATCCGGGCACTCATCGATAGTGGGGCTCAAGATTGTTTTATGACAACCGCATGTGCTCGGCGACTGGGGCTGTCACTGCGCCGCTGTAACATTGCCGTCGCGGGTTTGGGGCAGAATACTGTTCACCAGGTAAGGGGTGTGACTTCATGCACTATACAACCACGTGATTCTAATAATCCACGTTTTGACATCAGCCCCATTGTCATGGATACGATTACAAATCAAATGCCCACAGTAGAAGTACCTACTTCTGTCCGAGAGGCTTGTAAGCATTTAATATTTGCGGACGAAGAGTTTGATAAACCAAAGGACATCGAACTGCTTTTGGGTGCTGAATTGTTTCATAACCTTTATGATGGACAACGTTTGGATCTGGGTCCGGGCCTGCCGGCTGCGCTACATAGCATATTTGGCTGGGTTATAACAGGTAAACTAGATCAGAGTTGTCGACCACCACCAACGACAACATCTCTATTTGCGTCGACTTTAGCTCTAGACAAAGTAATTAAGAGTTTTTGGGAGGTCGAGGAGCCCCCGTCGATTGCCATCACCAACCCCGAAGATGAACAGTGTGAGCAATTGTATTCCAGCCTACTGCAACGGAATCCGGATGGTAGATATGTAGTTCCGATATTGCTGAAGGAACCGTGCGGCGTTCTCGAAGATTCATATCACTCATCTTTAGTTCGGTTATTCAAGCTGGAGAAGAGACTGTCACATCAAGCTAAATTAAAAGAAGATTATATCAACTTTATGCGTGAGTATTCCGATTTAGGGCACATGGAGCTTGTTCAGAAGCCCGTGTTAGGTACTAATATCATTCCGCATCATTGCGTGTTGAGGCCGGATAGCGCATCTACTAAACTGAGGGTAGTCTTCGATTCCAGTATGAAGACGTCAAACGGAGTAGCACTTAATGATATTGTCCACACTGGCCCTAAACTGCAAAATGACATAGTAGACATTATTACGAAATTTCGAATTCCTAGAATTGTGTTTACAGCTGACATATCGAAAATGTATCGCAACATTGACCTGAGACCAGAAGATCGTAAATACCAACATATACTTTGGAGGGATTCGATGCAGGAGAGCGTACGCGAATATGAGCTTACTACCGTTACCTATGGTGTTAGCAGCTCCCCTTATCTGGCAATTCGCACATTACATCAGCTCGCAAATGATCATGGTGAACAGTGGCCACAGGCGGCTGCTATTTTGAAACAAGATACGTTTATGGATGATATCACAGCAGGTGCATCATCTGTAAAGGAAGCACTCGAATTGAAGGAGCAGTTGATACAACTATTAAACTGTACAAAGTTTGAGCTGAGAAAGTGGAGTAGCAACTCACCTGAATTGCTTGCCGATGTACCTGTGGAATATTGCCAGGTTCCTAAGTCTTTTTGTGATGAAAGTAATCAACACACCCTTAAAATCTTGGGCATCCGATGGGATCCCGCTCAAGATATTTTCACTTACTCAAAGTCAGAAGTGGACTCGAAGTGTACTAAACGTGCAATTTTAGCTAGCATCGCCCGCATTTATGACCCGCTTGGTTGGTTGACCCCGGTGGTCCTGATAGCAAAGCTACTCATTCAACATCTCTGGCGACTTCAGCTGGATTGGGATGAAGATGTTCCAAATGAGGTTTTGGTGCAATGGCTGAATTTTCGTTCAGAATTGCAACACTTACCCGCAGTGCAAATCCCTCGACAAATGGTGAAGTTAAATGCAACTCGATTCGAGCTTGTGGGATTTTGCGATGGCTCCACTAAAGGTTACGGGTGCTGTATTTACTTACTATCTGCAGATGATAATACAACGTCTTCACATTTGTTAATCGCTAAATCGAGAGTAGCACCTTTAAAGCTATTAACCGTTAACCGTCTTGAGCTTCTAGCCGCAGGGCTTTTGGCACGTGTTTTGAAGCACATGTTTCAGTTGCTTCATGATCGGATTGACGTAACTAAGATAACAGCGTTCACTGATAGTAATACTGTTCTAGCATGGTTAAATACTCCACCATATAAACTCAAGACATTTGTGTCGCATCGAGTAGCTAAAATCAATAACGAAGTCAGCGTGGAAAATTGGCAGCACGTTTCTACTCACGACAACCCTGCGGATTTGTGCAGTCGAGGCTTGAGCTGTTCGCAGTTGATCTCGTCTTCAGCCTGGTGGTTCGGCCCAACATGGTTAACCGCTGAACCCAAAACTTGGCCTGTTCGAAAGGAATTGTCACAGTTGGATCTTGTTCCAGAATTGAAGCCTTCAGCTCATATAGCGTTTCCTACAACGAGCCTGGAAGAATCAAACGTGATTACGCAGTTACTGGACCAACACTCTTCTCTATCTCGAGTCCAGCGTGTTTTGGCCTGGTGTTTGCGATTCACAAACAATGCAAGACGTGTCGCGAAGCGGTGCTTAAATTCCGGATTGACTGCTGAGGAACTAGACTGTGCTCTTTGGTGGTTAGTTAAACACGAGCAAACTTCATTGTTTTCTGATGAAATTAATTTAATTATATCACAGAAAGCGTGCCCTCGTTCCATTCAAAAGCTAAACCCTTATGTTGATGAGACTGGTCTCTTGCGAGTAGGGGGCCGTCTAAACAACGCGCATATACCACAAGCTACAATAAACCCCATGCTGTTGCCCAAATGCTCTCGGCTCTCGTTATTGTTGATTGATTATTTTCACAAGCTTTACCTACACTGTGGACCTCGTACATTACAGTCTCTTATTCGAAGAAGATTTTGGATTCTAGGCATCAGGAATTTGATCCGTTCTCGCTTATCCAAGTGCGTCACGTGTTTTAAGGTAAACCCAAAACCTTGTCAACCTTTAATGGGTAATTTGCCCCCTGCTAGGGTGCAACCTTCAAGATGCTTTCAAAATATTGGCGTCGACTTTGCCGGCCCGTTCACTGTCAAGGAGAGCCGTAGACGAAACGCTCGTACCTACAAGGTTTACGTCTGCGTTATGATCTGTCTAGCAGTAAAAGCGATGCATCTCGAAGTCGTTTCTGACTTATCTACTCCTGCCTTCATCGCCGCGCTAGATCGTTTTGTTTCGCGTCGAGGACTCTGCAAACAGATTATTTCTGATTGTGGAACTAATTTCGTTGGGGCCCGACGGTACCTTAACGAGACCTATCAGTTTTTGCAGGATCGCCAAGCCGAAATCGACATAGACTTGTCGAAGCGTGGGATAGTGTGGCATTTAAACCCTCCGACTGGCAGTCACTTTGGTGGAATATTCGAGAGTGGAGTGCGATCAATGAAGTATCACCTAAAACGAGTGGTGGGCCTTCAGGTTCTTACCTACGAAGAATTGACGACGGTACTCATAAAGATTGAAGCCGTCCTTAATTCACGTCCACTTTGTGTGCTCTCTTCCGATCCTGATGAAGTGGACGTGCTAACACCCGGACATTTTTTGACTGGAGGTCCGTTGGTGTCATTGCCTGAAATTCCACTTGAAGGTGTGTACCTCCCTCCTCGGGAGAGATGGCAGATGCTCCAGAAAATGACGCAGGACTTCTGGCGAATTTGGCAGCGTGACTATCTTCACACGCTACAACAACGAGTCAAGTGGTTTAGTAGTGAAGACAACGTTCAAATCGGAGATGTCGTAATGATAATTGATCAAAACTTGTCAACTTTGGAGTGGCGTTTTGGCAGGGTAGTTGCGCTACACCCTGGTGCGGACGGTGTAGTACGCGTGGTTACCCTACGTACAAAAAAGGGCAATCTCCGACGCCCAGTGGCGAAGCTGTGTCCCCTGCCTCTTCAAAACTAGATTTAACTAAAAACCGAAATTATTTACTTGTATTCCCTCTAATTAGTAAGCCGATAAAAATAATATTAACTGGTAATAGGTTTGGGTATCTTGTTCTTTGAACACAATATTTCGCAAGGATTCTTTATTAGTGTTTATTTAATTATTAGAAAGTTCTTTATTTAAATTATTTTAGTTTTCATTTAGTTCCGTTTGCAAAATTCTAATTCTCATGATGATACTTCGAATGCATTTGCACCTTTTCTTGACAGTTTATTTTTTCATTTGTGAAATCCCTACAGTGATTTCAAGTGGGGGGGTATGTTAGAGCTTGTATTTCCCTATCCCGTATCCTTCTAACACCTCGGCCAAAGAAAGGAAGAATTTGAATTACGCGCCATGCGTGAGCATCCAATCGACGCCGCGTGAGGTCGCCACTGAAAGCGCGCGAGCGACTCCGTAAGCGTCATGTCAGCCGGTTGACCGCGGCAGTTGGAAAATATTAAAAAACACCCATCAATACTTCATGGGACTTGGTGAAACAATAAAAAAACTGTGTTGTGATCTCGTTGTGTTGTGTGTGAGTGTGGACAAACCCTGGACATTAACATTTGAAACTAAACTATAAACAGAGCCGCGCCGGAGAGCGCGTGATGGCCGAGGTGAGTGCTCCAAATTAAATACCTACCTGATCAATGCAAGCTATTTAGATTTTTATCTTGTATGTGTTCTATTGAGAAAGGGGTTGATTTAAAATCAAAGCAAGTGACGTTCAAGTCAAACCAGAGAGGTAGGGCGATTTGGGATGTCCCGTGGATTTTCCCATTTAAATTGGAGCCGCCCGACTGGGGACTGTTCATAGTAAACATTTTACATTAAATTTTTATTAAAATAAGTATCTACATATTTAATTTTGTATGATCATTTTTTGCACTCGTAGTGAAAAGCAGAGTGTTACACACGGCACTAAAACCTCTTTGTAACTCTGTTCGTATTTAGTCCCTCGTTAAAGCTCTGGAGTAACACTACCCCGTATACAATGGGTCACTTTAGCCCCTAGTATAACAATCTACTATTAAACTATTACAATTACAGGAGTGGGGAGCCCCTTATGTGGATTGAATCTATACATTCCAATCATTATTATTTACAAACTCATAATTTCCGGACTATCCACACATCACCATCTAGTCCCAAGCTAAGCAAAGCTTGTTTCACTATGGGAATTACTTAATATAAGATAAATTACTCAACGATACATAGTATTCTTTTTTACGATTTAGATATTAGTGCCAATTCCCTTGTCCCACGTTTCGTCTAAATTTAAGCTTAGAACTGTCAAGTTAAGTTTTAGTGGTGTCAAATCAAATGAAGTCCTGTCAAAACGATTACTATTTCAGCTCCAATGAACATCATTAAAATGTCAATATTTCTTTTAGTTTTAGTTTAGACAGAACAAGTGAATAGGCACAATTGTTTTCATATTCTCTAATGATAGATAATTTTGATGTGTTGGTAATGTTCTTCTCTTCTGTCCTCCTCGGTGCCAGTAGGTGGGAGCGAGCCAGGGAGAGCCGCGTGTGTCTTATGATAGATTATCAGCCACACTACCAATAAGAGCACACGCAAGGCTCTATCTGCTCCTCTTTCCGGTTGGAACGCTTCCGCTGCAGATACTCGTTTCCGGCATCAGTGGTCTTCCGGCGTAGATATTCCGCTATTTCATATTGGAAGCACTCACAAATCCCAAGATAATAAATATTTTATTGAGGGCTTCGCAATACACACGTTGACGGTGATTTATAACTACTGGTATTAAGAAAACAGTACTGATAGCAAGAACCTGTTTCGACTACGTATGCGAAAACGTAACTCTCAAAATGTCAAAATGTTCATACGATTTTTTAGTTCCACTTTTAGCTGAGGATGCGCTGTTCATTTCCCATACTAAATAGTCGAAAAAGATACAAATACGTACATACGGCTAAAGTTGACAGCACTACAGGTCGAAATTTTGTTATTGTATGTGTGTGGGTCACCGTACAGGGTACAAATAATCGCGCTCAGTGCTTTTGGATATGAGCTGCACCCAGCATATATAAAAATATGTTATATTTGTAGGTTTTCTTCTGTATTCCGACTTTACCGCGGGCGAAATAGTGGACAGAAACTAGTATATATGTTACAGCTAAAAGCTAAAGCGCGGTTACAATGGAGCTAGGTGCAGCCGTACTTCCCGTCATTTTTATATTTGTATCTATGTCTACCTAGAGACATTTTGTGAAACATTGTTCAAACATGATTGTTATGTAAAAAAAGATAGAGGTCCGAGTTTCTTGACGATTCTTCTCAGATGACGTTTTTCCGAACCGGTGGTAAAATAGACCTTCAATAGTGCGTTATAAGGGCCTAAACTGAATAAATTATTTTTACTAATTTTGATATTTTTAATCACACCGACTATATTCGTAAAGGTTAACAGGGTAAGCCGACGTTGGTGTTATTTGTCATAGAACTCTAGCTTCATCTAGCTCCAGGCTTCTAACAGTAATATATACGTATAAAGATTACTATACTATTGCTGAGGGTAGCGATAGAGAACTCCCCCAAGAATGTTCCGGATCGAGTTTACTTTTTAAATTAAATTAAAACAAAGCTCGTGACCGAACCTGGAAGAGTATTGAAAAATAACTGCGTAATGAATAATTTATGAATTATTCAAATGAGTGAACCTTTGCCTATATCGCAAACTCAGGTTCAGCTTGTGTACTAATTAAATTGTTTTTTTAATGAGTAGTAAGGTAGAAAAACTTATTGGTACAGACCGGTGGGATTAGAACTTGCGTCGCTGGAATAGCGAAAACCCTTCATACCACAAGGTAACTACTATAATTTATTGTAATTTAATTTAAATGATAAATAATTAATTATGATAAATAAAATGATAAATTATTTAAATATTCCAGCGACGCAAGTTCTAATCCCACCGGTCTGTACCCATAAGTTTTTCTAACTTACGTGCAGTGATTAGTCACACCACGAGCTTTACGGTGAAGGAGAACATCGTGAGGAAACCTGCATACGTCTGAGAGGAAATTCAAGGACGTATGTAGTGCCTAAGAGACGGCGACGGACCTACCATCTGTCACGTTGGCACCAAACTATCTTCGGTGGAAAGTGAGTGTTGTAACACCTCTGCCTACCTCTTCGGGGACCCTTGTGGGAAGGCGTGAAGATAATTAATTTAATTATGTTATTTGTATTAGAATGCATTCATGTTGGCTAACTTAATTTTTATACCACTATGGTGGCAAGCAGGCCCGCCTTATGGTAAGCGGGTACCGTAGTCTATTTGTGACACTAGAGGTATCACTCGCGCGTTGCCGTCTTAGTAACACAAAGTGGTTTTTGCTCCCGCGCTACGATCTCATATAAGCAGTAAGCACTTAACACTTCAATAACACACCATAAAACTACATAAAATACACAATGTGCTTTCGAATTATTAACGTGCAGTTTTTCAATTAGTCTGGACGCACCCAAACACTTCTTGTTTTCCATTTGTACTAGAAAAATATTAAACAATTTAAGTAATTCCAACGAGGCCTTTCATTCAATCTACGTTAAATAATATTCCAGCTGTAACATTACAAGCAAAAAAATATTTAATGGTACGGAAAGAGAGATAATATTTGTATTAGAGACGTGCAGATTATTCTAATGAGGCTGAAGTGGTGGATTTGAATAAAAATGGAAACTGTAACCGCATCCGTCCGGATTACGCCGGATCAAACCGGTTTACGGCCGCCTGTACTCGATTTGATTAAGGTTTAGTTATTTAGATAGCATTGCATGGGATATGATACAAATTGCGATATAATACATCAGACGGGGTACATGACCAGTTTATTGACGTGACAACTGCGATGTTTACACATAATTATTACATTTTACATATAGTCTATTCCCATAGAGTATATTCCCATTTGTTTGAATGTATTGAAATTCAACAAAGTAGTTTTTTTATTTAATTACAGCCATCTATACGAAGCAGACTTATAACACATACTATAAAAATAACACTACAAAAAACGTAATAAGATACATGAAAGGTTTGAAAAATATATTAAGAAATATTCTGTGGGTAGGCACATATTTTTATATTACCTCTATTCATAACTACAGGACAAAAAACAAACAGATACCAATTATTAGAAAAGACAGAAGCCCTATGCTACAACATACCAACTACAAAATAATATAACTACAGACGCCTAGTGCGGCGAACCACTGTAAAGCCGCATTCTCGCAGGCAGCCCGCGCGGTCCCGCGGGATTCGCCACACTTACACTGTGAGCTCAACGGCTGTGACACGGACTAGCAGAGGTGAAAAGAGTGGAGGTAAATATACTAGCGTTGAAGGATTTTAAACTGCAAGGTGTAGTGTTAGTCTACACTAATATTATAAAGAGGGATGATTTGATCGATTGTTTGTATTGAATAGGCTCCGAACGACTGGACCGATTTCAAAAAATATTTTGCCATTAGAAAGCTAGATTATCACTGAGTAACATAGGCTATATATTATATCGATACGCGGGCGAAGTCGCGGGGAAAACAGCTAGGACTATATAGACACACACATAACATGACAAAAATTTGAATCCTTGCAACCTATTTTGTTCTCATAACACAAAAACAGTTGAAAGAAATTCAAAGAGAGGCAGGGTGAAATGGGATCTCCCGTGTGATTTCCCATTAAAATTGGAGCCGCCCGGCTAGGGACTGGACCTCCACCCTTCAGACGACCGCAGTCAAATAACACTTCTTTAATGTAGTGTTGTGTTTCTGCGGTAAGTAAGGTTGTTAGAGCTCCTCGTGGATACGCTCCGCTAGTAGTAATGCTGCTAGCACAGTGAGTCTCCTCACAACAGGGTTGGCAACGCGTTAGTGATACTCCTGGTATTTCTAGCGGCTATAGGCTACGGTGACTGCTTACCATCAGGTGGGTCGTACTTGTGTGCCACCTTAGTGGTATAAAAGATAGTCTATTTATACTCCACATCATATCGTAAATCCCTTCAGCTAAGCGATATATAACGGGTCAGTTAATACTAAATTCAATCGCTATAAAAGGTAACGGGCCCTAATATCCCTTCTATTCATAAAAGAACCGCTTTCGCGTCAAATCACGTCGCCTTACGCGATAGCCAGTGATACTTCAGATTACAATGGCGGCAAACATCGAAGATTGGAAGGGATCTTGTGATCATTTTTATGTTACTGTTTTTAAAGAGGCTAATGGGGGCAGGAAATTGAACCGTATCTCTATTGTATTAAGATACATCTTACGATGCCCTGAACGAAACCCTTTCAGTAGTTATTAGTATCGAGAGGCCTATAAATCACGAGAGGCCAGTAGCCCCGATACGTCACGCACCATGAATTTTACCGTTTTGGATCAGAAAAAGGAAAATGTGCCGTGATTTTGCTGATTATTGCTATACGATTGGTCTTCGGTATTGGGCGGGTCGGTAAGCCATTTGTCGAATGCGAAATTACTTTTCTACATCAAGTCAGTGTTTCAAATAATAGTTTCTTTATAATAAATCTTTTTCTGTGCCGGTAGCAGGAACATTGTCGACAACGTATTCGAAAACGTAACTCGCGAAATGTAAAAAAATTCATACTAATTTGTAGTTCCACTTTTCACTGCCGCAGCACTGTTCATTTTTCAATGCAAAAAAAGTCGAAGGCGATACGAAAACGTTGTCGACAATGTTCCTGCTACCGGCACTGCTTATACCTAAGACCTATGGACTTGAAGCATTTATTTATTATTTCTACCAGCCAGCAATATTGTGCAGAGTTTTATGTTTAAGATTGAACGTGGGAAATGTTCATTAGTTTTTAGAGCGCTGCATACAAACGGAATGAGGTCTTATTTTAAATATTAATAAACAGTGTTCGTTAGAACTTGAAGAAGTATCTTCTGACCAATTAATGTTATTAACCAAACCTAGAATAGCACGTCCCATGCTTGCATCTGACCCAAACAAAACCTGAAACTCTTCTCGGCATCAACAATAGAAATAATTGGCGACAAATAGTATTACTAATAATAATTAATTAAGAATGGGATTTTCAAGGATTACCATAATTTTCAGCAGTGAGAACAAAGATGTAACTAGCTTACTTAATAAAGATTTCATTTTAATAGTCAATACATAGCTTAGTATATAAATGAAATTATTTATATCACTCACGGTCAATCCTCCAATTGTCCTTTTATATTAAATGTTGAATAGAATCTGATTATGTCATATGTTCTTTGAATATATTATGTGGTGCTTATGATGTGCGGTACCATAGTAAGCGTCTTCGTCCTTACCTGAAAAGAACAATAAACGTTTATTAGACACTTAAATATGTATTTATCTATAAACTAAAGAGGTGACAGTCTAGTTTCATCTACACTAATATTATAAAGAGGAAAGATTCGATTGTTTGTTTATTTATTTGTATTGAATAGGCTCCGAAACTACTGGACCGATTTGAAAACTTCTTTTACCATTAGAGCCGATATTATCCCTGATAAACATACTACTTTTTACTATCTACTTTTTACCGCGGGAAAATTCTTCGTTCCTACGGGAAAACGGGTTGTAATGTACTATGTTGCTACGCGGGGGAAGTCGTGGAGAAAAAGCTAGTATTAGATACAAATTGGCCGTCACTGTACGCCCGGCCGATGGTGGCTGACGGCACTGGCGATCAACTTGTCCTGCACTAATACTATAAAGAGAACAGATTTGTATTTTGGTTTGTAAGAAGCTAAACAACAACTGGACCGATTTTAAAAATTCTTTCACCAACAGAACGCTATATTATCACTGAGTAACTAAGCCAATATATTTAATTGATACGCGGGCGAAGTCTTGGTGTAGGCTAGTTTTTGCATGCGGTACTATCGACAGTGGGTATCGATAATGTCGAAAGCACAACCTGTGTCAATGTATTCAATAATCACAACTCTTAAATAAGGATGTTATAGATAGAATCCATTCTATCGATTTTCATAATATTACTCGACTTTCGATACATCGATAATCGCCTACCATACGCCCAAACTTGTAAGCTTTGTATAATATACATACTACTGTAGGTCTTAAATTAAAAAAGCCTACACGAATCGGATACTAATATCTATATGTAGATATATATTTCCCTTGGACACGGCATCACGCATGGTAGGCTGGACCAATTTCGCTAATTCTTTTGTTATTGCCAGGAAAAGGGAAAAAAATTTGAACTTTTTTAAATTCAGTATAAACTAAAGGTCCTTTTTTCTATGGCGTATCTGACATGAGTTCATAGGTAAGACAGGACAACGTCGGTCGGGACAGCTAGTATATATATAAACAAATATTATACTATTCCAAGTAGCTACAATATATTGTTAGCGACATGCCAGGCTCCGGACGACTCCATCCGGCCGTAAGGCTGTGACAGGACGCGTGTCCGCATGCCGACCGGAAGCGACGCAACAGCCTTCACTTGTCTCATACAGTTGGAGGTCTGTGTAAGAGTGTATTTGCTTTCAGTTTTGAAACTGTATGTGAGTGTTTAAAGATATCTTAACACAAGTTTTAGTTTAGACAGGTGAACAAGATATAATTGACTGAAATATTAGAATTTAACAGAAATATCCACTCCGCTATGTTGTTCATTGAAACTTAAATATTCATCGCTTCTCAACAAATGTACATACATACATATTATCACACCAAGTCCTTCACGCGGTAGGCAGAGAGTATGGAGTGCCATTTCACTCTTGACTTACACACCTCTATTGCTTCTTCTTCATAGATAGATAGATACACTCTATTGCACATGAGGGTACAATGTCTGATTGGAAACATTATTAATTTCTATTGTACAACGAGCGGCCCGTATTTATCAAATATTTTGTCTACCCGTTTTTAGAAGTTTTCAGGCAATTTTTAAAAAAAATCTCTCCGTAAAATCCTCGTACTTCATGGAAAATTAAAAAAAAAAAAATAGCGTAATCGGTTCAGCTGCTGTCGAGATTTGCGCTTAGCAACACATTCAGCGATTCATTTTTATATTATAAAGAATGGCGGTGTTATCGTATAGTAGCGATGTATTCCAGACACCATATAATTAAGTACAAAGGGCACATGGCAATACAATAATTTCTTATTCTACTTCATCATTCTCCTGCCCTTGTCCCATATTATTTGTGGTCGGCGCAATATGTATTTCTCTTCCATCCTTCTCTATCAGCCGTCATCTCTGTATTCACTTCCTTTCTGGCCATGTTACCTTTCACACAGTCCATCCATCTTTTCTTAGGTCTTCTTCGACACCTGTACCCATCCACATTCATACATATTTTTTTTCCTTAATTCCTTATTCTACTTAAGCTATCATAAATAATATAAACGATATGAAACACATCCTTCCTGTACATACAGTCACATATTATATTTGTTTAGGACAGCTCCACCGGAGAACAAGTTACAATAATAACGTCGTTATTTGTTCAACACATGTTAAGCCTCCGATTCACTTCCGTTTGACGATCGAGCTTTCCACTTCCGGTTAGTGTTGGCGGAAGTATATCTTTTATTAAACAGCGTAGAAATACTTATTACATGAATAATTGATGATATAAGTAGCATGTTGTTACAATCAGTGTTTCTATGGATAATGGATGGTACATGAATAGCATGTTGTTTCTCAAACGCCAATTCGTTGGCGTAAGGAACTGGTTATTTATTTGTGACCTCACACTGAGTAACTATTAGACGAAGGTACCTACCACGTGCCCTAGAACGAGATGGAGATAGTTATCAATGTGTGCATCCGATATTTATTAGCTTTCGCGTTAATTCCCGTTATAATATATTTTTTTTATTTATGTTTTTTAAAAATATTGTAAAAAAAATATATTTATCGAAGCCAATAATCTATAAAAATAATAATAATAATAATGCTTGGACATTATCACACAGCGCCATCTGGCCCCAAACTAAGCAAAGTTTGTACTATGGGAACCAGCAGCTGATACAATACTTATATATATTTTTTGTAAGTAATACCATACACCCAGACGCAAGGCAAATATGTTTGACACGTAAATGTTTGCCCCGGCGGGAATTGAGCCCGCGACCCCTATAGCAGTCAGGTGTACTAGACCAGAGGTCTCGTCAAATTGTATAAATATGCAACGAGATAGTTCAAAAGTTTTCATTAAAACCTCCCTTTTAAGCTGAATAGGTATACACTAGGTTTCAGCTCCGGGCAAAGCTATTACAACTTACAGCAGGTACATGGGCTGTTCCCTGTACCTGAAAATATACTGGTTACTGAAAGTTACTGAGCACAGACGTGTTTCTGACAATCTAATAAAACTTGTTTCAGAAACAAATAAGTTTTATTAATAAAGTAACAAGCTATTGCTCGCAATGTAATTCAGGTTAAAGTTGAAATATAATAATAATATACACATAAAATATAAACCGATGAACCGATTTTAATTAAGGTTTGAGATCATTTTACTTCTCAAGAAGGAACGATCCACTTAAATGAGAAAATACAATTAAAATTACATATTCTATACTCACATCTACGGGTGTGTCAGAGCATAGTATGGTATTAATCTCATTTTTGGATACAAATTAAGATACAACAAGTAAAACAAAAGATAATGAAGGTATTGATTGTGTGAACCATTACTGCTAATAGATACCTTCGTGTTATTTCCATAAACAAGTAGGTAGATGTAGGCACAAGCATTGTTTTACTCTAAAGGTGACATAATTTAGTGTTCTTAGCTTTTGACACACACCCCTGACTCAAAATCCTCTAAAAATCATTTTTGAGAGGATTTTTGAGTCAGGGGTGTATTAAATGAAACCGTGTAACATATCACAATCCAGACACAAAAATTTTGCCACAATTTTCTCGTACAGAACATAACAACATCAGTAATCCCGTATCCACATGCCGCTCGATCCATCTCTAATCCCGCGAGATCTATGGGTATGGTATTTCCCAATACATTAAGCCTATTGAATTATAATTAACGGTGATTAGGGATCTTGGTTGTGTTTTTGCGGTAAGGTTGCCAGTGATCCACGAACATACGCTGGGCTAGTTACAATAGGGTTGGCAACTCGTTAGTAATATCCCTGGTATTGCTAGCGGCTATATGCTACGGTGACTGCTTACCATCAGGTGAGCCGAATGCTTGTGTGCCTAGTATAAAAAAAAAACTTAGTGTCTAATAAAATGCAGCGGCCCTCCCTATGTTTTCTTTTAAAGTAAACTACATGTAGCCACTTGAACAAATAGCTCAGTTCCAACTTGCACTGCGGCTCGCGTATGCCGCGATCAGAGTAGCGGCTGCACTCGACGATACCATCGCAACTAGTTCTATACTAAAGATTGGAGTTAAGTAGGAATAAGTTTTATTTCCCACAACGCGCAACGGTAGACGAAGCTTGAATTACAAAAACTGTTGCCAACAGTTGGATATTGTGATAATAGAAGTATGATATTTTAAAAAAAACGGGGCAAATAAACTTATATTATGCTAATACATACAGACATACATACCAAAATTAGTTAATTATTATCACACCGAATAGCAATGATATCCTACAAGCCTGGACTGGCTTATTTCAAGCTGACCCGGCAACGTTGTTTTGGCAGATTATAAATGACTAGCTGTTTCCCACGCGACTTCGCGCGAGTAACAATAGCATATGTCATACAATGACAAAGCAGCTTTCTAATAGCAAAATATTTTTTGAAATCTGTCTGGTAGTTTTGAGGTATATTCGTACATACAAAAATACAATTATTTCCGCTTTATAATATGAGTGAAAATTTCCATTTTTTTTAAATTATTTTGGGTCGGGCCACCCATCACGAAAAATAGTTAACGTCCTATTCTCAGACCTACTGAATATACACAAACAAAACATCAAAATCGGTCAAGCCGTTTCGGAAGAGTTTTTTTATAAACACTGTGACACAAGAATGATATAATTATATGTAACTAATAATATTAAAAGTACGAAAGTTTGTGTGTGTGTCTGTACCCTCGTCACGCTTCAACGGCTGAATGGATTTGCATGATATTTGCAATGGAAGTAGCTTATAAGCTGGACTGACATATAGAACACTTTATTCCAGTTACTTTCATTTTGGAAAAAAAAACACGCAAGGAAAATCATTAAAATTGGAATCATAATTAATATGAGTAATCCCAACAAGATGCCAACCGTGTTACATATAACCATATCAACCAGTCGCTCATACCCTCTGGGACCCACGACATTACGAGCACGTATTTGCAAACCACTTAAGACATAATTCCAAATATTCCCAACCTTATCGCTGTACAATTGATGTCATTAAGTTTCCGAGTCAATAAACAGCGTGTGCCCAGTCACGCACGTGCTAACTTCACATGTACTTAGTTACTTAGTTTAAGTAACTTATTACTAATCTTGACTTGGATACGATTAGTTTGGCGCCAGACGTTACATGGTCACATATCTCGGAGTTTGACATTTCGCACGTCAATAATACAATGGCGACGTTTTTGTGAACATGTTAGAAATGTCTATTAGTTTTTTTTTTATACCACTAAGGTGGCACACAGTCTCGCGGCCCATCTATTGGTAAGCAGTCACCGTAGCCAATAGCCGCTAGCAATACCAGGGATATCACTAACGAGTTGCCACCACGTTGTTGATGAGGACTCACCGTGCTTGCTGCATTACTACTAGCGCAGTCGCTTAATCCGCTACTTCATGTCGCTAAAATTAAGAGCACTTTATAAGCATTTAAACACCCGTTAAATGTCGCGGTCGAAATATGTGCTTCGCCGCTTGCCACTGGGAAGCAAGCAACACACAGGCGAAATCGTTACGAACCAAATTCGGTTGTCGCGACAAGGTGTAGGATAGCACTCTAATGATTTTGTATTTATTAATTACATCAAAAATACAAAAAAAAAACTATATTATAAATCATATATTGGAAAGATAAGCCATCGTTAAACCATCCACTACATATTTTATGACTAGTATTACTGTATTAAATAAATAAAAAAATATTTACTTTCCTACGTATCCCATTTAGTTACAAACAAAACATTATGATAATTTTGCATATGGCACGGTGAAGGCACACCACAACAAAAGGGCCTGCATTAAAAATTCTGTAGAGTACGAATGTAAAATATCCGAGGTGGGCTGCGGCTAAGCGAGGCGGAATGAGACAAGGTCGAAGGTCCCTAATTACTCAAACTGACACGTGCTGCGTTAAAATTGTAATTCGACGTTGATTTAAATATGCAACACTGTTTATTATTACTGCTAGCGCAGCGTATCCTCGTGGAGCATTGACAACCTTACTTACGGCAGGAACACAACATCAAAGTAGTGTTATTTGACTGCGGTCTTCTGTAAGATGGAGGTACAGTCCCCAGCCGGGCGGCTCCAATTTAAAGGGAAAACCAACGGGAGATCCCAATTCGCCCTACCTCTCTTTTAAGCTAATGGTGTGATTAATCACTGTACTTAAGCTTAGAATACTTCATTGGTACAGGGCAGGGTTTGAACCTGGGCCCATCAGATGACAGGCCGTAGCTTCAACCACACGGTCACCATGGCTTTTAAAAACGGCTGTTTTCTTCTTCTCATTCATCAATCTCTTCTTACATACCCACTGGTTATTAGTTCTCTTTACTACATCACTAACAATATATAAGAAACATTATTATCTAGTGGTAACATTATGATAGAGCTGGGGAAATAATACCATTATCTATCCTAATGATCCCCAGTATAAATATTTATATTTGCACTATATACTATATAGTATCATGGCATTGCGTTATAGGTCGCAAGTCATTAATCATGGCCGCGAATGCCTCTTAGAAGGACCCCTTTGAAAGCCATTAAGCGTATTCTATGTATAATATTATCATATTGTGTCGATATCTCCTTTGACACGCACCTTGCCTGGACTTTCACATGCATCATGATAGTGACGATTCTGATTTAATAATCTTGCTATCCCTTTCTCATGTGCGGGGTTAAATAGGGATGGCAATACTTGAAGTCCTGTCAAATTGGTTTAAATGATTTCGCACAACAGAATTAGCACCAAATCTAGTGAGATTTGGTGCTAATTCTTAAAATAACGATTTTGCAATGTCAGACAATAATACTAGTGAGTATTATTGTCTGACATTGCAAAATCGTTATTTTCAAAAGACTTGTATCACAATCACAAAAATATTGTTTCAGGCAGAATAATAATTGATAAAGCAGAGAATTTAGTTTTTGGCTGGAATCGGGCAAAATAGTTGAGATTTTTGCAGCGTCTCGCAAATTGTGTTAAAGTGATCTTTAGTGTGTATTTTCAGTGCCATTATGTGCAGTAAAGTTTTATTGTGCAACTGATTTATAGGAACTAAACTAAATTCAAGACGCCTTATAATACACTCGAAGCAAAGATTATATCCTAAGCAAACGATACTTGAGCCTTGGTAATAGGTATAAAATACCGGCCTGAGTTGTAGAGCTAACATAAAACTTTTTTAAATTAATAAACATAATTTAATTTCCTTTCCTTTCCTTATTTGTGTTCTGGATGGCGGGACCCATCTCCAATGTCAGACGAGAAGTTATTTGCTCACAGCACCCTTTACGAGTGTCGCGAGCAGGGACGTGTATCAAAATTCTTCTAGACATTAGTAGGAAAAAAAGTTTGTAATGAATAAACTCAAAATTACTATACCGATTTTAAAAATCCTTTCAGCGACAGTACTACGTAGTACTTGGTTGATAAACGATCTAACAAAGTCTAAATTATATTGCTACGCGAGCGATCTCGCGAGGATAAGCTAGTGTTGAAATACACATTGGCAAAGTACTCAATGATGGAAAAGTAAAGTGCTATTTCCATTACGAAACCGTAGATGTAGTAAAAGTATGATATTCCGCGTCAAACTGAAACCTATCTAACTTTAAACTCTTGTGTGAAAACGAATTACGTGAGACTTCATTCAATTGGAAGCGATCGTTCCATACACACGAGCTAAGCATTTAAGCCATCCAACCAATCCGTAAAGCTGGTCCCTACAACAGCGCGATCAAACTAATAGAAATTGCAATTCTGTATGCAATTCCACAGATTAAAGTGTTTAGTGTTTGAATGTTGTGATAACGTGTGTGACGTAGTTACTAGCATCCTAGTAATATGTTTGTTAACATTCGCATCACTAGCGACGCGCCCCGACTTCGTATGGTTGGTCTTTTAGTGAAAAAATCTCCCTAAAGCTAGATTGTCTATAACTTATATAGGCTATATATAAGATACTGTGAATGATAAAATTGCTGTAACTTTTTGTTAACACAGAAGACACAAACGGATTTGCTTAGGCCAATTGTAAACCTCACTAATAATTTAATAATATATAACAAGCACTATTATTTAACATTAAACATTATTATTAAAAAAAACATTAGCATTATGATAATGTCCAAACATTATTAAGCTTTTATTTAGTAGACCTGTCCGCGTGTGTGTAACTAAATCTTAAAAGCTCAATTTGACCCACTTGCCAGTGGCCGATTAAGCTGAAATTTGGCATCCACGTTTGGGTCTCTGGATAATGTACGATTACCTAAATGTCAGCCATTTTTAATTTAATATGGTGGATGTCACAAAACTGACATTTGTAATTTCCACAGTAACTCTTACGATATCGATGTCAAATGAAAGGGCTTAATGAGCACAACACAAGAAGTGTCAATTTTCTACCTGTGGTCTGCTCATTATAAATCTAATATGGCAGCCGCCGCCGCTTGATGGCGGTTTATAAGCGGTATCAGTTGAAACGCCTTCATGAAAATAAAAGCCAATTTAAAAAAACATTTCTTACGTACTTGTTTTACCTTTCTTTAAAATCAACTACGTAGTCTGAAATAACGGAATGCAGGCCGCAGTCTTATGCAGTAAAAATACTGCAACAGATTTAAAATCACAAATAATGAAAATCAACCGCGGCCGCTTTATAACACCGTTAGTATCCGGCTGCAGCCAGCTAAAATCGGATAAAGCCGGGCGAAGCGAGCTAAACCCAGTTTAAACTGGTATTGAAGTGGCCGCGGCGGTTAATTGTCGACGGCGGAGGGCTCTCCGATATGAAGGGCCCTCTGGCTTTGTTTACTGGTTGGATATTTTCCACCTCTTCAGTTTTCAGGTAAGTTGTGTTAAAATAGAACAAAAAATAAAAATCTAGTGTGATTTTCCGGAAATTTATGTCTGAAGATGACTATATACTAGCTGTGCCTGAGACTTCGTACATGTGGAGATATACATTTTTGTATAGATAAGCAGAGTAAGATATTTGTCACCAATAAAATATTTCGTTTAATTAAAAAAAGGACTTAAAATTGCTTTGTCTGTTTGTAGGTATAAACTCTGAAGCTTATCTAATGAACCGATTTAAATGTTCAGTTAGTAAATGGCGGTAAGACAATGTCTCTAATAATTGCATACAAAATGATTACACTGGAGAAACTATAGATATTAACAGCATGTCTTAAGCTGCAACATGACATTACCAACTCAACACTGTACCACTAAAATGCATATTTCTTGTGCACAAGTTTTAAAAAGACAATATCTCTTTTACAACATTTCAGCAAAGTTGGAACGCGTGAGTTTGGACTTCGGGCAAGCTGTCCAAATTAGTTTAGCTCATCTGGCTTGGAGCCAGAGGCTGCGCTGCATGTGTGAAGATAGAGTACAGGTGACTTGGTGTAGACGAGGTGTTTTTTTTTTATACTGCGTCGTTGGCAAGCAAGCTTACTGCCAGCCTAATCGTCGACGCTCACCATGACCTATATACGATTTAATAACGAGTATTGCAAGCGCGGTGCCAACCCTATTGGTGATGAGCATATCCACAATGCCAGAACAGCACATCCTCGTGGAGCAGCACCCTCACCTACCGCAGCAACACGACAATACATCACAGAAGTGTTGAGGTGAGAATGAGATGGTATAATCCACAGGAAACTGGGTGAAGTATAAATAGTAATGAAACACAATATGCTCGGAGGGATCAATACCGTCGCTCACTCACTCTCTTTTTGTTTATTCCTTGCCGTATTACACACACACTCAACCACACACACAAAGCCTAACTAGGCCCACAGGAAGCTTCGGCCGGTCGGCGCCGGAAGTCCGTACGAGCCGTGTTGTCATGTAGGCCTCATAGCTAAAGATTCGAGCTAAGGCTTTTAATACTTGTTTCGCATTTTAGCTTTCTGCTCGCGACCGTAGTGTGCAGCCTCAGCACATACCTATTAGCACGTACTTCCCTATACATAGTCCTTGTACTAACACGTAGTATTGAGTATATAGCCTAACACCTACGGAGTATTGGGAGGATTCATCATGTAGGAGAACAGACCGGAGTGGGATTCGAACTTGCGTCGCTAGAATAGCAGACAACGCTTCATACCACACGGCTATTTCGTCACTATTAGTATTAACAATACGCAAGTGGTAAACTATTAGTAATGGACTCATTTGCCCTCACTAAGAGGGTAAGTAAGGCCCCCGGGGAATTATAATTACGGCAGATATCAACTAACTAAGCATTTCGTTGGCTGCGAGTCGTGTATTTATCACGAGGTCCAATTTGTAAGGTAAATAATTGCCCTGGACCCGACCCAATGGGGCTACGGGTCCTCACATAAGTAGGGATTAGGGCCTTTTGCGATGCGATTAGATTAAGAAGGTACAGCCGCGTTATATTTATCAGAGCGGTGTATGAGGATGTGGTTTGTAATTAAATTCCTTTGGGTAGAGTGAAAATTCGTGTTTATTTATTTGGTTGATGTAATGGTGAAATAATTTATTCCCGGGCAGATACTACATATATTATTATGACAATGTAGCTTGCTGGGCTAATGAGAAATTAAAAATTAACTTAATTTTCTAAATTAAAATGTATTCTAAGAATATGTCCACATATATTAATCCTGTAGAAACATTTCTGTAGGATGCTAAAAATACAAAAATATTTCAACGACTAACTATTGGCGTTTCTTATTTTCTGTACCAAATAAACGTATTTTAAACAGTATGTATTGTTACACATCGAATCTAGATTGCAGTATTTGCATTACCAAGACATTTTTGCTGACATGTTGCTTTCACAATTAATAGAGTGTTTTTGGACCACACACTAAGTTATCCTCGTAAAGTATAATTAAAACAGGTTATGTCGTAAACTGTAAACGTTTCAACAATTGCGAAGACTCAGACAGCAACCCCGAACATTCAATCTCCGATAGGAAATATTCGTTCCGCCATAAGGTTTACCGGATTTCCAGCCGTTCAACCATAAACAAGTCAGTGGAGCACAACCCAATTGAATAACAAAGGTATATCGAACACCCCCAAGGGAAGTGTATACTATTAAACTAGCTGTTGCCCGTGGCTTCGCACGTAGTAAAGTGAATAAGTCAACATGTACCTAAATATAAACTATAGCTATTATCTTGGATTTTACTTTAAAAATTACGGTTTCTCATAAAATAATTCATCCCCTATTTTACCCTCATAAAGGTGATTTTTCAAAAAAACCCTTGCGTAGTGGATGCCTACGTCATAAAAGGTACCAACTGTCCAAATTTCAATTCTCTAACTCCAGCCGTTGTCTGTGCGTTGATATGTCAGTAAATAAGTTTTTTCTTTTATATATACAGAGCAACTGGTTGCGATAACCCCGGTCGCGATCCATCAACCGCCATCGCCGGTCGCATCTATCACATAAGCGAGCACAAAGCCTACTCTATGGGTGGAGGTCTGTGGGTGTTATTTCGTATTTGTTTGTGAACTTATAGATACATTTAATTTACTATTACAAGGTTTTACTTTACTTACAAAGTTTGTTTGTTTTGGTCAAATTTTGCAAGCTGAAATTGAACCAGTTCCACTTATCCGGAGTTGAGTTGAATGTTGATTCAGTTTCGATGACAATGCATATTTATTGTAAACATAACCTGAATCAACATCCAGGAAGAGCTCCAGATCAAGGAACTCTTCAACAGTCAACAGCACAGACACGAAAATTTGTGTACGCGTTTTATTACGATTTATGATGTAATGTTTTACTCCTACACCTTGATAATGATAAAAATGATAGATGATACTGCTTGAATAATATACCGATATGAGTACAGAATTCGGGAGAACTAACCACACCGTTTGAATGATAAATATATATTTAATTCTGATTGAGTTAATCTTACTATGCTGTAATGTACCAAAACCCTTACATTTGGTTTTAAGCACGCACTCAGGTTTGGTCCTCACTAGGGTGTGTGCTGCTTACCATTGAGGGGTCTCAATGGTAAGCAGCACACACATGAAATGGTGCAAAAGCTTGTTTTAAGATTTTTTTTCTAGTAATTAATTTAACTTTACCACGTGTTTATTGACGCGTCCTATAAATGTAACAGAATATTTCAACATAATCGACATCTAGACATCTGATTACTTTGAAATTTGTACACGATAACAATACAATATATATAATAAATCTTCTGCATAATTATGCATAGGATTTCCATACTTAACCGACTTTTCCGGTCTCTTTCGCTCCATATATTTCATGCGCAAATTCTTATAAGTTATTTATTTAGGACACGCTGATCTGTTGGCTAAGCATTTGATTCTCTGCAAAAAGGGTCGCGATATCGATTCTCGTCACCCACATTTGTGTAAGATTTACTTGCACCCACTTGCTGGTACTTTACTAAACGTATGGTGATGGTTTCGTAGCGAGGAACTGCAAGGGGTTGACGTTTTTTTTGACTTTAGAGGCTCGATAAAGTTCCATTTACATAAGCCTTTAAGATAATTTTATTATGACGATCAACACACATTTCTCACTGAAGAAATTTTAGTTCAAAACGTGAGAGCTGGTAAACCAGCTCATCCGAACCCTGGGCAACAGTTTATATAAACAAAAAATAGAGCCCTACCCGGAATTCAAACCCGAGACCACAACACATTAAGCGAAACGCACTATCGCTGAGCCACGGGGGCCGTTCCCACGAGACTTGAGAAATATACATAACTAGCTGTCCCGACAGACGTCGTCCTGTCTTAGCTATGAATTCATATGACAAATAAACCACAGAACAAAGGTCCTTTAGTTTATCGCGATATTAAAAATATACCGATTCTTTTTTCAAAATTTATTTTCATAAGAACCTTCTACTGTAATAAACACAAAAAAGGAGTTTTTGGCGGGAATCAGGCGGAGCGGTTGAGATTTTTTCCAGTGTGTCGTAAATTGTGATATAGTGATCTTTAATGTGTATTTTTGGTGTCGATATGTGCAGTAAAGTTTCATTTAGTGACTGATTTATAGGAGCATTGGAAATAATGCCATAATACGACTTTTGGGTTAAGTGATTTATCATTTTGGTCAATAGGTTACCTCTAATCTAAAGGCGTGTTACGATCTGCTACTGCCGTGGGTTGTCTCCAGAAACTCCATTGGGCGTTAGAATGCATGACACTAGGCATTTTAATGCGGCAAACACGAGAAATTTTGCAACATGAAAATTCTCTAACACTCGACACTGGCAAAAATAGTCCCTGAAGGGATTGATTGCCATACTTAGGAAGAAGAAGAAGAAGAAACACAAAAAAAAAATGCGAAATCGGCCTGACCACTTACGTGTGATGCCGCGACCAAGCGAAATAGGGATAAATTTTAATATATAGAGATATGTATATACAGTCTGACAATAATATAAGTATAGTATGATTTATGTATGGGCGGGCGGCGACACGACCGCACAGTGATTGATAGCGTGTCCTTATTCAGCTCCAGACGGCGACGTGACAAGGCCCTGTCCCTTTGTTCAAATAACTATATAAACAGACAAGACCGACGACCCTTAGTACTTACTATCCGAATGACGAGTGGCTAGAGCATGTACTTTTATTTTTATTAACTAACTAGCTTTTGCCCGCGACTTCGCCCGTGTATCTATATAATATATATATATATATAAATATATATTTATATTGCCTATGTTACTCAGTGATAATATAGCTTTCTAACGGTGAAAGATTTTTGAAATCGCTCCAATAGTTTCGGAGCCTGTTCAATACAAACATACACACAAAAATACAGATCTTTATATAAAATTAGTATAGATATAGACAGTTAAGTAAGCTTTGCGCGCAGAACAGTGCTGTGCTTTGAACATATCAACACGTATGAACGACTTACAAAAATAATAAATAATGCTAGCCCCAAACTAAGCAAGTTTGTACCTCAGAGTAGATAATATACTTGCTTGTAATCATACATCACAAAAAATACATAATGCGAATCTAGAAGAAAGACAAAAATGTCCCAGAAAGTTCTCTGCCTACCTCAAAACATATACTAGTAATATATACTGCAGAAATTTAATGAGAAGAATAATAATAAAATGTATCACTTTCAAATTAAATTCAAAGTGATACGACCTGGAATCACGAATGATTTTCTGTGCCTAAACATTTGCATACCTTTGCAAATTGGAGGGAAGACTGAAGAGAAACTATATCATAAGGAAGCTTACGTTTGAACATCAAATGTATCATGACAAATAAACTCTCTCAAAAAGCTTGGCTATCCACCAAAGGTTCTATCTGAGGTTCTCATAAATAATGTAAGAAAAATATCTTTAAAATATTCATCCGATGCTTTTATACGTGGGTGAACAATATATTACGGCCTATCTCAGAAGGCTCTACGCGATCCTTGTTGAACATAATATCTTCTAAGTCTTAAGGCGTTTTATAAGGATTATTATCCTTATAAAGCTTCGCAAATCATTTTGCATGAAAGAAAATGTATAGTTTAATCTTGTAGTAAACAAACGCTACGCTTACTACGCAAGTGGCTACGGTAGAGCTACGACTCTCTACGAAGGTGTAGCAAGTGCTACGACAATTAATTTACACCTATAATTTGTTCCAGTTGAATAGCGATTACCAACTTTATTTGCGGTCCAAAAATAGACCTTCCATAGATTACGAGAGCAACGCGACAGCAAAATCGACTTGGTAACACACAGTTGGCATTAACTGCTGCGTCACGCTCACAATGTAGGTTCAATTCGTCATTGAAGCGCAATAATCGTTATTAAATGTATCTAGAAAAAGGACTAGTTAGAAGTATTTCAAATGGTATCTAATATTATGTAAATATTTGCAGATGTACTGCCGGCGTGGCATTGCTACAAGAATACTTGGCACACATAATTATTCACCGATTTGTGTTTTTAATTTAACAAGTAATTATTAATGCTTGGACATTATCACACAGCGTCATCTGACCCCGAACTAAGCAAAGCTTGTATTATGGGAACCAGCAGCTGATATAATACTCATATACATTTTATTAGTAAATACATACTTATAACACATACCAAATACAAAGACGGAAAGCTTACACAAAGGTTTGTCACACAAATGTGTGCTTCAGCGGGAATCGAACCAAAAAAAGGTGATAAATTATAAATATTTTCAGTTCAAAGCGTGATAAAATCTGCAAGCACATAAGACTCATTCATAAGTTGCAAGCAACAGCCGTAACAATAGGCAAGATAAACCGAACCCACTACCGTCCTGGCAGCGGACCAGCACTACCTGCACCCGGTTTACTGCGGCACGTACTTTATATAACTGCAGTGTGCTCAGTTTATCACTGCATGGCTTATAACTGAGTTTAATAGCTGGGTCGTAAACGATGCGGTGTTACCTTGCCGCACTTTTAAAAGTGGCAAGTTATCGTACAGTCGGATCGTATATACAACATCTTCTAGAAGCTCTTAATAAAGACAACACCACATCAAAGTGTGCGAGCGAGGTGATCATGCTCAGCCGCCACAAAGGGAAGATCTTCCAGCCAGGCTTGTGTTGTGCCTGGGAAACAAGGCACCGACTATTCTAGTCGGAAACTTAAATATATACGAGTTGCCTAGAAAACTTCGCTTGCGCGTTGTTGGTCTGTGACGTATGTATGGATCTGTCATCCATTGAATGTAGTCAGTTAGTAGATTTCCGACGTTGGTTTATGTAGCGGCGAGGTCGCTACATGTTATTTCGCTGCGATCTTCTGTAAAGTATTAGCGTATGCGAGCACCTTATATTTTGAACGGGGGATATCGTTTCATCAATTTGATCATCGTATTACACAATCGAACCCAATCACATTGTAAAAAGGATACCTTTAACAGCCGCAAATGCTCAATGGCTAAATGGAGAGGTCGTGACTGAAGGGCCCTCGATACGGGCTGCGCTATTGCATGTCAATATCCCGAGTGACACTAGAGTTGACTGATTTAATTTAATATATTGTTTTAACAAAGGATTTGTAGCACAGAATATATTTATCAATACTAGTAAACATTATGATAATAGGTTGTGTATTGTGATAGTTAACATATTAGTATACATGTGTAAAAGTTTCCTTGTTTGTCCGTCTATTTGTTTGTAAGGTACACAGCTAAGCTACGGACCAATTGCCGTTAATTCTTATAGTTACCACAAGAAAAAAAAAAGGTCCATTCCCGACGAGGAGTGGCCGTAAGAATCAATGTACTTTTCAAGAATGCAATAACTTAAATAAAAATATGTTTAGATCGACTTAATAAAGAATCAAAAATAATTTATTCAGTTTAGGCCTTAATAAGGCACTATGAAGGCCTCAATTACCACCGATTAATCTAAACCACTGAAGAAATCTAAATTACCATCAATTTGACAGAAATCCCTCAAGTCGTAACCGCTATCTTATATTCCTGTGAATAACTATAGCAGCTCATCTTATACAACATTAATGAATAAACGAGAACAAATAATGTGTGAGAGAATAAACCCTCTTATGTAGCCGGGTCGCCTCGGGACAACCCGGGGCCGGGGTGAAGTTAATTCATATATATCCAGTCTCTTTGTAGACCGCTCTGCTATACCTCGCGGAGCTGTGCACTCGTTTGATCACTATCTAAGTTATTGGACGTGAGCTAAACGATCTTTTAAATAAGTATTTTCTTTCACAAGTATGTGGAAAACAAGAAATTTCTGTATTTTAAAAAAGCATTTTGTTATCATAAATTATAGGTTAGCTTACAAATGTTTTCTAATAGCGATTCTTTATGCTTGTTAGTCAAACATAGCCAATCTAGATTTATGACAACTCAGAGTTTAATTAAGTATGGAATAATGTTTTAAAGTATTCAATTCTTAACTCAAACTAAAATCATCTTTATTGGACTAGACTTAAAAAATCATCAGAGTCTACCACCGGATTCAGAAGTTAATTTTATTCTAAGAAGTATCCAGCACGAACTGAGCAAATATTCGTATCAAAAAGAAGTCCTACACATTTTTGCTTCTGAAATATACTTAAAACACAGCAGTATACTTACCTGCATAGTACATAGTACCTAACACAAACAAGTAACTAAACACACACTATATGAACACTCGCCGGCCCCGCGCTGCGGACTGAACTAACAGCCGTTATAACTGTTATTATAACATACATATAACTCGGCAATTATAACTAAAACTGATAACTAACGCACCAACTTAGTTATCCACCGTGTTCGGGGAAAAGTTCATTAATTGGACGCGAGTTGAACCGGGGTCAAAGATAAAGCTCTATTTAATTAACTCTCTACAACGGTATCGATAGAATTTATCAAATTAATGTGCAAATAAATTAGTCAACACAGTTATCAATATATTTAAAAGTAGCGGCCCGCCCCGGCTTCGCACGGGTAGACATTCGTTTCGGAGCATAGACTAGCCTATGTTACTCAGAGATAATGTAGCTTTCTAACGGTGAAAGAATTTTTGAAATCGGTCCAGTAGTTTCGGAGCCTATTCAATACAAACCCACAAAAATACAAATCTTTCCTCTTTATAATATTATTAGTGTAGATGTAGATTAGCTGTTTTCCCCGCGACTTCACCCGTGTATCAATACAATATATAGCCTATGTGCTCATTGATAATGTAGCTTTCTAACGGTGAAAGAATATTTGAAATCGGTCCAGTAGTTTCGGAGCCTATTCAATACAAACAAACAAATAAACAATCAAATCTTTACTCTTTATAATATTAGTGTAGATTCACGAATTGGTAAAGGCTTAGCAAGTAATAGAATTCACGCCTTCCCATAACGGTAGGCAGAGGAGGAGGCACCCACTTTCCACCGAAGATAATTTGGTGTCATCGCGACAGATGGTGAGTCCGTCGCCGTCTCTCAACAGAGGCGGAATCAACATCCGACACACTAGTTTTTATTCGATCATCCTTTTAAAACAATTTAATTAATCACATACACAAACCCACTCATCTCATTCCCTCCTTTTCGAACCAAGTGGCGACAGTTAATAAGAAAGAGATGAATGATATCCCCAAGTTATTACTAGTGTCCAGCAGCAACATTCATAGCCATAACATGTATCTATACAGCCATCTTAAGACAAAGCCTCATCTATCAACAAAACGTCATTAATTTCCATAAAAGGCTAATTAAGCCCTCAAGTATGAGAATTTATGAAATCTCTTCTCCTATTATTACCGCCTTCATCCATCACATTCCGCCTTAATTAACTTGTAAATTCGTCGTATTTATGTATGAAGTAACTAATAGGTATGTCTTACATAATTTAATTATGTTAAAACTTAAAACTGGTAATTTATAACACAAGTACAATTGGATCAAGTCTACGAAATACTTTGAAAACTTTGCATGAACAGCCGTAGACGTTTGTAGCAGATGTCTACGTCGTAGCGAGTTTAGACGTTTGTTGCGTAGCATGCAATTCGGAGACAGTATTGAATATGAATACGCCCTGCATCTGTCAGTTTGTCAAATTCAATATCGGCCGATATCCGAGATGCTTTTGAATTTCGAATACTTCTTGTCTTGTAAACAAATGAATTTGAAATTTACAATTCCGCATTCGGTTATCTAAATTCGGAATTGAAGGTTTCAGCTACATTTCATTTTATTACTTCGATTGTAAAAGCATTCGGCATTGAAATACTACAATTGTTAGTGAGCAATACTGAATTCCTTATTCAAAAAATAAAAAGTACCATAGTGTTATGATGAATTTAGCGCGCTGTCAGATTGAGTTGAAGTTCTGTCAAATCAAAATAAGTCCTGTCAAAGCGATCAATATTAAGTTTCAATGAACAAGAGGAAACAATAGACGAATTATTTTATTGAAGTTTTCATCTAATCAGATAATAGAATTGGCACCAATGTCTAGCTAGTTGTTGTTTTGAATTTCTTAGAATATCGTCAAAAATATAAATTTTGATTAATCATAAAAGTTGTGAACTCATGTTCAAGTTTCATTTTGTTGCAACAAGGCGAGCGTTGCTATCAGTCGGCCTAACAACATGATCAATCAGAGCCAGCAAACTTCGATAATCAATCACTTTAAACGACGCAAATTGGCAATTAAAATTGTGTCGGGGTTGCTGACTAATCTGCCTGTTTGTATTGTATTGATTGGTTGATAATATGTTTTTAAAAATAATTTTAATTATACAAGTTTTAGATAAACGGCTTTACGTTATTCCCGACAAAAATACTATTTTTATAAAAATATGTACAGTGTAAGCGTTGCCATCTATACATATGCCATGATGACGAATTTAACACAAGTATTATTATTGAATAATACATTTATTAAAATTCAAATAGCTATTTTCAAAATAGGACGATGTAGTCAATAATGCTACATGAAGTTTAAAAAAAATACATTACAAAAATGGCTCCTTAATTCCACTTTTGAGCCTGTAACCAATTTGCTTAAAAATCTATTAATATCTAGAATAATTCAGTTAATCATTGTTATATCATGATTGTTACATGAAAAAAACAGACAGAGCACTGATTTTATTGCCGGTTCTTCTCAGGTGGCTTTATTTTCCGAACCGGTGGTAATTTAGACCTTCATAAGTGCCTAATAGTGTCTAAGCTGAATACATGATTTTTGGTTTTGCTTGAAATATTGTTGTTCGTTCACATTCACGTCCAGCCGTTGACGCGTGATGCCGTGACGTGACCAAAGAAAATTGGGATTCATTTTGTTTGCTTACAACTCAATCACGCCAAAACGGCGGAATAGAATTTAAAATAAAACCCGGCTACGTAACAATCACGCTCTAAAAAGTACAATTCTGATATATTTTAATACTTATCAGTGATGTTCAGAGGATAGCCGTGGTCATAGTCGCCGTAGTCGGGTAAAAATACCCAAACTTCCGTCACTTAGGAGTAAGGGCGTCAAGGGGCCAGCTTTAATATAATCAAAGCCTTCAAGGCTGCCACCGGAGAGCGCTTCCGGGCCTGAGGCTACGTTCATATTTAATTTATTGTAATGTACATAGCAGTTTTATGTACATTTAGGCTGTAAAAGTCGGCTAAGATCATTTAAAGGGGCATTATGATCAGTCGCTTGGAAACTGGGTCACTGCGTCCTAACAGCCTTGAATTGAACATTAGCTTACAGTGAGAACTGGTTCGACTGGGCCCAGACTGGTTTATACTAGCTAATCTGTTATTTTATACATAGTAAGCTTTAGTTATGCTATTAAGGGCAACAATAATTTGTGTGCGTCTGGGTGCGTATGGTATGCATTTACGAAAAAACAATACTCTGATACGTATAAGTACTCTGATCTGGTACACATAGTAAAAATAAGGATTTTATTTGGTTAAGGGCCAAATAGCAATGTGTGATAATGTCCGAACATAAGTATAGTGATCTTTAGTGTGTATTTTCGGTGTCATTATGTACTAAGTTTTGTAAGTGTCTGTATTATGACTTTTGGATTAAGTGATCTATCAATTTGGTCAATAGGTTACCTCTGACCTAAAGGCATGTTATGATCTGCCACTGCCGTGGATTGTCTCCAGAAACTCCAATAAGCATTAGAATGCATGACACTGAGTTTTAATGCAACGCACCATAAGATCGAATAATCAATTATGTATGCGACTGAAAGACTTGTATCCATGTCATGAACAAATAGAAAAAAGCGAACATCATTAATTTTTGCTAATTAAAAATCACCAATTCAGCACACAAACAAACACTCTCAACACAATATCAACATGGATCGTAAAACGGTTGAAAAACCACTTGTAATAACCGATACAGCCTGCATCTGACCCAAAAAGGCAATCTACATAAATACGCGGCTGAGGGGACACTAGAGTTATTGGTGTGCGTAACGCGAGTACAGACAGACCGGCAAATGCTATGAATATTCAAGTTTCTGCCGACTGGCGCCACCGTCGACAATGAGCTAGTTGGCTTTTGAATTAATTGGTTCGGTTTTGGAACTCGGTGTCTATAACTGTTGTTCATTGCTAATCTAATAGAATAACATCCTAAATATCTTTGAATTCAATTTTTACACATAGAATGTCATCCTGACTTGCTACAAAAAAAAGTTTGAGTCGCTGTCATCGCACTGCTTAGTTTGTCTTTAAAATATTAGAATTAAACCCTCATTTTATTAAATTAATGATAGATAAAAATAAAACCACTAAAAACACAGTGCTATGGTGATTTGGAACGGTTAAAACAGAATCAATAGTGTACGAGTAGCATAGTGTTTCTACAACAATTTTTGTTAATTATTTTTTAATTATGCCTGATATATATAATAATGGTGTCGATTCTGTTGCAAAAATCACTAAAGTAAACTAGTTTGGCATGACTAAAAGTCTTGCTATCCCTTTCTCATGTGCGGGGTTAAATAAGGATGGCAATACTTAATATTTCGTACAAGCAAAATTCGGCCAACATTTTTTTTTAATAAACTGGTCTGCTTACAATCCGGCAATCTCCAAACCTTAACCGTTCCATGAATACAAAGGGGGTTAAGCAAACGTGATCGGTTAAAAATAAGGGAAATAGCTTTCCCGCCGCCGTTACCCTGTCTTATATTGTGCGTGTTACATACACAATTATGATGCTCTTCCGATAGAGAGAGCTTTACATTAATTTCTCGTTTAGCTTATAAGGGTAAACGGGTGAGTATTTTTTTGTGTGTAGAGCTTAAGCGTTCATCTCCATTCTCCACTAAAGAACAACGAACTCCATTCAAAAAGTATTCAACTGTATTCCGATTCTGGTATGGTGGGAATTTTTGGAGGATGCGCCTGCGACTATTTACGAATTGATTTTTTGTCTAACCACTAAAATTCCAAATTCAAAATTTGAATTTCGATTCTGCAAAACTTATTATATATATCGTATTTTTTAAATGATTAATTTTTGATGGTAGTACCACAGCTTCCAAATTTGAATGTTATGAGAAATACGACAAAACTAACCTTGTTTATTATTTTTTCTGTACTCTTGCATTAATTCCATTTGAAAGCTTTACCAAATGGAATTTCATGCATAAAGCCACGACCTGAGGCAATGTTACGTATAATTACTGGAGACCTACATGTCCTATAAGGCTAAATGTAATCAAGATCGCTCCGGGCGTGGAGTCAGACCGAGTTAGCGCGACATATGGCGATTACACACCCGACGTTGACGCACAAAGAGGCGGAAATTAAACTGTTCTATACTCGAAGGAGCCACTACGTACTTCACTCCTCTCAGCAGACGGTTTGCCATTGATTGTAAAACGTCAAACATTTCACAAGCTTTCATATTCAATTCCATTACCATTTATTCGCGTTTTTTTTTAAGTAAAACTAGCTGACCCGGCGCAATCATTGGATTACTATATAATTTTAGCTTAAATCTATTTAAAAAAAAAATGTATGTATATAATTTATGAGTGTAGAAAAAGTGTTCAAACCAAGAGTGAAATGGCGCTCTGTATACGCCTACTATGTCTACCCCGAAAGGGGTAGCGTGGGTATGGTATGGTATATGTAGGGTTATGAATTTAAAAACACAATCAATAACATATATTTTTAAATACGTTTGTTCATCGGTATACACGATATAAAGCAAGCAATAAAAAAAACGTAATAAAATTTGAAATTTTACTTCGCGATAGCAACAACCGCATATTTACCGCTGTTGCAAGACACGTAATGTATCCGAGAAGTAACGGAGACGACATGTGAGCTTTATCTAAAAGTAAGTAGATTTACTATTACTTTATCGCTGAATTAACATAAACCTTCTGTTTGAGCCATTAAAATTTAAATTCCGCTGCTGCAATGCGGATCGCAGAGCTTGGGGCGAAATTGAGTTGCTAGTGAAGTTAGGATAGTAGCAGTAGCTAGGATATTGTGGAATGGACTAGTCCAGTCTTGGTTGTGGTTGTACAACCAGTGCTGGGTACATAATGGACATTCATGTGTATATAGAATAGAAAACATAGTTTTTAAACGACGTCGATTCGCTGTGAAAAAAAATCTGCTAAGTGCGAGTTGTACTCATACACCGGGGGTTCCGTACTAAACAAAACACTAGGTTAAACGACAAACTTAACTTTGCCGTGAGATCACTTAAGGCCGTGTCTATTGCACAAATATGTTTGTAATACAATAGAAAATTTGCTTTGTTTTAAAAAAAATGTAATAAAAAATTTGTGGGCATTTCAAGCGTCTACTTGTTGCCATTATTAAGATGCAAAAAAGGCGCGTTTCTCATAGGGGAGATCCCTTTTATTTATATTTTATTATTTGTTGTTATAGCGTCAACAGAAATACACATTCTGTGAAAATTTCAACTGCCTACCTATTACGGATCATGAGATACAGCCCGCTGACAGACAGACGGACGGCCGAACAGCGAGATCTTAGCAATAGGGTTCCGCTGGCTAACCTTCGGGAACGGAACCCTAAAAAGAGCATACTTATTGCATAGTTGTGTTCTTATTTCATCTTTTTTATTCATTTTCAGCTCTTCAAGCGACAGCAGCGTAGTTCAAAAATGTACATCGTAGTACAAAAACGTACAGCGGGATAGAATAAGCATGTATACAAGAAATATATAGGACGACCTCTCAGCGCCAGCAACTGAGAGGCTTAGCGCCAGCTCAGCTCAGTTTACCGTGGTTGTTTTGGTTGTTTTGTGCCCGCACGGAAAGATTCCGGATTTGAACGAAGAGAGCCGCGCCGCAGCTTGGCGGGCTTAAAATGTTGCTCAGTTTATACATAGATAAAAGCGCATTGATTTCGAAACATTTTAGCGCCTTCACTGTTACCAAACTAATTAGTTTCTTGCAAAGCCATACCATTGGATTGAAAAACTATTTGGCCAGACTAGTTATTCAACTTTTCGATAAGAAACATTTATATACTTGGCAGTAAAGACTGTTATGCCGTTACGGTAGACGGTATGACGTTATCTTGATGTCATGCCCTTTCAATTCCCTTGTGTGGGCGCGGGCGCGTATACATCAATTTGATGTTTAACAGCTGTCAGATGTGACCGCCAATTTTTTTATTTATTAGTAGTATTGAAACCTTATTTTTGGCAGCCTTAAGGCTGTTTTATTAAAGACCATATTCATATCAATGTGACTGGGAAGTATCCCAGAACTTTCTAAATCGGCTTTGTAAACCAAACTCTATAACTAAGTGGTAAAGTTCAAATCGATTTCATCAAAATACTTTTCGGCGTCATTTCTCTTGTGCGAGACGGGATAGGCAGATTTCACTGAAAGTTTATAGATTTTGGAAATCACATTGACTGATACCTGCTGCTATTGAAATAAAGTTCAAACTTGCTCACTTGTTCTGTGTAAGTTTTCTTGGTAAGCGTCGTGGTGTAGGTTTACCTGAAAATGGAGAAAGAAAATCAGACCTTGAATACTGCAGAGTGGGGGTCAATTTAGGCAAATTAACAATTCAAGCTACGTAAGTTTAAAACTTAAAAATATAGTACAACCACTCATTTACACGATACAAATTAGAGTCTAATAGGAAAGTTGGTATCTAGTGTTCCTCCAGTAAAGTTACCACAGTAGAAGTCCATAGTATCTCTAGAGCTAAGTGCAGCTTAGTAAAACTTGTAACTTGAGTACTGTCATCGATATAATTCCCACTCAACCACCTTTATAATGGAACTGGAAACTTCTAACATAAATATGAACTGTGTAACTTGCATCATAGAGTTGAGAATGTAATATCTATACTAATATTATAAAGAGGGAAGATTTGTATTTTTGTATTTTGGTATTTTTGTGGGTTTGTATTGAATAGTCTCCGAAAATATTGGACCGATTTCAAAAATTCTTACACCGTTAGATAGCTACATTTTCACTGAGTAACATAGGCTATATTATACTAGCTGCCCGCCCCGGCTGTGCGAAGGGTAGACATTTATCAAATATGTTGTCTACCCGTGCGAAGCTGGGGCGGGCCGCTAGTAATATTATAAAGAGGAAATATTTATTTGCTTGTATTGAATAGGCTTCGAAACGAAAGCGTCATCTCACTCTTCACTCACACTCTTTCACTACTTAAAGATTCATCCATCTCTTCAAATCACAAAATCGAGTATCTTATAAAAAGTATTTTTTTGGGAAGTCAACTTTGCGATGAATTTTACCGACACGACTAATGAAAATTTCATCTCTGGCCAGTCAGCTCATATTTCTCGACGAACAGTTGCGAACCTCATTTAATCAAAGTTGGTTAGTTCAATTAAGTCAACCCATAGAGTTAGTGGCTAGTGTGGAAATATTCGGAGCTTCATAACCTTCGTCAACTTTCATTACGTTTTATCTTCTTTAACAATGGATGAGTTTATTAAAACTTTCACGTTAAACTGAATTTCTACTTTGCTCCTAGTTTAGTATTTCAGTTAATCGTATAATATACAGAGTACTCCGAACCGGCGTGCATGTTGAAACGATTGATGAATTAAAATCATGTATAGTATACATGATTTTTAAACTATAACTTTGTCTGTTTCATACTCGTCCGTGCGCGTAATTGTCGCAAACATTTTAGCAAAAACTTTGTACAAGTTTATGGTTCACGTTTCAATATTATCAATACATATGAAAAAATGTTACTGGCCATTGCCTGTACACATAAAATACATGAGACTATTATTGGGAGCATCTACCAATGCAATACAACCCAAAACAATGGTCGTTAGATTTTGTGTCGATTATCTGTTAGTCTGTGCGTTTGTGCGCGCTAATGTCAGAATTTGCTTAATCGATTTGGATACGGTTTTCATTAATGTATGGTGGTATGCTTCGCTTAACATTTAGTGCTTGTTTTATTTCATTCAGATTATAAATAAAAAAGATACGTAAGTTGAAAAATCAAACGATTAAGCTGCATTACCTTCATAAGACAAATACAAATTCCACGCGTATAAAGTCACGGACACAGCTAGTGATACATGAGTACATTTAAAGGGTAAGATTTTGAAACCTTATCTTAAAATCTAACTGAAACTACACGAGCATTAAAGCAAAGCAGACATGGCAGGGTCGGCAACGCGCGAGTGATACCCCTGGTGTTGCAAGCGTCCATAGGCCACTGTGACCGCTTACCATCAGGTGGGCCGTATGCTTGTTTGGCACCATAGTGGTATAAAAAAAAAATGGAGTCCACAGCCCTTGTATCTCCACCATCTCAATGATATGTATTTAGCCACAGTTTACTTTGTCCACTGCGAATTTGGGTCACGGAAAATGCTGCGAAACAGCAAACAAAGTGCTTTACTATGCAACAACTCTTTATTTTAAATTGTTTGAGAACTTACATTACGCTTTAATTTCTTTTTTGTTTACCTTTGCAGTGGAAATACTCTAATATGGTTAACATATTATTACATGTATGAGATATAAAATGATTCGATAGTCATGGTGGCGACGGCCTGACATCTGATGGGCCCAGGTTCACACCCCGGCCTGTACCAATGAGATCTCTAACCTTAAGTACATTGATTAATCACACCATGAGCTTAAAAAGAGAGGTGGGTCGAAATGGAATCTCCCGTGGGTTTTCCCCATTAAAATTGGAGTCGCCCGATATTGCTAGCGGATATAGGCTACGGCGACCGCTTACCATTAGGTGAGCCGGGCGCTTCTGTGACAGCTTAGTGGTTTAAGCAAAACTATTATTTTCTACTTTTTTTAAACGCTTTTTGCATAATTGTAAATTGGATATAAACGTTTTAAATATCCAATTTCCACGCGGACGATGTCAGGCCAAATGAAACTACCAACACAATAATGTTCAATACGCAAACTTTAAACTTCAATTTCCTGTTGTGCAGTGAGACTTAATGAAATTCATCAGTTCGGTGTTGGTTCCAGTGTAACATCGGGCCTGATAACGAGTTACAAACTTTTGTTACACGCTAATGATATTCCCAGAGTTGCCATGGAAGAAAATTTATTACAACTTTGAACAGAATCATGATAAATTATTTGTTTTCCTGTACAATATTTCGCGCCTCTTCCCTTTCCGCACAGTATAAAAAAAAATTTGGGATCATTTCACAATTAGATATATGTATATATTAACAACGATTATTTTTGAAGGAAGCCGATTTATAATGTATCATGTATTTTATATTCCTGAGTTATTTATTTTGGTGTACAATATAGAGTTATCTGCCTAGCCATCTATCCCGCGCCAAAGGCTAAACCAGTTAGAAGACAAAGGAATATCTCCCGCACAGAACTTCAAAGACAGACACATGCGCTATCATTACACCCGTTGGGATGCGAGTTACCTTTGAACTGTCTTGCAAATGGAAGCCTGGCCTTAATAGTACTTTGGTTGTATCTACTTAGCTTCGAGAGAAATATGTGATAGAAGGGACGAGGGAGACTACAGTAAATAAGATTCACTTGAGAAGAAGTCATGGAGAGTCCTAAAACTGTTGTGGTCGGCTAGATCTAGCCCGATATGGCTGGTTATGGTTTTACAAAACAAAGCTTTATTCCCACATTTAAGAGCTAGGCTCTCTCTTGTCAGTGGAACAATCGCCAAGCCGTTCTATCGACATCTCTTTGTCCTCCTTGTGGGACATAACATTAGCCTTTAGCTTCGAAGCTTATTCACAAATTAAAATAAAATCGTAAAGGGAGTAAAGAATAGAGGCAATAACATCTTCTGCTCTCCTCACACACAAAGAGAACGCTATATACAGTACTAATGTACAAGACAAGGACACAGCTATACTATTCTTGTCTCTATCCGCGCGCAGGGTTTTTTCACGTTTCGTAAAATACTTTATGTAACTTAATCTACCTTGTGGTTCAGCTAAGCGGGAGAAATCACTTGTGTGACAGTACTTTACGAACACGGACGCACACATTGATAACTATCTCCATCACTTTCACGCACACGGTACCTGCGTCTATTAGTTACTCAGTCTACGAATAAAATAGATAAAGTATAATTGTATAATGCGGTATTTACCCCCACTACCACACAGCAACCACTAATTACCCTCTAGCAGGTCTCCCATTCAGCACTACTTGTCGCTAACAAAAGACATGGAGCACATCAAAAGATGCGCTGAGCGGATTAATTACTTCCTGGGCGGGCGGTTTCAGGCAGAAACAGATTATTAAAAAACTGCAGGCTTTTTTAAATATATAAATCCAAGTCTATTGAAAGATAGAGAGCCAACCGAAAAAGCTCAAATTATGAGGTTCGACTTTTTCGACAAACAAGCATACGGCCCATCTGATGGTAAGTGGTTACCGTAGCCTATAGACGATTGCAACACTAGGGGTATCAATCACGCGTTGCCGACCCTAACCCTAATTTGAAACCCAAAACATTTAGCCGGTGCTTAAGAGCCTTATGAATGTTCTTTTTTTTTATTAGATTTTTTGATACCAATTATTCGCGCGCCATCTACCGCTACATCTACAGCGCTCGGTTCAAAAGACTTCGTTTCCAATCCATGTTGTACACGTAATTTATTGCCTCCAAATTCTATATTTTCTTCTGTTCTCAGAATTCGAATTTTGAAAACTAGTCGCATTATTTTTTTTACGCTATTGTAATTAATTATCGATTAAAATGTTATTCTCACAATTGTAAAATAAACGGTAAATTTTCACTCGTTGTATACGAAAATATTAAAATGATTCGACGCCTTACTCCTGGAATGATGAGTTTACAAGACAATCATATATACGAAACCAAAGCTGGAAGGAAGCTGTTCACGTCCCCAACACAATATAAATCAATCTCAACAAGTAACCAAATCGCAACGATTTTAATGAACAGTAAAAAAAATGGCTTTCATTAACCAATCCATTGTTGAAACCAACCACTATAGAGCCGGGAACAAAACCACTGATTGTTATTAACAATAGCCGCTAATTACAGATCAACTGGACCGCGTTGAAATTAACGCGAGACAATAATTACACCTGTTAATTAAACAGCACAGATTAAAAATGCAAATATGTAACAAATCTTATTTTTTTTATTTATTTTTATTTTTATTATTTATAGCGGCAACACATATATATACACATTCCGTGAAAATTTCAATTGTCTACCTATTACGGATAACGACATACAGCCCACTAACGGACAGACGGACGGACAGTGAAGTCTTAATAATAGGGTTCCGTTGGTTACTCATCGGGTGCGCAACCCTAAAAAGGTAGATGTAACTTTGCGAACAACAAAGTGACGCCGGTTTTTAAAACATGTAGTGCGTGGACAAGGCGTAGTTACTTTGAATTCATTGTATGTGTGTGCGTGTAATTATGTATAGTGATAGATCGATAAAGAGATAGTGAGTGATTGAGTGATACATCGATTGATTGAGTGAGTGCGTGAGTGACACTGCATAAAAAGGCGTAGTTTTAACCGGCGTCATTACGTTGATCGCAAACTTCCATCTTCTTTTTCTTATTAGATCTGAGTCTAAGTAAGGTGGCTTTTACAACACTCTTGTGTCACACACCACTCAAACTTCTCATTAAAATTGTACGGGCCATGAAATATGACGCCTAATGACCGTAATACCGAGACAATTTCCATCTCAGTTACGTCGCGTTTCGAGCCGAGTATCTTTTAATAAAACCCAGCCGATATTTAATTTCCCGTCGTTTTAATAAAATGTCAAAGTCAAACTGGAAACATCTGAAATAAATAAAAGTGTATAAATTTCCAGCGACGGAACGGAACGCAATACCGGCTCGTTGGCATAATTTCATAGCTATGTATTTCGTTCGACAGGCAGCTCGGTATGTTCCTAATGGAGCGAAATTTCAAGCGGGAACACTTCCACACATTTGCGAAGAAAGAAATCCGATCTGTTCGCACCAACGATCAAAGGTCTCCATTTCGAGCGAAACGGAATTAGGGTGCTTTTACATTATGTGGGGGAATATTGCCGACGGATCATATATGTAGGTACATAGACAACGAGGTGCGTCGTCTCACACCGTCACAACATAATCACTTTACTCGTTTCATGCATCTTCGACTGCGTAGTCATAATTATAAAACCATACTTGATGTAGTGTTGTGATTCTGCGGTAAGTAAGGTTGCCAGTGCTCCACGAGGATACGCTGGGCTAGTAGTAATGCTGCTAGCACAGTGAGTCCTCATCAACAAAATGGTTGGCAACTCGTTAGTGATACCCTTGGTATTTCTAGCGGCTATTGGCTACGGTGACTGCTTACCATCAGGTGGGCCGTATGTTTGTGTGCCACCCCTGCGACGTCTGTGTCTGAACGCGATACACTAAAAAACTATTCAGTAGATTTTCATACGGTTTGCACCAACGGACGGAGTTCATGAGGAAGATTTAAAGAGAGCTAGTATTAAATAAAAACAGTTACATGTATAGTTACGCTTTTTATTAGTTTTTCAAGAGCAGCTTCTGAGAGTATAGTTAAATAAAACATGACAGATAGCAAATTACCTACGTATAGGCAAGAAAAAGAGGCAATTTTCAGACAATACCAACAAAATATAATAATAACCTAACGCCGTTCAGTTATTGGTGAACTGATAAATATATTTACCCGAACACTTCGCTGCCAATTCAGATTTTATCCTTGTAATTCATTGCCCAAAATATTCGTTTCCGAAGAGAATCGGTGCCGATACGGCGACAGCCGCTCACTGGCTGTTGAGATAAATTATGTCCGACTCTTAAACTGATATATAAGTGAATAAAACTGCATATAATTCCTTCATAAGAAAGACATACAAAGTTAAATATGGAACTTATAAAAACTATAAATTGAACAACAATCACTTTCTAAACCATCAACCCAGAATACCGCCAGTATCCTGCCATTTTAGATACATATATATGCTGGTTTTTATATGAGCAATCTATTTATTGATTAGATCATTGTTTTGAGTCTCAAAGTCGCAATTCTCACGTAAGGCAAAGACTATTATATATTTTTCTTTAACTGCAAAAACTCTTTTGGAGTAACATCGCCCAAATTTACAACATACTCGATCACGTCCGAATTGACTTTGAATTTGGAACGAATCTGTGGGAACCTAAACTAGGGTGTGAGTGAGTGATTTGTGAATGAGAGATTGATAACCGTCAATTGAAGCAGGTACAATATTGTTTTGAGGGTACAACTATGTGACATCAAACTTGTGTGTGATTATTAGTTGATTGTGGCTAAGTTATATATGATTACTACTCTTTTTCATATTTAATTATGTAGAAATATTTTTTTATTTGTGCGTTTTGTGATTGTATTGACCTATTTTTACAAGTTACTGATATTCAGACAGGTACCGGACATTTTTTTTTACACGGAACCTAAAATCTTCTTCACTTGTTCTTTGTTCTACCAAAAACGCGACATTAGCGAAATTGTGGCAACCCTGCAGAAGCTATTCATAAAGAAGTTGTTGGGAGTTTTTGGGGGGAATCAGGCGGAGCGGTTGAGATTTTTTCCAGTGTGTGGTAAATTGTGTTATAGTGATCTTTAATGTGTATTTTTGGTGTCGATATGTGCAGTAAAGTTTCATTTAGTGACTGATTTATAGGAGCATTGGAAATAATGCCATAATACGACTTTTGGGTTAAGTGATTTATCATTTTGGTCAATAGGTTACCTCTAATCTAAAGGCGTGTTACGATCTGCTACTGCCGTGGGTTGTCTCCAGAAACTCCATTGGGCGTTAGAATGCATGACACTAGGCATTTTAATACGGCAAACACGAGAAATTTTGCAACATGAAAATTCTCTAACACTCGACACTGGCAAAAATAGTCCCTGAAGGGATTGATTGCCATACTTAGGAAGAAGAAGAAGAAAGAAGTTGTTGAAGTTAAGTTTGACATGTCAGCAGCGTTGATAGAGGTTTACCTTTACATTGGTTTAATTTGAAAATAGAAGGTCAACGTTCTGTTTTTAAATATCAACTCGCAACTCGAGATAAATTTATCGTGTTTCTCCAAATTTGAATTCTACTTTGACACGAGCGCGAATATTACATGTCATGTAAAGGGACTTTTAAATACCCCTGCTGATATAGCACCTGCTAGCTAGACAGCTTGTTAGTTTGTATCGGAGTGGCGGCAGCTCTGAGACAGATAAGCCAGGGCTCCGGGCACCGGGCTCCGGCTGACACCAACGTAGCAACAAGTGACATTTGGTACAGCTCTCGAGATCCGTTCACTAGTTTTTGAGTTTATCACATTCAGACAGACCGAAGCTACTTTATTAATATACTATAATGACAACAAGGCAGAATCTTACATGCTTACTTTTGCAGTATAAAGATTTTGAGAACTATTATTTGATTTACCGACTGAATCCAGAGTACCTATAGCATTACTTTCAAACTAGCTGTTATACGTGATTGTGATTCATCTGCATTTTTAAAGACATAAGTAGCCCCCATAAGGATAAGATAGCCGTCAAGTCGTATAAGGAAGTCAAAGAAGTAGCACTGGACCGGGAGAAATCGAGGGAGATTCATCGGCTGCACCGACAAGAGTAAACCCCTTAAATGATAAGAAGAAGTAGCCCCATGATATCATCTATCTCCTTGTCAAATTTCATTCCGATTTGTTCAGCCGTTTGTTCCTGAAATTGTAGCGAACAAACAAACAGAGTTACTTTCGCATTTATAATATTCGTATGGATATACGGAGTACACTAATAGCACCGCGAACAAGCTTCAAAGGCAAAGTTACCAAACTCGTAAGCATAAATTAGAGGAGTGTGCATCCACGTCGATGTAAAGTAGCAGATCTCCTAGAAGCGACAAGCTTTGAGCGTAGTTTGCAAGTGGAACAATGCGCGTGTTTCGTCTCGCTGTTGTAGCTTCTTAGCTTTCTGGAATATCGTGGACAATCAAAATCAAATATAAATTATTCAGTTAGGCCCTAATAAAGCACGTACGAAGGCCTAAATTACCACCGGTTCGAAAAAAAGCCACCTGAGAAGAACCGGCAAGAAACTCAGTGCTCTGTCGCTTTTTTCATGTAACAATCATGATATAACAAAATTTTCTAGACATTTAAGTATTTTTAGGTATATATAAAGAATCTATACTCCAAATATATAACAGAAGATGTGAATACCATTAATAGCAAGCAATAAATTCCATAATTCACTCACCACTTATCACAAAAGGAGCTGTAGCGAGTCGAGAAGATATTTGAGCGAGTGTAGTGGCTCTTAACCCTTGTATCGAGTCTCTTCCAGACATCGAGTGGCTCGGGACGAGGTAAATGAGGCTGAACGCTTTAGATACACGTTACAATACTTTTATTATTGTATTACACTTCTGCGTCATTAATTTTTGCTTCATACACGATAATATTGTACGAAACAACGATTAGTGTTCATGTTTCTAACACAAATTTTGTTCCAAAACTATTTGCGGACACAGATCATTGAAAGATAATCCAGATAATTATAACGATTATAAGCCTGTTCTGGGTTAATTTGGGGGTGATTTACGTCTTGACTGTTCGCCAAATATTATCAAAACGGCGGCGTACAAAAAAATACTGTACATTCCCCAAATAATATGTTTTTTTTTCTTTTTAAAATTCTCAAATTGGAATATGTTTCATATTTCGCAAAAACTTAGTTTAGCCTAATTGCATGCATTAAAAAATATCACAATTAAAGTCCAACTTCATATTCTCCCGCTTAGCTAAATCAATAAGTCACATATAGTATTTTACGAATCGTGAAAAACTCTCACGCGGTAAAGGACTAAAAATAGTATAGCTGTGTCCTTGTCTTGTACATTAGTACTGTATATAGCGTTCTCTTTGTGTGTGAAGAGAGCAGCTGTTATTGAGTCTATTAGTTACTCCCTCTACTCTACAACTGAACTGCATGATAGTAGTGCAAATTGTCTTTCATAAGTAGGTTTTATCCAATTTAAGTTTACCAGCCAGGCTGCGTCATATACGAGTAGTTGCAAGGTTGAGTGACGTGGAAGTTGTGAATAAGATGGCGGGAGGATGAACTTAGACTGTATTAGAACTAATGAACTGAATTAATGTGTCTAGTTAAAATTACAAAAGCTGTATCGTTAGCTACAAATCTCGAAAGATGTACAAAATTTATTTAGCATAAAAAATTTAATGAGAAGACTTAATTTTTAAGTTTATTTTTTTCATAGTAGGACAGACAAGCATTATGAATAGAAAAATATCAGTTTTTTTTATTTTGCCACGGCTAAGCGTGGTTCGAATAGCTGGTCGTTTTAAATCGATAAATTATTTTGTATAGTTCTCGACAGGAAAACGTAAATAAAGATAATACATTTTTTGTTCTGTTTAAATGAAATGTGTTATCTCATAGATATTTTAAATAAACGCTTAATCGTCCAATAAACACACCTAGCGCTTCGAGGAAACGCTTTCACCAACTTAATTAAGTGTTCAACAGAATACTAAAAGTTTATCCTCCCATACTCCTATAATAAAACTTCATAACAGACTTTTAACACGTTTAGTTAAACAATTAAGTTGATTATTATCCTCGAGAGAATATGTCGAGAGGAATCCTATCTTGATCTAGCACGGACTGTAGGTATCAGAGATTAATATGTAATTCCTGTCTATCTGTCTGAACGTGATAAACTAAAAAACTACTGAACGCATTTTGATACGGTCTTCACCAATGAAAGGAGTAATTAAATTAGGAATGTTTCGTTATATAATTCATTAAGGTTGTACTGAAATATGACGATGATTGTTGAAGATGTCGGGAAAAATAATGCCGTGCGCATAAAACTCTGTAAAAAAATTGTAGGCGTTAATAATCTGCTACATGTGCGAAGCCGGGCAGGTCGCTAGCTGTTATTGTGTAAAGAAGAAAATTTGGTTCTAGTTCTGAATCAAATATAGATGAGAATGGATTGGCAGGGAGCCGTAAACTTTATTTTTTAAATCTAGATCCAGAAAAGAAGTGTAATAGCCTCATTTACCTTGTTCACTCAACTCACGTCATCTCTCATACGACAGCCACTGTCTCATTCCTCCCACGTCTCAGGATTCGTTTTATCACCTCAAACGAAATGACAGCAATCTAGAACAAATTGCAATCCACACGAGCAGACGTTATGCAAACGGAATTGCATTTGGCACGAATTTCTGAAATAGCGCCATCTATCGGGAAAACTTTGGCAACTCTCCATGACTGGTTAAATTTTAGAAGTTTCAAAGGAGAGATTGCATATGTGTGAAAAGTTTGCTTATTTAATTAACATTGTTTGTGAGTGTGTTGAACCTTTGCCCTTGAAGGTACACAGTGCCTTGTATCCAAAAATATTTCTTTTTTTCTCTTGAACCATGCGGGGGTAGTATAAAAGCGAGTATACAAAGTTAACATCTTCGAAGATCTACATCTGTAATGGAGCCGAGATGTTAGCGATAACAAAACTATTTACAAATAGATCCGTAACAATTAAGTCACAATACCGTAGCTCCTAAATGGGCACATAATTAAATCAGCAACACACAGCGAATGTGACCTTTAGGGGTCCTTAATTCCTTCTCTTTAGATCCAGAATATCCGAGCGCTCGGCTGTTACGCCGTAGGGCGGGCTGGGACGAGCTAGGGCGGGCTGAGACGAGGTAGGGCGGTTAATATTTGATGCGCGTGTTAAAAAGGTCGGCTCGTTATCGCTGAATATTGTAGTTGTATAAGTTTTTCAGGGTTGGGGTATTTGAGGGTGGGAATTATGTAGATACAAAATACAAGCATAAAGCATTTTAATTACTCTAATAAAAAATATGAGTACATAAGATGTGCACATAACATGTTATAACACGCCTGAGTAAAACTCGTGTGACGTGACGGCAAACAAGATGACGCTCTCTTATGCCGTCATGACCCCTCCATGTGTGTGCGCGTGTACACTTGATAAGTATCTTACAGGCGCAGGCGTCGCGTGACAGCCAATTTGCTATTATACTACAAAGGTTTTAACTTTTACCTCTCTTAATTATAGAAACACTAGCTGATACCCACGACTTCATCTGATGCTGCTTTTTTAAATCCAATATGGCGGACGTAACAAACAGGAATCCTGTAACACGACTCCTGTTTGTTTAATCAACTCACACAGATCAAGACGTAACACCTACAAAGGCGTGACGCAAACTATCCTGATGCAATTATCGTGATAACAGCACCCTCCGCCACATTTCAGGCTGTAATTAAACTAGCTGTGGTTGTAAACATCCCTTGCCTCATCTCGGACTTCTCGCTCGTAAATTGGACCTCGCATCTTTGACCCTCGTTATGGCTGAATCTTCAAACTGTAAGCTATACATGTTAGGTTAGTAACATTATATCAATAGGAGTAGCTGGTTGCTTGAAAAGATAAATTATTGGCTTGTTCCCAGACCTCCAAAATTGTTTTTTTAGGTTCACAATTGCGTATTTATGACAACCTTTTTTTTTAATTTAGTTTCACTTGTCCGGTGTGTGTGTGATCAAACGCTTCAAGCTAAATTTGACCCACTTCCTAGTGTCCGATTGAACTGAAATCCTATCCTACTAGTTTTCATCCCGGGAAAATTGTATGTTCCTCTGAGATTCTAAGCTCAACGCGAACGTAGTCGCGGGCAAAAGCTAGTATGATATACACGTCTGGTGCAGGCAACACCAAACAAAAATGGCAAAGTATACTAATGAATGACTTTGTACACTCACAAAAAAAGCCTACCGGCTGCCCGTGACTTCGTTCGAGGAGGCAATGATAAGCATAAACAAACAGACATCACTTTAATATTTAAGTTTGCCTAAAACTGTTTTGAAAAGTTAACTATGTTGAATCGAGATTATGTCTATTCGATATATATTTATATCTGACAAATGTTTAGAAAAAAAATCGAATTTCGCCGAGGCTTTACGCCGATCAAAACAGAATATATCATGGGACCCCACAGCTGACAGTGGAGCCAATGAGTAATGTGCCGGGTTTCTTCAGTGACACATAAATTACTGGACTTCAGCCTGTCCAGGAGATAAGGGCATTACCGTTGATTTATCCCTTAACACTCGTGGAATATTAATTTGTATTATGAGTCTCCTTAAAATAAAGAGTAATCTGATTCTGAGCTAGTATGTATATATTTAGAGTATTACATATAATCTAGGTATCCGAAAACATCTTAACATCAAAATAACTCTTTTTAAGAGAGGTAGAGCGATTTGGGATTCCCGTGGGTTTTCCCATTTAAATTGGAGCCGCCCAACTGGGGACTGTACCTCCACCTTACAGAAGACCGCAGTCAAATAACACTACTTGATGTAGTGTTGTGTTTCTTCTTTCTTCATCTTGCTTCTGCGGTCAGTAAGGTTGCCAGCGAGCTCCACGAGGATTCGCTGAGCCCAGCTGCTAGCACAGTGAGGCTTCATAAGCAAAATGATAAATTAACCGAGCATTTTCAGTTTAAAAATGAATTACTTATAACATTTTATTGCACATGAGATTTATCATCACGCCAAGTCCCTCACAGGGTAGACCGAGAGTATAGATACAGCACTTTTCATTCTAGATTTGCATACCTCTTATGATGAGTTGAATGCGTAATAACTTGTACATTTATATATATATATACCTAACTGTCTTCACTATTTTACATTAAAATCGCAGACATAAGCCACAGAAAAGGAGCCGAATTTAAATCAATAAAAAATGGCCAAGTTGGACTCGCGCACCGAGGGTTCCGTACCTACTTAAAACAAACCAGTGTACATGATAACTTAACAATTATTATTATTATGATTATATGAGCAATTCAAGCGTCTAAGTGTTACCATATATTATATAGTGTTACCATATTAAGATAGAGCTAATAAAAACACAAAAAAAACACGTTTCTAGTTGGGGAACCCCTTTATACCCCTTTATATTTTCGCGCATGTTATTATTGTGAGCGTCAACAGTAATACACATTCTGTGAAAATTGCAACTGTCTACCTATAACGGATCATGAGATACAGCCCGCTGACAGACAGACGGACGAACAGACAGCGAAGTCTTAATAATAGGGTTCCGTTGGTTACCCTTCGTGTACGGAACCCTAAAAAGTAACAGACCAACAAAGCAAGCCGAATAAAAGCTTTAAAAAGTTCAAATCTAATAAAACCGTACAACTTTTAAACGAGAACTTTTTTACAGATGGGAAAGGAGCAAAATGGTGTTTGTAAAGTTCCAGCTTGTAGGAACAAGGAGCGGCCATTAGGATCCTCGGAGGAGCGGAGTCACTCACAAACTTGCCCCCTGGACCAGTGCCGCGGTTACTGTTGGGAGTTCCACTGTGGACTCGAGTATACTTTTTTTTTTATTATAACTGTAAGTGGTTTTTTTTCTTCTTGTGTCGTGTGTGTGTAGAAAATGAAACATTCTTTCTTTCTTTCTTTCTTTCTTTCTTTCTTACTATTTATTTATTTAATAATAGGTTGCCCACAGTAATGTTACATTTGTCACTCTTGTATCTATGATAGATTGAGGCCTCCGGTGACAAGAAGGCTGGAACATACTTTGCGCAAAGGATCAGCATTGCCATACAGTGGGGCAATGCTGATCTTTTAATTGTTTATATTAGGTTAGTTTTTTTCTTTTTAAGTAGTTAATGCACAATTTAATTGTATCTTATCTTAAACAAATTGAATGTATCTATTCATCTACACTAATATTATAAAGAGGAAAGATTTGTATTTCTGTGGGCATGTATTGAATCGGCTACTGGACCGATTTAAAAAAATATTTCACCGTTAGAAAGCTAAATTATCACTGAGTAACATTGGCATATATTATACTAGATGCCCGCCCCGGCTTCGCACGGGTGGACAAAATATTTGATTAATGTCTTTGCTCCGAAACTAAAGTCTACCCGTGCGAAGCCGGGGCGGGCAGCTAGTGGTATATAAAAAAAAGGTATATTTAAAATCTTGACCTCAAAAACTGGTGCAATATATGAGTATAACTTGACTGTTGGCGAGCAGCAAATACTTTTTGGAACTCATTGGTTTTATATCAAATTTAAAATGATTCGTGACATTTTTATATTTAGATTTTTACAAACTTTTTGTTTTTTACATCATTATTTTTCCTGTCGTAAAATATGCACTTTCCTTCGTACTCAACATCATACCCGTATTCGTCGATACTCATTATCATTATATCATTCATCCTTCTTAAAACTTCTTAGTTATGTTGAAGGGCGCTACGTCACGTGACTTCAACACACTTATAAAACAAACAGACGGACGGACCACAAAGTGATCCTATACGGGTTCCTTTTTTTCTTTTAAGGAACGGAACTCTAAAAAGGCAGTAATGGCTACTGCTGCTGATGGGGTGTCCATATTTATATGTTGTAGCACTCGTGTAGTAGAGTAGTCCTTTGCTTAAGTAAGCTCTGATCAGTTTGGGACCTGATTGCGCTGAGTTATATTGAACATGAAATTATATTGTCATATTGCTGCAGATAGATGTGATAGATGGATCTTTGCGAACAACAAAGTGACGCCGGTTAAAACTACGCCTTAAAATGTAAATATACACAATAACACGCACACACATACAACTAATACTAAGTAACTAAGCCTTGGCCACGTACTACATGTTTAACAAAACGGTTATTCGCAATTATTCCACCTATCCTGCATCTATCCTTTTTATTTGTTCTGAAGGCCTAAACTAAATAAATATTCTTGATTTTGATTGTGTTATAAAGTGTCAGCAGCCGTCAGTAGCACATGCCTCTTACAAACTCGGGTCAAATGTGTTTGACCTACACTGATTGCTAAATTATCTCAATCATTAGTCTGAGCACTCGTATCCAAAATGGTCGTTACATATTCTTCTATTTAAAAAACATTTTTTTAGCACTTGTAACGATGTTATAAGTTGTAAAATAAGGCAACTTTCATTCTGGATAAATAATTAGGGTCCGCGCAAACATATTTGAAAAATCAATCACGATACGCACACTATTGAATGTTCACATCGAAAATACTTAAAACTCAAAGTCTATAGCGACACAGTAACACTATTAGATATTAAAAAAATAAAACAAGAAAATTGCGAATTTACTGATAAACCTTCGGACATCCCTTAATGAAGTCTAAATGGAGCAAACCTCGTGTATCCGGACCCGAAATAATGCCAATAAGATAACAACAGCTTAGCTACAGCTGGTGACACCTGCTCATATAGCTTTGACTAAAATGACCGCTTCCGGTGGGCGGGCAGGAGTAACAGAATACCTAAACATAGCATTACGCCAAGTCCCTTTTTATCTATACTTATAATAAAACTGTTATAAAAGTATTGCGTTATAATCTTGTTAATCAAAATCATTTCTATTTGACTACACTTCACAAATAAGTACTTACAAATCGGCAGAATCCACCTCCAAATTAGTTTCGTCCCTTTTTCGTTTTTACTAAGAATAATGGAAGACTCAGCATATATTTTTTTAAAAAACATTGTTTACATTACATTTCAATTGCTATTTTTTTATATTGACCACAAGGTACAATACTGAAAGATAAAATGGAAAATGATAAATATAGGGCACTCAGTATTAATTACGATGCCAACGGTACGAAAAAGCTACCTGAGAAGAACCGGCAAGAAGCGAAATCAAAACAACTTTTAAGCAACACGGCGTAAACAGGCCTTGAATGTAATTAGGAATGTAGTGTAGCGTACAAAATACAAAAAACTAACGTGACATACACACTGCTGTGAATGTAAATTGTTGAACACAGGTAGCGGTATTTCTTTTACTATTTTTTTACGTTACATTCCAATTCCGAATGCCATTGGCTTTGAATGTCACAGTCTAATTGAGGTAGGCGGCTGGGCGGGCGGTTCACCCATGCGGGGGTAATTAACTTATCCTAGGCTGTGGCGCTCTTACAACGTGGTTCAAACTTGGAGCTGTGTAGTAAGATAGCTTTTGTGGCGCAGAGGGAGTATCTAATAGAAGCAAAAACACATTCTGCTCTCCTCACACACAGAGTTTAGGCTATGTACGGTACTAATGTACAAGGTGCTACGTTTTTTATATATTAAAGGCATTCAAATATATGTAGAAGAAGCGAAGAAGACGCGCAATTGACCTGAAACTTGGTATACAGGTATTGATCCCGTGCCAATACCCAATTATTACAATGCCGCCATTTTCTTTTTTTACACCACAAACAAACAAGATCTGATCTGACCGTCTGATGGTAAGCGGTTACCGTAGCCTATGGACACTTGCAACACCAGAGGTATCCACTCGCGCGCATCCAATTTCCACAGCCCCGATGATATGGGTATCAAAATGAAAGGGATTGATGATCGAATAAAAGCTTGTATTAAAAAGTAACTTTCTATAAACCCTTGTTTATGCAATAAATTGTAAATAAAACTTATTGAGAGATATATTTACTATCGTAACTGATCTTGTTCTAAGCTATTACCTACAAGTGTCATCATTTTTCTGCCCTTATCCCATATTATTTGATGTCGGCGCAATACGCTCCTCTTCCTTTCCTCTCTATCAGCTCACATATCTGTATTCACCACCTGGTCATGTCATGTTGTACACAGTCTTTGAATCTTCTCTATGGTAGGTATGAGCCCCAAACAGCGCCACTGTGTCCCACTGAACACTAAAGTTAATGACTTTTTCTCCGTTCGTAAAGTGAGTCAGTTTACGAGGGTTGCCATGACTCTCCAGTTTCATTTATTACATTGCTAGGGGTGTGCTAAACTTTGAAGATAATTTTAGTTTCCAACTACAGAATTGGTACCCTAAAGTTTGACAATATGACAGATAAGTGGGATTTTATTGTGTTGTGGCAACATAGTATAACCACGAGGTATCCATTGTTGCTATCGCATGTTTAGGAAGGAGTCGGGTATAGTTAGTATTGACAAGATCCGAAATCCCGTCCCCGTTTTCAAGATTGTGGACGCGTTAAAATGTTCATTGTTATAACGAAGGCTTTGTTACTAAATCATTTAAGCCCTTCGTCCATAAATTATGCATATGCCTAGCAACACTAGGTATGAAACTTATGCTAACAACAGCCTATACGCCTCTTCCTCCAAAATATTACATGTTTAATATGCAATAAATGAAAGCTGTACCTTTCAACTGATATTCATAAGTTATGGCAACACTGTACTGTAATTCAAAGCACATTACGTGCAGACTGCTTGTTGTGACACTTGTGACTGACGCCTACCACAGCTGAGATAAATTGCACATTATTTTACACGCACATCCTGTTAGATAAGTTATGGTGAACATTTACCATAAGAACTCATATTTGTATGTTAGGCTGTGACATACTACATAAGATAAGCTCTATAACTGCCTCATCAAAGTTCTTATCTATAAAATTGCCTTAATTTAATTTTTTTGGCACTTTGAAAAAAGAGTATCTACGGTTCAATTTGGAATTCTAAATTTTAATATTATTATTTTTACTTCTAAGCTAACGCTTATAAGGCATGTTCTTCTATTTTGAACAGAGCAGTTCCCGCCTACTGAAAGTCAGTTTAGCATTTTTTTTCTTATAATTTACATGACACGGATACACCGCTTTTTGCTGTAGACTTCTGAATATTGATATTCACGACTGTAGCAAGTCGCCACAGTTTTGTGAGGCGCAAATATATCATATAGAATGTGTCTATGAACAGTATGCCACGTTCTATGCCCAACCCCATATTGCTACCACGCTACAATACGAACATCGCAAAACTCTTCCGTGACACATGTAACAGCATGTACCGTAAATGTAAATCTGTAAGCTACATTCTGTGCCCCGAATCCGCGGTAAAAAATACATTTTATGGCCTCAACAAAACGGATAGGTATCTACATAAAGTGTACAATTTGTTGGTGTAAACACATGGACTTTTTAATAAGTACCTACGTATTCTGCAATCGTGAAAGTTTTGTCAGAAAGTAATCTGAGAATTTAAACTGGTTTACGTTTAAAACACACAGAAACGACAAATTGTACAAGGGTATCAAAATCATTATTCAGTTTAGGCCCTAATAAGGCACTTATGAAGGTCTAAATTACCACCGATTCGGAAAAAAAAAGCCACCTGGGTTATGTTAATACTACTGACTTAGCAAGGATTGTTCAAAAGGTTATCTATTTGTGAGTATATATTACTGGTTGCATTAGTTTTATTATACACACATATCACTCCAAGTCCTTCACGGGGTAGGCAGAGAGTATAGAGCGTCTCATCACTCCTGAGATACACCTGTCTTTTAGATTAATTTCCATCATTGAGTACCTTGGTAGTTAGACCTTTGCTTTACACTGCTTCTTCTGCCACTCACATTCAAATTGTATATCTTTTTTATCAGTATCAGATGATAGCATCACATAAAACGTATTCCATTTGTATATTGTAATCAAAATATATAACAAATTAATATGGCATTTAATACGCAACAATCTAAGTATATTTTTGTTTACTTACCGCTACAAATATCGATGATTTGCAATAAAATTAGGACAAACGGCCGATAACACTCCCTAAGTCCAAGATTACGTCATATATTTACGAGCATCTTTATATCCCTCCAAGAGGAAAAGCTTGCGAATATTAACATATCTGGTACCATTTGCTGAAAGCTCTGTTGCAATAACTTCAACATGTAATTTTCTCATAACTAGTTTTTTATACAAACATCATACAACACAAATCTATAATGGCAATCATGTTCGTAAAGCGTCGTGACAGACTAACAACAATAGTCCGAGAAGGGAATTGATTGCCATAGTTACGAAGAAGAAGAATGGCACTGCACTGCGCATGTCATCTTGACGTAGATGCGACGTTTTTTTATGGCTTGGTAGCTACGGCTTTTAAATATAACCTTTTTTTAAAAGTTCCTACTTATTTTGCAATATACTTTGTGAAGCACTTTTCAATGCTACGTGGAGGAATCTAAAGTAATAGTAAATTAAAGGCGTAACTTTGTGATAATAAGTGATAACATTTAAACTAAAAATCATAATAAAAAGTATTCATTACAATGCGTCTTTTTTGTTCGAATGTCCGGCTTTAGTGGCCAAAAGTTCGGCTTTTTGGACGGGCAAGTCCGGCTTGTAATTTTTAGAGATGGCAACGCTACTGATACTTGTTAAAAGTACCTTTAACTTATTATGAGTTATGCAACATATACATCTACATACTATCTGAATATTGTCACAAACCATCCTTGAAGCTACCCGTACTTTACCGAATCAAAACAAACTTACTGGAACAACCGACGACGTTTTAAAAATGACCCAAAAGTACCAAAACTGTGAGCGAACCGAAATGAATCCTTCAAATCACCAAAACAAACGATGAACACAAAACTACTCTGCAAAGTAAATGCCAGTAACTTTGCCGGCAAACGAGACGAAGCTGGGGAGACATAAACTTTGAGACTGTAATACACTAAGTAAACTAGGTGTTGCTTATAAATTGATGGGAGTGCTAGTTGAACAAGTCAATTTTATTTGGACACCGAAGTTGTTTAAGCTAGGGCAGTGCTATTCAAGCTTTTTTTACAGGGGCCACATACAAGTGTGAGTCGCGGTGTCAAGGGCCCCAAAAATATTATTTTTTGTCAATTGCATCAGTAATAGCATATTTACTCAGTGCGCTTTCAATTGTTCTAATGTGCGCGAAATTCAAAATGGTTTCAATATAGTCATAGTATAAAGAAGAGTATCTCTCTATATCTATCTTTATACTATGATATAGTTCCATTAGATGGGCCAATCACAAAAACCCTGCGCCGCGGCGGCGGGCCGCAGTTTGAGTATAGCCTCAGAGTAGATAAATATAGCTGATCTAGGGGAATCAATATTACGGTAGTGTTAAAATATTTTTTGCGATCATATATATCATCTTAATAAAAAAAAACCTCCCGAGATGCCTTTCCAAATAAGCATAGTACTGAAAATAGACCTCTGAAGAGGCCTTTTCAATTTCAAACATCTACGTTCGTCGTGCCCTAATATTATAAATGCGAAAGTAACTCTTTGTTTGTTACCTTTTCAGGACTAAACGGCTTAACGGATCGTAATGAAAATTCGCAAGGAGATAGATTATATCCTGGGGAAGGACAAAGGCTTTGCGGTCCAGAGCTGTGGTCCACGGACGCTACTGATTTAGCAGTAGACATTATAAAAAGGAAATTGGGGACCGCGGTCCTGGTCCCCAGTGCCTCCCTACCCATGCAGACGAAGTGGCGAGTAACAGCTAGTGATTCTTTAGTTATATGATAATTTAACTTGGGTAATCCACAAGCGATAAACATTCGTTGAAAATACTAGCAGACTTTACATATGTAGTTGAATAGACGATAGTTTAAGCGAATAGTTTAAAAACACAAGTCATGCAATCCCCAATATTATGATCTTGATACCGAGTTGAATGGAACTAGCACTTGCAGTTCCACTTGGATTTATTTGAGAAGTCTAGGGTTGTCGCATTTAATATATATTACATTATGTTTTAATTTAACATTAACCTACCTTTGATCCCGCGACTTCACCCGCGTAGCAATATAGTATACTATTACGCGTTTTCCCGTAGGAATGAAGCGTTTTCCCGCGGTAAAAAGTAGCCTAAATTCAATTTCGTCGGCAGAATTGGCGAGAGGCTGGCGAGCCTCCCTTCTGGGAGCCGCGCTTTCTGGTCTCTCGCTAAAGCTGCCGAAGGAAACTTCTGCCAGTCGTCCCTGCCACCACTACGGAAGCCGGACGGCAACTTGGCCCACAGTGCTAAAGGGAAGGCTGATCTACTTGGGTCTCTCTTTGCCTCGAACTCGACTTTGGATGACAGGGGTGCCATACCGCCTACCATCCTGCGGTGTGACAGCTCCATGCCGGAGATTCGTATAACCCAACGGGAGGTCTGGCAGAAGCTACTTTCTCTTGACATCCATAAGTCGAGTGGGCCAGACGGCATACCGGCAGTGGTGCTGAAGCAGTGTGCTCCCGAATTGTGTCCTGTGCTGACGCGCCTTTTCGCGCTTTCCTACTCCAAAAGTGTTGTCGCGTCTTCGTGGAAGACTGCCCATGTGCAGCCAGTGCCCAAAAAGGGTGACGGGTCAGAACCGACGAATTACAGGCCGATCGCTATTACCTCCCTTCTCTCCAAACTGATGGAGCGAGTGATCAATACACAACTTTTGAGGTATCTAGAGGTTCACGACTAGTTGAGTGACCGACAATATGGCTTCCGCCACAGTCGTTAAAATGGTGACCTCTTAGTGTATCTCACACACCGTTGGTCACTCGCCATTGAGAGTCAAGGTGAGGCCTTGGCAGTGAGCCTAGATGTAGCGAATGCGTTCGATCGGGTCTGGCACCGTGGTCTTCTCGCGAAGCTACCATCATACGGGCTACCCGAGGGATTATGCAAATGGGTCGCCAGCTTTCTGTCCAGCAGATGCATAAGAGCTGTCATCGACGGTAGTTGCTCTGATAGCATGGACATAAATGCCGGCGTCCCGCAAGGCTCCGTACTATCCCCGACACTGTTCCTGATGCATATCAATGATATGCTGTCTATCGACGGCATCCATTGCTATGCGGATGACAGTACCGGGGATGCTTATAACACGGGCCGTGTAAACATCCCTCGTTCCGTGGTAGAGGAAAGCCGCGAGCGACTTGTGTCCGAAATCGAGAGTACACTTAGTAGTGTCTCCGAATGGGGTCGACTAAATCTAGTCCGCTTCAACCCCACTAAGACACAAGTCTGCGCGTTCACCGCTAAAAAAACCCATTTGCTGTAACTCCACAATTCCTCGACACATCCGTCAACATCTCGAAGAGCATTGGGATCCTTGGCGTCGATATTTCTAGCGACGTCCAGTTCCGATGTCACTTGGAGGACAAGGTCAGGTTGGCATCCAAAAAGCTCGGTGTGCTCAATAGGGCGAAGCAGTGCTTCACATCGGGGCACAGACTGCAACTATATAAGTCGCAAATCCGGCCCCATATGGAGTACTGCTGCCACCTGTGGGCGGGGGCACCTGCATGCCAGCTTGCTCCATTTGACTCGGTTCAGAGGCGCGCCACCAGAATTATCGACGATCCCAAGCTCACAAGCGGTCTAGAACCCCTGAGTCTGCGGAGAGACTTTGCCTCCCTGTGTGTGTTCTACCGCTTGTATAACGGACAGTGTTCAGAGGAATTGTTCGACATGATGCCCACGGCAACATTTTACCACCGCACCTCTCGCCATCGGCGGGGAATTCACCCCCACACTTTGGAACCGAAATGGTCTCGCACGGCGCGGTTCCAAAGGAGTTTTCTCCCGCGCACGATCAAATTGTGGAATGAACTCCCCGCCGAGGTTTTCCCAAAGGAGTACAGCATGGGGTTCTTCAAGAAGGGTGTGAAGAGATTTTTGAAGGGTCGGCAACGCACGAGTGATACCCCTGGTGTTGCAAGCGTCCATAGGCTACGGTAACCGCTTACCATCAGGTGGGCCGTATGCTTGTTTGCCAACTCAGTGGTATAAAAAAAAAAAAAAAACCTATTTTCATTAAGGCTAATATCGGCTTCTAATGATAAAGGATTTTTTCGAATCGGTCCAGTAGTTTCAGAGCCTATTCAATACACACAAATAAACAAGCAAATCTTTCCTCTTTATAATATAAGTGTAGATACTGGATTTTAATTACTTATTACACACATCTATGTCCATGTTTATACTTTCCGCATCTCATCGAGTAGATGCAAGATTAATTTAACTAAATCTATTTGCATCAGCTTCCTCTGATGAGCGATGGATGTATAATTTTCGAGCTACAGCACAAAAAATATTCAATTCTCATACTATAAGAATAATTAATATATATTCATTATTGTAATAAAATTTCTTTATAATGTTGCATCTTTATTATGTGATGCATTTGTGTCAACCCTAAAAGTGCTCCGATCAGCTGAAGCGTCGTGGCCGGTGCAAGTTTTCCAATAAATCTGTCTTAAGCTAAGCGATCTACCGATAACAGGGCCATTGGACATCGGTGTTTTCGCTTTAAACCTGCGATGTCACACAAGCATGGTACTTCAATATCTCAAGTTTCTTGAAATCCTCTCTCTGGGGAGATTTCCGAGCTTGGCAGTTTATTGTTTGACGTTATTCTGGCTACTTCTTCTTTGCTATCATTTACAACTTCATAGCAGAAGATTTCTTTACAAAAAAACTAAGCGTGTTGGTTCAAAAATAGCCCTCTAGAAAGAACTACGTAAATATAATTTTCTGCATTTTTAAGCTCATAAATTGAATATGTTTGCCAACCATAGTAGGGTCAAGATAAGAAGTGACGTAAAATATTTTTTTGTCTTATATATTTAATATTAAACCAACGGTAACAAGTCGATTAAAATTAATGAATCGGTAGATATACAGAATCACAGACTGGAGATTTCAATAATGGTTGAATTTATCACTTTAACTTTAATTGATAAATAACAATTAGGATATTCCTAATTGGTTGAAAAAAATAGTTAATATTTTAGTTAAGATTTGGTTTAATAGTTGTCGGTTTACAATCACGTTAAAGAAATATCGCTTAGTTGAATACAATATTGATATTTTTATTATTTTGTTTATTGAATGATGGTTAATTTTAAATATTAGTTTAATTTATTGGTTGATGATTATATTCAGCATCTCTAATGCAGACATGTCAAAAGGCGGCTGTTATGTTGGCCCTACTATAAATAAAATCCGTGTTTAGCGATAAAATCATGAACAATTCGTAACAAAAGTGCTTCGCTCCCACTTACAATGTACAATCACGTAGAAAACTCTCGTACACTTCAGTGCCATAATGACAGCGTGTGCCACTCAACATGCTATCTTGACAGTGCTAATTTGAGCGGTGTGTCAAAGAGGCAAGATTCAATTTACCCTGACGTTTGATTGAATGGAGAGATGATTACATTTAACGACTTTTGGCTTATTTGACAACTTTTGATGTCTCTCAAAGGTAGTCTTCGAGAAGTTTCCAGTTGTTTCGGTGATATCCTCTCATCTTATAGGCTTTGCTACGAATTACTTTCTTCCCAGTCGAGCTTTTTATTGAATGCGCCTGTTTTTAAATTGGTATTATGTAGTGACTAGCATTCTTGAATCATTAATAATTGGCCTTCCCTTATTAATACAGGGTGGACAGAGAGTTTAGAGCGCCATTTCACTCTTAGCTTGCACACCTCTTTTGCTTCTTTTACATCCACCAATCTCTTCATACATGACCGCCGGTTCCGAGTACTCTTTACCTATTTTTGCAACAGTGGGTGGGCAAGTTAAGGTACCTACTTAAATGTTTGCAAGTGATACAAGATTACAAATGAAATCATTTGTAATCTTGTATCATGTACATTATGTGTGCTTCCATTACAAACTTACAAATTACAAGACAGTGGTACTAGAATCACAAATAGGCACTTGCGATGAAAAATGTTATCATTTGCGTTCGTTTACTCGTGCTATTTGCGGCGTTGGAGAACGGTGTTGCTAAACTACGTAATGGACTTACATATGTTCTTTACTGTGAAGTAATGTGGTACGGTGAAGGAAAACATCGTGAGGAAACCTGCATACGTCACAGAAGACAATGTAATAACCCTCTTTACATACTGAATCTATAATTGTATATAGTATATAATACGCAATATTATGTAGCGCTTGATTCCATTTAGAGTTTGAAGGTTTTATCATTTCATCTAATAGTTTACACCGAACATAAAATACTGAATTAACATTAAAAACGGCGAAAAATATAAGCTTGTAAGGAACCACTGCAATAGGACGTGTAGGGATGCTCAAAGACGCCACATACACAAATCCATAGAGGACAGTGCTCCAGCTCATATCTGGAAATGTTTAAAGACATTGGGAGTTAGTAAACAAAAACGTTCTTCTGTCACCAGTAGTCTGGATTTAGACGCATTAAACTATCATTTCTCCTCAGCTGCACAATTTGATTCAGCCACTAAAACCGACACTCTAAATCGACTTTCATCCACCATAACTCCCAACTGGCTATATATATATATGTATATATATTATTATTGTTATATATTTATATTTAGTACTATTTTATCACAAATATTTTCCCTTCAATCACACCTGCCTATCTTTAATTTCTCTTTAACTTTTTCCTGTACCCTAAGGTTGTCTGGAAGAGATCGCTCTAGCGATAAGACCGCCTGTTGTCTTCACTACACTGTTTTTGTTCTTGTATGTATTTTTGTTTTCTTTTGTGGTGTGCAATAAAGAGTATTTGTATTGTATTGTATTGTAAAAATAAAAATCCTACGACCATTCATTCACCAACAAATCTAGACCATTAAAACTTTAGTTAAAAGCACATTAATAAAATGCCGAGTATCAAACGAGCGGTACTAAAAATCCAGGCAGCCAATTCATCCGCTTAATTCCACTAGACGTTCTGCTATTTGTAAAATGTTCGATATCTAAACAGCGGGAGACAAATTTGTGAAGCGCTGAAGCGGCTCGTTTGTCAACGTCGCAGATATCGTCGTGGATATTTTTTCGCGGTATCTCTTTGATAAGATTGGGGTGAGTCTGGCCTTCAGGGAACAGCTGCTGAATGCGTTACCTGGAACAAGGTACAATAATAGGTTAAGAGTATATACGATAAAATTAATAAATGCACTAGCTTTTACTTGCTACTTTGACATTATTGAATGTAGGGTGTTGGAGTAATTATTTTTTTATGCACATTCAGACATTTTGCCATGATTGTTAAACAAAAAATATCCTAGCATTCGTAATTATTACACTAAATGTGGTAGGTAGAGGAATAGGATAGGATAATAGGAAGATTTACGATAAACTAGCGGACTCGCCCCAGCTTCGTATGTGCAGCGTAATTACATTTAGTAAACCTTTCTTATCTATAATTTACGGTTCTTCCCAGCACGCTTTTAATCCAAGTCACGCGGTAAATTCAAATACAAAATATATATAAATATATTAAGGTCTAAACTTAATAAATATAATTTATTTGTGAATGCTATTCACGTACGTATGTAATTTTTCATTTCAGGAAGTGTTACAAGACCTTGACTGTCACGCGGGCGGCCGTGATCGACTTGGTAGGGCTTCGGACAAGCCCGTGACCAGGGTCGCCCCTCCCTCCCCTCGATACACTTACAGCAGCAATGGCTGGTAAGCCTACTATAAGTGTATTAAGGTCATTGCACATACCCATTTCTTATTTGATAAAGTTTGTTTGTTAAAAGTTTATCCATACTTTATATTATTTGCTACCTTTTCACGACAAAACGGCTTAACGGATCGCAATGAAATTTGGCATTGAGATAGATTATAGACCGGGCTATCTTTATCTAGAACCACGAACCACCGATAGGCTATCTTTATCGAGAACCAAGCGGGTGAAACTGATGGTATAGATGGTATATTACATAAATGCCAAATTCTTCCCATTCTCCTCTCAGGTACAAGTTCACGCGTACGATACGTTTGCCATATACGATCCTTTAAAATGGCGCGACGGAATTCGCTACTGATTTCACCATTCTGTCAATGACCGAAAAACGATTGTGCGAACGAGTTAGGACTAAATCTGTGAATTGAATAATGGTATAAGAGTATGATTACCTAAGTAATCAATTAATGAAAGGATAAACGAACTCGAAACCGGCAGACATGTATGAAGTTTTAATGTAGATGAAGCAAAAAAGGAGAACAAGTAAAAGTTTAAAGACGCGACCCGAGTCGGCGTGATCATATGTGTGTATGTACTTACATCCCAATTAATTCAATCAAATTCATACATAAATATTCAGCGTGTCTTGTAAAAGCACTGAGAGAATACAAATGGAATGAACTCATTCTTTAACATAATAACAAAAGCACACCCCTATCTAATCAGGCTAACTCAACCTCACAAATAGATTAATGCAGCTTCCATTGCTTGTTTTATTGAGCTGTGAACTAGGCTCTTGGAAATGCAAAAGGAATGAAGACGGTGCAGGTTAATTGCCTCCCATGGGTTAATCTATTACGGTAAGAAGAGGTGGAGAGTTGGTGCTAGTGACGGCATTAATTGGTGTCGATTCTGTTGTTGAAAATTACTAAACTTAACTAATTTGACTAATCTAAAAGACTTGCTAGGTATCCCTTTCTCTGGTGCGGGGTTAAATAAGGATGGCAATATTTTTAGACCTGTCAAATTACTTAAGTTTAGTAATTTTGAACAACAGAATTGGCACCAATGTTAGATATTTTATAGAAAAACTTTCGACTACATATTATTCGTATCGCTTTCGACTATTTTTGTATGGAAAAAGCGCTGCGCCGGCGAAAAGTGGAACTAAAAATTCGTTAACAATTTGAGTTTCGTTTTCGAAGAAGACTGGTACCTACCAGTTCCACTGTTCGTCACCGCATCGCTGTTCATTTTCCCATGCAAAAATAATCGAAAGGGATACGTATACTTTTTCCGAACCAGTGGTAAACAAATAAGTGCGTTAAACTGAATAAATAATTTTAATAAGACAAAAGGATATCTATACAAGTTATCGCTCGACTCGAAAATAAAATCCCATCCCGCTATCAGTAAGGCCCCACTCAGCTTGCAATATTCCTTATCGTCTCCTTGCTTCCCGGCTGCTACAAAAAGTGGGCAAGTTTTTTCTTTTAATACTGCTTTGTGTGCGCCGGTACAGTACTTTCCCAGTAGGTATTCTTTTAACATCGGTAAATTAATTAGATGTTGGTTTGTACTTCGGAGATGTGTAAGAGTTTCTTAGATTACCCCTGTTATAACCAGTTACAATTGGAGTCCTGAAAATGATATTCATTTGTTAGATGATTAGAGGTGGTCCAATCACGTGACCACGTTGTTATGTGTGTACTGTGTTATGACACAAGTATTAAACTGACAGCGACCACAAAGCGGGGGCCAATTTAAATTACGACAAGAATAGGTAATTTATAATCGAACGAACCTGAATCTATGAAGATTGTGTTTCTGCTATATTGTACAGTTTACATAAATGCCGCAAAAAAAAACATTTCTGTGGTCAGGATGCGGTCCGCGGTCCGCCATTTGGTGACCCCTGCTTAAAGGTGTCACAACTCTTGTTACACAAATTAAATTTCGATTGTTTCGGTTCAGTCTTTGGTTCCTTAATAAATTGGTAGATTAGGACAACACATATGTTTTTTTTATACCACTAATGTGGCACACAAGCAAACGGCCCACCTGATGGTAAGCAGTCACCGTAGCCTGTAGCCGCTAGAAATATCATGGGTATCACTAACGTGTTGCCAACCAAGTTGTTGATGAGGACTCACTGTGCTAGCAGCATTACTACTAGCTCAGCGTATTCTCGTGGAGCACTGACAACCTTACTGACCTAAAATAAATTCTTTATGTCTTTAAACAAAAGCAGATAGGGTCGGCTGCGTAGGAGTGGTACAAGTGTTGCAAGCGTCCATAGGTTACGGTAACCGTTTACCATCAGGCGGGCTTGTTTGCCACCTAAGTGGTATAAAGATAGCAACAAAAACACAGAGCACTTCCTCCCCTGAGACTATTCCGTTATGTAGCTTATCACATTATGATGCACACACCTCTATATCATCGTTAAGGGGCCCATAGCCGCTTACGGCCGACTTGGGAGTCTTAGCTCTACGCTACAGCCTCAAGATTTCATAACTTGTGCACGGAAAATTTAGATTCAGCCGATTTGGTCCATTATCCTTGTTATCCAATTTGTTATCACAAGAAAGCATATTTGTGTTGACTTTACGTGTCTGAAATTCTACGTTTTCGTATGCAAGTCTGTTGTATTGTATCTCTGTTGTTTGAAATCATTGAACCAAGCCCCACACATGAGAACGAGATAGCAAGTCTCTTTAGTCCTCTCAAATTAATTTAGTTTAGTGATTCTGTACAACAGTATCGACATAATTATGTATGTATCTACCAATTATTCAGTTTAGTTGTGTGATTAAAGACATGGTAGCCATTGAGACTGACAGAATCATAAAAGGACATCATCCATGTTTCATAGAGATTTGGTCCAAATCTGATAGTGCTGGCAAACGCATTCTTTTTGTATATTCTGTTAGAGCTTGTCCGTCTGAGCATTTAATACTATGACACCAAACTTGGACTTTGCGGGACATTTCATTTGTTTTGTTTTTTTTTTTTAATTCCTTGTTTCAACAAATAATTCAGATTTTCTAACTCAAATAAAATCAACTACTATGGTCCTACAGGTTCGGTGCCACAGAAATATATGTTCAGACGGGCAAGCTCTAACAGAATATGTATAAGAAAAATGCGACGTCCGCACTTTCAGATTTGGACCAAAATGGATGATGTCCTTTTCAATAACTCCTTGGAAGCAATTCCTCACATGTTTAAATACTACAGTGTCTACAGTACATTATAAGATGCCTGAAGGGATTAATAACACAAAACATTTCGTGAATTAATTTGGTTGGTGCGCACGATTTACGCGTCATTATGTTAATGCAGTAGGCGCCTCCTGTGACGTCACCAGGCGCCGCGGTGCCCAGATGTGACGCACACTCTAATGTGATGGAAAATAAAGGTTTATTCCAACCAGTTCGGATTGAGATGGGCTTATGGTGGAACATCCATAACGCAATTAACGTTACCAACCTTAATCTGTCAGGAGCTTAAAATACGAAATAAGCATTTGATGAATGTAAATAACTTTGCGAAATTAATGGATCGATATAATCCCCTGAATCATAGCAAACAGGAGACAAAAGCTTCATCTGAGGGCTAAGCCAAAATAATTTGCATAACTAGGCACGGGTCTACAAATCATGTAGAGGTCAAACCGCGATACAATATCTGCGGTCGCTCACGGCACAAGTTATCACAAACTAAACCCGCTTTTAGAGGCGGGTAAATCGTGGGCAACTAGGGTTGGTACTTTAAGAAAACGACGTAACTGCTATCGGATACAATTTATTTTCAATATACCTATATATAACAGTTCATATAGTAAAAGGCTAGAAAGTTCTTTACTATTTAAAAATGTACCTATTAAGGATCTCCCTCAGTATAAAATTCAAACAGTCATTCTATCGTATTTTCTTATCCGTATATTACTTACGGCCGTTTTAATATAAATTGTATGTATGTTAATAGAAAGTGTATGTATATTTAATAATAATCGGTTTTTGTATATCTCCACGGTATGCTTTGATTGTATAGACAAATAAAGCAATCCGCCGAATTGCATGCTATTGAAATAGCCCGCCATAAGTCTCTTAGCTCTAAGAGGAAGCAAATTAATCATTATTATGATTCAAAGATATATATGTCACCGGAAGATAACAAGAACCGCAAATTTATAAATTTCCTAGGAAATTTATCAACCTTCATAGGATTCTAAACGAGAGATTAATTGTATTAATTTACGTTCACCGTTTGTAACATTGTAGTCCGTAATGGCCGTGATAGGTTAAAAGGCTAAGGCGCCTGAGCCGACGTTGGTTGTTTTTTTGTTCGGTAAGTTTATTAATTTGCGAAAATGTGGGCTTAAATTAATACAATTAATCTCTCGTTTAGAATCCTACGAAGGTTGATAAATTTGCTAGGAAATTTATAAATTTGCGGTTCTTGTTATCTTCCGGTGACATATATAATAATAATGGTGACGATTCTGTTGTAAAAAATAACTAAACTAATTTGACAGGAACAAACTATTGCCATCCTTATTTAACCCCGCACATGAGAAAGGGACAGTAAGATATTGAGTCCTGTCAAATTAGTTTAGCTTAGTGATTTGGTCCACGAGAATCGACACCATTATTATTACAGTAGGTACTTTAGTGTGGAAATACAAATGAAACCAAGAACTAAAAATATTGTAGGGACTTGGAAAATAATGCTTACTATCGTTAAATATTCTGGAGCAATTTCTGTGAAAGCCAGCTCAAATTGAGTTCATTCAACCCAAAAAAAAACCACCGTAATGTGTAATACTAACGAAACACGAATTCGGAAATGAACGACCAAAACCTCGCAATATTAGAGAGACCATTAGACCAAACTTATTGGCATCTAGAATCATATTCAGCAACGACTTAGCTACAAATCCTTACATGTTTTACTGTTCTTTTTTTTTAAATAATAAATAATTTTCTTGTTGTACATTGGACCGCCCGAGAGGTGGATATGTAACATTGATATGTACTTGGACTAATCCTTACTGATATTATAAATGCGAAAGTAAATCTGTTTGTTCGTTTGCTACCTTTTCACGACTAAACGGCTGAACGGATCGTAATGAAATTTGGCAATGAGATAGATTATAACCTGGGGAAGGACATGGCTATCTTTATCTCAAATCTAGCGGGAGAAGGCACTGGTAAAGGCTATTAAATTATAAATGACACAAAATACACAAAATTAATATGACTGGAAGAAATAGCTGTGGAAAGACCAGTTCTAACTTCCTAGTCAAAATAACCAAAGTACTCAATGATGGAAAGTTAAAGACTATTCGGATTGATGAATCTAAAAGAAGCATACAAGGTGTGCAAGTCTAGAGTGAAATGGCGATCTATACTCTCTGCCCACCCCGTGATTGGCGTGATGATACGATGTATGTACGAAATTAAATCACAACAATCCTTCATTAAACTGCAGAACCGAAGCAACAGCCCTGAGACATGTGATATTCGTGACTCCAAGGACAGACGCCGGGTCCTTGTCCTATCGCAGAGTACAATGTCGCGGTAAATACACCTAAGGGAACAATAGATTTGCATTTATATGGAAATTCCGAGTTATTTGTTTAGTTTCAGATAACGGAGAACTTAGTTTAGGACACGTAATAGAGAGGCTAGGCTTCTGAGTAAAAACCCTTTTACTAATTTAACTTATTTAAGTTTTAGGTGGCGCGGTCACAGAAGGATTAAGGGTAGTGAATGATGGAAATCAGTTCTTTATTGTTTTCATTGACCTCAATGTCTATGAATAGAAACAGGTGCCAATTTGTGAAAAAAAAAATTATAGATGTCCAAAATTTAGAATATCGAGATGTCATGTTATGCTAAATGGGTACTTCCAAATGTCTTAATTCAGAACGAAGTCTAGTCTGATATATAATTTAAACTCTATTTTTTGTACAGAACAGATAACATATTAGATTTTTTTGATGTTGTCGTTTTTGTCCACCATTAAATGTCTTGCTGATATTATGATGATGATAATGAGGAAACTTAAATTGAACATCTAAAAAAGCCACCAACAAAATTACAATTCAGTTTGATAAGAAACCATTTACTTTAATAAAAAGAGATTCTCAACAGCAAAGCAACCCTTTAAATGCAGTATAAAACGAAGTGTCTGACACAAATTGTTAACCATTTATCATGAGCGCGATGAAAAGAATAGACAAAGTCCTTACAATAAACCACCCGAGAGGACGATGCAATGATCGTTCCGTATCTGATGCCAACTTGGAACCGCTTATAAAGCCATAAAGGATAAATTATGGACCACCTAGATATCGCATTATGGTTCACGATTCACGCCAACTTTTGATACATCGTAATGGGTGCGCAATTCAAAGAGATTCAGAGAATATAATACATAAATTTAGAGTTATTAAAGTTTCTCTTAGGGAAGAAACAAAGAAAGAAAGAATAATATTCCAAAGAGTAGAAACAAAATAACGCATTCCAAAGCTACTTCAAGCAAAACTAGTTCTTGTTAGACTAAATATAAATTCTGAGCAAACTGGTCTTGGTAAAACTTTTGGGAATAAACTTTTCCACAAAGAACTCACGAATTTCCCTCGGGATGCAAGAACAACACTGGGAAACGATTCCGCTTGTTCGCTAACAGACCAATATGGAAGTTGGACTAGGCTTCGGAAACTAATGTTTCCTGTATTGTGATCTTGTTGAACATAATTTATAATATCCGAACACTGTACTCAATGTTTGGGCATTTGTTGCTAATCACTATTTCGCAGGCGTTTACTCACTACATATTGTTTCATGTTTGAGGGTAGATCTCGAATACTCATGGATAATTTAACACAAACTAGCTGTCCCGACAGATGTCCTGTCTTAGCTATAAATTCATATGTCAAATACACCATACAAAAAAAAATCCTTATTTTATACCGAAATTAAAACGGGTAAATTTTCTTTTTGATTTTTTTCTTTTCACAAGAATCTTCTCTTGACTCTTAACAGAATTAAAACAAGAGTAAGCGAAATCTGTTTAGCCGTTCACCCGTGACCAAGATAAATAGGGATTATTTTATAGTTAACCTAATTATTAATGACTGCTCTCCTTTAAGTACTATCTGATGCAAGCAGCAGGTGCAAAACAATTCCGCAATTACCACCAAGCAATCTAAATCCAATGTCAAGAGAAAACATCTCTTTGCCACAGAACATTCGCTAACATGTTGTCAAACCATAAATCTCCCCACTCACTAGCCGGATTGGCAACCGCAAAGCCGTTTTACCAGACAGCTTTGCCTGTTGCAACTGGTAGACATGTTTAAGCTGTTGATGAGTTGGCCATGACACCGCTTGTTACTCGCTAGTGATTTAAAGTGTGTGTAACCGACAAAACGATTTTAAATACAATCAGAAAAATAACCAGCGCAACTCTTGACATCTGATAAAAGTGATAAACCACTCATTTATTTTCCATAATGAAATATACTTATAAAATGACAACACGATGTGGGTCGTACGCCTACGCAGCTACGTCCTCTTCAACAGTGTGCTTGCAAGCCATCACCCACGTCACGTCAAATTATACTCTAGCGATATTTAACCTTATTTATCTGTAAACAGCATTTAATTTAGTACAGCAGTTTACACATAAATGACGTGGACGTTAAAAAATATGGATTTTCTTGACTCACTTATGTATGATCATTATTAACAATATTAAACCAAAAAAAAATATGTACTTCTGTCCGTGCTACGAAGCGGGTACGTGTTTTCCAATTGGATAAATGGGTGAGGATTTGCGCAATGACGCAATGAAATGTCGTAATGAAATCGCCTCCCTTTAATATCTTTGGTGTAACTGAAGCTTATAACGAAGACAATACGTGTATGATACTTTAGTATAGAGAGAGGCCCTTATCATACACAGATAATACAATTTTATACATCCCTAATCAGCATTCCAAATTCCCTTGACTAAAAAGACAAACTTCATCAGCCGATATGAACCATTTGCAAACTCTTATGTACAAATTGGGAATAATAAAGAATACACATTCATACATAAAGAGCGAGGGAGACGGATGATAATACCCTTCAAGCAAACATTGGGTAGGGATAAGAGAGATGAAAGAGCTTTCAGTCACGTACATAATTTATTAAACATTGTTGGTTTAAATCACTTCGGTGCTATACGTTCTGGAAGGAAACGTAAAACGGGAAAAATAACTGGGTAGTTAAGGCTTAAAGTGTTTTGGCTTTAATATCCAGAAATATAAAGCAACCATTCATAATAATTATCTTCACGCCATCCCGAAAGAGTCACCGAAGACAAAGGTTACACCGAAAGTATTCTTACATCTTTGTCATTCTGAGATCTAACTTTCTAGCTTTCTTTCTAGATCTAATTTCCAAAGTACTCGATGATGGAAAGGTAAACTGTACTGGGAACCAGCGGGCATGTCTGAAGAGATTGATGAACGAGAAGAAGCAAAAGAGGTGTGCAAGGCAAGATGAAAGCGCTCTATACTCTCCGCCTATCCCGTCATGCACTTGCCATGATGATATGTATGTATGTTATTCTGAGGACGCTTCTTAGGATTTTTTTCTTACGTGAACTTAAACATAAGTCTATGAACAATTTTATAATCCCCTTTTGTCAAGGTCTTTTGAAACGGTATTCCATTGTTCTCGAGATAGCATAAAATGTCCAAATAGCACGTGCCTACCTAAACAGGAGTCGAGGCGTGAAGTGTACTAATTTAAGTTACTCCACACTTAGCTTTTGTAATAAAAAAAACCTAATTCCACGCCAGTAAAACATCCATTACAAGGGTGCTAGCTAACGACCGCGATAAAACTCCAATTTACAAGTGCTCACCAAAAAACTTACTGTAAGAGGTCTGTAGCCCTATTACGTAGCTTCATTGCATTCCAGCTTACCTACACTACACAGTCGACTATGCTTTGCTGTGGTAAAGACAAACAGATCTCAAGCAAAAGCGAAGATATAACCTCAACTGTTTGTCTAAGCTTAACTAACGGCCGAATACTGAAACGACATTCAAGCATTTGAAACGGCGTCAAAATACAAGTAAAATAGAAGGCTACTTAGAATTTTATGTAGCACCAGAATTGTGTGTAGTTCAGCCAAAAACAAATAATATTTGTTTTGCCCTATGATATCTGGATTAGATATAATAATGTTCGGACTTTACTCATACACAGCTCCAAGCAATCCCAAAGTCTTGTGTAAAAGATCCCGGTGTAATGCAGTAGAAGTAGAGATCACAATACATCTTGTGTTAAGGTCGCCGTTGTAACGATTTATAATACACTAGCGGCCCGCCCCGGCTTCGCACGGGTAGACATTCATCAAATATTTTGTCTACCCGTTTTTAGACCGTTTCAGGCAATTTTTAAATTTTTCTCTCCGTAAGAACCATCCTCGTACTTCCAGGAATATTCTAAAAAAAGAATTAGCGAAATAGATTCAGCTGCTCTCGTGATTGGCGCTTAGCAACACTTTCAGCGATTCATTTTTATACTATAGAATAGAACGTATTTTATGTTATTGAATTTGGTGTACAATAAAGATATCTAGAAAAAAGAGAGATATATCAAATAAAATTTTCAGTCTGAAGCGTACTGTTCTATTTAAAATAGACGCCGCCTTACTGGGATATCTCCCACGTATACAAACCAAATAAGGCTACTCATATTCTCGTTTAATATTCCGTCGTAGAGGATGTTCAGAGCTCCTCAAGGAGGCCCTGTTCACCGTTTGACCTTAACTTAATGGTAAAAAGTACTGTTTTCTCTTTCTTAATATACAAAGCAACTGCTGCCGTCAAGTCCTGTAGATTACGTCGTAAATTCTTTTAATATCCAACGATACTAACCATTTCTAGACCTTTTTTATATGTAAAGACTCTGCAGGCGAACTCCAAATTACTTTCATTGTTTAAGCCAGAATACTACCAAATGTCAACTAAACTATGTCGACGACGTTATTGTTGCTTATTTTTGGATAAATACATATATGGCTTAAAATCTTCAAGTAAAGTAGACAGATAAATGACGATTACAAAAATTAAAACTAAAGTTATTGGCATAACCATAGCAAATTCACTAATAAGAAATGTTCCCTATCTTATTGAACCCAAACGACTACAATTAATTCTGCAAGCAAAGTTTAGAGTATCACAACAAATGATTTAACTTAAAACTTGCCATCTTATCTCACCTCAACAATTGTTTATAATTAAAATACGCATTACTCAACGGAACAAAACATTTTCATCCCGAGCATCCCTACAATGGGCTCCCCATTTCATAAAGTCAACCAACTGATTCCCATTCCGGCGTAAGTTTCTAATTTTACGAAAGATTAATACTTCGAGTTTGAGGCTTAATGGTAATTCAAACAGGAGGCAGGTACGGGGCTTATTTACAAAGTTTTCAAAGAGCACATTTCCCCGAATGGCCGTGAGTAACATTAATTCAAGCAGAAATGTCTTGGAAATAAATTTACTCGTAACTCTCGTCTCGTCTACTCTAACAGAGAATGTGGTCCAAATGTAACGCGATAAAAAATGCCAGTTAGTTTATGATGATGATTTTTATTTTGAGCGAGAAGCCTTACTACATATAGCATCCGACGCAACCTAGTCTATGAAAGATATACAACTACAAGATCTGCATTTCTAGATGTGAATAGCAAATTGTACTAATTAGCTAAATAATATTTATGATGTACTTATATAATTATTTATGGACAACATCGAAAGTTTACAAATATCGTTACTTGTTGAGGACTAACAACAACTACATAACGGAAATTCAGTGGCTGAAGGTAGAAAATAATATGATTTAAAGTCACCCAACTTTCAACTTTGGTAAAAAAATAATACAAATTATTTTCATTGTTCTTACTTAATCTCAATTCTGTATTAACAATTTCATCACACCACACGTATGTATAAAACAAGGGATGGTTTATATGAAATTGGATACTTGACACAGTTTGATCGATCACCGTGAAACAAGGCATATCAATTGTTTTTCATGGAAAAGGTTTATATTTTTTTCATTCTACTTAAGGTACTTTCGTACGAAATCTAGACAGATGAAGACGCAAGGCAAAGTTACAATCATCAATGTAGCAAGCACAGTAGCATAGATATCTTACATTAAGTTAATGAATGTGTGAGTGTCCGATAGAGCGCGCGACAGGCTGGCCGGTGCAAGGTCGCCGGCGCACCCACACGATGTGGCACGGACATCACATCTAATGACATTGTTGGACGTCGCCCTCATGCATTTGTCCATTCCATCAGGTATATTCAGATATACCTGATGGAATGGACAAATGCATGACTTCAGTAAATTAAAGGTCAGCCTTTAATTTACTGAATATTATATGTCATCACAGATAGTCAGTAACCAAAACATAAAACAAAAAAATATTTCGAGAAAGTTACATCTTCTCTTAAAACCAAGGATACTGGCGCTAGTAGTATTTTCACAGAGCGACCCGTAAAGTATACGACACTATACCTACATTTCGCGTTAATTTATTTCAATATAATGTATTTTTATTGTTATTAGAGTTGTAATCTGTAAAAGAAGACAGTTGTCTTGCTTCCTGTCGGTTCTTTTCAGAGGGCGTTTCTTTCATACTTGATATTCATACGTGCCTTATCAAGGATTAAATTAACAAAAAAAGAAAAAAAAATGATCCTCTGTAAGATGGAATTTCATACTCAAGATGTTCCGAAATTGATCAATAATTCTCTGCTAAGCGTTTATCTTGCCTGTTGAAGCGATTGTTTAAATTATCCTATTATTCCTCCATAAGACAAGCGTATTTTCAAAAGACCACTATTTATATAAAGTAATTAGTAGGACCGCCCAGCTAATTTGTATAAACACCAGAACTGTGTTATCATAGCCTCTCGCAATTACTGTGTAGCATACTAGCATAGCACTCTATAAGAGAGACATTTTCCGCCGCAAGTTTGCTTAGCTCAGTAATATCGGGTACCTTACATAATTTTGCCTCATCTCAGTTTGCTTAAAAGGTTAGCGACATAATTTACATACATACCTACAAACATGTTCTTCTTCTTCATAACTATGGCAATGAATCCCCTTCAAGTACTATTTTTGCCAGTGTCGAGTGTTAAGAGAATTTTCAAATTTCTCTTCACGCCAAGTCTCAAACTCATGGGTAGGCAGAGTGTATAGACCGCCGTTTAACTCTTGACTTGCTTTGCAAACCTCCTTTGCTTCTTCTACATTAATCAATCTCTTCATACACGTCTGGTACCGATTACTCTTTACCTACTTACCTATAGAATTTAGTCAAACATAATATTAATTCGACAGTTTAGTCTTAATAAAATTCATAATAAATTAGTCATCAGAACTCACGTCAAGTGTGTCTATCTTAGCTATTATGTCATTATGTGATTCAACCGAGATAACGGCACTACTGACCGGTTCTTTGCCTGCATTACGTATAATATAATCAATGTCATCAACAATCATGTTTTGCTTCAGTGGTTAGTATACCTGATCGCTACGGTACAGATTCCCGCAGGGGTAAACTTTAATCTGAAAATAATAATTGGTGACGTGTGACGCAAGACCCAGTCAAACCGGTATGTATCAATGTCATTTTCTTAAAACGTAAGTGTAGTGATTAGTCACACGACACCACGAGCTTTACGGTGAAGGGAAACATCGTAAGCCAACCTGCATACGACTGAGAGGAAATTCAACGACGTATTAAGTGCCTAAGAGACGGCGACGGATTCACCATCTGTCACGTTGGCACCAAATTATCTTTGGTGGAAAGTGTGTTGTAAAACCTCTACCTACCTGTTCAGGAACCGGTATGAAAAGACGTGAAGATATCATTAATATACATTAGTATATTAATAAATATTAACTATAAAGTAATATTCAGGACATTTTAAATCCGTGGTTATTCCCGTATAAAGTATCGGAATCGCGTGTGGAAAGCCTACAAATGGTGTTATTTCTGCTAATGTCCGCCTTATAGCAAATCGTCGCACACTGGCATTATTCTTGTGTAATCGCGCAAATGGAACCATTTATCTGGAATCGTTCTTTCGAACGAACCGAGGCTATCGACTTCACATTTATTTGGTACATCCTATCTTGAAGGCTTAGGCTGAAGTGAAAGTCAACGAGCACCATTCGTATGTGAAGAAATTGCTGCCTTATGTTGGTTCTATAAATTTAATGAAGCATTGAAAATACGCCAATCCAATTTTGTTAATACATTACGAGGACAACGCCTTATTTTAAACATAAAATCTAATGGAATAAAATATACAAAACTATATTAAAAAAAAGACTAATCGCCGTATGTAAGATCATGACTTCGATGATCGCTATGGCAAGGCACTTTAATTATCTGCCATAGATAATTAAAGTGAATACGTCTTTAGTCGTTGAGCGTTGAGCTATTTTTCGTATCGGCAACAATTATGGGTCCAAGTTTTGAGTTCTTATTTATCAATACAAGATTCGTATGAAATTAGTTTTTTTTAATATTCATAGGAAATTTCTGACGCACCATGCAAAGCCGGAGCAGATCTCTAGTATATATAAAATACAGATTATTTGAATTTACTATGCAAATCTATTAAGCCTTGAAAGAAAATTCAACGTAATTATTTTCGGATATCCAATATGGGAATAAATTTCAGAATTAATCCTCCTAATGGTCGAACAATGTTGATCAAAACATAAATAAGGCATAGAAGAAAGGTCGTTGACGAGGTCTGGAGATCCTTAAAATATAAAAATATACAATCACAATTTGCTGGCGAATAAGCACGCGGGGAGCCAAGTTCAAATGAACATAATTTAAGACTCCGTGTACAATCCCACACATAACACGCGTCTTAACATCTTTTGATTCTAAATTATTCATACGAATAAAGAATAACATAAATTCTCTGGCTTGCAACATTTTTTTATAGAATTGCTTTGAGCCCTAAATATTCAGGACAAAACGCAGAAAGTTTGGTCATGAGAAGAATTGAGCGACGTGCTTGTGTTGTGACATGAGTTTAAATTGGTGGACGTTTTTCTTAATAACACGTTTACAATTTTGTATTGGAAGAAATCTGTGTTATGATAAGAGTGAACAGACCCCCCTACAGCCAGATAAACCTCAAACAATACAGGAAACGTTACCGCAATATAAAAAACAAAATTAAAGCCCCCGACCCAAAATCCTATAAAAATCATAGCTACGAACGCTCTCCATTAAGTCATTTTTAAAACAAATAAATCAAAATCAAATTCGGTTCATCTGTTTAGGAATCTCTCATCTGTTTGCTTATTCACTCCAACCACTCTGAGGTTCCGATTCATCTCCTCTCCCGTCGGGCGTAACATATCAATCTCTAACCCGAATTCAATTCGATGGTGAAAGCAGCTTACATCACAATATTCATCGAGGTTCATGGCGCCATTTCGCGTGCCATAGACAAAATTCCTAGCCCGTTTCAGAGACAATAAATCACCCGCTCCGCTGTGACCTAGTGGCCGTGCGATGTGGGTTGCGTTAATTTGATAATATCCCTACATGGCACAGGACAGCTAACCGGGATTCCGTTGTTATATGGATCATGTTCATCTAATACGCTAACAAGTGTTGCAAATGGAACGTTTGAATCATATTTTGACTTTATTGACACAAAACAGATTAAACTATTTACAAAAACATATCTTAACCTACCTACTTATAGATAAAAGATCTGAGCCAAACCGGAATCATGCGGTAGCGTGCCAAGAATGCTGGCAGCATTGCCACGCTGGATAACAATGCTGATTCTCTGAGCGCGATATGTTCCAGCACGCCTGTCACGGGAGGCCTCAACCAGCCGACGTGAGACCTCCTTGAACAGCTAAATATTTTAAATGGATTTTTGCAATGTCGGTCGGCAACTAGATATGGACACGAGATTTTAATCAGATCAACTGCCATCTAGGGATGGGTAAGTGAAAAAAATATATCGACATTTTTAAACAGTGTCGATAATTAGCGAGTGAAAAATATCGATATATCGTCAATTTTCTCATGATTATTTAAACTTCGTAAAAAAGAATAGACGGTAGTTTTTTTTTTTATTAATTCTCAAGCCAAAACAATTATATACAATTTAATCTAACCAGTAGTCATCAGATATGAAATTTTTTCTACATGAGCATATTTTGTTTTTCTATTAAATTTTATTTGTTGAAAAAAAAACGGAATTGATACAAATACGATACTCTAAAATAAATATAGATATATCGTGATTAAAAATATCGACGATATATATCGATTATCGATTATTGAATGGAAAAAATCGCTATTTTGATATACCGATATTTTTTGCACATGCCTACTGCCTTCGGTGAACTTATTCCGTACTAGCTGAACCCGCGACTTCGTACGCGTGTGGGATGATTTTTTTTCAGTGGTCTATTTTTTTTCAAACTAAAAGTAACCTAAGTATACATATTTGTATGGAAAAAATATTACTAGCGTTATTTGGCTGAAATACTAAACTACCCAGTACGATTTCGAACGGGACATCCGTAGGTTTATTGAAATATAAATATAAATATGTAGCGACCGCACCGCTACATAAAATCCAAACGCTAGAAATTTACTAACTGGACAACATTCAGCGAATGACAACTACATACGCACATCCTGCCACGCGCTAGCGAAGTTTTCTACGCAATTCAACATATATACAAGTTTCAGACTAGAACAGTCAGAGCCGCGGTTCCCCAGGTACAACACCCGCCTGGCTGGAAGACTTTCCCTTAGTGGTGGCTGAGCATATGATCACCTCGCTCGCCCCACAAATAATTTATTATACGTGTATTATGTTATATAATACCGCTATATATAACAATACATCATTATCTCTCTTCTTCATCCTAGTTGTATATATGTATTTGTATTTAGTATATTTATATGTTATATATGCCTATCATAAATATTTATGTATACTTAGTATGTAGTATATGTATGTTTATTGTTATTTGTAAACCTACGCACACTACGCCTGTATTTCTTTTAATTTCTCCTCTCGCGGGTCTGCTGGAAGAGATTTCTTTTGAAATAAGCAGTGCCCTTGTACTATCTATTTCCTTCTTGTAATTTTGTTCTTTTTAATTTGTTGTGTGTACAAATTATTAAATAAATACAAGCGTACATGTAATGAGCAAATACAATTATTCAGGAGGTGGCCCCGTGGCCTCCAGACACGAGGTGTAATATTAGCATTAAGTCTTCAACTATAACTGTTGCCTCTGTTAATACAGCAGTAAAGTTTATTCTTCGGGGATTGTGGTTCGTCTGTCCTTGTTTTCATGTACTTAGGCGGTTAGATCGAGTTTTACAATTCAACGGGAGCAAGTTTAGCTATTCATAAAACTAATGTTATACAAAAAAATGGAAGCGCTTTTTTTATATCTCGCCACCGACAGAGAATTCATATCCACACATTGAAACCAAAATAGTCCCGATCTGCGCGGTGCGCACAATTAGAGTGTGGCATGAACTCCCCGCCGTGGTTTTTGGTGTGAGGAGATTTTTGAGGTAGCAAACAAGCATACGGCCCATCTGGTAAGCGGTCGCCGTAGTCTTTGGACGCTGGCAACACCAGGGGTATAATCGCGCGTTGCCGATCCTGGATTCTAATTCTGGGAATGCTGGAACCACTATAACGTCTGGCAATTCTAGCAAAAACTAGCGGTAACAAATGAATATAAATGTTTTAACAATTAGCCGCGGATATTCGTTATCAGCGACCTTCTATTGGCTTATCGACTGAGCCGGGACCAACAGCCGACGGCACTGGTGACCGAAATACACTAACAGAACAGCTAATACAGAGAGAATTACAATCCTACTTATATTATAAATGCGAAAATTTGTGACTATGGATGTTTGTTACTCTTTCACGCAAAATCTACCCGACGGATTTGGAAGAAATTTGAAACACGTAGGATACTTTTTATCCCGGGAAAATGACAGTTCTTCTGGGATTCTAAGCTCAACGCGGACGAAGTCGGCGGAAGCTAGTTATTAATAGATACATGTCATCACGCCAAATCCCTCACGGGGTAGGCAGAGAGTTATTACACTCTTTTGCTTCTATTATGAAGGAGTTCTAAGAAAAAAAATATGGACTGTACACAAGATGACATGGCTAGAAGGAAGTGAATATAGAGATTACGGCTGATAGAGAAGAATTTAATAAGAACAAGTGTGAAATCCCAAGTTATGTCTAATAATGCTCGAACTCGAGCGCAATGAAATTGGAACAGTATCTAGTTATCACAATTTCGCACTGTCTAACTAACTCGCATAATACCTACAAATCGATAAAAAGGCGGTTTGGTTATGTTTCTGGGGTAAGTAAGGTTGCTGCGCTCGTAGTAATACTGCTGGCACAGTGAGTCCTCGTCAACAACAGGGCTGGCAACTCGTTAGTGATACCCCTGGTATTGCTAGCGGCTATAGACTACGGTGACTGCTTACCATCAGGTGGTATCGTATGCTTGTGTGCCACCTTAGTGGTGTAAAACAAAAATGTCATGTGAAATATTGAAGATACAGTGTAAGTATGTGACTGTTTATCTTACTCTAAAAAGCAACACGTATTTATACTAAATCATTCAAAAGTGTATGCAGAGACATAAGACAATGAACCTCATACAACATTTACTATACCTTTGAAGTCCTCCAACTTTCGCAAGCTCTTAATTAATCCATTAACCAAGCATGAAATGAAATAATTAACTTTACCCCTATTTATAACTACAGCATAGTTTAGCATGTTTCCAAATTAAATCTGGGCTAACGAAGACATACGGTACGGGTCAAAGACTCAATTTTGTGAAATTATTATACGAATGGGTTTTACTTATTAAGTCTTTAAAAGTACCCTTTAATTAATACAGACGAGAATTTCAAAGTATAAACTTTGGCAATTGATAAGTTAATATTATATTAATTTAAAACGTTGTGAATTATCGTTACTGAGAATTTCTACTTATGGGAAGAAGAAGGGTTGCTTCCTGAGACCGATGCATCGTCGGTGGTAACTATTCGTTGTCCATAACTGTAGTGTTGCAATCAAGCATACGGCCCGCCTGATGGTAAGCGGTTACCATAGCCTATGGACGCTAGCAACACCAGGGGTATCCACTTGCTGAACTTATAATGAAGTGTCTGAATAAATTATTATCATTTTATTTTGATATCAATATTATTGAACGGCTCACATGTAACAAGCTATTCCCGATACATAATAACATTACACGTAATGTATAAATTATTACAAATGGCGAAGGCAAGCGGAAAGTATTTTTTAAAATAATTTCCTTAGAGACCCGAGCGGATCGCGCCGTGAATATTGCAAACCTGGCAACCTCGTATTTATGGAAACATTGCCCCACCACGCTCGTAGGTAATGTAGACATTTATAATATTCATTTTTTGGGACTTAAGTTTGATTGATCACATCACAAGTACACGAAAATATTACCATAGAACTTAAGGCATTTTCATACGTAGAAATAGAATTAGGCTTAGGCCCTACACATATTTTATTTGTATAATATCTTGTGCCACCATTAAACCATGGCGACTTATATTGTTAGAATCTTACGGAAAAATATACCACACATCAAAACGATAAGAAAGTCTGACATCTGGAGTTAATCCAGATGTCAGACTTTCTTATCGTTTTCTAATCGTCAGGTTCTCCCATTAAACAGGTAGGAATCAATCTATAAAACAGGTAGATGGAACTTTGCGAACAACGAGGTGACGGCAAGGCGTAGTTTATTTGTATAAGTGTGTGTGTAGTTGTGTATGTACACTACAAGATGTAGTTAACCGGCGTCACTTAGTTGTTCGCAAACTTCTATCTACCTTTTTAATTTGATCTGAGGTTGGAATGTGCAGACGGCAATCGCTTGGTGAAATAATGTGGTAACCGGCCCCGATTTGGCTACCACTAGTGCCGACCACAACAATGATTCAGAATGTTGATGAAACATGCCACCACCATACGCCATCGTTAGGTACTTAGTTGCAACGCATCTAACATTCGCCCACTAAAACTAACCATTTTTAACTGCCATAATTGCAGTTCTCGATGATGAGGAATAAAGGGTTAATTCTCATCATCAGCCGAGACAGCGAGGTAATAATTACAATCGAACTGCACTTGCTATGTGTTTGAATATTCAATAATAATCCTAACAATAAAATATTATGTCACAGAGCAATTTAAGTATTGCATGAGCCACTACGAAATTACGCCTTTTTACTTTCCACAACTCTACTCCATCACCACACACGATATAAAAGCTTCAATCTAAAGGGAGTACAATCAAACGGCCATTTTTCTAATCGTCCGCAATCTGAACAGAGATTTTACTCACGATAAATCAGCCGTTAGCCGTGGATTAGGCGCTTACCTGCAACAAATTAGAGACAGTTAGCGAAACTCGCGTATGATTAATTTATCCAGTCCTCTGATCCTTTAAGGTTATGCCACACCTACGCGTATTGTAACGTGTAATACATCTGTCATTTTATTTAGTTTCTCTTTAATAAAAAGTTGTATTCAACTGATGAAATTCGTTACAGAAGCTTTACACCATAATCATCAATTAAAATTGAACATAACATATATATATCACGTCTCTTTCAGGGTAGGCAGCATTATCAACAGAAATATTTAGTAATTGTAGACACAATATAAAAAGATGGCGTTTGTCACGTTGTTAGATAGCTTTAACAATATTTGTATGAGTGTACGACCGCCCACACCTACTAATTTAACAAAATAAAAAAACCAAAAAATCAAAAATCATTTATTCAGTTTAGGCCCTAATAAGGCACTTATGAAGGTCTAAATTACCACCGGTTTGGAAAAAAAAGCCACCTGAGAAGAACTGGCAAGAAACTCAGTGCTCTGTCTTTTTTTTTCATGTAACAATCATTCTAGACATTAATAGCTGGAAACTTCTTCAACATGTATAAATAAAGGCATAATGAAGTTATCCTCGTAATTTGTCTATCTGTCTGACGAGAATATTTTTGAAGACTTGAACGAGATTTATTTTTTTATTTATTATTTACTAGCGGCCCGCCTAGGCTTCGCACGGGTAGACATTAGTTTCGGAGCATAGACATTTATCAAATATTTTGTCCACCCGTGCGGAGCCGGGGTGGGCAGCTAGTATAATATATAGTCTATGTTACTCAGTGATAATGTAGCGTTCTAATGGTGAGAGAATTTTTGAAATCGGTCCTGTAGTTTCGGAGCCTATTCAATACAAACCCACAAAAATACAAATCTTTCCTCTTTGTAATATTATAAGTGTAGATAGATTGCAGACACGTTTTAGTTTCAGTCGTGAGCTTGCAGACATAAAATATATTTTTGTTTGTCAGCTTGTTTGCCATCTTAAGTATTATATTAAAATATAATATGTTCTATCTCTTCCATTGCAAAGCTTAGGTATATGAAGTAAAAAATGCTAAAGATAAGATTGTTATATCATACACACACAAAACATACGCTCGGCGTTCGCCACGAATGCTACTAGTCAGTGGCAACCCTAACTATCCCTTACAGTGAGAACAAATATCATGCAACGAGCTTATCCGGGATTGATTTATGTGGCATGTCGGATTTAAGTTTAGACAATATGTCAGTTCCACTTTTAGAACAGAAATTAGCAGTGATTTGTTAGTGTGAGGCGTATGAACTAGCGGCCCGCCCCGGCTTCGCACGGGTACACATTTATGTTGTCTTCCCGTGCGAAGCCGGGGCGGGCAGCTAGTATAATATACAGCCTATGTTACTCAGTGATAATGTAGCTTTCTAACGGTGAAAGAATTTTTGAAATCGGTCCAGTAGTTTCGGAGCCTATTCAATACAAACCCACAAAAATACAAAAATACAAATCTTTCCTCTTTATAGTATTAGTGAAGATGTAGGTAATAATAGATTACAATTTCGCGTAATTTACGAAACGACATTCAATGTTTTAAGGTCCACGTAACTGTTTGAACCGTCGTTAAATTACAATTTCGCACGTTCAATCGAAGGCCACTCAAAATTAATGAGGCATCAGATTTGACTGGCTTTAGTATTAAGCAGTAGACTGGTGTGTAACGAATATATCATATCAAAATCTAGCCAAAATACTTGTCTAAGAAACACTGCCTCTTTGGAACAGAAAATCTCATTTTCCTAGACGGTGTTTGACATTACTTGTACACAAATTCGACGAGACACCATGGTGACGTCACAGCGTCGTCACGGAGTCGTCCCGTGTCCTTCACCCCCTTGGAACATCTCCAAGTGACATCTTGTGATAATGCCAATAATATCTGCACAACTTTTCACAACTAAACCAAGGTCGTGAACCCCGGTCTTAGGTCAAGGATGATGTGAGACGCGCCAAGAACTGTGCCAATTTTACCATAACACTAAGAAACCTTAGGTACCCATATTTATCAACCGGGCATGTATGACTAGATTGATCTCATTGATGAATGTGGAAGAAGCAAAAGACGTGTTGCAAATCAAGAAATGGCGATCTGGTTAATATTCCGTCCATATTTCATGTTGTGTTTACCTGTAGTTGGTTGTGCAGTATTGTTATAGTCTAAAGTAAATGTATCTTAACATGTATCACTGTAATTACTGTTGGTAACCTTAATAAATAAATAATAAATATAAATTAAATAAAATAAATATTCTCCGCCTACCCCGTGAGGGGCTTGGGCTAATAAAGAAAATGCTATATTTCATTTTCTAAAGCCAAGTTATAGCATTCGTATAGAAAATGTTTACAAAGTCCTTCCGATTATATAATTCTGCAAACATTAGAGCCTTTGAAACTGAATATAAGATCGCCCGAGACGAAGCCGCCTCGTGAGGTAAACAATGTTTTCCCAATATATAAGCAACCTTAACAGATTTAACTTACTAACGAACAAACTTTTAATAAGGACAGTATTTCCAAAGACATCGTAATATTCCTAACCCTAAAATGTAACCCTCATATGTACTCGTATACAGGATAATATTTATGTCTGTACGTTGGCTCGGTTATTACTCAAAAACCCAAGATCCGATTTACCTGATTCTTTTAAGTGTTGATGACATTTTATCTTTAGACTAGGCTAATATAGTTACAATAACAATAATAATGCTTGGACATTATCACACAGCGCCATCTGGCCCCAAACTAAGCAAAGTTTGTACTATGGGAACCAGCAGCTGATACAATACTTATATACTTTTTTTGTTAATACCAAATACCACACACCCAGACGCAAGGCAAGCACAAATGTTTTTCACATAAATGTTTGCCCCGGCAGGAATGGAACCCGCAACCTCTAGCAAGCAGCCAGGTACACTAACCACTAAACCAGCGGTCTCGTCAAGCGTGAGCGTTATAAAAATTACGGTAACGGTAAGCAGGTTACTTCAGAAGTAAAGCTAAGTCGGTCAAACTATAGCAATATGTGTCACAATATTTATATAACAAGATTACATAACTAGCATCCTTTTCATTATCCGCTGTCATACAAATCACAGGAACTCACCGATAACCCATATCAAAACCGGATCGCAATACAATACCGGCTGCACTTAATGTATCTGAAAGATTATTGTCAGCATTAACGACGTAATTTGTTTAATTAATTACTAATCAATAATGTTCGCGTTGACAGCACGAGCTTACTAAGTGTGGACGAAATAATTTGTATTGTCGATTACTCAGAACCGATTGGCATATAATCGATTGATGAATGTAGAAGAAGCAAAAGAGGTGTGCAAATCGAGAGTGAGGCGCTCAATACTCTCTGTCTACCGCGTGAGGGACTTGACGTGATGATATGACGTGTGTATGTATCAATGTTGCCATCCTTCTTGGCACCCTCCTGCCTGACAACAATTGTGGACAAGTGTTTTTTTTATATTAGGATAGATTTTTTCTTTCTCCTTGTGATTTTATTGTAGGTATAGATATTCATGATTGTGTATACTTAGACCTAACGCAGACAAGAAATGGCAACCAACACCCCACATTATTAAAAGTTCAGGTACCTAAAGTAAACTTTTAGTCTGTAATTTATATAAAACAAACGTTTACACCCACTCAGAGCACTTAGCTGTAGCTTACTTTTATGACAAAACACGGTCTAATGTTCGTTTTAAAGATCCTAAAAGCTAGACCGTTAAATTAATCACATACCAAATATGAAAACCAGAGGCGAATGGGCACTGAACCAAAATTTGACAAAATTAAACTACGCTGAATGCGGATAATATAATATTTGGTAATGAAAGGTATCTCCACAATAAAACGTAAGTATTCTGCTGGTTTATTACGAAATGCAACCATTTGGATCAGACTAGATACAATACAATGGGAGTCAAAAGTAACATTTTCAAAATAACATTGGATTGCGTTAGTATCCAAAATAATCGTTTCTACGAAGCGGTAATAAGAATGTCCATTAAAAACCTTCGATTCGCAACACTAATCAGTTTAAATAAGTTCCGTTCAGTTCAGCAGATTCGTTTTAGATCATGCAAATATATGAATATATGAAGTTTCCTATTGAGGAAACTTAATTTGAATTGAACTAGCTACCCGGCTTAGTACAGGTATAATTAAATCCAATTTTCAGTTTTTTTTTATTTAATAAAAACCTAATCCTGAAAATTAAGAACACAAACACGAAGATCTGCCGCATCGGTCGAGCCGTTATCAAATACTGATCTTTCATACACGCGGCAATTGAATTTCAATTATATTATAAAGAAGAGTGAGATAATATATAAAATATAGTCTAACAAGTTCGCACAAACAATGCTTGTTTTCGCGAGCAACTGTGGTTCAGTCGGCGCATCCTGCCGGTCGATACCCGCAATGCAACCCGATATCTACTCTATATTATATTGTTACAGATAACACTAAAACAGATATGTTATTTACAAATATTGTACCTGCTACAATCTGTGTACACAGCTATGTAGTTACATGGCCCTCGAAGATGTCAGTTATCAGACTTTCTACTTCTGACATAACTGGTGAGATTGACAAAGGTATTAATTGATAACTGGACGACGGCTGTGCCTAGTGAGGCCCGTTCCGTGCTTGTATTGGTTAATGAGATGAGTAATGTTGCCAGTGCTCCAAGAGGATACGTTGCGCTAGTAATGCTGTCTAGCACAGTGAGTCCTCATCAACAACAGGTTTGGCAACGCTAGTGATACTCCTGGTATCGCTAGCATCTATATAATCACCCAAACTTTGAATGCACAAAAGTGTCTTGCAAGTGCACGCAGTGGGGCGAAGGCCGGGTCATACATACTTGACACCCGGGCTGGCACCGGGCCAGGTGACGCGATACGATCTGGCAGCACTGCCCCGTTTTTATGTCCTCTCGTTTTGTTTAATCGGTTCGATTTCTTTTGTTTATCTACGCTGATTCAATTATAGCTTATTCCGTTTATTTATAAGTTTCTTGTGCAAAAAATAGGTTCACCGAGGGTCAATGCTCTGGCTGATACGATATCATCAGCTGAATGAGTAAGACAGTTGTCATTATCTGTTGTTAGGTTACAAACTTTGTATTCGAGATTTGGTAAACTGCTTTAACAGGATAACTACTAGGGCTGCCAACTGCAAGGAAGTTCAGTTAAAGTTTTTTTTGTAAATATTATGTCAAGTATGGATTTATTACAACTTGCGCTGTTTATATTGAAATATGGCTGTCATAAATACATAAGAGGTATTTTATGTATGCTTAATGAATTCCACAACAATATTTAACGTGTTGGATATATATCCCCACGCAAGCCTAGATAAAATACCGGACCTTATAAGGCTCCGTGAATTCCAGAGAATCATAATAATATCTAAAATCTATCCGCATTCTGAAATCAAATCATGTAATTATACCAAGGTCCTAATACCAGTAATAACCGTGTCACATACATTTTTGATACCAAAACTATCGTACGAGGAAGCGATAGGGCATGAAATATTAAGTAACGATCGCTCCACTATTACAACCGGTACGAACAACACTTAACCTACAATTAAAGGTCTGATTACAGAGGAAGGTTCAAGTAATCGATCCTTGCAGTTGATTTATATTTCGATATTGTCATTAATGTCCATGTTATATTCTTCTTCTGCCTAACTATGGCAATCAATCCTCTTCAAGCAGTCCATTGTTAGAGAATTATGAAGTTTCAATTCTTTTGTGTTTGTTGCATTACAATTCCTGGTGTCATGCATTCTAATGTTTATTGTAGTTTCTGGAGACAATGCACGGCAGTAGCAGATCGGGGTCGTTACCCGTCCACCCACTTTTTCACCCACTAGTGGGTGAACGCCTGATCAAGAAATTTAACAGTGACCCGTCCACCCACCGCCATTAGGTTAGAATACATTTCAAACATATCGATATTTTTTAATCGATACGTCGTTGAAATGAATCATTATAATGACAAAATGTTAAACAATATTAACGTAATTTGTCTAAAAAGTGACCAACGCTTATCTTATGGCTCATTAGATGCGTCTGTGCATTTTTTATCTGTTTATCTCTTACCGTATCATTTGTGTTTCGTATATCGCAGATGGCGATTTGGACGGCTCCAATGCGGATTGGCCAAGCGAAACTCAACACCGAGGCAATCGGAAAAGGAGAGAATGGCCTTTGCCCAGCAGTGGGACAGCAACGGCAAAAAATAGACTAAAATAGTATTGAAGATTCGTAATTGCAACTGAATTAGACGTAAGCTGCAAAGTAAATTAGAAAGGATTTTAAGAGCTTGCCGTGTCTAACTAAACAAAACTAGTGCATATTGAAGGCTACAAAGTTCCCTCTATAAAGTGCAAGCTATCTCTAAAATTAACATTTCACCGATCTGGGGCAATGAGGTGGCACACGCGATACCCACCTTCCAGTGCTCGGCTGGCTTAGACTAACGCAGACCGTCTTGTTCTTGCTAAGAGCTACGCCAGTGCATCCAAGGGATGCGTAACTAAAAATCTCTCATCATCATTCACCTGACCTTATAGCATAATATTTGGGGCTTGAGGTCGCGCAATATCTGTTCTCTTCCATTCCTCTTCATCAGCCGTCATATCTGTATTTACTTTCATTATAGCAATGTCATCTTCAATACGTTTCGTTCGTACCCTTGAACGAACTAATGAGAACAAAAATTCTCAGTATTCCTTTAAAGGAACTACTTCGAACAACCCTTTTCTTTGTGGGTTTGATTTCCAAATCAATATTTTTCTGTTACAATTTATTCCGGAAAACAACATACTCCCACGGGATTTTAGAAAAACAACCTCGATAATAAAACTGTACAGATGTCAGTCACATGCTACAGCCTGAAGAAAGAAAGAAGTTCTACCTAAGACACCAGGGTGAGAAACTGGAGATGAAGATAATAGAGATGAAGATAAAGTGTAATTTCTTTCTCCCTGTCCTCCCAAACCTGAAGTAATTGTGGATGGGTAACACTTAATTCACCCTTAAACGACAGAGCTTAATAAGCCACCAACCACACAACTTATACGGCAAAATAGAACACGTTGACATTGAACCAATTTCGCTGGATAAGCAAAGCAAGCTTTAATTAAACACCCATAAGATCCACTTAAGCTTAACTTCCGAATTCGCGTGCCGGCACTAAATATTTAATTCTCGAGCTGAACGCACCCCAAGACGGATATAACCCGATCCATTGGTGATGGCATTCAAATGTTACTCCATGTTACGAGCGTGTCACGGCGTGCCATGTGCCGATCGACTTCCATCTGTCATACGTCAGATTAAAATGTTCTTTTTTGTTGCATAAAGGAAGTGTAAACAAAGGAACGAATAATATGAATCGTACTCCATTTAATTAACAATTGTAATCGTGCAAGTCAATTATATTACCAATTGTTCCCATTAGCTCAATTATCACGAATATACAAGAAGTGTTCGCAGTGCATTCATACTATAATCACACACATCTTCCACAAAAAGTAACGGAAAATTCAATGTCTCATTTACACAGTATAAACTTTTAATGTTTGCTGCATGCCCAAACAATGACGTTTTTTTTTTAAATTTCACTGTCCATCCACTTTAGTCTTTTATTTAACTAAAGTGGTTTCATAAGTAAAAGTGGTAAAATTTAAAATTCATAAGTGACGTATTTGGCCATAGCTGAATAAAAAATGATTCGATTTGATTTAAAGCTCCGCAGCAAAATGAATATAAAAAAGCTTGACCCTAATCCGTACCTGCGTAATGCGTGAAAAGGTGAGAGAAAACGGCTTCCTACATGCTTTCATCAGACTCCGGCACATTTATGAATGGAGTCGACTTTCAGCAAATCCTAAAAGACCGCCAGAAATGAACGTAAATCCTCAATAATCCGACACACCATAAAGGATCGCATTGAAAATTGCACAACATCGCGCTTTTCAAACGTCAAATTCCTCCACCCCCGTGTGAAAGGGACGTTGCCACTCCTCTCTTTCCCACCCATTTCAGTGGATATAATGTAGGTCGACGACTCAATACTATTGTGGGGTTCTTTCAGCTTACCAAGCTTATATAGATACTTCTTTTGTGAATTTGTACGTGTAATATATAGGTAATACAATAACTAAGAAGTCACGTGACGACGCTATATTTATCGGAACTTTGAATATGGAACGCGGCAATTTTGTTTATGAGTTAAGAGATTTCAAACAACCGAACCTGAGTTTCAAAGAAACAACTCAAAGGATTTGTTTTCGTTCCGTCATAGATTCAATTCTCAATTCTATCAAATAAAAAAACCTTTATTATATCTGTCAGAAATAGGGAATTGATGTCAATGTACTGTAGTTGTATATTCATAGGATGAGGATAACGACGCGTGAAGCAGTCTCAACGATAAATATGCAAGCATGACTTTATTATTAAGGTCAGATGGTCCCTCGTACATGTCGTATGGCGCCCTAAGTATGTACACCACCACAGCCTTCGTCTGCATGTGTGTCCACACAGTTTTAATGTCTAATAGTGCATCATATGACATTATTGGGCCAGGATTCCACTATTTATATTTCATAAATTTTCTTTAAAATGTATCATTATAGTCCCATTCTGCAGATTGGCATGTTAAGCATTCGTCATATGATATCGGGAATGATAAATTGTATCATGCTGGAATGGCATTTTTTAATTTAAATCATCATTCTCCTGCCCTTATCCCATATTATTTGGGGTCGGCGCAATATGTATTTCTCTTCCTTTCTGGTCATTTTCTGGCTTTTTTAATATAAATAACGAATTTAAACTACTTTTTATTACTAATTCTTGGTTCTTGTGAAAAAAGTTATTTTTTCTATGGTGTAATTGACGAATGAGTTCGTAGCCAGTCTGTCGGGACAGGTAATATTTTATAAGACAACACCATGACTGGAGAATTTGCTTAAATCTCACATTAATTCCAGTTATAGCAAGCCACAGCTATGAACCATGGCATAGCACCGTACGATTCAACAATTTCAATGAGAGCTGCATACATAGCAGCATTAGCAGCCGAATAATGAATATGCGACCATATGACTACGTGAACGGAATACTAAGCCACTGGAATTGGACTGTATTATATCATTTCGGTCAGATTTGCATAACATTATTTTATTAATATTGACAATGACAAAGAGAGATATGATGATGCTCCTTCGAAGAGAGAGATTAAAAAACCTGCCCAACTTAGACGGTTATGTAAAGTGGTAAGGTACGCGTACGTAAGAGTACGCCTTGTTTATTGTAAAAGACATCACGATGAAAGCTAAATTGCTCAGTCAGTTTGTAGGTAATTATAAACTAAAAGTAGCCAGCTAAAAATAGTAATTACATTGTAAACGCCAGCACGATCGCAAAATATAGCTTACGGTCGCCATTCCTCATTCTGTAGGCGTGACACACTAAGGCATGACGTCACCAGCTAGGATTTGAAATAACGGCGTGGAATCACTTACGTGCAAATAGGGTTAATTGGTTTAATTTTGATGGTGACTGATGGAAAGTGACAGGTGACAGATGACAGTACATTTTCAATTTATGTTCAGATTATAGTGATTATATATGGGCCGGCGGACTCAGACGAAAGTTTTCAGCACATAATAAAAAAGAGTGTCCATCTTATGGACACTCTTTTTTATCCTCACTCCTCACCTATAAAGTTTGAAAAATTTACTTACTATGCCAGTGCATTAGTTCGTCATTTTGGTACATACTTATATTATGTGTCGGATTCAGAAGATTTTTTTAAATAATAAGTCCATATCATTATCAAAAATAGTTTATTCAGTTTAGGCCCTAAAAGGCACTTATGAAGGTCTACTTTACCACCGGTTCGGAAAAAAGTCACCTGAGAAGTACCGGCAAGAAACTCAGTGCTCTGTCTTTTTTCACAGAGTAATCAGGATTGAACAATTTGCCAACATCACCATATACACCTGAACCAAAATATGCCATGGCCGATTTACGAATGATTTACAGTGCAAGCGATACTGATACGATAGCAGAATCATTGATTTCTACAATATCTTATCTTTTATATTATATTCATAGCATCGACATAATTCCTCACATATACGCTGCAGTTGGGAATTGTAATAATATTATCTATCACAATAACTGAGATATTCCATTATGTAAATTTAATACAATGTAATGAAATAAGCCATGTTATTTAATTTATTTAACTAATTTGACTGGTTTAAAAGCCTTGATATCCCTTTCTCATGTGCGGGGGCAAATAAGGTTGGCAATATTTTTAGACCTGTCAAATCAGTTAAGTTTAGTAATTTTGAACAGAATGGGAGTTTTTGGCGGGAATCAGGCGGAGCGGTTGAGTTTTTTTTCCAGTGTGTCGTAAATTGTGTTATAGTGATCTTTAATGTGTATTTTTGGTGTCGATATGTGCAGTAAAGTTTCATTTAGTGACTGATTTATTTATTGCATTGGAAATAATGCCATAATACGACTTTTGGGTTAAGTGATTTATCATTTTGGTCAATAGGTTACCTCTAATCTAAAGGCGTGTTACGATCTGCTACTGCCGTGGGTTGTCTCCTGAAACTCCATTGGGCGTTAGAATGCATGACACTAGGCATTTTAATGCGGCAAACACGAGAAATTTTGCAACATGAAAATTCTCTAACACTCGACACTGGCAAAAATAGTCCCTGAAGGGATTGATTGCCATACTTAGGAAGAAGAAGAAGAAGAAGAACAGAATTGGCACCATTGTTTTGTTTGTGCGGAATTGGGGGTTAAGGGCGGAACTGAAAATTTGTACAATTTTTTAATATGAGCTCCTACGTGGACATTTAACTGCGCAAACAACAACTTGTGCGGACCTAACACTACTTGCATAAGCACGGTCCATTATAATTGGTTGGATTGTTTTAAAAAGATAGATATTAGATAGCTATTTTGAGTGAAAGAACGAGCCTCGTGGTCGACCCGTAACTATAGTGGACGAGGAAGTGACGTAAAATTTACACATTTACATTTTCGGATCGCTAATCTTTGTTATTTTATTTAATTTACTTTATTTTGCATTAAGTTTGAGTATCAATTTGTTTGTCCAAGCCACTCGGAGACTCCATAGCTTGCACGTTATCTCGTCGCCAAACAAAGCCTTACTAAAACTTATTGCCTTTAGAAAAACTTCCGTGCCGAGCAAAAACCGTAAGATATTCGTTAAGGGCTTCATCGTCCTACATTTTGTGATCTTCTGTTAATTTGGCGGCCATTTTAAGCACCCTTGACTCACTGAAATGCCTTGCCTTGCAGTCACTGGCTCGGGGTTCACTTGCAAATGACGTAGAACCTTGGTAAAGCCATCGTAGATCCTATAAAACCCTTAAAAGCCACAGACAGCTCTATTTAGATAGTTTATAACCTGATTTTTAGTTTAAAACAAGCAGAGTTCGAGTCTATACTTTCCTTGAATAATACATGATGCTTTAGTCTTTAGTTTTGGGACTTCGGCATTGTATTTGTTTGTAATTTTTGTCAAGTAGTTTTCTGTTCCAGCATTTATTATTGTTATAAAACTGGTATTATTTAAAAGATTTAAGAATGCCAAGATTTTTGCATAGATTGATATGTCCGTTCGGGGTTATTATTACAATTCGCAATTAATATTTTAATAGAATTGGAGCAGAAGGTGATGTATATTTTAGTCCAGGAAAAATATAGAATATTACAACTCAATTTATTTATAGAGTTGAAATAGTAGGTGATTTGTATTTGATATTTTAGGTCCAGGAAAAACGTAGAATATTACGACTCAATCACATATCTATATGTACTAATATTATAAAGAGGAAAGATTTGTATTTTTGTATGTATAGGCTCCGAAACTACTGGACCGATTTTAAAAATTCTTTCACCGTTAGAAAGCTACATCATCACTGAGTAACATAGGCTATATATTATACTAGCTGCCCGCCCCAGCTTTGCACGGGTAGACAAAATATTTGATATAAATGTCTACCCGTGCGAAGCCGGGGCGGGCCGCTAGTTATTTATATTCTGAAGGTTAAGGAAATGTGTTTGCCAAAACATAAATATCACCTTGGTACGAAGGTTCCCTATGAAGATCAATCGGTGTTCGGTTGACTTGGCATCTATACGTAAGTAAACGTTGTTTTCCTATGCAGTCTGTGATCTCGTAAAAAATATTTTTGACAAATTGTAACAAGTTTGCGACTGAAGCACTTGTTTCTATGTTTTTTTTTTTGACACCTAACCCCAATCAGGAAATCTGATTAATAAAGACATACAATTTTAGGCATTTCGGTTAAGTAATTTATCATTTTAATTATTTCCTTTTTATTCTATTTCCTCTTTAGGTACCTAGAGGCATATTATCGTCAGCTGTTGCGTTAGATTATCTTAGAAACTTAATTATTTATGTATGTATTAGAAAACTCCATGAAATAGGTAGTGGGAAGATTGGAAATGAAATGAAATTAACATTTATACAAGACTTAAGGATATGTATCCAAATTCCAGAGAAAATAAACACTTTCAGTAAATAAAAAAGTTAATTAAGATTTTGACATAACGCCCCTTCTCTCTCTTTCTCCTTTCTCCCTCTAATAAAGTGAATCACAAACCAACAATGGACAAATCCAATCTACTGTAATTAGTTATCTCAGCGGCGTAATGGGCACTCGCTCACAATAGAGACGGTGTTAATTTGTAATGAAATAAATGTTAGCTGACAGTACAGCGTGGGAGGAGACACTCGTGTTCAAATAATTCAGTTGAAACAGCTTGTCTCCAGAGTACAGGCAGTATAGGTACCTACTACGACATACCTTCGTAGTTTTAGCACAGAAATATAAGCTTTGCAAATTCAAGTCAGCTATTCTAAAGTTTAGAATCTAAAACTTTGAGGATATTTTGTATTAGATTGGATACTAGCGTAGATATTCGTGAGGTTTCAACAGGAATATTATTCTCTAAAGTGTTTAATGTATCTCAGGAAGAAGGTAGGTAACTATCACAAACTTAGTTTGGCTACAGAATATAAATTCGTGAATGTTTTATTATGTTAGCACCATGACATGGATGATTCAGGAAAGAAATTACGAATAAAAGATTTGGTGAAATCATTGCAATAGAGACAATAGGAGCAATGTTTCTGACATATTTATGATGTGTTATGTTAAGACATATATTGGTATGAATACGTACAACCGCCATTATAATTAAGATAAAAAGGAAATAAGAGAGCTGGTACTTTCTGTCAGTCTAAATTAAAGTACGAGTTATCGTTGTGGCTAAGCAACACCTGAAAATTCCGAGTGAATAAATACATCACATCACACATAAGTCTTCAAAATAACTTATTACCTTATAATAATAGACAAGCAAACTCAACAAGCAAAATAATAGTTATTCATAGCCATTATATTGCTGTATGAAATTGAATTGGAATAAGATATTCCTATCTCCATTTCGTTTCAAAGCGAAGAAAGACTAGAATAGTAAGCAGCTGGTAAAACAAGCTCGACAGACGAACAGTCATCAAATAATATACATAATAGAAGAGAGACAACGAAGTTTCATTGAGGATAATCAAAAAACGCTCTCAGAACTTTGATTAGCATAGCTCCGACCACCCTAAATGCTTTTTCAGACCCTTGATACGAATTTAGATACAATTCATAGTTTCTTTAGTATATGCGGCAGTGTAATTTTCTAGTTAGTAAGAATGTACATTTTGTACCATTGCTACCTTATGATTGATGCGCTATGAACACGCTATTCATCCGACCAACCGTGAGGAACTGCAAAATAATCCTTTAGAAAAATGTCAAAGAATTTGATGATTTTAATATTTAGACTGTGAAATTCCTGATAAACATTTCTAAACAAATTGTGTTTCTCTGCAGATTCAAACAACAGAATGAAATTGCTAGCACTGACTAATACAAATCACGAATATTCTTGGTTGCCGTACCTACTACCAGATGATCCAAAGTCACGCAAACTTGGCTTGTCCAAAATTCAACAGACAAATGAGGCATAAAACGGTATTGTGGAATCTGAATTATTTCCATCCACGTCCAGTTTCCTTCATGTAGATATATTTAAGTCCGACGCAATGCTTACATCAGACAGATCGTATTATAAATAAATGCCATATTACCAACACACCGCGCGACATTGTTTTCCTTTTATTGATGGTGCTAAACAATTGCGCACGACCAGTTGTTATTTCCTTAAGATTCAAGTTTGTTTTACATATCCTCGATCACGCCCAAAATTAATCTTCAAAACTTTAGAAGGAAGAGTTTCTTGAGATCTAAACAGTAAGCCGTAAAGTAGGTATAGTATAGGCAATACGTAAAGAAACCCGAACAATATCAACTCACGAAACTATTCCCGCGGCTTTGCTCCTTTAGAGAAAATTAAAAACTCTGCGCTTAGAAAACGGTAATGTTAAAAGAGTGTAATGGTTATCCCGTCAGGACATGGTGAGGGTTACCTAATTAATTTACAGAAATTAAGATTGACACAGAGAAGTAGGAGTTCTCTGTCGAGACTGTACAACGGAATCAACCGAATAAGTTGGCGTGAATTTATTTCTTTCCCATCATTCTCGCTCCACGTCCAAGAAATTACCAAGTGAGATATTGTTACGAGGTCCTCAATTGCGTTAGTTCCTTTATAGTTAAGTCCCAATTATTATTTTTGAAGATAGGATAGAAGACATGTAAGTTTTCAGGAGCAAATACAATGTATAGTATAGTGTACACCGATGAGGCAGCTATATAAAAAAGCTCGTTGAAATCCTGCCATCAGGAGAAAGCGAATGGAGAAGATGCTTAAAGATACTCAAGATGAATCGAATGTAACTGTACCTATGTAACATGGTCTCCGAAGGTCTACTTGATTTTTTTTATCTAAGTACCAACGCGAATCATTCATAAATTTAAAAACTGAACGTGTATCTCTCTCTTGTTGTGCTGATGTGAGTCCTGCCTTCAGCATAAGGAGCTAGTAATTTTCTGAGCTCCTGCCATTTAAACCTCTTCAAAATGAAAATATCATTACCAATAAATCTTTCTTCTTCTATTCTCGATGGTTTTATTTATAGTTATCATGTCGTTGACCTAATTACTTACCACATCGATTTTCTAATAACCTAATACAAGAATTCGCATAAATATTTAATTTGTTAATTCTCCTGCCCTTATCCCATAATATTTGGGGTCGGCGTTATATGTCTTTCTCTTCCATACTTCTCTATCAGCCGTCATCGCTGTATTCCCTTCTGTTCTGGCCATGTCATCTTTCACACTGTCCATTCATCTTTTCTTAGGTCTACCTCGAACACTGTACCCATCCACATTCATACATAAAACCTATAATTTGTTAATTCTAAAATACGTAACTTCTGCACTCAAAATGCCTAGTACCATAGTACCGTGTACCAACCGACGGAATATCGCATTCGTGCAATTTTCCATAAATACTTTATGTGTGTAACACAGGGCTAGGTAAGGTATGATATGTACAGTAGGATATATTTTATCTAATCTGTTATCAGTTCAATATTATGATCCGCGCAAACCGCTGGAATTAATCTGCAGAATAATAAACAAACAGCACGCGCAATAACCGCGATTGTCTAATTTATGTGGAGGAAGGAAGGTCACCGCGGTGAGCAGATTACATTGCTGTGCCATAATGTACCAGATTATACGGTCAAGGTTGCTGACGTAAGCCTTAACGGCACGAATCGTAACGTAGCGCTCGTTTCCCTTTCAGCGGCGAGAAAAGCCTCTTTGCGGACTGTGCGGGCGATAACAATTTAGACACTACCAAGCTATTTATCAACAAACGGCACCGCATTTGCTCCGATACCGAGATTGTTTACAGCGAGCGGGTGATTGTTTTGATTTGGAGCAGTGTGTGGCGGAGCGCGAACGTACATGCTCGTACAAGCGCGCTCAGGTGAGGCGGCTGTACAAACACGCACGCGAGCGGAGCCCCTCCCCGCAGCAGGGCACTTCCCGCAGCTCGCACTATCAGCGGCCTGACGATAAGCAACTCACCTTTTTGATCTGGAAGTGGTCCGGACGCAGCGTCTCCTGGATCTCCTGCTCGGTCCCGCGCGGCGCCGCCTGCACCGAACTGCGGAACCCGTCGAGCACCCCCTTGAACGTAAACTTCTTCATCGCGGATCAACGAGTCGCGAATCCTTTGTCCGAGGGCCGCTCCAGCCGGCCGCGGCTACATCACAGCCGTCCGCCGCGGACAGCGAGCCGGTTTTGGCGGAAGGAAGGTCGCTCGCTCCCGCGCTACTCGTCGTCGCTACTGCGCAGGGTCGCCCGGGTCGCCGCCGACGCCGACACGCGCCCGCCACGCCGACGATCGACGAAAACTAGGCGAGGCACCGCCTTTGGAATGTACGGCAATGCGGCTCCACTGACGGATCAATAGCCAGGCAGCGACCGACACACGCGCACTCGCGACAAGCTGTCAGCAAGACCGCCGTGGACTGGCCGGAAAGAGCGTGACACGACGGATCGATGCGCCTTACTCCGCTCTGGAAAGAGATGAACGCATATTGCGCATGTAGCAGCCAACCACGTCTTGCGGAAGAAAAATTTCACAGCTGATAACTAAAAAGTTCCGCATACTGCCGGTAGGGCGGCGCACGCCATGATAACACGCGTAACATTTGCCATCTGTCAGCATGCCAATCAGTGACGAAATGTCGAATGAAATTAGCGAAAAAAATCCTAGGTCTGTGGTGGAAATCGACATTCTACGATTTGATTTTGACACTTTTGACAGTTTGCTTAGTGGTTATTTACTCTGTGGGTAGCGTTGCGGCTCGCGGATTTACCTTAGATTTTTCTTCGAACGTAGGATTTTAATGATTTTATAGTGTAATTTGCAATAAGATCATTCAGACAATGTCCTCAACAGTGCTCGTGAGATGTTTCAGGACACTAAGTTACGTGGGCGGCTACAAAACAATGCGGGACCGACCATACAAGTGAGTAATATATCATGTTTACTTTTTATTTCGAGTATAAACATAGGTGTATTTCTGTAAACATCCTGTAAGACAAAAGGAATATCATGTACGTGTCTGTTACTCTAAAAGTTTGAATAAGAGTTCATACAATTTTAAGTAGGGATAAAAATACTTAGTTATTGATATAGATTGATAGTGATAGTGATACCGGTCGATAGTGTACAATATTACGTACGCGCCAATCACCTGCGTAAACTTCCTTTATTATTGCGGTGACCTACTAAGACACTACAAGACAATCTGAAGTAATCCTGGCATTATAACCAATGTCATTTCAGAGTTGGCTCGGTCTGCAATAAACACTTGTTGCTTGCGCCAAGGACAATGCATGCAGTATTTTTAATTCATAATTTTCACTGGCCTCTTGGAAACAAACCCACTTTCATTTTAAGCTGACCTAATTCTACATGGTTTTGAACTCTGAACACATATCAATGGTGTAAGAGGACCCTTATACTTCACAGTGTGTAAATAAAGCTGAAAATCGTGATTTATTATTTCTGATTATTCAATACCCAGTGTCCCTGTCATCCTGGGTACATATATTATTATGCTGCAGCCTAGTGAAGCCAGGGTCTTGGCCCAGATGTCATAAGTAATCAAATGATTACTTATGACAGTAGCTGAAAATTTACTATTAGACCTAAAAGCACAATTTGTAACTGTAATAAAATATTTTTTATTTTATAAAATTTTTCTTTAAAAAAAATATTGTCTATTATTCCATCTCCACAGATTATACTGCACAGCAATACTTGGTGCCGGCTTTGTTGCCTATAATCAGCACAAAAGGAATAAGGCGGAGATGAAGGAGATTTTACAGCCTAACAACTACATGGCACTGCCAATAACTCCTCTGGAAAAGTTGGAAAAGAACCCAGATGATATGAAAACCCAGATGGAACTTCTCATCATGAGAATACAGGCCGAATTCTGTCAGGCTTTGGAAAAAGAAGAGGATCAGGTACTAGACATTTTGGAGGGGATATTTTTATCTATGGTTCTAATGTCTTAATTAATGCTTACACCAGCATAAATGTTATAGGCAAGAGACAAATTTATTACAAAAAACTGATAGCCTAGCGCTAGCCTACGTACCCTATAAAGATCAGAAACGCGGAAGTGATACCCCTGGTGTTGCAAGTGTCCATAAGCTCATGGGGCCGTATGCTTGTTTGCTACCTAAGTGGTATAAAAAAGTTTTTTTCATATTCATTAACATGCCTTTTTATTTGTAGGCATGGCAAGATGAAAAAACAGAAGATGATTATGATTTTGACAATGATGTGTATATCAAACACCCGGTATGCATTACATTTGTTTGTGTGTTATCTTGTATTGCTCACTAGTTAGATAGTAAACTGTAAAAGAAAAAAATTGTTTCCGTATCTCCCACCTCAGACTAGACTAGAGCAAATATCAACAGCTGTTTATTTCCCTGACTTCTGTACTCATGTCAATATACATCATTCAAGTAGTACTTCCATACTTACATTAGTTAGTTTTGTTTGTTCGCTAACTTTACACAACTAAACTGCTGAACAGATTGTAATGAAATTTGGCAATGAGATAGATTTTAACCTTGGAAAGGTCATAAGCTATCTTTTGCCTCAAAAAATAATCCTTAAGGGCTGTGAAACCGGGGTTGAAAGTTTGCATCCATCTAAATCAGCTCAGTTAGTGCTCTCCTTGCATAATTTCGTGTTTATTGTCTCTAAAACCACGCGGTCGAAGCCGTGGGTTACAGTTAGTACCTTTATATTATCATTCACAACTTGTAGCTGTAACAATTGCTTTAGTGTAATAAAAAGAAATGAGCTAGTAGGCATATTGCAGGATGCGAAATTCAAAGTGGACAGGTGGACGCGTGCGGAGGGCGGTGGCGGCATCTCATGCGTGCTGCAGGATGGGAGAATATTCGAGAAGGCGGGCGTTAACATATCCGTCGTGTCAGGGACGCTGCCGCCGTCAGCTGTGCAGCAGATGAGAAGCAGGTTCTTGGCAGAACTTTAATCAGTTTGATTCTTATTGCACAAGCTTTTACGCTTTTCCCAAGTGGATTCAGGATGAAAATCTGCGTAATCTTAAATCCTAGGAAAGGTGTAATTTAGAGCTTCATAAGTGCCTTATTAAGGCCTAAACTGAATAAATGATTTTTGATTTTGATTTTGAAAGTATCGAATATAAAACAGCTCAGTCATAGTGCTCTTCTTACATAATTAGGTTTTTTTTTTAAGCCGCGCGGGCGAAGCCGCAGGAATAAGTTACTTTGTTAATATATGACGATCGCACACGCAATTTCGCAGTACCCCAGTACCGTAACTTTACATTAAAAAAATTGCAGGGGTAAAAATCTACAGAACGCTGAGCTGCCGTTCTTCGCAGCCGGGGTCAGCGCAGTGATCCACCCACGGAACCCCATGGTGCCCACTATACACTTCAACTATCGCTACTTTGAGGTGCAAGACAAAGATGGTGAGCTTATAAATACAAAATATTAATAGAATTGTGGTGCCTGCTATTCTAGCAACGCAAGTTCTAATCCCACCGGTCTGTACCAATGAGTTTTCTAACTTAAGTGAAGTGATTAGTCACACCACGAGCTTTACGGTGAAGGAAAACATCGTGAGGAAATCTGCATACGTCTGAGAAGAAATTCAAGGACGTATGTAGTGCCTAAGAGACGGCGACGGACTCACCATCTGTCTCGTTGGCACCAAATTATCTTCGGTGGATAGTGGGTGTTGTAACGCCTCTGCCTACCTCTTCAAGGACCATTGTGGGAAGGCGTGAAGATATATTATTATTTTAAATATTATTATATTAGGTCCTTACATATGAAATTGGCGTTTTGTATGGGAGGAACAAAAAGTCGAATATTTTTTAATATAATATATTTAATTAATCAAAGTATGAACCATTATTTTCTATGCACTTTTGCCATCTCATAGGTAGTTCATTGATCCCTTTACTAAAAAAACCAGTCGGACGGGAATCAATAAAATCTTTGAAGGCGATTTGGACTGCCCCATCGGAGTTGAATTTTTTCCCTTGCAAGAAGTTATCCAAATTTCGAAAAAAATGGTAATCTGTTGGAGCAAGGTCCGGGGAGTACGGAGGATGTCTTAGACTTTCCAATTGAAGCTCTTCTAATTTAGTAGCCGTCTGTAGCGCAGTGTGTGGTCTAGCGTTGTCGTGAAGCAGCAGTGGCGTGGAGCGATTGACCAGCCTAGGTTGTTTAGCCGCTAGCTTTTCCATCATGGTTTGCAATTCCTGACAATAGACATCAGCCGTAATAGTCTGGCCAGATTTGAAAAAACTGTAAGGAACAATACCGGCACTAGTCCACCAAACGCTTACAAGTAACTTTTTTGGGGTTAATTTTCGCTTGGGGCAGGATTTGGCTGGCTGGCCAGGATCTAACCATTGCGCTGAGCGCTTCCGATTATCGTAAAGAACCCATTTTTCATCACAGGTAATGATTCGGTTTAAAATACCTTCATTATTGTGCCGGTTTAGTAATGTAACGCAGCAGTCGACGCGCGTTTGCCGGTTTGTTTCAGTCAATTCGTGAGGTACCCACCTTTCAAGCTTTTTAATCTTCCCAATTTGCTTCAAGTGAATTAAAACAGTTTTATCACTAACATTGCAGCCTGCAGCTAACTCGGACGTGGTTTGCGATGGATCCGCTTCCACAATAGCCTTCAACTCTTCATTATCAACTTGAGTCTCAGGCCGTCCACGGGGCTTGTTCTGCAGGTCGAAATTTCCAGAACGAAAACGTTGGAACCAAAAACGAACTGTGTTTTCTTTTGCAACACGACCGCCATACACATCATTCACCCTTCGAGTTGTTTCCGCAGCACTAGTGCCACGGCGGAACTCGTACTCGTAAATAATGCGATATTTAAGGTTTTCCATTTTGTAAAATGAGTGACGCAAACAGAAAAAAACAGAAGAAAAAAAACAAATGAATGACGATCATCGAAGCACAAATACATGAGTCTATAGCTGTACAAATTTGAATTTGGAATTCCTTACCAAAGAGGAGAAATTCGTGATTAAAGTGGCCAGTACGAAAAACGCCAATTTCATATGTAAGGACCTAATATTTTGTTTATTCCGCTCAAAGACCATTTCGAAGTGGTGAAGTCAAGGCAAGGGCGAAACATTCTTAAAAGAGCTATTCAGTTCAGTTGAGGCCTAAATAAGGCACTTATTAAGGTCTAAATTACAACCGGTTCGTAATATAAGCCACCTGACAAGAATTATAGTAAAATCTATATATAAATAATTATAATCAAATAAAACAAAATCAATCAATAAAAAAATATTGATTCAGTTTAGGTCCTAATAAGCCGCTTATGAAGGTCTAAATTACCTAAATCAATATAAAATGATATTGGTGCCAATTCTGTTGTTCAAAATGACTAAACTTAACTAATTTGACAGGTCTAAAAATATTGCCATCCTTATTTAACCCGCACATTAGATCCCTTACTCATAGCAAGTCTTTTAGACCTGTCAAATTAGTTAAGTTTAATAATTATGAACAACAGAATGGACACTAATATCTATTATGTACAAAAATGATGGTTATGTGGTCTCATAACCCTCAGGTGTGCAGTGGTGGTTCGGCGGCGGCACGGATCTAACACCTTACTACTTGAATGAGGAGGACGCCCTACATTTCCATATCACTCTAAAGCACGCCTGCGATAGACATGACACCGGCTATTATGCCAAGTAAGCTTAATTATAATATCCCTGCCGTTGAAAGGGCTCAGTGTCAAATGGCTTGTAAAATGTAAAATGAGTAGGTAAAAATCTAATTTTTTTTTTTACCAACAAGTTTTTATTCTCTCATCAAGCAAAAAACACGTTTCTAGTAAGGGAGCCCCCTTAATTTTTTTATTATCTGTTCTTATAGCGGCAACAGAAATACACATTCTGTGAAATTTTAACTGTCTACCTATTACAGATCATGAGATACAGCCCGTTGACAGACAGACAGACGGACAGCAAAGTCTTAGTCTTAATAGGGTTCCGTTGGTTACCATTCGGGTACGGATCTCTAAAAACTAAGTATTACATATTTAATTTGCTTTTGATACATTTTGAGCGGAATTAATCAAAGTATTTTTCGCGGCTTACACCTAAGTTTGCCAGTGCTCCACGACGATACACTGGGCTAGTAGTAATGCTGCTAGCACAGTAAGTCCTCATCAACAACATGGTTGGCAATCTGTTAGTTATACCCCCGGTATCGGCTATGGGCTATGGCGACTGCTTACCATCGGGTGGGCCGTAGGCTTCTGTGTCACCTTAGTGGTTTAAAAAAAAACCTAGTATATTTCCCAAATTCCAATGCTAGGTTCAAAAAATGGTGCGACGATTACTTCACGATCACGCACCGCGGGGAGAGGCGCGGGCTCGGAGGCATCTTCTTCGACGACCTGGACTCGCCCGACCAGCAGGCCGCCTTCAGCTTCGTCAGCTCGTGCGCGGAGGCTGTTATACCCAGCTATATACCCATTGGTGAGATACTTGCACTTAGTATTACTACTAAAAAAAAATTTTGCTTGTTTTTTTTCGTTTTTGGGTCGCAGTTCAATTTTTTTTTGGGTACAATTAAGTTGATATGTATTATTCAGTGTGCACTAAGCTCCTCAAAAATAAATAGAATAAGTAAAATTGTTAGTTTTAAAAAAAACTACGGAGTGTTTAGAGAAAAACAAAGGTGTATTTTTAGAATATTTATTAGTGTATACATTGATAAAATACACTAGGCGGTTAAGAGCAATATGTATAAAAAATATTGTAATGTAAAAAAAAACATTCAGCGCAAGGACTGGTATCCATATCATAAAAAAACGAATATGTCATTAAATTAAAATATGTTCACATTTAATTAATTATATTATTTGGCAGTGTGTGTTCATGTACTACCAACAATAAAAATATTCAATAATGTATGTAGTGCCTCTAGTGATCTGTCATGTTGGCACCAAATTATATTCGATGGAAAGTAGGTGTTTTAACACCTTTGCTGGTAAGCATTATGGCTAGGCAGGCGAAGGCGTGCAGATAAATATTAAAATATATTTTTATTTATCAGTACAAAAACATAAGGACGAAGCGTACGGCTACTACGAGCGGCAGTGGCAGCTGCTGCGGCGCGGCCGGTACGTGGAGTTCAACCTGATGTACGACAGAGGCACCAAGTTCGGCCTCCACACGCCTGGCGCCAGATACGAGTCCATCCTCATGTCACTGCCGCTCAATGCTGTGAGTACTACTTATTATAACAAAAAAATGTGAAACATTGTTATATAATTATTGTTACTTTAAAAAAAGGACATGCCGGTTTTTTTTCAGGTGACATAATTTTCCGAGCCGGTGGTAATTTAGACCTTAATATGTGCCTTATTAGGACCTAAACTGAAAAAATGCTTTTTTTATTTTTTGACCCATGCCCGAACTCTGAAACGGCAATCAAATCTGATGCCTCATTAATTTTTTGTGGCCTCCGATTTTAAATGCGAAATTATATTTAGGCCACGCTTCAAACTGTTAGGTGGGCCCTCATACTTTGAACGTCGTGTTAGTATTGGGCCGCGAGTATTGTTACTTACACTATTTATTATTCAAGAGTAGTTTGAGACTGAGCCTTGGCCTGCCGAGTGAATTGATAACTTTATGTTAGACCTCACGTAGCATGTCGATGACACGAATCAATTTGCGAGTGAGAGTTTTAGCCCGTCCAAAAATCAATCAACGAGACTGAAAGAAAAATCACTTGATTATAAGTTTTTTTAAATCCCAACGGATTTCTTTTCTTTCTTTTCCCGATATAATTGATGCCGGCCGCCGTTTTTATACTAATATTGCAAGTATTTTTACGTAAACGTTGCGATTTTAGTTACCATGGTTACTATTTCATATAAGATTCTATAATATTATAATAATGACCTTGTTATTTCATACCCGTTACACATTTGTTTCAGAAATGGGAGTACATGCACGAAGTCAAACCAGGTTCCCCTGAAGACAAGCTGGTACAGGTCCTGAAGGAGCCTCGAGATTGGCTACACCTAGAAGGAATGGCTAGCCGCTCTACTGCTTGATCGACTGATTTGATTTGTATTATTTGGGGTTGGGATTCACGTCTGTAAAGTCATTGTTAAATCGTATTAAATTATATTATACATTATACAGCACTGTATTTCATTTATTACCTTCAAGAAAGTCAAACTCTCTCTTCCCGCTGCACAGACCAGCTGACATTAAGTACATCAATTAGGATTAGGAACAAGAGCGTAGTGTTTGTGTTTTCTTGGGGAACGCCTAACTAAGATAGTACTATACTATAATTTTGGCAGGAAAGTAATAAGTTTATTTGGAACTCTGGGTCAAGTGTACAAAATTAAACTAAAAGACTTTTATCCACGAGAGGAATATAGTTTAAGCAACAGGCGTCTGACAGTCAACTACTCTGTGGTCAAATCAGTCAAGCTGTCAGTCTACAAAATGTTACATGTTATTTGTCAATTTATTGTCACTTTCGTGATGGCTGTGTTGTGAATGGATAGAGGAATTCAGAAATAATATTCCTGTGTTGTGTTTACTTTGCAATTTTTATTGCTTCCCATCAATACTCGTGCGTCACAACCCCAATAGTTAAAATTGGGACAACTGTCGATATTGCGACGCGTAGAACTGGATTCGGTGTGTGATAAATATGTGGCGCGCGTAACGGAAGCATCGCTTCCTACATTCCTTCACCATAAATGTAACGTAACGATTTCCTGAGTGATGTTAATACAAATCGGCTGGTGGCAAGATGCCGTTTAAGCTGAAGTTGAAGAAGACGCGGCAATACAACGTCGCGTCGAAGAGTTTATTTGTGATTAGCGTGGAGTTGCTGGACGGCGGTGTGGCGGATTGCACACTGTCTGTGGACAGTTCTGGGCAAGAGTGCCTGGACAACGTGTGCCAGAGACAAGCAGTCAATCAGCCGGAGTTCTTCGGCCTCCGGTACATCAACCGCAGCCAGCAACCGCGATGGGTGCAACTGGACCGCCCGCTGAAGCGCCAGTTGGACAAGTACGCGTCGTCCCACCAGCTGTACCTGCGTGTCATGTACTACGTCATCTCTGGCACCAGCTTGATCACGGATGAGGTTACCAGGTATCACTACTTCTTGCAGCTGAAAAATGATTTGACTGAGGGCAGGATTATCTGTGATTGTCAACAAGCTGTGATCCTGGCGTCTTACAGTCGCCAGGCCGAGTATGGCAACCATGACCGGGAGAGGCATACAGTTGAATATCTGAAGAATTTGCTAACATTTCCCAAGCAAATGTTGGATGGTGGTCAGATAATTGACGGGAGCACACTGGCGGAGACTGGGAAGCTGGAGTGGCTCACTGCAGCTGTGATACAGCAACACATGGCACTGCACAACATGTCTCAGGTACTTCAAGCTAGTTCCTTTTAGGATCTGAAGTTCTATAGGCATTCTCTTAGGTAGCTTCTGAATATATATAAACTATATTCCATATTGCAACAAAGATAATTATATGCTAACTACATATGAAAGACAAAATACTACCATTTCTCTTTTATTTATGTTGCAAGTTTTATTTCTTACTTTTGTTTCTTTAATAGCTTTAGTGTTAGCAATAATAAAATTTTAAACAGTTCTTTAGCCAATTTGGTTGTTATTATAAAGTGTAGTTAGCTATATGTGAACACTAAATCAAATGTAATTATTTCCTATGACCCTAAGCCTGTAACTCAATAATAATGACCCAGACCAGACAAGTATAACATCAAATAAAAATAAATTTAACCAATGTCTGCATTATTTAATTATTTCTAGCTCCATACTATCAAAAGTAATCACCTTATCTTATCACAAGGCACTAAGCACACACTAAATTTAAAGAATGTGTTATTGGCAGGTGACAAATGTGTTTATCATCCTATCCAATTAAGTGAGGTGTGTACTGTACTTTTGTTATTTTTAATACATACATATCATCACACCAAGTCCCTCACAGGGTATTCAGAGAGTATAGACTGCCATTTCACTCTTGACTTATATATCACTTTTGCTTGTTTACATTCACCAATCATCTGATATATTTTGTAATAAAAAAACTGTGGAATTATTTTGTTAAACATAGCCTTTATTGTCACTGTCACCACAATCCTCCTATTTCATTTTTTATTGGTGCTGTAGATATTTTCTTCAATTCCTGCCTAGAGTTATTAGAAATTTCTGGAATGATTTAAAATAAAATCCTTCACCAGTAACAGGCTGTATACATAATATAATACCTTCCTTTTCCTTTTCCAAACCTTCCTCTTCAATCACTCTATCTATAAAAAAAACAAACTGTAATCCGTTGCATAATTTTAAAGATCTAGGCATACATAGAGACTGACAGACAGTGGGAAGCGACAGCGACTTGATTTATACTCTGTAGTCATTTTGTTAGGCAGAGAGTTTAAGACATGATTTTGGTCTTGTTAAATAAATTTCTTTTAAATTCCTTTCTCATATCAATAGTCATCATATGTTTCCATCCTAACTGATTTTTATTTATGTCTTTAGGCTCAAGCAGAGGAAGGGTTCATAACAACATGCCAGCAGCTGCGAGGATATGGCCAGGAGATGTACAGTGCTCATGACCAGGTCAACCAAGGGGAAGTCACCATCGCCATATCACTCACCGGCATCCGGGTCCTTCCCGAAAATAGTGATACTCCACATTTTTATAGGTAAGCCCTACTCCCAACTACCTCGTAGACCAAAAGCTTTTTATCTAGCAGTGAGGTTCAGGAAATTCCTTTAGTTATATGCTTCTGGTTATAGTACTTCGCTGTGAAGTAGTGTGAAGAATAAACTATTAGATTAGCTAATGGCGAATAGTATATTTTTCAATCTTCCATGTAATTAAATTAATTTTATTTGACAGCAATGAATATAGACAGACTTATATCCAGGGCGCAGGCTTCGTCCAATAATATTGAATAGTGTAAATGTATTACACCATACTGGGTCTTGGGAACGGAAGAAGCCAGCAGCAGATCTTGTTGTGCTTTGTGGAAAATGAAACTTGTTGGTAGAAGTATACGTAGTCCGGTTTATTGGTTTGTGCTCGATGAGTCTCCGACTCTGAGATATATACCACGGCGACGGAGACTCCTTCAGCGTGTGCTACAATCGATATATTTGCATCAAGCGCCCTCTATTGTACGAAAACCTAAAACACGAATGTCCGTTAAACAGTAATAGTAAGCTTAGTATTGTTGTGACAGATGGATGGACATAACGAACGTGATAAACCACAAGCGTACGTTCAGCATCGAGTGCCAGAAGCCGGCCGCGTCCGCCTCGTACACGCTGGCCAGCCCCGAGGATGGCAAGTACGTCTGGCGCGTCTGTGTGCAGCAGCACACCTTCTACATGACGCACCAGCAGGCGCTCTCAAACCACACTCCCGTTGACCAACACAGGCCTAACTTCCAGGTGAGGGATTTCCAGTCCCGGGTCTATGACTTTTCGAACCGATGCAGACTTAATAAGAGTGCCCCTCTCTCCAGCTTTTGGGATAAATACCACACAAACATATAATGGTAAGCATCTTTTGGTGAACGGTCAATAAGAAGACTTTCCTTTCATTTTGGAATTCAAAAGTCCGGCTTTTAAATATGTGTTTTATACTATATTTTTGTCAAAAATTCTTAACTTTTCTCAGAGTTCGGTTTTTGAACCCAAAAGTCCAGCTTTTTTGAGGAGCAAGTCCGACTTTTTTAGTTTTAGAGAAGGAATCGCCACCCGAGCGCCATAGGCCCCCAAGATAATAGCACTCCATATAACCTCAGCTATCTGTCAGTAAAAGTCCCGTTAAAATCGGCCAAACTGGCAGAGTAAAAATAATTGTATAAAATCCATAAATCCGCGTAATAGTAAAAAGCTGTTATTTTGAGATTTCAAACAGACACTTCAATTATAATATAATGTATAATTGAAAAGACCTAGATTAAAGCTATCAATAATCTAATCTTAAATCCACCTACGAAACGATATAAATGCCCGAATGAACAATTTTTCACTTAAAATTTCACCTAATCACATACACACACACACTTCGCACACGCATCAGTTAATACGCCGCGCCTCTATCGTGTTTCTAAATAGCATCACTTGCTATCGGTGTAATTATTTATCTATCGCAAGTATTCAACGGTTTTTGTCTGTTCTGTGGTAATTGCTGCGGTGGAAAGTGTTGATCGCAGTGCATGTGAGTTTTTATAGTAGAGTTACGATAACGCAAGAAACTAGAAACGTTAATAATTGAGTTAAGTATACGATGCACACAATAAATACAGATAATTAAACTTATTCACATAGAAAAAACTTTGAGGGTCGGCAACGCGCGATTGACACCCCTGGTGTTGCAATCGTCCATAGGCTACGGTAACCACTTACCATCAGGCGGGTCGTATGCTTGTTTGCCATCTTAGTGGTATAAAAAAAACCAATACATTTGTTTATATTATTATTATGCTACGTACTATTTTCTTTATCTGCAATTATTGATGAGGTTTAATTATTTTTTCTCGTTACGCCAATATCTTTTCCAAAACGAATGTAACCTAAGTGGCGTTTTATAGCATCAGGTATATGCCAAATGAAAGTCCCGTTGAAATCAATCCATCCAGTAACCCGAGCAAGTATAATTTGCGACTATAACTCGCGAAATGTCAAAATGTTCATACAAATGTTTAGTTACACTTGTCACCGGCTCAGCGCTCTTCATTATCCCATACACTAATAGGCGAAGGGGATACGAATAGGTAGTGGCAAATGAGTGTTGGTAGGGCTGGTGGTGATGTAGCGCGGCGGGTGTTGTAGGAGCAGGGCCTGTCGGAGAGCCGCGAGGAGCTGGCGCCGCTGTCGGCCGCGCACCGCGCCCACTCCACCTCCTGCCTCGAGCTGGCCGACCAGGCGCAGCCCCCACTGGCGCAACACAACAGGTCTCACACACCAACAACCGACATCTAACGAACTATCTACATCTCCTCACGACCTCACCTGATCATGTGATATGCTGATCCCCAAACATGCACTAAAATACGCAGCTTTCAAGTCAGGGGGGCATATAGTCGAAATCTAGCCAAGACACACTTTTTTTTTTATACCACTAAGGTGGCACACAAGCATACGGCCCACCTGATGGTAAGCAGTCACCGTAGCCAATAGCCGCTAGCAATATCAGGGGTATCACTCTCGGGGTGCCAACCATGTTGTTGATGAGGACTGGCAGTGCTAGCAGCAATACTACTAGCCCAGCGTATCCTCGTGGAGCACTGGCAACCTTACTTACCGCAGAAACACAACACTACATCAAGTAGTGTTATTTCACTGCGGTCTTCTGTAAGGCGGAGGTACAGTCCCCAGTCGGGCGGCTCCAACTTAAATGGGATAACCCACGGGAAATCCCAAATCGCCCTACCCACAATTAAATAATTCGACTTCAAAGATTTTTTTATTTCATATTTACACGCCTTAAGCACGCTACACAGTTCAGTTTTAACTGTACAGTTAAAATTGAACGTGTGTAGGCAAAACTGACAACTGTGCAGTTCTAAACTGAACGTGTCTAGAACTAGATACGTACTTGAATTTCTTCTCAGACGTATGCCAGTTTCTTCACGATGTTTTCTTTTACCATAAATGTCTTGGTGTGGCTTATTATTGTACTAATATATCCTAAACTATTATTTTAAGTAGTTAATACATTTATAAATTATCTCTTAGGGCCCTACTGCCGTCGTACCGGCCAGCGCCGGACTACGAGACGGCGATCCAGCAGAAATACCAACAACAGCGCGCCGAGGCCCAACTGAGGTTCCAGAACCACCACTCCCACTCCCAGCTGGTGAGCAGCAAGCCTCTGGTGTACGGCTCCCACCCGGACATCCACCGCGTACACTACCCTGACGTCACGAGGCACACGGTCACCGTGAACCAAGGCGTCGCAGCCACCGACGACTACGCGTACGGCCTCAAATACATGGGCACCAACTACCCGTTCGCTGTCAACCCTAACGTACAGACAGATCTCAAACAGCTGCATTATGTGAATGTGTACAAGCCGCCGCCCCCGTACCCGTCTAACGGGCTGGCTTCAAACTCGACCCCAGACTTAGCGGTTGCCAGCCAAGCACTGAACTACCACCGGGGCTACATCAACTCCCACGTGTCGGGCTCCAGCCCAGACCTCGTCTCCACGCGGGGCGCCCTCAACAGGCAATACTTGGGGTACCTCAACACTGGCAGTCACACCGTGGTGAACTACCAACGAGCTCTGATGCCCGGGACTTACAACAACCTTCCCTCCGTCCTGGACCCCAAGCCTCACATCGTGATTGATCCCCACCACATCTCAGACAACATACAGAAGGTGTACGACGAGAGAGGGAATATAATGTATTCGATGCCCATGCACAGGATTCCGTACCAGAGGCACTTGGTCCTGCCGCAGCAGATCAAGCTGAACGATACTCAAGAGCCCATATACGAGAACGTGCCGCTGCCGTGGCAGAATGATGGAAAAGTTGCGATACGCGACCGAGCTCAGAGCCTTACCACCACGGATGAAATCGCCAGACTGAACGAACGAAACAGCAGTCACCCGGCCATGAACCAGTACGGCAACATTACTAGCCCCACCCTCAATCTACCAACCTATATGCCGGTCAACGATACTACAGACAGTCATTACGTGAACGCACAAATCATTAAATGCGTCCGGGAATCAAGCGTGCCCAAAGAGTTGAACGCGTCCAACCCCTCCATCCATAGAGAGTTCGAGAATGTTACTCTATCTGTGGACCGCCTGTCGCTGAAGACAGAAGATAAAGACTACGACGAGACCCCCTACCAGAGCTTGTGTAATAAAGTGTCCAGTAACTACAGTATTAACAAAACTACTCTTACTGTGGAGAGTGAGATTGATGTGTCGAGTGCTGCGGAGGATGTGAGTAAGAGTAGCGGGAGTAAGGAGAAGAAGCGCCGTCGATGGGGGGTCTTTATGGGGCGGGCGAAGTCTGGTGAGGCGAAGAGTGCCACGCTCGGCAGGAAGGCCAAGCCGGACCCGCCCCCCACCAAGCACAGGTGGTCCACCGGCCTGCCGAAATTTCAGCCCTTGCCGCCCAGCATTACCAAAGAAACTATGGTGAGTGACTGCTAACTTCATTAAAACTCCATAGAATTATTTATGTAAATTATTATTTACGTTGTCGTGTCTTTAAATAGCTTTCCAGTATTCTTCTCCATATAAACTTTATCTGTACCAAATCTCAACTACCGCCAATTTTCGAAAAAAAGTGTTCAAAATTAAGATACGAATCGCAATCAACGGATAAGTACATAACAAACACACGCCTCTAACAATACAAACAGCACATGCGTAATGATACAAACCTCGCACATGTTGATAAACAAACAGACCGCCGACTGATAATGCGGCTGTGTATTGTGTAATTTGTGAACGAAAAGTAATCGATGGACTTTACGGTATGTGCGGAATGTTAGCATTGCAACAGTTTGCAAGTAACTAGCTGTTACCCGCAACTTTGTCTGCATTAGTTTAAAGACAAAAGTAGCCTATGTCTTTATGTCTTTCCTCTGGATATAACGTATCTCCTTGTCAAATTTTATTACGATCCGTCCAGCCGTTTAGTCCTGAAAAGGTAGCGAACAACAAACAAAGTAAAGGAACGTCATCCATTTTGGTCCAAACTTAAATGTGCCGGCCAACGCTATTTTTTTGTATATTCTGTTAGAGCTTGTCCGTCTGTGGCAACAAACCTGTAGGGCCATTCAGTTGATTTTATTTAAGTTCGAAAATCATAATTTAAATTTATGTTGATAATAGGAATTCAAAATAATCAAAACAAATGAAATGTCCTGTAATGTCCAACTTTGGTGTCATAGCAATAAATGCTCAGACGGACAAGCTCTAACAGAAACAACAAAAAAAACGTTGACGGCAATTTCAGATTTGGACCAAATCTGTATGAAACATGGATGATGTCCTTTCGCACTTATAATATTAGTAGGTATGGATTAAACTTTGAAGAGCTTGACTGGAGTGAAATGCCACTATATTCTCCGCTTACCTCAAAAGGCATTCGGCATGTTATGTACGTATTTAAAGAGAGGTAGGGCGAAATGGGATCTCCCGTGGGTTTCCCATTCATATTGCAGCCGCCTTCTCTGGGGATTGTACCTCCATCTTACAGAAGACCGCAGTCAAATAACACTACATTGATGTAGTGTTGTGTTTCTGCGGTAAGTAATGTTGCCAGTGCTCCACGAGGATACGCTGTGCTAGTAGTAATGCTGCTTGCACAGTGAGTCCTCACCTTATCCCTGGTATTGCTAGTGGCTTTAGGCTACCGTGACAGCTTGCCATCAGGTGGGCCATACGCTTGTGTGCTGGTTTGATTTAAGGATATAGTGCCTGAGAGACGGCCATGGACTCACCATCTGTCACGTTGGCACCAAATTATTTTCGGTGGAAAGTTGGCGTTGTAACGCCTCTGCCTACCTCTCGGGGGGCCTTGTGGGAAGGCGTGAAGATAAATAATTATTATTGTGTTTCTGCGGTGAGTAAGGTTGCCAGTGCTCCACGAGGATACGCTGGGCTAGTATTATTGCTGCTAGCACAGGGAGTCCTCATCAACAACATGGTTGGCACCCCGTTAGTGATACCCCTGGTATTGCTAGCGGCTATAAGCTACGGTGACTGCTTACCATCAGGTGGGTCGTATGCTTGCGTGCCACCTTAGTGGTATAAAAAAAATAATCACCACAAAATGTTATTTCAGTGCCAAATTCTGGAACGTAAGATGTCAGACGAGCAGCTCTCGTTCGCGTTCGAGCAGATCCCCAAAGGTCGTGAGAGCGGCGGCGAGTTCCTCAGCGCCCTTCTCCCCCAGCACGCCGCGCTCAACGGCGGCGCCGGCGACTGCCTGCCCTACGACGACAACCGCGTGCGGCTCCACCCCACGACACACAACCCGCACGGATACATCAACGCCTCGCATATTACTGTAAGCGCCTCACGAATGTAAGGACAATGTTTACAATAGCAAGACGAACCTTATAAATAAATAGTTAAAAATAAAAACATGGATGTAAAAAGGCTCTGACCACTGTCAGAGGGATGCGTATAAATATAAAAAAAGAAAAAAAATAGCGAATGACGTTAGGCCCGTCATCATGATAAGAAATTGGGTGTAAATCAGGAATGTATAAAAATTTCAATGGGAGGGAGGCAAATGGGGAATTCCCTAAATAAAGACACCTATATTATTTATTTTTGGGAAGTACCTACCTAGATAGAACTGGAGCATGGGTGTCAGCTTAAATCTAAGGGGATAAGAATGGGTAAAAATCTCAGCAGAGCAACCATTTTTTTTTTGTAATAAGTTTTTTTTTTTTTTTTTTTTATATACCACTAAGGTGGCACACAAGCATACGGCCCACCTGATGGTAAGCAGTCACAGTAGCCTATAGCCGCTAGCAATACCATCACTAATGGGGTGCCAACCATGTTGTTGATGAGGACTCACTGTACTAGCGCAATACTACTAGCCCAGCATATCCTCGTGGAGCACTGGCAACCTTACTTACCGCAGAAACACAACACTACATCAAGTAGTGTTATTCCACTGCGGTCTTCTGTAAGGCGGAGGTACAGTCCCCAGTCGGGCGGCTCCAATTTAAATGGGAAAACCCACGGGAAATCCCAAATCGCCCTACCTCTCTTTTTTAAAGCTCATGGTGTGATTAATCACTGTACTTAAGCTTAGAAAAACTCATTGGTACAGGCCGGGATTCGAACCTGGGCCCATCAGATGACAGGCCGTTGCTTCAACCACAAGGCCACCGCGGCTTCGAAAAAAGTCAATTGTTTCTTTTGTTATTCATGTTAATCAGTATTCGTGTTTTGTGTACAGATGACAGTGGGCAGTACGCAGCGGTTCTACGTGGTGGGAGCGGTGCCAGGAGGAGCGGGGGCCGTGGGGGCCGCGGGGGCCGTGGGGGGCGCGGGGGGCGAGGTGTGGGCGTGTGCCTGGCAGCTGGGGGCGCGGGTGCTGGCCCTGATAGCCGACGCGCGCCCGCCCTACCTCCCTCCAGATAACACTACCCTCGACTTCGGGAAGGTATTGTACTTTTTAATAATTCGTAGATTTAGAGCCTCATAGTCTGTAAAAGTCCTACGAAATCCGTTGAGCTGTTTAGATGTTTCAAATAGTGGTGTTGTGGTTTAAGCAACGGCCTATCATCTGATGGGCCCAGGTTCGAATCCCGGCCTGTACCAATGAGTTTTTCTAAGCTTAAGTACAGTGAATAATCACACCATGAGCTTTTAAAAAGAGAGGTAGGGCGATTTGGGATTTCCCGTGGGTTATCCCATTTAAATTGGAGCCGCCCGACTGGGGACTGTACCTCCGCCTTACAGAAGACCGCAGTCAACACTACTTGATGTAGTGTTGTGTTTCCGTGGTAAGTAATGTTGTCAGTGCTCCATGAGGATACGCTGCGCTAGTAGTAATGCTGCAAGCACAGTGAGTCCTCGTCAACAAAATGGTTGGCAACTCGTTAGTGATACCCCTGGTATTGCTAGTGGCTATAAGCTACGGTGACTGCTTACCATCAGGTGGGCCGTATGCTTGTGTGCCACCTTAGTGGTATAAAAAAAAAAACTTTATTACAGATATTCATGCCAATTCTGTTGTAAGAAATCATTAAAGGAAACTAAATTGAGTACTTAAGAGTATTGCCATCCTTATTTAACCATGCACATGAGAAAGGGATAGCAATGCTTTTAGTTCTGTCAAATTAGTTTAGTTCAGTGATTTTGTGCAACAGAATAATAATAATAATAATTGTGCTTGGTCATTATCACACAGCGCCATCTGGCCCCAAACTAAGCAAAGCGTGTACTATAGGAACCAGTAGCTGATGCTTATAGCTGATATAGTACTAGTAGTAGTATTATATCATATAATACTTATACAGGGTGACTGGTTGAACACTTTACATACTCAAGGGCATGATAATTTATGGTCACATGAAACCTTTAAAAATATAAAATAAAAAAAATACAAATCAACTACAGAGAAAACCTTCATCAAATGAATGTGCTAAAACTCTAAATTTGTGGACACCTGCGTGCCTCGCTTGGGCGGGGGCGCGCGTGGGGGTGAGGTACCCCCGCCGGGGGGTTGCATCCAATCACCGCGTTCAAACGATGCGAGTGACCACGCTTATTGTTTTGAGTAGATAAATTATCCAAACATTAGGCAAATATTCGGCACCTAGTTTTTTGCTTAATTAGAACGAGAATCGAGTACTGAGCACTCTATATCAATATGTAAAGTGTTCAACCAGTCACCCTGTATACTATTTTTTTTGTAAATACATACTTATAATACATACCAAACACCCAGACGCAAGGCAAACATATTTGTTACATAAATGTTTGCCCCGGCGGGAATCGAACCCGCCACCTCTAGCGTAGCAGTCAGGTATACTAACCACTAGACCAGCGGTCACGTCGTTTTTGGCATCACTGTATAAAGTTATGATAATATTCCCTTTCCAATGTTGTGTTGTGTTATGGTGACAGTTCCAAGTGACGTCATACTCGTCGAGCGTGACGTCATGGGGTGCGTCGACGCGTGTGCGCGTGCGCGTGAGCGGCCGGCGCGCGCGCACGCTGTGGCACGCGCACTACACGCGCTGGCCCGCGCACCACACGCTGCCGGACCTGCACCACTTGTCAGGTCTGTACACACTCGTACGTTCATACAAATCACCATTATGCCCCGTAGCTATGCTAGGCTCTTCCTTGATAGTAAACAAATCGCCATGAGGCCCCGCATAAGACAGCGTCATTCGTCACAGCGTATGAATCGTGAAATGAATAGAAAAAAAAACATTTTCATACAAACTGTCCTCACTTAATAGTATCTATGATCTGTGCACGTTAAACTGCAAATCCCAAACCCGGTGACAATTGCATTCGACCGTTATTTGAAGTATTGCGGTCAATGTGTCTGCTGTGTTTTTTTCATACCAATAAGGTGGCACACAAGCGTACGGCCCACCTGATGATGTCACCGTAGCCTATAGTCGCTAGCAATACCAGGGGTATCTCTAACGGGTTGCCAACCATGTTGTTGATGAGGACTCACTGTGCTACCAGCACTACTACTAGCCCCGCGTATCCTCGTGGAGCACTGGCAACCTTACTCACCGCAGAAACACAACACTACATCAAGTAGTGTTATTTGACTGCGGTCTTCTGTAAGGTGGAGGTACAGTCCCCAGTCGGGCGGCTCCAATTTAAATGGGATAACCATGTTCTTACGTCACGTCACGTGTCGTTCTGCCAGCGTTCCTGTCGGAGCTGAACGCGTTGCGGCTGGCGACGGTCGCGGCGGGGGACGCGGAGGGCGAGGGCGGGGGGCCGGGGGGCGAGGCGGGGGGCGCGGGGGGCGCGCCGCTGGCCTTCTGGTGCGCGCGGGGGGCCGGCCGCTCGGGGACCGCGCTCGCCGCACATCTACTGCTCGACGTACTCGACAACAATCAGGTACAACACAAACACACACCCTTGTTGCTACCGAGGTGACCTCGACAAAGGTCAAGGTCAAGGTGACTCAATTCTAAGTTTTTTTTTTTTTAATATTTTAAGCACACTAGCATGCGGCCTACCTGATGGTAAGGAAAACCTGGAATATCACTAACGGGTTGCCAACCACGTTGTTGATGAGGACACTGTGCTAGCTGCATTACTACTAGCCCAGCGTATCCTCATGGAGCACTGGCAACCTTACTTACCGCAAAAACACAACAAACTTGTTTCTACCTAATATTATAAAGAGGTTTTTTGATTTATTTTTGTGTGTGTATGTTTGTATTGAATAGTCTCCGAAACTACTTGACCGATTTCAAAAAATATTTCACTGTTAGAAAGCTACATTACCACTGAGTAACATAGGCTATATATTATATTGATAAGCGGGCGATGTCGCGTAGAAACAGCTTGTCTTTTGATAAATTGAAGATTGTCTCTCCAGGAGCTAGACATCCCCCGCACCATCAGCCTGCTCCACCAGCAGCGCGCGAATCTCATACAAAACGTCCATCAATACAAATTCTTACATCAGCTACTGCTCCACTACCTGAAGCAATCCAGGTTAATTTAAACAAGTATCCTTAGGCCAGGGTAAGTATCCTTAGGCCAGGGTAAGAACCGGTTTTGTTCATAACGCACGTCTTTCCCGGTATCTATGTAAAATCGATATTAGTAATAATGCGCTTCGTTACCGGTTGTTTATAATAATGTAAAATAATACCTAATTTATGTAAATAAATAAATAATGAGAATAGTTATAATATATCCCGCTGGTTTCCTTCACCGTAGAGCTCGTGGTGTGACTAACTATGTATAGAGTCGGTGAATTAAGTAAAGTAAAAGTCATTGCGATGATTTTAATAAGAAACTTACAGTTTTTTAAATAATACTGCATGTGAGACTACAAGTATCTTTCATAGCTATCGGTTTTAAAAATTCCAACCAGGGCACCGCGTATTTTTTTAATTTGCAAACACCATTGATAACTTCACTCATAATTTGTTCAGTCATTATTCAATATAGTGTATTTTTATCGTACAATCAAATCGTTAGTTCATATTATGACTGAATTGTTATAAACCGGTGCATATCTCGGCCTAGGACTACTGTTTCCGTTGTCATAGATAATATAGAATTGCTCAAGCAACAACCTTAATACATTAGTTTATATAAATCGAGTTTTTGGTGAGTATTGCGCGGAGTATATTTCCAGTGTCTCGTAAATTGTGTAATAGTGATCTTTAGTATGTATTTCCAGGGTCATTATATGCAGTAGAGTTTCATTTAGTGACTGATTTATACTTTGGAAATAATGCTGGGATGACTTTTGGGTTAAGTAATTTATCATTTTAGTCATAATGTTACCTCTGACCTAAAGCCTGTTACTATCTGCTACTGCCGTAGATTATCTCCAGAAACTCCAAAAATCATTAGAATGCATGACACTAGGCATTTTAATGAAACACGACAATATTGAGAAACTGGATATTTCTCTTACCTACACTCGACACTGGCAAAAATTGAACTTGCAGAGGATTGATTGCCATAGTTAAGTAGAAGAAGAAGAAGTTTATATAAATCCTCATTTATCTCACCGAGAACAAGCTGATTTTTTTTTATGTGAAAATATATCTATGACATAAGAAATTATCTTCCTGTCGTATTTGTAAATATATTCGCCATATAATTTGCTCAAATCTAGCTGTGTCTGTGTCAAAAGTATCAGACGATAATAGGCAGTGTATGTTACTAATCAAAGTTGTATGCATTTTTAACGCATGTTTGAAGATATTTATTTTAAATAAGTCAGAATTCACTTTGGATAACGCTTTATCTCTCGGTACGAACTATATGTTCATTTGAGCGGTTTGTTCACTATGTAAGCATTTTGTAAACTTCTTTTAAGACATGTTTAGGTATTTCACGCAGGGTTGTAAGTCATAAAGGGATTTTTATTTAAAAACATAGGCTTTTTTAAATTGTTGACGAATACTTTTGGCCATAGTTGTATGTAATATATTATAATTTAGATTTAAAATTATATAATATACAAAGCATTCGATACTTATTGTATTCAATATAAGTTTTACAAGTCATATTGTATGGACACACTTGTAAGATTAAAAATATTTGTAAGAAATTTAAGAATGCGCATTTCTCACCCACTTTCTGTAACTATAAGTAAAAATCGAATTTAACGACTAGCCTAGAAGGTTGAAATTCTAATGCCCCGTAGGGAGCCTATACGCGATCGAAATTATATATAGTCTGCGACTGAAAACATAATTTCTCCACCTTCATCTAGTGATTTTGTATCATACTATATATTTATTTATACTATTTTTATACTTGAATGAAGTTGTATGGATATTTTAATGACTTTTAGTATTTTATATGATGCGAACTTGTGGTGAATATGTATTCCGGTATGGAATACTGTATTGCATGAGAAATAATCAACTTCGCATGTGCCTTTGTAAAGATTTGAATGATTTATCTTAAGTTATGCTTTTTTAGTCTTTAATTGAAAATCATGTGCCTTAATAACGAGATTAATCGCGATCTGACTGTCGTGTGCCTTTAATACATATATTTTTTTTTTTTACCATTTTTGTGAAGTAATAGTAAGCTTCGAGAAGGTTCGAAGCTCAATAATTATTATGTTATATCCCAATTTGGGACATTATTTAACAGATAGTGATTATAATAATATATACCATGATATTATTAATAATACTTAACGATTTATAATACGAAGAAAATCTCTTGAAACATGAATTATTTTGTTACTGTTTTGTGGTGCAGAGGTGTGTACCAACTTTTGTTCGTATCTAGTCGAAAGGCAGCTCCGTAATTATTATTATAATAGGCCTAACTATCAAGAGTGAACTTGTACGTTTGAATGCACAAAGTATTTAGCACAGTGTTGCAAGTGTTCAAATTGTAATTTGTGCCTTATTGTTTTGTATATAAGTATTATGTGCCTGTATAATTTTTTTAAAACTTGTATTATGTAATATATTGATTTGTGAATACTATTGGGGCGTGTCATGTCCGTGAGCTATTTGTATTGAATTGATTTTTTTTATAACTAATGATGTGACAATAAAAAATAATACGAAAATAGATTTTTTGAATTTTGAAATATCCATCTGTGAATTCACTGTGTGCTCTTACGCAAAATCTTAGTTTAGCGCAAAATGTATCACTCAGAGAATAGACCTCCATTTCACTTTTGTCATTTCTTTATAAATAACTAGCTTCTGCCCGCATTGAGCTTAGAATCCCAGAGGAACCTAGCATTTTCATGGGATAAATAGTATCCTATTGTGTTAATCCAGGTTACAAACTGTATGCGAGTCAAATTAAATAAAAATCCGTTAAGCCCTTTTTACGTGATTAAGCACCATACACCCATACATCTATGTTTACAAACATTCACGTTTATAATACGACTGGGTAGTATCGTAACTACTTAATTAAACAACCAAATACAGTCTATCAATTATATTTCAGTAAAAAAAATACACATTAACCTAGGGAATTTATCTGCGTCATGGTGGCGGATAATAAGGTCGCGGAGGGGGCCCGGGGGGCGGGGGACCACGACCGGGGAGGGGCGGGAAGTAGTTAGGGGGGGGCACGTTCACGGGAGGGAAGCGATTCGGGGGGCCTGGGGGGGGCTCTGAGTACACTAGGGGGGGCGGGGGGCCCGATGTTATCGGCAACCTCGGCGGGGGCGGAATACTGGGCGGAGGGGCGGAGTACACCGGCGGGTACGGCGGCAGGCCAGGGTAAGGGTAACTATACCTCAAGGGCTCCAGCTTGGGAGGCTCGAGCTTAATTTCGGAGCCGTTCTTGATGGGCGTCACTACCGGCTTATTCACTACAGGGGCGATAGGTGATATGGAAGCTGGCGGTGTAATTGAGGGCGTCTTGTCGTTTTTTGCCGGCTTACCAGCAGGCGGCAGCGGTGGAGAGTCGCCGCCTGAAGACTGCTGCTGCGGCGAGTACAGATCTAGCACCTGTTGGAATATTATGAAGTAGATCATTGACTGATAATATTTATTTACGAATTATAATTCCCTACAAATAACCGCTGCCACACACACCTGACATTAAATGCCTCATTTGATAACGGAGGTTCTATGTTCGTCTGTATATACTTCTTTATTTTGTATGTTCTTATACAAACACAATAAATCTATATTGCTACTGGTAGGATATTTTGTCGCTGTGGTGTTACAGCATTGTGTGTGATGTAAATAGTTTTGATGTGAAACATATATATTGGCGTGATTGGCAGTAAAATCAACATGTCATGATGCACATGCTGTCTAACCCCTACTGCACAACCACTTTCAATTCCCAACCTGGACCCTTAAAAGCCTGACTATGGATACTTGTGATTTTAATTTTGTATTCCTGTATTAGTAATTTTAAAACAATGTTATACCTGGTGACAAATATCTTCAAGCAGTTCAGTTGTGATGTCCTCTACAAACATGTCCCACCAGGCAGTGTGTTTAGGCACACGCCCATTCCAGTCCGCTACCTCAAACTTGCTGAGTTTACCAGCTAGGAACATGAGAGCTACCGCTATCACCTCCGGCTCCCATTGGAGGCAAAGTGTGGTGCATAGACTGGAAAGAAGGTAAATAAAAATTGTGTATCAGGGCTGTTTGTACATCTTTATACAATTGAAGTTTGCAAAGTGGTCCCTTAAATTGTCAGAATCGAATGCTGGATTCTTGAATAAACTCGGCATATATATCATGTAGATCTGTAAAACAGTGACTGAAGGCAGAGATCTCGATTGCAATGCAATTTAGTCCTATATGCATTTAGAATCAATATATAATACAATATATAATATAATAAAATATGAAAATTATCAACAAGACCGTTTTCAGGAAAATAAGGAGGCGCACCACTCACCTGTCATTAACGAAAGTCCAGGCCATTTGAACCATTTTCTGCAGCTTTGTTTTATCACCTTTCAAACATTTAGCATATTTCAGCAAATACCCATAGGGGTGCTCCACTTGCAGGTCAAACTTGATGGTCTGCAGCAAAATCCGCTCTAGCGTCATCACCTCCTCTTTTGGGTCCTCCCCAAAAGTACCGAACTTGTGTTCCGTGAGCAAGGACTTGGCGACTTTTATTATATCCTTACACTTCTTAGGGGTCTCCTCAACTTTCCCCGCCAAGAACAAACAGCAGCACGCCGTGATATACCGAGGGAACGTCCTGAACGAGTGAAACATGTAGAATCGATGGAAATAAACAACACCCGTCGCGACTGTGTTATAACCTAAGTCCATCTTCGAGCCAGTATCAATAATGAATCTCGCGCCCTCCTTCCTATACCGATTCTCGGTGTCGTTACTGATCCCATCACGGAACGACGGTGTATTCGTTAGATCCTTTTTATCGTAGTACCAATAAGGCATTTTTAAAGGTAAACTATAACAAAATTAACAATACACCGTCACTAACCTCCAATGCCATTTGTCACTGACAGAAAAAGTGACAGCGAGATAACTAATAAGAATACGGAGAATTTTCAAATCCCGGTTGTACCGTTTTAGAATACTCGTAGTAACTGTACTTCTAATTTTGTCGTATTATAGTTAAAAGTTTTGACATCTGCGATAATGTCATACCTCGCCATTTTTTTTTAAATATTCAAATGGCTTCGGCTTACCCAAGGTTTACCATCAAAAGCGAAAATAACTTTTTTTATAACCAATCATCGTACAAAGTTATTCGTGGTGACGGACGATACTAAAAAACTATTCGGCATCCAATAGTATCCAATGTATGGGAAATGTATGCAAATGTATATTAATCTTGGTATATTATCTTCTAGACTTTGATTATATGACGTATCCTGTAGATTTGCACATGAATTTTATTTTAATCCTGAAGATATCTTCAATTCACTTGACACCAAAATTTATGACATGACTAATCTTCCTACTAGTAGCCCTACTATATAAATGTGAATTTGTAAGAATGGATTTTTGAAATTGTATGAAATATTGCACACTTATAGTTCATAGCCTGGATTAACACGTAGGATATTTTTTATCCTGGGAAAATGTTAGGTTGCTCTGGGTTTCTAAGCTAAATGTGGACGAATTCGCGGGCAGAAGCTAGTATATTATACATTTTGATTATATTATACAGTAAGTACTTAGTGTGTTTTAAAACGGCCTGCGCGTCTGATAACATCTATTTATCTTTTATGGTATGTTATTGTTTGTGCTATCATTATCTTTGACTTGCAAGGAACGTGTGGTGAGGCTCACTTGGAGGCGTGTGTCAACTCTGATTACTCTGATAATCAACATCAATACAATTTAACAAATGCAATATTTTGAAACCTGTTTTCCGTTATTTAAAACCTTTTCAAATTTATTACGAAACTCACTAACACTATTTTACTAATCAATAAATTTTTAGTTTAAAAAAATGGATGAACAAAGTCATCGCTCTCATTTAAGCCATACCATGACGACAGACGATACACTTTATCTTATCATTTCAATTATTGAAATCGTTTTCGACTGAGATTCTACGAACATAATAACAGGGACTAATTTATTATATCAAAAGAACTGATATATGAGAATCAAAGGATGTATGTAAGTTTGTAGTACGTTAAATGGGTGGGTATCTTCCGTTCGTGCTTAAGAGTTAGCAGGAACCAATTTATCTATGTAGATAGTACTTTTATGATAAAGCAATAAATCGTAATTAGTTTCCGTGGTTCATTTTCTGAGAGTGAATGATTATCCTTCTTTGATTATATCCTTGTCAATCCCACTATTATTGGGGCAATTATCAAAATTTCCATAAAAAAATAGGTAATGTCATTCACGAGTTAACGACACATATTGATTTATAGCATTATAGGAAGGACGCACACGGAAAATGTGGACAGGTACAGGGGTCGAGGTAGACCTAAGAAAAGATGGATGGATTGTGTGAAAGATGACATGGCCAGAAAGGACGTGAATACAGAGATGACGGCTGATAGAGAAGGATGGAAGAGAAATACATATTGCGCCGACCCCAAATAATATGGGATAAGGGCAGTATGATGATGAGGAAGGACGCACACGACACAGTTTTAAACTTCTGCGGATGTCATCGTTAGGAACTTCTGAGGTACTTACTGACTTAGTAATTTAGGTCGGTGTTGTTACTTTCTAAATAATATGCCAAAAGAATACCACAATAACTTTATTTATAATAATTAAAATGATAAAATGGAGTTAGTTTGTAGGGGATGCAGAAGATAATTAGATTGTTTAAACTTAAGACCTATGTATAAGTTATAAGACAATTTATATGATGTACTGATTGATAGTTAATAGGTAGTTGGGTACCTACTTAGGTATAGCGTGTCGAAATAAGAAGTTTTGATCCCTCAAGAACTATTTGAGTATAGATAGCACTCAACCTTACTGAAAATTTACTAAAGATCAACTGATGGCTTAGAATAATTTTCTAAGATAAAGCTAACATTGTGCGCCACTGCACTACGTTTTAATTACATAAAAACGTAATAAAACAATGTGAAATTACAGTGGGGAGCGCTTTTGCCTTAAATTAGACGATCTCTATTGATAACTTAATTAGAACAAAAATTTCACTTAATTTAATCTAAACATTAATGATATAGTCGACAATCGAAATCGAAGGTCGCAGGCGAACGCTTATCTAACTTGCAAATGTGAAGTAAATACCTTATTTATGTTATACAGTACAAAACATGAATACAACACGATAGTCTTTAATGAGCTAGCGAGCGACGTCAGTCAGTAGCAAAATGGCGCTCAAAACTGGAGCTAGTTTCATGCGACTCAACTTTCTTCGTCGAGCAGCTAGAGTGAGTAGTTATTTAAATTGTTCCTAATGAGTAACTTATTAGTACTTGTCATTTATTTACATTTTAATGTTGGTGCAAGTTATATTAAGTTATGTTTGGTTAAGATATTACCAAAGTGATTAACAAAATAAATACTTATCTACGTTTGACATAGGTTGCGTTAGCAATTCATGCTGTCAAAGTATTTTGAACTTAATTGCTGGTGCCATAGCGATGAATTGAGTTTAACATTAAATTACCTATAGTATACACAATGCTGATTCAATCGTAATTTATTTAAAAATCATGTTGGTTTCAGTTATTATCGACACACACAAGTCCTGAAATAGCACAAAATAGTGGAAATGGGAAAGTGGGAGAATTCCCGGGCGCTACAGCCCCCTTCGTGACAGAAATGAGGTTTTTAAACGAGAATAGTTACGACCCCATCCCTATATACCGAGTAATGGACAACAACGGGGAAGTTATCGATATTAGGAAGGAACCAGCAATCGAGAATGAGACTTTGGTGAAGGTGTACAAGACTATGGTGCAATTGTCGCAGATGGATAAGATTTTATACGAGTCTCAGAGGTAAACAAATAATTTACATATTGATAATTTTATGTAATAGGTATTTATCGACACACCCGATATCTTATTCTTAGTAGTATAAACAACAATGAGTATTATACCGCAATGTAATATATAGAATAATTTTTTAATATAATTTAAATTTCCTGTATTTATTTTGATTTCTATCAATAAATACCAAATCCGTGCTCCATGCCACAGGCTCAGTTTTTGGGCAAGCGCCATATTGGAATACGCTTGAAGGGTTTCAGTATAAAATCGGTAAGAATTGAACACCTCCTTTTTGAAGGCGGTTAAAAAGGTAAAAGCTCCGTATAAAATGATTTTCCTGAATTCCGCATTCCAGACAAGGCCGCATCTCCTTCTACATGACTAACTACGGTGAGGAAGGCATCCACCTGGGCAGTGCTGCAGCCTTGTCTCCTAAGGACTTGGTGTTCGCTCAGTACCGCGAGGTCGGAGTGTTCCTGTACAGGGGTGTGACCGTGACTGAGCTGGTCAACCAGTGCTACGGCAACCACGAGGACCCTGGCAAGGGCCGGCAGATGCCTGTCCACTACGGAAGCAAGCAGCATAATCTTGTTACCATTTCTAGTCCTTTGGGTGAGTGTTGTGGCGAATTTACACATTTTTTATATAGACCGTTCAATTTTAGCCACATTTACCTTCACAATTTAGTTCCTGGATATTTTTTACAATCGAACAATTTAGTTGAAATTGCACACGAAATGTATAGAACTAGCGACCCGCCCCGGCTTCGCACCGGCTTACACAAAACCGCAATTAATTATCACCTTCCTCAGGAATCACTCCGTCTATTAGTGAAAACCGCATTAAAAATAATAAAAGATCTAAGTGTACAGACAGCGGGAAGCAACTTTGTTTTATGTTAAGATAGGCTAAACAATCCGGACTCCAAATTTACTGCCGCTGACGCTCTTGGCACCAGCACAGCTTGCTAGTAAATTTACCAAGCAAATTCAGAATATAAGCTGAATATCCATACATTATTCATCTGTTTCCACTTTGAGACAGAAAGTTTGAATCATGTAACACGAGAACTTACATAAAGATATAAGGCCAGTAAGCCGTAAGTCTCGCTGTTAGCAATAGTCTGTCCGAAGCCAAAAGTTTAACTACCTACATAATCAATGTTTTCTGTAAAAATGTGTTGCGAAGGCCAGATGGCATATATGGGATTACATCTAGTGCCGACAATAGCAGTGTTTATGATAAGGCCAGGGCAGTTATTATAAGATGTAAAACCTATTCCAGCAACCCAAATGCCTCAAGCAGTGGGCGCTGCGTACGCCTTAAAGCGCACGCCAAACAACGACCGTTGCGTGGTATGCTACTTCGGCGATGGCGCCGCTTCAGAAGGCGATGCCCACGCTGCATTCAACTTCGCTGCGACTTTAGACTGTCCTGTCATTATGTTGTGGTATGTTATGCCGACGTTAAACATTTTCGTTCTTGATAACTTACTACTCTTTAGTGTCTATATTCCCTATTAATCACTTTGTCAATATTAATTTCCTAATTCGACCTAAATAAGAAATTACGTCATTCGGAGTCTAAAAGGGTGTACAAGTCGAAAAATTTCCATGGATGGTGATGTTACCATCCATGGAAATTTTTCGACTTGTACATCTATCTCGTGAAGGCAGGCACGCCGGTTCCTCTGCTTGCAGTACTCTGCAGCAGCTTAACAAAAATGTACTCAACCACAATGCATGTTGTGGTTTTTGATGTGTCTTATTCCTTGCAGCAGAAATAACGGATATGCTATCTCAACCCCGACCAACGAGCAGTACCGAGGGGATGGTATCGCGGCCCGCGGCCCAGCGCTGGGCTTGCAGACGGTGCGAGTGGATGGCACTGATACCCTCGCTGTATACAACACAGTGAAGAAGGCCAGGGAAATAGCTGTAGGCACCAACAAACCAGTGCTTATTGAAGCCATGTCGTATAGGTAAAAATATACTAAGATATATTTTATTGAGGGCTGATGGGCTTTATAATGACTTAATCATGCGCGAGAGTTTCATGTGTTGAAAAGAACCCATAAGCATAGTGCTCAGTCAGAGTGCTCTTCTTACATAATTAATTATGTTATTTTTTCAATAACCACGTGGGCAAAGCCTTGGGTAATAGCGATATTATACGTGTAAAAATATCATTGGGAGTAGTGTCATTGGCGGGTTTCTCAAATACCACTGCGGACATTGTTTTACTTATTTTTCAGAGTTAGTCATCATTCCACATCGGACGACAGCAGCGCTTACCGATCATTAGACGAAATGGACAAGTGGACGAAGGATGAGAGTCCTTTGCTGAAGTTTAAACTTTATCTTGAACGAAAAGGTATATCTTTTGGTTACTGCATCAAACTAAATTAAATAGCACACATAATTATGTATCCATTCTTCACTTATGGAGGATGTTAGATAGGCTTAGAAGTATGTTATCGGCCAGTTGTGTTATTTGAAGACCAAACTTATGAAAACTATGCAAATAAAATACCAGGAAATATCGTCATATATTTTAAGCGCGTTACTGAACGGGAACTGCATTAAACTTGCAAAAACGTTAGTAATAAACATTTGGGATGTTTGCCAGGTCTTTGGGATGCAGATTCGGACAAAAAGCTGATCAAGGAAGCTAGAGATATCGTGGTAAGGACAATGCAAGAAGCTGAGAAGAAGAAGAAACCTAACTGGAAGGAGATGCTTGAAGATGTCTACTATGAAATGCCTCCTAGGCTTCAGTCAGTATAATTCTATAACTAGCCTTCCATAAGTAACTTATGTATGGAACGTAGGTTCTACACGTCATTAATATTACTTTGTGTTGGCGGTATTAAACCATCTTTTAGAATCACGAAAGGAAAGCTAGGCAGTTTTAAAAATCATTTAATTATTTTTAAGGGAAGTGTAGGATTTTAATTGCCTTGTCAAAAGATTAAGAGTGAATTAAAAACAAAATAAGTAGACAAGATTGTTCGCAGACATACACTTTTAATTAGTATATCAAAAGATTTATTTTATATTCATATATCATTAGACATTCAAAATCATTTTTTCAGTTTAAGCCCTAATAAGGCACTTATGAATGTCTAAACTACCACCGGTTCGGAAAAAAAAACACCTGAGAAAAACCGGCAAGAATCTCAGTGCTCTGTCTTTAGAAATTACACAAATTCACCATGTTTTTTGCTTATTTCAGAAAACAAATGCAGCAAATGGAAGAGCACATGAAGAAGTACCCAGACAAGTACCCGCTGGATCAATATCAAAAAGAATGAGGCTTTTTTATATTTAATAGTGTCAATTTGTCAGTTTTAATAAACGTGAAATAGTTTCAATGTATATTATTTTATCGACAAAATGAGAAGATACCTGTGCTCATCACTATAGATATTCATTAACTGATACTGAAAAAAATACACAGACAATAGTATCGAAGTAAAATGTGCTACTAATAATAGGTTGCATATTATATAGCTTCATTAAACCCTCTGCTGGTGTTGACCACTAAACTAAATATAAAAGAGTCTGGTGGGAATCAGGCGGAGCACTTCAGATTTTTTCCAGTGTCTCCTTGTTTGGGGGTAACAAACGAAATGGTCTTCTAGGTTGCAGGAACCAAATGAAACCACGGTATCAACCAGAGGAATATTTGTATTGTTCCAAACAGAATGGTTAATGGTAAAAATGTACAAAGAATTACTTATGAAATACGGTCAACCTTTTTCAAGCGCGTTCTATTTTTGAATTAGCGACATCTAGTGTCGTATAGTGGAAACACAAATGTACAACAAAATAATTCCTAAAGTAAATTAATATATTATACCGTACATAACCGCCCACCAAGGACAATATTTCAAAATGTTGTCCTTCATAAATTATGCCGCCCACCATGAATAAAGTACAAAACAGTTTTGAGAATAGCAATGAAAACAATAATAGTAAAGAAACAGATATGAACCTACATACAAATGACAATAAATCTGTCAGAGATATATATATTATGCTATATATAAAATTAAGTACAATCCATACAATACAATACAAATAAAAGACAATAATCTCTTTAAAGATTACATCATTCCGTTACTGGTAAAATACACAACTTTGAAGTTGGACGTTTAATCATCGAATTCTTCGTACGTAACGTAACTACCCTAGTGATACCATCGGACCCAGGATGCTTGGCCACAATTTTGCCTAATAACCAACGACTGGGAGGTAAGTCATTTTCTTTAACCAAAACCACATCACCTTCTTTAGGCTCAGGGCTCTGATTTGTCCACTTAAATCGTTGGTGCAATTGATTGAGATAATCACGTGACCAAAGTCGCCAAAAATCTTGTAACATACGTTGTGTAAGTTGCCAACGTCTCAAACACGACATAGCTGACATTTCAAAATTTTCATCAGGTGCCGTAACGATTGCTTCCCCGACTAAAAAATGACCAGGCGTGAGTACCATAAAATCATCGGCTACTGAATCCATTCGAGAAAGTGGCCTTGAGTTTAAGCAGGCTTCAACTTGAGATAAAACAGTAGAAAGTTCTTCGAAGGTAAGTGTTGTGTCTCCAATCACTCTTTTAAGATGTGTCTTGGTCGACTTTACTGCAGCCTCCCATAAACCGCCGAAGTTCGGAGCATGCGGTGGAATAAAATGCCATTCGGTTCTATTGGTGGCTAAGTTTTCGGCTATTTCTTTCACCATATTTGACCTTTCAGAGTCAAACAAAGCCGCCAATTCACGTGCAGCTCCAACAAAATTCGTGCCATTATCACTCCATAGCTGATGACAATGTCCACGCCGAGCTACAAAACGTTTAAATGCAGATATAAATCCTTGTGATGTGAGATCACTGACCACTTCAATATGCACTGCTCGGGTACTCATACAGACGAATATGCATATATATCCTTTATAAGCTCTATGTCCTCGTCCTTTAGAGACTCTAACATTAATAGGGCCAGCGTAGTCAACACCGCTATTACTAAAGGGTCGACTAGGAGTGACTCTCACTGAAGGTAATTGCCCCATGAGCTGCGTTTTTGTAGCCGCAGTATTTTTTAGACAAACAATACATTTGCGAAAGTGCGTTTTTACCAATTGCGTACCGCCAAGAATCCAATATTTATTTTGCAGATAACTCAACATTAATCGGGGTCCTCCATGAAGAGTTTTAGTATGACTATCTGCAATTAATAATTTTGTTAAATTTCCAATTTTTGGCATCAAAATTGGATGTTTTCTATTGAATGAAAGTTGCGATTTTTCCAACCTTCCACCCACTCTAAGAAGCCCTGTATCATCAATATATGGGCTCAATGAGACTAGTCTGCTTGTTTTTCCTACTGTTCCTTTCTCTCTTAATTTCTTTACATCGTCTCTAAAATGCTCTTCCTGATATTGCTTTATACAACCAACCCAAGCTTGGTTCATTTCTACGCTTGTCAAATACGTGTTATGTTGTCTGACATGTTCAGGTTCCTTAAATTTTAGGAAACGTCTACAATATGCTACCACTCTAATTAGCTTAGTGAGTGATGAAAACTTGTCCCATAAACACACTTCTTCTGATTTTGTTAAGAATACCTTTGCTTCTTCTAGATTCGTTGTCATGTCCTTTGGTTTATCTAAATTAATCACTCTATTCTTTAATATTTCAGGCCCAGTCATCCACAGTGATGATTGCACCAGCTCCGATGGTACAATGCCTCGTGATGCACAATCAGCAGGGTTTTGTTTCGATTGAATATGAAACCACTGATATGGTTCCAGAGTGTCCAATATAATACTAACCCGATTGGCAATAAAAGTTTTCCAGCGACTTGGGTGACTGTTGATCCATGCCAAAACGACGGTTGAGTCAGTCCATGCATAACAATTATTTTTCGAAACACCTATGACTCTAGCCACCTCGCATAGCAATTTCGCCAAAATAACGGCCCCGCAAAGCTCCAAACGTGGGATAGAAACCTGTTTTATTGGGGCTACTTTCGTTTTGGCTGTTACCAAATTCACTCTTACGTCACCATTGCAATCAACAACACGAAGATACACCACTCCAGCATACGCTAACTTGGAAGCATCACTAAACCCGTGCAGTTCGAGGCGAACATCACCGAGCTTCATACCCGTCCAGCGAGGAATAGACATTAATTTTAAAGTTTCTAACTGGCTTCGATAAGTAACCCATTCATCTAATATGGTTTTAGGTACTTTTTCATCCCACTCTATACCCGCTAACCAAAGCTTTTGTATAATATTTTTTGCTATTATTATGCTTGCAGCAGCCCAGCCTAATGGATCATATAATCGTGATATATCTGAAATAATTGCCCTTTTTGTTACAGGTTCTTTCATTGTTGGTAGAGTCACAGCGTACCGAAAGGTGTCCTCCCGTCGATTCCAGGTAAGTCCCAGTATTTTTATTTCAGGTTCTGATTTTATCTTTATACATTCCCTCGTTTCCTTGTTTTCGTGACCCTTTTTCACTATTCCTAATAGGTTATCATCATTACTTGACCACTTTTGTAGTTGAAATCCACCCTTGCTTAACAATTCATTCATTTCTTCGTAAAGTTTTATTCCTTCTTCTGTACTTTGGCAACCCGTCATCAAATCATCGATATAAAAGTCTTTCAGAACCCTATCTGCTGCCATCTGAAACTGTCCACCTTCATCAAGAGCAACCTGCATCAACGTCTTAACAGCCAGGTAAGGGGCACATGCCGTACCAAACGTTACTCTAGTCATTCTATACACGCCAACTTTTCTATCAGGACAAACGTTCCATAATATAGATTGAAAATTTAAATCTCTTTCATCAACCTTTATTTGCGGGTACATTTTCACGATGTCAGCTACTAAGCATATGGGATATGTTCTCCACTTCATTAACAAATGTCTTAATTCAACTTGTAAAGTAGGTCCCACCATTAATTCATCATTTAGCGATATACCATTGACGCCTTTACAAGACGCATCAAATACTACTCTCAATTTCGTGGTGTCCTTATCTTCTCTGATGATAGCGTGATGAGGTAAATATACTGCGTCATCAACCTTCTCCTTAACTTCTTCCATATACCCTAGTTGTAAATATTCTTCCATTACTTCTGTGTATTTTCGTTTGAAATCATCATTTCTGTCAAATTTTCTATGTAATGCATGCAATCTTCTTTCAGCAATTTTCTTTGATTCACTCCTCTTACAATCCGGATCTTCGGTTTTAAATGGAAGCCTAACTATGTATCTCCCCTCTTCATCTCTGCGAGTTGTTTTGGCAAAGTACTCTTCGCATTTGTTTTCCTCTTCTGTATATATTTTCTTGTCACTAACTGGCTCTGCTTCAAGTTCCCAAAATCTTTTTAATAAATCATTTTCTTCTGATAAACTATGCATAACAACTATATTACTTGAACTTATATCCGATGTTTCCGCTAAACCCGATACAATCCAACCAAAGGATGTAGACTGAGCTATAAGTGCGCCCTGTATGTCTCTTTTAACCCCTTCCTTTAATATTTGACCATAAACCTCGGCCCCTAACAACATATCGATTTTATTAGGAATGTGATACTGTGGGTCGGCTAATTCAAGACCCTGACAGTCTAACCATTGCGGGTTGACAACCTTTCTACTTGGAAGAAGGGTTGTGATCGTTTTTAAAACATAAGCCTTGACAGAGATTTCTATTGATGGGTCTTCCCTAGATTGTAATGTCAAGGTAACCATAGCTTTAGAGTTAATATTTTTGTCGCCACCTAATCCTGATATATGACCTTTAACGGGAACTTTTTTTATTTTAATAAGCTGCACCATTGCCTCTGTAATAAAAGAGGCCTGTGAACCTTGATCCAACAGGGCTCGCAGTGTATATGTTTTTCCTGCCCTTACTGTATTAACCAATGCCGTAGCCAATAAAACTGAATGATTCCTGACTGCAGCCGTGTGAACCAACGCCTCTTCAACATGTTCACCTATATTGTCCTCCGTATCTTCTTCGAATGTTTCAGTAGCCACCGTCGTAGTTGTAGTTCCTACATTCCTCGGATGCAACAGAGTATGGTGATGACGTTTGCAAATTTTGCATTTAATAGGATTTTGGCATACATTAGCCAAGTGACCAGAACCCAAACAATTAAAACAGACCCTATTTTCATGAACAAATTTGCGCCTTTCGTCTATATTTTGATCTATGAATTGCTTACAGGTATACAATTTGTGTTCATTTGAACAGAACACGCACTTAGGTAAGTTTGATGAATTAACATAGAATGCTCTTGGCCTATTGCTTGAAGAAGCGGTGGGATTTGAATTTGGTAAGTACCTATTGACTGTTTTAGTTTCAATTAATTCTAAAGCCCTAAATCGCGTAGTTAAAAACTCCCTAAATTGAGTAAAAGTAGGTAGTTCATCTGTATTTATGTTAGTAGTAATGGTAAGCTCCCATTGTTTTCGCGATTCGGGGTCCAACTTCAAAGTTAATATATGTATAACAATAATGTCCCACGAATTGACTGGGATACCTAAGTTAGCTAAAGCGCTTAAACAATCCGATGAAGTATCAAGAAGCTCTTTAAGAAAATTAGCTGATTCAGCCGTTGCACTTTTTTGACTTATCAGACGTTTTATAATAAAATGAGATAAATATTTTTTATTATTATATCTCGATTCCAACTGAGCCCAACAATGATCATAATTACTTTCTTGAATCGGTATATTCCTTAACAATTGCTCAGCCTCACCACTTAAATACCCCTTCAAATAATGTAGCTTCTGCACTTTACCTAATGATTCATTCTCATGAATCATTGACACAAACAAATCCCGAAAAGACATCCACTCTGTGTAATTTCCAGAGAACGTGGGTATATTTATTTTTGGCAACCTTATATTCGATAATTCGACACATTTTGTTTGCTCTGTAACACAAGTTTTAGAAATAGTAAGGCTTGATAATGCATTTTTTAGCTCACATTTATATGTTAAATAATTTTCCTCTGCAGTATTGTATACATCTGTGACTGTATATTGATCGGCCTTTAATAATTTAGGATCAGATTTTTGCATTAATTCCTTGTGGCCTGATATAAATGCTGACCAATTTTGCTCTAATGACTCTAATCTACTCTGTAAATATTCCTTATTAATTCTTTCCTTTGGCGACTTCTTATAATTTTTATACGCCTTTACTAATCTTTCCGAACTATCTATTTGAAAATGTATTAAAGATTCCATTATCACACAAAAATATTCGCTCAAAATTAGAAAGTAATATTAACTCTAATACAAACAATTAAAACTAACAATAAACACGACAAATTACAGCGCACATTTAAATGAAAGTTAACCTCAGAAGTAACCAAATAATTAACGAAACAAATAAGCAAAGTAAACGAAAAATATAAAATTTTATAACAAAGCAAAACTAGACTTTATAGTATTATGTATTCATTTTTTCCAAAAATTTTACAAGTCTTTTTTTAAAGTAAACATTCTGAGTGAAATCGGGCATAGGTTCCCCGTAACAACCGTTTTTCTTAAAATTTAACCTATGTCCTAACTACAACTTATACGAAAACTATTCTAAGTCCAAATTTACACACAACATTTTCAAAGTAAAACAGTTCATCAAAATCAGGTCCAACTTCCAATATATATTTTTGCTATCTTCTAAGTTAAGGTCTTCATAGAAATAAGGTTTAATTCTGCTTGGCAAATAATAATTTTTAAATGTACTCACAGTTTGATTGATGTTATCACTGACACTATTCACCACACTTTCACTGATTGATCGCTCGCCACCCCTCCTCTCCACCACCACTGCATGTGTGCAGTAGGGATCCTCCGCTCCACGCTCGTCCGCAATACCACGAGTCGGTACACGCTTTTCACCTGATGCCACACTACTACACGACTCACCACTGTACGGTACTACTAGAACTGGAGGGTGTAGTTCCGTTGGGAACTACGTAAAAAATACAACCTGCCGGTCACACTGGACCCGGCTACGAAGGACCAATGTTTGGGGGTAACAAACGAAATGGTCTTCTAGGTTGCAGGAACCAAATGAAACCACGGTATCAACCAGAGGAATATTTGTATTGTTCCAAACAGAATGGTTAATGGTAAAAATGTACAAAGAATTACTTATGAAATACGGTCAACCTTTTTCAAGCGCGTTCTATTTTTGAATTAGCGACATCTAGTGTCGTATAGTGGAAACACAAATGTACAACAAAATAATTCCTAAAGTAAATTAATATATTATACCGTACACTCCTAAATTATGTTATAGTGATCTTTAATGTGTGTTTTGGCGTCGTTATATGCAGTTAAGTTAAATTTATTGACTGATTTATAGAAACAGTGGAAATAATGCAATAATATGACTTTTGGGTTGTTATTTATCATATTGGTCAATAGGTCACCTCTGACCTAAAGGCATGTTAAGGTCTGCTACCCGGCCGGGGATTGGCTCCAGAAACTCCCATAAAGAATTGAATGCGTGGAAATAGGCTTTTTAATGCAAAAAAAACGAAAATTCTCCATCACTGGCAATAATAGTCTTTTAATTAGATTGATTGCCATAGCTAAGAAGAAGAAGAGATGTCATGACAGTGCCAGCTTGCCAGGCCGGCCAGGCCCATCAGATATATACCACAGAGTACATAATCACTACGTTTTATTATATACCAGTTTATCATTGTGTTTAACCTAGTGTATTATTTTGGTCATACCTTAATTTGAACAAATTAAAACCTTATTGTTGTTAAATATAAATAGGAGAATTCCCTAAAGAAAATCATTAGTAATTGTTACGTGGAAAATGTGGACCATTATTATATTATTAATTGAGAGATCTGTCGGTTAGCTTAGCTTATTCCTTTTGCTTTCTTGGAACTTTGAACCAGAGAAGAATAGTGATGAACTAGATAATTGAAGGTGAATTAAGAACCAAAATGTCGCTACTTATACGCACGGATGTTACTGCCGTCAAGATTCATGATCATTATGTATTGGCCGGTAAGTTTTATAGGTTAGAAAAAACAAGTTGCAAAGATATTTAATTTTTTCAACCCTAATTTCATTCTTTCAGGTATTGGAAGCTCAATTCATGTTTATGAGAAGGAAACCGGAAAGCCCGTACAAAGAATTCATGCTCTAATTGGACAAAAGATATATGGGTTTGTACTTTCAGACTGTAATAGCAAACTCCTTGTTTTTGGTGGTAAACAGTTCACAGTATTATCTCTAGGTAATTCAGGACACAATGGAGACAATGTAGATGTGTATGAGCTGTTGTTTGAGCCTGTGGTGTGCAATGATTGGTTACATGCAGCTATATGGATGGATGATGAGCAGGTTGCCTTACTCACTGCTCATAATGTTGTTCAGGTATGAAAAACAATAATAATACGTACACCTTCCCATAAGAGCACCTTTGAAGTACTCAAAGAGGTAGGCAGAGATGTCCTCCATCACCATTTCTTGGGCACTACATACATCCTTGAATTTCTTCTCAGATATATGCAGGTTTCCTTGCAATGTTTTCCTTTACCATAAAGCTCATGGAGTCACTAATCACCACACTTAAGTTGGGAAAACCCCATTGGGATTAGAATTTGTCTTGTTAGAGTGTGGTGATGCTTTATACCACAAGGCAAGCTCTCCTGCTCTCTTGATTAAAATAAATACAATTATTCGTTATTTCTCACCTCTTAAAGGTAAGAACTTATAGAGTTTTAGCCAAACAGAGCACATTGAAGACAAAACGTAACCATCTTATTACATCTATGTGTGGCTCACCATATTATGCTTGACTTAATTGAGCTCCTTGCTTGAATCTACAGGGCAAGCAACTTGATATTTACTATCTTAAATAAGTATAAGCTATAAATAGTTATTTATGAGATTTGGAATGCAACAGGTAGGCTCCAATAGGCTAAGCTTATATCAGCACTAAAGTGTATCATGAATGTGTTTGTCATCTAGATTGATTTGTCCTTTTAATCATAAATAATTTGGAACACCTTAATTACTCACCAAATTATTTATCAAACATCATTATTGTTAAGAACAATCAAAACTCCGCAGAACAAGTGTAATAATTTTCAGATATGGAACACCACCCACCCTGCCATCATCTCCCAACATGCTAGCAAGGACAACTCCATTCTGTACAGTGGAGCCCTGCTGCGGCTACACCATGATGTTCTGGTGATGGCCGGCACTGTGTTCTCTGATGTGATCATACACCAGTGTGGTGATGATGAGCCGTTGCACCATTTAAAGGGCCATAGGGTAATTTATTTTTATTAGATATTGGAATTTGGCTGCAACTGCCTATGTAAAAATTGATAATACAATAATATATACCCTTTAGATAATATGTACAAAATGTCCTATGTTACTCAAAGATAGTAATAATATATATAATATAGCTTTTCTTCAGGGAAATATTTTTTTATTGGTTTGGTAGTTGCTGAGCTTATGCAAATTAACAAAACACTTTTTGTCCGTTTTTCAAACAACCCTGTTTATATTTTTAATACACAAACAAGTAAACATAACCAAAAGCTTGATATGAATAAAGTGGATCAAAGCCAAATTTTTAATTCATAATATTACAAATACCTACTCACTTGACTCTGAATGCGCTAAGTTCACATAGAATATAATATTTTAATATATACATTGTTTCAGGGTGTAATATTCTCCATATCCTGCAAGCCAGAGCTGGGAACAATAGTAACCACTTCCGATGACAGATCTGTTCGAATCTGGGGCATGGAGACCAATAGTACACATTCCTTCAACACCATAGATTATTGGAAAACTTTAAACATAGTTTGCAGACATGAACTCTATGGTCATACAGCCAGAGTGATGAGAAATTGCATTACAGATGACTTTATTATATCTGTAGGGGAGGATTCAGCGGTATGCTTTTGGAATCATGAAGGGGAATTGCTCAGAAAGAGCATCACACACCACAATGCTTGTATTTGGTGCTTGGATACTGATGAAACACATTTAGTCACCGGCGGAGGTGATTCTAGCATTATCCTGCATCCATTGTCTATAGCTAAAGATTACTCACAAAGTGAACTCTTGAAAATTGACTCGCAAACTCCAAAAAGAGTTCTTTTCAGTGCAAGAAGGAATGTAATAGTTCTCTCTAATAATGATGAGTTAATTCATTACAATATTGAGGACCAAAGTGAGACCAAACACAAATTGCAACATGAATCTTCATACAAGCTGCTTGGTCTGTCGTCTTGTAAACAAATGGTTTGTGTTGTTGATATGAGCGGGAAATTAGATGTATTTGTTGAAACTTGTAAAGATAAAGCAATTTTACTCAATATTGTGAATGTCAAGTTGAATATTGGGAAGATACTGTCTATGCAGTGGGCAGGGAATAGACACATAGTTCTGTGCTCTGAAGATGGACTTATTACTGTTTTGGCTTCAAGCAATAATAAAATCGATGTAATTTCAAATTTCATTCTTCCTTGTTCTAAGGAAAGATGGCTGACAGCATCATCTATAAACTCTACAAATGAATTATTCGTTTTGGGAGATAGATGTGGTAATATCCATGTTTTTGTAAAAGACAAAATGGATCCTATTAAAACATTGAGCAAAGTGCATGGTAGATACGGACCTACGTCTATAGTTATCAAGAATGATAAAGTTATAACGACAGGTCGAGATGGCACGATAAAATACTTCTCCGTAGATAAAGAATATAATGTTAAATATATGAACAGTAAGGATTTGGAATTTCAATGGGTGGAAAAGTTCTTAGATAAGGATGAGAGGCTAATATGTGGGTTTCAGGAGAGAGTTTTTGTAGTATGCAACATTAGTACTGATTCTAAGATTTTGGAGGTCAACTGTGGTGGGGGTCACAGATCCTGGGATGCTATAAGATATATTGACAAAGCTAATGATAGATATGAAGAGTTTATTAGACTTGTTTACTTGAAAAATGCCGAAGTTAACCTCGCAACATTCCAACTCAGTAAAATTGTGTCGACAAATATAATCCAAGGGTCACACGCTAAGGAAATTAATTGTATGAGCTTTTTTAAAAGTGATCTGGATAGATCGGTTACATTTTACATTTTTGGAGGTGAAGATACCTCTGTAAGAGTATCCACAGTGGATTCCAAGCTACAATTCACTGATGACGTAATTCTCAAACACCTATCAAATGTTAGAACCCTGAAAACCTGTACTCTTTCTGATAATAATCTTATTTTGATATCTGCTGGTGGTAGGGCGCAGATAAGAGTGAACATACTCAATTTCAGTCTTACAGATAGTAAACTAAATTTTAAATCATACGAGCTGATAGATTACCTCATAAAAGGCACAGATAAAGAGAGGAAAGGAAATCAAACATGGCGGAATGTTTCAGTAGACTTTGATCCTGAAACTAGGATCATGGATTTAGATTTTATTGAAAAAGAAAAAGAATTTGTATTATTTGTCGGTTGCTCTGATGCCTGCCTCAGATTGTTTAAACTAAACATTGACAACAAAACATTGACTCTTGTGAGAGAATATAAAGATCACAAAACATGTATTTTAAAGACTTCAAGTGTTAAATTTCTTGATAAATATATCTTAATTACATGTTCCACTAGAGGAGAGGTCATACTGTGGGATGTTGATAAAGAGGAAATATATCTACAAAAAATTCTCAATGTCACAGCGAACAAATCAGGTGTCAATAGCTTATCAGTCAAAGTTATCTCAGATCACAGGCTGTTGATAGCTACCGGCGGAGATGACAACTCTGTAATGTTGAATGTAGTAGAAATACCTGACCGACATAACTTGACCTCGGCTAGAGTAGCATTCACTTGCTGTAGAGAGAAGTTCCACAGTTCACAAGTGAGTGGTCTTGTTGTGTGTGATAATTTATTGGTATCAACGTCGATAGATCAAAGAATTACGTTGTTTGAGTGGTCTGTACTGGGCGAAGCTGTTGCATGTGAATTTTTATCTCAAACGTACAGTGACGTGGCCGACATCCAAGGCGTGGTGGTTCTGGAGAGTTCTACGTAAGTTGTTTTAAACCACTAAGGTGGCACACAAGCATACGGCCCACCTGATGGTAAGCAGTCACCGTAGCCTATAGCTGCTAGCAATACCAGGGTATCACTAACGCGTTGCCAACCCTGTTGTTGAGGACTCACTGTGTTAGCAGCATTACTACTAGCCCAGCGTATCCTCGTGGAGCACTGGCAACCTTACTCACCGCAGAAACACAACACTAAATCAAAGTAGTGTTATTTGACTGCGGTCTTCTGTAGAGGTACAGTCCTCAGTCGGGCGGCTCCAATTTTAATGGAAAAACCCACGGCTATCCCAATTCGCCCCACTTCTCTTTTTAAGTCCGTGGTCTGATTACTCACTTTACTTAAGCTTATTATTGGTACAGGCCAGGGTTTGAATCTAGGCCCATCAGATGAACTGGCCGTTACTTCAACGACAAGGCCACCACGGCTTATTTTTTTAAATGTTTATTTTTCAGTGATGCTGTAAAAGTATGTGTGTTTGGTAAAGGAATGGAAGTGATGTCCATTCCAAAGCCACAATTAAAGTAGAAGCCATAGAATACAGATGTCAAGATGTTCGAAGGACCCCACCTCACATTCAGGTAAGAATTAACAAGTTAGAGTTGAAAAGAAAACTTTGCCGAACTAAGTTTCACTATATATTGGTGGGCGCTAATGCTAATTCTGTTGTACGAAATCATTAAACTAAACTAATTTGACAGGACTAAAAGTATTGCCATCCTTATTTAACCTCGCACACGAGAAAAGGATAGCAAGACTTTTTAGTCCTGTCAAATTAGTTTGTTTAGTGATTTGGTACAACAGAATCGACATCAAAATCTCTTATTATCTGTTGTCTGAAGTTCTAAACGCGAAAACCTTTAAACTACTGAACAGATTTTTACCAATACAGCCGCAGTAATTTACGAGAATGGGTGTATAATTAATTGTCTGAAATACTACGATGATTGTTGAACAATACATGTCGGAAAAAATGTTCTGCTACGCACGCGAAGTCGGGGCGCGTCGCTAGTTATATTTTTTGTGTTATTCATCATGTTCTCACAGAATAAGGAATTTACTTGCTTACAAACGAGTTATTTAACATTCTTATATGTATTGTGTTTACGTCTCCGAGAGGGTACCGGGTAGGCAGAGGTGTTACAACACCCACTATCCACCGAAGATAATTTGGTGCCAACGTGACAGATGGTCAGTCCGTCGCCGTCTCTTAGGCACTACATACGTCCTTGAATTTCTTCTCAGACATATGCAGGTTTCCTCGCGATGTTTTCCTTCTCCGTTAAGCTCGTGGTGTGACTAATGACTGCACTTAAGTTATAAAAACTCATTCGTACAGACCGGTAGGATTGGAACTTGTGTCGCTAGAATAGCAGGCACCGTTTCATACCACACGGCCACCACGGCTCATCTGTATTCAATTAGGTTCAGGCTTAAAATTATTGAAATATTTCTACCGTATATCTTATCTCTTAATAGCAAAATATATTGAAGATAATCACACAGCTATAGTCTGATTGCCATCCGTGACGTTGGCTTTATAATATGCTGATTACTATAATATCCACATACGATACTGAAACTTACAACTATTATTGGAAAAAAATATGTGTTATCTATAAAATCAAGTTGTTGAAGACATAATACAGGGTGCAATAAAACAATTCAAACGTATTGTTGAATGTTTGCTTACAAGAATTATGTGTTACTAGCTTCTGCCCGCAACTTAGTCCGTGTTGAGCTAAAAATCCCAGAAGAATAAAATTTGTCAAGGATAACAAAAAACCCGGGATAAAACATATCCTACATGTTTATCCAGGTTATAAACTACACGTGTACCAAATTTCATACAAATCCGTTGAGCCGTTTTTACGTGATTAAGCGACAAACATACAACCATTCTTACAAACTGTGCCATTTATAATATTAGTAGGATGATATGATATGACAATATTGACACTTATTTATTAGGTTTCACATATTAGGTTACACATATTCACATATTTATTAGGTATATATATGTCACCGGAAGATAACAAGAACCGCAAATTTATAAATTTCCTAGGAAATGTATCAACCTTCGTAGGATTCTAAACGAGAGATTAATTGTATTAATTTACGCCCACATTTTCGCAAATTAATAAACTTACCGAACAAAAAAAACGACAAACGTAAATTATTACAATTAATCTCTCGTTTAGAATCCTACGAAGGTTGATACATTTCCTAGGAAATTTATAAATTTGCGGTTCTTGTTATCTTCCGGTGACACATATATTAATTTATTTATTATTAAAGGCATGTGTTATCCCCTTTATATGTCAGTGTGTAGACGACAGTGGAAATAATGTCACCACAAAAAAATCCGTGGTGAAGCGGTATGAGGCGGTGCCTGCTATTCTAGCGACACAGATTCCAATCCCACCGGTCTGTACCAATGAGTTTTTGTAGCTTACGTACAGTGATTAGTCACACCACGAGCTTAACGGTGAAGGAAAACATCGTGAGGAAACCTGTATACGTCTGAGATGAAATTCAAGGACGTATGTAGTGCCTAAGAGACGGTGACGGACTCACCATCTGTCATGTTGGCACCAAATTATCTTCAGTGAAATGTGGGAGTTGTAACACCTATGGCTACCTCTTCGGGGGACCCCTTCCCACGAGGCGTCATGATAAATCATTTTTATTTTACATTACATACTTATTACTTTACATACATATACTATATTTATATAAATAAATTAAATAAAACTTTTTTTTAAATTTCATTGGTGTTGCAAGCGTGCGATCGTTACAATACGGTAACTGCTGTCTGTCTGGCGGGCCGTACGCTTGTTTACCACTAGTGACAAAAAATATATGAATTAATGCCAGGCCGAAAAGTTTGCCATGAGTCAATGTGCCCTTGACTAGAGTCGCGAACCGGTTTATAAATATATTTCCAAATTTTTATGCCTCTAGCTGGGAGTTACAACTCAGATGTAATCACAATCGCGGCGAACTGTGATTAGATTAGATACCGCCTGTAATATAATATGTTACGAATTTAAACATTGGTTACTGTGTCGCTGCTCTTGTGATTGTCGGAGAGTTTTGTGATATTTTTTGTGCGAACAACTGGTGTGTAAGGTAGGAATTAACAGGTTACTTATTGCACTTGAAATACAAATGTAGAAGACTATGGTTTAGTTCAGGGGTCGGCAACCAGCGGCCCCTAAGCTACTGTGGTGCGGCCCGCGCAAGTAAGGGCTGTTCCACACGACACCGCATCGCAGGCACTAACCAAAACCACTTATAGAAATAAGTTTTTATTTAATTGTTTTGTGTCCGTGGAAGCTAGAGATTCAGATCAACATCAGTGTAAGGTGAACTTTTAGAAAAAATATAAAAAATGAGAATTACAATACATGTGGTTAATTAATTAATCAAAAATGTTTTCTCTAAAAAAAAATTTCGATAGATGATACGTGACCCACCAATATCCTCATAACATTTGTGGCGCTTATATAAGAAAAGGTAGTCGACCCATGGTTTAGTTATCGAGCACTTACTGCATCCATTATTCGTATGGAGAAATACCTACCTATTTTAACGGGCGGGAAACAATATAAAATAATTTAGCCAATTAAAGCCCCACTGGTGACTGTACTTTACAAAAGATCGCAGTCAAAAAACGCTACTCTGGTATAGTTTTCTGTCTGTAGTGAGTAGCTCTAGAGCTTTTCGAAAATGTGCTGTGTTCACCATAAAAAATCCTGTTCGTTCCTTAATCTGTTAGCACAGTGATTCATCTAAATATCAGGTTAGCAACGCGCAAGTAATTCCCCTGGTATTGCAAACGTGAGAAACGTCCATAGGCTAAGGCGCTTACCATAACACAGGCAATAAGATTTAGTGCCACCTGATAGTGCTGATAAATTAAGACGAATAAACTTTTCTCATAAATTTCGTAGAAAATGAGACGGCTACTTTTGATACCTATAACTTTTAGTCTGTGTTCACTGACCGCCACTTTAAAAAAAAACAATTATATTCAAATTGTGTACAAGCAGAATACTTCGTCAAAACGACGACCATTCGGAACAATATCGAAACGAATATTGTATGATCACAAACGATTTCGTCCTATTGAATACATAAATACGTATTAAATTCACTATTGTTGCAAAGTTGTGAAGAAAACCTCTATACCAGTGTTTTCTTCTTTTTGTCTTTGCTACAAGGCGTAGCTAATGTCTAGGTGTCACTTCGTACAGACAGTGCTTGTCATTCGAAGATAAATATTAACAATGAATATTGTGAGAATAATAGACAAAGGGATTTTAATGTAGTTTTTATGTTATTTACAGAAAGTCGCAATGAAGTTTATTCTCAACATAAAAGGATAAAATTATTATATGTTTATATTGCGTATGATACAGTCTAAGGGGCCGCATGAGGCCCGGATTTTGTGGTTAGCCCATCTGTCATCCATTATTTTATTTTAGACCATTTTAAATTTCGCGCCCATAAGAAAAATTGAAAGCGCGCTGAGTAAAATACAGCCTACATAACACTAGCGCCGCGATGTGCAGTGCCTTTATTGATACGGTAATTGGCCTTAATATTCGGCAATTGACTATGTAGTCTTGCCTATAATACAAAAACATACCTACTAAGATATTATAAATAGATTCTTTCCCCCTTTAAAGCTTAAATCCACCTTCCTCGTTAGTTTACACTATAGTGAGTTACGTGTAGTATCAAACAAGTCTCAACTTTTGGAAGTGATATGATTAGTTATTGACTAACGTATCTATGTCCACGAAAAGTTATATTTTCAAGGGCTTCGTGTAACTTAAGTTAAAATGGTAAGATCATAAAATAATGAATTAGTTATGTTATATTTAAAACGATAAAACTATATATGAGTGTGTTACCCGACTTCTCCAAGTTGAGGGGCATTTGAGGGGCAATTGGTATTTGGCTTTTCAGTTAAAAATGATTTTTCAGGATTTTCGGAATTTCCACCCGTAAGGTTGTAAAATAGGATGTCACTTATTCACTTTACCACGCGTGCAAAGCTGCGGGCAAAAGCTAGTGTTTGATAAATGAGGTCAGGGTCACCCATTTAACGGCTTAGATTTGTGTTTGTGGGCGTGGCATCACATGGGCCTTCCGCAACTGGCCTTACTAGAGGTCTTATGATGTCATTTAACGGCGACAAGCTAATAATTCAACTATTCCGCCAATGTCACGTGATTGTAGAGATAAACAATGGTAGCTGGTTGGTGGAGCGAGGAAAATTATACGCCTAGCGTTACAAATTCTGTTTGTCTGTATATTTTCGACAGACTACGGCGAAGCCAAAAGGAGGGGTTATAATGTTAGCAGTCTATGTATGTATTATATTTACGTATGTTCCTCCGTAGCGCCTGAACTATTCATCCGATGCTGATGAATAGGTAGTAGCCGGAGCGTGTCGGTCGGGATCATTCACGCGTGTTCGTACTTACTACGTACGAGTAGAAATCGTACAAAAACGCATCCAAGTTTTGGCCGGCTTAAGGTGTCAATCGATTCGTTATTATGGTCCTAGTAGTAACACAGGCTATATTTTAACCGACTTATACAAATAGGAGTCGATTTAACTTTGTAAACCCATATTCTAACCGATTAAATTCTTTTTTGCGCGGGTTTAATGTTTTTTCGTACAGTTTATCATACATACAACAAAATCGATTCACAAATGGCGGAGTAGTCGGGTAACAAATATACAAAAAAAACATAAGTCTAATTGATAACCTCTTCCTTTTTTTTTACCTTCTCGAGTTACAGTTACTTTTTATTTGAATTTATTTACATCGATAGTTGATGACCGAGTTTGTATGGTTTTTGTCGTCAGATGTCGGTCAAGGTAGAGGCGGTGACAAAGCCGGTGTGGCTCGGCGAGGGTCCCCACTGGGATGCGGGGGAGCGCGCCCTGTACTTCGTGTCGATCTTCGACAAGACCATCAACAGGTACCTGCCAGCCACCGGGGAACATACATCCGCCAAACTTGGTGAGTTTCAAATAGAACAGTATGACGCACTCATCCCATCTTAAGGCAGAAGAAAAATCTGTAAAAAATATATTTTATACCACTAAGGTGGCAAATAGGCTATGGACGCTTGCAACGCCAGGGGAATCACTCGCGCGTTACCGACCTTTCTGATGCTACATATAAAATTGGTGTCGATTTTGTTGTTGTGTACAATAGATCACTTAACTAAATTAATTTGACAAGATTAAAAATATTGCCATCCTTATTTAACCCGGCACATGAGAGAGGGATAGCAAGACTTTTTAGTCCTGTCCCATTCGTTTAGTTCGATGGTTTCGTACATCAGATATGGTACCATTGACAGGCCCCTAATTTAGCATGCAATGTTTTAATTTTATTATTTAACAGAAATACAAATCCCTCTGAAAATTACAACTGTCTACCTATTGGTAGTTCCGCAATAACGGACCATGAGATACGGCCCGTTGACAGACAGACGGACGAACAGCGAAGTTTGTTACCCTTCGGGTACAAAAGAAAAGTATATATATTTAGTATTGTTGTGTTGCAGACGCCATGCCCACGTTCATAATCCCAGTGGAGGGCAAGCCGGGCCACTTCGTGGTGGGTCTGGGGCGAAGGGTGGCGGAGGTGCGCTGGGCGGGCGCCCCCGACCAGGCCGAGGTGCTGCGGACCCTGGCCGAGGTGGACCACCACAGCCCCAACAACAGGTTCAACGACGCCAAGGCTGACCCCCGAGGGAGGCTGTTCGCAGGTAACACGCGTGTTCTTGAAATTCTTATTTTAATGTGTGTGACAGAAGATTCCGTGGAACACCATGGTCTTCACTTTTTAAATGTACTACGTGATGCGTTTATGGGGGTGATTTAGCTCTTCTTGGGGATTTGCTTAGATTTTTGTCATATACTACGACTGTTCAATCGAAATGTTAAATAGGACTCGTAATATGGGTACGTTCCCTAATCTATATCCTCGGCAATTATAAATATAATGATATATATATAACCCAGGCACAATGGGACACGAGTACGAGCCGGGCAAGTTCTCCCTGAAGAAGGGCTCGCTGTACCGCGTGGACCCGGACGGACGGACGCACCGACTGGCGGACAATATAGACATCTCCAACGGACTGTGCTGGGACGTCGCGCGGAAGGCATTCTACTTCGCGGACTCCTTCGAGTACACCATACGGAGATACGACTACGATATTGACTCTGGAGATATATGTGAGTACACTTGTTGATCGAAATACGACTTTAAATTGGCTTACATAGGGCTCACAATCCAAAAAATCTGCTTTTTGTACCACTAAGGTGGCACACAAGCATACGGCCCACCTGATGGTAAGTAGTCGACGTAGCCCATAGCCGCTAGCAATACCAGGGGTATCACTAACGCGTTGCGAAACCTGTTGTTGATGAGAACTCGCTGTGCTAGATCAAAGTAGTGTTATTTGACTGCGGTCTTCTGTAAGGTAGAGGTACAGTCCCCAGTCGGGTGGCTCCAATATTAATGGGAAACTGACGGGAGATCTTATTCCAGTTCCAAAATGTAGTATTAACCAAAGATTCCTGATTCGTCCATAATATGAAATGCTTTTGTTGCAGCGAACCCCCGGACGGTATTCTCGTACAAGGAGCACGGCCTCGACGGCATCGTGGACGGTATGACCATCGACACGGACGGCAACCTGTGGGTGGCCAACTTCGACGGCAACCAGGTACTTACCATCATTTATTATTTACATGCACAACACGCAAAGGAGGTGTGCAAGCAGAGACATGTTCAAAGTGTGCAAGTTAAGAAGTTTACTAATTTTATTGAAACACATTGAGATTTGAAATCAATCTTTAGTGTACTTTAATGCCGGAAAAGATCGTTAATTTTAATTTTGGTGAATGTTGTGTAACAGTACGCCTGTTGTGTAGTATGTAGTATAACATTTTAGGGTGCAATGGGGTTAGCGTGCAATGTTACTTGCAGCCTAAAACACCTAAAAATTGTAAAGAATGAAAAATATTTAAATCATTTATAAATATGATAGAATATTATTTTGTATTATTGGTAAACTGTGATCATGTGAAATATCTAATTGTGCTCCGACAGTATAACCGACTCGTATGCCGTGGCGGCTCGATAGCCGTATTTTGTCATGTCGATACATGACCCTCTGTTATGCCGTCACGCCCCCTCTACGCCACCACTCTCGACTTGTGTGGGTGTGTATACTATACACTGACGTTTCACACCTGACGGTGGCAATTTAGACCTTCATAAGGGCCTTAGTAGGGCTTAGACCGAATAAATGACTTTGAATTTTACGGGCGTATCGTGTAATTTTTTTTAAATAAATTTGTCTACATATTGTATTACCATGTCCAAGAATGAAATCCTTTAAATTCTTACTCGACTACGGCGAAGCAAAGAGGAGGGTTATTTTGACCACTTTGTTCTTAATTCAAATTACAGGTTCTCAAAATCGACCCCAATGCCGGAAAACTACTCCAGAAGGTCCCGATTCCAGCGCTGCAGGTGACCTCCGCGACCTTCGGCGGCCCTGACCTTGACATCCTGTACGTGACCTCGGCCAGCATGGACCGGGGGACCCCCCAGCATCCCCCCTGCGGCGCGACCTTCAAGGTCACTGGCCTCGGGGTCAAAGGTCATCCCAATGTTAATGTTAGGCTGAATTGAATAAATGATGATAATTAAGTTATTACTTGTTTTTATGAAATTACAAATTAATTTAATAAAATCATATCCACGGACGGGTAACGAGTACTCGGAACCGGCGGGCATGTATGAAGATTGATGAATGTAAAATAAAGATGTTCAAGCCATGAGTAAATAGCGCTCTATACTCTCTGCCTACCCCAAAAGACACGTGGCGTGATATGTTGGCCAACAGTTTTTGACAATCACGCGATTACAATGCCAATAGAAATGTTTCAATAAAAACAGACATAACTGTTAATAGTTTATACATAGGTTGATAATACATATTTACAATGTATTTATAATATTTATAAAAAACCAAATTGTGATTATTTTCAATTACTTATTACATATAGCTTATGTATTAAATATGTCTTCATATAAAATAATGTTTTATATAACTACATAGTCTACTTATCTCACTGCATTACATAACTTACATTATTGTCAATATCAAAACATACATATCAATATTTTACATATGTACATACATACATACATAACGTCACCTTATATATACATATATTTGCAATGATATTGTCTATGATCACACACATTTAACAGTATTTAAATTCATCAAAATCTTCTTAAAATATACAAAAAGTATAATAATATATGGTCCCGTATTTAGGGCTTGTAATTGACAGCTGGCAGGCCGTTGACCCCAAGCCCGGTCACCATGAAAGTGGACCCACAGTGTGGCTGCTGCTTATCATTTAGACTGGCGCTTGTCACAAACAGTATATCATATTTCGGACCCCCAAATGCAACTGAAGTAACCCTCAACGCTGGGATTGGGACTTTCTGGAGTAATTTCCCTGTTCTGGGGTCTATTTTGATGACAGCGGAGCCTTTAAATAGCGCCACCCAGAGGTTGCCGTCTGAGTCTATGGTGGAGCCGTCCGGTAAGCCTTCAATGTTGTTGGCTTTCAGATCGAAAATATACTTCAGGTCCGCTGCAACAGATTACGTTGATCAGTGTTATACTAATTTATTGGTCTAAATATCAAGTACTAAATAATATTGTATACTATATACTTATTTAGTGATGTCAATAATATACTTCTATATATCTATTCTTTATATTATAAAGAGAAAGTATTCGTACTTCTCGTGTCGTGCGTGTCGTTACGTGTCATGCGTGTCGTGTGTCGCGGACGTGATGTGCGTGTCGGACGTGGCGTGCGTATCGGACGTGCCGTGTCGGACATGTCCTGCGTTTAGTTATGTCATGTTGGACGATTCGTGCGTGCTTCAGGGTCTAAAAATGAACTCACAAATCTCTCCAGTTTGTACATCATATCGGTATCTACGGATATTCTGTTCTAGCGAGTCGGTGTAGTAGAAAGCTTTCTCCTTCAGATCCCAGGCCAAGCCGTTGGAGCACCCGATGCCGCTCGCCAGGGGAGTGATCGTGGAGCCCGAGACTCGGAACAGGGAGCCCCTGTCTTTCGCCATATTTCCCAGGGTGTCCTCAAAGCCCATCGTTCCTAAGCCCGAACAATTAATTAATTATACACATAATTAAAAAAGTTATGTCTTATGAACTCTAAATCAAAGAAATAGTAATATAAATTATTAAATCTTTACAAATATGTATGTAAGAGTTTATAGCTGCTACCTTATCTCCCCACCCTCACTCGGTTTGGCCATAATGACCACGTTTGTCTTTTAACATTCTCTCCAAAGTTGACCAGACCGCTGGTCTAGTGGCTAGTATACCTGATTGTTACACTACGGGTCGCGGGTACGACTCCCGACGCGCGAACATTTACATTTATATTAAAATGTATACAAAAAAAAAGTTGAAGTATTTTATCAGTTGCTAGTTCCCATAGTAAAAGTTTTGCTTAGTTTGGGCCAGATGGCTACACCGTACAGAAGACCTGAAGACCGAAGTCAAATAACACAACTTTGATGTAGTGTTGTTTCTAAGTACGCTAAGTAAGGTTGCCAGTACTCCACGAGGATACCTGAGTAATGCTGCTAGCACAGTGAGTCCTCATCAACAGGGTTGGCAACGCGTTAGTGATACCCCTGGTATTGCTAGCGGCTATAGGCTACGGTGACTTACCATCAGGTGGGCCGTATGCTTGTGTGCCAACTTAGTGGTATAATAAAACATACCAGCAAAAACCCTGCCCCTGGGGTCAGCTTTGCCGTCGTTGATTCTGTTCTTGGGCTCGTCATTTCGGTCCTGGTCGACCGCGCCGATGACCTTTACGACCTTCACGGCGCTGCCCTCCTGCCCATCCCACTGCACTATCACGAACTGCAACTCCAAACCCACCAGGAACTGGTCGGCGGTGGCTTCTACCGGTACTATGAACCCGGGACGACCATCTACAATACAAATAATCAGAATATAAATAGGCAAAGACATAATCATCACAAACACACGAGATATTTATACTTAACTGACTGGTGTGTGGAATTAACTTTGATTCCAATTTAACGTTTTTTTTAATCAAATTAACCGGAAAAACGTTATCCTATATGTTTATCCAGATTATAAGCTACCTCCATTCCAAATATCATACAAATTCATTCCGCCGTTGAGGCGTGAAGAGAGTACAAACACACACACAAACGGTTGCATGCATACTAATATTATACATGCGAAAGTAACTCTTTTTGTTTGTTACCTTTTCACGACTAAACGGCTCAACGGATCGTAATGAAATTTGACAAGGAGATAGATTATATCCATGGGAAGGGCATAGGCAACTTATTTAGGACCACACGGACGAAGCCGCGGGTTATGCTATTCACTAGATAGTATAAAAGAAGGCGCTTCCCTCTGTATGTCCCTATATAATAATCAAAGGTCCCTATGTATGCATAGAGCTTTATAACTACGCAAAGGATTTTGATTCGGTTTTTTTAATAGATAGCGTGATTCAAGAGGAAAGTTTTTTATGTATAATTAATTGATGTTGAACTATATGGCTAACGCTGTATGAAGCCGGGGCGGGTCGCTAGTAAAATATAAAATGTAAATAAAAATAGGAGCTACAAAGCTTTCCACGTCCACGACCGAGTCGATGGCTCTGGGTAACGCTAAAGGAAATAAATTCTTAAAATACGTTCACATTGGTTCAGCAAAAAAATTAAACTCGATGACTAATGATTTCATGAATTGGCCACAATATTGGCCCGGGCGTCATTAGCCCTAACGCCGCTACTGCACACACAAACTTTCGCCTTTAAACATTAGTGTACTCGATGTAAGTCTTACCGACGGTAGTTTTGGTATGTACTCCGGTAGCGAGCACGTACTTGTGTATGGTGTGCTCAGCGATGGACACGAAGTACAGGGCCTGCTGCGCCTCGTGCCAGTGCGGGCCTTCGCCCAGCTCTAGGGCTTCAGTGATCCTCTTCACCTGCACTGACATCTGATAATCGAAAACAAGTTATTTATGTTACTTGTTTGTTATACATTACGGGCTAATTGCTGATAGTGGTAAATAATATATGAACAACTAGATTTTTAGCAATATAGTATACTATTACCCGTTTTCCCGTAGGAATTAAGCATTTTCTCGCGGTAAAAAGTAGCCTATTTTCTTCATCAGGGATAATGTCGGCTTTTAATGGTAAAAAATTTATTCAAATCGGTCCAGTAGTTTCGGAGCCTTACAATACAATCAAACAAACAATCAAATATTTCCTCTTTATAATATTATTTGCAGCACCGAAAAACAAGAAAGTAATCCATCAATAAAAAATAATAACTCCCTTATCACTTATTTATGTATGTATCCGAACGAACGTTATTTTTGGCTTTTCCATATTATTTTTGTTTTAAGTTTATTTTGGAAAATACTAGACATATTTCCCTTAAAAATGTTGGCAACTCTTGTCAATGTAGCCACTAACCTAGTCGGACAGCTCATCTTTGTATGGGAGATTTCATGCCCAGCCTAACTCTCTCAAAATTTGATATTTAAAAGGAAGAAGTATTGAGTGTGTGGGCTGAGCTAATTTTACAATTTAGAAATATTTACTTACATACCTATTTATTAAAGTTCTTTACAGACATTCATTTTAATTCATGAAAATTTTACTTTTATCAATCAAATTACTGTTTACAAAAAAAGCAAAATTACTCTTATCATGAGTGGATATGATAGTGCTGATAAAAGTTATGTAAGTCTTCAAATCCCAACACATATAAATATGAGAAAAATATAATAAATCACTGATTGGGTGCCTACTTATTTAACACTTGCTGTTACATGTGACTTTGTCTGTGTTTTTTTATATATCCCCAGGATGTAATATAATCTATGTCAAATTTTATTATGATCTGTTCAGCAGTTTTGTGGTGAAAAGATAACAAACAAACATAGTTACTTTCACATTTAAAATATTATAGTCTGGATAATTTTTTTGTGTTGTGAGAAAGGAAAATTTTATTATGAAAGATTGTGATGAGCCATTTGCTAACACACCAAACTGACCAATTAGTCATAATCTTAGCTAAATTCAATGCATATTTAGTAAGCATCAAGCTACAAAGTTAGCATCTCCATGCAGCCTAAAGTATAATATTAGGTCCTTACATATGAAATTGGCGTTTTTCGTACTGGCCACTTTAATCACGAATTTCTCCTCTTTGGTAAGGAATTCCAAATTCAAATTTGTACAGCTATAGACTCATGTATTTGTGCTTCGATGATCGTCATTCATTTGTTTTTTTTCTTCTGTTTTTTTCTGTTTGCGTCACTCATTTTACAAAATGGAAAACCTTAAATATCGCATTATTTACGAGTACGAGTTCCGCCGTGGCACTAGTGCTGCGGAAACAACTCGAAGGGTGAATGATGTGTATGGCGGTCGTGTTGCAAAAGAAAACACAGTTCGTTTTTGGTTCCAACGTTTTCGTTCTGGAAATTTCGACCTGCAGAACAAGCCCCGTGGACGGCCTGAGACTCAAGTTGATAATGAAGAGTTGAAGGCTATTGTGGAAGCGGATCCATCGCAAACCACGTCCGAGTTAGCTGCAGGCTGCAATGTTAGTGATAAAACTGTTTTAATTCACTTGAAGCAAATTGGGAAGATTAAAAAGCTTGAAAGGTGGGTACCTCACGAATTGACTGAAACAAACCGGCAAACGCGCGTCGACTGCTGCGTTACATTACTAAACCGGCACAATAATGAAGGTATTTTAAACCGAATCATTACCTGTGATGAAAAATGGGTTCTTTACGATAATCGGAAGCGCTCAGCGCAATGGTTAGATCCTGGCCAGCCAGCCAAATCCTGCCCCAAGCGAAAATTAACCCCAAAAAAGTTACTTGTAAGCGTTTGGTGGACTAGTGCCGGTATTGTTCATTACAGTTTTTTCAAATCTGGCCAGACTATTACGGCTGATGTCTATTGTCAGGAATTGCAAACCATGATGGAAAAGCTAGCAGCTAAACAACCTAGGCTGGTCAATCGCTCCACGCCACTGCTGCTTCACGACAACGCTAGACCACACACTGCGCTACAGACGGCTACTAAATTAGAAGAGCTTCAATTGGAAAGTCTAAGACATCCTCCGTACTCCCCGGACCTTGCTCCAACAGATTACCATTTTTTTCGAAATTTGGATAACTTCTTGCAAGGGAAAAAATTCAACTCCGATGGGGCAGTCCAAATCGCCTTCAAAGATTTTATTGATTCCCGTCCGACTGGTTTTTTTAGTAAAGGGATCAATGAACTACCTATGAGATGGCAAAAGTGCATAGAAAATAATGGTTCATACTTTGATTAATTAAATATATTATATTAAAAAATATTCGACTTTTTGTTCCTCCCATACAAAACGCCAATTTCATATGTAAGGACCTAATATTTGATATAGGAGACACTAACATAAACTAGTAATAAAGAATTTTGGAGGAGTATGGAAAAAGCAGGGACCTCTCATTCAAATTTTATAATTAATTTTTGAATAAACAATATGATTAATATTTTTATAAAAAAACTAAATGCATTTTGGATCTTTACTCATCATAGCCAAAAGAAAAAAAAACTATTTAAAAACAATGCTATAATAGCACTTATTTATGACTTTAGAGTAATTTAAAAATGGAAATAAATTTCAAATTGACAGTACCTTCTTAGTTCAAAGTTGAACAGCAACTGACTGACAAATGACTTTCGGGTGTCTTGTCTGTCTATCACTGTTTCTGTTTAATAATTGATAAATAAACTACAACAACAGATAGTAATATGTACATATACATACAGTACATACTATTGGTACCTACCATAGCAGTCCACTGTTTTATCTACACTATTAAAACAGATCTTGTAGAATGAAATGTAAATAGAAAGAAATGTAGTTTGAAGCCGGGGCGGGCCGCTAGTTTGTTATAAGATCGCAGCTATGGACGGAGAGGTCATCGGCAAAGATAAATGCAACAGCAAACTGTGAATGTCACGTGTACAATGGATCTTTGTATTGAGACAATTCAAACGTCCTCTACATTATCGCGACAGAAGTTTGAAAAAGCCGGCTGAGCTGACGAACTTGGCTGAAAATTCCTCAAAACAATTTTACGTTGAATTGAATGAATATTTCATATAAAATAATAAATTAATCTTACCTTCAGTGATTCTGGTTTGGGTCAGATCTTTTATGTATAAGTAGGTAGGTTAGGTTCTGTTTTTTATAATTAGTTTAATCTGTTTTGTGTTAATTAATGTCCGTTACGTTCAGTGACTTCTATTTACGTTTAAATTAGTTCACGGATACACTGTTACAAATCGTTTTTTTTTCAGTACCTACCTACAAACTGATTAAAAGCCTACAAACTTGTAAACTTTGCTATAGGTCGCGGCACGAAACTCTAGCGCTGAGCGAAACGTGGAGGGGATAGCTGCGCATGGGTACCATCGCGCACGCAATACAAATTAGTAATTTAATTGCTTAGTTAAAAACAGCAAAATAATGTTTTAATGTAAAGTCAAATAGTAAGTCTAGCGGTGAACAAAATGTGGAACTTAACTGCGTATGGGTACTGTCACGCACGCAAATATTACTTCATGTTACCTACAATATAATTTTTAACAAGTTTATGGGGAGTAGAAAAATAAATACACTATCGGATTTGTAAATTTTTATATTAAATACCAAATAATAAAAAAAATTATATTAAGTCCGAATTACATAAGAACCTACTGAAGTTTCTTCTCAGGATAGAAGAAACCTGCGAGTTCGGCAGGGTGTGGACATCAGACACCGCATTCTCCTTTCCGATATCTAGTCCGAATCAGACAATGGTCTTACACCTTCAATAGTATCCCAACAGGGCCTTTTGCTTACTGAGGGCCCCGGCTCAGGGCTGCTTCGGTCGTCGGCACTAACAGCGTCATCGTCATCAGACTCACCAAGGCTATCCTCTGAACTGTCACCATCAACGCGAATGATGAATTCTTCTGTAACCAAATCCACGACATGGTCACTCTTGACATATTGCTCTTCTATGTCCTTTACCTTTTGGCATAACTTTCCCCAATCCCAAGCACCCATCAGCAAAACTTTTTCTTGAATTAGTTCTATACATTTAGCAACACTCCACTTCACATTTTTACTGCCTACATATTGCTTTATGTCAGACCATGCCATTTCGATTGGATTTAGATCTGGGTGGTATGGTGGCAGTCTTAGCACTTGATGTCCTTGCTCTGCTAGTATCCTGTCAATTGAAAATGTTTTAAATCTATCTTTGTTAGCCCGTATTAAATTGTATAGTTGAGGTTTTAGTAGAGTTTCCTCATATTGTATGCCCTTTTCAGTAAGCCAACCCTGCATGTCAGCTTTTTTGGAATTAGAAGTGGGTGCAAGGTCCCATTGTTTATTATGGTATGATGCGTTGTCGACTACCACGACAGAATTAGGCGGTAAGTTCGGCAATAACTGTGTCCTCAGCCATTTTTCGTAGTTGTCGTAGTTCATATTGTCGTGGTAGTCGCCTGATTTCGCACCAGCTTTAAAAGTTAACAGTGCGTTCGGTATGAACCCAGCCTCTGATCCTGCGTGGACAATGACCACCCGCTGTCCTTTGGAGATAGGTTTTTTGAGACCTTTTGTAGTACCATCGGTCCAGGCTTTTGGAGCAGAGTGCGATGAATCTACGTAAGATTCATCTGTATATACGATGGGCCTTCCCTCTTGGCGATATTGTTTTATTTTGCGTAAGTATTCGATACGTAGTAAACGTATATTTGAACTTTCAATCAGTACTTTTCGATTGTTTTCAGTATTTTTCCACCGAAACCCTAAACTCTTAATTATTCGTCGAAGACTTCGTTCTGAGCCTTTGAAATTTATATCTTCCTCTAGCTTCTTTCTCAACTTTCCGACGGTGGGAAGTTCATTATTTGTCCTATGAAAGTTATGTATGCACCTCTTTATTAATCCTTGATCAAAGTTATCAATATCTGTGACCGGTTTTGATCTGGAGCGTTTTTTGCCTGGTGTTCTAAATACTGATAATAAGTCGGAATTATTGGCTTCAGTGGAGATTTTCCTTACCGTTGCTATGGACGTCTTTGTAGATTCAGCTGTCCTTTTCTGAATTTTCTGTAAGTCACTAATTATACTATTTAATTTTATATTTCCCGCCTGAATAACTTCTGCAGTTTGTTTTATTTCACTTATATCTACAGTGCTGCGGTCAGAATCGAGTAAAATACTCGCAGCTTCGCCAATTTCACTTTGAATTTGTTTCAGGGAATTAATGAAATCATTCGATTCCCTTTTCAGAAAACAATGCACGTCAAACACCATTTTCCGTGCCTGTCTTTTCAAAACAGTATTCCTTCTCGGCCTCGGCATTTTCACTGTTTAAAAACTGTTCAAACTTAATCAAACAGTGAATAAACTAACAAACACAACAAACAAATCAACAAAACAAACTTAACAAAAAACAACAACAAAAATTAACGATGACAACAAAACAATTCAGAACGCGACTGTACACTGGAAGTGCGCGGAGCGTCGTATCGGCACGGGGGACGGAGTACGACTGGAGAGCCAATCGGCGCAACGCACGCTCGCCCTTCACCCCTGTACCCCGCCAAGACACCTTATTTTTTACTTCTGCGCAATAACGGTCAGCGCTAGAGTTTCGTGCCGCGACCTGTACAAACCTACGAAAAAAACCAAAACAAAACCATTTTTTTTTTATAAAACGTACTGTCACTGTCATGTCTTCTTCTTCTTCATAAATATGGCAATCAATTTGCCAGTGTCGAGTGTTAAAGAATTTTCAAGTTTCTCAAATATTTCGTGTTTGATGCATTAAAATGCCTAGTGTCATGCATTCTAACGCCCAATGGAGTTTCTGGAGACAACCCACGGCAGTAGCAGATCGTAACACGCCTTTAGATTAGAGGTAACCTATTGACCAAAATGATAAATCACTTAACCCAAAAGTCGTATTATGGCATTATTTCCAATGCTCCTATAAATCAGTCACTAAATGAAACTTTACTGCACATATCGACACCAAAAATACACATTAAAGATCACTATAACACAATTTACGACACACTGGAAAAAATCTCAACCGCTCCGCCTAATTCCCGCCAAAAACTCCCACTGTCATGTCATGTATCGCAGAATTCGCAGAGTACAAGGAGTACATAACCGCATTTACTTTTTTGTGGTTTGGAGGGCTTAGTCGTTAGTACTTTTTGATCAGTGTCACTCGTTAGCTTGCACTGTAAATTGTTTTGAAGATCAGATCTAAAAATCTATAACATGTATATGATAATACATAGCTCAGACGTAGTGACTATGTTAAACACTATGATGCTTACTACATAATATAATGCGTATCAATCTTTAAAAAACCGAAGCACTGGTGCTAATTCTATTGTACACAATCACTAACTGGGATGGCAATAATTTATGTGTTTCAAATTAGTTTAACGATATCGTGTTTTTTTTAAATCCCTTAGTCAAGCTTAGATGCTATGAAAACCTACCTGTTTTGAAGTATTACATCAAAATCGGTGTATCGATAATCGTGAATTCAAAGAATCAACGTTTACGCCGAGTAGTATGTACGGGTAGAAGCGACATCCATCTTAAAAATAAAACTACACAATATAATAAATCAGTTGACTTTTATTTGTTGGAATTTGGAAAAAAATTACATTTACCATCTCAAAGCGGACACAACGCTAACTTTGAGCTCTATACAACTATATAGTAAAGATGTACATCTATCCGTGTAGTATATTCACAACACAATTATTGTAATGAGTTATTATTTTGACACTGATATGACAACAAGAATTTTTATTCTTTGGCAGGTTGGACAAATGGACAGAACCTACAAACTTTGTCTATATTAAAGTTGGCACAAATAAAAGTTACAGACTACTGGTTAAACAAAAAAAAGTGGTCCGTCCTACGCTATAACTTCTGAGTAGTAAAGTAACTGACGGTATACTTAAAAAAGTAACACTAAGCTCTTACTGTTAGGTAAATATTAATTAACGACTAACATAAATTCTATCTCCTAGTGATTTAAAACTAATACTGTAACACCAACTGACTTTACACCACACATATAATACCTAGAGAGTACACTTATTTTTTTTTTTGTATTATTTTCTTTTTCAACAACTATCTGTACAAACAATTAAGATTTTGTTATGTAGAAGTAATTAATTACGTTTAAAATATATATACTAGAGTACAGGCTGAGTACATGGGCGGAATACTCAAGTCGTGGATATAACATAACAATTTTGTCGAACTAATGTTAATTACGTATGGTTGGTCGAACACTACATTAACCAATTTATATGTAGGTATACATTTTGAAGTGTAAATTGAGCTTGTATAATACCTAATTGACTGCGTTTCAATCGTATGCTTTACCATTCCATTCCAATGTGTGCGTAAGAGTCATCGCCCGAAATTATTATCCAATCACAGCCAAGCTTTTAAAATATTCCAAAAATATGGCTTGCCGCCCTCGTTAATGGTTACTACAATCGTGATACTGGCAACACCTTGAAGTTTGGGTACTGTTATGACACTGCTATCTTAGTATTGTGTAATTTCATTCAATAATCCAGTCAGTTATTGAATGCTCGCCAAAAATATCTTAACGTAGTAAATGCAGAGACTAGGTTACCGGTAAAAAAAAAAAACAAATTCTAAGAAAATCTCTATAATAGGTATTGTATCTCAAAATGAATCAAATTATTTCCTTCGTTATGTTTGTCGTTTTTATCAAATACTTCCGTAAAAATATAAGAGGTTCCCTAAAAGGAGTTTGTGTAGATGAGATCAAAGTAGGATTATATAGAGGTTTATTTTCTAACACGATAATACTTTGTTACGTTGGATTTAGTGAGTGAGTAAGTCTTATCCCTTAAAAGAGATTCAAAACGCACTTGTGCCGTAGCTTGAGATCTGAGTAAAGTAAACCTACATGCTGTGAACCTAATCAGACGTGTGAAACCGTAGACTTATTTCTAACTAAACTAAATGTAAGCTGAACAATATCGACTAATCACAACACTCGAATCGACTAAATATCAAACACACAACAGAAAAAATCGATTCATATTGAGCAATTTCAAAGTTGCAATGTAAGCGTTGCAAATAATTGATAAATGAAATCTAAACAGCAGAAACTTAAATTTGCGACGTTAGAACTACACTTTACATTGAGTTAAAACTTACATTATAGGGAATGGATATACATTAGAGTACCTTACAAACCACAAGAGTTAACAATTGTATGTATACGTATAATGCCGATCCGTACAAAATTACCTCGTATACCCGTCAAACCAGCAATTTGGCAGCACCAATGAACACTAATGATATATATTATAAAGTCCCGAAAACGCTATACTTACTCAGTTTTATATTTTTATGTACCAAAAGGGGCATCATTATAAGTCAAATTTAATTACAAAAGGTACGCAACAGATCAGTAATTAAAAAAGAGCGATACAATAGTCTTTACATCGAAATATTTTAGACACAGATTCATATCATTGCAACGTTAGATTAGTCGATTGTGAAATCAATTAAACTTCGATGTATCGACCATTTTGAGGCGACGACACTTGTTATTTCACTCAGTCAAACGCGGTTCCTGGCATTGTCAAATCTCTCGGTCTTTCCTTATCAATAACACTCTCGTTAAGTACAGACGACAACACAAATTTACATATTTTAGACAATCACAATTGTCATATACATATAATATAATCTTATATACCGTTAATAAATAACAACCAAGTCGTGCTATGCTGTGTGCAGTATCTATAGTTCTATACAAGCATTTTATGCTGAATTACTGACTGAGCTCTCCGTTATAATATATGCACAGTCATCCTTACAGGACCTGTGATACTGCGGATATGAGTTTCTACGTAAACGTAGCGTTGTACAATTTCGAGGTTATAATATCGATATCGATATAAAAGTTTCATAATTAATTAGTCGATCGTCGACAACAAGTATTGTCGATATTCCCTGTCAAATGTACTTGCTGTTTCCTTGTAATTAATGCAATACAGGCTTCATATAATTGACTCCGCGATGTTCCACAACACACAGCACAGGCCGCACAGCAGTGCACCAACTACGACATCCGTATGAGATGTTGCAACCAGTGTCCATTGCGCTACTCGTATACCATTTTCGTTATGCTTATTCGTTGTTCTATTAACTACTATCTTGGTCACATCAGTTATTATTGAGTTTGTTTATTGACTGAATATCTACTTAAGTGCTTCACTATGCCATCAATCACTTCAGTCATCTTTTATCAAGCTTACAATGTTCTACGACATATTTGTAAACGTACCAAAAATATATATTATATGAAGAATTTTCATTGTTAAAACAATCATATGTACAGTAGAACCTAGATTATGCGAAACGTCAATTTATCCGAACGTTGGGCGGAAAGATACATATCTTTGCGAGAATCGCGAACACGTTAAAACCTGTTTTATTTCATCGGAAGTAGTTACTTCGCTTACGGAGATTCCTTGTGCAATTTTGATATATTATTATTTTGAAAGGTGTTGTTTATGATCTCGTACCAAAAACCCCGAAACTAGTCTCGGTACCAATCGGTTGTGACAATCGAGGTTCTACTGTAATAGATATAGATAGTCAAGACATATATGTCCGATAAAAGTCATTGTTATTATTATATATTGTATGTCATAGTATATTGTGAGCTTGAATACCCTGTAGTGGACTTTCAGCTATTTATATCGCGTTACCCGCTAAATCTATGCAATATCCCTGTTTTATGCTTTACAATCAAACACCGTAGTTATACCTAAACAGTCAACACTACTAACAACCATATGTAAAAATACATATCATTTGCTAAGCACCAAATATGTATTCTACAGTATGGCATTTCCGAATTTTACTCCATTCTTATCGTGAACCACGCTAAAATACTGCAGATATTGTCATCAGAAAAAGTGGCTTATTGGCTCATCTTTAACTATCAAATTGGTATGACTTTCAGCAAATCAACGACCAGTTTTTTACCTCATTATAATGTTTGGATATAAGAAAATCTTTTAAGGTAATAGTGCTTGGGTTTCCATTTGCACAGCCCATTATAAAAGAAGAGAGACAGATATATTTTTAAGAGATATTACGTTGACATCGAGATCTTTTAAAACACATCCAAAAACTACAACATTTATGTACGATTCATATAACACCGAGAACTATTCTACTACACGAATCACATTGACACAACAGCAATATTATGCAGATGAAATCGCTGTAAGATCGAAATATAGGACACATTTGTCGAACATTAAAGACAAACGCGGTATTTTGAACTGTACTTGCTATATCTGTTACGAATAAGACTATGTTATGAAGCAACGAATCGAGTCACGTTGTTGTGAAAATTAGCTTCGATTAGTCACTTTGGGCATACAGATGTATTATTAATTTGATGGTGATATGAAACAACGGATTCAGCGACGTTTTAATTAAAAGGCAAATACCGGCTAACGGAAGCCGGGCATACACATTTATAAATAGTTGTAATTAATATTGAATGTTGTTGTTTAAACAAAACAATTACATCGCTAGTAGTACAAGTTGCCTACAATCAAACTGCATCATAACTTCTTTTTTTTCTTAGGAAGCTTAATTCGTTATTTCATAACGTTAATTAGGTATATTATTAGCAGACCAGTTACTTTCCCGTAGTTGCTAACAATCGAACTACGTCATAAACTGTTCGTTTTGATTTTTTTACTCTTCTTGATTCGTTATTTCATAACGCCGTCCAATAATGGCCAGATTATTCGCTGAAAACTTATTTCCACTTTCTACAATCCTCTGGAGATATATTAGCGATGCAGGTTGGGATATTGCGAGATATTTTATGGATAGTTGGGGGGGATATCCGAGCGATATTGTTGGATAGTTTTCGTTGGGGTAGTTACTTGTGGTCGATGTGGTGGGGATGGGGGTGCGGCGGGTAGTGCGGCGGCGGGTAGTAGTGCTGCATCCCGCCGTACTCCACTCCTTCTTCATACATCGGGTAGCCCATGCCGCCCATCATGCCCATCATAGCTGGAAACAGGCAACAACATATCTTTATATATATATAAATGAATCCCTATTCCCTTGGTCACGGCATCACGCGTGAACGGCTGGACCGATTACGCTAATTCTTTAGTATTTGTGTTTCTTATTGTCAGGTGAGGTTCTTATGAAAAGAAAACCGGAACTTTTTTAATTTCGCGATAAACTAAAGGTCTTTTTTGCTATGGTGTATTTGTCATATGAATGCATAGCTAAGACAGGACATCGCCTGGCGGGTCAGCTAGTTTTGTAATAGTTTTTCATTGATGTGTAACGTCTTTTTACATTAACATAAGATGTATACCATCTGACGCCCGCCCATTGGTACAATCAAATAGCGCACGTTTGCCCGACTTCCTGTAACAAACTTCCGTCCCTTTCCACTTAATCGCTCCCACAGATTAAAGAAAGGCCAGGGCAAATATATTACACATAGATTGTATATAAAATATGAGTTGCTATTCGTTAGTCTCGCTAAAACACGAGAACAGCTGAAACGATTTGGCTATTTTTGGCTTTAAAAAATTTGTTGAAATCCAGGGTATATAAATGATGAGATGAGAATATGGGAAAAATGAGAGGAAAATAGTGAAGACAACTGTTTTATATTCCCTATGTAAATAGGCGATACGTGTTAGCAACATTCAATAGAATTTATGATTTTGACTGTAGCAACATTGTAACACTGAAGGTCAAGAACACAAAACTACAAGGCCAAATAATTTTTTAAAGTAAAAATAATGTTTAATTTCCACCTTCCTGCTGCACCACGAAGCTGCAGTTTGAGCGTCGGAGCACATGCACCACAATACCAAGTGCAATGGGGTCATCTAGCAAGAATTTTGTTCAACATTGTTATATCATGATTGTTACATGAAGAAAAGCCAGAGAACGGAGATTATTACTGGTTCCTCTCAGGTGGTAATTTAGACCTTCATAAGTGCCTTATTAGGGCCTAAACTATTCTTTTTCATTATTTAGATTTTGAATATAATTACCGGCGTCAGACTCGATGGCGTAGTAGGTGGGTATCGGGTAGACGGGCGGCGGGTAGGGGATGTAGGGCATCGGCAGCATCGGCTGTTCGATGGCGCAGTCGTCGGGCGCGTGTCCCCCGGGCCCCCCGTGGCCGCCGGGCGCGTGTCCCCCGGGCCCCCCGGGCGCGTGTCCCCCGCCGCCCCCGGCTACGTGTCCCCCGGGCCCCGCGTGGCCCCCGTGCCCCCCGAACCCGGGGTGGTTCTGCACGCGGTTGTCCGGGTGAGAGTTGCGCCTGTGGAAATATAACTCTACAATTTTCTGGCAGTCAAACGAACGAGTAAATTGTGCTTTAAACTTTAAAATAAATACTAATCTTGTAGCAAAAAGATAAACGATAATGTTACAAAATTGTGTTACATTATATAAAATGATATACCACATTCTAATTACATAATAGTAGCATACTAATTGTAATATCGTGTTCGTTCAGTTGTTTTACGTTGCAGCTTTGTAGCTTCAAAATGTCATAACGCGACTAGCGATAGGATTTGACTGTTGGAAATATTCACGTAACAAAATAGCGTTTTGACCCCTCCATGCGGGTATCTCTCTCTCTTTCTAATATATAGTGTGTGTACGAGTATCGAGATTGGAGTACTCATGCGACTATGTTTGTGACAGTTGTCCTCTCACCGACAAGTCGTTTTAGATGTATATGTACGTACAATAATATATATCAAATTAAAACCTGTTATTAGGCCCCTTGTTGCCCATATTATTGTTGTTGTTGTGGGCTTTATTCTGATGGTTGTTCTGGTTGCCATCTTGATTGCCCCCGCCGCGCTTGAACCTGACAAAGCAATCAATTATAATATATCTTCACGCCTTCCTACAAGGGTCCCCGAGGGGATAGGCAGAGGTGTTACAACACCCATCCACCGAAGATAATTTGGTGTCAACGTGATGGTGAGTCCGTCGCCGTCTCTTAGGCACTACATACATCTTTGAATTTGTTCTCAAATGATGTTTTCCTTCACCGTGAAGCTCGTGGTGTAACTAATCAATTAATCATTGCCCTAAAGTTTTTTTTAAATCTCTTTGGTACAGACTACAGACCAGTCCATTGGGAGTTATTTTGAAGGCAAATTTCAATAATTATAACATTATTTTGAAGAAAATGCTGTTTTGGTCACAATTTTGATCAGCTGTTGATCTAATATGTCTTAATGTTGACCGCATAATGATTACAATATCTTCACAAAATACGGCCCCTGGCTAGCCTAGGCTTGTGCTTGCCAATTAAGTAGTAGAAAATCTTATTTACATATGTATAAAATTCTTGTGCCACAGTGTTTGTCTGCGAACTCCTGCGAAACGACTTGTCCGATTCTTATTAAAACTTTTGTGCATACTTGGTAGACTGAGAATCGGTCGTAAGCTATTTTTAACTTTTGACAGAACGACGTCGGTCCAGGCATGTAGTAAATATATATACAATATATATACATACCTGGGTCCAAGTAGCGGGCGTTGTCCGTTCCCCTTGGGCGGCGCGGGCGCCATCTTGTCGCCCGCCTTGTGTTTGCCGCCCTCCTGCAGAGACAGCTGCTGCATCTCCTGCACAAACACACACACACACATAAGGCTGGCCGTCTATATATATAAACTAGCTGGAAGCGCTGGAAGAGATCACATCTAGTGATAAGGCCGCCATTTGTACCGATATGAATAATTAATTCTGTGTCTGTATTGTTTTAAGGTGTACAATAAAGAGTTACCTATATAAACTAGCTACCAAACCCGCCGTAGCGCGGTACGCAACAATATTTCTTGCTATCCACTACACTTCACTTGCCCTAGCAACAATACCTTGCGTCTACGTATTTGTATCCCCTTCGACTATTTTTGTATGGGAACAGCGCTGCGGCGGTGAAAAGTGGTACTAAAAAATCGTATGAACATTTTGACATTTCGAGAGTTGTGTTTTCTTGCTACCGGCACAGTGTTTTCTGGCTATGTTTGCGGTTGCGCATGTTTGTGCACATTGATTTAGTGTGCGTAAGCTCAGGAATGATCAGTCAGTGTTGACACACACACATAAGCGCTTATCGGTAGACTTCAATACTTCACTACTACAACCAGTACTGGTAGCAAGAACACACACACAAAATGACAATTTCATAAGAATGTTTAGTTCCAGTTTTCCCCGGCGCAGCGCTGTTCATTTTCCCATACATAAATAGTCGAAAGCGACAAGAATACTTAGTCGAAAGTTGTTCTTGCTAAGGCTTCAGGACTGTGCGGACATGGTGAAATAGAACATAATATGATTTAGTGGTATGATGGTAATGCTAGGCTAGGTACCTGCGTGACGTCACGATGTCCGTAGTGCCTGGGGGGAGGCGCGCCGTAAGCCGCCCACATGTACTCCACGCCCAGGTTGAAGTAGTAGCGCAGCGTCGGGATATCTACACACATACAATACATAATCAATATTCATACACTAACTAGGTCTCATACACATGTCAAGTGGTTAACCAAAGGGGAATTCAAGTCAAGCACTACGCGCTTCCAAAGGAGCTTCCTCCCAATCCAATTGTGGAATGAGCTCCCCGCCGTGGTTTTCCCTAAGTTTGGAGTTCTTCAAGAAGGGTGTGAACAGATTTCTGGTTTGTTTTGAACAGATTTCTTTATACATATACTTAGTGGGGCTGTCAAAATCAAAATTCATTTATTCAGTTTTGGCCCTATTAAGGCACTTATGAAGGTCTAAATTACCACCGGTTCGGAAAAAAAAGCCACCTGAGAAGAAACGGCAAGAAACTCAGTGCTCTGTCTTTTTTTTTTCATGCAACAATCATGATATAACAATTTGTAACAGAATTCTTCTAGACATTGGTATTAAATTACAAATATCAAAATGAAAGCTACCAAGTTGGTTTTGTCACTGCTTTCATGAAATACATATTATAAACTGTACTGTGGCATATAAGTGTAGCTAATAAAACGTGTTAATAATTAAAAGATTCGCGAGTTGCATTTAAATAATATAATATTTTCGCAATGCAATCTTCGCGGTGCAATTTAATTAAATTATTATTATCACTGAAATTGCCCATATGATACAGTCCCCTCGATGATTATGATGGAGGATATATAAAAAAAAACTAATGCTTGGACATTATCACACAGCGCCATATGGCTCCAAACTAAGCAAAGCTTGTACTATGGACCAGCAACTGATTGACTAATAAACGGTTAAAGGTTTCAAATGTATGGAACTACTATATTTGACAGCTGTACTGGTAGCAAGACTATGTTTCAACTACTAGCTTGCGAAGTGTCATAATTTCATACAAATTTTAGATCCACTTTACACCGGCGTAGTGCTGTTCATTTACCCAAACAAAAATAGTCGAAAGCGATGCCAATACGTAGTCGAAAATTGTTATTCCTAGGTCTAAAGTGGTTTGGTAATAATTTTCTTAAGAGCAGTAACCCCGGCAAGGTTAACATGTGTTATTATTTAGATTACCGTTCATGGGCAAGTCGGCCCCGTTCAACTGGACGCTTTTGAAGACGTGCAGGTTGACGAGCGGCGGCGGCGGCGGCAGCTGCGGCAGCGGCGGCAGCGGCGGCGCGGGCGGCGGAGACTGCGGCGGCATCCACACCAGACCCTTCATGCCGCACACGTACGGCGCGCAGTAGCCCCCACCACCACCGCCTGCTACACTCATTCTTTTATACCACTCACGTGGCAAACAAGCACACGGCCCGCCTGATGGTAAGCGGTAACCGTAGTCTATGGACACTTGCAACACCAGGGGTGACACTCGCGTGTTGCCGACCCTAAAAGCGATGCGCGCGTATTCGTATTATACACTAACTTTTCAAGTGAACACGGCTTAAAGTTGCTTCCATATTGGGAGGCTATCCTGAAAACTGATGATCACATGATGATGAATATTTGGGGATGCAGTTTGGTGTTGCAACTTGCAGGAGGTATAGCTTGGCAAAGAGTAAAATTTTTGGCTACTGGCAACTACCACACAAAAAAGAATCTATGTTATGACGTGTACTTTAAACAAACCAATCAATACGGTTGATGCTCTATACGAGCTGCGGCGGGTTGCCATTCGAACAGCATAGTAGCGCCCCTATTTTTTTCTTGTCTTTTTACTAGGCTCTACTGTCCCGTTCGGGCGGATCCAATGCTACCGAGAATGGTCATTTACAAGCAGCACCAACTGTATGACTATTTATAGCATAGCATTACGATATCGGTGCCAATTCTGTTGTGCAAATTTACTAAACTTAATTAATTTGACAGGTCTAAAAATATTGCCATCCTTATTTAACCCCGCACATGAGAAAGGAATAACAAGACTTTTTAGACCTGTCAAATTTGTTAAGTTTAGTAATTTTGTACAACAGAATCGACACCATCATCTATATATACATAGTAGGTTGTCCCTTATTTTAACCCCTAAGTTGGGCCCGCCGCCCGGCCCTCGGCGCTGTCGCTGGGCAATGTCTTGCCGTGTGTGTGTGTGTGTGTGCGCGTGTGTTACCTGTGTAGGGCGGGAGCGCGGCGGCGGGCGCGGGCGGGGAGGGCGAGGCGAGGTCCCCGCCGGCCGCAGCCCCACACGCCTCGTACGGCGCGCCCGCACCGCTCGCCTGACACACCACAAACAACGCTACAATCTTTGCAACCGATTTTCCCATTTGAAATTGGATGGCTAAGGTCAGATGGCAATCACTGTGTAAAAAATCGGTCGACCCGCCAGCCACATGAGGTTAAATCGAGTGCCGACCACAAGAGTGTTTGGGATAACGAGGAATGATGGTCAAAGAAATAAAAGAAAAGAGCCCGTGGTAAAATAGATATTTATAAATGTCTTATTAGAGCTAATCATGGTAATATATTACGATTGGTGGATTGTACTGTGGGGGCGTACCTAGGGCGTGAGCGCCGGGTTCACTTATAAAACTGTTATAAAAAAAACTATAAATTATATTATTTCTTTGCGGCTACTCGTCGCCGGAAAGGTACAATTTAAAAACAATATCGCAATTCTATCGAATTACTTCGTAGATTCAAATTACATTTATTCTTTTTCAATTTAAATTTATGATCTATCCGAAGGTGGTTTAGGCCTCACAGTACCTGGTTGTGATGGTTGTCGGGCGGCGCTCCATTAGGCGCGAGGTCTTGGGGCGGAGCGCCCGCGGGCGGCCGGCAGTCCACCATCAGGGGCAGGGCTTGTACTTCAACCTGCAACCGACCACGCTGGTCACCGACTTGCTCCATCCAATCACAACTCACATTACGCATCCCTTCTCTAAACTTCACTACTAAACTGTCTACCGCTGATGCGGTGCCAATGAGAACCGGGCGGCGGGGAATGTTAGGCTGACTTTCCATCAATGCTGAGCGAGAAAGACATATCAAGAAGATAGCTTGAGTTGCGCCCAGCAAGCTTTTTGATGTATTCTATAGCTCGCAGCTCGGTGGAGAAGCTACCTTGCAATGGAATTGCGGAAAATCCACAGGTAATGTGTGGGTGTACGTAGATTTTTCACAATACTATTGTTTCATGCCCAGCGCTCGCTTTCTCGGCGATAATCAGTTTACCAAATCGCACTGATCAGTTTTAACAACAGTGCCGTATATTTGAACGGTTGAAGTTTAGAGAAATAATGCCTAGTTAGGACCACAGCCGCTACCAAACGATCTACGACGAAACCACTTCAATTACTGACAGATACAGTCCGTCGCCCACGTACAGAGGAAAATGCGAAAAGATCAATAATACGGACAAATAACTTCTACCTACACAGATTCTTGAACGTTTACCTGGGCGATGTTACATCATAATTTGATATCATAAATTCATCTCTCCCCATGAAAGGGCGCGGACAAAGGAATTGGAAATAATTTTCACAAACACGTTAACTCTTATGGCGAAGTATCGAAGTAAGTTAATAAAGTCGCTGCGGTAAAAAATACAGTTTTCTTTCAAACCTAATTTGATATTTTCAACGTTCACATTTGCATAATAATCTCGAGTTGTATTAAATTTACTGAAATACGGAAGCTTTGAGGGAGTTTTGTGATTTGATAACCTGTCAGGAATTTAAAGTGGTATCAATATTATCAACAAAATACCTACACCAATACATACCAAACATAATGTACCGAGGGTCCCAGAATATGGATCAAACATATAATTTAAAAAAATGTGTGTAACGTCACATATTAAGGTGACAGGGGAGATTTTTAGATCTTTATATGCTGTTCATGTCTCAGATAAATCTAAAGACAGTGGTCGAAAGATACATAGGAAGTTTGAGAAAATTTGACATACCTGCCAAAATATAAATGGGGACTCCCCGTTACAAATGCTAACTACATTACATCTAAGTGGCTACAACTACAGTGAGAATATGCCCAACAATGATGACCTTTCTAATAGCTACGATATGGTGTTCTTTGAAACTTCATTTATAAGCAAAACACTTCACAACCATTATGTAGGTCGCGTTAACAATGTTATAACTCGCAACTATCGCACGATTCCAATATAAACAAAAAATTTTACCGGTCAAGTTATAAATAACCGTACCTTTGTCCAACTTGATTCAATTCAGACCAAAAAAAGGTAAAGAAAAAAACATTTCAACGCAAACAGTATAAAAATAAATATTTATTACAGACTTATTTCTATCACAGATAATGTAACGTATGAGACGCGTGAATAAATGATTCATAGGATCGGAAGTGGATCGATTGGAATCTGGGCCCAGGGTACCGTTGGGCCCAAGATTAAGTAAGCCAAGGAGGACAACAGCTCATTTTATTTAGTGATATGCTTATAAATGAAACATGATTCTCTACTCTACAACTAACAGGCATTGGTTCAAAGTTAAGGTAATCCAAATGTTGGTATGAATTGAAGTCCGTGGGCTCCACAAATTGTGTTTCCTGTCCCTCGGGCTCCGGGTCGCTCCAGGACGGTTTGGACTTCGGGGACACCTTTTCAGGACTCTTCATCTCATCCACAGCCTTCGCCTTGTTGCGTCCCTTATTCAAACCCTGTTTTCGCGTGATATTGCCTGGACGTAACGAAATGTTAATGACAACCCATCATTCAATTGACGCAAGAGTACGGAGCATGTGTTTTGAAAAACTAAATTCCGTTTCTGTTACATGACCATAAATCTAATGAAAAAACATTACCCATACACAGGCAAGGGCGAAACTAGAGGGGGGGGGGGGTCATTGGGGTCGTGACCCCCCTGGGCTGGGGGTCTATCCTTTCAAGTGGCGGAAGTCATGGTTCGTTTCGATTGAAGATAAAAAAGAAAATAGAAATTTGATTCAAATTATGTAGACGTGTGAAAAATACATAAAATATATTCGTAATTGGATTTATTTTATTGCAATCGAAATTGGAGCGTGTCTTGATTAGACTTCCGACTATATGATCACCACCAGACTTGAAAGTTGAATCCGCCCTTGTACACGGAGAAAATAATGGTTACAAGATAGGTAATCTAGTTGTATCTAATCTGAGGGATATTCCATGCTCCGACTGGAGTTGATAAAAAATCAATTTGATTGAGAAGTGCACACCTATTTGCTGCAACATTTGGCTGAGCGTCAGGAACTGTGAATTGGCGCGGGAGTATCTATAGGGCGGGGCCCAGGGTCGGACTTCGTCCAAGGGCAGTGGCTCAAGCTGGTCGTAGTTCACCACCCTCTTCTCCCCTAACTCCTCGATGAAGACGAGACACGGCCCGCCTTCTGGTCGCATCTCCTGGATGTGGCAATGATACGGCACCGACTGGTCCGGCAGCAGCTTGCACAAACACTTCACACCTACTTGTAAAGTGGTGCCATCAGAATACCTAGCCCCGTAACGCATTTCTGGAACACCACACGTCTTCGTGACAGATCATTGTTGAAAAGTACATCAATTTGAATAATGTGTTAAAGTATACCTCGTCGCAACTCACTCCAGACATCAAACTCTATGTTCCTGTAAATATCAGGGTCCAGAGCCTTGGCCACCTTGTATGGGAACGGGGTGATCCCATTGTCGAGAAGGTCTTTAGCACTGTTTACGTTAAGGCAGTTCATGCAGACATTCTCCAGCTGGATAAGACTTCGATTGAACACAAAGATGCTAAGAGACTCCTTCAACATGCTTGCCCGTTCTAGGTCTTCGGTGTGGTGCTTGCATTTCAAGGCAACAGCATTATTGTTCTTATCCTTGTTCTCGTCGGATGCCTCAATGAATATCTTGGCTCTCTCCTTCTGTTTCTTACGTCTCTCTACATTCTCAGACATGAAGTACTCGATATGGTTTGAGGGCATTTTGTCATGAAGCATCTTATCAACAGCATAGGATAGGTCCTTAAGCTGGTACACACCATCGTAAAGTATTTCATAAACCAAAGCTACAAATAATACTCATAGATTTAGTTTTGACAACAGGTGCAACAGTTTTTTTTTTCTAATAAAACATATTCTATTTTATTTTTAGGAATGGAAAAAATAAGTTAAGGCAGGCAAAATAATTGTTACAATCATATAAAATTGTAACCTAGATTGGGCAGAGTTGAATAACAACAAAAATTCTAGAAAAAATCAGAATCTGGCAATTCTGCCTATATTATATATTTTGTATGTACTATGTTGTGCATATATGTATTATGTTTAAGAGATCACTCTTGTGATAAACCTGGCTTTTGTTAATACTATGTGCCAAAAATCATGTCATATACATATAACATTTCAATATGGTGTGCTAATAAAGTGTGTTAAATTAGAATTGATATTTAATCTACAACCCTCAAATCTTAAACCTGCTAAGGAATTTAAATGTTCCAAGTTTGAGTCACAGGAAAACAAGATTTCCTAAATGTTTTAGGTGTTATTATGAGTCAAAAACTAACTTACATTGACAAAATGATGATGAATTAATAAATTCTTTAGTGTAGACAGCATCAAAGTGCTTAGTTTCAGGTGAATAAAACAAATACATGGTATCTCCATAACCATTGCAAATGTTTGTCTGTGGGCCCTTGTTGGCTTCAAATATGACAAAATCACGTCTGTAATATCCAAAAGCTTATATTTATATATGTGCCATAGTTTTCCATGAGGTAATATTGTTTTAGGTATGTAGGCTAAGTTTTAGCAGCAATGATTAGAAAAAATACCTTTCACATTTGCATTTCTTTAAAACATAAGGTAACAGCATGCAGCCTATCAAATGGTAAGTGATTACCGTAGCCTATGAACAGCTGCAATATTGGAATTATCTCTTCAGAGTCGCTGTTGAAGTTTAAGGAAAGAATGGGTCACCTTACTGCCATGTCAGCACCACCGAAAAGCCCTGGAACCTCACTAACTACAGGAAGACAGCACTATACAATATTTACACCACAAGAAAGAGGCAAGATTTACGAGTATCAAATGGTGTCTACTGAGACTTTTATTTTATTATTTAGTTTACCCCAGCTCAGAACTGTTCTGCCGCACGAGTTATGATTGAAAGTATATAAAATATAAGAACATAAATCAAATTAAACAGAACGAAAAATATTCTTACCTATACAAGTGGCTCATAGCCGATATCTCAACAAGACCACCCCACTCGGACGGGTTGGACATCTCTTTGAGATAGTTTTCAAATGAACAACTCAATGACTACAAAACAAAACAGGTAAATTAAAATATAAAGCTCCCTTGGGGAAATGTCAACTCAAAACAATATTTAAGGCCTACCCCTTCAAAAAGATGCCTCTTACGAGCCATGAACTGAACGCAGTCGAGGCGTACTTTGTGGAAGTAGCGCTGCGTATTGTAAATGCTCTCGGACACAGCTCTGAAGAGGCAGCTCGAATCCCTAGCCGTATGTTTACGAAAATAGCCCATCTCGTCCAGCCATCGATCCGGTTCTGACGAACGTTTGTGAATTTTCCATGGCCCGCGACAGCGGATCGGAGAAGGCGACATTGTACTCTAACAATCTGCAGGTAAACAAAAACAAATGACGCTGTCGACGCTGGTCACTCAATTCGGGCATTGCGCGCCAATTTCCACATCGCGAAAGTAAACAACGACGGTAATATTTTTAGGATAATCACTTAAACACAATCGCATTGTTCGCAAACCCATATCGTAGCTATAATATCGTCTGGCGAATGCAAATGGTTGTTTTGCTGTCTACCGATCACAACACGTGCAAATGTTTAAAAAACGTATGTACGACGATATATTCTTGTCAAAACTTACCGAAATTATATTTCCCAACCGTCAGCATCAGTGATATGCGGTATTCAGAAAATTCAAATTTGTTTTATGAAAATCTAATGAAAATTGCACGTGCCAAAAGCAAACCGTCAAGCGCCGGCGGGAAGCAAATCAAAATTCACGAGCACGAACGAAATGGCATTTTTGCAAAAATGTTACCACTTCATACTAACCAAACCAAAATTCACCTAATCGATTAGCAGATATTTTCTGGTGGCATTATTTATCTCTGTCTTACCGGAATCCTACGTATATCACTATCTCTATTTTAGATACATCTATGCTAAGATCGAATTATTTTCCTCGGAGCACTTGACCCTGAGGATTAACCATAGAGAAATTCGTTGCGTGATTCTCACTGAAACGATGAAACATTAATCTTCGGAGATTTGGCGGGAATCAAATAGTGTGGGTTGAGGTTTTTTCCAGTGTTAATTTTATTGTGTTATAGTGTGTAATATTGGTGTCTTTGTGTGCAGAAAAGTTTCATTTCTTGACTTTTTTTTATACCTCTAAGGTGGCACACAAGCATACGGCCCACCTGATGGTAAGCAGTCACCGTAGCCTATAGCCGCTAGCAATACCAGGGGTATCACTAACGGGGTGCCAACCATGTTGTTGATGAGGACTCACCGTGCTATCAGCAATACTACTAACCCAGCCATCCTCGTGGAGCACTGGCAACCTTACTTACCGCAGAAACACAACACTACATCAAGTACTGTTATTTCATTGCGGTCTTCTGTAAGGCGGAGGTACAGTCCCCAGTCGGGTATCTCCAATTTAAAGCCCACGGGAAATCCCTGTATTTATAGGAGCATTGAAATTTCTAAGACGCGCATCACGCGTATATCACAGTTTTACTGATTTGGTAAACTCCAATAAATAAGCATTAACAGCATATAGGTCGCGGCACGAAACTCTAGCGCTGACCGTTATTGCGCAGAAGTAAAAAATAAGGTGTCTTGGCGGGGTACAGGGGTGAAGGGCGAGCGTGCGTTGCGCCGATTGGCTCTCCAGTCGTACTCCGTCCCCCGTGCCGATACGACGCTCCGCGCACTTCCAGTGTACAGTCGCGTTCTGAATTGTTTTGTTGTCATCGTTAATTTTTGTTGTTGTTTTTTGTTAAGTTTGTTTTGTTGATTTGTTTGTTGTGTTTGTTAGTTTATTCACTGTTTGATTAAGTTTGAACAGTTTTTAAACAGTGAAAATGCCGAGGCCGAGAAGGAATACTGTTTTGAAAAGACAGGCACGGAAAATGGTGTTTGACGTGCATTGTTTTCTGAAAAGGGAATCGAATGATTTCATTAATTCCCTGAAACAAATTCAAAGTGAAATTGGCGAAGCTGCGAGTATTTTACTCGATTCTGACCGCAGCACTGTAGATATAAGTGAAATAAAACAAACTGCAGAAGTTATTCAGGCGGGAAATATAAAATTAAATAGTATAATTAGTGACTTACAGAAAATTCAGAAAAGGACAGCTGAATCTACAAAGACGTCCATAGCAACGGTAAGGAAAATCTCCACTGAAGCCAATAATTCCGACTTATTATCAGTATTTAGAACACCAGGCAAAAAACGCTCCAGATCAAAACCGGTCACAGATATTGATAACTTTGATCAAGGATTAATAAAGAGGTGCATACATAACTTTCATAGGACAAATAATGAACTTCCCACCGTCGGAAAGTTGAGAAAGAAGCTAGAGGAAGATATAAATTTCAAAGGCTCAGAACGAAGTCTTCGACGAATAATTAAGAGTTTAGGGTTTCGGTGGAAAAATACTGAAAACAATCGAAAAGTACTGATTGAAAGTTCAAATATACGTTTACTACGTATCGAATACTTACGCAAAATAAAACAATATCGCCAAGAGGGAAGGCCCATCGTATATACAGATGAATCTTACGTAGATTCATCGCACTCTGCTCCAAAAGCCTGGACCGATGGTACTACAAAAGGTCTCAAAAAACCTATCTCCAAAGGACAGCGGGTGGTCATTGTCCACGCAGGATCAGAGGCTGGGTTCATACCGAACGCACTGTTAACTTTTAAAGCTGGTGCGAAATCAGGCGACTACCACGACAATATGAACTACGACAACTACGAAAAATGGCTGAGGACACAGTTATTGCCGAACTTACCGCCTAATTCTGTCGTGGTAGTCGACAACGCATCATACCATAATAAACAATGGGACCTTGCACCCACTTCTAATTCCAAAAAAGCTGACATGCAGGGTTGGCTTACTGAAAAGGGCATACAATATGAGGAAACTCTACTAAAACCTCAACTATACAATTTAATACGGGCTAACAAAGATAGATTTAAAACATTTTCAATTGACAGGATACTAGCAGAGCAAGGACATCAAGTGCTAAGACTGCCACCATACCACCCAGATCTAAATCCAATCGAAATGGCATGGTCTGACATAAAGCAATATGTAGGCAGTAAAAATGTGAAGTGGAGTGTTGCTAAATGTATAGAACTAATTCAAGAAAAAGTTTTGCTGATGGGTGCTTGGGATTGGGGAAAGTTATGCCAAAAGGTAAAGGACATAGAAGAGCAATATGTCAAGAGTGACCATGTCGTGGATTTGGTTACAGAAGAATTCATCATTCGCGTTGATGGTGACAGTTCAGAGGATAGCCTTGGTGAGTCTGATGACGATGACGCTGTTAGTGCCGACGACCGAAGCAGCCCTGAGCCGGGGCCCTCAGTAAGCAAAAGGCCCTGTTGGGATACTATTGAAGGTGTAAGACCATTGTCTGATTCGGACTAGATATCGGAAAGGAGAATGCGGTGTCTGATGTCCACACCCTGCCGAACTCGCAGGTTTCTTCTATCCTGAGAAGAAACTTCAGTAGGTTCTTATGTAATTCGGACTTAATATAATTTTTTTTATTATTTGGTATTTAATATAAAAATTTACAAATCCGATAGTGTATTTATTTTTCTACTCCCCATAAACTTGTTAAAAATTATATTGTAGGTAACATGAAGTAATATTTGCGTGCGTGACAGTACCCATACGCAGTTAAGTTCCACATTTTGTTCACCGCTAGACTTACTATTTGACTTTACATTAAAACATTATTTTGCTGTTTTTAACTAAGCAATTAAATTACTAATTTGTATTGCGTGCGCGATGGTACCCATGCGCAGCTATCCCCTCCACGTTTCGCTCAGCGCTAGAGTTTCGTGCCGCGACCTGTAGTACTAGGAAGACTATCTAAAACTAAAAGACATGTGTCCAGAGACGTAATTACCACAAAATCTTTTGTCACAGATTTTCGACTCTTCTTCTTCTTAATTTATGGCAGTTAATCCTCTTCAAGGACTGTTTTTCCAGTGTCGAAGTGTTAGAGAAATATGATTCAAAATGATTTGTGTTTGTTGCATTAAAATACCTAGTCATGCATTCTAATGCTAATGGGAGTTTCTGGATCTGGAGACAATCCACGGCAGTAGTAGATCTTTACAGGCCTTTAGATCAGAAGTTTAAAATTATATATCACTTCACCCAACCCATGAATACTACTATCGTAATTAACTACACCAAAGGAAGGTATATAAACAGTTTATGTAAATATAATCAAAGGGTCAGAAAAATTAATTTGCTATTCGATAAATTGACTCCGTGAACTATCTTTTGATGTGTAGCATATATTCTCGATTGCCTAGAAATTGACGAAAATGCATGACGCGCAGCCGAGGAAGTGTTGCCAACTGAATGACTTTTTCGCTGGAAGTGATGACTTTGTCTTAGCGCCAAAAAAACCGATACGTTTATATTTATTTATTTACACTTCATGCAAGTACAGTTTGCACAGGCGGACTTAATGCCGTAGGCATTTTCTTTTGTTTATATATCTTAAGCGAAAATTTCCAACCCCTTTATAAACGAACTACTGTTAAATTATTTCGGGTTATCACTACTGAGAAGGGATATGGTGACAACTACGACGGACAATAGTAAATAAAACAAGTTGTTGGTTTTCCAATCTATATTTATAAAAAAGCACCGTCTGTAAAACATATAAAATTCCGGTAAAACCGGTTTATTGGCATTGGCGACATATTATAAAAATTTGAAATGTTTGTTTATGATTGTATATGACAATATAAAAATTTATTGTTGATTCACATGACAAACTATTGCTTTTTTAAATCACACTAAAGGCCTATTACATACGAGGTTGAGCAAGTAATACAAATTTATTATTATAAAGTACTACTAGAATGATCATATTTTTTCATATGTTACGGTTTCAAGTTGTTTTATACAACTAAGGTCGCTAACAAGCTTACGTACTTTAGTGTTCCAATAATGCTGATTCTTTATTGTTTTTTGGACACTTGGTAACTACACTCCTAATTTATTTACCAGAAGATATCAAGCGCGCAGAATATGCTTTCCATAGTACTTAATAACATATAAAATATATAAATTCTCAACTAAAGAGAACACAAGCACGATAAAGTTAGAAAAAATAAAGATATTATTGGAGTGCAGTGTGTTCCCGACTTAAATTACAAAATCAGTACTGGACATTAATACTTAATTACCATCTCGATATAAATTAAATTATAAAATGCTCATAAAATACACTTATTATAGATAATATACGGTTAAAAGTGACATAGAAAATTTGGTACCTATGAACTAATGATACGGACCTTATATCAACGTCCATTGATAAATAAACGCGGCGAAACAGGCCTATAACTTACATCGAGTTCGTTACGATAGAGCGTTACTAGCGAGGTATGTCCCAATTCTGAATTCAATTTTCAAACCGACACAAAATGTTGGCGGTAAGGAGTTTTTAACCATAGACAAAATTATGGCCAGTGTTAAAATGTTCCTGGTTTAAAATATGATTTCAGTAAAGGGACAATATTGCAATGTTATGTTTAGGCTGTCTTCTCCTGCTCGATGGTATCCTTAGTAGGTAGCGGGTTCTTTTCGCACGTCTCTGTGTGCTTCAACTTGGTTGGGTCGAAGTTCTCGATGCCGTTCAAGAATTTGTTCTTCTCTTTCTCCGCTTCGATGGCTGTGAAGTTAAAAATCGTCTTATTAATTTGCTATAAGGACTATTCGAATTGAAGAATCGAACTGAATTGAAATTTTAATTTACGAATCTTTGATTGTGCTTAGTCGCAAAACATAAATCTGTCAGATGACATGACATGGACACAGATCTAATCACTAACTAAAAAAGTTGCCAACCCTATAATAATTAAAAGAGGGAGTGAATAATGAGGTTTTCTATTATATATTACAGCCACCCCACCTCTCTAGTCCCTATATAAGATCGTAGCTAAATAACACTAATAGTAGTATTGTTTGTGCGGTGAAAAGGTGTCTAAGAGAGATAGAGCATAAAAACAAACTCAGATAATTTCAGAACTGACAATAAGTTTTTGGGGCTCCTTGAGATGCTGTGCGTGAAGTAGCTCTTGCAGTCAAACAGAGTTATCTTTCACTAAACGATACAGTTCGATGACCAGTATTGTAGAGGTCCATAGGCAACAGTAACCGCTTACCATTAGTGCATTTGCTCACCACCTATGTAGCATACAATTTCAAACATCTCGGTGTATTTATATAGGTAACCTATCCAATTTATAAATATTATGTTAATACTGGCTATCTGGCATCAGCGTGAACATACATGGGTATAGAAACATATAAGCGCATTAACAAAAGCAGCAAGCAAACCTTCAACTGGCGGTAAAGGATTCTTTTCCTCTGTCGTCGTGTGTTTCATTGAAGTCTTGTCGAAGTGCTCTACGCCGTCCAAAAGGTTTTGATGCGCCTTCTCCGCTGCCACAACTGTTTTGAAGCAAGAACGTGCAGGGCAAAACATAATAAATAAATAAAGCTAACATAAACATGCGATAAACACAGCAGTGCTTGCTTTTAAAGCTTGTGACAAAATACTTCCGGACATTAAGATAGATAAATATATCATTAAGATACACGCTATCATATCTGTTAATGTTTTTTTTTACCATTGTGTAGCCAAATGAGGACTCGCATTAACGCAAGTATGGCGCCACGGTAAACAAAAACTATACTGGAAGCTTTACAGTCAAATAATGGTAGGCACAGAGTTATAAATGACAAATGAATGACACATCAATGTCAGTCGTTTTAATAAAATGAAATTGTTCTCTCATTTAATTTTATCTTGTTCTGATTTAGTGAGGTAAAAATAAATTGGCTGTAAATAATATTATTTTGCATTGCATGCAATTTCGTGATATCTTAATAAAAAAGTACGACACGAACCATCTTTGTCGGGAAGTGGGTTCTTCTCTTGTGTCTCGGTGTGCTTCAGCCGTGTGGCATCGAACTTTTCAATGCCGTCGAATAGGGATTTTTGAGATTTCTCAGCGGCAACATCTGCAAACCATAGACAAAGTAAATCTATATGTTTTTTCTGTGCGGTCTTCCTCACTCACTCGAAAACTTGCAATGCTGAAACGCGACTTTGCTATTGTCTGATTCGAGATGTCAAAAATGCTATGTCACAAGGATGTGCGAGCGTGACAGGTACATTGCAGAAACAACAATTTCGAATTTATTCTGTTATCTCGCTCACACGTCTTAATAGTCTTGACATAGCTGAAATCACGAAAATAGCAGACAATTTGATCGCATTTCTTTATACAGACAACATTGATGTGCTCCAAAGTTCCAAACAATGCCTGACAATCATGCTCGTTAAATTTTAGTGCCACAAAAAACCAAAAAGTTATTTGCAAATTGACGGTTACCTCTATTATACAGGTTATGACTCCCTATATTATGGTTCAATACTAAAAGCAATTCGTAACGCGCTTCAAATCATAGGTTAGTTTGGTCTCGTTATTTTCCACGCACATTAAAATACCTAATGCATTTGGAAGCACGACTTTTTCGACGGTCTCCGTTTTCCTTAGGGAGGAAGTCTGAAAACTCTCTACACCTTGTAGGAGAGCGTTGTGTTGCTTCTCTTGCGCTACGTCTGTTGTCAAAGTAAACTACTACATAATAGTCTAGGAAATAAAAATATACCACTAAGATGGCACACAAGCATACTGCCCACCTGATAGTAAACAGTTACCGTAGCCTATAGCCGCAAGCAATACCAGGGATATCAAACACAAACGAGTTGCCAACCCTGTTGTTGATGAGGACTCACTGTGCTAGCAGCATAGTAATGCTGTAGTAGTAACTAGCCCAGCGTATCCTCGTGGAGCACTGGCACCTTACTTACCGCAGAAACACAACACTACATCAAAGTAGTGTTATTTCACTGCGGTCTTCTGTAAGGTGGAGGTACAGTCCCCAGTCGGGCTTCAATATTAATGGGAAATAGTCATTATTAATCACTGTACTTAATCTTAGAAAAACTCATTGGTACAGGCCGGGATTTGAACCTAGGCCCATTAGAAGACAGGGAGTTGCTTCAAGCACAAGGCCACCACGGCTATCTAGACGGAACCCTGCCGATCTAAAACATGCTCAAATCCAAAATATATAACGAGCCTTCAGCTGAAGGCAGCACGATCTTTTCGTTGGTGTCTACGTCACGGAGACAGCTGGTGTTGAATCCTTCCAGCTGGCTCTTGAGGTCCACAGCCACCTTGGGCAGGTCCTTGAGGGAGGGGTTGTCGCTTACTGAGCAGGCCATTTTGTTGAGATCTGCAAATGAAAAGGAACATACATTATTAAAATTCTTTCATTCAGAAGGCGATTCCCTAAACACTATACGAACCTGAAACAGCCTTATTAAGACAAGGATTTAATGATAGCATATACACTAGAACTAATAATAAAACATTTGAAGATATCAACTACAACGGGCCTTGCGATACCGGAAAAGGATCACCATCAAAAGCTAACTAGAAAAGGTGTACACAAAAGTAGGAATTTCTGAAAACGTTACTTCCTATCAAGAAAACGGACATATTGATTCAAGTTGAGTGTGAGACAACACAACCACAAGATCTATTGAGTCAATAAGACGCACAAAACTAAGAATTCTCGAAGAAACTCTATAGAAATATACAACGAGAAATTTAGAGCGAGGCGATAATAATATGTAAAGAATTACTAGACTTCGCTTACAATTTATTTAGGCTTAATAAATTTGACACGGAATATGATTTAAATGTTCTGCGGTTTAATAACTGGAATGCTCTAAATACAGAAGAACAATGAAACAAAGCGGTAAACAACGCAGTTACAGATAAAGTTACTACGCACACACGTACCTCACTTCCACCGGTGGGGAGTGGTGAATAATTTGGTGAATCATAAATATTCACAGAATAAGTAAAAGTGGCATACCATACATATAAACTTGTTTTTGCCAACGACTAAGTAATAGGACTTTTAAATCCAGGATAAAGAGCACCCTATGATTCATTGCAGATTACGGTTTATTTATTTAAAAACTTCCTGCACATGCCGTAGGCATTTAGTCCGCCGTCCGTTTATCTGTTTTCGTGTCCGTTTGTCCGTTTATCTGTGTGTCATTTTATTTGTAGATCCGTTTCTTTCATGATTGAATAATAAATACGGATTAACATCCCAACTTACGGACTAGTATCTCGATGGCCGCATCGAAACATTCGCATCCATACTAATATTATAAATGCGAAAGTAGTTCTGTTTGCTACCCTTTCAGGACAAAACGGCTGAACAGATCGTAATAAAATATGACAAAAAGATAACTGATTCTACATAAAGGAGATAGATTATATCCTGCGGCCTTCCGCACACTTTATGTTACCCATGTCATCGTCTGCAAAAAAAGTTGCATTGGGGAAATCTGGACCCCAAAATGCCTCACTTAGATAAGATAATCTGTGCCCGATTGCTAAGCGCTCAAAATGTATGGGAACACTGTAGGCTTAGCTTACTAATGCCTATAATCTGACTTAGATACGTTATTAGAATAAGCATGCGACGTTACACTTTGTCAGAATTGCTTTCACATGACGTCACATCATTAGTCACCAAGTCATCGATGGGACGCGAGGAGCCATCGAACGGAATAATGACCGGAGAGCCTAGCCTATTAGCCCCGCCCCACTCAATGTTTATCAAACAATGATACCTACTTTCAATCCAAATTATCTCATTTAAGTACTTTCGCGATGTAAGTCAAAATATGTAACGTTCAAAAACGGGCGAATTTTAGCTAGCTGATTGATTCGCGCTTTGGTAAGGTAATCGAATCGAATAGTAGGTATTTAAAATTTAAGGTCACCATAGACAATTTAAAAATACTAAGAACAGTAGTAGTAAATAAAACAATGGATGGAGTAGTTCTAGGATCGATATTATAAACCCAGAAAATAATCGAACAATAGCAGTATCCGCTGAAATAAAATGTTTAAATACAAGCAAATGGACATTGTATATTAAGAATATATTCCTATTATATGCTTACTATATATATTACTTATATATTACTTATATTATTCATTATAATGAATATTCTTTTTTCTGTCACATTCCATAAGCATCGTGTAATTTTCTCACAAAATATCGACACGTACTCGGTAATCGGCATGTAATGGAGCGTAATATTATTATTTTAATAACACATAATATTACTCTCTAATAGAAACGTGATAACCGCTATGTTATCCCCTCAATGGACATATTTATAACAGGAAATAGCACTTCTAATGAACATTGCAACTCAGTTATACATAGCTCTGATTACATAAGGTATAGGTATTACGTATACGTTAGGTTCTTATGTTTTAGTAAGAATGTGATGACCTAGCAGTTTTCAGAATTATATTATGCTGTTTTCCCAAACCCGTAATAACTTAATTAAAGGATGGTAACATTTCAAATTATGCCCATAGACAATATATCCCGCCAACTCAGAACAATCTCCCGTCAATAAATCAAGTCATCGCAGCCAGGGTGCTCGCGTTTGGAATACAAAATCCACAGGTCATTGTTGTCGGCTGCTCGGCGTGTATACCAAACTAGAATACATCCTGTGACGGGGGGAAACAATCTTTTGTTTCGTGGAGGATGTTAGTTTCACTTCAACAATGATTGCCACTTACTTATCTAGGAAGTTACATAATCACCCAAAAGAACAAAAATAATAAATTAAGGGATAACAATGGAACTCCGTGGACCAAGAACATGACTATGTATTCTTCTTTAATTGTTATAGATTTTACTATTTGTTCTGCAGCGCTGAATATACTCAATCGAATTGCACAAAACGCAGTGGTTATTTACTATTTGCGTACAAGTATGAAGTATAAAATTAAATGAACGATGAACTGGGTGTCCATTTGTTAAATTAATTTATTCAGAATTTTGTCCTTAATGACGATGAGTTTAAATATAAATCAATGAAAAATAATGTATCACTTTAAGTCGTAACTCAATAATTCCATACTCCTTTCATTTTAATAAGGCTTTAGTTTAGTCATCTTTTAAAAAAATTAAATTCAGTAAAAGCCATTGCCTTATTTAAAAAAATTATCAATATGGCGCCAGAATTGTGTTACAAGGCTGACAGCATGTGCCAATAACTGAAACGACAACTACAAGCTCGTTTCAAGACACAAATAAAAATGCAAATTGTACTATAAAGCAAACCTGTACTAAACAAGCCTGTTTCTTCATAATTCTCTGTTACTCGACAGTGGCAAAAATAGTCCTTGACGAGAATTGATTGCAATGCTTAGGAAGAAGACTTTTTCTGGGAGTGCTAGCCATGTTCTGTTAATAGGTAATTCTCTAATTTAGAATTAGCGTCATCAACATATCCGTATGTGATTTTTAGGAAATATCGAAACTGATTTGGGTATATTGGTTGATACATACGTGGAGTTACTATGGCTGACTCCGTTATTAGTCACATAGGTACATTCAGATTTCGCAAGAATAATAAAAACTGTGCATAATAATGTAGTATTTATTCTGTGGTACAATGAAGGTGTTGACTAGTCTGTCAATAACTTGGTTCAAACATGAGGTTAAGGCAAGTGACCTCGATAGTGTTAAAACACACCGGTACACGGGTAGCAACCAGAGAGATTTTTTATTTAATAAAAACAGCACAGATAATATTAACATCAAATAGTACACATTTCTGTCACTGGTAATATACTGGCGCTAGTAGTAATATTTGATTATTTTGTTACACATACTTTTTAACATCACCACTTAGCAAAATAATCTATATTCCATCTTAATATCTATGCTACAATTTTAACAACATTGTCAACAAACCACAAACATTACTGCAACCTTAAACATACATAGCAAGCAATTAACAACAAAAAACTTAAGCAATTTTACGTATTCCTAATTTATAAACAAAACAATTATGTTTTACAGATACTCTACTTTTATGATTCCATTAGCAACTGCTTCTCTAATAAAATGATATCGTACATCTATATGCTTAGTTCGCTTGTGGAATAATGGATTTTCTGTCAATTTCTGAGTCATGTTCGATGTCAAGTTCAGAGAGTAAACAAATTAAACAATGTAATAGAATAGCAGTAACAAGTAATATACTACAATAAAGCTAAAGTACAGTCCCTTTTCCGCAACTTCCTTCTATACAAACATATTATACAGATTGAATTGGTGCCGTTGAACCATTACACTGCATCTGTTTTCCTTGTAAGCGGTCATTTTTCATCAAGTCAAATAAAATTATTATGTTTAACACTGAGTTCATATTTAAATATTGCCAAAATACGCCCTAATATATCTTTCGCGTAAAATTACGAGCCCTAATGTTATCGCTTTAAATACTTATTTCAAACGCGGTACGGTAGTGTGTGTTAGATGTTTTATTATATATATTTATATTTTTAATGCATTATTATGTAATAATATTAGTTTTGTCTTCTCCGTATAAATATATATGTAATTGAAAAGAGTAATATTATGTATTAGACGACTGCGACATCCATCGGTTTGTACTGTGTCGTCTCGTTATCAACGTACTACGAAGTAATCTTACGAGCTACATCTGTAGTATAGTAATACCTCAGAGTAGATTCAAAATTCAAAGAGAACTTTATTTGACTAGACTTTACAGGCAAGCACTTTCAAATCGTCAGAATCTGCCACCGGATTCGGAAGGTCGGCTTTGCTGAGAAGAATCCGGTAAGAAACTCAGCAATTACTCTTTTAAAAACCAAAAAAAGATAATATACTACGTACGTAATACGTATGTACTTCACTTGTATACTAGCTGCCCGCCCCGCACGGGTAGACATTAGTTTCGGAGCATAGACATTTATCAAATATTTTGTGAGTAACATAGGCTATATATTATACTAATAATATATAGCCCATACATAGGCTATATATTATACTAATAATATATAGCCTATGTTACTCAGTGATAATTTAGCTTTCTAACGGTGAAAGAAATTTTGAAATCGGTCCAGTTGTTTCGGAGCCTATTCAATACAAACCCACAAAAATACAAAAATACAAACATACAAATCTTTCCTCTTTATAATATAAGTGTAGATGTAGAAGTGTAGATGTGTCCGGACGCCATACGTCGTTGAGTTGAAAAATATTGACTTTATTATATCACTTGTTTTGTTTAAAACATTACGTTTGTACATAGTAGGTAATATTTTAAATAGGTTGTTCGGAATATTACAAATGACAGTGTTACCAGTTACTAATTATATCAATCTCATTATCCTGATCCTAGTTTCTATAAAACTGGCTAGCTTACCTAGTGGGTTCTATAAGTAAAGTTTTTTTTATACCACTAAGGTGTCAAACAATCATACGGCCCACCTGATGGTAATGTATGGCCGGTTACCGCAGTCTATGGACGCTTGCAACAACGGATATCAGTGGCGTGTTGCCGATCCTAAAATGTATTTATATTGTTATAAAATATCGAACTAAGCCCAATATGCTCTAAATAAGCCGTATTAATTTCGTGGTTAGCCGTATCACGTAACATCTCGACCGTCGTGGTCTGATGAATGAACTGGCTTGTGCATGTAGGATTTATAATAAAATTATACATACAAAAACTTGAAATACTTGAGATCTAATTTAAATGACAAACACTGCAGAACGGCGAGCGTATAATTATCTCCATACTAAATACAATTTTTAAATGGCCACACTTAACAGTTCTAAACTATGATGTTAGAGGTTTTATGCGGGAATTAAGCTGTTTTTTTTCAGTGCATGAAATAATAAGGACTGGTTTGTAGTGTTGTTGTTGTTTTTCGTATTTTAATACAAAACTTAATATAGTTTAGTGACTTACATTTAAAGGGCGATTGAAATTAATGCGTGTTGGGTTAGGTGATTTACTTCTGACCTTTATTATCATCTACTGCTTTGGATAGGCTCCAGAATCAAAAGAATAAAAAATCGTGATACTCGGCATTTGAAAAATAATCTATTCTAGCGTAGCGGTTGTATTCTCTTGGTAGGTAATAAGGTAATCTACCTACTGACAGTACAGATACCTACAACCTTAGATTAAGGACAAAACTTATTCTAAGCCTACAGCGTTTCTTGGAGAGGCTGCCATAACTAAAAACAAGAAGATGCTGCAATATAATTTTTGTGGCATCTTTTGTTTCATTGAGTTTAGATACACTCTCTACAAGTTTCTTTGTAATTAGTTTTACGCATACAATGTAGCGATGGAGCAGAGAATGTTTTCACACTTTCCCATTTAGTAAATCGTTTTAGCGGAAGCTATTATTTAAGCAGAACACACGCTAACAATGCACTATGATCATGATATACTTTTGAACCGATCTTAAAAGCGATCATGACAGTTTTTTTTGTTAAACACTACGGACTCTTTGGAAGTAAATTATAAACAAACTGGCTTTAAAATGCCTTCACCTTTATAAAGATGAGTCATATTTAAAATTGATTCATCCATCCAGTTAAAAAAACTGCGCAAGTGAGGGTGACTCGTTTGCAAAGGTTCCGATCTTTTGTAATACATTTTTGTTATTGTAGTCAGCTTTAGTCGTTGTTCTGAGGCTTAAACAGTGATACTGTAGGGTCAACATAAAAGGTGACTTTTGAGTTTTGACAGGTCTGTTTTATCTTGGCCCTTAACTCCGTAGAGTTACTCCCTCTACGCCCTACTGTAACAAGTAAATCGAATCGTAACACTAGAACGCGTTAATCCTGTGTAGGGATGGTAAGGTAAGGATTTGACTAAGTCTAAAAATAAACAGTGGAATGAAATACACCCAAAAGGTCGTCAGGCTACGGGCGTCATTTGTGACTTGCCGATCTATGCGTGACAGTCGTGTGACCATCTGTCGTGTTGTCCACTGTCCAAATAAAATCAACCTCTATTGTAGATTAATCCACGTTAACTGTACAGCTGTGTCATGGCGCCTTTCCAAAGCCATATAAGGCAGACGGCTTACGAACAAGAATGGCGGTGCTGTAGCTACATAAAATGACTCGTAATTCTTGGCCCAGTAAAAAAGAGCTTGCATGTAGGTACTACGCCGCCATATGGTGAATTATGTAATGGTCCCCGTTTTGGAAATGATAGGCTTCATTGACATTATATTGTATCAGGATTAAATATTTACAAAATACTGGCATAAAATAAAATATTTATAAAATGTACTTGTGTTAGATACAAGTACGCAAAACGGGGCGCGGCAGTTGCGCGGTGCAATGACCTTTCCGAAAAAAAGAAACCATATGGCAGACATGTTGCGAACTGCATTCTGAACGCTAAAATGTTCGTTTAAATAAACCATTCCAAAGCAAAATTAATTGATCGAGAAGATTACGAATAAATCTCGCCTTGTTTTCAGATCAGACTCATTGTAATGCAAATTCGCGAATCGATTGTGCAACTTTAAAGATTTGCAAGCGAAAAAGAATCGTCCGAATCGATACTTTATGGTGAAGTCTGCCGTTTTAGAGGGGAGCGAACAGTGAACCGAATGAGTCACGGACGCGACTCACGAGCGCACACCGCTCGCTCAGCGTAGAAAGTTTTTAAGTTATTAAAATTTTCATCGTAAGCAGATCGCGGCCTCTACATGTACATTGTACAGTGTTAGCTGATTTACAACCACAATTCATTACCTCTGACTGCATTTGCAGTGTGACTTGTGACTTCTTACAAAGATTTATTTACCTTCACAAGGCGACGGACAATTTTCATACACTCCTGCAAAGAGTTACTTACATAATTGTAATAATTAAATAATAAAAGTTTGTACATCAAAGAGGGTTCATTAAAACTGTCCAATATAAAAATTACTGCTAAGTTTTTGAGACTAGTTTACACTATCGTTTGATAGTTTACGCAAATCATAAAAGTTATGGCGAATAAAGCGGATGTGCTTCCATCCTACTTCCAGAAAAGGATGTGAGAAGCCATACTTATTCAGTTAGCCAACATTTAATATTTAAAAGAAATCCACTAGTTTACTTCAAGAGCTCTCGATCAAAACATTGTTTTCATTAGTAATTAAATGCTAATTAAAGCTATTAATCAACATTTAGCATTAGGTGCCATAGATTCCATTTGTGTTGCATCTATTTCCATCGATATGGTGTTAATAGATTACTTATCTATATATGTAGCCGCGCTGGAAGCTACAAGGGACGTGACCTTGTGTCTATTTATACACAAAGCATTCCTGCCGTCAGATCGTGACATCTGTTTTCTTGACTGTTATAGCGACTAACGTTGCGCTAAGATAGGACGTCCATACAAGGAGTTGCATGTGCATTGATTCAATTGAATGTCACTTTACTCCTCGTAAGGATCGTTAGCACGTAATACTAATGACTATAATAAGGAGACGATCGATACTCGTATCACAAGCATCAAGAAATGTTTACGAAGCAGATGAACTTCGTAGGTCACCAATGTCACCACATAGGCCATGGTGGACTAAGGCTCTACACCTTTTATCATCCATTACTTTGAAGTTTTTTGTAAGAAGTAATACGTCAATCAATAATACTGGTAGTACTGGTACCGAGTTTTGATTATTATTGTCTTACTTAAGTGTGCAAGTTAATTTTAGTTCACGTCAATTACATCTTGTTGTTAAGAATTATGTCTATTTCACGTAACGATGATGTTCCGAAGACATTGTAAACATGCACTTCAAATATTTCAGGGTTGTTGTGAAATGATAGCTTATCGCCGTAAGAATCGATAGACGAAGATTATTGTGACCGCAGAGGTAAATCTACGAAGAAGTATACACGCCATTATCGATAAATGGAAACGTATTCTTTCTTATCAGACGACATATCAATCTAAATGTATCACAACAATAATTATGTGTCAATATTCGGTTATCTATTGTAGGAATTAATTGGACGTGTGAGTAGCTGTATATTTTTGATTATGTTATCATGCAACAAATAATGCACTGGAGTATTTGTGACCGATAAATACAACAAATGTCTTTGTTTATTTTAAGTATTGATAAAACGACATGAATTGAATAGCAATCAATAAACTTATACTTTTAAGAAACGGTTACGGGGCTTTAAAAATTATATACAAACTAAAATAAACGCCAACCAAGTCCGATGATTTGTTAAATATAATAAGCATGAATGGTACATGACAGTTTGTAGCAACCCATTTTCAATGATCTGGACCAATTGACTCAATATCTACAGTTTTTGGAATTGAATTCCAAAATGACGATGTGTTTAGAGATATATAAACTCCAGGCATAAGTGGCTGTTAGATTCTCAATAACAACTATTTTCTGCGTTGGCTCATCAACTAGAATACAACCGCCAACTCAGGCCGTTCCTATTGGTCTAACATTCCAAATAGTATTCTGCATCAGTGTCTTCAGAAACAACTATAAATTCTGTTCATACAACGGTACTATCCAATTAATATTACATAATGTGATCTTTGACTTGCTCTAATGCTGTCTACGAATTAATTAATAATAGTTGCTTTCGACGAACAAAAATAAACAATCACACTGTAAAGCTATAAAACTTTAAATGCCAATGATCCTTTAATGTATGTTTCAGAATCTAATTAAGATTAATCATTTCCTATTTAAATTTCTTAATAAATAATATTTTCTATTCACTTAAATTTAAGTTGAAACGTTCACTAAACAAAATTGAGACGCTAATATGTTTAAAAGCTCTTTTATGAAGCTCCAAAATATGATCCATTTGAAATTTCTGGCTGAGCCGGTAACACACTTGCACAAATTTGGATTCCATCGCTGTTCTCTGAGATAAAGTAGCTCAGGTAAATAGCTATCGCGTACACATTTTAAAGGTAATTGGCTTAGAAAAACTAAGAAAGTTTCGCAGCAAAACACCGAGTAACACTTTTCTACAATTCAACAAAAGTTCTGTTCTAGTAGTCGCAGACAATACAAAAAGCTAGATTCCAAAGTAGAAACTAACGGAGCGCGAAGCTAGATCGATTTGGTCTTGTAAGCTGATGGCAAAAATGTTGAGAATATCCATAAATTAACGGGTTTTTAAGGAACACACTAAATCCAATAAAAAAATCTATTGTTCTGAAACTTAAATATCTTGTGCTTGACTATTCTGAATTGTGAAGTACCTAGATACAACCTGTCCAAATCACTATCACAGAACTCAAAGTGATAAGATAAAGTACATGCTCATCTGAAATCTATGATTGGAACATAGAACTTCGACATAAAATAGAGAATTATGGTATTAAAGAAAAAATACATAGTGTACCGCTAGGAAAGTGGCCGTTTATTTGACATGACACTTATGTCGGTCGAATATAGTAAAACATGGCTCGGGTTGCCTATCAGCGTCCATTGTTTCCACCGTGTAACGGGTGACTGTCGACGCATCGATCTGACTCAGACCTCTCAACTTATAACGACATAGATATTTACCTACTTAAATCATTACCTAATAGCTTAGATAAATAAGGTTATTTAGTTAGTCACTCAGAGCGCAAGCGCCCAACGGATGTACAATTTGCAGAAAAGGTAGAATTTTTCGATACGAGATGCATCTCCATCAAAAATGATTGCAGATTACAGATTCATTATACGTTTATGTCTGAGCTAGACATGCGTTATTAACTTATTAGTACTGTCCTTAGTAAGCACTTCAATAATAAAGTAGCAGGAACAAAGAGGATGTATGTCAGGACTGAAAAGGCGTTCTAAACTCTATAGCGAAAGGAACTCGTCGTGATGTATGTACAAAATATCGGAAATAGTTTAATAACCTTTCTCAAGCCTTTGCTTAAGTAACGCTTTTACAGTAATTTAATGACGCATACCTATATGAAACCCTGGCGCAGTGGATATGCCTTTATGAGCATACCAAGGTGTTCGAGGTACATATCAAACAGGTACAACCAGTAATGGTATTACGATCACGTTAGTCACGGCCGCAGTCTGGCCGGAACGTTGGTTTATCATCGCCCTTTTGCACCCTGCGTCATTTACTACTGGCTAATACAACCCCGCTATTGTGAATGCTAGTTGTGCTAGTGCTAAGCTATTTTTTATTCAGAGATACATAATATTAATCCTATCCTTTCCTTCATGCTACCTAACATTATAAATATGAGTTTGTAAGAAAGGATGTATGGATGTTTGTTGCTCAATCACGCGAAAGCTACTCAACAGATTTGTATGAAATTTGGCACGCGTATAGTTTATAAACTGGATTACCACTAAGGATACTTTTTATCCCAGTAAATTGTTGGGTTCCTGTGGGATTTTAGGCCCAAATGGGCAGAAGCGAGTTATGATCTGCATTGTTACCTTATTAGTCGAATATGGTAGGTTTTGTTTTCGTTAAGACGAGTAATCCTAGACCTCGATCACATTGACTAGGATTAATAAAAATCAATAGTAATCTAAGTTATGTTACTAATCGCATGATATATTATCACGCAGTATATTTTCTACGCCGAGGTGAGTAAAATGATTAAATTCAATGAATAATGGTTGCCCACCACTAGTTTTCAGTGTTTCAGGCTATTAGAATTTAAACTACCAAATCAACTTTTGATATTCTCTGTAAATTTAATTTCCGTACGAAATGACAAATTATTAGCGTGAAATCAGCTTTTAAAATAAAGCGAAAAGGGGATTCAAATTTATTACAGATGGGTCTAGACGAAATTAAATCCCGCGACCACAATCATTTTTAACAATGGCAATTTTATTCACCAATTAAAAACGTTTTCGTTGACAACCCGACATAGTGTCTAGCTCAAGAATATAGAATGTAAAAAATAACTATGTCTATGGTCTAGTTTCGTAGTCTGCAAACAGTCATTATGTTGCATTTGTCACTTGATCCAGACAGCATTATTGATTGGGATCTTGAATCTTGATACTTCCCCAGCTTCCCCCTATTTGCACTTCGCAAACTATGACTTGGCTCCAATTTGTTTCTACTCTTACGGAAGTAAACATCTACAGTCTCATCAAAATGATTGATATTAGTTATTTAGCTAAATAAAATAAAAGAAACTGTTATTATAAAAAGCTGCTATGTTATTCACTATAAAAGCTACGTGGAAAGTTATCTATCGGGATGCCGAATGATGGTTAGCGAAAAAAATCTTAATCTCCATTATACATTTTAATTTAATATAAATAGGTATTAATTTGAATTCGGTACAGAAGCCGCCATTTGGGTGTCATCGACCCCGCACCTAACGATAGAGCGTAACTTGAAAAAGATACGTCTCAAATTTTATGGAGCGTCAAGATGCGCCAGCATAGGCAGGCAATTAAGAAATTTTCAAGTAAGCATTGCACGGATGGGTAAATAACAACAGCGGTCAAATTACGAGCCAGTTTTTTTTTAATATCAGTTCTAAATCTTTCAGTACTTACCTACAGAGCTAATTAAAAAATAATACTTTCCTATTAGGATCATAATTTTGAAAGAATATTACGAGTTATCTTTCCACTTAATAACAAGAAAATAAGACCATAAACTCGTATACATAATTTACTTCAATGAATTATTCATGATATTGCGTTTATCGTCTATTTTTATAGCAGTTTTTTTATTAATACAGTCTCATGCGCGATTACGTTCAGACAGGAGTCCCCCTTGCCAATTTATTGATCCGCAAACCCATACAGAGGGCATCTAGGGCTTCACAGTAAAACTCCATCTAGACTAATGGTTGTCCATGCTACGTGCGTAAAAGAAAGACAAATTCCACTCCCCTTTGTGAAATAATTTCGTAACTTTAATAGAGCGACAAAATCATCGTTAGCGTAAAGTTTGTTTCAATACATGTTGCATGGGACTATTTGTATATTTAATCACGTCTTATTAGTAAATTGCTGGTATAGCGATTAGCTCGAAAACACGTTGACTTCTTATCTCACACTGCACTCATTTAGAGGTAACAAAGTTATTACAACTCTAAGCTGTTGTTGGAAATGTTGGAATATTATCTCATGGACTTCTAAATTGGGTATTAATTTGTTAAACTCCCTCGCACGCGGACAACCCTACATTTAGGCATATAGGGGTTGCGTTGCGTTGTTTAGTCTCCAGGCAATCGATTCACGTATTCGGGAAGTTAGTTCTACTCTTTCTCTCAACAGTGTCTGCACAGCATTCGGTCTCTGTCTGGCAAATGCGCCACTGTCCCGTCACATCCCACCCTCTACGTTCACAGCAGATTTTGATTATTACTAACAAACATATACAAATCAAAGTCACTTTGTATCTATGGGAAACTTGATACATATTGTCTTTGTACTGAGTTCTGTAATACAGAAAAATCATGTATCTGGTATTTAAAACTTATGATATAGTATGTCATAAATCATAATACCTAATCATCGAGTTATATTTAATTCTTGTAGGGCCGCGTCAACAGGAAAACGCATTCAAGGAAGAGATGAAATCGATGCCTATTGAAAAACAACACACAATCTTGAAGACTCAAGCGAAGCGAAAGCATTTTTGTCAGCAGTTTTTGGAAACAATGGCATAAACCAAGGTTCGTGGATTAATTGAAGTGCGCAGTAATTAAAGATTTGGTAAATGATTACCATGCAGAGGCTACGATGCGCGAAAGCGGCGAAAGTTGGCGACATGAGTTATCCGAACCGGTTATAGTAAACTCTTTTGTGATACGCGTGCAATATGTCCACTGTATTTTGTACATTATTTATTTTATGTCGACGGAAAACCTTATTTAAGCAACTTTGTTCTCATAATATTGTTTTGTGAATGTTCCCAAAATACTTCTGTTTACGCTGAGTTTGCATTAATCATTATTCAGAAAAAGAATATGAATTCTTGCATTAGCATTGCTATGCCGAAATTTCAAACAACTGCTCAAAAATTGTGCTTTCTCTGTAGGTAGATATTGAAGGTAAGTTTACAATTCGTTACATACAATTTAAAAATGCAGACATATGTACCGTTTATTATTCAAAACATCAAGCGGTTATTGGTTGTGACAACCATGTGGTGCGCTGAGCATTAGTCAAACCTCTATTTATAGTATTCAAACCGATTCAAAACTTCGGGTTCGTTAGCACCACATCAATGAACAATGATGCGTTTTAAAGGGCCTTGTCCGAGCCCATCCTTTAATATAATGTACCACATGCGAGTTTTACGATCTTGAAGTAGCCTTAAACTCTTTGTCAGTAAATTAGTCTAGTCTCTTGAGTTGAACGACACAGGTTGTTAGCGCATCGTGTAATTGTATTTATTAACATAATTAATCGCGTGTTGGCTAACGAACCGCAGCGTAACAGTTAGTTCCCAACTAAATTTTTCATGTGAATTTTAGAAATTGCACGTGAAAAAAGATTGATGAGTCATCACCTCAATCGTGTTCAGAAGAAACTTGGATTTTAATGGGCAACTTTGTTTTAACTAGTCTAGTTTTGTATAAACGAAAAATAGACTTTATCTTAACGTCTGTCAATTTAAGCGTATTGACATCTTTTCCGAATGGTGCAATTTAACGTTCTATTGTTTATTGGTCTGTTAGGTACTCACATTAAATCGAATATTTTTTTAAACTGGCAAATCGAACAAATCTAACATAAGAGTTTTGACGTAGGGACAATAATATTGTTAGGTAAAATTGAAAAGAAAAATAAATATGTGGGTGGGTGTCAAAATGGTACCTAAATACCAAATAAAATGTATCCTCATCAACATCATCCACGTCCAACATCCAATAATGACGGCTCACATTGTGTAGGAATGCGTTTTGCATTGTCGCATTAGCGGACGTTATTATGCACACAGACCGGAATAAAAGAGCAAACAAAAACATTACGGGAAAAATGCATCTAAACAACTTGATATGCGGGCAGACATGCTAAATCACATTAAATTACTGATAAATGGAGAATTAAGTCACGTTACCGCTCCCACTTGTCAAAATCAAACGGCAAATACTGCCGATAAATACCGTTAAATCAATACAATTAGACAATAACTCATGAAATTAACCGCTAATAGCATGGAGACGAAATAGTAATGATTAGGGAAGCATTCCTGATCAATGAATCCCTCAGCCAAGTGCAGCGGAACGGAACGCACACATTATTGCCGGCTCCCGAGGGAGAGACAAAATAATTGCCACACCAAACTACACTGACATCTGTTTATGTACTTAATAGTAAGTAAAGCACGTCATTTAATTATTTTTTAAAGTAGTTCTACACTATACGAATAAATTGCAGAAAGAAACTTACCAAATTTAAATATGATGTAGATGTAAAAGCTGTAACGCGGTGCACAATGTAGCAACGTCAAAACGCGACTGAACGCTAGCGCGGCCAAGCCGATGTGTTCCGTTCGAAAAGTGCGCGGTGGCGGACGGGGGTGGGTCGGACTCGCAACACGGAATAATAATATTTTATTGTACTTGGATGATTCACGACAGACTATCCATACATCGCTTCAAAACAACATGGGGAAAATGCTCATATTAGTGACATCATTTTATAGAATTCCTATTAATAATATTGATGTTTTAAAATAATTAACACTTTACTATAACTGTTCTATACCTAGCTTCTAATGGTGGAACTTTACTATCTTGGAGCTTTAATTGAACACGAACAAGGGTGGCCAACAAGCATACTACGGACTCGATGGTAAGCGGTTACCGTGGCCTTTAGTAGACGCTGGTGGACACAACGAATGTTTAGTACCTACCTACACATACTATCTATGCTAGCCACCCTTTAGACATCACATTACAGGTTCACAGTCACACCCAGCATACGTACATTCCTCAACATATATCAGCGTTTGTAGGGAGTACCTAGAGATAATGTGATTATTCCAGTGTGATCACTTTAACTTGAGAGGTAGGTTTACCATTAACATTGGAGCCCCCGACTGGGGACTGCACCTCCACCAACTTACAGAAGACCGCAGTGAAATAACACTACTTTGATGTAGTGTTGTGTTTCTGCGGTAAATGAGGTTGCCAGTGCTTCACGAGGATCGCTGGGCTAGTAGTAATGCTGCTAGCACATTCTAGCCTCATCAACAACATTGTGGGCAAATCGTTAGTGATATCCCTGGTATTGCTAGCGACTATAGTATAGTGGAACATACTATACGTTATACATAAACAGGTGTTATACAATTTGTAAGGGTACTTGCCAATAAATTTCGGATAATGGTACGGGAATAATTCAAATTAAGATGTCTGTAGATTTATTAAATGTTTCTTGGTATCATTATTCTCAGATTTGGCTCTCAAACACATTGCTTTGAAGTTTGATTTGTGAGTTTTTGCTTCTCGACATGACAGTAGAGTAGGACGTTTCAAAGTATATCTGTACAATCAAATGAACTTACCAAGTGTTGTTCGATTGTGATTATGCTCCTTATTGTCTCGTCCGAAGATGATGAAGAAATTTTTTTATACGTTTCTTATGTGGCGCAGCGAGTCACTGGACTCGGTACTAACAAGTAGTAATATCTTCATCATAGAGGACGAGACAATAAGGTGCATAATGGTCAAGATTGGTCACTATCCGCGTAGAGTACCAAATAGGACACAGCATTGAGATAACATTTGTTTGTTTTATCTACTTAATCCAGCGAAATACCACTCACGCACACACCTCATCACGAGATCTCGGAAACAATAAGGCGGATTGACTTGAAAGGAACATCATCCATGTTTCATAGACATTTGTTCCAAATCTGAAAGTGCCGGCCAACAAAGCTTGTCCGTCTGAGCATTCATTACTATGACACCAAAGTTAGACATTACATTTAATTTGTTTTGATTATTTTGAATTCCTATTTTCAACAAAAATGTATGAAAATTTAGCCGTTAGCCAGCCCTTTCAGACTTGGACCAAAATGGATGATGTGATGTCCTTTGATATAGGTTTAAAGTCGCGACAAAGACGACTATTATAGTATATTAAGTACTAGCTGCCCGCCCCGGCTTCGCACGGGTAGACATTAGTATCGGAGCATAGACATTTATCAAATATTTGTGTCCACCCGTGCGAAGACGGGGCGGGCAGCTGGTATAATATATAGCCTATGTTACTCAGTGATAATTTAGCTTTCTAACGGTGAAAGAATTTTTGAAACCGGTCCAGTAGTTTCTGAGTCTAATTCAATACAAACCCACCAAAATACAAATCTTTCCTCTTTATAATATTATTAGTGTAGATATAATATTTTATATTACTCAGGATAGAGCATCTTTTCATTCTTTTTATAAATCGAATATTTCCAGATATTGCCCCATACTAACAAACAAATGTAAACTATTTATAATATATTTATATATACCTCTCTTTTACTTATCTGTTGGTTAAAAGTCAGGTCCATCGTAACGTCGCTGCACGGCTCCAGCACCAAAAAACAAACCGCTAAAGTTCTGTTAGCTATAGTTGATTAAATTTATGATTCACACAATTGATCCCTTTGCTAGCCCTAATGACTTATCCTTTATCTCATATGGCGGTTTTATATTTCAGTTGTACGATATCCGTAGACAAATCAATATTCCGTTAGGCATGTATTTCGAACCAGATTAAACATCCAAACATATATATTGAAACTCGATACTAATGTAGGTATCTTACACTCGACATTGGCAATAGTCCTTGAAGAGAATTGATTGCCATAGCCAGGCAGAAGAAACAGATCATTTAGTGTCACGTGTCAACTGTGCTTGTCTGTGTACTTGACATCTCGAATCAAAAATTCCGTTCCGAAATGCACGACGATATTTTAACACATAGGCACTTGCAAGTTTTGCTTTTTCCATAATTTAAGTTACATACGTTCATACTTGATCATATTAGGTTTAAAGATCATTATTCTCATAAGAAATTACAATTTCACTTATATGAGCAAAGTTGGCATCAACATACCTCGCCGAATGCCTCGACACTCATGCGCACTGTTCGCAACTCCTAGATGTCGAACTAACTTAGGCAAGCACTCCCCAATAAATAGAATGACTAAACTGTACAACAGCATTGCTAGTTCCTCGGAAGACATAGACATATTCAATAATAGGCTGGGTTGCTTTAAATACCTTATCTCCAACCATGTAACCCTAACTACAGTAAGTTAACTAAAATTGTAAGTCAATTCAAGTTTAGTTTAGTCAACTAAAATTGTAACTGAAATATACTACAAACTAATATAATTGTAAACATATATATATATATATATATAAAAAGTAAAAGTTTGCTCTTATATACAGCAAACTTTTTTTAAGTATTACAATTTAGAAAGTACGTATACTATGAAAATATTATATTGCATGCTGTGATCTCCTGTAATTGAGGAAACATATGTAACTCTTTATCGCTTAATTATAAAAAATGTAATGTGTATTTCTTGTTGGAGGTTCTAATAAATAAATAAATAAATGAGAATTTTACAAATAATATTAAAATATATAAAGGTGGAAACACTGTAAAAATATAAATACAAAAGAAAACAAATAAATATTCATTTGCCTAATAGATGGTCTTTGAGTGCCTTTTTATATTTGCTTGTTCTTTCTATGTCTCTTAGGGTTTTAGGTAGTCGGTTAAATATTACCTACCAACCAATATTTTAATACTTTTATTTACTTTGGGGCCCTTCTATATTGACATAACTACGCGGGAAAGAGCTAGTAATTTCTATAATAATTACCACAGCTACCTATATTAAATGACATTAAAATCAGTCTAGAACTGTCTTTGAGTCTAGTCGATGCAAATATTAGTCTCGGTATAATGATTTCCGAAAATAATATCATACTTCCTCGTATCTTCTACCTATATTAAGTTCTTCCAATTATAATTTGTAAAACATTATATCATTATTGTTACATGAAAAAAAGACGGAGCACTGAGTTTCTTGCCGGTTCTTCTCAGGTAGCTTTTTTCCGAACCGTTGTTGTAATTTATTAGGGCCTACCAGAGTCATGTGTCTGGGGCCTACACTGAATAAATGTTTTTTTGATTTTGATTCATATTGTTACCTTTTAGCGTGAATGGTGAGTTGTATGCTTGCTTATCTGTAAGTGCTAGTAGTGTAGATAAAGATATTTTCTCAATGACATAGATTGTGGGTACCGGTCACTCTTATCAAGGATTTTTAGGAATCAAAAAGCTGATTGTAGAGTATGAGTCAAATAATCTGACTCAGTTTTGACAACTGATACCTTATGTAGGTAATTTCGCAACCATTTCACAACTTCTGTAAGAAGCGGGTACCTTACAAAAGCCGTATACTGAAATGACGTTCAAATTTTGAAGGTCTACGTAATCGTTTGTCGTCAAAATGCAATTTTACATGTAAAAGCGAAGGCCACTCAAAAGTGATGTGGCATCAGATTTGACAGTCGTTTCAGAATTCCGCCATAACACAAACAAAAGGATGGGAAATGTCAAAATAAAAATACCAAACTCCTGAAAAGAAAGAAATTTATTATTATTATTTTTTATCGAGTTATCTTTTTCGATTTTTCTTTTGTATTCTTCTCATTGTTTTTTTAAATGTTTTTTTGTTCAAAATTGGGACTATTATTTACAGTTACTTTTTACAATTTAAATAGACACACTGTCCTATTCTGTATATATTAGCTATCCAAAAATTACATTCAACCCTCTCACTCGTCTCACAAGATAAACTTTAGTTACAGAATAGGACTTATTTTTACGTACCGTGGCTGCGATAACGGATACGTAAAAATCTATATTAATAATAATTATTTTAATAAACTTCTTGATAAACAACAATAATAGAGCTCTTAAGCGGTAGGTAGGATGGTGGGTTGAGTGACAAATCGATATATCAAAGCGTATGCGTTAAGCGACGAAAAATACCTCAACATTATTAATAATGAAGAAATACACTTCTAGTGTAATAAAACTAAATTACATCGCGGAAAACTAAACTTCACGAAATAAACTTATTTTATATAGTATACAAACTTATATCTAACATAAATCGTGTTTTATATATGTTATAGTGTCGTGCGATAGTAGGGAGGGGCGATATATAGTTATATGTATTGTTATTCAAAATAGTTCTTTGAATTTAAATCTAATTGCTTTTATCACATTCTTGTATTTAGTTATGGCAACTATTTTGCCATTAATTATCTTAGTAGAAAAGTATTATAACTGAATATTTGTTTATAAAAATGTAAGACGAATCACGTGAATCACGTCTCATTTTATTTATATGAAGACATAACCTTACTTCCACGAAGTTCCCATAAATAATAAACTACAAACAACCACAATGAATGGATTGAAAAACTAAAAATGACCGCTAAAATATAAACGGGTCTGTGTTCTTCTCACTCTTCTCCCTATTAAGCTTCTCTAACCTAATGCCGTATTATCTTCACGTCTTGTGCATGGTGTAACAGAATAATACATTAATATTTGAATGTATTTAGCAACACTCTAGTGAATAATTCTTTTTTTAGCCGCGTGCGATTTTGATAAGTTAACACTAATTTTTTTTTTTTAATTTTTGATAAGTTAACACTTATGGATACGCATCACCGACACGCGACATGCGAATGTTACGTGCGTTCCAAAGGTTCCCTACTGTCGGCACACCCCATGATCGCACTTTTTTAAACATCTACACTAATATGTGTCCATCTCGTTCTAATTTGTACGGCGAAGGCGAAACAAAACTTTAAACTGTCTATTTCCTTAACCGATCAGCGGACGATTTAACTCCCTAAAAGGTGTCCGTATTCCTTTTCTTCATCCATAGCGGATATCTCCCTAATAACCTAACTTAACCTAGTGCCGTGAAATTCTTTCATCTCTCAAACAAACCAATTGAGCTATATTTTAAAGTCGTTTAAAATCACCGCCTGACAATGGGCATATTATGAAAACTCATTTTCTAAACATTTATAGTATATACTATGTATGAAATATTAATATCACCAGTTTTTTTTTATATCACCAAGGTGGCATACAAGCGTACGACCCACCTGATGGTAAGCTAGCTAGCTAGCAATATCAATATCACGAGTTGCCAACCCTATCATGTTGTTGATGAGGACTAACAGTGCTAGCAGAATTACTACTATCCCAGCATATACTGGTGGAGCACTGGCAACCTTACTCACCGCAGAAACACAACACTACATCAAGTAGTGTTATTTCACTGCGGTCTTCTGTAAGGTGGAGGTACAGTCTCCAGTCGGGCGTCTCCAATTTTAATGGGAATACCCACGGGAGATCTCGGAAACAATAAGGCGGATTGACTTGAAAGGAACATCATCCATGTTTCATAGACATTTGTTCCAAATCTGAAAGTGCCGGCCAAGAAAGCTTGTCCGTCTGAGCATTCATTACTATGGCACCAAAGTTAGACATTACATTTAATTTGTTTTGATTATTTTGAATTCCTATTTTCAACAAAAATGTATGAAAATTTAGCCGTTAGCCAGCCCTTTCAGACTTGGACCAAAATGGATGATGTGATGTCCTTTGATATAGGTTTAAAGTCGCGACGAAGACGACTATTATAGTATATTAAGTACTAGCTGCCCGCCCCGGCTTCGCACGGGTAGACATTAGTATCGGAGCAGACATTTATCAAATATTTGTGTCCACCCGTGCGAAGATGGGCGGGCAGCTGGTATAATATATAGCCTATGTTACTAAGTGATAATTTAGCTTTCTAACGGTGAAAGAATTTTTGAAACCGGTCCAGTAGTTTCTGAGTCTAATTCAATACAAACCCACCAAAATACAAATCTTTCCTCTTTATAATATTATTAGTGTAGATATAATATTTTATATTACTCAGGATAGAGCATCTTTTCATTCTTTTTATAAATCGAATATTTCCAGATATTGCCCCATACTAACAAACAAATGTAAACTATTTATAATATATATATATATTTATATATACCTCTCTTTTACTTATCTGTTGGTTAAAAGTCAGGTCCATCGTAACGTCGCTGCACGGCTCCGGCACCAAAAAACAAACCGCTAAAGTTCTGTTAGCTATAGTTGATTAAATTTATGATTCACACAATTGATCCCTTTGCTAGCCCTAATGACTTATCCTTTATCTCATATGGCGGTTTTATATTTCAGTTGTACGATATCCGTAGACAAATCAATATTCCGTTAGGCATGTATTTCGAACCAGATTAAACATCCAAACATATATATTGAAACTCGATACTAATGTAGGTATCTTACACTCGACATTGGCAATAGTCCTTGAAGAGAATTGATTGCCATAGCCAGGAAGAAGAAACAGATCATTTAGTGTCACGTGTCAACTGTGCTTGTCTGTGTACTTGACATCTCGAATCAAAAATTCCGTTCCGAAATGCACGACGATATTTTAACACATAGGCACTTGCAAGTTTTGCTTTTTCCATAATTTAAGTTACATACGTTCATACTTGATCATATTAGGTTTAAAGATCATTATTCTCATAAGAAATTACAATTTCACTTATATGAGCAAAGTTGGCATCAACATACCTCGCCGAATGCCTCGACACTCATGCGCACTGTTCGCAACTCCTAGATGTCGAACTAACTTAGGCAAGCACTCCCCAATAAATAGAATGACTAAACTGTACAACAGCATTGCTAGTTCCTCGGAAGACATAGACATATTCAATAATAGGCTGGGTTGCTTTAAATACCTTATCTCCAACCATGTAACCCTAACTACAGTAAGTTAACTAAAATTGTAAGTCAATTCAAGTTTAGTTTAGTCAACTAAAATTGTAACTGAAATATACTACAAACTAATATAATTGTAAACATATATATATATATATATAAAAAGTAAAAGTTTGCTCTTATATACAGCAAACTTTTTTTAAGTATTACAATTTAGAAAGTACGTATACTATGAAAATATTATATTGCATGCTGTGATCTCCTGTAATTGAGGAAACATATGTAACTCTTTATCGCTTAATTATAAAAAATGTAATGTGTATTTCTTGTTGGAGGTTCTAATAAATAAATGAGAATTTTACAAATAATATTAAAATATATAAAGGTGGAAACACTGTAAAAATATAAATACAAAAGAAAACAAATAAATATTCATTTGCCTAATAGATGGTCTTTGAGTGCCTTTTTATATTTGCTTGTTCTTTCTATGTCTCTTAGGGTTTTAGGTAGTCGGTTAAATATTACCTACCAACCAATATTTTAATACTTTTATTTACTTTGGGGCCCTTCTATATTGACATAACTACGCGGGAAAGAGCTAGTAATTTCTATAATAATTACCACAGCTACCTATATTAAATGACATTAAAATCAGTCTAGAACTGCAAAGACAGTTCTAGACTGATTTTAAAAAAAAATATTAAAAAAAAAAGTCTAGTCGATGCAAATATTAGTCTCGGTATAATGATTTCCGAAAATAATATCATACTTCCTCGTATCTTCTACCTATATTAAGTTCTTCCAATTATAATTTGTTAAACATTATATCATTATTGTTACATGAAAAAAAGACGGAGCACTGAGTTTCTTGCCGGTTCTTCTCAGGTAGCTTTTTTCCGAACCGTTGTTGTAATTTATTAGGGCCTACCAGAGTCATGTGTCTGGGGCCTACACTGAATAAATGTTTTTTTGATTTTGATTCATATTGTTACCTTAGCGTGAATGGTGAGTTGTATGCTTGCTTATCTGTAAGTGCTAGTAGTGTAGATAAAGATATTTTCTCAATGACATAGATTGTGGGTACCGGTCACTCTTATCAAGGATTTTTAGGAATCAAAAAGCTGATTGTAGAGTATGAGTCAAATAATCTGACTCAGTTTTGACAACTGATACCTTATGTAGGTAATTTCGCAACCATTTCACAACTTCTGTAAGAAGCGGGTACCTTACAAAAGCCGTATACTGAAATGACGTTCAAATTTTGAAGGTCTACGTAATAGTTTGTCGTCGAAATGCAATTTTACATGTAAAAGCGAAGGCCACTCAAAAGTGATGTGGCATCAGATTTGACAGTCGTTTCAGAATTCCGCCATAACACAAACAAAAGGATGGGAAATGTCAAAATAAAAATACCAAACTCCTGAAAAGAAAGAAATTTATTATTATTATTTTTTATCGAGTTATCTTTTTCGATTTTTCTTTTGTATTCTTCTCATTGTTTTTTTAAATGTTTTTTTGTTCAAAATTGGGACTATTATTTACAGTTACTTTTTACAATTTAAATAGACACACTGTCCTATTCTGTATATATTAGCTATCCAAAAATTACATTCAACCCTCTCACTCGTCTCACAAGATAAACTTTAGTTACAGAATAGGACTTATTTTTACGTACCGTGGCTGCGATAACGGATACGTAAAAATCAATATTAATAATAATTATTTTAATAAACTTCTTGATAAACAACAATAATAGAGCTCTTAAGCGGTAGGTAGGATGGTGGGTTGAGTGACAAATCGATATATCAAAGCGTATGCGTTAAGCGACGAAAAATACCTCAACATTATTAATAATGAAGAAATACACTTCTAGTGTAATAAAACTAAATTACATCGCGGAAAACTAAACTTCACGAAATAAACTTATTTTATATAGTATACAAACTTATATCTAACATAAATCGTGTTTTATATATGTTATAGTGTCGTGCGATAGTAGGGAGGGGCGATATATAGTTATATGTATTGTTATTCAAAATAGTTCTTTGAATTTAAATCTAATTGCTTTTATCACATTCTTGTATTTAGTTATGGCAACTATTTTGCCATTAATTATCTTAGTAGAAAAGTATTATAACTGAATATTTGTTTATAAAAATGTAAGACGAATCACGTGAATCACGTCTCATTTTATTTATATGAAGACATAACCTTACTTCCACGAAGTTCCCATAAATAATAAACTACAAACAACCACAATGAATGGATTGAAAAACTAAAAATGACCGCTAAAATATAAACGGGTCTGTGTTCTTCTCACTCTTCTCCCTATTAAGCTTCTCTAACTAACCTAATGCCGTATTATCTTCACGTCTTGTGCATGGTGTAACAGAATAATACATTAATATTTGAATGTATTTAGCAACTCTCTAGTGAATACTTCTTCTTTTAGCCGCGTGCGATTTTGATAAGTTAACACTTATGGATACGCATCACCGACACGCGACATGCGAATGTTACGTGTGTTCCAAAGGTTCCCTCCTGTCGGCACACCCCATGATCGCACTTTTTTAAACATCTACACTAATATGTGTCCATCTCGTTGTAATTTGTACGGCGAAGGCGAAACAAAACTTTAAACTGTCTATTTCCTTAACCGATCAGCGGACGATTTAACTCCCTAAAAGGTGTCCGTATTCCTTTTCTTCATCCATAGCGGATGTCTCCCTAATAACCTAACTTAACCTAGTGCCGTGAAATTCTTTCATCTCTCAAACAAACCAATTGAGCTATATTTTAAAGTCGTTTAAAATCACCGCCTGACAATGGGCATATTATGAAAACTCATTTTCTAAACATTTATAGTATATACTATGTATGAAATATTAATATCACCAGTTTTTTTTTATATCACCAAGGTGGCATACAAGCGTACGACCCACCTGATGGTAAGCTAGCTAGCTAGCAATATCAATATCACGAGTTGCCAACCCTATCATGTTGTTGATGAGGACTAACAGTGCTAGCAGAATTACTACTATCCCAGCATATCCTGGTGGAGCACTGGCAACCTTACTCACCGCAGAAACACAACACTACATCAAGTAGTGTTATTTCACTGCGGTCTTCTGTAAGGTGGAGGTACAGTCTCCAGTCGGGCGTCTCCAATTTTAATGGGAATACCCACGGGAGATCCCATTTCGCCCACCTCTCTTAAGTTTAAAAAGAAGTGTATAACTTCCGAAGTCCATTCTTATGCGATCAGACAATGATACTAAACAACCTTCTAAAATATGATCAAATTGGTCTGTCTGTCCGCCTAAAACACGCCTATATCTAACCTAATATTTCAAGAAAATATATTAACTCTCTCGGTGGTGGGTCGTTTTAACCAACAAATTATATTTACAACTATAGTTACGTTATCGACGCTGGGCGAACCCAATTTAGCACCCAAAGAAACTTATGACAAGTCACATAATTTCGTGATGTCATTTAACATACAATCATTTGTATATTGTTTAAATCGCATTAATAAGTTACTGCGTTATCCGAATACATATAAGTATTTTTAAAACGATTTACAACATAGCTTCAAATCATCGGCTTCAACAAGAATGCTTCTTATATATTATAATGCATAAATATGTCTTTAAAATATATATAACGCGGCTAAATGTAATTTCTATACATAATTTGATTTGATTCTACATATAAGACGAATGTTTTCATATATTTCTTTCTTTTTAAAGAATCATGTTAATACATCCTATAGGTGGTTTAATTAGTTAGAACATTAAATGACGCTATATGTGTATTTTTACATAAAGATATGATATATAAAGAAATGTTTGTGTTGCCATTAATAATAATGGAACTGAATTCAATCATTGGAGATTTATCCGGTTGCTATCGTGACTGAGGTGTTTGGTGAACGATTTCCATAACGTGAGCTCATTCATATAAACCTTTCACATGACGGTAGTCTGGCTTGGGACCAACTTTTAAAGGGACTAAAACAATCATACCCACATAAATCGGAATAATAACACGATAGATATGAATTATGCGATTCAGTTTGTTTCCGAAACTATATCCTCGCTTCTCACCTTCTCGAAACCCCTACTAGAGACTAATGGGTCCTACCGATATTGGTGACGATTGTGTTGTAGAAAATCACTAAACTAAACCAATTTGACGGGTCTAAAAAGTCCTGCCATCCCTTTCTCAAGTGCGGGGTTAAATAAGGATGGCAATACTTTTTAGTCCTATCAAATTAGTTTAGTTTAGTCCTTTTGTACAACAAAATCGACACCACTGTCATTTCTACTAAAAATGGGTCGTGAAAGAATGCAGTAATCGCCTCGTAGTAGGTAACAAAATTGGTAAAAAAAGAAAATGTCACTAGAGCCTAGATAACACAAAAATTTTTTTTAAGACTGGCAAAACAAATTGAGCCCTATCAAAACTATGACTACAATGTACAACTGCATCTCTAGCAAGAATAATTTGCGACCACATATTCGTATCGCCTTCGACTATTTTTGTATGGGAAAACGAACAGCGCTGCGCCGGTGAAAACTGGAACTAAAATTTTGTATGAAATTTTTGACATTTCGCGAGTTAAGTTTTCGAATACATAGTAGCAAATTATTCTAGTTTGGGATCCACTACAGTAAATATTCTAGTTTAGTTGTGGTGAACAAGAGAATTGGCAGCGATTTCATACTATTTAGTTAAGACTTATGGGATTCGATTGGATTGGACTATTGTTTTAAGAGTTGTATAACACCTGAATTATAACCAATAAATCCCCATCGGCTATTTAACGCCAAGTGGAAGATTTCTGGCGTTACAAGTTAAAGTATGTTTCACAAATCTTGAGCGCTACAATATTTACACGAGAGATCATATTATATATACCATTTAACTTTGGTAGGTAATTCCGTTTCTGAAAAGCCGATAATGCTATGTACATACATATTATTGCTTTGAAACCAAATGTGACAGCAATGTTCAACAGAATGGACAAATAAGGCAAGTTTACTTCATATATTGTTTCTATCAGATAGACAGACGGAACTTATGTAAAAGAAGATTTATCTACCCACACAATGGTGCCAATTCTGTTGTACGATTCATCATTAGACTAAACTAATTGGATAGGTCTAAAAGTCTTGCTATCCCTTTCTCAAGTGCGGGGTTAAATAAGGATGGCAATACTTTTATAAATTACTTTAGTTTAATGATTTCTTACAACGGAATTGACATCAATATGTATGATAACTTTCATAACCATGACATAAAAGTGGTGAAGACCTAAATATCTAATTCTAAATGTGTGACGAGATCCAAATGCTAAAGATAATAATATTGACAAACTTAAATAGCTATTTGTTTCACCGGCAAACAAACTTGATATATTTTCAAGTCCTATTTAAAGAAACATCTGTACAAAAAAACTATTCTTGGACCCATAAATTTAGAGTTGTCTGTCTGTGAGTCAGTCAACGTTTAGTAGATATATAATAGAGCTCACAAGCCCAGACACCGGCCAACTTACATTACAATCGCTTTCAGAACATTACTCACTTTGCTGTTGCAAACCGGACACCTTTTAGCGGTGGCCCACACTTTCACAGCGCACTTGTAGCAACAGCATATGTGCGCTATCCGACCGTGGACAAACACACCGGACTTGGGCTCAGAATAACAGACCATACACAAATCCTTTCCATCCAGACCCTCCTTCAAGGTTGCAGCCAGAACTTTCTTCGTTATGCCTAAGTCTGAGTCTATAGAAATCTGGGGATCGCTGACCGTTTTGACTATGGGTGAGACCACGTCATCATCGGAGCCACTGGCACTGTTTAACCTAATGCGTTTAGCGAGTGTTATGTTTACCGAGTCAGCGCGGCGTTTTAGATGTAAGTTGGTCTCACATGGATCCGTCCGGAGTGAGCCCTGGCCCAGCTCCTGGCTGAGATCCTGGCTGTTGAGGAGTTCCACCCCGGAGTCCTGCGATAATGTCCGCGGGGGCTCCGCACTCGGCTCCCGGATGCGTTTGCGTTTCGCCTTCGGTCTCGGTGGAAAAAAACTTTTGCGTACCTGGAATTATTTACAATACAGTTAATATATATAAACTTAACTTCACACTATCTATTAAAAATACTGCGAAGTTTTAAAGATCTAAGCATACATAGGGACAGACAGCGGGAAGCGACTTTGTTTTGTAGGATACTAAGTTTTTTTTTATTAAACTCGCGGCACTGTGCGCAGTGCCAGTAGCTGCCCTATTATTATTATTGTACCTTGAAGCACTTCTGGCAGTATCTGTAGCGCGGGTTGTTGTTGGCTGCGCGGCACTGGGCGCAGTGCCAGTAGTCGCACAGGTCGAGCTCGCTGTCGCTCTCGGAGCCCTCGTCCTTCTCAGAGTCCGCGTCTTCGTTCTCCGCCACACTGACTTCGATCACTCGCGTTGATATTATCTCGTTCTAGAATCACAATTAAAGAAAGTTGAATTGTTATTTCAATATAACAGCTTTTTACTTAATATTTATGATATTTTATGTATACGGCACAATTATAACAAAAAATATATGTCTGTTTGTTCCGGGAAATCTCCAAAACGGCTAAACCGATTTGAACAAGACTTTAAGTGACTGTCACTTATGTTACAAGGCGTAACATAAGCTACTTTTACTTAAGAAAAATAATAGGGGTTCCATGCATAAGATTTAAAACCCATGAAATTGTGAACAAAATCCAATTTCATGCGAACGAAGCCGCGGGCACAGCTAGTTACAATAATTAAATGATACATAGTACATATCATATCTGGATTATACTGATAGTATAGAACGCCAATTCACTCTCGACTTGCAGACCTCTTTTGCTTCTTCTACATTCATCAATCTCTTCATACATACTCATTAGATATTTACGCCGTCTAAAATATATATTCTGCAATGCCTGAAAATTGTACCTCAGCCTTAAGTACTTCATTTGTAATTTATATATACCGAAATGTACAGCCATGGCCGACCACTGAAACGTCAGTCAATTTTGATACCACTTTAATTTTGAGTGTCTTCGATGTTAATGGGAAGTTGAATCTTCATTTATAAAATCTACTATATAAAAATAAGTCAGGCTTTCCTTCCTGACGCTATAACTCCAGAACGCACGAACCGATTTCCACGGTTTTGCATTCGTTGGAAAGGTCTCGGGCTCCGTGAGGTTTATAGCAAAGAAAATTCAGGAAAAATTCGCACGGGTAGACAAAATAAATGTCTACCCGTGCGAAGCCGGGGCGGGCCGCTAGTATTTATATAAATATGAATACCCAAAGGTTGTCTGGAAGAGATCGCTCTTGCAATAAGGCCGCCTTTTGTTTACACAATAGCTACTTGATAATTATTGTATCTGTCCTGTATCTTTTACTCGGTGTGGACAATAAAGAAGATTTGTTTGTTTTTTGACGACGCTTCAAACATGTTTCAATATTCGTCCGTATATCATCAAACGATTTTTACTTGTAAAAAATAGAACTGCCAACGCAAAGCATCAGCAACAAATATAAAGAAGGTAAAACTCACGTCGCTCTGGCCCGTGGTGTCCCCCTCGACGGGCGCTTCGCCCTCGGACTCCGTGACAGGTTCGTACTCGCTCGCGTCTGAGCCCTCAGTGTCACTCGTATCGCGGACAACATCTAAAAACCACACCCACTTTAGCAAAACCACATTGCACACAATCACATTGTTTCAAGTGTTCCTAAACCTAAAAAAGTCGTTTTCTTTTGTATTAGTCTTTTTTGTTTTTTTTTTATTTTTTATTTATTCTGTTTTACATTTTTCAATCTTTGTATTTTTTTCCTGTATTTTTGTGCGATTATTATTATTTTTTCCTGTATTTTTGGTCTATCATTTTCATAGTTCTTTCAAGTATTTTTTTATATTTTATTTATTGATTCTTATATTTTTTTATTTTCATTTTTTTTTAATTGGTCTCGCATAAATATTTTAATTTTTTTAATTGGTCTCACATAATACAATTAAAAAAAATCGGCTTACAATAAGAACTCCATCGAAAATGAATATAGTATATAACATAAGTATGTAAATGCTGTATGTATACAATAATGAATGAACACTTAATACATTTTCAATGACATTTCAAGTGCATGAGATAAAAAACGGTGTGATAAAAAGTCTAGCATCACATCATATATCTCTACAATTAAACACTGTACTAAAACCCGTTGAGCATGTGCCAATAAGTATTAAATTCGTTTACTAATTACATCAAAATTTAGAAATAATTTGGTTTTTATACTAAAAACATCATAAAAAGACTGCTTATCACACCGGGGGGTATTCTGTTGGCCAGTCTCATGAGATAATGAACTTAGCAAAACTTCGAACATGTATTATTATAAAATTTAAATACTTTATATAAATACATAGCATAGAATACATTAATGTTATTGAAAATTATCTAAAATACTTATAATTAGAATTGCAACAGTTGAAATAAAAGCATGCCAATGTCACAATGCTGCGTGCATTATACGATTAACAGAATTAGGATTTTGACTTTGATTATATACTTGTCTATAATGAAAGGATTTTGATATTACTTTAACAGATAAACCCAACCGATGTTATACATCCGAAAGATATAAAAATAGATTGTGATGTAACAAACACAGTATTATTCAAAAAATCTACCCCAAAAGAATGAAATTGAAACATGGATATCGTCATCCATGTTTCAAAGAAAACAGAAGGGCGCAACTAGTCAACAATACGGGGAAAGCAAAGCAACGCATTATCTAGTTTAAATTATATGTTGTACATGTGTCAATGAATTAATTAAACAGATGATGAAATAATTTCCATTCTCACTTCAGGTTGTAATGTAAATCTAAAATATTAGATTGGGACAGAACATTTCTCAAATAACCGGAAGCTTAAATGGTCACATACAGAATTCAACAATTACCATCACTATTATATCCGTATACTAAAATTTGTGATACTGTTGCAAACCTAATTGTAATGTTTAATTATTTTTTTATACCACTAAGGTGGCAAACAAGCATACGGCCCGCCTGATGGTAAGCGGTTACCGCAGCCTATGGACGCTTGCAACACCAGGGGTATCACTCGCGCGTTGCCGACCCTAAAATACATAAAATGTCATTCTACTACATAAAATAACTATTCTACAACAAACTAAATACTAATCTATCGAGATCTACACTACAGCTACTTAAGACAATTTTAATCTCTAAACTTCCAAGTTAGCCATGGCTAACGATAGAACGGCTTCGCGATTGCTCCACCGACAAGAGCCTAGCTCTTAAATATATGATGATGATGAAACTTCCAAGTAAATAATAACAATGAACTCAATGAGATCTTAAGTGATATGCTAGGAAGACCGGAGACAAACTTGAAATTTATTTGGTATCTTGTTTTTATTAGGTAATTAATATTATCTCGAGGAACTCAACTTGAGTTGACAACTGACAAGATATGCAGTGTTTTAGTAGTTTTTTAAATCGTCATCCGTTGGTATGTGACCAATGCTGAATTTTCGTAATGTTAAGACTAAGAGACATGTCTGAACAAGTCTGTCACAGGTCTAAAGGCAGTGGCACACTCAACAAAGAGAAGGCTTTCAAATATAGCGTTAATAACACGGAGAAAGTGGAATTAATCAGAGATGTCATTTAAACTGGATTCAAATAAATCTGTGAAACCATAATTCAAAGTTACACTTTGCCCATTTGGGAATCGGGTATTGGTATGGTTTTCACGGCTGATGTATTTTTTAAGCAAAAAAAAAACCATTTAATACTATAAGGCATTCAGAATGATTTTAAGCCATATGTACATATCCCTTATGGGAATCTAGGATATCAGAAGCTCAGTATAGTACTCGTAGCAATTTATAAATCAAAATCAACACAATCGTTATTCAGTTTAGGCACTAATAAGGCACTAGTGAAGGTCTAAAATACCACATTACATAGGAAAATTAATTGTCCTAAGTATGAATGAAAGAGTATCTCATTGAGATGCATTTTATTCTCCGGAGAATTCGCGTCTCACACTCAGATACAAGGACCGTTAATTCTGTCATGTAGTATTTAATGGTCCATAAAAACATGATACTTTAAAGGTTATTAATTAAAAAATCTTTCAGCGCTCATTAGTATCTTATTGCACAAGTATCAAGCTCGCTCGCATTCTCCATGTTGTGTGTTCCAGCTTTAAGCATGACCTAACATTCGCTTTGAGTACAGTGACTTTCAACTTGCGGGGGAAATATGCACTGAATAAATACACGTCCATATATAAAGAAAACGTGTAGTTGTGGATTATAACAGTCAGTACGTTATAAAATGATAATTAAACTGATAACATCCATAGAGCACGGTCAGTTACATTCACACAATAATCACCGTGTACGATCTCTTGATATGAAATGAATTATTTTATGTTTTTAGTCGTTGTTTAATTTAGCATTGCGTTATGCCATTAAAAACACATAATTGTGTATAACAGAGGGGGATTGTTTTAAATAAATGACAATAATTCAAGTTGATGTCTATGGATGTACTTATAGCTTGGCAAAAAGTCTAGAAACTCGCCCCTATTATTTTCTATTGTTTTTTGCCAAACTATTATAAATTGTAATGTGAATATCTCCTCCGCTAGCACAAAACATAAAGCATGCTTTTGAACAAATTGAGATGGTCAACCATAGGCAATATATGTATTGAATCAATTGAATCAATACTCATTAGTATACGTTCAACAAACAACAAGTCTACATTCAAACAACATTTGTCAGAAAAAAAAACAAGACATGTGGAATGATTACAACGGCGGATCCATGGGGGTCATGACCCCCCTGGGCAAGGTCTACCCATTCAAAGGAGGAAATCATAACTAGTTTCCTGTTTCGATAGAAAAGATCCATTTTGGTCCAAATCTGAAAGTGCCGGGCATCGCATATTTTTGTATATTCTGTTAGAACTTGCCCGTCTGAATATTTATTACTATAGCACCGAAGCTGTCCTACCGTTGACTTTGATTTTATTTGAGTTCGAAAATCTGAATACTCATACATTTTATTGAAAATTTGAATTAAAAATTACCGAAACGAATGAAATGTCCTGTAATTTCCAGTTTCGGTGTCATAGTAATAAATTCTCAGACGGAGAAGCTCTAACAGAATATACAAAAAAAATAAAAAACAAGTATTGACTTTCAAATTTCGACAAAATCTCTCTGAAACGTGGATGATGTCCTTTATATTTAATTTAAATTAGTTTGGTAATTTTATTGTAATCTAAATTGGAGCGAGTCCTGACTAGACCTCGACAGTATGACCCTCCCCTGATTTGAATGTTGGACCCGCCCTTGCAGGATTAACCATCTTAGCCGCACGGTACATACACCGTACAGTACCTCTTTCAATATAAATTGCAAACGTGTTATCTTTACAACTAAACAGAAGGAGAGCAAACAGGTTCTAATACTTGTTTCAATAATAAACTGCGTTAAGGGAACATCCATAAAACACGGGAGCCGTTTTTCTTATAATTTGCACCATTTCTTCAAGAGTTTTGGTGGGACACCACCGTGGGACCCTCACGTTTGATTTACGATAGAGTAGATTAAGGACTAAATTTATATTCATAAAGCGACACTCCCAAAATATATTAATTATTATCAGTTTATAAATATAAAAGTTCTTCAGTTGACGTGAGATTTTCATTTGCCACGCTCAGTTTAAATAAGATTTTACTAAACCCATTTCGTGCTCACGTAATAAATTGATGCCCCCTAACTTTACATTTATAAAAACTAAATATTGAATACTGTTTGCAGATTGTATTGAAACACCGTATAGATATGAACATCTTCGGCTCCACTGGGTCGGAATGCCAGGCTGAGAGCCCTAGGGCTCCGGGCTGCTGCGATCTGACAACGCACCAGTAAATATATTAGTATAGTTTCATTGGTATTGCATGCAACAAAAATCTATTTTCGAATAAAGATATTTAAACTGGCAATAGCTACTTCTCACTATTTCGAATTAAAAATTCTGTTCAGTGCCGGTAGCAGGAACACTGTCGACAACGTTTTCGTATCGACTTCGACTATTTTTGTATCGGAAAATGAACAGCGCTGCGGCGGTGAAAAGTGGAACTAAAAATTAGTATGTCAATTTTGACATTTCGCGAGTTACGTTTTCGAATACGTTGTCGGCAATGTTCCTGCTACCGGCACTGAAATTGTCTCTCTATATTTTATATTAATTCAAAAGGAAATACATACAGGTTTATTTATATTTTTTAACTACATTATTATACTTACATTATATAAATATTAAAAATATCAATACGTTAGTTACCTTCCGACAACAGAAGTATTCACTCGGAACTTATTTGCATTAAAAGGACATGACGTCACAAATAACCTGGTTCTGAGAACTAGGGGATCTCCCTACACGTTTGAAAAATGTAAGACCGTGAGAATACTATTAAATACAAAGTTACGTATAATAAGTACATACACAAGCATTCATTACATAAATACCTACCCATAGAAGAATGCTGATGTAAATAATAAAATATTTACTTAACAAGATTTCATAATTGAATATAATATTATTATGTTATGAAAAAATAAGTATTAGCTGTGCCCGCGACTTCGTACGAGTTGGAGTTAATTATGTTAAAAAAAAATGTTATATTTTTGCGCAGAACACTAAATATTTTTCTAAAATAAAATAGAAGTTGCCTACGTTACGGCTTGTACGTTGTTATACAGTACAGCTAGTTGCAGTGATTCCTGTTAAAATGGGCTCAGCAGTTTCGGAGATTAGCCGGAACCAACAAACAGACAGATAGAAAAATAATGTATATTTGTTATTGTGTTCCTGATAATGGTTGAGTAAAAAGCTGTTATTTTGACATTACAAACAGAAATTTAAATATTATTTATTTGTATGAAAAGAAAAAACAATTTCCCTACCGATATAGCATTTTCTACATACATAAATAATATCTTGTAGACTTTGAGACATGATATGTAGTATACATAATATTATACAAAAGGTATATACATATTAGCAGGATGACAAGACAGTGTATTTTCAAATTGAACAGACACGTTGGAACATGTACCTACCTAACTACTGCAACTCACGCATCTGACTCACTGCATGACGAATTCAAAAAGTACAAAGATTTTGAAACTGGAAAAACTTGGAATATATACTGGTGTTATTTAAGACTTCAATTATATGTATAGTTATACATACATATGAATAGGCTATCCATCTTGAAATGAATAGACAAGAATATAGTTTTTTGACCAATTTTAAAAACAATGAGGTTCTCATTTAAGATATTTTTCAAAACACTACATACTACATACAATTAGAATCAAGAGATGAAACAATCTAGTCTGTTGATTCTTACTACCATCAATGCCAGTGAGCTTGGATTGATTGAATATAACTTGGACTACACACACCAGGAAAAATAATTACATGCGAAATGAAATAATCCAAAAACACAAAGCCAGTTCCCTGTTTTTTTTGTGGTCATAGTTAGAGAGCTGCAATGTTATTTATAATCAAAAAATGAAATACATAAGAAATAGTTAAGTGTTTTCCCCATGACTTTGCCCAAGTAGCAATCTTAACATAGCATATATATATATAGTATAAAACAAAGTCGCTGCCCACCGCGCCATCTGTATGCTAAAATCTTAATGTGGTTTTCACTAAGACAGAGTGACTTCTGAGGAAGGTTTTTATGTATAGGTACTTATTTAGGTTTTGTGTAAGCGAAGCCTGGGCGGGTGCTAGTATAACACATATATTACTCAATGATATATTTTTTTAATTAAATGAGTACAGACAACCTAACCAAAAAAGATGTACCTAGCTGACATTAGAGAATGTCAACAAAATATTTTTTATATTATTATAAGCAAACAGCATGCAAAAATATTAGTTAATTCAAGACACTAATGACAAAGCCATTCCTTCTCTTCACAACAGAACAACATCAATTAGGACTAACACACATTACAATTTCTGTATATATGTAGTAACTCACCAGTCTCCTGGCCTTGAATGCTGAATACTGTCTCTGTTGAACACCGTCTGTTCCATATGTGATCTGAAATGTATATGCTTTAATGTATTTCCACCTCACAAAAACAAACATAATTTTAGGGCGACAATGAGGTGTCCATTGGATACTAAAAAAAACAATGTTTCTGTAATTTCAAGGATATTTTGCAGAATATTGATCCCATTGAACCATAAATTTAGCTACTTGTAATTTCTTAAGAAAAATAAATTCTTGTTTTTAAATAATTTCATTTGTTTTATGTTAAAAAAAATACTAAAGATTTATTTTTACTGCATGCAAAAATAAATAAATATCACACATATTTGTAACTATTTACCTTCTGAGGAACAATTTAGAAATAAATCTTCTGGTATTAGAAGAGCATGTACAGTGTTGCAGAAATCAAAAATGTATATTTTTTCTGAACAGTGGTAAATTACACACTCCTGCTTTATTAGAGCCTAAACCGAATCATTTTATATTCTTGTTTTCTACACACAAAATAGAATATGAAAAAAAACTGAACAAAATCCTAAATGTGATCACAGTACTCGGAGTTCATAATTCGCGCCAATTGGTGAATGACATGGACCGGTTTTCGATCGGAATTCACAAGTACGAGATAACCTTGTACTCTGTTTACGCCGTAGTAACGAACGTACAAAAGGGCAAAAACCGACTTTATTCCTTGTGATATAAGACTGATAAGACGATCATCTGTTCACATCTGTTATAGTAGGTACCTATATGCCTACACTTTTTAGGCTAAGCATATTGCTACTACACCTACAACACACACGATACAGGAAGACAATAATTATCACCAGCACTTACTAGCATATAAACATAAGCGTATTAGATAACAGAACTATCAACAAAAAACACACTTGATCACATTTTACAATTTTCAATAACACCAACACAAGCAAAACATACCTGAAGAGCATGTCGCAGTTTCCATTAATTCAACCAACGTTTGATCTGACTGAACAGATTGAATTGGTTTGAGCTAAATATACTACTCCTTTGGACTTGTTAAAACTCGTTTGAGGAAACTCTCCACACAAAATACAACATCAATGACGTCGTCGCTCGTCGCCGTTGGTAGTTTAGTTGCTTGCTACAGAAGCTTGTTTTATTCGTTCACCATCACTATGACGTATGTGTGTCAAATAATCGCTCCAATGGGAACCAAGTTTAGCCACCGGAATAGTAACATCAACCAATCACATTACCAGCTTTCAAACGTCAAATAATTTTTATCACATGTGACAATTGTGAACAACGGAACGGACGGATGCGTCGTCGTGGGAAAAAGCTAAGGGCGTTTTTTTAAAGTTTTACATGACATGGATTAAAAGCTTTTCAGCTTTGAACTTCATGGTGTTCGAGACAAACTTAAAATTTAAATGTACAAGGTAAAATTTGGTGTGTTGTGTTGTTACATTGAATTAAACTAAGCTGTTTTATTGAAAGCATTAATTCAAATGTCCAAATAAATCAGTTACAAAATGAAGCTTTCCTGTCTCTTATGCTCATCTAGTTAATATTTCTAAAAAAAATATTGCTGCAAAATATCACCTGTTGACTCTTGATTCCCGCCAAACCTCTCGAATAGAAAAGAATGAAGTATGATTACTTATGTACTCTGTACCTACCACACCACTTGACATTGGCGGAATAGCTGTATATAAGCTCGTCGCCATTAACTTAAAGAAGAAGAAGAAGATTTCACACTAATATTAAAAAATGCGAAAGTTGTGTGTGTTGTACCTCTTCACGTCTCAACAGCACAGATTACTGTAATAGTAGCAAGCTACTCAACAGCTGAATGGATTTATATGAATGTAGAAATTAAAAACCGTGGTAGCTTACAAGCTGGATTAACATAAGAGGAACTTTAATTGCTGAAAATTGAGTGCTTCTCGAGGGATCGAAAAAAATACTCCGCAACAGCTGAACGGATTCGAATAATATTTGGAATGGAAGTATTTATTAGAGCGAACGAAGTGGCAGGCACAGCTAATATTAATTTTATATAACGAGTAAACGAAAGCCCAGCTAGAGCCAGGGTTCAATCAATTGATCATTCCCTCCTACCCAAGTTTATTTAACTAAGGTTAAAAAGTAGAATATTTATCAAAAATCTATTCAAAATCAGACATATCTATGGTTTTTTTTTTTTGGTAATGGTAATGCTAGTGACGTGTGTATTGAAATTGTATGCTGGCAATTTTCTAGATTTCCTTTTCCTTGTGGCATGGTGTCGGCTTGAGGTGAGTGTGTAAATTGTGTAGATTAAATTTGGAATTTGTGCTTAGAATTAGGTAAGATCGTTATAATATTGTGCGTGAGTCTAACTTAATACGCTATTTGCGTTATTGAGTAATATTTGAAGTTTAAAATGTTGTGATTTACAAACACGTGTATTCCTTCGCTTCGCATACTGTCATCGGAGTGGTTTTGTGGAAAGATTAACGTTACAGCTAAGTAACACCGTAATTATACCTTCTGAACGAGTTATTATATGAAGCAACGTTCAAAGATTTTCCCGAGTGTGTACCAGAAAGAGCGCAAACAAAATCAAAACATCAAAGAGGTTATGTTACGTTACATGTTCTAATTCTCTTGATCGACTGATAATTTTGTTGTAGTTGCCGAATAGCAACCACAATGCCGCAGAACGAATACATTGAACGTCATCAAAAGCTTTACGGTAGGAGGCTCGATTATGAGGAGCGAAAGCGTAAGCGTGAAGCGCGAGAGCCCCACAAACGGGCTGAGAAGGCGCGCAAACTGCGAGGTATCAAGGCCAAAATCTTTAACAAGGAGCGCCGTAATGAAAAGATTCAAATGAAAAAGAAGATCAAAGCACATGAGGAGAAAAATGTTAAACAAAACACCGAAAAGGTGGCCGAGGGTGCGGTGCCTGTGTATCTACTCGACAGAGATGTCCAATCCCGGGCTAAAGTACTATCCAACATGATCAAACAGAAACGTAAGGAGAAGGCGGGAAAATGGGATGTTCCAATACCGAAAGTCCGGGCACAGGCTGATGCTGAAGTATTCAAGGTCTTGAAGTCCGGTAAATCGAAGAGGAAGGCATGGAAACGTATGGTAACAAAGGTCACATTTGTAGGGGAGAACTTTACAAGAAAACCACCCAAGTTTGAGAGGTTTATCAGACCTATGGCATTACGTTTCAAGAAAGCTCATGTAACTCACCCGGAACTGAGAGCCACTTTCTGCCTACCCATCATTGGAGTCAAGAAGAATCCCAGCTCGCAGATGTATACCAGCTTGGGGGTGATCACAAAGGGTACTGTCATAGAAATCAACATTTCAGAACTTGGTCTGGTGACGCAAGCTGGTAAAGTAGTCTGGGGGAAGTACGCACAAGTCACGAATAACCCTGAAAATGATGGCTGCATTAATGCTGTGTTGTTAGTCTAATTATTGTACCTCTATGTGATAATGATAATAAATTGTTATAAAATAAACAACATATATTATTTTACCCAATTGTATGATCATGATTCATTATTTTAATGTTTAAAATTCATTGAAGCTTTAATTGTCTAGGAACTATGACTGTTCCGATGTCGAAACATTACCTTCTTGACAGTTAAATTGCAAATATCAATACTGTTGTACGGAGTGTGATTTTAATAGTTTATTTGAATAGTTTTTGTTGACAAACTTAACAAACACTACATAAACTTAAATTAAAATTTTTAGTTTTTAATTTAAGTTTATGTAGTTTTTGTACTTACAATAAACTGATAATTTATTATTAAAAAAAAGAAAAAGGAACATTAGTTTATGCCGAAATTAAAACAGTTCCAGATTTAAAAAAACATGACATTAATTTTTCATTGAACATGCACACAATGATTTGTATTTCAGGCGTATAGGTAGCACCTAAGACATTTAATTGGACGGTCCTGTTGGATGTTATGAAAGTTCATCTATATAGTGTCAAGTTGCTTATATTATGCTACTATAGCAAACTAGGGGTGCGTCACTAGCTCATTAACTAATGAGTGTATAACAAAATTCACATCTGTCAATATTGGTTCTGTGACAACTGACAATGCTTCAACATTCATAGTTGTTGTCATAAGTAGATTAGTGCATTTTTCACTTACCATTCTGCATTGTTGGATCAGTCCGGCAATCAGGTCTAAATATATAAGTAAAAACTAGATTATTTTATGTTTATTTTCGACTATTCGGTGCCGACTATAGTTTAAGACTGCTATAAATAAATGAAGCTATAGAATAGATATTGAAAACAAAGATATATAAACAGTAGTTTTTCTCCCGCGACTTCCGCACCATTAGCAATACAATAACATAGTTTCTCGGTGATACCACAACATTCTACAGGTGAATGAATTTCACAGTATTTTATTCAATACAAACAAGAGTATGTACAAATCTTTTCTCGTTTTAATATAAGTACCGAAAGTATAGATTATTAATTATAATCAATTATGTTTACTTGACGTTATGACCTTGACCTTGCTATTAAAAGTTCATATTTCCAGGATATGTGATTCATAAAGCACTGAATTGTCACCAGGTCCTTCATCATGCAGATCTTCGTAAAGACCCTTACGGGCAAGACCATCACCCTTGAGGTTGAGCCCTCGGATACTATCGAGAATGTCAAAGCCAAGATTCAGGATAAGGAGGGAATCCCTCCTGATCAGCAGAGGTGGGTTTCATTGCTTACCACCATTTGTATCTATTATGAGGAGAGCTGGTCTAGTGGTTAGTATACCTGACTGCTACGCTAGGTCGCGGGCTCGATTCCCGCCGTGGCAAACATTTATGTGACAAACATGTTTGCCTTGCGTCTATATGTATTATACGTAAGTATTTACAACAACAAAAAAGCATATTAGTATTGTATCAGCTGCTAGTTCCCATAGTACAAGCTGGTCGATGTTTGTCTAGGTTGATCTTCGCTGGCAAGCAGTTGGAGGACGGACGCACGCTCTCCGACTACAACATCCAGAAGGAGTCCACCTTGCACTTGGTGCTGCGCCTGCGCGGTGGCGCCAAGAAGCGCAAGAAGAAGAATTACTCCACACCCAAGAAAATTAAGCACAAAAAGAAGAAGGTCAAACTAGCCGTGCTTAGGTTCTACAAGGTACGATCAACAATTATATTTTTATTATTTTACCATTCAGGTGGCAAACAAGCATACGCCTGATGGTAAACCGTTACCGTAGCCTATGGACGCTTGCAACACCATGGGTATTACTCGCGCGTTGCAGACCCTGCGGAAATCTCCTCACACCCTTTTTCAAGAACCCCATGCTGTACTCCGTTAGAGAAACCGTAGTGCAGAGTTCTTTCCAGAATTTGATTGTCCTCCGGAGGAAGTCCTTCGCTAAAACTCTTGCATCTCGCTGGAATGATGGTTTAGGCTAACTGACTAGATACGGTCTTGACATAATTAAAAACTAAAATATTAGCTATTAATTTTCATTCACATTTTATGGAAAAAAAATCCTGCTAAAGTACTGGACTCGAGTCAACGGCTTCATCTCTAACACGTCCCGACATGTCTTGTGAATATGAACAGGAAAACGCTGAACCGAATGCGATGGTATCTTTTGAAAGGCAAAATAAAACGAAAGGGCGGCCCTTTCAATAATGTTTACCGACGGGTTACGAGCAGCGGGAATGCACTCTTGTTTATTTCTATTCAGACAGGACCGGCGTAGGCTCATAACGTCGGTGGTTTAATTTACAACCTCATACATTTATATACTAATATTATAAATGCGAAAATAACTCTGTATTTTGTTAACTTTTCACGACTAAACGGTTCGTAATGAAATTTGGCAATGAGATTGATTATAACCTGGAAAGGACTTGTAATGCATAAACGAATGCTAGTCTGTCGGCATTGTAGATTCGCGAAATTTCTAGAATGGTGTAGGCGTGGACTGAGTTACTAATAGACGCAGGTACCATGTGCCCTAGAAAGTGATGGAGATAGTTATCAATATGTGCGTAAAGTGCTGACACACGAGTCACTTCTCCAGCTTAGCTGAACCAAAAATAGGTTAAGTGTAGGTGTTTAATTTTAGGTTTTTGTCATCCGTCGCCAAATTAGAACTACAGAACCCTAAATAATTCTAAAACCCCACACTTTACAAGTTTAATTAATTCATGTTGTGAGCCAAGCTTTGAAACAGGTTGTAACTTGAATGCAGTAAAACAAATGTCCGATGTTAGTCAAATAAAAGTTAGTCATGGGAATGACACGCTTTGTAGGTTGGAGTTAATAAAAAATGAGTCACTTCCATTGCATTCTAACTAACTACTGTTGTAAAAAACGCGTATTTTACTACTCGCACAATGGTTCTTCAACATACGGTTGGCAATAACTGATGCCCTGGAATCACAGGTTTCAATACGACGTATTTCCCTTTTAAAAATTCTGAATTACTTTTTTTTTTCGAGGTTTTGCGGCTTCTTCTCAGGTGACTTTCGAACTGGCGGAAAAGTAGAACTGAATAAACAATTTAGATTTCCTTTATTCCGTAACCTGGTATGGAAATTATACAAAGTTGTAATTCAAAATCGTTACGTTTGTTGTTGAATCGTTGAAGTTGACGTGGCTGTCGGAAAAGCATGTACATAGTTGATCGGTAAAGCAATAAACTAAGCTGTCGTATTATTTTCTCCGTAGGTGGACGAGAATGGTAAGATCCACCGTCTGCGGCGAGAGTGCAGCAGCGAGCAGTGCGGCGCGGGAGTGTTCATGGCAGTCATGGAGGACAGACACTACTGCGGCAAGTGCCACAGCACCATGGTCTTCAAAGACGATGATAAATAGACTAACACTACGCCCTAGCTCGTAAGCCCGCTCGGGACTGCTGTGTATGATGGATTTAATAAATCTTGACACAGTGTCCGAGTTTCCAACATTTGTTTTATTCTGACTCCTTTTCGGGGTTACCTTGCTAACATTTGAATCGTCACCTCGATGCATCGTTTCAACAGGATTCGAGTAAGGAACAGGTAAGGTTTTGTAAGATAAATTTTACTTTCTAATAAAAATACATTAAAAAATGGTTTGAATGTGATACTTCTAAAACATACTTTCGACAGAAAACTAACTTCCATGGTAAAAGTACCAACGCAGCATGAATCTGATTGGATAATGCTATTAATACAGGGCAAGCAAACCGCCAGCCTGCTGGTAAGTGGTTACCGTACCCTATGGACGCATGCAATAAGGGTATCACTAACGCGTTGACAACATTATCTTGGAGGAATCTGCTTCATGATTTAGCTTCACTGTGCACGTAAGTATCCATTTATACAATTTGATGCGGAATAAATACCTATATTAAAAAAATGCGTTTTATTTGTGTTAATAAAATACATGCAAACACTTCAGAATTAGAATATTTATTCAATACTGAGAATCCATTTGATTATTTTTTAGCATCGTACTCTCTCGACTACCTTACATGGAATTTGTGCATCTCTTTCTGGCAAGATGGCTTCTCTCTCTGTACAATTCTGGAAACTGCAATGAAACAGGATTCCTCCCTATCAGTATTTTTTTTGCGAACATAATATATTTTTGCATATCATTCGTATATTTTTTAAAGATACTATAAATGCCTTTATACATTTACCTAGCTTAGTTTATACATGATTTACAACAAGTATGGAAACAACACACTACATTCTAGGAAACAATACAGTTATCTACGTAAAAACATGCTTCACCAACTTATATCACAAGGTTTACCATACATGAGCTATATATCTATGACGATTAGATTCAACATCACCATCCACATTCAAGAGTACTGGGAGTAAACCTGTTCCAAATATGTGTATAGCTGATTAGCACTGCAGCTTGTAATAAAACTGATACAGGTTCAAGTGCGCTATGTACTTCACGTAATTAAATAACACACACTTAGCATCTACGATGACGTTAATTTTAATGGGAATTAAAGACTGGTTGCTAAAAATATTGGATATACGCAAGCGATCAGAATGTCACAAGCCCATTAAGTAAAATTCAACCTTGTTTTACTGCATTACTTTTTATTTAGCTAATTTAGACGTTCATAAGTACCTTATAGCCCTAAACTGAATAAATTGTTTTGATATTGAAATAAACTACATATGGACACCATGGCTTTAATAATGTGATCGAAGTAGCGATTATTTTACCCTTTTTAGATTTGTTCGTACTCTCAGGTCGAACAAGGTTAATTCATTCCTATAATAATATTACTCTTTTTATTATTCACTAACTAGCTAAGAAGACTCGACTCCAAGTTCATTAAACTTATCGCATGTATGACATTTGCATACTCTATATTAATTACCAAGCACATTAACTTACGTAAACGAAAAATAAAAATAAACGCGTAATTATCGATATATATTTATAAGTTATTTAATACAATGAAATAAAACTATTACAAAATGATATTCATTACTAAAATAAACTCCTAGAGCACCGTAAAGCTAACTAAATACGTTCACTAAGAGATCAAAACCCTACAACTGATTCACATAGTTACGGGAACCGACATCCATATGTTTCATTATTACGTACATTACAACTACATTTCATTATTTATACAATACTTTTCAAACAACATTAGTTACAATATGTTTTTCAGTTAAATTCATCTGTGGGAAACAACATTTTTAGTAGAGATATTTTTATTTTTAGACTGCCTAAAACGATACACGCTTATGTCTTTAAAATTGATAGAGGCATATTATTTTTTCTTGAAATATCTTGTACTATGCCTATACAATAGAGTTATTGTAACTTCAAAGCAAGGTCGGATCCAGCGATCAAGTAAGGGGGGTCATAATATTATAGTCCAAGGCTAGTCAGAACAGGCTCCGATTCGATTACTATAAAATAAATCGAATTACAAATACATTTATACATTTACATCAAAATAATTTAAATTAATGTAAATTTTCTTTTATTTTCTATAGATTTCTTCCACTCGAATGAGTAGACCCAGCCCGCTTGAAACCCGCTGAACCCCCTTGGCTCAAAGAATACAATAGCAATACATATAAGTATAAAAATAAATTGTCGATAGTGTTCAATTGAGTTCATCATTACTAGACACAAACTTGTAGCGTTTCGGACTAGATCGGCCTATATTCTACATTACTATCTAATAAATAAAACGACATTGTATGCATCTGTCTAAATTTAGTTTGGATTAGAGGCCTATTATTTATATATTTATTACTGCATAACATATAGATATATGAAACTTACCCAACTATATCTTACTTAACTTATAACACATGAAAATGCAAATTGAACCTTATATCGAGCGGTTACAATCCTTTTTGGTACTGCTGTTAAATTCCGCATACATACATATATGTACCTAAAATAAAATTTACGAAAAACTAAGTTTTTCAATAAAATTAAACCAAAATCAGGATAACAGGCAAGTACGTATTTTAGATGTGGTTTTTTAAACGTGTCTATAGTTCAGACGGGTTTATATTAAAAAACAATTGGTACCTACCGATCTTGACGGAATATGGGATTTAAATGTCATGTGTAACACAATGCTTAAAACAGAGATTTCATTGGAAAGTTATAAAGCTTAGTGCATCGGAGGAAAGGAAGTTATTTTGCAAATCAAATCATGTTTCACTTAGGAATAAATAAATATTCAGTAGACAGTTGTAGTAGCTCTACCAAAAGCCAAACTAGAGCAACGCTTAGCGTTCGTACGTCATAACAAAACTCACTAAAAGATTATTAAAATTAATTGTATCTAAACGTTTTATCACAGTGCGGGGCTCTGAGAGGTTTTCACACGAATGATTTGTCATTGGCAATGGAGAATTTAGTGAAAATCCTTCATGTTTAGTTATAAAGTCATTGGCAATGGAGAATTTAGTGAAAATCCTTCATGTTTAGTTATAAACCTTTGCAAATAATGGAATCGATGTTTACTTGAATCGTGTCCGGGAATGTTTTCCAATCTGGAGTATGTGGCGACAGGCAATTTATCAACAAGTGAAAACCTCAATCAGATGTTTTAGGATAAATATAAATACATAATTTTTATAGCGTTTGGATAACTTTGTTCTAAAAATAAGCCCACTGAACATTTTAAAATAATTTTTTTTTGGTAAATTGTCTTTTAAACATTTTGTCTTCTATTCTTTGTAAGGCAAAGCCTATATAAATGTGTTTCTTCAGTAAAAAGTAAATATTTCTAAAAATAATAATAATGTTTGAACATGATCACATAGCGTCATTCAAATATGCCAAATTAAGCAAAACTTGTACTATGGAATACCAGACAACCGGTAGAATCCTCTATTTACTTACACACGGCAAACACAAATGATCAGATAAACCAATTGCCACGGTCAGAATAGAATCTGCGACATCCACCGTAGCAGTCAGATCAACTAACCGCTAGACTATGTTGTCAAATAGTAGGGATAGATGAGGACGTATGATTTAGAAATCAGATCAATGGTGATATCTTCTTCTTTAAGTTTATGGCGACAAGCTTTTAATACAGCTATTCCGCCAATGTCACGTGGTAGGCAGAGTACATAACCACAATCAAATAGGATTCTTTTTGACATTGAATTTAAACCGCTTGTCACAAGTTTTTTAACATTTGAATTTAAGTCGCTTGTCACAAGTTTTAATTTAAGCCGCTTGTCAAAAGTTTTTAGACATGAATTTAAACCGCTTTTCCCAAGTTTTTGACCTTATCAAAACCACTTGTCACAAGTGTTTAGACACACAAACTGACCAGTATCCATCGTTTATCTTCACCTACCACTAATAAACGTCCACTACGTTTAGTACTTATGTACTCTGTGCCTACCACACCACGTGACATTGGCGGAATAGCTGTATATAAGCTCGTCGCCATTAACTTAAACGAAGAAGAAGAAATTTAAGCAGCTTGTCACAAGTTAAAGAATCAAAGTTATCCAAGCGCAGTAAGTGAGAGGTAGACAATATCAAGTAGCGGGTGGCCTCTCACAGTTCAGTCCGCTGCTCGGCCTCTTGTTGCGCCTTCTCTAGCGACGGTTTTATCGTCTCCAACAGCTTGGTGAGCGCTTTCTCCGTCTGTTCACAACAGTAGCTTATAATACAGCTAGTGTTGGGATATGTTGTACCACCTTATAATATGGGGTACACACAGGGCCGGATTTAGGGGAAGAAAGACTTCGGAAATAAATTAAATTAAGACTAGTAAACAACTTTTCCTTTGATATTTTTTTCGCGTTCTACTTTGCCTACTGTAATTTGTACAAAGATGGCTAAATAAAAAGAAATCATCAATCTTATCGATCTATAGTTTGTAACATTTGGATGTTTACACAATAAATATATTTCTATAGTTGGAAAATAATTAGGGACCACTACTTTGTTGCCCCGAGGCCTCCAGACCTCTAAATCAATGCGTACAGAAAACGCTGGCGAGCCGTGTGATCTACGCTAAATGAAGAATTATATTCAGAGCAGCACAGATGTGTAGATGTCGCGTAGTTTTTTAAAGCAAATTTAATTTTAAAAAAAGATATAGATCAATTTGCCAAAGTACTCATTGATCAGGTACAGAGTACCTAGTGCACCTACTTTTCTTGGAGGTGGCGGACATGTATGAAGAGATCGATGCATGTAGAAGATGCAAAAAAGATGTGCAAGACCCCGTGAGGGAGAGACCTGACGTGATGATTATGTACCTTTGTATGTACGAATTTTGGGAAATGGTTGTATATTAGTGTGTGTGTACCTGTGCGAGGTGTGTGACGGCGCGCGCGAGGGCGGAGCGCCAGGCCTCCAGCTGGCGCTGCTGGCGCGCGGCCTGCTGCTGCAGCGCCCGCGACCACTCCGCACTGTCCGCGTTGAACCCGCTAGACTTCAACCTGCACACACAAAAAGAGTATTCAGTTCAGGATCTATGTGTAGTACGACTGTGTAGTCCCCGCCCTGGGGGTTGTCCGTGTGTGTGTGTGTGTGTACCTGTTTTGCAAGTCGTCGACGTCGAGCGTGGGTGCGTGTGCGCAGTAGAGGCGGCAGCAGAGCAGCGCGTTGACCGCCAGCAGCAGCAGCAGCGCCCCTCGCAGCCAGCGCCGCGGGGACCCCGCGCGGACGGGGCCCCCCGCCCCGCGCGCGCCCCCCGCCCCGCGCGCCCCCAGCAGCACGCGCGCCGGCGCCAGCGACAACGGCTCCACCGACGATGCTACACACATTCATTTTATTACAATCACTACCAACATAGACAATCTATAATATAAAAATGAATAGCTGAATGTGTTGCTAAGCGCAAATCTCGAGAGCTGCTGAACCGATTTTTTTTTTTATATTATTTGAAACACGAGGATGGTTCTTACGGAGAAAAAATTGCCTGAAATAGTCTTAAAAACGGGTAGACAAGCTATTTAATAAATGTCTACCCGTACGCAACCGGGACGGGCCATAGGGACATAGGCTATCTTGGAAAGCTAAATTATTATAATAAAAAAAAAGAAAGAAATTATATATATAGTATACCAGCTGCCCGCCCCGGCTTCGCACGGGTGGACAAAATATTTGATAAATGTCTATATGCTCCGAAACTACTGGACCGATTTCAGAAATTCTTTTTTTAATTTAGAGGGATGAAAATTGATGTCAGATTCTCGAACGTACCCAATATGAACACAAAATTTCATAAGAATCGGTCAAGCCGTTTCGGAGGAGTTTAACTAGAAACACGGCGACACGAGAATCTGTATATATAAAGCTGACTGACTGACTGACAAATCAACGCACAGCCTAAACGGCTGGGGTTACAGACTTGAAATTTTGACAGTACGTACCTTTTATGACGTATGCATCCACTAAGGAAGGATTTTTGGAAATTCCATCTCTAAGGGGGTAAAATAGGGGTTGAAAGTTTGTATGAAAATCCGTCGTCTTTGAAGTTAAACGCATAAAAATTGATATTTCGAGTTTCAGTTAAAAATAAATAAACACGTATTTCAGGATTTTTTGGAAAATCTACCCCTAAGGGGGTAAAATAGGGGATGAAAGTTTTGTATGATAATCCGTCATTTTTGAAGATAAATGCATGAATATTCGTTTTTGGCCTTTCGATTAAAAATAAATAAATACGTATTTCAGGGTTTTTGGAAATTCCATCCCAAAGGGGGTTAAATAGGAGTTGAAAATTTGTAAGAAAATTCGTCGTTTTTTAAGTTGAGCGCATAAAAATTGGTATTTGGCCTTTCAGGTAAATACAAATAAATACGTATTTCAGGATTTTTGGAAATTCCACCCCTAAGGCGGTTAAATAGGGGTTGAAAGTTTGTATGAAAATCCGTCGTTTTTGAAGTTGAGCGCATGGAAATTGGTTTTCGGCCTAACGATTAAAAATAAATAAATACGTATATCAGGATTTTTCGAAATTCCACTTCTAAGGGGGTTAAATAGTGGATGATAATTTTGTATGAAAATCCGTCATTTTGTAAGCGCATAAAAATTGATATTTGGCCTTTTGGTTAAAAATAAGTAAACAAGTTTTCAGGATTTTTGGAAATAATAATAATGCTTGGACATTATCACACAGCGCCATCTGGCCCCAAACTAAGCAAAGCTTGTACTATGGGAACCAGCAGCTGATGAATACTTATATACTTTTTTTTTTGTAAATACATACTTATCATACATACCAAACACCCAAACGCAAGGCAAACATATTTTGTCACATAAATGTTTGCCCTGGCGGGAATCGAACCCGCAACATTCTAGCGTAGCAGTCAGGTATACTAACTACTAGACCAGCGGTCTCGTCAAATTCCACCCCTAAGGCGGTTAAATTGGGGTTGAAAGTTTGTATGAAAATCCGTCGTTTTTTATGTCGAGCGCACGAAAATTGGTATTTGGCATTTCAATTAAAAATAAATAAAAACGTATTTCAGGATTTTTGGGAATTCCTCCCCCGAAGGGGGTAAAATAGGAGTTGAAAGTTTGTTTGAAAATCCGTCATTTTTTAAGTTAAGAGCATAAAAATTGGTATTTGGCCTTTCAGTTAAAAATAAATAAATATGTATTTCAAGATTTTTGGAAATTCCATCCCTACGGGGGTAAAATAGGGGATGAAATTTTTGTATGAAAATCCGTCAGTTTTAAGATTAACGCATGACAACTGGTATTTGATCTTTCAGTCGAAAATAAATAAATACGTATGTGAGGATTTGTGGAAATTCCATCCCTAAGGGGGTAAAATAGGGGATGAAAGTTTGTATGAAAATCCTACATTTTTTAAGATAAATCCATACAAATAGGTAGCAGTGGGCATAAGCTATTATTTACAATTTCAGATATTGACTTCTTTACCACGCGTGCGAAGCCGCGGGCAAAAGCTAGTGTAATATATAGTGTTACCGGGTAGCCGGCGATGCCTGCGCGCCTTGCGCACGGGCACGGCCCTTTCGGCCTCGGCCGCCAGCTTCCCCTCCAGCAGCCGCGCGAACTCCTCGATGGCGCCCATCGTGTTCTTCTCTAGGAACGCTGCAACCAAAATCAAAAGTCATTTATTCAGTTTAGGACCTAATAAGGCACTTATGAAGGTCTAAATTACCACCGATTCGGAAAAAAAACACAATACCCCTTATTACATCTCCTTCAGAGCATACGGCCCACCTGATGGTAAGCAGTCACCGTAGCCTATAGTCACTAGCAAAACCACTCACACTAGCAAGATCACTAACGAGTTGCCAACCATGTTGTTGATGAGAACTTACTGTGCTAGCAGCATTCATTACTACTAGCCCAGCGTATCCTCGTGGAGCACTGGCAACCTGGTATTGCTAGCGACTATAGGCTACGGAGATTGCTTACCATCAGGTAGGCCGCATGCTTGTGTGCTAGTGGTATAAAAAAATCTTACCGCAGAAACACAACACTACATCAAGTAGTGTTATTTCACTGCGGTCTTATGTAAGGTGGAAGTACAGCCCCCCGTCGGGCGGCTCCAATTTGAATGGGAAAACCCACGGGAGGTTCGATCCCAATTACATGAAAAAAAAGGCAGAGCACTCAGTTTCTTGTCGGTTCTTCTCAGGTGACCTATCCCGAACCGGTGGTAATTTAGACCTTCATAAGTGGCTTATTAGGGCCTAAACTGAATAAATGATTTGTTTTTTTTTGGTTTCCGTTCCTTAAAAGGAACCCTTATAGGATCACTTTGTTGTCCGTCTGTCTGTCTGTCAAGATTTTTTATCTCGAGAACGCGTGAAGTTATCAAATTTAAATTTTATGAAATACCCGGAAGTATCGTCTCTTTCGGCTGAAAAATAATCAAACCTATAAGTCAATATGAAGAAAAGATGTGACCGTTTACGTCGCAAAATTTCGCATATTTTGCGATTTCGCAAACCTATAGGGTACTTTCCGTTGACCTAGAACCATGAAATTTGACAGGAAGCAGTTTCTTATAGCACAAGTAGAGAGAAAAATCTGAAAACCGTAAATAAGTAGTTTTTTTTTAAATACGAATTTACTAAAAATATTCCAGTTTCGCGCTGTTGAGAGTCGCCGACGAATAATGACCTCAGTGGAAGTTCGCCTACCTACAAGTGTGTACGGAACCCTCGGTGCGCAAGTCCGACTCGCACATGGCCGGTTTTTTTTAAATTGTGCGTGTCTCACGTACCTTTGACCATGGGCCACATGGACTTCTTGTACTTGACGTGCGCGTGCAGCTCGAGCAGCGTGTGCGTGTCGGAGAGCCGCGCCAGGCAGTAGTGCACCACCACGCTGAAGTACTCCGCGTACGGGATGCCCGAGTTGTCGCTCGTGCAGTTGATCGAGTACAGGCAGCCGGGCTTCGAGCACTTGTTCATTATCTGGCACACGACACGACACAACACTATGACAATATCGCTCTCATAAACATTATATATATATATATACAAGTTTGATGTCAAAAAAGAGAACACTGAAACTGAAAAAAAAAAGTTTATAAAGTAACTAGCCTCTGTCCAAGTTGAGGTTAGAATCTCAGAGGAACCAAAAATTTTCCCAGGATAAAAAGTATCCTATGTGTTAATCCAGGCTGTAAACTATCTGTGTTCCAAATTTCATCCAAATCCGTTGAGTAGTTTTTGCGTGAAAGAGTAACAAACATCCATCCATACTCACAAACTTTCGCATTTATAATATTAGTATTATTTTAATGTAACAATCATGATATAAGTAAATGGCAGTAATCATATAGGTCATATCATATTTTGCATGAATGTTAAACATAATGTATTTCATGCTCTAGGTAGGCACATAAGGTGACTGGGGCACCCCTGTATAACGCGTGTGTGTGTGTGTGTGTGCGTGCGTGCGTGCGTGCGTGCGTGCGTGCGTGTGTGTGTGTGTGTGTGTGCGTGCGTGCGTGCGTGCGTGTGTGTGTGTGTGTGTGTGCGTGCGTGTGTGTGTGTGTGTGTGTGCGTGTGTGTGTGTTACCTGTGTCTCTGTGACCTGCACCTCCTTGGGCCCGATGGGCCCGGAGGCGAGTCCAAGCGTGTAGCTGATCTGGCGACACTTCAGCGCGCCTTGCGGCTGCCAGGGAGCCTGCATATATATTAACACGATTTTATTACGTGTCTGTATGACATATGTACAATGACGAGCAATATAAAAACTTGCCATCCCTTTCTCATGTGCGGGGCTAAATAAGGATGGCAATGTTTTTAGACCTTAGTTAAGTTTAGTAATGTTGAACAACAGAATTGGCAGCTATATAATATATTAATATTATAGTTGAGATGATTAGTGTATTCGGTGACCTGCACGTAGTCTGTGGCGGTGCGTGCGGCGAGCAGCTCGAGGTTGAACTTGGAGTTGGTGAAGATCATGGTGAAGAGCTGGTCGATGTTGAAGGGGAACTCCTGCCGCAGCAGCAGCTTGCCCTCGTGCGCCTCCGAGCACTTCTCCACCTCGCCGCCGCTGCCACGAAACACACGTATCATATCATAGTATATATACCAAAAAAAAACTGCCAAAAACGTGACTTTTTTATATATATTCTAGTGATCGTGTATTTTTATTATATCAAGTTGAAGTGGCCCAGGGATGTCACCGTCCCCAACCCCGCCCCCCACGTGTGTGATAAGTAAATAATTATATTTAAATTGTGACATACTAAAAAATGTTATTATGGGGATGCTTGGACTTTGTAGATCTAATCTCTGTGTTTAGAAGGTAGGAAGTGTAGACTAGTGATTATTATCTGAAGACAAAAATCTTCATAGTCCTTAACTTAGTTTTATTATTTTTACATTATTAACTGTAAATGGTTTTTTTTTATTGTGTCGTGTGTGAGTGGAAAATAAAACATTATATCTTTCTTTACATACTTGTTGGGTTTGTCCGGCTCGCTGTCACTGGAGTCGGACATGTCTGTGGGCAGCGTGTCTCCCGGCTCCTCGCTGTACTCCACATCACCGTTCGTCACTGACCATCGAATACACACATAAATATAATATCTATTGTTAGTATAATACAAATTGTTATATAATGATTGTTAAATGCAAAAAAAGACAGAGCACTGAGTTTCTTGCCGGTTCTTCTCAGGTGGCTTTTTTTCCGAACCGGTGGTAATTTAGACCTTCATAAGTGCCTTATTAGGGCCTAAACTGAATAAATGATTTTTGATTTTGATTGTGCAAACATCACAATGTTATGTTACAAACAAGTGTTGGAGCACTCTTTTAAGTTTCATTAGACAACTGTTACAGAGTACTCCGCTCTTCCTTATCTAAGTTACACTATCATATTAGAAAATAACTTTGTATTAAGTATCTAACATTTTATTTATTATTTTAGATTATCTGGCATAATACTTAAATCATTACGGGTGTGTGATATCACTTTACCAAAACAGACCCCAAAGGACATCATCCATGTTTCATAGATTTGGTCGGTCTGAAAGTGCCGGTCAATGCATTTTCTTTGTATATTCTGTTTAAAGTTTATCCGTCTAAGCATTTATTACTATGGCACCAAAGTTGGTCATTACAGTACATTTCATTTGTTTTGATTATTAAGGATTTATATTTTCAACAATAAATTTTAAAAAACTGATTTTCGAACTCAAATAAAATCGAGGACAAAGGTCCTACAGCTTTGGTGTCGTAGCAATACATATTTGTTCAGACGGGCAAGCTCTAACAGAATATACAAAAAAAAATGTTGGCCGGTCTTTTCAGATTTGGACCAAAACGGATGATGTCCTTTAACAATTTGACAACCCTGGTAAATCATATAGGCTACGTCGACCGTACCATCGGGCCGTACGCTTGCTTGCCGATTTCCTTGTATAAAACAGAATGATTGCAAGTACCTGGCACAGCCGGTGTTGCTATCTCGAAGCCTTCCACATAATCGTCGCTAAATATTCCAAACATCACATTAAATTTCATGTCCTCGTCCATTTTAATACATTTTCAATAACTTTACTGAAATTTTTATTTTATTTAACTTTGATATCATAGAACAAATCTGCCTATACCTTTAACGATGGTTATACTCCACTGTTATACATAAATCTCTTTCTTTTGCTATTAACACCTAACTTAAGCGGGTTTTCAATAACTTAATTTATATTTTTTATTTAACATTCATATATATATAACGGCGGGTATGTATGAAGAGATTGATGAATGTAGAAGGAGCAAATGAGGTGTAGTCAAGAGTGAAATGACTCTATACTCTCTGCCTACCCCGTGAGGGCCTTGGCGATACGATATGTATGTTTGGTTTGCCCATGTACCGACTTACATACACAATCACAAATTATCTACTAAATAAAAATATGTCGGGTTTTCCTTCCTGACGCTATAACTCCAGAACGCACGAACCGATTTCCACGGTTTTGCATTCGTTGGAAAGGTCTCGGGCTCCGTGAGGTTTATAGCAAAGAAAATTCAGGAAAAAATGCGAAGCCGGGGCGGGCCGCTGGTTTAAATTAAATATAAAAACTCGCGACAAGAAACCGCGAACTCTGCAGAAAAATCACATCGTTTAATGTTTTAGACACAATTGTTTTTGTTTTTAATTCCATAGAACACTAATGGCAATATATTTTTTTGCAACTTATCCATTTATGTTTCAACAATGCGACCACAAAACTAAATATAGAGAAATGTCACTTTAAATATTATATTTTGTCTCCAGTTGGGGAACTGTTACCAGTACGAGTCAAAGCTACCTTATGCGGCTGTTGTCAAACCGCCCGCTTGTAAACATAGTTGCTATCATAAGATAAGGCACACACTTACTTATTATTCAATGAGAACCACGAGTACTGTTCAGTAGGGTTTTTTATTTTTTTAAGCTATTGCATAGCTTTTATCGCGGGCCTTGAGCTTGGGGACCGATACCAGAAATTCCGTAACAAAAAAAACCTAACACCGCCCACTCCGACCGGCACAGCGGTGATACTTCTTAGTTCCATCTATCGATAAATACCAGAACTTTTAATGACTTTTTGAAATATCACGCTTGTCTCTATAGTTCAGCAACCCGCCTTTAGGTGGCATTGGTTGTATTGGTAAACTACCGTAATCAGCTGTTTGCGAGAAAGTATATAGGTATATAAAAAATACTGCATTAATAAAATAAATAAATAATTATAATTGCATAAGTTGATAAAAAAATGCTATGCAATAGCTTTACCGCGGCAGTCTCTGAGTGCCACACCTAATTTTTCCTATAATGGCATTCACATCTTCTTCCTCTCATCTTGCCAGTGAGACGTATTTGGCCAATTACGACAATATATTTATGTATCACGCAGGGTAAATGTTCGGTGTTAAATTTACTTATGTACTCTGTGCCTACCACACCACGTGGCATTGGCGGTATAGCTGTATTAAGAGCTCGTCGCCATTAACTTGAAGAAGAAGAAGAATTTAGAAATTTGTCAATTTTGAATTTAATGCAGGACACCTTCCGAATTTAAAATTTTAAATCGTGTAAAGAAATAAATTTCATTAAATAAAATTCAGTAGGGTCCTAAACATTAAAGGTAATAGCACACACCAAATCCCTATTATTATATGAAACCCCACAAGTGGTAATTTAGACCATAATAAGGGCCTCATTAGGGCGTAAACTGAATAAAGGATTTTTAAAATTATGATTTAAAGTAAAAATTACAAAGCTGTAATTAAAATATTAACAAAATCTATTGTTGACAAAGGGGAGCAACGTTAAGATAGCAAAATAAAAAAAAGGGGAAAGACAGCTATACTATATTATAAAGAGGAAAGATTTGTATTTTTGTGTGTGTGTATGTTTGTATTGAATAGGCTCCGAAACTACTTGACCGATTTCAAAAATTCTTTCACCGTTAGAAAGCTACATTATCACCGAGTAATATAGGCTAAATATTATATTGATACGCGGGCGAAGTCGTGGGGAAACCGCTTGTATGCTATATTTTGTCATTAAACAAACGCAGACAAAGTCGCGGGTAACAGCTAGTCATCTATGTCCTAACATATTTTCAAGGTCAAAGTATCGATAGTCCCACTAACGCATCGCTAACTACAAGGGTTTCTCAAGTTTCCTACGGTACCCTAAAAATCAGCAGTAATTTGGTACAGGACGTGTAATATGATAGCATTAACAAGGGATACGTTATTCAGTGTACTATGAAGTCGTAAAACAATAGCCGCGCTACTTGGGTATGTACCTTTATATCATCACGAGAAGTCACTCACGGGGTAGGCAGAGAGTATAGAGCGCCAGTCTTGACTTGCGCACCTCATTTACTTCTTCTACATTCATCATCTTTTCATACACGCCTGTCGGTTGCTAGCACGCTACCATTCAAAAGTTCATATCATCACAATACATGGCAAAATTGTTGAGACTTAAGTGCCATTCTTTCTTCTGTTTGTGAAACTTTTATTTTTATTTTTGTTGAGTAGCGAATAACGAGCCTTAGTGTTTTCAATAAAAGAAGTTTTGTTAACACGATAATATTAGCTCCATCTGTATGTATGTATCACAAATTCTGTTAGTAATTTTCACCAACTTCAAGAAGTCAGTGCCGGTAGCAGGAACATTGTCGACAACGTATTCGAAAACGTAACTCGCGAAATATCAAAATTGTCATACTAATTTTTAGTTCCACTTTTCACCGCCGCAGCGCTGTTCATTTTTTAATATTAGGTCCTTACATATGAAATTGGCGTTTTGTATGGGAGGAACAAAAAGTCGAATATTTTTTAATATAATATATTTAATTAATCAAAGTATGAACCATTATTTTCTATGCACTTTTGCCATCTCATAGGTAGTTCATTGATCCCTTTACTAAAAAAACCAGTCGGACGGGAATCAATAAAATCTTTGAAGACGATTTGGACTGCCCCATCGGAGTTGAATTTTTTCCCTTGCAAGAAGTTATCCAAATTTCGAAAAAAATGGTAATCTGTTGGAGCAAGGTCCGGGGAGTACGGAGGATGTCTTAGACTTTCCAATTGGAGCTCTTCTAATTTAGTAGCCGTCTGTAGCGCAGTGTGTGGTCTAGCGTTGTCGTGAAGCAGCAGTGGCGTGGAGCGATTGACCAGCCTAGGTTGTTTAGCCGCTAGCTTTTCCATCATGGTTTGCAATTCCTGACAATAGACATCAGCCGTAATAGTCTGGCCAGATTTGAAAAAACTGTAATGAACAATACCGGCACTAGTCCACCAAACGCTTACAAGTAACTTTTTTGGGGTTAATTTTCGCTTGGGGCAGGATTTGGCTGGCTGGCCAGGATCTAACCATTGCGCTGAGCGCTTTCGATTATCGTAAAGAACCCCTTTTTCATCACAGGTAATGATTCGGTTTAAAATACCTTCATTATTGTGCCGGTTTAGTAATGTAACGCAGCAGTCGACGCGCGTTTGCCGGTTTGTTTCAGTCAATTCGTGAGGTACCCACCTTTCAAGCTTTTTAATCTTCCCAATTTGCTTCAAGTGAATTAAAACAGTTTTATCACTAACATTGCAGCCTGCAGCTAACTCGGACGTGGTTTGCGATGGATCCGCTTCCACAATAGCCTTCAACTCTTCATTATCAACTTGAGTCTCAGGCCGTCCACGGGGCTTGTTCTGCAGGTCGAAATTTCCAGAACGAAAACGTTGGAACCAAAAACGAACTGTGTTTTCTTTTGCAACACGACCGCCATACACATCATTCACCCTTCGAGTTGTTTCCGCAGCACTAGTGCCACGGCGGAACTCGTACTCGTAAACAATGCGATATTTAAGGTTTTCCATTTTGTAAAATGAGTGACGCAAACAGAAAAAAACAGAAGAAAAAAAACAAATGAATGACGATCATCGAAGCACAAATACATGAGTCTATAGCTGTACAAATTTGAATTTGGAATTCCTTACCAAAGAGGAGAAATTCGTGATTAAAGTGGCCAGTACGAAAAACGCCAATTTCATATGTAAGGACCTAATACAAAAATAGTCGAAGGCGATACGTAAACGTTATCGCAATTATTCATGCTTGCGCTACTGATCACTTTCAGAATTTGCACACCCTATGCCTTGCCGAGGTCCGAGCCCCGGTATGGGGCGCCCTTAACTGTGTCGCTAACGGCATAAAACGGAAACGACACCCAAAGTTCGTAGACCCACGTAACTGTTGGAAGCCATCAGAATACAACTCCGCATGTAAAATCGGAGGCCACTCAAAAAAGAGTGGTATCAGTGCCGATAGCAGGAACACTGTCGACAACGTATTCGAAAACGTAATTTGCAAAATGTCAAAATTGTCATACTAATTTTTAGTTCCACTTTTCAGCGCGGTTCATTTTCCAATACAAAAATAGTCGAAAGCGCTACGAAAACGTTGTCGACAATGTTCCTGCTATCGGCGCCGATTTGACTGGCGTTTAAGAATTCGACCATTAACATTATGTCTGGCTGGCGACTGCCTTTGTTCGGCCAAATAGTGACAGTTCCTGGAACGCACGCAACGTGAGACAACACAAATAAAAAGTGTACTGACCGAGTGGTGGCGAGCTGTCCCTCGCGTGCGGGACTCCCCCGTGTTCGCGCTCGTCCCGGGGTTCCCCGTCGCGCGCGTCCATGCACGAGTAGATCAACTCCTGCAACACACGCACACTACACTATACGAACACGGGGGCTACGGGGAAACACCGGCTTCTTACCACAAACTACAATATTTACACTTATACAATAAGTATTTGTTTGGTAAAAAATAGTACCGTAATCATCAGATCACAATTCATAATAGATCATTAAGTTAATGTTGTCTCGATAAGTACCAGATCTAAAGAATATGTACAAAGTTTAATTTAATTCAGTCTTAAGGCGGGTGCACGGGTCATTCTCGATTTTTTTGGGTGAACGGGATACGAAAACCGTGGCTGTTGTTAATCACAGATACTAAGGTGATAAAGACGAAAGTCTTTAATCAGTGTGTGTTACCAGTGATGACATACGGAACAGAAACGTGGTCGCTCACTATGGGCCTCATAAGAAAGCTCAGAGTCACTCAACGAGCTATGGAGAGGGCTATGCTGGGTGTTTCTCTGCGAGATCAAATCAGAAATGAGGAGATTCGCAGAAGAACTAAAGATACCGACATAGCTCAGCGGATTAGCCAGTTGAAGTGGCAATGGGCAGGGCACATAGCTCGTAGAACGGATGGCCGATGGGGCCGTAAAGTTCTAGAGTGGAGACCACGCACTGGAAAATGCAGCGTCGGACGGCCCCCACTAGATGGACCGATGACCTGATTAAGGTCGCTGGCAAGCGTTGGATGCGGGCCGCATTGAATCGGTCTGCGTGGAAATCTATGGGGGAGGCCTTTGTTCAGCAGTGGACGTCTATATAGGCTGATGATGATGAAGGTGATAAATGCAATAGTTTTGATATTTCTTGTTTCTGGACATACAGACGAACACAGAACATCCTCCTGTTTTGAAGGGTTGTAAAGGATATTATTGAAACTTGACTCACACCGAGTTAACGCGTTAAGAAACACACAAACCATATCGAGCACCAAATTACCATATAAAGTTATACATATATGTTTATGTACTTACTTTTTTCCTGAACTTCATCCCTATTCTTACCATATCGGTCGAGTGTGGTTTGAGACAAATACAAAACGTAGACGTAACTACAAGAGTTAACTTTAATAATAACGAGTGTCACACACACTTCTGTTCATATTTATGGAACGAGCCTCTTATTAACGACAATCACAGCTTTAATAAAAAATAATAATTTTAACTCTATTTAATTTGATTTGGGAACAAAAATATGAAATTTGAAAGGTATGTATTGTTCGTATCTTATCTTTTTTTATACCACTAAGATGGCACACAAGCATACGGCCCACCTGATGGTAAGCAGTCACCGTAGCCTATAGCCGCTAGCAATACCAGAGGTATCACTAATGAGTGGCAACCCTGTTGTTGATGAGGAGTCACTGTGCTAGCAGAATTACTACAAGCGCAGCGTATCCTCGTGGAGCACTGGCAAACCTATTTACCGCAGAAACACAACACTACATCAAAGTAGTGTTATTTCACTGCGGTCTTCTGTAGGAGGTACAGTCCCCAGTCAGGCGGCTCCAACTATGGGAAACCTAAGGGAGATTCCAATTCGCCCTACTTTTCTTTTTTACATCATGGTGTAATTAATCACTGTACCTAAGCTTAGAAAAACTCATTGGTATAGGCCGGGGTTTGAATCTGGGCCCATCAGATGACAGGCTGTTGCTTCAACCACAAGGCCACCGCGGCTTAAGATTCGACTATCACAATGATCACTAATTTCACACATAACCGTAAGCATTTAACGATAAATAATATTTAAATGATTAAAAAAAAAACACTAAACTAATAGTATCTATTGTTTTCGTAAAACTGTTGCTTTGAATATGACTTTAACTTGCAAGTAAAAGTTACGTCAAGTAGCTTGAACACACGTTAGTGAACAGTTGAAACTTGAAAGATCTTATATGTTTGAGTTTAATGCGTTATCAGAGCTGTCGATAGCGTATCAATGGATACCGACTAGGTACCGATAACAAGGAATGTGAGTCATCTAGCTGAACTAATGGAATCTCCGCTAGATTCCACGCATACGCACTAATAACTATATACTTATATGTATTGACGAGACCGTTGGTCTAGTGGTTAGAATACGTGACTGCTATGCTAAGGGTAGCGGGTTCGATTCCCGCCAGGCTGAAAATGTATGCGCCAAATATGTTGCCTTGCGTTTGGGTGATTGATATGCATCGTATATGTATGAATAATATAAGTATAATATAAATATTATATCAGCTGCTGGTTCCCATAGTACAAGCTTTGATTAGTTTGGGGCCAAATGGCGCTGTGTGATAATGTCCAAGCATTATTATTATATTAAAATAATAATAGAATGTTAATTACACGGACAAACCGCTAAACTAATTTGACAGTAATAAAAAGTCTGGCTTCCCCTTTCTCATGTGCGGCGTTAAATAAGGATGGCAATAGAATACAAAATATATTATAATTTGCTTTGTCCGCTTAATGTGTCCGATTAATGACATTAAGCGGACAAAGCAAATTATAATATATTTTGTATTCTATAAATATGAATTTCCGCAAAGTAAAACCTGAATCAATTCAAGGATGGCAATACTTTAAGTCCTGTCAAATAAGCTTGGTTTAATGATTTCGTACAACAGAACCTACACACGGACAACACAATCTAGTCCCAAGTAAGCTAAGTAACGCTTGCACTATGAGAACGAAACCACTTATAGATACTTATATATAGCATATCCGGGCCCAGGATAAAGTTTTCTGTACGTACGCCATTTTGTAATACGCTGGATGACGTTTTTTTTAAAACATACATAACAAACACCCAGACGCAATACCGGCGTTAGGGCCACTGACGCCCCGGGCAAGAATATTGTGGCGCCCTATCAGGAAATCATTAGGTATCGAGTGTAAAATATTGGTGGTAATTTAGACCTTCATAAGTGCCTTAACTGAATAAATGTTTTTTTGATTGCTGAACAAATGTGAAAGTATACTAAGAATTCCTCATTCCTTTATCGTTACGCAGGGCCAACAACACGGACTTAGAATATTTGTAGCTCCTCTTTTTTTACTCTTCAGCACCCCCCCCTCCCCCCAAAATATTCGCCCCGGGCCGTCGCCCCACCCTCCCCCCTAGCGCCGGCTCTGGACACAAGGCAAACACGAATGTTTTACCCGACGGGAATAGCACCCGCGACCGTTAGTACAGGTGTCAGATACACTAACCACAAGCCCATAGGAGTGAGTTAGTAGATTAAACACGGTAAAAGTATAAAAGTCACCTCAGAAGCGGCTGCCAGCACAGGCGTCTCGTCCACCAGGTCCCGGGAGTAGCCCTCGTCCTCGGAATTGAAGCCCAACTCCTCGCCGTAGCAGCTGTGCACCTGAACAACACATCCACTGAACATAAGGACTAGCGGCCGAATACTGTAACAACATTCAACATTTGAAAGCCCACGTTACTGTGTGAACCGTCGGTCAAATACAATTTAGCATGTTAAGTTGGATGCCACTTAAAATGTATGTGGCATCAGATTTAAATGGCGTTTCTATACCACTAAGGTGGCAAACAGGCTGATGGTAAGCGGTTACCGCAGCCTACGGACGCTTGCAACACCAGGGGTATCACTTGCACGTTGCCGACCCAACAGAATTCTGTTCACAACCTTCTTGAACACTCTAATATTACCTATGTAAAACTGCTGCGTTTCTTATCGGATTCTTCTCTGCACAAACAATTTCACTAAGAATCCGGCGGTAGACAATGACATATTTTTTTAACACTAATCAAATAAATATCGTCGAATCCTTAGTACCACTTACGTGTACCACGTCCCATGGCACATGACAGACTGTTCACAATATCGTCGAATCCTTAGTACCACTTACGTGTATGTATGTCAATCAATTTCCATGCTATCCTGAGAGCTACTAAGCATCTACCGATCACCGGAGTTACTACCTACATGCTAATTTATAGGCATCTAGCTTAAGCCCGCGAACTGGCCCGTGTTGATCAGTTTTGTATACACCTGACTTACTGCTACGATATTTTAAGCAATTTTTACAATTTCAAGCGTTATATACTTGTCTATGTGTTAATATTATTTTTTAGTGTTATCAATTGTTTTGATATATTATTTTGAGAAATAGGTATCCATGTTAAGTTAGTATTTGAAATGTAAACTTTATGTAATTCTTTTGGGTTTTAAAAGAGTAATTGCTGAGTTTCTTGCCGGATTCTTCTCAGCAAAACCGACCTTCCGAATCCGGTGGTAGATCCTGACGATTTGAAAGTGCTTGCCTGTAAAGTGTAGTCAAATAAAGATCTTTTTGAATTTGATAGGGGTCGCGGATTCGATTCCCGCCGAGGAAAACATTTATATGATCAATATATGTGTTTGCCCTGCGTCTGGGTGTTTGTTAATTTTGTTGTATATTATAATAATATATTTAGAAAAAAAGTATGTAAGTACTAGCGACCCACCCCGGCTTCGCCCGGGTAGTAATTTAATCAAAACTGGCGACTGTTTCGGTGATTTTTTTAATGTAATCTATTTAGTTTAGTATATCTAGTATTGTCTGGAAGAGATCACATCTTGTGATACGGCCGCCAATTGTACCGATTTGTTATGTATTTTATGTTCCTCAGTTATTGATATTGGTGTAAACTAAAGAGTAAACTATCTATCTGACGAGACCGCTGGTCTAGTGGTTAGTATACCTGACTGCTTCGCTAGAGGTCGTGGGTTCGATTCCCGCTGGGGCTAACATTTATGTGACAAATATGTTTGCCTTGCGTCTGGGTGTTTGGTATGTATTATAAGTACGTATTTACAAAAATAAAAGTAAAAAAGTATTATATCAACTGCTGGTTCCCATAGTACAAGCTTTGCTTAGTTTGGGGCCAGATGGCGCTGTGTGATAATGTCCAAGCATTATTATTATATCTATCTAGTATACTGGTCTTAGTGTGATAATAAAGCCTAAAGCCTTCCTCGATAAAATGACTATCCAACACAAAAATAATTTTCCAATTCCAACCAGTACGTAGTTCCTGAGATTAGCGCGTTCAACAAAACAAACAAACTCTTCAGGTTTATAATATTAAGTTTAGATTCTATCAGCTACTGGTTCCCATAGTACACGCTTTGCTTAGTTTGGGGCCAGATGGCGCTGTGTGATAATGTCCAAGCATTATTATTATATCTATCTAGTATACTGGTCTTAGTGTGATAATAAAGCCTAAAGCCTTCCTCGATAAAATGACTATCCAACACAAAAATAATTTTCCAATTCCAACCAGTACGTAGTTCCTGAGATTAGCGCGTTCAACAAAACAAACAAACTCTTCAGGTTTATAATATTAAGTTTAGATTCTATCAGCTACTGGTTCCCATAGTACACGCTTTGCTTAGTTTGGGGCCAGATGGCGCTGTGTGATAATGTCCAAGCATTATTATTATATCTATCTAGTATACTGGTCTTAGTGTGATAATAAAGCCTAAAGCCTTCCTCGATAAAATGACTATCCAACACAAAAATAATTTTCCAATTCCAACCAGTACGTAGTTCCTGAGATTAGCGCGTTCAACAAAACAAACAAACTCTTCAGGTTTATAATATTAAGTTTAGATTCTATCAGCTACTGGTTCCCATAGTACACGCTTTGCTTAGTTTGGGGCCAGATGGCGCTGTGTGATAATGTCCAAACATTATTGATAATATTATTTATTGCGATGCATTAGTTTCGTGTCTAACAAAGGTATCCATTTTGATTCCTACATCAGAGTGACAGCATTATTATAATATTAGAATTTGTAATACGTTGAACAAACAACCATTTAGAACCAGGTCGTATATCTAATATTTTTCACTTTCATGTTTCAAATTAAGTTCGTGTCACACCTGACCGAATAGAAGCGGGGCCTGACGGACTAAAGCTTAAGAGATAACAGTATCCTCGGCAAGAATATTTTGTTACAAATTGTTATATCATGATAGTTGTATGAAAAAGAAAAGACAGAGCACTGAGTTTCTTGCCGGTTCTTCTCAGGTGGCTTTTTTTTTTTCCGAACCGGTGGTAATTTAGACCTTCATAAGTGCCTTACTAGGGCCTAAACTGAATAAATGTTTTTTTGATTATGGTTTTATTTTTCGACTGCATATTGGAAAACGTTACTCTCAAAATGTCAAAATTTTCATCAAAATGTTTAGTTCCACTTATCGGCGGCGCAGCGCTATTTGTTTTCCTATACAATATTACTCGAAAGCGATACGAATACATAGTCAGAAGTTGTCCTTGCTAAGGCAACTGATCGTACAATTTTATAAAGCGAGACCGGTTTACAGCGAAATAGCACTCTCATAGAAAGAGACAGTCGTGAAGCAAGAATATCTTCTTCTTTAGTTATACGTTTAAAATTAGCATTCGTAATTTCGGACAGACGCATAGGTGTGGTGAGCGCTTTATTGCTCAGCCGACACTTGGATATGCGCATTTATATGACGCGTGAGAGGCGACAAATATTATAAGTTATACGGTCTCGTTGGCCTCTTGTATGTATTACGGGCAACTGTGAATATTTGAAAACCTAGAAACTAGGTATCTATATAACTGTTTGATTAAACTGTTTATTAACTAATTTTGTACGTACGCGGGAAGTTAATGAAAATTTCATGTTTTCCAAATTAAAAGTAGCTTTATCGTATAGCATCAGCTTTCTGCAAATGAAAGTTCCGTTAAGATCGGTGCAGCCGTTTCTGAGATTACCCTAAATAACACTTTACTTAAGCTTAAAAAACCTCATTGGTACAGGCCGTGGTTTCAATCTGGGTCCATCAGATGACAAGCCGTTGCTTCAATCACAAGGCCATTACGCCCTACCTCTCTTTGAAAAAGAAATGCAAGTAGTGAGTGGTACTGTAACGCTTTGCTTCAAGTGCCTGGCCGGATATAATAAATTAGGAAAAATATTATTTTAAAAAATAAGAATGGTATTAGACACAGGAAGGAGAGTTGATATGACTCCTGTAATGAAAAAAAATTTTTTATTTAAAATTATTAATGGTGTTCAGAGCGATATGGCGTATCATTCGGCGCCACAGTACAATGCACTTTGCGGAAAAATGCCAGTGTCCCACAACGTGTGTTGTGTACCGTGGATAAATAAGATTGTCTCATAAAGTTCAATAGATGGTCTAAACAAAATACTTCAACAGGTGCAAATCAAGAGCGCGCGCGAGCGATGCGTTTTGTTACGTTTCGGACACACCACCAATAAACGAGCAGGATTCAATAATCTTTATATATAAAAATGAATCCCTATTTCCCTTGGTCACGGCATCACGCGTGAACGGCTGGACCGATTACGCTAATTCTTTTTATTTGTGTTTATTATCAGGAGAGGTTCTTATAAAAAAAAACGGAAACTTTTAATTTCGCGATAAACTAAAGGTCCTTTTCGCTATGGTGTATTTGTCATATGAATTCATAGCTAAGACAGGACATCGCCTGTCGGGTCAGCTAGTAATAAAAAAATGCATTTCTGGTGTTCCCTCAATATTTCCAGATTTGTAAATGTACCGTGGGCACAAAAAGATTTGCGGAACACATATTGCAATATGGTGTACTCACCCACTGCCAGATCTCGTGGCTGGTCATGGGCTGGTCCATGAGCGCGTTCTGCCAGACGCGGAACAGCATTAGGTAGGACTTGTCGCGCCCGGAGAACGACGTCAGGAAGTGCTTCTCCCCCTCCGTGCACACCAGGATCGCGTTCGGGATCACCTGCGCGCGACACGCATCACTATTTACACATATTTTTTTATTCCAATAAGGTCGCACACCAAAAGGCAAAAGAAGTGTAGGAAGGCAGAAAAAAAGATGGGCTGATGACATAATAAACAAGGCAGGAAAGAACTGGATGCTCACAGCAGAGAACAGGGAAGGTGGAAAAGGATGGAGGAGGCTTGTACCCTAGTTTAAAGTGTCCCCCACTTAACAAAAGAAAATAGAAAATTTTGAATCTAGAATCATATTTAAAGAAAATTATTAAGTAGATAAATAAAGCTATTATAATAATAATAATAAAGGTGTCACACAAGCATACGGCCCACCTGATGGTAAGCAGTCACCGTAGCCTATAGCCGCTAGCAATACCAGGGGTATCACTAACGGGTTGCCAACCATGTTGTTGATTCTGTGTTTTTGATGTTGTTGACTCACTGTGCTAGCAGCATTACTACTAGCCCAGCGTATCCTCGTGGAGCACTGGCAACCTTACTTACCGCAGAAACACAACACTACATCAAGTAGTGTTATTTCCCTGCGGTCTTCTGTAAGGCGGAGGTACAGTCCCCAGTCGGGCGGCTCCAATTTAAATTGGAAAACCCACGGGAAATCTCAAATCGCCCTACATACATAGACTGCTAAAATCATAACCCTTCCGCTTTGCCGTAGTCGGGTAAAAAGTAGTTGTTAAGTTTTCTGGGGGCCCGTGCCCCTTATGGTACAGACGTCACTAGGTACCAATGCTGTTTTCTCCTTGGTGATGGCGGTGACATCCTTCCACCGCAGCGACATGGAGGTCTCCCAGCCGAAGATGCTCGCGTAGAAGCACAGGTAGTTCTGGGAGGCGTACAGCCGCCCGTGGGCCAGGATGTCCTTCTGGAGTGCGCACGAGTAGTCTGCAACGAAATCACAACTCAAACTCATTTTTTTTTACTAGTCTTTACAAAGTTTTTTATTGGCAAACAAGCATACGACCCGCCTAATTGTTAGCGGTCACCGTAACCTATTGACGAGGGTAATACTCGCGCGTTGCCACTGCGCACTATTTTCGTTACTTTTGTACTAAACCAGCAGCCCTAGCAAGAATAACTTTCGACTCCGTATTCGTAGGTATCGCCTTCGACTATTTTTGTACGGGAAAATAAACAGCGCTGCGCCGGCGAAAAGTGGAACTAAAAAAAAAAAAAAAAACAATTCGTATAACTATACTGGTAGCAAGAACATCTTTCGGCGACGTATTCGAAACGTAACTCTGCAGTTAAAATACGAATTTTTAGTTCCACTTTTCACCCGCGCAGCGCTGTTCGTTTTCCCATTCAAAAATAGTCAAAGGCGATACGAATACGTAGGGCTGCTGACCTTTATATATTGTTAGGTCAGTGCTGATGTGATGTGTTGAAGTTGTTAAAAGGTTAACACAAACCAATAATTTAATAACTATTAACACATTAACAATCTGGTGATGTCTTCTCTAAGATACATTTCTCCGTTTTATATTTTAAAGTCAGACTATAAATTTTCCACTGACCAGTCTCCATCGTTTATCTTCATCTACCACTAATAAACGTCCACTACGTTTAGTACTCTGTGCCTACCACACCACGTGACATTGGCGGAATAGCTGTATTACAAGCTCGTCGCCATTAACTTAAAGAAGAAGAATAATTAAAAATAATGTTTTTTTGAATCTCCTCTCTGGTCGCTCTGTTGTGTCATTGCAGTCTCTGTTGTTTTGTTTTGGTGTGAAATATACTATTACTATTGAAATCCCTGCGCTTTGTCCATATTCCAATAGAAGTCACATACATACCCACTATGAGCCGCTCATCGTCTGGTAGATCTTTGAAGAGCCTCTTGAAGTCATCAGACTTGCTCTTGTATGTGGGGTACAGCGAGTTGTACCAGCTTTTCTTCTTGGTGCGCGCACTGCCGTCCGCGGCCCGCAGCGGGTTGGGGGTGGATGCCTACTCGTAAAAAAAAAACAATTATACATACGTACAAAGATCAACAAAGGCCGTGGTGGCCTTGTGGTTGAAGCAACGGCCTGTTATCTGATGGGCCCAGGTTCAAACCCCGGCCTGTACCAATGAGCTTTTCTAAGCTTAAGTAAAGTGATTAATCACACCATAAAGAGAGAGGTAGGGCGAATGTGGATCTACCGTGGGTTCTAATTTAAATTGGAGCCGCCCCACTGGGGATTGTACAGAAGACCGCAGTCAAATAATATGTGTTTCTGTAGTGAGTAAGGTTACAAGTGCTCCACGAGGATACGCTACGCTATTTTTAATGATGCTAGCACAGTGAGTCCTCATCCAGTCTCTCAGTGAGTCCAGGGTTGGCAACCCGTTAGTGATAACCCTGGTATTGCTAACGGCTGTAGGCTACGGTGACTGCTTACCATCAGGTGGGCCGTATGCTTGTGTGCCAGCTTAATGGTATAAAAAAAGAATTCTTTTACTTCTTCTTCATTCATCAATCTCATACACGCCGGTTCCCAGTACTCATTACCTTTTTGATCTGGAATGTTAGAGCTTAGCGGCATATCATTTTCAGAAACAGATACGGCATCTGTACCGGGGCGTTGAGCGCCACTGACGCCCCGGGCAGTAATATTCTGGCGCCCATTTAAGGTAATCATTAACTAGATTTTTTTAAACGTATAAATTTGAGCACGTTATAAGAATGTAATCTTTCCTTTAGCGTTACCCGGTTCCAACGAGACGGACGTAGAAAGCTGGAGCTTTGGAGCTCATCTTATTTTTGTTTTTTAGGGTTCTGTACCTTAAAAGGAAAAAAGGAACCCTTATAGGACCAGTTTGCTGTCCGTCTGTGAGTCTGACTGTCGGAGCCCTAAGCCCGTCGCCCTATCACGCTCCCCCCTAACGCCGGCAATGACGATACCAAATGAAACTAATTGGCAATCCGTGGATTTGACCACATCATCCATTCATCCACCATCAATCCATCTTTACATGTAACCTTGTTGTTGTCCTGTTTGAGTGCGGCCGCGCCGAGCACGGTGACCGCCTCCCCGCTGGACGCGGAGCCCGAGTCGCCGGCCGCGTGCTGCGGCACGTGCAGCGACGAGTCGCTCGTCTGCGACAACTGAGACACACAATAACGTCACAAAACATGGTAAGAGGTTACCGTAGCCCATGGACGCCATACATATAGTCTGCCATGTGTTATAAAATAATAAATATGACAGTTTGTGTTAATTTTCGCGAAAATGTCTAGTCGTATAATCTACCATATGTAACCTCCGAAATGGCTGGACCGATTTGAAAGAGACTTTCACTGGTAGATAGCAAATTTTACTGGGCGTAACATAGGCTACTTTAACTTTTTCCCGGGGGAAAATGCTTAATTCCTACGCAAATATTGCTAATTGCTAAGCGGGCGAAGTCGCAGGGATAAAGCTAGTGTAACATAAGACTTTCATTTCACTGAAAGGTCATTTTATATTTTGGACTTTAGCTTGTCTCCAAAGCGTCGAACTGACGTCACAAATAGTGTTTCATTGTTGTTGTCCAGGCGCCCTCTTTACTTGCGGTGAGTCAGATCAGTGCAACAGTTAGGAAACGCGACCTTGTGCTCCACGCTCCGGCGCACGCGCACAGTATCTCGCGTGCGCTTCACCAAATAGAACGAGATTTTAATAGATAATCGTGTCGATTCCGTAGCGCCGGCAAGAATAATTTGCGACCACGTATTCGAAAACGGAACTCGCGAAATGTCAAAACTTTCATACAAATGTTTAGTTCCGCTTTTCGCCGGCGTAGCGCATTTTCCCATACAATAATAGCCAGAAATTATTCTTGCCAGGGCTACTTTACAGGGTTAAAGAAGGATAGCAATACTTTAAGTCCTGCCAAATTATTTTAGTTTAATGATTTTGTACAATTATCAAAAATAGAATTAGCACCAATTTATTAAAAAAAAATGTACATACGTATTAAATATATAGACTTGTTATAAAAACTACAGTGAATCGCCGATTTGCGCTGACATATCAAATTAATCAAAGATAAATATTCTTAATTTACTTCGAACGAACATATTACCCAGACTGAGCATATTTTTACAATCTATGGGGGGTCATGAGCCCCCTGCCCTTGGCTGGGCGTATCCATTCAATTAGCGGAAGTCATAACTCGTGTCGATAGAAGACAAACGAGAAAATGATATTGATATTTGATTTAGATTGTTTAGACGTGTATAAATGAAATAATATTTCTTTGTAACTACATTTATTTTATTGTAATCTATATTAGAGCCTGTCTTGACTAGATCCCAACTATATTCCCCCCTGACTTGAAACCTGGATTCGCCCATGGCTATAAAGGTTTTTTTTATACCACTAAGGTGGCAAACAAGCATACGACCCGCCTGATGGTAAGCGGTTACGTTGCGCGTCGTCGACCCTTCTGCCCTCACCACATCATAACCTATGAGTCTTTCCCAGGGTCCCCTGGCCTTACCTTATCATTATCTATGACATCTGCCCCCGCATCTGGTATCCTGAGGGAAGGAGACGGTGATCTGGAGACACTCCTGAAACGAACAAAATACTCATATTAATAAAACTTTTTTTTTTTTTTCTTACTTTTTTTTTAGGTTCTTTGAGTCGCTTTGTGACTATGTCAGAACCGTAACATATTACAAATTTATTGAGGCTACACTATATCCGAGACCATATTAAATAGCATCCTAGTCACCTCACTCAATGGTTCGGATAATACAATATGAATGACTCCAATATTTTTTAAATCCACACCATATTGGCTGCTCATACGTAATCTCATCGAATGACTCCGAACACATTCCACCAGAAGATGACGGATATCTTCTACGACTCCGCACGTCTCACAGTTCGGGGAGTCCACTTTTTTCATCAGATGGTTAAATTTGTTTAGCGGAATGTGTCCAGATCGCAGTCGATGGGCAACTACAATTAAATCCCTCGTAAGTTTACTATTCAAAAACCAGGGTACACGAGGGGGTGCATTCTGTATGATTCTGTACCAAATTCCTTTCGAGTATGAGTGTTCTATAAATTTCTCCTTCCATTTTTCAAAAATTTTGTACCTATATTTGCTTAAAATCTCAGTATATTCCGGTATGATATAAGTTTCTGCACCTACTGAAATAGCTGCCTTAGCCAAGACATCCACCTCCTCGTTACCCCGAACTCCTACATGTGAAGGAACCCATTGCAACCTCAGATCCATGCCACTTTTAGAGAGGAGCGACATCTTATTTACAATTGCATATGCTACCGAAGCACCTCGTGTACCCGAGGCGCATCGAGCAATATGTTTCAGGGCACTTCGGCTGTCGGTGAGGATTACCACTCTCTTTGATTCCAAAGTCGCCACATACGACAGGGCCTCTGAAATTGCAAAGAGCTCCACTGACATAATGGAATTACATTCCGAAACTATTTTATATTCTTCCTTCACATTACGACTGGGATCGTAAAAGGCTGCACCAGCACAGTTATCCATTTTTGACCCGTCCGTAAATATTTTGTGCCAGTTTTCATATTTGACTTCAAGCATCGATGAAGTATTATGCTTAAGAGTACTATTATCAACTTGACTCTTAGCCTGATCAATTCCTTCAATTGTAGTCTCAATCAAGTCATTGTTTATATCTGATACCCAAGTTTGCAATGAAAACATATTTAGAGGGTTATTTGCTATTAAAGTTTCCTTACAAGTGTCTTTAAATATTGAAATTAGTTGTGGTATTTTCCTCCTCTGCCAGTAATTGGACTCACATAGATCTTTTAACTGTTTAAATAAACTAATGGTCATATTTTGAGACACCGACTGCGCTTTCAGACAATATTTTGAGGCAAGATATTGGCGCCGTAATTGCAATGGCTCTATACATAATTCACATTCCATGACATGGATGGATGTGGATCTAATAAAACCACCTATAACCCGCATAGCCGCGTTCTGGACCCTATCAAGTTTGGATAAATGTGTTTTTGCAGCTGTATCGTACAGAAAACAAGCAAAATCTATCCTGCTACGAATTAAAGCGATATACAATCGGCGCAAATGTATTGGGTGCATACCCCAAGATGCTCCAGCTAATATTTTTAGTAAACATAAAGTTTTCGCAGTTTTGTCGTGAGTTTCATTTATGTGTTTATTCCATAATAATGATTTATCCAACCAAACACCTAAGTATTTGACCTTGGACACTGATGCTAAATAACTATTGTTAACTATCAATTTAACATTATCCACTTTTCTTCCTCTTCTGAAATTACAACATTGTGTTTTTGTAGGAGAAATTTCTAATCCCAGCTTTTCTAATCTATCTGTGACTGAATTCAGAGCGCTTTGAATGCTAGCCTCATTATGACTTGGATCTTTATTTTGCGTATATAAAACAAAATCGTCGGCATACTGCAATATCCAACCTCATTATCCAAACCCTTACATATCTTATGTGTGACGATATTAAATAAAAGGGGAGAGAGTGGATCTCCTTGTGCCAGGCCTCTACATGTCCATCTCATTAAGACCTGCTCTTCAGATTCGTCTTGAATTTTAAAAAATCTGTTGCTTAAAAAATTCCATAAATATTTACATGTTTTAGATCCCATATTTAACCTATCTAACATCACAACAAGTTCGTCAACCAGCACATTATTATAGGCACTTTCAACATCCAGAAAAACTGCTAGTGTAGGAATATTCTTGGAAAACCCTATTTGTATTTGTGTGATGAGACGGACCAAACAATCAATGCATGACTGACACTTCCGAAATCCACTTGTTACTGGGGCAAGAATTTTGTTTTGTTCCACAAACCATTTAATGCGCTTGCAAAGGCATCACGTGAAATATTTTACATAAACAAGATAGTAGTGATATGGGCCGAAATTTTTGCATGAGATTAGGGTCACTATTTGCTTTGGGAATAGGAATGACTTTAATACTACGCCATTGTTCAGGAGTAAATGAATACTTAAAAAAAATATTATATATTTCTAGTAGATACAGTTTGCCTTCCATGGGTAGATTATAGATCATTGAGTAGGTAATATTATCCTCTCCGGGTGCAGTATCTTTCTTTTTTAAACAGTTTTGTAGTTCCTGTATGGAAAATTCCTAATCAAGGAGCGTATTTGTAGAACAATGGTTGAGGAGGCATAACTGAATCAGGAGCCAAACTGCGTAAAAGTTCTTCTTTTTATTGGTTGGGGCCCTTACAAATTCACTGTGCAAACCCTTCTTCCAGCGCATTTTACGCCACATATCTGAGGGATTTGTCATTTTATCTATGGAACCACATAACTGACGCCAATTTTTAGCCTTAGCCTGCCTATGAATTCTTTGCGCTTCAGCAATTTTAGCTTTAAGTTTGTCATGATTAGCTGGAGTAGGGTTGCACCTGAACATTTTTAGGGCTAAACGTCGTTGTGCGATAGCTAATGATATTTCTGGGCACCAATAGGGCTTAGGTTGAAACGATTGTGATGGGTCTGTACAATTTCGATACATTGGAATGCTTTTATCAGCAGCGTCGTTAACTCTATCTATAAAATAATTATAGCTTTGTTGAATATCATTTAGACCACTTCTATCATTGAAACTATCTTTTAAAGTATCTCGATATAGTGACCAATTCGCCAGTTTAAAATTGCTACGTCTTATAAATTTGCGAGAGTCATGATATTGAAGTGCGTACTTTATTAGTAGATGATCACTACCTAGGTTCTCCTGTGTTACCTGCCACTTAACACACACAGCTATATCCGTCGATACAAAAGTAATGTCCGGTGAGGACTCTTGTAAATTACCGTTTACTAACTTAATCCTAGTATGTTCGCCACTATTTACAGATACGAAATTATGTTCTAAAGATGCATCTAGCAACTGTACGCCTCTAGTGTCTGTTTTATATGACCAATTGGAGTGGTGACCATTAAAATCACCCGCTACTATGGTTTTTGCCGAAAAAGTAGAAAATATACTTTCCCAGTCGTCTTGTGAAGTTCTGATGGTGGAAGGGCAATATACAGATACGACATATTCTAAATATTTACAGTTTAAACTCTTGACACATAATAATTCTATACCAGTATTATTAATAACCAATTGAGATATATGTGCTTGAATTGATTTGTGAACTATTATAGCAACTCCTCCATAGGCATCTGTCCTGTCCTTCCTAAAATAATTATAATTTTTAATGCGTAATCTAGTTTCGGGTTCGAGCCATGTTTCACTTACTAAACAAATACCAATTTTTTCTTGACTAAGTAAAAGTTCAAACTCTTGTTTTTTAGGCATCAGGCTTTGCGAGTTCCATTGCGCAATGTTTAAAAATTGCGCAACGGAAGCCGGGCGACCCTCCGCCCTGGTTGCATTATTATCTATAGTGTATCTATCCATCATGAGAACCGAAGAACCCTATTACTTTACTTAGGACATCTTTATTGCTTATTGTCTTAACAACAAAAGGTATAAGTTCCCCAAACAGGAGTTGTAAAACAAGGCAAACCTTGTCCTCAAAGCTCCCTCCCGAGAAAACTATATCTCTTGTCCTGTTAAAAATTCTACTCAAATTGGTTATTGGTCCTTTATTTTTACCACCTACTAATAATTGATCTCCTTCCTCTGCCTGTTTCTCACCAGCTGACGATGTCCACAGTTTGGCGCTACTCACAGTTTTTTTTATTTTGTTTCTTTAGCTTTTTCTTTTTGTTTTCGCTAGTATGCTCGCTTCTTAAACATTCCTCACTGCTTTCCTTTGATTCATTTTCGTTGTCTTTACCAACACCTATGCTATCCGGAATTTGTGCGGTCTTCTGATGAGTAATGACTTTAGATTGTGTTATTTTTGCACCAACGCTCTGGCTATACAGCATGGTTGGTTTGCCCGATGATTTATTATTATTGTTTACATTCTCACCGAAAATATATACAGGAGCTGTGTCTTTCGTGCGTATATCTGGTATCATGTTAAAAGTACTTGCTCTACGCTGGGTGTACTTTATGAGTGCCATTTTATAGGTACAGTTATCTTCACTCATGATGGACCGTATTTCTCTCTCCTTAATGTATACGGGGCATGATTTGTTGAAAGACAAATGTTCTCCCTCACAGTTAATACATCGAAACTTTGTTGTCTCACAGTTTGCATGTCCTTCACCGCATTTTGGACAAATTATTCTTTTTGCAGGGCACGTTCGTGTCAGATGTCCTTATTTCCAGCACGCAGAACACTGTGTAACTGGGAATGTATAGGGTTCCACTTTAAATCTGCCTCCATAACCATGTACGTAAAGTGGTAAACTAGAGCTCTTGAATCCAAAACGTACGGTTTCGCTGTTAGTCCAGTGACCTGTATCTGACATTCGTTTCAACCGTCTTACCGACATAATGTCGTGCTCACAGCGTAAAGATTCCATCAACTCTTCGTCTTTAACATCTAGCTCTAAGTACTTCACTACGCCGTAACTAATGCCAACTTCTCTAGTCGAATAACATCTATAGCCCAAGTCCGAAAATGTTTTATTGTTTATTAATTGATCCGCTTCATCTTTGTTTTCAAAGTGAATTAGTACCTTATACGGCGACTTATATTTTATATGAGTAATATTTATAATATTTTCAGACTTCAATAATTTGGCCAGTCCAATTTGTTTGGGTAATATTTGGTATGACGACACACAGACTTCAACTAGATTTTTATCATATAATGCTTTGTTGTGTCTTTTGTATATTAATTCAGGACTGTTGGTCAATGCTACCCGTTTTGTTTTCCTCTGTACCAAAGTAAATCCTTCCTCATCTACTAATTCTTTCTCGTCGCTATTATTTCGTAACCTTTTCTCCGGACGCGTAGTGCTTAATATTGCCGAGTCGGGCGACCCGGCACTCATTCCGCACACATCTTCGCGTTCCAATTGTTGTTGTTCTTCGTTAATAACGCACTGCATAATATCCTCTTCACTCATGTTACTGCTTCTACTGGATCGAGGTCTCGATTCGACCTCGTCCATCGTCAGATACTCAATAAACACGCGAAATGAGATGTATACGGCGCTGCGGAAATAACAATATCAAATTGATAGTAGATGCACGTGTACTCACAACGATGCACTGCGCGCGACTGAATAAAACTTTAAAACTCGAAAACAAATTCTTTTAAATATTACAATAAGACAGTAAAAATGTTGTTATGGCGAGAGAAATCATATTGTTTTAAAAAGACAGTTTATACTCTATATACTTTTAATTTTAAGCATTTATATTGTTATGTATTTTATATGTTGTTGTGTCAAATTTTTTTTAATCTTTCTTTCTTCTTTCTTATTTGTTGTTAATTCAAGACAAGAACGATTAGAATTGGTGCAATTCTATTCGATGCGCTCAATAACATGCCTCTTAATAATTATGAAAAGGCTATCGATAACACAATGCATTGTATTATCAATGTCGTAAGAAATATATAAAAGGTTAATGACCTTACTTCATAGCTACATTGTACGATACCTTTTGTTGTTGATCCTAATTTATTTATTTATTATAATCCAAATTATTTATGTAGGTACTAGCTGTCACCCTGTCTTAACTATGAATTTTCACCTACCACTAAACATAGTGGTTATGTACTCTGCCTACCACGTGACATTGGCAGAATAGTTGTATTAAAAGCTTGTCGCCATAAACTTAAAGAAGAAGAATACCATATGTCAAATTCACCATAAAAAAGGACCTTTAGTTAATCCCCAAATTTAAAATGATCCGGTTTTTTACCAAATTGTTCTTTTCACAAGTATCTTTTCCTGACAATAATAAACATAAAGAATTAGCGAAATCGGTCCAGCCGTTCACGCGCGTGACGCCGTGACCGAGAAAATAGGAATTATTTTTTATATATATGTATATATTAGTTTTTTTGTACGATCAAACGCTTGGCTCTTGAGCTGTTTAGACCCTAGGTTCGATATCAAAGTCTGGTAAAAATATGTATTTACAATCCAGTATAACAAAATTGTACCACAGCATAAACTGTCATTTTTTATAACGGCAAAAAAGCGACAGTTATTAAATTCATATTCAAATTCAAATTCCAAAATCATTTATTCAGTTTAGGCCCTAATAAGGCTCTTATGAAGGTCTAAATTATTTATTTGTCTGTTTGTATGGCCAACCAACTATTGCATATGAGTAACGTTAACATTACTTCAATTGAATTTGATACCGTTTACAAAAACAAATCTATTTGCGCTTCAATAACTCATAGTGAGCGTGGCGCAGTCGCAAAAAACACTTTATATTACCAAGCCGAATATTCTGTCACGTTGAATTCGCAATATATGGTTATAACAACAAAACATTCTTATGTGTCATAATTAGTAACAAGGGGAATTTAAGAAACAAAAATAATAATAGGTACCACACCACGTGACGTTGGCGGAATAGCTGTATTAAAAGCTCGTCGCCATTAACTTAAAGAAGAAGAAAAGTACGTCTTATCGCCGCGTCATAGTACCTACTCATAGTCGTAAGTCATATCGTCGTCCAGTGCTAATTTCGCTTCATGTTTACGAAGTAGTGAATATTTACACAACGTATCTAGGTATATACTATATTATGTACCTACATCTCTTCCATTTGTTTATTTAGCTGTAAGAATCTCATTAGAGATTCGTAGAAGAGATTTTTATTTATCACTGGTACATTAATTAAAACGAATGCTGATCTAAATTGCCAGTTTTCACATTCCAACGAAATGCGGTGAAAACATAACTTCGTACAACATTATTGAGCAGTTTATATCAAATTCGTTGAAATGGTTGATAATGTTGTATGATGGTAAATATTTTAAAAATCTGTTGTTACAAAGGAAATGCCTTCTATTTCACAGTGAAAACCGTCTCTTTCCAGTAAAATCCAATATAGATTCGGTCAAAATGTACATAATTCTTATCGATTAAAACATTTCTGGATTTTGCCAGACTTCGCCAGAAGACAGGCCATGATTTTCGAATAGGCACGTCTATTTCTTTGTCACGCTTTGTAGCTACAACGGCCATATCTAAATATATATAACTCAAAGGTGACTGACTGTCTGACTGACATAGTGATCTATCAACGCACAGCCCCAACCACTGGATGGATAGGGCTGAAATTTGACATGCAGGTAGATGTTATGACGTAGGCATCCGCTAAGAAAGCTTTTGATTAATTCTACCCCTAAGGGGGTAAAATAGGGGTCGAAAGTTTGTATGAAAATCCGTCGATTTTGAAGTTAACGCATGAAAATTGGTATTTGGCCTTTCAGTTAAAAATAAATAAAGACGTATTTGAGAATTTTTGGAAATTCCATCCTTAAGGGGGTAAAATATGGGATGAAATTTTGTATGAAAATCCGTCACTATCAAAGTTAAACGCCTGAAAATTGGTATTTGGCCTTTCACTTTACCACGCGTGCGAAGCCGCGGGCAAAAGCTAGTTTAAACATATGAGGTGTCGTGTCGTTCGACTCGTCTTAAATTTATTATACGCGTGACAAACGAGTACATTTATAATATAGTACATATATTTTTACGCAAAATTTAATTTATCTTTTCTTTCATTTAATTGTTGGTTTTTATAATCAGGCTTCCTTGAGACAACTTCAAACAGACAGAGTTAGACAAACAATCCCAGTTATGGTTGCACAAACAATATCTACTTATGACATTATATTTCACAAACGACTATCAAGGTCTTGATAACATTACACAACTACAAATAAACCTACATCTTTACTCTTTTGGCATTCATTTGTTGAAATTACAATTGTATAACACTAGAATTAATTTCGCGCCCTGCAGCATACAGATTTTGCGCACAATCGTTATGTTTCGAAGGCATAATTATGTTTCAACCCTGGATCCCATACAACGGCATGACAAATTACATTCAAATGGGCCCTGTCTATATTCATCAATTTCTGGGTACCTATACGTCTACCCTCTCCGTCATGCATATATGATAGGCTCTACTATAGCTTCTTTAATACCGTCATAGTCAGCAATAGTTGCGAGGCGTGACATGTCTCAGTTAAAATAGTTTAGTTTCACTAAGGCGCAAAGAAGCATACGTTTCCCGTGATGGTAAGCGGACCTATGGACGCTTGGAACACCAGGTGTATCTCTCGCGCGTTGCCGACCCTCGAGCAAGAGCAATACGAAGAGATGTCAGAGCCAGCCAGAAAATGTTGAACCTCAGGGTAGACGGGTACAGGGGGGTTAAAGGTTCAGGAAAAGGTGGATGGCCTGCGTACAAAGAGATGAGGAGTGTGGAGTGCCAACCGATATGGCTGCAGGAAGAGGAACATGGTGTCAAAAAACATTTAGAGCCGACACCAAATGATTGGGACAAAGGATAGGAAATTGATGATTAGACAGAGCACTCTTAGGAATATTTTACATATATTTTGGATTAGTTTTAAATTTGTGATAGCGAGTAAACTTGTTAGTGAGAGTTGGTTGTTTTTTAAGTTTTTTTGATCATTATAGTTACCAAAATTTTCGGTTTGATTGACCTAAGTGTTGTACTGTCCTTATAAGGTGGTGGTAAGTCAGTAGTTTCTGTATTTATATATTTAAGTTCGGGTAGAGGATCCTAACCTCAACCCGGCACCATGGATTGCGATCCGCCACGTCCACCTGACCCCCCCGACCCTCCTCCCAATGTTATACCTACGAGCTCTGCTACTAAGCGACGGTTGGAGTCAACTGTACACCCACCTCCAAAGAAAACAATAACATCTACTGAACGTGCAAATGCATCAATTGAAACCGTGTTTACGGACCCGTCCATTGTTGTTGGCGCGGTATCTTACACCACATTCGACAAAGGACCTTATGTGGTCCACGTTTCCCGATACGAGCCTGACCTATCATCTGGTACATCCATTCGTCCAATCAAGTTTGGTCAATTTCTAAGAACAAACAAAGTTGCAAATATCTGCGCAGATGGAGTTAAAAAGGTAGGCAGAAACAAAATATCGGTTGAATTTACCTCTGCGAATGACGCCAATAAATTCATATCTCTACCAATCCTGGATATGTATAAGTACTCAGCATCCATTCCTACCTATAATGTAACCCGTATTGGCCTCATCCGTCAAGTCCCCACGGACATGTCAATGACAGAGTTTGTAGAATCACTGGAACTCCCCACAGGGTGTGGTAAAGTTCTAAAAGCGAGGCGCCTTGACAGGAAAAGCATAGAAGACGGAAAAGCTACATGGATCCCTACCCAGACAGTGGTTGTGACTTTCCGTGGCCAGTTTTACCACCAAGAGTATTTTCCTATTACACCTCCCTCCTAGTCGAATTATACCAATATCCGACCATCCAATGTTTCTCGTGCTGTCGATTTGGACACACGAAAAACCAATGTAGGTCCAAACCTAGGTGCTTCCGATGCTCCAAGGAAAATTCTGGAGATACATGTGAGGTGTCTGAAAAAGACTCGACGTGCTTCCATTGCTCAGGACGACATTTTTCTACCCACAAGGGATGCCCAGAGCAAGAAAGACAAAGGTCAATCAAGGTTTTAATGGCACAAAATAGCATCTCCTATGAAGATGCCGCGGCGCGATTGCCTAAAGCGTCTATGTATGTATATGTATATCTAAAGTCACTCATGAATCCCCTGTTTTCCCCTCCTCTCAGACCCCCAGGGCCTCGCAGCCCATTCATCCCCAGCCAAGCCGTTCATATGTTAAGACTGTCTATTCTACCCCTCGTTCTAAAGCCCCACAAGGGAAGTCTTATGATAAGACTGCCCACCACAAAATAGTGGCTGACCTTGCATCGTCAATATTAAATGTTATCTAATTACTTTAATGTTTAATGTATTTAAAAAGCAATAAACGTGTTTATTATTATTATTATTATTAAATGGGTGTGCCTTAGGCAACAACATCCAGTCCTTTGATACTTCGACTAAAAACGAAAATATGTTAGAATCCCTTATAAATTTAATTATCAACATCATCTTAATGAATCCCCATCCTCTACCGTCCAACGTTGCCTCAAAACTTACACAATTAGTCTCATTGTCAGAACACTGTGGATCCAGTAAAGATTCTACAGTGGAACACCCAGAGCATGCGCCGTAAGAAACATGAACTGGTCCACTTAATATCAAAATTCCGCCCGTCAGTCGTTGCCGTTTCGGAGACATGGTTGGTCCCTGGTTCCCGGTTTAGGGTGCCGGGGTACTCTTGTCTGCGGGACGACAGGGAGGACGGATATGGTGGCAGTGCTATTTTATTAAAGCGCTCCCTCCAATTCTCCCAAATCTCCCTCCCTCCCCATCCTCCTAATATCAACATTGTTGGTATTAGATCCCTGAATATTTCCTTTGTATCTGTTTATATTTCTCAACCTAACTCCTCTCTTATCCCTGATATTTTACTTCTTCTTTCCTCAATCCCCCCTCCCTTGGTAGTGATGGGTGATTTTAATGCTCATCACGTCCTATGGGGCTCCAGTCACTCCGATCTCTATGGCCTATCCCTTCTGAATGTATTTAATGAAGTTGACCTCTGTGTCGCTAATGATGGCTCCCCCACTCGTAGAGTGAATCCTTCACAAAATCCGAAGAGTGCCGTGGATATCACATTATGCTCCCCATCAGTTTTCTCTCTTCTTTCATGGAAAGTACTTCCTCTTACATATGGCAGTGATCATTTCCCTATCATTATCTCTATCCCTAATAAAGTCGTTCCCCATTGCAATCCCAACCCTTCTTTAAAATACAAGCTTTCTTCTGCTGATTGGACATCTTATGCTTCTTCTCTAGACCTCAAACTAGACTCGTCTTCTATCTCCCCCGTAGACATCGACCCCCTCACTTCTTATAACATTTTCATTGAGAGTATTACTTCTTCAGCTACTCTTCACATCCCTCTTAAGAAACCTGCAAAAGATTTTCGAGTCTCAACTCCATGGTGGGATTCTGATTGCACAGTGGCAGTTTCGGAACGAAGAGAAGCAGAGCAAAACTACTACAGCTCCATGTCTGAGGCGAATTTTCTAAAATACCAAAAAGCAGCAGCTAAAGTCAGAAGACTAGTCTCAAAAAAGAAACGGCTTGGATGGATAAACGTTTGTGAAAACCTTTCCCCAAGAACCCCATCATCATTAGTCTGGAAACAGCTTAGACGATTTAGGGGTGCTTGCAATTCCGAAAATTTATCATCCAATGATCCCACCTTATGGTTAGATGCTTTCTCCGATAAATTAGCTCCTCCTTCTGCTCCTACAGCAGATTCTCTACCCACACCCCCCTCTCCCCTTCCATCCCACAACTGGTTTGATCGTCCATTTTCTCTCACTGAACTTAACCTTGCACTTGACGGACTGGTATAGACGGCATCCCTTACTCATTTCTTGCGAAATCATCTGATAAAGCCAAAAAATATTTTTTAGAAATAGTCAATCACTTTTTCCTGATGGGTATAGTTCCTGACCAATGGAAATTACAAATTGTTATTCCAATTTTAAAACCTGGTAAGGATCCTTCAGATCCAAACAGTAGAAGACCAGTTGCAATGTCATCGGTTTTAAGTAAGGTTACTGAACATTTAATAAAACATCGTTTGGAATGGTTCGTGGAGAACAAATTATTACTGGCTAAAACTCAATTCGGATTTAGAAAGGGACTAAGTACAATGGACAGTTTGGCGATCCTAACCACGGACATTCTAACTACGCTAAAGAAGAAAAAGCTCCTTGTTGGAGTGTTTCTTGACGTTGCATCAGCTTATGATAATGTCCTGCTTCCGGTTCTCACAAGAAAACTATTACAGCTGAGTATTCCAGAGAAGCTTGTACGCTTCATCTGTAACATGCTGATGGAACGGTCGGTTTGGTTAAGTTTGATAACATCCTCCTTCCTCCTAAAACTGTCTGGAAAGGCTTGCCACAAGGGTCAGTGTTGAGTCCAATACTTTATAGTCTATATACTCATGACTTGGAGAGTTCTGTTAACTCATTCTGCGAAGTTCTTCAATATGCGGATGACCTGGCTTTATACATTCAAGAGAAGCCCATAGAAGAAGCAAGTGTTAGAAACTCTGCTCTTTCCTACCTCGGCGAATAGCTACGAGACCATGGCCTATCCCTTTCTGCTTCCAAGAGTTCAGTTGTAGTTTTTACTAAGAAAAGAATGATTCCATCCCTTGAATTATTTATAGATCAAGAAATTATTCCCCAATCCAACAGCACTAAATTCTTAGGCATTATTCTTGACTCTAGATTGTCTGGCAACCCTCACTGTGATAATATTGCCCAAAAATGTGAAAAAAATATCAACATTCTTCGTTCTCTTTCGGGGGTTTGGTGGGGATCTCACCCTTATTCCCAGAAACTTTTATATAACGCCATAATTCGAAGTCACTTCGATTATGGCTCCTTCTTATTAAATATTGGTAATAAATCTGGTCTGGACAAAATTACCAAAATCCAATCAAAATGTTTGCGTATTATTCTTGGAGCCATGAAATCTTCCCCAATTAATGCTATGCAAGTAGAGTGTGGAGATCCCCCTCTAATAATTCGCAATCAATTCCTATCAGATAGGTTTTTCTTCAAATTAAATCAGAACCCCAATCATCCTCTTCTTCCTAAATTAAAACTTCTTTCAGTCTTGTATGACTCATATAATATTTCCGGTAAGACCCCTTGCTTACTCCTTAGTTATAGTAAATTTACCAAGCTCCCAATCCCAGTTAATCAATGTATCATTAATCCTCTGTACTCAACCCCGTACGAGTCTTTAATTTTTAAGCCAAACATTATATTAGACTTTGGTATAACCAAAGATTCTATTAACCCCAGAGGGATATTTTATGAAAAAATATCCACTAAATTTACAGGCTGGCAAATGATTTTCACAGATGCATCCAAACTCTCTCCTAGCAGCAATGTTGGGGCAGCAGTGTGGATCCCTTCTTCCAAGTTATGCCTAAGCATTAAAATTCCCTCCTACTCATCTGTATACACCGGAGAAGCTCTTGCTCTCTTGGAAGCCAATCTCTTTGTAAAGTCCCACAACCTACAAAATTCCATTATATTCTCTGACGCAAAAAGCTGTCTTCAATCTATCCTCTCTAATCCCTTCCGATCATCTTCTAGATTACCATTACTCTTCCAAATCAAACAGCTCCTTTATGAATGTCACAATCTTGGTCTCAATATTGTAATTTCTTGGATCCCAGGTCATTGTGGAATTCCTGGAAATGAAACTGCCGATTCTTGTGCCAAATCTGCCTCTCAGATTGGATCACTGGAACATTTTAAAATATACTCCCACAACCTTTGCCTTCTTTCTAAAGCCCATCTTCATGAGTCCTGGGCCAATTCTTGGGAAATTTCGAAAAAACAGAAAGGCAAACACTATGCAGACATACAACCAGATATTCCACGTACCCCATGGTTCTACAAATTTCCCAAGGCCAATAAATTAACTACCTCCACTATCTGTAGGCTTAGATTAGGACATGTTTGTACCCCCGTGCATTTGGCAAAGCTTAGGATCAGGGATCACTCAATGTGCGAGTGTGGTCTAGGTGAAGGAAGTGTGGACCACATATTCTTCGAATGCCCTAAGTTACATTGCTCCCTATATGATATGCTCCCCTCCAATATCCCCCGTCCTACCTCCGTAAAATGTCTACTTTCCCTCGCATTCTCCCCATTAGTCAACTCTATTTTGTGTAAATTTGTATGTAACAATAATATTCGGATATAATATTTTATTTATTATCAGTAGGTACGTTTTTTTTTTGTTTTTTTTTTTTCTCCTTTTAATAATATGCACTAACCTATCGTATTTACTATACAATTATAATTTTACTAACACTTTTAGTTGTGTTGTCCATATTTTACAGGTCAAATCAACTGGGTTCATAATTGAGTAGAACCTCCCTCTACTACACCGGCCGTAAAATATTCATTGGTACCCTCTCCAGAGTTTATGTTACTAGCACAAAACGGACATTGGCAGAATTGTGACATTCAGACACAAAAGCCATAAATTAAGGAAAAAAAAAATATATTTTGACGTAACGCGAACTAAAAAGGCGACAGTCATGCGCAATATCATATTATAGCGACATAATTTTGTCTTGTCTTAAGTGCTACGGGTGCTCCAATTCGCGAATGACCATAGCCATACACGCTCCATTGATCAACGGATAAAAGCGTTACCACTTTTAGAGGCACTGTGACGAAATCTAGCTACGGCGTTCACTTCGCTATCTCTAAATTATCTGTCTGAAACAGCTAAACACTAGCAGGGTAATACAGCAAAAAAAAAAAGAAATAGAAACCAAATGGTTAGTAAATCTGTATATATAAAAGAAGAAGCTGACTGACTGACTGACATATCAACGCACAGCCTAAAAGGCTGGGGTTAGAGACTTTACATTTTGACAGAAGGTACCTTTTAATATAATTGGTTAATTGGCCTTTCAGTTAAAAATAAATAAATACGTATTTAAGGATTTTAGGAAACTACACCCCTAGGGGGTAAAATAGGGGTTGAAAGTTTGTCCGCAATGAAAATCCGTCATTTTTAAAATTAAATCCATAAAAATAGGTAGCAGAGGGCAAAAGCTAGTAGACTATAATAGACAAGTGGGAACAAAATACTAAGGGGATACACCGAATTATGTTGTCCTATCTTGTCTATGCATAGCGTGATATCGGATATGTGACGTCACTTCTTTGTTCCTTGGGTAACAGGACTCTCGAAAGCATATCACTAGCCTACGAATAAAAACAACTAATTGCAGTCATAACTAGAACAATACAATATTTGCATACAGTTTCCTGCGCTTGACCTTACTTCCGCATCGCACTTCCCGCCACCTCGTAAGGTCAACGGACGCCCTAATTATTAAATGAGTTGCGTTCTTTGCGCCAGTTACCTCAAACAGAAGGGTACAAACTAGAAGATCATTGTCAGATAATGGTGTCGATACTGTTCATCAAAATTACTAAATTTGACAGGTCTAAAAGTCTAACAAAAAATTACTGAGTTTCTTGCCGGATTCTTCTCAGCAATAACGACCGCTCCAATTCCGTTGGTAGATAGTTGAAAATACTTTGTTAAGTCTAGTCACATAAAGATGATTTGACTATGAATTTGAATACAATGGATTTATATTGACCAACGAATCAGCGATAACAATTAGTATCTGTTTAGTAGCATGAAGTAGCAATTGTAGAATCATTGAAGTTTTTCAAGTGGCCACAAGTTTTTTTTTATATTTTTCATTCGACAGACCTCTCATATGTCATATTTGTTTTTAAGCTCCTTAATAATGGCGTCGACAATATTAAATACATACATATGTCATGCAAAAAATACCTTGAAATGAAAACCTTCCCGGTAGCTCCAAACTGCGTGAAGTGCACTTGGTAATTGTGTATCTCATCTATTTTGGGTACACTCAACATTGTCGATGCAGCACACACAAAACACAACGCACACAGAGCTCACAACTAGCACAACTGATGAGAAATAATTATAAACTGATATAAGATAAGATTAATCAAAACTTGGTTTACTATCGATACATTTTATCTATAGAACGTATGTGTTAAATTAACAAAATATTTTTACTACAAAAATGACCAGTTGCACTTTAATGTGAGTGGCGATATAATTATTTCTATAGTAATTTATTTTTAATAAATTAATTTATTGCTCTTAAGAGCTTAGACCTGCAATTATATGTTATGTTATTAAATAATCATGTTTTCAGTATGGCTCATTCGTGCGTTAGTGGTATGAGATCGAATAGTTTATAATTTTACAATATTTATACAATTATTTTATTTATAAATGACTAGGTGTTACCCGCGACTTAGTCTGCATTTGTTTAAAGACAAAAGATAGCCTTCCCCAGATTATAATCTATCTCATTGCCAAATTTCATTACTATCCATTCAGCCCTTTAGTCGTAAAAAGGTAGCTAACAAACAGAGCTACTTTCGCATTTATTATATAAGTATGGATTAATACTTAGTATATGCCGACCACGTTTCGATGCGGCAAAAATAAAAATGGTTTAAGTGATGTTATTGATAACATCAGTATATTTAGTAAGGGGCGCGTCAGCGAGTGCGGTGGGCGCGAGTAATACCCTCGGTGTTGCAGGCGTCCATAGGCTACGGTAACCGCTTGCCATCAGGCGGGCCGTATGTTTGTTTGCCACCTTAGTGGTAAAAAAAAATCAGATCATCCACTTTTTCGTAAAAAAACTGCTAGAGGCACAGGTGGTTCATATAATAATAATAAAACATTATTTCTTTCTTTAATAATAAAACATTCCTTCTTTCTTTAATAATAAAACATTATTTCTTTCTTTAATAATAAAACATATGAATATTCACCTGTTCTCGGGGATAGTCTGGGTGGAGTGCTGGGAGATTACTCCGGAGAAGTTTAGCGCTTGGCTGATGCTCTGTCCGATGGCATCTTGAGAGGATATCACTAGGTTCTCCACTGACTTCCTCCTATAATAAAGAAAAACAATATGTGAAGTACATATAAATGACCATACTTTTTACCATTAAGGTGGCAAACAAGCTAACAGTCCACCTGACGGTGTGTGGTCACCGTAGCTCATGGACGCTTGCAACACGAGGGGTAACATTCGCGCGTTGTGACACTGCTGAGCTTTCTAACGGCAAAAGAGTTTTTGAAATCGCTCCAGTAGTTTAAAGTTTATGTGTTACATACAAAAATAAAAATCTGTCCTCTTTATAATATTAGCGAAGATAAAACTGGGGCATAGTGAGTTAATGTCCGATAACAATTATTGTACTAGCTGTTCTGATTTTGTCCCGTTTCATGGGTTTTTCTTTGTGTAGAACATTTATGGGTGGTTTTCTAAAATAAAAGTAGTCAAGTTATTTCTTATGCTATCTACACGCCAGTGGAAGTCGCGTCAAAATCGGTCCAGCCGCTTAGGAGATTAGCCGGAACAAACAGATAGACAGACAAAAATTCAAACAGAGTTTTTGTATTATACTTAATGTTCACAATAATTCAATCTGTAATATATATAATATAATCAGTTTTTACTGTCAAAATACCAGCATGTTACTGGGTACTGTCATATGCATTTAGTAGCATGCTCTTATTTTGACAATAAAAACAAACACTTAAATTTTTATTTATATATAATCGTCATTGTTTTCTAGCAGAAGCAGTGATGTACCACATACATATGTGTGTGTATTATATAGTGTATACTATTTATAAATTATACATATCTATATCTCTCCTCAGATTTAGGGATAATGTATAAATTGGGTGTTGATTGTACAAATCACTAAACTAATTTGACAGTACAAAATGTCATGCTATCCCTTTCTCATGTGCGTGTTAAATAAGGATGGTAATACTTGAATTCCAGTCAAATTTTTTTAGTGTAATGATACAAACAACTGAATTAGCACCATTGCTTACATCATAATATTATTATTTCTGTACATATAATTGTGAAAATTTTTACGTTTTTTTACTCAATGCCAGTGCAGTATAAGGTGGCTTAACAAAAGGGAGGAACTACCCTCCAGGGTGATGATAGGCAGCTGATTATGATATGATAATTATTTTACCTTAAACCTTTGTTTAAAGGATTCCGGAGTTCCATGGTTTTCAAGATCTCAAAAAAATGTAGTTGAGTTATAATAAACAAGATATAGGTATTGTGTAATATATATTTTTATGTACTTCACTTGGAACTATAACAGAACAATACCTCTTGAACTGAATGACCATTGTATCATGTAGAATAATGTTAGATAACCTTTAGGATGGATATCATAAATAACTGACCTATTTGTAATCTATACTTCTATACTAATATTATAAAGAGGAAAGATTTGTATGTATTGAATAGGCTCCGAAAGTACTGGACCGATTTCAAAAATTCTTTCACCGTTAGAAAGCTACATCACTGAGTAACATAGGCTATATATTATACTAGCTTCCCGCCCCGGCTTCGCTCGGGTAGACAAAATATTTGGTAAATGTCTATAGGCTCCGAAACTACTGGACCGATTTCAAAAATTCTTCCACTGTTAGAAAGCTACACTATCACTGATTAACATAGGCTAACTGCCCGCCCCGGCTTTGCACGGGTAGACAAAATATTTGATATAAATGTCTACCCATGTTAAGCCGGGGCGGGCCACTAGTAGTTACCAAAATCAGATAGATATAAATTGCAGTTTCTTCAAGAGTTACTCAGAAACGTAGGGCAAGTATGAAGGAATTGATGAATGTAGAAGCAAGAGATGTACATATTGTGGTGGTATGTTCTATGTCAATAGTATTTTGTTGCTTATTGATAAACAAAATTATAGTATTCATATTTCTTATAATAACAACACGCCATCATTATATTAATATTAAGTATGTACATATAACTTTTTATATGTCTATTTTCCTGTGATAGTGCTGTGCTGTCCTATATATATAATTCAGAATGTATGAATGCTCAATACCGGTTATAAAATTTTACACCAGTTAGTTCTAGTAGTTCTACCAACGCGACATTGGCGAAATTGTGGCAACCCCGCAGAAGCCATTAATAAAAAAGTTGAAGTTGAAGGATAGTCAGCCTGATGATAAGTGGTTAACATAGCAGTAGGATGCTAGTACGTGCATAATACATTGCCAATCTTATTTCAGCATCCTCCTGTTTTATTTATTCTATTTAAAATACTTTTTATTTCGTATCTAATGTTATTCATAAATTATTTATAAGCATGATGAGAGATGTTCCTCTACAAAAATATATTGTTTATCACAAAAAATAATTATTTATTCCTTTGCCCTGTCACTGTGCTACTGTTCCCCTATTCCCATCATATTTCATAGGTCTTATGGGTGGACGCAATGTGTTTTTTCTTTCACTTCATGTAGCACAGTCGGTAAAAATCTTGTCAGACAGCTATCAATTCAAATCAACGTAACAACGCTAGTTAAACAGAACAAAGTTGTAATCAACTAATTGGACTGTTACATTGGACCATGCAAATATAAATAGGCGTTGTTAAGTTCGTGAAACAAAAGTTTTTGCAATGTAATATGACAAATATAGAGTGTGTATCTATTTTATGGTAATGGTTTATTTTTTATCAAATTAGATGTTGTCAAAAACTTCAACAGAGTATTTTCGATTTATAATGATCCAAAAACATAGAATATTCATGCTTCATTCTTGATTAGAATAAGTGAAACTTATGTAATATTTAAATGATGTGTGCATATATTACATAAACTAGCAACATATTATCTTAAATTATTCTAACATGTGAGTGTAGAGGTGTGACATGTGTAAAACTGTAAAGCTAATTTATTGGGCTTAGCTGTTTGTATAGGGGCAGACATTGTACTGGACACTCTGTAGAACTACAACTCATTACTAATAGATCAATGACCTACTAGAGTCCGATTGGACCTCAAATGCCTCGTAAACTATCAACACACACAACAAAAACAAACTTTGCGACGAATACAACTATCCGTCCTTTCTATAATTAGTAGAAACGCGTCAATTAACTTACATGGATGTCACGGATAGAGCGATATTTCGGCTGTCCAATTCCGAAGTAGTCATAGTAATGGTTTCACTGTTTTAATTCACAATTGTGCCAGCAACTCGCGAGCTACCTTTAGCAGCTGCGTTTTTTGCTTTCATCATCCGAATAATAGGAGTTTTTTTTACGAAAATACAAAATGATCTGTGATGGTAGTTTTTCAGTGACAGATGTAGAGACAATTGCCAGTACAGATAAATAAAATGTCTATCTGGTGAAGATGATCGATTTACTGTCTTACAAGAAGTGTAATTTGCGTTTGCGATAGATGTGTCAAATAAATGGGTCACTGTTATAACGACTTACTTATTATTTATTACTTCAGATATTATATAAAATAAGTTTTTGTATATGTATTCTTTATTTATATATATTATTTCATTAGTGCTTCTTTTGTACTATAAGTTGAAGTAAAGAATCTGCATTTGTTTTATAGTTTTATAGGAATTTACGTTACCATACGTGACGACACATATAATGTCATTGGTGGCGGCATTATGTAGAAGTCCATCTAGAATAGAATTCAATCTACATAAACGTAAAATAATTTGCTACTATAATTTTCAAGTAACAAAACGCTTTATATTAAACGAAAAGTCACTTCGTTTTAAAAACAATTCTTTTTAACAAATGTCATTGTCAAAGAAAATGTCACCTGATCACACGTGAATTTTTGTGTTGTTTTATCGTATTTTCTGACCGAAATAAGCCTTAACTATGGCAGACGAAAGCGCCTTTGATAAAAAGAAAGCACACAGGGCTAAACAAGCCGGCCGTAAAGCGGACAAAAAGAAGAATAAGCATAAAGTCGACCAATCTAACCTAAGTGCTCGTCAGCGAAATCCAAAGGCTTTTGCGATTCAGTCAGCTGTAAGGGCCGAGAGACAGTTTCGTCGCAAAGAGGATGTTATTGCGAAGAAGCAGCATATCCCACAAGTGGACAAGACTGTTTTGGAGCCTCCGCCAATTGTGGTTGCCGTGGTGGGGCCGCCGCGCGTTGGCAAAACAACACTCATTAATAACCTCATCAGAAGCTTCATCAAGACTAACGTGACCAATACTAACGGCCCAATTACTATAGTTACGTCCAAAAAACGTCGCCTGACCTTAATTGAGTGCAACAATGATATCAATTCCATGATAGACATAGCTAAATGTGCTGATCTCGTGCTGCTGCTCTGCGATGCGAGCTTCGGCTTCGAAATGGAGATATTCGAGTTCCTTAACATATGCCAGGTACACGGCATGCCCAAGATCATGGGTGTCCTCACTCATTTAGATGTCATAAAGAATGCAAAGACACTCAAAACAACCAAGAAGACATTGAAACACCGTTTCTGGACAGAAGTGTATTCTGGTGCTAAGTTATTTTATTTATCTGGCATTGTACATGGGGAATACTTGAGGAATGAGATCAAAAACCTGGCAAGATTTATCTCAGTAATGAAATTCAGGCCTCTCAGTTGGAGAATGACTCATGCATACATCCTCGCTGATAGGCTGGAAGATATCACCAGTCAGGAGCTCATCCGGAAGGACTCCAAGGTTAACAGGGATGTGGTGCTGTATGGATACGTCAGAGGAGTGCCACTCATGAAGGAGTCTATGGTCCATATTGCTGGTAAGATTAATTGTCATTATATTTACTAACATCTCAAACTACGCAATGATGTATGTTGGTGTATATGATCCAAACCATTGCTTTTTTTTGTCATTACACCAAACACCCAGATATCAATAATTGCTTACCCTCATGTAAATGAAACCCACAACACCTTACACAGGTGTGCTGACATTTGACCAATGGTGTTGCATGTATGTATTTCTGATATAAATTGTATTTTTAAGGTGGCAAACAAGTAAGGCATGTCTGATGGTAAGTGGTTTCTGTAGCCTATGGATGCTTGGAGCACCATGTGTATCACTTGCACATTGACAACCTGTAATGTAATGTGTCTTTGGGCCGGGTGTATGATATGCATTTGTTAAAAGAATTATCAGTATCTTCAGTAAAAGGTTTGCTTTGTTTAGGACCAGTTTTGGCTACAGTGGTTACTGTGGTAATTAAAGTAATGGCTTAAAATATTGTTATCCAAACCAAATATTTGTAAATAAAATGTCACTGTTTTTGAATAAGGATTGATATAAATATGACAGGATTAAGAAAATATATGTCTTGATTTGTTGTGTGGAATATTAATTATTTATTCCCTTCTGAGTACCAAACTAAATAAATAAAAGATATAACAGTTACCATACATATACAAACAAAACTGAAAATAATTCACTTAAGAAATAAATACTTTTGAATAATAAACTAACATCTATTATCCTATTTTACAGGTGTTGGAGATATGAAGATAAATGAGCTGTCATACCTACCTGATCCATGCCCTCTTCCAAGCAGTGAGAAGAAACGCCACCTTATGGAAAGAGAGAGACAGATCTATGCTCCCTTCTCTGGAGTGGGAGGCATAGTGTATGACAAGGATGCAGTTTACATTGAACTGAAGGGGTCCCACTCACACAAACAAGAAGATGAAGAGACCAATGAAAAGAAAGCTCTACTAAAGAATGTAGTTGAAACAACAGAGACTGTTGATGAACAAATGCAAGAATCAGGGTTCAAACTCTTCAGTGGTGGTGCAGTCATATACCCAGATATGTTGAAAGATGATGAGTACTTACAGGGTAATCAGAACAAAGCCAGTAGTTCTGATGATTCAGACTCTGCTGGAGAAGAATCTGATAATGATAGTGGTATAGATCAAAGTGAGAAGGAGATAGGTGATAGGGTACCTTGGGATAATAATCATGGATCAAATGATGACGATGATAAGGATGCTCATACTGATCGAGATAAAGCAACTGACGGAGAATCTGATTCCGAAGAAGCTGTTGATAATGATGAAGATTTTAGCACTAAATGGAAGGAAAAGATGGGTGAAAAAGCTACTGAAGCTTACTTTGAAAGGCAGAGAACTTCTAAGAATATAATGAAGTTAGTCTATGGTGAATTCGAAATTGGCAATAAAGCAAAAAAGAAGGAAGCATCCGATGAAGAAAGTGATGGAGAGGAGATTGGTGGATTGTTCAAGAAAGTGACAGATACACAGAAAAAGAAACATAAAGAGAAAGAGAGGTTAGACCTTGATGAATGCTCATTCTTTTATTCCCTTGACAAGCCAAATATAAGGAACTGGTCTGATGAAACAAACAAACAATTCTTGATAAACAATTTTGTTACCGGTAAGAGATCAGCTGATGAAGATGCTTCCGAACTCCTCAAACTAGATGATGCTAGTGACGCTGACGATGAAGAGGTATATGGTGACTTTGAAGACTTAGAAACTGGAGAAAAGCATGCTGCTGAAGAAAATACTGAAACTACAGAAGTGGGTGCCAAAAGGAAAGCTGAACCAACTAAATTAGAAATATTAGACAAGAAAATGAAACTCAAAGCCAAGTTTGATGCAGAATATGACAATCCAGATGATCACAGAATCAAAGGGGATCATTCCTATTACGAAAACTTGAAAGCAGAAGCTCTGAAACAGTCAGCGTTAAATAAATCTGTTTTCGAAAATTTGGATAATGGTTTGAGAATAGAAGTCGAGGGTTTTAGACCGGGTCTTTATGTTAGAATGCTGTTCAAAAATATGCCTTCAGAGTTCGTTACGAATTTCGACTCGACATATCCAATTCTAATTGGAGCTTTGAATATGGCTGAGCAAAATATTGGGTTTGTATCCTGCAAAGTTAAAAAGCATAGGTGGTACAAAAAGATACTAAAGACTAACGACCCTCTTATAATTTCGCTGGGTTGGCGGCGCTTCCAGACTTTGCCCATATATTCGAAAATAGAAGATGATTTGAAGTGCAGGTACTTGAAGTATACTCCAGAGCATGTTACCTGTAACATGCACTTCTATGGGCCTGTCACACCACAAAACACGGGCTTCCTAGCTCTACAAACAGTAAACAATAACCCTAATGAAATAAAGCAGTTAGGTTTCAGAGTGGCAGCAACAGGAAGCGTGAATGAAATCAATAAGTCTACGCAGATTGTAAAGAAACTGAAATTAGTAGGCACTCCTTTAAAAATTTATAAGAAAACTGCCTTTATCAAAGACATGTTTACAAGTACTTTAGAAGTTGCTAAATTTGAAGGTGCAAGGGTGAAAACCGTGTCAGGAATCAGAGGACAGATTAAGAAAGCATTAAATAAACCCGAGGGCGCATTTAGAGCGACGTTTGAGGACAAAATCTTGATGAGCGACATTATATTTTGTAGGACATGGTTCAAAGTTGATGTTACCAAATTCTATGCACCAGTCGTCAACTTATTACTAGCGCCAGGAACCAAAAACGCTTGGCAGGGAATGAAGACGAAAGGCCAGCTGAAGAGGGAGCGCAATATTTATAACGATGCTAATACAGACTCAATGTACACAGATGTGAACAGACAACCTAAAGTTTTCAAGCCTTTGGTCATACCGAAAGGGTTGCAGAAGGGTCTACCGTACAGATTTAAGCCTAAAGATAAAGTCACCACATTATCAGGAGTTAATCCTAAAGATAAGTTTAAGAATAGGATAGCAGTGGTGAAGAGTCCACATGAGCAGAAGGTGTCTAATGTGATGAAGATGCTAAAGACTAATTATGAGAAGAAGAAAGAGATCCAGAAGGAAGCGACGGCGGCGAGGTTGAATCAGCATAAGAAGAAGTTAGAAGAAGAAGAGTGGCGGCGGCTGAAACGACAGAAGGAGTTGAAGAAGAAAATCTGTAGGCATCTTAGTAAAATTGGCAACAAGAAGAAGCCACAAATGTAATTGATAGGTACATAATAAAACAATTTGTTACATTATTGAGTTATGTATTATTGATATTGCATTGTTGGAGCAACATAGCCTGATTTTCTCTACATTCCAACCGTACTTACGAATAATTTTCAGTAATTGAATAAATAGACATAAAAATAAATGTAAAGTTCCCCCCCTATGCCCCTACACGTAAATAGGAGGTGAAGTTTTTTAATCTCCTCCCATCTTGTGGGGTGTCGTTGCATAGAGCATTTAAATTGGTTTTGGCTGTTATAAACTTTTTGATATTGGGTCCCGTTATGAAAATATAGAAGTACTATCGGACCTCAAACACTGCCGAGAATGTAGCCCGGTGTCTTAATAAATTAATGGGTTAATTAAGGCTACTACATTGCTGGATGCTGTAAATAAAACAAGCGCATGTATCGTGTAAATTGTATTTACTTCTTATCATATGCATGACGTATGTCGTCATCGCACGTTTGATAAATATTTTTATACAAAGGTTACACAGTATTTCAGATTACATTGGTCAAAATAATAATTTGTTAACAATTTCGACGGCGGTTTGCAAGCGCCATGAAAACACCCGTTTAGCTATACATAGTTGAGGAAAGCGTTCACACGTCAAGCTGGAATGTGGTCGCGCGAACATCGCACGCGGCTCCCAGCACTGGGACTTTGGCCCTGACAATGCCTTAGAGCAGGGCTGTCCAAACAACGGCCCGCGGCTTGTTTCCATGCGGCCCGCGACGCATGTTTTAATCAGAAAATGTTTTTTGGACAAATAGTTTGGATAGTAGAATTCTTTGTCAAAACATAATATAATCAATATTTGATATTATTTATTTATTTTTATTCTCGTAACATTCCATTCGCATGATATTTAAAAGTGAAGCTACTTTTACTATTATTCGGGGAATGTATAAAGAAATTGCTACTCTGTATTATTTTTACTTGAAAACAGATTTTTTTTGTTCTGCGGCACTCCATTATTTGTAGTAAATTTTATTAGCCCGCGAAGGTATGTAGTTTGGACAGCCCTGCCTTAGAATGAAACTGCTAATAAATCTTAAACTATCCCACAAACTTCACATTTTATTAGTCAATCAGTTTGTCAACATGTTTCAGGCCACCGGGCTCATCGGCTACAATTTGACACTACTGTATCTACTGCCATAACAAATGTTTGTCCCTGAAAGTTGGATGACCACCATCCTGACAAAGCAGACTTGTTGACGATGTATTCAGTACCCTTATCTTCAACTCATTGCGCGTTCGAGTGCTTTACACCTTTTGACATGATCGTTCGTATTTTCGCTTGAAGGGCTTTGATGTTTTGTCTTTAATATTATTTTATGTGAATCCATGCTAACCCTAAATCCATGCTAAGTTCCAAAAATCCCATACTCAAAGGTAGTGACTTTTGAGCGCATCGGTAGCTGTCCCGAGTCGATTCGTATGCAGTTCCGTTTCACGGGCTAGGTCGGGTGTAACAGTACAAACAGACATTCCCCACCTCTAGTAAATACCAAGCTACGCAACACATGCCAATTTATATACATCCCAATTTACTAACGAACTATTTTACATTAAATTTCCTTAACGTGAAGGTAACTTTACTCTTTGGTAGCGCGAGCCGTGGAACATACCTATATATTTATATATGTTTGATCGGGAACGCGCGCTGGAATGTCACGGGCATACAAAATTATTCTAGTTATTGTTCGGCGTCCGTTCCGATTGTCGTGAACATTGGCACTTGTGGAGGTGAAAGGGGCTGACCACAGGGTACCCTTGACGAACTTACAATCAACGCAGAGTTGTCACCAAGGGCAAATTCAGGGAGGGGGTCATGACCCCCTGGGCTGGGTCTATCCATTCAATTGGCGGAAGTCACAGCTCGTTTCGATAGAAGACAAAAGATAAAATAAAATTTATATTTGATTTAAATTATTTAGACGTTGTAAATTTCAAATAAAAAATATTTTGTAATCATATTGGAGCGTGTCTTGACTTGACTTCGACTATACGACCCCCCGACTTAAAAGTTGGATTCGCCCTTGGTTGTGGCAACATGGGCCTTCATTCATGATTCAAAATGTATTCAACATGAACATTTCTGTTCAACCCAGCCAGTCCCCTAAAAGTAACAAATATATACCGGATGGGTGCGCGCGACACCGTTCTTTCTCCTATACATTGTAGCCAGTATTATATAATAATAATATAATATATACTTTACATAATGAATCAATTGATGTGTATGAATGATATACGCGTACGCACCGTACGCATGCGTTGACTAGCCGTTGTAAACACTATATAGCACTGATTATGTGACCACTAACATACATCCGATGGGGCCTCATATACACATCTATATACAACATGAATTACTGGACATGGCTGATATACTCCGAAAGAATAGGAACTAGGGAAAACGCACAAAGGACTCGGAGCCAATTTTCATAAGTACTACAACCGTAGAAAAAAATCAGCTTGCAATTAAAGGCCAGGTCTCATTAAAAAAATGACCTTAACTATAAATATTAGATTTTTTGTACTACTCAATAGTTTGAATTGATATTTAAATGAATTCTTAAACAAAATAAACAATTTCGATTATTTTCTATGGAAATTGTGTTTAATTTATTGTGAGTCATATTTATCAAATTTTTTTTTCATCAAAACTGGTCACTCCTTTGACAATTTTTGTCTATTTCCTATATTTAGTATATGGCAATGCATCCTGTATATATGTATGCAACAACGTTGCGTCTCACTCGGCCCCGGACCGCACTGTAACAGGAATGAGACAGATATATGTCGGAATACAATTTATAATACACATATATATGTAAAGTCGCGAGATATTCCTTCCAAAGTAAGCTACTATAATATATAAATTATTTATATTATTTATTTATATAAAAACATCACACCGGTGGCCGCACGTCGCCTACGTTATTAATACTGTAACGAATATTACTATACCCATTAAAATAGTTTATATTTTAAACATCCTCGCCCGTAGCTAGCAGTAATATTCATTTATTTATTTATGTATAGGTATATTGTGATACTTGACAACCGTAACGTAACACACATAGCTCCACTTGTGATAAATAATAATCTAGTTATTTGATAAAGCATTCTCGTTAAAATAATTAAAATATATATCTAACAGTTTGAACACATCCTAGCTAAATACTGCTACAATTGATAATCACTATTTACTTTAGAAAACCATATGTACAATTACACTATATAGTTAATTTGCTAAATATAATAGTTACCAAATTAAAATAGGTTACCTATATAAACTGTAGTAGTGTCATTCATTATCTATGTATTGAAACGTACAATATACGTGTGATGTATGCATGATAACAGATACTGACAAAGTATTGTAACGCCTTGCATTAAAATGCCCGGCTAATGGTAATATATTAAGAATAACCGAATTAATAGTGTTCTGTGGCGATAGCAGGTACATTGTCGACAACGTAACTCGCGAAATGTCAAAATTGTCATACTAATTTTTAGTTCCACTTTTCACCGCCGCAGCGCTGTTCATTTTCCAATACAATAATAGTCGAAGGCGATACGAAAACGTTGTCGACAATGTTCCTGCTACCGGCACAGAGCTATATGGCGTTTCATTCAACGCCACAGTACTAACTATACTTTTTTTAATATTTCCATTTGATTTGTTCTGAATAGCAATCGCTGCTATGTAAGCCTATTTCAACTTAAATTATAAAAAATATATATAGCTTTAATACAGGATGTTACAAGTCGACATAAAAATATTTCAGAAAGTTCTTTACTATACCCACATGTTATTTAAAGGAAACAGACATTGAAGAATTCGGTATTTTATTTTCAGGTATCCCAAAGAAATTATAGCGGATATCGTATTTGTATGAAAAAAAAATTATAGAATTTTCCAACATCTTTAGAATAACTGATCATGTGGCGATTGTAAAACTTCTGCTCAATTATGACTGTGTTGTGACCGAATACTGAAACGCCAGTCAAATGTGATGCCACATTAAGTTTGAGTGGCCTCCGCTCCAATTTTACACGCGACAGTTTATTTTGACAACGCTTCAAATTGTTACGTCGGCCAAACTTTGAATGTCGTTACAGTAATCGGCCGTTGATTTTTACATCAGTATAATTAGTTTAATCATACATATATCACACATACGTGGACAAAATTAAACTACATACACTGTTCGTTGTAAAATGGCCTTAATGACATTTAATTAATCATACATTTTTGAAGCGAGAACTTCTTTAGCCGCTTTGGTAGGGACAACCCTTATAGGTTCCCGTCACCGACATGCGACATGCTAATATGACGTGCTGTTCCAATGTTTTAAAGGATATCATCCATGTTTCATAGAGATTTGGTCCAAATCTGAAAGTGCCGGCCAAATTTTTTTTCGTATTTTCTCTTAGAGATTTTACATATTACTACGGCACTTTTTTTCACAAATTTCATTTGTTTTGGTAAGTATTGAATTGATATTTTCAACAAAATGTGTGAAATTTTGATTTTAAAATTCAAACAATATCAAGGACAATGGTCCTACAGCTTTAGTGCCGTAGTAATAAATGCTCAGACGGGCAAGCTCAAAAACAGAATATACAAAAAATCTCGATGGCGGGCACTTTCAGATTTGGACCAAAATTGATGATGTCCTTTTCCCTTCTGTCGGCAGTTCCCATGAATATCATTTTTTTTGTAATAAAGACTATTTTATTAAAATATCCAATCACAACTCTTACTACCCCAATTATAAGGTTCACATTACAATGAACAGAGTTCAACAGGATGAATATTTGTAAACGCTTAACGAAATATACGTAGCTAATTATATCAGTTGCCTTTGTTATTGTATCGTACAATAAAATACAGGATTACAAACGAATGTTCAACACTGTACACGGACTAGTACTGCGCCCCGACGTGGTCCGACTGACCGTTAACAGACTATACCATGATAATTACGTCTCACGGCCGAATACTGTAGCTTTAGTAAAACGTCTTCCGACTACGTATTCATGTCGCTTTCAAATATTTTTGTATGGAAAAATGAACAGCGCTGCGCCGGCGAAAAGTGGAACTAAAAATTGGTTTGAACATTTTTAGAGTTACGTTTTTGAACAAGTAGTAGAACGATGTTCTTGCTACCAATACTGACACTACATTCAAAGTATGTAGGCCCACGTAACCGTTTGAGGTGTCGTCAATACAATTCCGCATTTAAAGCGGAGGCCACTCAAAATTAATTTCGCGTCAAATCTCATGCCACACTATTTTTGAGTGGTCTCCTATTCGACATTCCATACAAGCAGCTACGTGGACCTTCAAACTTTGAATACCGTTTCAGTTTTCGGCCGTAGGTACACGTGTCATGAATTCAGTAAATGTTGAAACATGACGCATGCGCATGAGATGTCGGATGAAAAGGATGCTCCTAATTTGGGAATCTCAGATTTAAATTAAGATACGTATGTAACACTGCGGAACACATAGCTCGGTATTTTTTTCTATATTGTTATTGAAACTGAATTCCATAGATAATAAATGCAACTATTAGGTTTTAGTTAAATAAATAAATCGGTTATTCCTATTTCAATGTCGCAGATCGGGTTAAAACAATTAATTAATTTAATAGCTGTTAACAATCTCAGGAGCCACGGACGCACATCTACATACAACTATATATACACACCTCGACGAGGCACTTGATACACAGTACAGGTATCGAGACTAAACGGAAATAAAGCAGTCACACGCAACGTGTACTACGCATATGCATTTCATGTGAAACGCATTGTAACTGGCCGATACGTTTCTGACTTACACAAGTTGTTCGCTACTGATAAAATAGAGGACCAATACGTTATCGATTATAGTTCTTTTTGCAAGCATTGACTGACTCAAAAAGTCTTAAGTGACAGAAATTCCGTCCCCGTACAAGTTAACTGATAGATACTAGTTTTAGGAAGATTTTCTTGAGGCGACTGATAACAATTGGAATGAACATAATACATATTTATGAGTTTATGTTATCAATGTATTAAATAAGGGACCTAGAAAGTATATTACTCGTACAATCACCTGCATGACTGTGGGTATTGTAAAAAAACATTTTTGCATGTAGAGTTGAAAATCAATAATGAACGATATTAAATTTGCATGTTAAGTAATTCCAATTAATTTGTAGAGCAAACACGTTACGTGTGACGAATATATCCCCTGCTTAACATTTCAACTGTTATGCACAGACAAAAAAACACTGTGCGTCCAGTTGCTAGCTTTGTAACACAGTAGGCGCTAACGGAGGAAATAAATAAATTGTACAGTACACAATAATCCCGAATCAATAAAGTCTCACGAAACCGTAACTCTAAAAGACTTGTTTCAAAGCCTGCGAATAATTTTAACAATGCAATGTTGCTATACTCCAGTCAATTTACCGTCAGTCAATTGCAAGCTAATGTCAAAAACGTTACTGTTCTGTCACATAACTATGTATGTATGTGTATGTATGTATGAATGGTTAATATTAATGAATTAATTACATATTCGAAGACGGTGGAACACTCCAGTATATATATTAGTACATAAGTAACTAATATTTGGCATCTGAGTATGACATTGCGTTGTCGCGCGTGCCGTGCTTTGAAGACTTTAATTTATAGAAATAACTTTATAACTTACAGAAGGAAGCCTATAGAACAGAATTTGGTGAGATAAGAACTTAGATGACGTAAAAATGTTAGGTTAACATAGTAAAATATAATAAACGGTTAATAAGTCAGTCTCAAAACAGCGGCATCGCGTCGTAAATCTAATTTGTTGCATTATTTAACAATAATATAATAAATATCGGAGCACGCGTTAAGTACATTACCTATTGTGATCAGAGCACTTTGTATTGTATTCACATCGTACAAGCAATAGTTCGCTACAACTCTTTATACTCGATATACACAAGTAATGGAAACTTATTGTAGTTTATCATTAACAACGATTCGCTCGTTTTATATATGGCAACACTAGTTAAAACTTAAATAGCGAAAAAATTAAGAATTGATCAACGTGACACTGCGAGTTATTACCATAACTAATAAATATAATTATATAATGTGGTTTTTAAACAGTGTCGCCATACACAAGCGAACAACACCATAGACTAAAACCGTACCATACCAACATTACCAACTCACAAATACAGAACCAGCGCGAGATTCGAAACACTTACACAATTGTTGACTATTAGTTGAAGTGAAATGTTTTGTACCAACTGTCAGTAGCCGCTGGCTCGTCACACATTCGGGCCCTCGAGTGCTACGAGGCGAGGGCTTCTCTGGGAGTTGTTGAGGGCTCGTCCAGGGCTCGCAGAGGCCTAGTTGAGGGCTCGTCCAGGGCTCGCGGAGGCCTAGTTGAGGGCTCGTCCAGGGCTCGCGGAGGCCTAGTTGAGGGCTCGTCCAGGGCTCGCGGAGGCCTAGTTGAGGGCTCGTCCAGGGCTCGCAGAGGCCTAGTTGAGGGCTCGTCCAGGGCTCGCGGAGGCCTAGTTGAGGGCTCGTCCAGGGCTCGCGGAGGCCTAGTTGAGGGTGTGGTGTCAGGAGGCGGCATGCTCGTGTTGCATCCGCGCCAGCCGCTCGGTGCCCGTCGCTATCAGACTCGCGAACTCCATTTCCAGGATTTGTCGCGCCTGCGCACATTTTACAATTCAAAAATTATTACTTATTTATTACTAGCGACCGCCCCGGCTTCGCAAGGGGAGACATTTATCAAATATTTTGTCTACCCGTGCGAAGCCAGGGCGGGCAGCTAGTATAATATATAAGCTATGTTATAATGTAGCTTTCCAACGGTGAACGAAGAATTTTTGAAATCGGTCCAGTAGTTTCGGAGCCAATTTAATACAAACATACACACAAAAATACAAATCTTGCCTATTTATAATATTATATTAGTAAAGATTACGGGGTGAGATGTATAAAGAGTGTGTTGGCAACATTAATGTATGAAAAAGGTAATTTTTATGTTTCTGCCATTTGGCAACACTTTAATTAAATATTTGACGAGACCGCTGGTCTAGTGGTTAGTATACCTGACTGCTACGCTAGGGGTCGCGGGTTCGATTCCCGCCGGGGCAAACATTTACGTGACAAATATGTTTTCCTTGCGTCTGGGTGTTTGGTATGTATTATAAGTATGTATTTACAAAAAAAAAAACGTATATATGTATTATATCAGCTACTGGTTCCCATAGTACAAGCTTTGCTTAGTTTGGGGCCAGATGGCACTGTGTGATAATGTCCAAGCATTATTATTATTATTATTATTATTATTATTATATGAGGAGGACAAGACCGCGACATGTAAAAAGTGATTAGAATAAATTTATAACAGTGCAAAAGTTTTAATTTCCACCTTACTGATACATCCACAAGCCACCACTGAAAGTCTAAACAAACACACAGTGTACAACAGAGTGCGTCGTTGTGTTATCTGTCGGTGTACCTGTGTGTTCTGTGTGGGTATCTGCAGCGCGAGCGCCATGCTGTTAGCATCGAAGCTCTCGTCCAGTGCGATCAGCGCGCCGTGCACGCCGCTCTCCACCAGATTGTTCGCGAACTCCTGACACACAGACACACATTTATATTCCGACACAACATGTCGTTACTATCTCCACACCTTCCAGCGAAGATAATTTTGTGACAGATGGTGAGTCCGTCGCCGTCTCTTAGGCACTACATACGTCCTTGAATTTCTTCTCAGACTTATGCAGGTTTCCTCACCATGTTTTCCTTCACCGCAAAGCTCGTCGTGTGACTAATAGTAGAACTTAAGTTATAAAAACTAATTGGTTTAAACTGGTGAGAGAGAATTTTCGTCGCCAGAATAGCAGACAACGCTTCATACCACAAGGCCACCACAGCTCCTATGACGTTACAAATAAATTAGAATTTGCAATTAATTGATAATCGGCCATACAGCGCCACACCAGCACGTCCCTAGTGCCGACCACAGCTGCCTACCTTGAGGTTGATGGCGGCCAGCCAGCGCTGCAGCCGCTCGTTGGTCCACACCAGCACGTCCCTAGTGCCGACCACAGCTGCCTACCTTGAGGTTGATGGCGGCCAGCCAGCGCTGCAGCCGCTCGTTGGTCCACACCAGCACGTCCCTGGTGCCGACCACAGCTGCCTACCTTGAGGTTGATGGCGGCCAGCCAGCGCTGCAGCCGCTCGTTGGTCCACACCAGCACGTCCCTAGTGCCGACCACAGCTGCCTACCTTGAGGTTGATGGCGGCCAGCCAGCGCTGCAGCCGCTCGTTGGTCCACACCAGCACGTCCCTAGTGCCGACCACAGCTGCCTACCTTGAGGTTGATGGCGGCCAGCCAGCGCTGCAGCCGCTCGTTGGTCCACACCAGCACGTCCCTAGTGCCGACCACAGCTGCCTACCTTGAGGTTGATGGCAGCCAGCCAGCGCTGCAGCCGCTCGTTGGTCCACACCAGCACGTCCCTAGTGCCGACCACAGCTGCCTACCTTGAGGTTGATGGCGGCCAGCCAGCGCTGCAGCCGCTCGTTGGTCCACACCAGCACGTCCCTAGTGCCGACCACAGCTGCCTACCTTGAGGTTGATGGCGGCCAGCCAGCGCTGCAGCCGCTCGTTGGTCCACACCAGCACGTCCCTAGTGCCGACCACAGCTGCCTACCTTGAGGTTGATGGCGGCCAGCCAGCGCTGCAGCCGCTCGTTGGTCCACACCAGCACGTCCCTAGTGCCGACCACAGCTGCCTACCTTGAGGTTGATGGCGGCCAGCCAGCGCTGCAGCCGCTCGTTGGTCCACACCAGCACGTCCCTAGTGCCGACCACAGCTGCCTACCTTGAGGTTGATGGCGGCCAGCCAGCGCTGCAGCCGCTCGTTGGTCCACACCAGCACGTCCCTGGTGCCGACCACAGCTGCCTACCTTGAGGTTGATGGCGGCCAGCCAGCGCTGCAGCCGCTCGTTGGTCCACACCAGCACGTCCCTGGTGCCGACCTCTGCGGCGCGTCTTCTCTCCTCGAGCGCGCGCACGCTGTATCCGAGCCGCTTCAGACACGCCACGCCGAAGTGGAGGGACGTTCTGTCAATAAACATTGACAGATTACCACAATTCATTCGCAAAAAAGCATGTAGCAGATCGCCCAAAAAGCACAACGTCTAACGAGTTAACGAAACGTTAAGGGGTCGTGTTGCAAGCGTCCATAGGCTACGGTAACCGTTTACCATCAGGCGGACGGTATACTTGTTTGCAACCTTAGTGGTATAAGGAAAAGAGTAAATCGTCTATATAGAAGAGCATTCAATTAAAAATACGTTCTACAGTTGTGTATACACAATATTTTTACATTTCATAACAATAGTTACTTAAGTACAGTAAAGCTTTTTGTGAACTTGATAAAAATAAGAGTTATTGGTCCTTCTAGCACAAAATTACGAAGCAACACGTAGCCTCGCATAATCATATTTTACATAGTATAAAACAAAGTCGCTTCCCGCTGTCTGTCTGTCCCTATGTATGCTTAGATCTTTAAAACTACGCAACGGATTTGATGCGGTTTTTTAATTGATAGAGTGATTTAAGAGGAAGGTTTATATGTGTAATTAATTTGTGTTTTGTAGGTACTTAAATCCCACTCATTTTTTTTATAACACGTTACCTGTGAAAACTGTCGACCATTTTGAGCTGTGTCCGCAGATCCCTCTTGGTGAGATGCTCCAGCATCCTGGCGTCCACCAGGCACTCCATAAAGGTGGTTCTATATTGCGGTAAGCCTGGAAAAGTGCAAATGGTAATAAAAATATACGTCACAGTCAAAACTACTTTAGTCTGACGAAAGATGCAAAAGTCATCAATTTTTTTCGAGTCCAGTAGCAAGAACAACTTGCGACTACATATTCGTATCGCTTTCAACTCTTTTTGTATGGGAAATTGAACCGCGCTGCGGCGGTGAAAAGTGCAACTAAAATTTCGTATGAACATTTTGAAATTTTTGAGTTACGTTTTCGAATACGTAGTCGAAATATGTATTTGCTATCGAGGCGCAGAAGCCATTCGTAATGTATTACCACTATTTTCGCAAACAAGCGAAAGTGTCCTGTGTGCTATTAACAAATATCAAGATATTTGTTAATGATGTTTAAAAGATTTCATTTCGTTTTACGCTTTAAAAACACATCGTGCCTATATCGGGCCAATGTATGATAATAATAATGATATCATACAGCGGCACCTGGACCCACACAAACATAGCTTGTACTATGGGAACTACCAACGAATACTGTGCTTCTGCAGCAGTGCTCTCTCTGTACTCTCTGCCTACCCCGTGAGGGACTAAATGGCGTGAAGATGTAAGTATGATCAGTAGTAACCTAGGGAGGGCAGCCAGGCGTTGCCGATCCACTCGTGGTTCATGTCCCCGAAGGCGAGCGCGGCGCAGGCCGTGCCGCGCGGGGCGGAGGGCGACGTCAGCGACACCATCTCCTGGATCGCCAGCCGCAGCTTCAGCCGGTGCAGCGGGTTGCTGATGCCTGCGGAGTGGGGAACCGCTTCACATTAGCTACGACGCGATCGCTTTAATCATTGGTTGGCAACGCGTAACTGATTTGAATGCCGTGGTGGCCTTGTGGTTGAAGCAACGGCCTGTCATCTGATGGGCTCAGGTTCGAATCCCGGCCTGTACCAATGAGTTTTTCTAAGCTTAAGTACAGTGAATAAGCACACCATGAGCTTTTAAAAAAAGAGAGGTAGGGCGATTTGGGATTTCCCGTGGGTTTTCCCATTTAAATTGGAGCCGCCCGACTGGGGACTGCACCTCCGCCTTACAGAAGACCGCAGTGAAATAACACTACTTGATGTAGTGTTGTGTTTCTGCGGTAAGTAAGGTTGCCAGTGCTCCACGAGGATACGCTGGGCTAGTAGTAATGCTGCTAGCACAGTGAGTCCTCATCAACCCCTGGATTAGTGATACCCCTGGTATTGCTAGCGGCTATAGGCTACGGTGACTGCTAATGTTTGTGTGCTACCTTAGTTGTATAAAAAAAATAACAACTGGATCCACTGGTATTGCAAGCGTCCATAGGCTACAGTAACCGCTTACCGTCAGGCGGACCGTACGACTATTTGCTACCTTGTGATATAAATAATTATAATAACCGGCCCCTAACTAAACAGAGTCTGCAATTTCAATTATTCAAGCATTGAGTTATCAAAAAGGATAAATAGTTATTCTTGCAGAGTGAAACTCCTGGTGTTGCAAGCGAAAAATAAGTGGCCCGTTTGATGCCACGGTCATGTCTACACTAAGCGTTGCGATGTTCATATCAAAAGGAATCCAATCGCAATTCGCAGTACACTAATAAGTGACGTAAGGCTATCGTTACTGCTAATAGAGTGCGAGTAAGTGTGAGTAAAAAAAGCCTTTTTTTAAAAAGAGGCTTTTACCTAAACACAGTTCATGCACTAAATAATAATTAAACTAATTTAAAAAGAATCTAAAATCATTTATTCAGTTTAGGCCCTAATAAGGCACTTATGAAGGTCTAAATTACCACCAATTACTAAATAATAATTAAACTAATTACAAAATTTTATTATTTTTTTGAATAAGAAACCAAATTCATCTAAGTGTAACTAATTGTAATTGAATATTATAGGTTAATAAGTTACCAATTGTTATCGTTCTAACTAGTACAATGTATGAAATCAGATAAAGCTTTAATATTAAAGTGTGGGTACTCACCGATCTCGCGCTGTATCTCCTGGTCGGAGAGGGCCGACATGATGGCGCCGGACTTGACGTTGGCGCGGCAAGCGGCCACGTACCAGGCCGGCATGCCCACCCACAGCTCCAGCCACGCCACCACCGTGGGCCCGTTCCACAGCGCGAACGGCGTGCCGGCGCGCATCGCCTCGCCCAGCAGCTCGTGCCGGTAGTCGCGGTCCCTGCACAATACACCAACATCACAACCCACAGCTCGTATCAGTAGTTGTGGTCCCTACACAATACACCAACATCACAACCCGCAGCTCGTATCAGTAGTTGTGGTCCCTACACAATACACCAACATCACAACCCGCAGCTCGTATCAGTAGTTGTGGTCCCTACACAATACACCAACATCACAACCCGCAGCTCGTATCAGTAGTTGTGGTCCCTACACAATACACCAACATCACAACCCGCAGCTCGTATCAGTAGTTGTGGTCCCTACACAATACACCAACATCACAACCCGCAGCTCGTATCAGTAGTTGTGGTCCCTACACAATACACCAACATCACAACCCGCAGCTCGTATCAGTAGTTGTGGTCCCTACACAATACACCAACATCACAACCCGCAGTTCGTATCAGTAGTTGTGGTCCCTACACAATACACCAACATCACAACCCGCAGCTCGTATCAGTAGTTGTGGTCCCTACACAATACACCAACATCACAACCCGCAGCTCGTATCAGTAGTTGTGGTCCCTACACAATACACCAACATCACAACCCGCAGCTCGTATCAGTAGTTGTGGTCCCTACACAATACACCAACATCACAACCCGCAGCTCGTATCAGTAGTTGTGGTCCCTACACCAATACACCAACATCACAACCCGCAGCTCGTATCAGTAGTTGTGGTCCCTACACAATACACCAACATCACAACCCACAGCTCGTATCAGTAGTTGTGGTCCCTACACCAATACACCAACATCACAACCCACAGTTCGTATCAGTAGTTGTGGTCCCTACACAATACACCAACATCACAACCCGCAGTTCGTATCAGTAGTTGTGGTCCCTACACAATACACCAACATCACAACCCGCAGCTCGTATCAGTAGTTGTGGTCCCTACACAATACACCAACATCACAACCAACAGCTCGTATCAGTAGTTGTGGTCCCTACACAATACACCAACATCACAACCCACAGTTCGTATCAGTAGTTGTGGTCCCTACACAATACACCAACATCACAACCAACAGCTCGTATCAGTAGTTGTGGTCCCTACACAATACACCAACATCACAACCCGCAGCTCGTATCAGTAGTTGTGGTCCCTACACAATACACCAACATCACAACCCGCAGCTCGTATCAGTAGTTGTGGTCCCTACACAATACACCAACATCACAACCAACAGCTCGTATCAGTAGTTGTGGTCCCTACACAATACACCAACATCACAACCCGCAGCTCGTATCAGTAGTTGTGGTCCCTACACAATACACCAACATCACAACCCGCAGCTCGTATCAGTAGTTGTGGTCCCTACACAATACACCAACATCACAACCCGCAGCTCGTATCAGTAGTTGTGGTCCCTACACAATACACCAACATCACAACCCGCAGCTCGTATCAGTAGTTGTGGTCCCTACACAATACACCAATTTCACAACCCGCAGCTCGTATCAGTAGTTGTGGTCCCTACACAATACACCAACATCACAACCCGCAGCTCGTATCAGTAGTTGTGGTCCCTACACAATACACCAACATCACAACCCGCAGCTCGTATCAGTAGTTGTGGTCCCTACACCAATACACCAACATCACAACCCGCAGCTCGTATCAGTAGTTGTGGTCCCTACACAATACACCAACATCACAACCCGCAGCTCGTATCAGTAGTTGTGGTCCCTACACCAACGTCACAACCCACAGCTCGTGTTGGTATTCGTAGTCCCTACACCCCCCTCCCTTTCTTTAACTGTACGGATATAATACTATGAGTAACAAACGTAAAAAAAAGTTGAAAACACTTCAGAACACTCGATTGAAATTGAATCATGTTTGAAACGAAATCAACTAAGTTTAAATGGGTTTGTTCGCTTTTGGAGCTACGAAGCCACATACAGACACAGATACACACCACGTTGAGTTTATAATAACCTTCTGTTGGCTTCGGTGGTTAAAAAGGAAGTGTACTGACTTGGTCTTGGAGCGCGCGTAGTCCTGATGCTGCATGGGGGTGTGGGGGCCGTGGGGGTGGCCCATGGGGTCACCGGGGGTCATCTCGTCCGACAGCGACGACAGCCCCAGCGATGACGCCGAGGACAACGACCTCCCTTGACCTTGCTGTAGCTGGTAGCGTATAAATAGTTTGGCATAAAAGTCTAGAAACGGAAATAAATTTTCGGCTACTGGCAACCTTAACTTAATGGAATCGTTTATTGTAAACAAACCAATCACGACGGTTGATGCTCTATACGAGCTGCGGCGGGTTGCTATACGAATGGCGCAGTGGGGCCCGTGTTATTATATACTCTTTTTTGCCAGCCTATGCAACCCTACTTAAAATAGGCTTTTTGTACTTCGGCCACATGGTTGGATCCCGGCTGGCTCGCTTGATAGCCGCCTCGTTTAGAATCTGGACTTGTTTTTTTTATACCACTAAGGTGGCCAACAAGCATACGGCCCGCTGTTAATGGTAAGCGGTTACGGTAGCCTATGGACGCTTGCAACACCAGGGCTACCACTCGCGCGTTGCCAACCCTGAAACAAGGTTGTTTAGCAAGTGCTGGCGATCTAATAAATTATTTAAAATTAAATATAGTACGCGCACCATTTGTTGTGTTGTCAGTTGGGTATGATTGTCCGAATCTTTCTATAGTAAAAAGTCCGTGAAAAAGTAAAAAGATCTTACAGGTAAGCCCGCCTTCTCCTTTTTGCTGAAGAACCTTCCTAGCGAGCTCTTGAGCCCCCTCTTCTTCTGCTGGTGCATGGATGCGATGGAGACGGCGGAGGCGGCCGAGCTGACCCCCCGCGGCAGGCCGGGGGACGCGCCGCCGCCCCACGAGCCCCCACCCGACCCCACCGTCATGCCCCCCAGGGACTCTTGGCTTGAGCTGGGATCGACATGGCAACATTTCATTTCGATCCAGAAAATAAAAAATTCCTGGTTTAGCTGTCTCGATTACTTTACTACATACTACGTCGAAGACAAGTTAATAACCGTTATTTGACTGATCTCATCTGTCCCTGAAACGACGTTTATTTTTTCAAACTGTTAGAAAAAAAAAGTTGCTTTCATTCATAAATGTTTAAATCATTTTCAATATATAACAAACAGTTTTTTATTTCAAACTAATAGGCACTTACTCTAAACTCTAAACGCAGATGAGTTAACCTTGGATAAGTTTTTTTTTTTATTTCAGACATAAGTCGCCTATTGTTAGAACTGTGAAAAAACGGTTCATATCTAGCCTTAGGATTAGTTTTATCAAGACAAGAGCGTTCTACCGCATGGTTCGACCAACCAGTGTAATTATTCTGGTGAGCTATAGCAAGGCTAGCAGTATATTGGTGGTGGTGACCTGTCAAATTAGTTAAGTTTAGTAATTTTGAACAACAGAATTGGCACCATTAGCTCTCTAGCTAAAATGGAATTACTAAATGTATCGACAGGGTTCTACACGGGATGGGGCACACGACATTATCAATATTGAACATACCATTACAACTCCCATGGTATAAAAGGTAGAACATTTGGAGTTTAGGTGAAAGTAAATCGTATAATTAGTAATTCCATTTTAATTTATTGTCAACAAAAGTAAACACATAAGTTCATTATGAAAATCAATACTTTGTGTAGGTATTTGATTATCTGATACCAATAATATTGTACATATATTCCTTAAAAACATAAAATTAAACTTCAAAATTCGAAATGCGATCAAGTGTCTCACTAAACAAGTAAAATTTTGCTCTATACTCAAATATAACTGGCAGATTTGACCAAACACGGATGATGAAAGAGATAATCGTCCAATATCCTGTACAGATTGGACTTGAGGCACAATTTGTGCGGCGCATAGTTGAGCTGTGCGTCCGGACAGTCGCACCACACGTCTGACAGATTAACTTGGGAGATGTGTTTGGTGGGTACGGACGGTAATATTCTGGGTGGACACCTGTGTATGGGGAGGCGGGCGAGACTTCCGGACATTATCGACGAACTGAGCAGCGTGAAACGAGAAACAGATTGTTATAGTAATAAAACTTATAATAAAAGGCGATCGAGCCTTAAGCGGGCCATACACGTTGCAACGGTCGTACGGACTGCGAAGCGGACTACATGTCCGTCTGCTTTACAAACAATACATTCACGATCGAACCTGTCGCATAAATACCAATATCCGTCACAGTCCGTACGACCGTCGCAACGTATGGCGTATGCCCCGCGTTACAGTAGTCGCATATGATGTGTAATATCTGACATCTGACGAAGAACTCCTAGACCGCGCGCGCTCATTGGTCAAATCAAATAGCGCGCGTTTCTTAGTTTTTTTTACTTGGTGTGCAATAAGTAATATTTATATTGTATTTGTACCAAAATTATTATCTAAATCTAAAACAAATTTAATGTTAGAACACAGTTGAAGTTTCTTAAGGCAATCGACAAATCGTATTCTCATTTTATAGGTTTTTAGCTCCGGACACTGTAGAACGCGGACCCGAAGTCTATAGTAGTTCATAAAAATTAAAACACTCCACTCAAAATCCTGTAAAGTCATAGTTAAGAACCCTCTCAATTAAGTAACCTTTGAAACAAAGAAAACTAACTTAAAAACGGTTCATCCGTTCAGGCTACTATGCCTCAGAGAGACACACAGATACACACGTAAAATGTATAACTCCTCTTTTTGAGTCGGGGGTTAAAAATATTTTGGTGTCGGCAGCGCGCGATTGATACCCCAGGGTGTTGCAAGCGTCCATAGGCTGCGGTAACCGCTTACCATCAGGCGGGCCGTATGCTTGTTTGCCGACTTAGTGGTATAACAAAATAGGGAGGTACTCACGAGTCGTAAGGTGGTTGGTAGTGTGTCCGCAGTCGGTCTCGCTCGGCGTGCAGCGCTCGGGCCGCTCTCTCCAGCCGCAGCGAGCGCGCGGTGAGCGGGGACTCCGCCCCCTCGCCGCAGCCCCCCGCCCCCGCTCCCGCCCCCGCCCCCGCCTCCTCGCACAGCTGCAACTGCACGCACCACTATTTATGTTATACACCGCTACAACCTCACCTCTATAAGCTAGGACATAATATGAATCGTCTTGACAGTTCTATTTTGTTGAGTGAGAGCAACAATAATTTTTGACATCGCTTTCGACTATTTTAATATGACAAAATGAACAGCGCTGTGGCGGGGAAAAGGGGGACTAATAATTTGTATGAACGTTTTGACATTTTGAGAGTAAAGTTTTCGAATACGTAGTCGTCGTAGTCGAAATATGTTCTTGTTACAGACAAAAAACACAAAAAACTACTTATTTACCATCAGTTACGGGGAAGAATGTGACATATGATGACATACTCCGTTTTATATAAGGCATTGTTAGGTGAAAGCGAAATGAATCCTAGACTATTACAGTGAGTAAAAACAAGTTTGCTATAATCCGTGATAAGTGTTCCTTAAGCAGAAATCTTTTGAAGGCAAAGTTTTGCATCAACATGCAATCATATATCAACTAAGCGTATACATACTTATATGTTATGATAGGATATAGTATCATATGAACTACACATATATCTCTATAAATTCCATTTGACCATAGCGAGATTTCACTTTTTGTATTGTTTAATATGGTAACACAAATACATAGTGAGACAAATTATATAATTTAACTACAGCTAAATAGAGAACTATTTTATACTACGAATCTCTCTCAGTCTCAATGTAGTATGCACTATAAGGAAATGTACACAATAAAATTTTACCAGCATTTAGGCTTGTCAACACATCAAAACTACTACTAAACTCTTTTCTGCTTAAGTTTAGACATTGACCTACTAAAATTATTATTATTGTGGCACTGTCATGGTTATTTTGTCTTATTTTATCTACAATTTGCCTATATGAGGCTCCTGGCATACAATAATTAATAACTGTGTGAGCTATTTTATTATTTAAAATAAAACCTAAATCTTGACCTACTTTGTCAGAATACAACACTATTTTGTATTTAGTGGGACATGAACTCATTTGTTGCACAGTCTCACCCAACTCAGCAACCTGCAACTTACAGGGCAGTGTCACAGGCTCAGGTTCAGGCTCGCTGGCTGATGGTATATTATATGCACAGCTACATGTTTGCTTGGTTGTCAATGAGTCAAAACGGTCTGCATTATAATTACACAAGTTTACCAGCTCTGTTGTTGCCAGAATATGTTCACTTATTTGTCTCTCTCTCTCTCTCTCTATTCATACTTTGAAACTACTGAGTTTGAAAAGTCAAGATGTTTATAAAAATATGCTCCCAGCACTAATATGCTTTATATTTATTAATCTACACAATAAGTAATACTGACTACATACTACAGTAATACAACTGAGTTATTGTATTAAATTAAAGTAATATCTAAAAGATTATTTTTTAAATCTTTAGTTAAACTGATTTTCCGCACAAATGCACAAACTTGACGAGACCGCTGGTCTAGTGGTTAGTATACCTGACTGCTACGCTAGTGGTCGCGGGTTCGATTCCCGCCAGGGCAAACATTTATGTGACAAATATGTTTGCCTTGCGTTTAGATGTTTGGTATGCATTATAAGTGTGTATTTACAAAGAAAAAAAGTATATAAGTATTATATCAGCTACTGGTTCCCATAGTACAAGCTTTGCTTAGTTTGGGGCTAGGTGGCGCTGTGTGGTAATGTCCAAGCATTATCTACTATATAAAAATAAGTCGGGTTTTCCTTCCTGACTAAATCCACACTAATATTTTAAATGCGAAGTAACTCTGTTTGTTTGTTATCTTTTCAGGACTACCCGACTGAACGGAACGTAATAAAATTTGACAAGGAGATAGATTACATCCTGGGGAAGGACATAGGCTACTTTTGTCTTTAAACAAATGCAGCCGAAGTAGCAGGAAACAGCTAATGTGTCTATATGTTTAAGTACAATGTTAGGTGAACCGTACAATACGAATATAACTATACAGTGAAAGTTATTTACTAAGCAATATATATATATATATCATCTAATATATAAAATTCTCGTGTCACAGTTTTCGTTGCCATACTCCTCCGAAACGGCTTGACCGATTTTGATGAATTTTTTTGTGCTTATCCGGTGTCTATGAGAATCGGCCAACATCTATTTTTCATCCCCCTAAATGTTAGGGGTAGTCCACCCCTAAATTTTTATTTTTATTTTTTAGACCTATTTCAAAAAATCTTTCACCGTTAGAAAGCTACATCATCACTGAGTAACATAGGCTATATATTATACTAGCTTCCCGCCCCGGCTTTGCACGGGTAGACAAAATATTTGATATAAAAGTCTACCCGTGCGAAGCCGGGGCGGGCCGCTAGTAGTATATAAACCACACACACAAGCATCGCCTAACTACTTTGCCTGAAGCAGTGCTTTCTCATGTACAAGAATATTATGTAAACACTTCAATAACCTGCTTTAGTTGGCTTAATACATTTTTAAATTATACTAATAAACACATATATATATAAATATATATAGATCACTACAGATACATGTAAAAAAATCGGAACATTTTTAAATTTCTAGAGAAACAATAGCTCCTTTTTTATGTGGTGTATTTGACATATGAATTTATAGCTGAGACAGGACATCGCCTGTCGGGACACTTAAATATGTCCAAGTAAATTATCCGACAAACTAGTCAAGCCGTAAGATAAAGACATAAGAGTTATTATGCGTTGCAACATTTTTCTTATGAAATGTAGCTAGTTTTCAAAGTTTACAAAATTTAAGCTGTCATCGAGTGCATTGAACTTTAGCATTCCACAATAGTGAACAATTTCAGCACGTTAGCACAAACAATAATACACTCTATCTCATGTGGTTAAGGTACATTTCTAGCTAAGCGATGTCCTATCCGCACGGTTAGGACTTGAAATCTTATCCTACTTTTAGTGACAACACACATCATCCATGCCTACCGACAGATTCCTTATCGGTTCCATTAGTTCTAAAAGATAAATGAAACTTCCATAGTAGAGATGTCAATATTGGCTGATTGATAAAGAAAAATATCGATATTTTTAACTGTTGACAATATTAATTAATATTTCTATTAGGGATTTGATATTAATGAAGATGATATATTTATATTAGTTCGTTGAAGTTGATATAAATATTGATATGATATTTTTATTCGAAATCGTTATTTTGTTTATTGAATATGATAATTATTTTCAATTATTAGTTAATTTGAACGGTTAATTAATATATTTGACATCTCTATTCTATAGGTAATAAGTTTGTTTATGTGAGTGTTGGTCGTGTGTGTCGGTAGGCAGGCGGCGCGTGTGACCTGGCTGGCGGGCGGGCCGGCGCCTGACACACACCACTCACCACACACCACTCACCACACACCACTCACCACACACCACTCACGCTCATTAGCATATTTAAACAGTTTATAGTATTTTATACGTAAGACAATAACATTACATAATAAACTGGCAAAGTGGGTAATAATACGCGTATAATAAACATTATTCTAAGCAACCTTGGTATCATCAAAATGTTCTTAAACGGTGGTATTATTACTCTAATATTTCTTATCTCTCTCTTTCTTTACAACATATTGTTAAATGTTAAACTCTGTCGGTCTATCAGTATTCATTTATTAGATTCTTTACAAAATATAGATACAAATCAATATTTAAAGAAGTGTACACGCAGTTTGTTTATGTAAAGTAAATAACTAATTAATTGTAAATACTATACATAAGCGTTTCCTTAAAAACTGTCTACAATTACATATTATAGGTACTTTAAGAAAACAATTGCCTGTTTTCAGATTGCCTGTGGCTGACAAGACCGCTAACGATTGCCAAAGACCTTACTAAAAAGATATTGGTATCAATTCTATCGTCACACACTAGCCTAATGGCCGATATTGAAACGCCAGACAAATCTGATACCAGATTAATTTTGAGTGGCCTCCGATCTTACATGCGAAGTTATATTTTGAGGACGCTTCAAACAATTACATGGGCTTTTAAACTTTGCCACTCCAGCATTCGTAATTTCTGTGATGTATGGTGATGTGTGGTGATGTATGATGTATGGATGTGTATGTGTGTAGTTACCGTGTGGTACTTGTGGTGCGGCGCGAGGTGCGGGCGGGAGGGCGAGGCGGCCCGCGGCGGGGAGTCCCCGCGCCGGGACACCACGTTCATGTGCTCGTAGCTGCCCACCTGACGTGACACATTACATTCTCATCTCACTCATAATAATATCCCATGGTCACGGCATCACGCGTGAACGGCTGGACCGATTTAGCTTATTCTTCTTTAACACACTGAAACACTTTTAATTTCGCGATAAACTAAAGGTCCTTTTTGCTAAGGTGTATTTGTCATATGAATTCATAGCTAAGACAGGACATCGTCTGTCGGGTCAGCTAGTAATAAAAAAAATATCTTCACCCTTTCCAACAAGGTTCCCCGAAGAGGGCGTATAAAAAGAGAGGTAGGGTGAATTGGGATCGCCCGTGGGTATTTCCCAGCAAAAATGGAGCCGCGGACTGTACTTCCACCTTACAGAATACCGCAGTCAAATAACACTACTTTGATGTGTTGTGTTTCCGCGTTGAGTAAGGTTGCCAGTGCTCCACGAGGATACGCTGGGCTAGTAGTAAAGCCGCTAGCACAGTGAGTTCTCATCAACAACAGGATTGACAGCTCGTTAGTGATATCTCTGGTATTGCTAGAGGCTATAAGCTACGGTGACTGCTAACCATCAGGTGGTATGCTTGTGTGCCAGCTTAGTGGTATAAAAACTCCGTTAGTGTAGCCCTGGTATTGCTAGCGGCTATTGGCTACGGTGACTGCTTACCATCAGATGGGGTATGTTTGTGTGCCACCTTAGTGGTATATAAACCGGTGTTTACCCGCGACTCGAGCTCCTCGGCGCGCGCCTCGGTGGTCTGCTTCTCCTCCTGTATGAGGCGGATCTCCGTGTTGATGGCGTCCAGCTGCTCCTGCAGCATCAGCGCCAGCGCCGCCGCGTCCGTGTGGCCACCCTCCACGCCTCCATCAGACTCGTCATTCTGCCAGAACACAATATCAAATTATTTTTTTAGGATCCCAAAGGGTAACCAACTGGACCCTCTAACTAAGAATTCGCTGTCCGTCCGTCCGTCTGTTTGTCTGTCAGCGGGTTGTATCTCAGGATCCGTTGACATTTTGACATGTGTGTTTCTGTTGCCGCTATAACATTAAAATTAAAGGGGCTCCCCTGCTGGAAACGTGATTCACTTTGCATTTTTGCTCGATTTAATAATGGCGACCAGTAGACGCTTGAAATTCTTATAAGGTTTGTATCGCTATATTCGCTAATAAAAAGAGCGAATTTGTAATTTATCTTTCAGTACGGAACCCTCGGTGCGCGAGCCCAACTCTCACTTGGCCGATTTAATTTATTTGTCAAGAAGGGTACACAAAAGCATTGAATCGGTCATTGTGGAAATCTATGGGGGAGGCCTATGTTCAGCAGTGGACGTCTAAAGGCTGATGATGATGATGATGATGATGATGTACACAAAAGGATATCATAGGGTACCTTTCATTCATCAAAACATTATTCATCTCAAGAACCACGCGGATGAAGCCGCGGGGAAAAGTAGGTTTATAGCACACAGGCGTGACAATTGATAAAAAAAACTACCTATATAGGTAGTATTGTCTTGTCAAAGTCGTGCAAGTTGCATGCGCGTACGCAAGATGCTCGTGTTCAGTTACCTCGGCGTCACTGGACACGTCGTATTGTTGCTGGACGTTGACGAGCATATGCGCTTGCTGCAGCTTCTCCCACGAGCCGTCCAGCTACAGATTAAATAAACACATGTTATTACGTCCATCTCATCTCTTGCAGGGAAGCAAAATCCTTAAAAAGGTTTTAAGTGAACCAGCATCTTTGCTGTGTAGCAAGCGCACTTACTGGCGCTAGACATTGAAAGAAAAAACAGCATTAATTATAGGTTGTTCGTTGTTTGGTGGAGTTTTACTCCCGCTCACGATCAAATTGTGGAATCAACTCCCCGCCGAGGTTTTCCCAAAGGATTACAGCATGGGGTTCTTCAAGAAGGGTGTGGAGAGATTTTTGAAGGGTCGGCAACGCGCGAGTGATACCCCTGGTGTTGCAAGCGTCCATAGGCTACGGTGACCGCTTACCATCAGGTGGGCCGTATGCTTGTTTGCCACCTCAGTGGTATAAAATAATAATAATTTGGACGTTATTTCGTATGGACATTGTACGCGTTCTGATAGTAGCAACTACAAATGACATGTAGTTATTGCATATTAGATGCTCAAAACCCCAATTCCTTTATGTTCGCTCCGATAAATGGCAAAATGTAAGCCATCAAGAGACAGCAATAGTGCATTGTAAAAAAAAGCGTACCATGCAATTGACTTAGTTGCAGTTGCGCGCTCACTACTTTATTTCTTTTTTATAATTAACCTAAAACATTTTCGATACATTTTCGTAAAGGGCGGATAACCGCCCAAATAAGGACCTATAAGGAGGTCGCTATAACGAGTGACAGGTGCCTTTGTGTCATTTCATATGGTGTTGCTAATACATGTACCTCCAAACAATAACTTAAGCTGTTTCTCTGAGATATACGCGTCTTTACAGTTGATAATACTTGGCGGGAATCAGGCGGATTGGTTGAGATTTTTTCCAATGTCTTCTCAATTGTTTTATAGTGATATTTAGTGTGTATTTTCGGTGTCATATTGTTCAGCAAAGATACTGATTTATAGGAACATTGGAAATAATGCTGTAATATGACATTTGTGTGTATTGACCTGTAAATTTGATCTATGGGTTACCTCTGACCTAAAGGCATGTTACGAACTGCTACTGCCGTGGTTTGTCTCCAGAAACTCGCATAAGGATTAGCAGACATGACACTAGGCAATTTAATGCAATAAACACAAAAAAAATTAGAACCATGATAATTCTCTAACACTCGACACTGGCAAAAGGATTGAAGAGGATTGATTGCCATAGTTAGGAAGAAGAAGTGGAATAATTAGTGGAGATATAATACCTTCGGTTGGAAGAGGTTGGGCGGAGGTTGTGGCGCGCCGGGCGATAGAGACCTGGTCAGGGCGTCTGTCTGTTGGATGTTGAACGCTATCTCTTGCTCCAACATCTGACGCTTCAGCTGACAAACACATTACTATTTAGTCAGTTTAAGAGAGGTGGGGCGATTTAGGATTGCCCGTGGGTTTTCCCATTTAAATTGGAGCCGCCCGACTGGGGACTGTACCTCCACCTTACAGAAGACCGCAGTCAAATAACACTACTTGATGTAGTGTTGTGTTTCTGCGGTGAGTAAGGTTGCCAGTGCTCCATGAGGATACGCTGCGCATCAACAACATGGTTGGCAACCCGTTAGTGATACCCCTGGTATTGCTAGCGGCTATAGGCTACGGTGACTGCTTAGCATTAGTCCGTATGCTTATGGGCCACCTTAGTGGTATAAAAAACATGAGAAGCTAAATGATGATATGTATGTAGATGTGTTTATTACCTGTTCAGTCTCCATGCGCCACTTGGCAAGCTCCTTGAGGATGTCCTGTTTCTCTGCGAGGAGCTCGTCCGCGTACTTCCGCGTCTTCTCCAACTCTGCCGTGAGAGCATTCTTCTCGTCTAATGAATGCATCCGCTCTTTCAAATGTACTTGTAACCTGGCAACCAATAAACAAAAATGACAGATGTTTTTTTATACAAACGGTTGACCTGTAGCACGAGCACGAATATTTTGTGACAACGTTTTCGAAAATAAACAGCGCTGCGGCGGTGAAAAGTGGAACTAAAAATTAGTATGACAATTTTGACATTTCGCGAGTTACGTTTTCGCTTACGTAGTCGAAAAATGTTCCTGCTACCGGCACAGTATAGTCCGGAAAAAAATACTATATAATAATAGGGGCGCCAAGTGTCATTCGTATGGCGACCCGCCGCAGCTCGTATAGAGCATCGACCGTCTTGATTGTTTACAGTACACGTCATAACATGGATTACATTTAGTTAATGTTGCCAGTAGCTTTAATTTAGTCATGTTTATAGACTTTTTTTGCCAAGCTATACGTTTGTTTGTATGTGTAAATTTTAATTGTAGTATCATTAACACGGATGGTCATGATAAATTTTATCACATATATTGGGATATTCCAAATGATAGCGGAAATATTTTACAGCCAATAATAAATTCTGTCGCGGAGATAGGTGATTTCAACCACCTTAGGCTTGGCTATATAAAAAAAAAAAAAAAATTCAATTTAGACCCTAATAAGACACTTATGAAAGTCTAAATTACCACCGTTCAAAAAGCCACCTGCAAACAATTGACAGGAATTTAGTGCTCTGTCTTTTTTTCACGTAACAATAATGATATCTAACCTATCGTTAGACTCGGAGAGCAGTTTGTCGACGGTGGCGGAGAGCCTCGTGTTGTGTTCCTCGTTCATGCGCAGCCGCTGGTTCAGCCTCATCAGCTCAGCGTTCTTCTCCTCGACGCTGGCTTCGAGTCGCTGGATGCGGTCTTCAGCCGAGCCGTGCCTCTCTTGAGCCTGCAGGCAAAGGAATAAGCTTAACTTTGGTAATTACTTCAGGATGCACACAAACAAAAATGAAAATAAACGACCCAATAGCATGTCGGTGACGCAAACTCATTAATTTTGCTTCATTAAGGTACAAAAGCATACGGCTTACCTGATGGTAAGCAGTCACCGTAGCCTATAGCCGCTAGCAATACCAGGGATATCACAAAAATAGTCACTTCGTGTACAGCCGCAACTAAAGAAGTCACTTAAAAAAATGCGTAAGCAACTCGGACACCGCTGGTGTTGCAAGCGTCCTTAACATACGGTAAGCGGTTTCCACCAGGTATGCTTGTTCGTCACTATATCAGTTTAAGATAATAAATAGATGACGGCTAATATTCCAAACTAGCTTTTTCCCTGCTACCTCGCATATTTTATTTTTATTTTATCCCACTAAGGTGGCACACAAGCATACGGCTTACCTGATGGTAAGCAGCCACCGTAGCCTATAGCCGCTAGCAATACTAGGGGTATCACTAACGGGGTCGGTAACTGAGATCAGCACGTTCAACCAAACAAACAAACTCTTCAGCTTTATAATATTAGTTTAGAACTTGACGGTTCATTATTGTCCACATTATATCCAAAACACACTTAAACTGTAGTTAGTCTGTTAGCACACTGAACACAGGAAATTAAAAAAGAGGGAAAACAAACAAATCTTAACAACTTATAAGTAGCCCTAGCAACAAAAACTTTCGCCTACGTATTCGAACAGCGCTGCGGCGGTGAAAAGTGGAACTAAGCATTTGTATGAAAATTTAAACAGTTCGCGAGTAACGTTTTCGAATACGTCGTCGCAATTTATTCTTGCTCCGGCCACAGGTATGATAAGAACAAATCTCCGCGCTATACTACACTGTATGAAGACTAGCGGACGATGGATTATGGGAAGCGAAGCATGATCAGAGATTTGTCCTATTACCAAAAATGAGAGTTCCTTATCCATTTTCTAGCATCACTATCTATTTTCCACTACCACTAACTACACAAATCACACGTTATCTATTCCTACACGCTTATACGATCAGTGCCGGTAGCAAGAACATTGTCGACAACGTTTTCGTATCGCCTTCGACTATTTTTGTATTGGAAAATGAACTGCGCTGCGGCGGTGAAAAGTGGAACTAAAAATTAGTATGTCAATTTTGACATTTCGCGAGTAACGTTTTCGAATACGTAGTCGATGTTCCTGCTACCGGCTTAATTTGTTCACTCTGTATAATTTTCAAGTCGCGTTCCTTTAATAAAAGACTTTTTATAAAGCATAAGTCTGAACGATGTTAAATTAACATAGTACATAGACATACATACATATCATCACGCCGCGAATTCTTTTCGCTGCAGGAAGAGTATATCTTTCCCTCACACACATACAAGAGTGTGTGTGTGAGAGATGAGAGAGAAAAAACAAGAATTGTTTCTTTGTTTCAATTGAGGACCACTTTTATCAAATCTCTACAAAAATGACGTCGTGAGTACTCGTATAGCTCTATATCTCCTAATCACCATCTCTGTCTCACTTAATCTCATTCTCTCTCACTGAATCTCCCTCTCTCGCTGAAACTCATTCTCTCAATCCATTTCTCGCTCTCCACCTACACCTGTTTTTATTAAGCCTAAAGCGGTCTATACACCTTCAGTTTTAACTGCACAGTTTTAACTGTACAGTCGAACTGTGCAGATATAACTGACGCCCCTAGTGTCTACACACGTTCAGTTTAGAACTGCACAGTTGTCAGTTTTACCTACACACGTTCAGTTTTAACTGCACAGTTCGGCTGTACAGTTAAAACTGAACGTGTGTAGCCCGCTTAAGTTAAGATCCCGACCTATAGCGAGTAGAATCTAAGCACATCAAAGTCTACTCTACCACACCAATATCTATGTAAAGTGATAATGCTCGACTTACACCACCCACCTGGTTCAAGGCCTCCATCCGGGCCTTTAGCTCCAGCTCCATCTCGGGCAACGAGGACATCTGCGCCAACTTCTGCGTGGACAGTTCCAACTTCTCCTCAATGGCGGATATCTTCTCTTCTTGCAGCTGAGAACGACAGTGATGTGAGGCGAGGTGCTTTGTCTATGGTGCTACGGCTTATTTGTAACGTGTGGATATCTACATGAGTCTATGATTGTCAACGCTGCCTACTTCTAAGACGCATAGGTTAGTTCCAGTGCAGGAACCTATATGAAATTGAACGCATTGATTGCGTGTAAGCTTTGGCGATTGGACTGGCGCGTTAAATTTCAAATTATGAAGGGTTTGGTCAGTGTTACCTTTCACTAAAACTGTTCCTTAAGACTTTTATGTTCTTCTAAGTGTACTATTAAAGATAAATAGTTAGTTAATTTCTATTAAACGTAATTTGATATCTATGTAAAGCTGTCGTAAATAAATTATGAGTTTGTTGAGGACTTAGTCGTCGATCAGAAACAGAATCGAGTACCGTACGTGTGTAGCCAGGATATGTTTTGTCTCGTTCCAACGCGTGCCAAATCGAGAGAACGCGATATAAATACTTCTACGAGTTAAGGTCACACATGTCAAAATGCTGTTAGTTTGACATAACGCAAAAGCTGTCAGATTATTTTGAGTATTATTTAATTAGTAGTTTAACAAACACAACACAAACACAGGTTGCAAAATTAGAAACTCATTAATAAGGTTGTTAATTTGACACTTCAATTTTACGCTAGTAACAATTGTTGTGTTGTGAAGTTAGCTACGTACCTCCGACTTTTCGTTCTGCGAGTATTTTGCTAACTTCACAGACGCAAACTGACTCGATATGTGTTATAAGCTGTGATCACTGACTTGATTGGACTTCGGGTCTGCGCTCAAAAATGTCTCTAAAATGCAAATGCGACAAATAGTTGCAAGAAAATTGAACTGTGCGCTAATGATAAGACAGAATTGAATGTTAAATATTTTAGATTTATACAAAATTTTACATTACATTCGGACATTATTTTCGTGACTGTTGTTCTAGACCCGACGTCCATGTATTCTTATGTCAGTGGCTGTGAGTAATGATGTGTTTACCTTGAGCTGAGCTTGTTTGTTCTGTAACTCTTGTTCCAACTTCTCATTGAGGTCGTGAAGGGATGTGGACTCGCGCTGAGCGTTCAGGTATCGCTTCTCTAACGTAGCTATACGCTCCTCCTGGAAACAATTCATATATTAGTTTTGGAACACAGTGTGACGCACCAAAAAAACCAACTCCTATGCTGTGGCAGCACACGAGATGACGCTGTTTTGCCGCCACGCCCTCTGTACGCCACCGGTTTGGACTCCCTTGTGTGCGCATACACTATTGATTGGTCACAACTGCCGTGCGTCCTTTTAAGGCCTATTTGTGTGTTAATGCTACTCTTAGATTGAGCCATTGAACTAGCCAAGTCAGACCTTAGGCTTCAATATATTATCCTAAGTTATATTGTTATAAATAAATTTGAGGACTGACCATTGAACTTGGCACCCTTTTAGATCTCACTTCATATAACCAAGGCATATATCATAACATTGAACTTGGCTCTCATTTTACATTCATGTTTTGATGGGATAAAAATACAGTTGTTTTTTTAAATAGTGCGTGACGTGTGTCGCTCGCATCCTGCTTGAGATGGGCCGGGTTGGTTATGCCTTGGGTCCCTGTCGATGGAAGATGTCAAGGCAGGCCCCGGGGAAGTGGCGGGACAACCTAGACGCATTCAGAGATAATTGGGATAACATTGCCGGGGATAGACAGCAGTGGAGGGAATTGGGGGAGGCCTTTGCCCAGTAGTGGGACAGTATAGGCTTATAAAAAAAAATATAGTTGGAGAAATCTAGTTATAGTAGTTATGAGTGTAGGTATATTCGCGTAGTAAAAGTTCTTTTAGTTGGCATTTACTGTTCACGTTATCACACCTCAAAAATGTCACGGCTTAAAATCACAAGCATCAGTATGAATGTCACGACTCACCTGGTCTTCCTTCTGCGCAACATTCTCGCGCAAGTCTCGCTGCAGTTTGGCGCACTCGTCCTGTTTCTTCGCCAGCTCTTTCTCGCCTTTGGTGAGCCGATCTTCTAGCTCGCTCACTTTGTTGTTCAGCTCAGCGACGCGTCTCTGCCACGAGCTCAACTCTGCTGACTAAATACATAAATGCACTTGTTATTGAAATGAATTAACCAACTATAATTTCAAGTCGTTAGGGTTCTTTTTACAGTAACCAAGAGGATGACACGTTGTGTCGTTAAATAAAGAAACGGAGCATAAAGCGGCCTAGCATATGCCTAGCAATGAACTAATTCGTAAAAATATGGTCGTGTATTTAGAAACTACTCAATATTTTTCTTTAGAACAATAGAAATATGTCCTTCTTACATGCCATTCCAGATACTATAGCAAATAAACCACCTTCAAAATATAGTTCAGGATCTCTCGGATTAGTTCTTTAATGTTGCAGCGAATGAAAATATACATGAACTTTGAAAATAATTAATAATACAATCTAACAGTATTACGTAGATTGATGTTGACATAGTACATTACAAAATGAAAAATAAATTAAATACTCAAATTTATAATCAACGATGAAATGAGTCAGTGGGTTAGAACGAGTTTTAAAATTAAAAGGACTGTTTATACGGATAGGTATTATCACTGTCAGAAACTAGTGATATTACACTTAAAATCTAATTAAACTAAGTCGACAACGGTCTTGCTATCCCTTTCTCATGTATGGGGTTAAATAAGGATGGCAATGGTTTTGGTCCTGTCAAATTACTATAGTTCAATGATTTTGTAGAACAGTGCCCGTAGCAGGAACATTGTCTTTTATTGTTCTGTATTTTTGTCTATTGTATTCGAAAACGTAACTCGCGAAATGTCTAAATTGTCATATTTAATTTTTAGTTCCACTTTTCACCGCCGCAGCGCTGTTCATTTTCCAATACAAAAATAGTCGAAAACGATACGAAAACGTTGTCGAAAAAGTTCATGCTACGGGCACAGAATCGACATCAATAGTTACATAAGTATATTATATGACATCAAAACTCTATCAATTAGTACAAGCTCAGAGTGGATAATATACTACGTGTACAACTATTTTTATTATAAGGTACTGTAGTGTGTAGCATCAGCGTAAGCCTTAGTACTTGCATGTACATAGTCCTTGTACTAACGCGTAGTATTTAATTAAGTATATAAGCTGTGACCTATAGATTGAAACGATTTATCATGTAGCCAATACCAGACTGCCACCAGCACTAGTATCTTATACGACCACCTTACCTGGACCCCTGCGTGACACACCACAGTTCGTATAAACTTTCCTTTTAAAGTATTAATATGTTAGTGTTTAGTAAGTAAGTTCTATTAGCAAAGGTGCATGCTTCTATATAGTATACGGTCACCAATAGGTTAGTTATGTACCAGGCTCGTTTACGACACAACGGTACTAAATATATGTCACAGATGATTTTAATATTGTTTTTTAAATCTCCCAAAAATTAAGGGGAATTTGTCTGCTTTGCCTAAAATTAGTATACATTTATTTTAACACCGAAAATAGAAATTTAAAATATGTTAAATTAATACCAATATATTCATCATCATCAGCCTATAGACGTCCACTGCTGAACAAAGGCCTCCTCCATAAATTTCCACAATGGCGTGGTCTCAACTCTAGAACTTTACGGCCCCATCGGCCATCCGTTCTACGAGCTGTGTGCCCTGCCCATTGCCACTTCAACTGGCTAATCCGCTGAGCTATGTCGGTATCTTTAGTTCTTCTGCGAATCTCCTCATTTCTGATTTGATCTCGCAGAGAAACACCCAGCATAGCCCTCTCCATAGCTCGTTGAGTGATATATTGACCAATTGTGATAAATATGATAATAACAATTAATTATAATGTCTATTGTAACTTGAACTAACTAAAGGTGTGAAATCTATATTATGAAGTTGCAAAGTACATGATATGAATCTAATATATAAAATTCTCGTGTCACAGTTTTCGTTGCCATACTCCTCCGAAACGGCTTGACCGATTTTGATGAAATTTTTTGTGCTTATCCGGTATCTATGAGAATCGGCCAACATCTATTTTTCATCCCCCTAAATGTTAGGGGTAGTCCACCCCTAAATTTTATTTTTATTTTTTAGACCGATTTCAAAAATTCTTTCACCGTTAGAAAGCTACATCATCACTGAGTAACATAGGCTATATATTATGCTACCTGCCCGCCCCGGCTTTGCACGGGTAGACAAAATATTTGATATAAAAGTCTACACGTGCGAAGCCGGGGCGGGCCGCTAGTATTAATATAAATATATATATATATTATATTAGCAGGATATTAGTTGAAATTCTTATTGCATAATTTTTTTAACCCCCGACGCAAAAATAGGGGTGTAATAACTTTTATGTATATTTGTGTTTGTATGGCTATGATTTTTAAAAGATTTGAGTCGGGGGTGTAAAAATATTAGAATCAGTTTTTACCTATCGTCATTATGAAGCTGACAAGATGTTGTGAAACACGTGATACATTATATTGTATATTAGCAGGATATTAGTCGGAAATGCATTGTTATGTAGTGAAGTTGGCTGCGAGCAACGTGCAGAGGCCAGGCCAGGTTCTTGGGGCCTGTTGCAGACATTAGGTATTATGATATGAGATTTATTTCTTTAGCCCTTCTCATAAAATGTTTAAAGTAAAGATACAATGGTGTCGATTCTGTTGTTCACAATTACTAAACTTAATTAATATGACAGATCTAAAAGTCTTGCTATCCCTTTCACATGTGCGGGGTTAAATAAGGATTGCAATATTTTTAGACATGTCAAATTAGTTAAGTTTAGTAATTTTGAACAACAGAATTGGCACCAATATTGAGTCTTTTTACAGGGCAACAGGGTACGTAGTGCAATGACCCTGTAGAAGGTATCAATGCAGGCGGATAAAATACATTATTATTTATTTACAAAAGGAATAAGCAACAAATGAACCTCTATCAAAATACCTAATTGAAGTTCCATGGTATGTAACACATCACCGAATATTATTCAGAGATAGTGACAGAGAATCATTTGATCTTCGCAAGAAATACTTAATTTTTTGTTTGTTTTGAAGACAAAGGCAGCTAACTTGTTCTGTTGCAGCTAAAATGTTACAAATCTAGATCTGAAGACGATTCAGTACCTGCAGCCATGTTTATCATATACAATCGTAAACGCTATAAAAAAATAAACAAATATATAGGAATTGATAAACTTGACCACGTGATATAACGTAAAGAGTTATTAATTCCCATACATTTCCTTCGTTTTCTATAGCGCTAACAATTGTTTATAGTAAACATGTTTTGTTAAAGGCCGTATAAAGATTTTGCAGCTAAAACCTGTTTGATATCACAGACCAATTTGGCTTAGAGTAAAACGCTTACAGCGAAAAGGACAGCACATAACTATTTTCATTTCGCTCTAGCTGCCCTTTCTTCTTTTTAGCTTTAGAGCGAAAGAGATAGGACACGTGATTTTGTGTATTGGTTAATCTGTCTACGCACTTAAATATTTTAATGAACCTGTACTACCTTCTGCGTGCTCTGTGACATACCACACAACCCTCCATACTCAGCCATGCTTATGGCATGTTCTCTGACCTGTTTGGCGATAGTGCTTTGCAGCTCTGTCAATTTTCGGCCGCCGTCTGTTTCGCCGTTTACATAACATTGCTCCTGCCGTCGAGAGAACTACGTTAGAACCACTACTCTATTTGGAAGAACCACACTCTATTCAACGAAGAAATACACTCTACTCATAAAAATAACACTCTATTAAGAATAACTCTGTTCAGAACTATAGACAAATTGTAATATTAGTTTACAATAAACACATTAACTCTAAAAAAATTAAACTCATGAAAATATCAATTTAAGTAAATACCTTTTACCTATTTCACGACTACATCAAAATCCTAATATCTTTATTACTTTATACTATATAGTCCAGAACAGCTGTTATTCTCAACAGTTACTGAAAAAAAAAGCTTTTCCATATTTTTAATGTACACTTTATAAAAAAATACTATCAGCAGTCTCCATTCTAGAGCAACTAGGACACTGAAACTTACATGTATTTATTGTACATTGCTTGCTGTTTGTATCTCATTGTCACTAAATGTATATGTTGCTGCCGATGTATAAGTTGCATCGTCGATTCTGTGTTAAGTTATTTTGGTGTAATGGTGTGTGTGTACTGCCCAGGGTAAAGGTAAAGATAAGTAATATTAACACGCAAGTCGTCTGCTTGAGGGTAAGCGTCGCACCCGCTAATGCAACACACGCATTTACATCTTGGACCCCAAATAATAACCCGCGTGGTACACTGCGCTCGTCAACTTAAGAACTTAGTTCATAAGTCTTGTTTGCCCAATAATGTCGCTAGATACAGAGCGCTTCAATGTATCATACGTGTAAGAATACTATTAGTGAGTCAACTCGATTGAAGCGACACTGATATATAAACGAGGCAAGGACGACGCGTACCGGCTAGCAAGCGAGCCAGACAGGACTCCTGTAGACATCGGGGACCATCCCTCACTCCGCGTCGCAGCGTTGCTGACTGGAGACTCAGTTGAGTTACTACTATTAGGTATGGGCAAGTGAAAAAAATATATCGATATTTTTAAACAGTAACGATAATTATCGAGTGAAAAATATCGATTTATCATTAGTTTTCGCATGATTATTCAAACTTCGTAAAAAAGAATTAAATCCTATAAATGCTGAAAGTCCAGCTACAAATGCCAAAAATTGTATTCATAGTTTTTTGAATTTTCTACATGTGCATTTATTTTTATTTTTAGTTATGCATTTTTGAAAAAAAAAACGGAACTGATACAAACGCGATACTCTAAAATAAATATTGAATATCGATATATTGTGATTAAAAATATCGACGATATATATATCGATAGTTGTATGGAAAAATATCGATATTTTTTGCCCATGCCTAAGTAGTATTTTTTACACACATGTGTAATGCTTGCCAGAATATCTGGTGCGGTGGTACCGTGCACCTGGTGTACCTGGTCTCTCCTGGTGAAATGGTAAAATGGTAATGGTACCTTGGTCTGGTGCTGGTCCCCGTTAGTGTCCGGCGAGCCGGTGGGCACGGTGCCGTTCTCCTTGGGCTTGTCCTCCTGCCCCGACGATTTGTACTGCTGCAGCTGGCGTGGGGAAATGTACACTACATTAGTCACTTCTAGCTTATTGGTGAGTTCCTTGCTGGTACTTCTCAGAAGCTTTGAACAGATGGTTGATGAATAAGTTACTAGTTCTTGTGAATCAATCATCACCCCGGCCTTATCCCAAACTCTAGATCTAACTGGATGTGGCTGGTTGCATGGTTTTTAAACAAACCGATTACCATTCCAATCTATGGAACCCATTTTAATGGACATCATCTATAATTGTATATAACACATATTAATTCAGTTCCAATTGCAAATCAAGTAAAAAAACTGATCAAGTTCGATATCCTGTGACGAAACATCAAAGGTGGTGAAGATGCAAAAACTTTAATAAAACAAGAATACTCACTTCTTCTTTGGTTAAGGCAAGTTCTTCTTCTAGGGCCGTGTTCCTCTCTAACGCAACACGTAGTCTTTCTCGAACCTAGAAATTTGAAATTAACACGTCAGAAGCTTTAGGTTGGACGAACACTTAATATGCAGTAATTCAAAAAACATAAAGGCTGGCAACGCGTTGCTGATATATATGGTATTGCAAACGTCTATAGACTACTGTCTTTCCATCAGGCGGACCGTACGGTTGCTTAGAGTATGCATAAAGGTTACCGCTTACCTTCTCGTCGAGCGCCTTGTGGTGTTCGAAGAGACTCTTGAGCGCCTTCAGAACCTCTACCTCTGAGGAAACTCCTGACTGTGCAGCCGCCTGCCTCTTCACCACGGTCATGCGCAGAGAGCGCTCGTGCCGCGAAACCAGGCATTCTAAATGTTCGAGCAGTAGCTGCAACCAAACCCAAGAATTTACTCGTCCATAAAGAGTAACAGTAAATATTTAGAATGCGAATGTAAGTGGAAGAAGCTGTGGAAAGACAAGCTCCAACTTTATAGATAAATTAGCTAAAGTACCCAATGCCGTCATTGAGTAACTGGTCTACTGGTAACCGCCTGTGGTCAAAATTTAATCAGATACACAAACACAAACTAAGGGTCCAGACACTACTCACCCTGAATTATTCAGCAAATTAAGGACTAAGCAGTAAAGTTGGGGGCAACGCACTAGTAATGCGCTGGCGAGTGCGGGAGTTTCTTTCAAATGACATGTCTTTACATTCAAAAAGGTTCTACACTCTTTTGTTATTGAATATTTGAAAGTAAATAGCTTTGATTATATATCAAAGGTAAATAGATGGATGAGTTTTCAGCGGAGATTTTCTCCAGTAAACAAAATTATATTTAGTTTTTATACATGTGTCATCTTAAACAGCAAAGTTTGAGCATTAATAAAAACATTTATAAGAACACAAGATCATCTAATCAAACCGATTTTTTTAACTAAGATATCAAGATAACCGATACTAACTAATTTAAGAAATAAGAGAAAATCACGAAAACATGTTTATACAGTTTAGGCCTTAATAAGGCACATACAAAATAAAAAATAAAAATAAATTATGAGTGTCTACTTGACTAAAACTAGCCCTAAAAAAAGCTCTGATGGAATGTTAATTGATTGATCCAAAGATCCTTAACACATTCCACAACCCGAAGCAACCCACTCTTGGTCGTAACTCCGCTATAATAGGCACCGCACCCTTATCCCGAGTCACGTTTTATGCGATTGTTATGTGTTTTACTGTCAGTGCGGAGTGACCCACGAGTGGACTGCTGTCAAATTGCTGGGATTTACGATCAGGCCTTCAGACCTTAAAAAGAAAAGCTAACCACGTTATCGGGGACTGTGTATTGTTCTTACGGTTGCTCCGAAAATGCCTCGTCCCTTTCAGGAGGCAGAGTATAGAGTGCCATTTCACTCTTGATTTGCATACCTCTCTTGCTTTTTTTACACTCGTAAATCGATTCATAAATGCCGGCCGGTAACGTACCATCGTTGAGTAGTTTGGTAATACCATACTAATATTAGAAATGCGAATGTAACTGTTTGTTACCTTTTCACGACTAAACGGCTGAACGGATCGTAATGAAATTTGGCAATAAGATAGATTATAACCTGGGGAAGGACATGGGTTATCTTTATCAAGAACGAGCTAATTTGATCTACATTTGAAGATCGAGGCTTGCACCTTGGCCTTCCACGGCTTCTTCGTGGATGTGAATCTAACATTAGGATATCATCAGCTCATATGGTACACACCCTGGTGTTGTTCCTCTCTGCCTTGAGCTCGGAAATCTCTTCCTCTCGTTCCAACAACTGTTCCCGAGCCTGGTTTAGCTCCTTCGTGAGCGTGGCGAACTCCTGCGAACAAACAATGACACCAATTAGCTTTGAAAGCAGTTGAAAGTATGACTAGACAAATTGTCAGTGGAATGTTGAAAACCTCCTCTAAAAGACATCATCCATTTTGGTCCAAATCTGATAGTGCCGGCCAACGCAATTCTTTTGTATATTTTGTTAGAACCTGCCGGTCTGAACATTTTTATGCCTACAAAGCTGTAGGACCATTGTAGGTGATATTATTTGAGTTTGAAAACCTGTATTTTCATACATTATGTTCAAAATAGGAATTCAAATCCACCAAAACAAATTAAATGTCCTGTAATGTCCAATTTTGGTGCCATAGTAATAAATGCTCAGACGGACAAGCTCTAACAGAATATTAAAAAAAAATATCGTTAATGTCGCCACTTTCAGATTTGAACCAAATCTCTATGAAACATGGATGATGTCCTTTTGACATATATCTCCAACTTCATATCTAAAATGGTCCATATGAAAGTAATTTAACTGGAAATAGTATTGTAGACTATAAAACTGATATTCTATACCTAATTGATATTGAGAGAAATGGACTAAAATGTATCAAATGTTCAATTATCGTGGTCCACACCCCACTCAATCTAAAACCGAAATAATCAGTTATAGTCCCAATATCCAGCATTTATATTCAGTGCCAATTACCCCGGATAGACAATACGATCCACAATCTCAATCGCAGACGAAACCACCGGACTGGGGGAACGAAAATTATCTATTAAACGCTTTGCGGCTTTACCCAGACAAATTGAAAAGCTGGTACAGGTGTTCCAGAAAGCTCTCGGACGTCCCTTGGGAGTTGGATGAAAGGGGCGCGGGTTACAGCACAGTTATTATCACAGCACCGCAATCCAAATGTTTTTAGAATGACAATCGCCGAGGCATTCTACAAACAACTTTGTATGTATCAAGATACGTCTAATATATTGTTTTAAGCTTTCGCGGCTATGATCTTAATGTTGAAAATACATTTTGAAGAATCCGTGAAAATGTATTTTAAACATTTGTATGAAGAAATGCTTTCGTGTATTTTATAGCTCGTTTAATTGATCTAAAATAGCACTGTCCATGCACTTTAGAAGTAGGCACGTCTAATAAGGATTCCCTGAAATTTAAAAAAAACATTTGAGACCTTGAATATTGCGTGTATTCAGCACGGGCGGTCGCCGGGAGATACCTAAGGACAATAACTAAAGCTAGCGTTAGCGACCTTTAGTTATTATTCTGAGTGAGAGACAGTTGCCATACATAATAAACTTAGTGTCAAATTTATGAATACTGACAGTGTGCACGGGAGTTTTTGGCGGGAATCAGGCGGAGCGGTTGAGATTTTTTCCAGTGTGTCGTAAATTGTGTTATAGTGATCTTTAATGTGTATTTTTGGTGTCGATATGTGCAGTAAAGTTTCATTTAGTGACTGATTTATAGGAGCATTGGAAATAATGCCATAATACGACTTTTGGGTTAAGTGATTTATCATTTTGGTCAATAGGTTACCTCTAATCTAAAGGCGTGTTACGATCTGCTACTGCCGTGGATTGTCTCGAGAAACTCCATTGGGCGTTAGAATGTATGACACTAGGCATTTTAATGCGGTAAACACGAGAAATTTTGCAACATGAAAATTCTCTAACACTCGACACTGGCAAAAATAGTCCCTGAAGGGATTGATTGCCATACTTAGGAAGAAGAAGAAGAAGAAGACAGTGTGCACAATATATTTACGTGAATTTCGTCTGAATATTTTAATTTCACTGACAGACTGGAAAACAAGATAGAATGAATTACGAAAGTAAGTGCAACAGTCATCCGGCTCGTTCAGTAAAACGCTTAGAATAAGGACATCGCTTCGCTTACGCTAGTAAAACAGCTCTTTGTAAACAGCCATCTCTTTCCCACGGCTATCATCATTTTCTGACAGCTTTAATTTTTTTCACTGACGCGAGCATCAAAGTCTGTCTTTTGCGCGACTTGCTGCTGTAAAAGCTAAATCCATTAAACAATGTCTCGTTGCTAATTGGCTAGACACGTAAAAAACATTTCAATTTAATTAAAGTTAAAATTACCACTATGTTTGCACGCAATGTACGGCACTTCTCATGGTAACCGGTCACCGTATACCCGCTAGCAATGCCAAATTAAAACTACATATATATAACGATATTAAGCGAAAGATCAATCTGTGTCCAACGGTTTAACACATTCATACAAAGTCCAACCCCAACATTGAGGGTTGAATTAAAAAAAAACCCTTTCCTATCGGATGCTTACTTGGAAGCTACCTGCCAAAAAACTTTGTAGACTGTACACTTCTAACTTAATGATAGCACAACAGGTTTAAACCTCAGTGGTTTAGTGTTGCTATTAAAATATGTGTCATTATTGTTTTTTTTTTTACCTTTGTATATAGTCAAATAATACTTATATTTATTAAAATAAAAATATTTGACCAATATATTATATAATAAATAAGAAATATATTAAATAAAGTTTCATTTATGGCAATGGCAACACAGTTCTAGTACAATTTAATACAGAAGGAGAATATCTTTTCAATAGGCTCCGTCCTCCCCAATAGTCGTTTCGTAAATGGACTTCTTTGATGCATATAATTCTATTATCCTTTTGCTTCAGAGGCTTCAAAGGCATACATTTTAATTTGAGTGCCGCGAGCGGATTTTATAATTACCATTCCAATTAGAAACTACTATTTAGACGAGTTATTAATTGTCTTTAGCCTGTAGCTTTAGCCATAGTTGTAGTTACGGGCCTGTCAAAGTACTGCCACAAGGGAATTGATTTTTTAAACTTTCGCGATTTAAACACATAGTAATGACGTCACGGGCTGCGTGACCACGGCCGATGCAACTCGGTCGAAACGTCGGGAGGTAAATAAACAATTTAATATCGCGTATAAGACCCGTTTTTATGTCATTAATAAGAGAATTGATACCATTATTTATTGATTGGCTAGTAATTAAAGAATAATATTTATTGTGTTCTAAAATTTTGTATTTCAACGGACATGACAACATTACTCCAAAATGTAGTTTATCCTTCGATACGATTTGAATGTAAATTATGAACAGAAAAATAATTACAAGTTATTTATTTCAATTAAACGGTGAAACTCTGGGTCCCTGGGGCCCGGAAGCTCTTCAGCTTTTCAAGGAGGTCTCACGTCGGCTGGTTGAGGCCTCCCGTGACAGGCGTGCTGGAACATATCTCGCTCAGAGAATCAGCATTGCTATCCAGGGTGGCAATGCTGCCAGCTTTCTTGGCACGCTACCGCATGATTCCGGTTTGGGTCAGATCTTTTATCTATAAGTAGGTAGGTTAAGATATGTTTTTGTAAATAGTTTAATCTGTTTTGTGTCAATAAAGTATTACGTTATGTCCATTAACAACTAAACCTAAGACTAAAAACCTTAAAAGGTTTTACTCCTTAAATGAAATACTTTGTATTTTTTTAAGGAGTAAAACTCTTTTATAAAACCAAAAATCTGTATCAAAAATCATTTATTCAGTTTGATTAGGCAATTATGAAGGTCGAAATTACCACCGGTTCGTAACAAAAGCCACCTAAGAAGAACTGGCAAGAAACTCAGTGCTGTCTTTTTTTTAGCTGATCGTTTAAATAGCCATATTTATTGTGTTGTGAAGATAAGTCGGAGGCACTTAGGCTTCAGAATTATCGAACCGGATACCTTTCGGTGACTGCATAGCCTTATTAATAGCCAACTGGGTCATCGAGTCTTGCCTGTCAAAAGGAACTAAGGTAAATGTTTGCCAAGCATGCATTATATGTATCCAGATGTAGAGAACATACGTAAGGGAAATAATTAAATACTAGATACAATGTAATTTTAACTTTCTTCCCATCAAGACCAAGACAATGCTTGTGCAGACTTTGATCTTCCCCGTCATAGATTACTGTGATGTATGCTATGCTGACCTGAATGCAGATCTGCTTAATAAACTTGACCGACTTCTCAACAATTGTATTCGTTTCATCTTCAACCTCCGCAAGTACGATCACGTGTCTGAGTACCGGTCCCGACTTTCATGGTTGCCAATTCGGCAGCGACGTAGCTTGCGTGCTGTAACCACGCTATTCTCCCTCCTTCACTCTCCTAATGCTCCTTCTTACCTTACCTCTCACTTCCAATATCTTGGCTCTAGTCACGCAAAAAATATCCGCTCTACTGACAATCGTCTCCTTCTCTGTCCCCCTCATAAATCCAGTCTTGTTCACTCTTCTTTCTTTGTCCAGTCCATTCTACTCTGGAACGCGCTTCCTCCTCAAATCAGGATGGCAACGAACCGCAACACGTTCAGGGCAAATGTACGACAATACTACGATACTAAAGTGGAATCATCAAATTGAAATTTATTTTCTTCACCCCCATTGTATCAGAATAATATATTCATGTATGTTTATATATGTATATATTTCATATATATTATATAGTGTAAGTATATATATAATTGTATTATATTTATGTATATTCAAATAAATTATATAATTAGTTTCTCATGTTTTGTGTCTTCTTCACTTCATACCTGCCTCGTTTATCTCAGCATCACCCAAAGGTTGACTGGTAGATAATGCCTACGGCATTAAGTCCGCCTGTGCAAACTGTATTTTGCATGAAATGTAAATAAATAAAAAAAAAAAAATTTAAGCTAGTGTAATGACAGTGCTCAAATAGAACACGTCTTATCTTAGAATCATTAGTCGTATGTACAAATAGTTGTCCTTTGTTGAACTGTTTGTGTTTTGTTTAGAACTCCCACTCACATGGCGACCCTGCCATCGCAACCCACTTTAAAAAAAGTCAAAGTAAAAAAATCCACTTCATTGGACGTTTTAAGTTATCAATGTCAGACATTTTTAACTATTCAAAAAACGTGCAATGCAAACACACCTCAGAATAAAAGCGCCTGAAGCGAACACGCTATAGCAAGTCCCAACCGCAACGTTTAAAAAGCAAAAGAGCAATATGGCGTCGAAACACGGAATACCTTTTCAGTTTAGACTGAATAGTTCAATGTTTAGCGTGGTGAGTGGCGGCTTACCGTGGGATTTATTTTTGCTTCTATAGGTACTGTAAACTCGCGGAAATCTTCAACATTGAGTCTTGCTCGATTGAGTTACGGCTTGTTATTCGACGTAGTTTTTACCTTATTTCGAATGAAAAAGTTAGTAGCTGTGCCATCCCTGATAATAGGCCAAGCTTATTACATCACTAAGGTTCCGGTAGAGCTCCGCACCTGTAGTGATCTCAGATTTATGGGCCCACCTTGGAGGCAGGATTGATTTATTAGGATCCCCGCGAACTACTTACTTATTACAAGAAGCTTTCTTCACTATTCAAATTGCCGCCGCGTTTTTTTTTAAATCGACTTATAGAGATATACGTGTCCAGAACGGCGGGACAATATAAATATAAGGTGTAAAATAGGTCTACATTCTAATTTCGATTTAAAAGGACACAAGCCACCATTTTAGAGCGGGAAAAACGGAACGTATTTTTTTTCAATTCTAGATTTGAATTAAATCGATTCTGTCCTGCTACTAAAATATTGAAGGCTGGCGAAAAAAATACTTTTAGACTGGTGCAAAAAGGAGTTTTGCAATCAGATACTTTAAAGTTATTATAGCCTTATAGCAATTTGTATAGAGACACATTTCGTTCAACATTAAAGTTCCAAGTGTAATTTCAACTAGACTTTAATATAAATATTTTGTCTACCCGTGCGAAGCCGGGGCGGGCAGCTAGTATAATATATAGCCTATGTTACTCAGTGATAATGTAGCTTTCCAACGGTGAAAGAATTTTGTAATCGGTCCAGTAGTTTTGGAGCCTATTCAAAACATACACATAAAAATACAAATCTTTCCTCTTTATGATATAGATTGACGATTTATTATTCGCTATTGAACGTCTGGTCTTGAAATGTACCAACTATTAATAAAAAAAAAAGTGAGAATATCTTGCGATACTTCTCTTCATTTACTTAACAGGTATGTTTAGGTAAAATTACGTTGGGCCTTTCAAAACATATGCATATTCAAGGGTTTTATCAAGATGGTGAGTTGTACAGCTACGAAAGGTTCCTAGCAAAGATGGCCCACGCATTGACATACTTAATTGGTTCTTAGAGATAACAAGAAGCTTTGAAACGAAGATCAGTCATAGCTTGTAGTCTATAAATTGAATTTATTATGATTTCAGGCAACCCAGATATATCCTATAAAGTTCCAAGTGTGAAAGTTAGATTCCGTAAGACCGTCGAATCCAAATATCCAGACAAATCTAATGTAAGCGTGGCCTAATTCAGAATTAGACGGGACTATCGGTAAATCTGCAGCCCCTGGAGGTGCGGGGCCCCTTACAAACGATGTAATTGTTCTAGATCTAGATGAATGCTAATAATATTGTAGAGAAAATGGCAGATTAGCTACACGGACAAAGTTTCTTAAATCAAAGGCTGATTTGTAACTGAGGCATTTGAAGTTGAATTGAAACGAAGGTTACGGTTGTTCGTAGTATATTATCTACTGTGAGGTTACGGGAACCGTTTATCATTAAGCGGACCTGGACCATCGTATACTAAGAGGTTTTAAAATAGAAATTAAGTCTTCAATGGATGTTAGCTCAGAATCTGCTCATTTGATGAACGTGACTAACCTTTCAATCTTACATATATGGACTTGAATTACAAACTAATACATGATGGCATTTATTGAAGATACTATAAGTGCTTTACCTCTCATTGCAGCATTTTTTATACATCTAGGTCATCACCTAGTGTCATCACACGAGCAGGTCAGGCGCTTGATGGTAAGCGTCTCCCCGTCCATGCAGATGCAGTTCCACCCAGGAGCTTTAATCGTGAAATCTTTCTTCATTTATCTTTGCTGCTTCCTCATCCATCAAACATGCCCATAACAATACTCTTTTATTAATATCGATCGCAACAGTGGTCTTAATTCCAGATATAATCGTAGATGAACCACGGGGCGCCGCCCCCTGTCAGCGACCAGGGCCCCCTGCTGGGATATACTGTACTGGCAGCACTAACCTTATTTATTTTCCAGTTACCCTCAGTTCAGTTAATTTGTTGGTTATTTTTATCACCGTTAGTAATTCCGGTGGAATTTTATTTATTTTTGCTTTTTGGTTTGTCTAAATAGTACTTTGTTCTCTTTCTACATCAGCTCAAGTGAACACTCATGAATAAGAACTGTTCAGATGTATGGAAATACGAGTAATTTGTAAAATTTACACTTGTAAAATTCTCTTTCGTTCTTAATTTTGCCAGTTGCTTGACAAAGTATGTATGAGCTGAAATTACTTCAGGCTCTAACAAATGAGCTTTGGGAAGGAAGCTTCAAATATACACCTAAACATATCACATCGCCAGTGCTGGCGTAGGTAGGCCCAGGGCGCCGAATTCGAGGGGCCGTCATTTAACAAATTCTTGATACAAGTTCACATTGGTACACCAAAATAATTTTACTCGATAATGATTCCTGTAAGTGGGCGCGATAATATTCTTGCCCGGCGTGTCAGTGGCCCTAACTCCCGTACTGCACATTCCACACACGCCAGATTTAAAAAGACAGCATTCTTTAAAGCCCAAAACGCTCGCTCGATCCCTTCAGCAAACAGACAGATCGGTTTCAATTAGTCGCCAGATGAAACGGCAAGGCATTGGGCGTTGCAGCCGAATCAATTTCCGGAACAAATATACCGGATGTCGACTCGACTCTTACCAGGATGGAAAAAATGCTATTTACGTGAGATGGCCTTTTTACCTTGTTGTTGGAAATGTTTCTTTGACATTATTGTTGTTCGATCAATTTGATATAAAGATATGGAAAAAGAGGTTTTTACTGTTTCAATCTGAAAATATTACGGAAAGATCTCTTATTTTATTAACACAGAACAGATAAAACTATTTACTTATAGATAAAAGATTTGACCAAAACCAGAATCATGCAGGACCGGCCAAGAATTGATGGCAGCATTGCCACGCTGTATAGCAATGCTGATTCTCTGAGCGAGATATGTTCCAGCACGTCTGTCATATCTGTCTTACTTGCAGAAGAAATGAAGTATCAGTCGGCATAGGGGTAGGATTAACAGCGTGCCTTCAATTGGGTAAAGTAACGCTAGTGAAGATTAATTGCCACATTGTTAAGAGGTTCTTCAAATTGAGTTTGAACATCGTTTTCAAATTGATATGATCCAATATGGCTACTAGAGGGATATAGCAGCGTCACAAGACACGTAGAGCTGACTTCAAGTGTTCAAAGGTTAGGCAGATTGTATTGAAGAGTCTTTAAATTGTATAAATGCACAGGAAGCCTTACACATTGAAGCATGAGAAGGCAGTACATTTCGATCGTTTGAACAGGAATATCGTACAGCAACCATAAGGAGCAAACATATCCACCGATGTTGCCATTATGTGAACTATATGTTTTGATTCGCGTTGTGCTGTTTTAGACTGTGGCTACAATTCATAGGAGCCTGAAGTAGGACTTTAACTACTAAATATTATTAATTTAAATATTTAATGGACTTTACAAATGACTGTCTCATGTGTAATGCTGATGTTCTTTTCGCCTTAATGTCATACTTACCTGCAGCAACGCAGTGTGCACGCGACATGAGCAGACGGCGCCATTTTTGCGCGCGCAAGGAGTGCCCAGCCACGCGCATGCGCCGCGCTGCATCGCCAGATACCATCCTCTGTTCACTGATGGGCTAGTCTATGGCCATAGTCCGGATACACAGCTTATTGAACTTGAGAATCCAACCACTTTGGAATCCACCGACAAATTTCACGTCAATGTAACCGAACGTGAATTATATGTCCATTCCCCTTTAGGTACGCTTAATTACGGATTAGTGTATTATGTGACTGCGTCCACAATTTTTATCTAGTTTTATATAATCGCACTGATGTTGGAGGTCCACGCAAGCAGGTCGTTTATTCGTCGTTGTGGTTTTCGAAGCATTCGTACACATTGTCACTCAGTTCTGTCACTGTTTAGAATAGAATTCACTTACTGCAGCAAGTCCGTTAGTATTTTTCAAATTGTGATCTTTCTTTTCGTTATTAATATAACTTATACATACATTTGCATTATAACAGTTTCAACATTATGATGAATCTTCATTTAATTTACCTATCAGAACTATGATTTGCTTTGATGTATAATAATGGTTCATACATTAATTATTGTTAAACTTTAGCAATTACTGCTTACACGCGCCTGACATAAAGTTCTATATTATATTCCATTATATGCTCTAGTATCTATGTTATTAAATCAAATGTTAAATGGCTCCAACTTGGATACAGTTTAATAACAGCTTTTCTGCAAATATCTACATCTGACTGAACGCATAACAGAACTTTCGATGCAAGATGTCAAAATATTACCGTAATTTAGACATTGTTATTGAACTAGAAATGGAACGCAACAAAAAATCCATAATCAACTTTCATCTCATCAATAAGTAATCGCTATCCTCCTAGCAGGGACAACACAATAAGAAAATATCGGCTAATTTGACTAACAGCGCCTCGTAGGACCCGGAACGGACTCGGAAATCATGCCAATTACTGTACACAACTCCTCAGAGACCGGAAATACGGAAAAACTGGCGAGGGTGGCTGGAGTGTTAACGAAGGCTTGTTGAGAGACCAAATAACAATCCGCCAGAGTCCTATTGAGTGATGCTTCAAAGATCACTTACCTAATGGCTGTCCCATATTTGGGTACAATAAATCTGCTGAATTGACGAGCGTATTACGTAGTAACAGATCTTCTGAACCTCCGAATCCGGTGAAAGATTCTGGCGATTTGAAAACACTACTTTCTAAAGTTTAATCACATAAAGAAGACTGTTTTGATTTGAAAGGTATGTCCATGCTTTCGCGAAATGATCAGCAGCCATTTTGAAACGAAGACTTAGATTACTGGATATTGGATTTGTTCAGAATATTGAGACTGTTTAGTTATTTAGTTCGTATGTGATCTCGAAATATGATTATTTTAAAAGAAGCTCTTCATAATTCCTAATAACGTTAGAAATTGGCAGCACCACTTAGATCTTAGATTGTAGCTTAGATTTTATCAGTTTCTTAAATTTTAAGTAAGATCTTCAAGAGAACATTCTCGTATAACGTCAAGTGTACTAACATGTACCAACACAAGTTGGGATTTAAAAGCAAAGGCGTATACAAGCAACCTGCCTCGTGGAATGGCAGGAGCGGCCTTCTCGTCGGAGTTAGTGGCAGTCGAGACGGATTTTATGATCTCCCTCGAGACGGCCATGGCGGCCGTACCACAGAATTTATTCTTTAAATTCCACTTACAGTGTGACCTACATACGTTTCAATTATAAGATTTTAGGGATTGGAATTTGAGACAACTTGACAAGTAAAAATGTTTGTCTTTGCAGATCTATCCAGAATAGAATTGAAAACTAGCCGGTATTTTAATTACAAATAAATGTTGTTTGCTTCACACAGCTAACTTAAAATTGTGGGGCAGTTTTGAACACAGACGGAATACAATGTTTACTTAGTTCTCTATAATAAAAGCAAGCTACTCTTGATTATGAGTGACTATCAAAATCTTTATTAGACTTTACAAAGAACCTTTCAAATCGTCAGAATCTATCGCCGGATTGTAAGGGTCATTTTCCTAATAACAATCTAGCAACGGAATTAGCAATTATCTCTCTCTCTCCCTAATGACGCTATCCTTCTCTCTAAGTAAAACCGGAAGATTCAACCACTTACGGTAATTGTACGAGTACACAAATGTTACATAAATCAAATAGTTCATACCTGCTACCAAATACGGCACAATTTGTCTGTGAATAACGCTAACAATCCGAGCAAATTCACAACTGCATTCTCCTGCATTATTCATCGTGTCTGTCTGTTTGTGGTGTGTGGGGCGCAAGTGAGACTTTATACATCTAAGGCGGGAATTCTGACAAGACACGTGTCAGGTAAGACAATAAGATATCTCATAACTAGGAGAACCTTGAATTAGACTCTGTAGTGTAGTTAGTGCTTTTACAGTCGCACTCATTAACATAAGAAATCTGATTGCGTATTGACTATTTTACACCCAACTAATTTATAAATACATACACTATATATCAATCTAACAGTCTCAAAGATTTTAGCAGAACTTTCATCTCAATATTAAACATTTTATACGTTCACAATCGAAGATTTTATCTTCAGCTCACAATTTCTAAGATGGCCTTTGAAGTCGTTACGAGAACTGGTATTTTGTAATTGAAAATACTTTTCGTACATAGGATATATCTTAGGCAATTCCTAGACATTGCTAGCAATAAGACGTTCAAAGGTATTTGACATTCCATTGAAAGCTGTAGACGTTTCTGTCGCCGCGAATATGTCGCATATTGTTCTCAACCAAATTAGTATTTACATATATTGGGAAACGGTCGTCGAATATATCTTAAAAATAATGTTTCATAAAAGGTTATCCTTTATCTATACTATCATGATCCGTAAAGTTCGTTATCACCGCCTTGCTTACATTACTTATATTACTTACTAGCGACCCGCCCCGGATTCGCACGGACAGCGGTAGCCATATAAGATAAGTTAAATACCTACAAAACAAAAAATAATTATACATAAAACACTTCCTCTCACTCTATTAATTAAAAAAACCGCATCAAAATCCGCTGCGTATAACTATACAAATACCAGACATACTGTCTTTAATTTCTGACAGATCGATAAAATAGTTCTTGTATCTTCACTAATTAAAAGTACTGTCTTACTAATAGTATTAATATAAATATAAAACATATCTATATCTTATTTATTATCTTCTCAAGGCTAAACTACCGTAAGAAGATAAGTCGGGGACTTTGCTAGACATAGGATACGTGCGTCCCTCGAGAACTTGTCTCATACGCCGACGGGGTTTACGGGTTGAAAACTATTACGAAATAATTGGATCATTATAAAATAGTTTAATCAAAACTCCATTAACGCCGGATACTTCAGTAGTGCAAGCATGAATAATTGCGACAACGTTTTCGTATCGCCATCAACTATTTTGTATTGAAAAATGATCAGCGCTGCGGCGCTGAAAAGTGGAACTTAAAATTAGTATGTCAATTTTGACATTTCGCGAGTTACGTTTTTCGAATACGTTGTCGACAATGTTCCTGCTACCGGCGCAGGTCCCACGGCTGGGAAGAGATTGAGAAAAGTATTCTGAGCTTATGGTCACCTCCAGTGATTGTAGAAGCATTACTCAGAGAAAAAAAAAAAACCTTAAACATAATGTAATATATATCTTCACGCCTTCCCAACAAGAGTTCCCAAAGAGGTAAGCAGAGGTGCTACAACACCCACTTTCCACCGAAGATAATTTGGTGCCAACGTGACAGATGGTGAGTCCGTCGCCGTGTTTTAGGCACTACATACGTCCTTGAATTTCTTCTCAGACGTATGCCGGTTTCCTCACGATGTTTTCCTTCACCGTAAAGCTCGTGGTGTGACTAATCACTGCACTTAAGTTATAAAAACATAAGATAATAAATATACATAAAGTGTAATAATATAATACAGAATTATATACAAATATTGTAATTTGACAAAAACAAGTCTGTAATGAAAATAAGCCGAGACACATTGATTGAAACAACCTCCACAAATATAATGTAGGATTCCCTTAACGGATTTGATTGTATTCGTAAAACTATGTAAACTCAACGTTCGCAATTCACATTGCAAACAATGTAATGAATTTACATAGGTAAGGTGAAGGGACTTTAATGTGACAAAAGCCAAACTTTCATCTCGCTAAGCGCACGCGCCACCTCTATTTTGATCCATCGTTTGAACAATAGTGCTCCAGCCCGCTGTAAAAACACACAAACAAACTGTATGTGAGGAATCGTATGAAAGAGCTCTGAACATGAGTGCAATAACACTGAATTAAATAGATGCGATATTTATACAGTGCACTAATGCTATTGATACAATTCTAAAAATATCGGCCAAGTCAGAGTTGGACTCGCGCATCGAGCGTTCCGTATTAAAAGACAAGCTAGGTTAAACAGACAGACTTAACTTTGGCGTCCATTTTTTTTTATTATTATTTGTTGTTACAGCAGTTGCAACTGAAAATACACATTCTGTAGGAATTCAACTGTCTATCTATAACGGATCATGAGATACAGGGGATACAGTCTCCTGACAGACAGACGGACAGCGCAGTAGTCTTAGTAATAAGGTTCAGTTGGTTACCCTTCGTGTACGAAACCCTAAAAAAGTGAAGGCGCATTGTGCCGAGTCGCTGACTACAAGTTAATTGCATGGAAAAATTGTGCACACCCCAACACTAGCTCTAGCGAACCTAGGCTTGCCTATAAAAAGGCTTTCATGTGAGAAAAAGACGACTGCAAAACTAAAAGACTATAAAAGGTGGGTGTTAAATTGTCGTAAAGTAATTTAGATTGGTTCCCTGTCGTAGGGCTATTGACACTTTGTTATACGGCTTAAATCAAATTGTTTTTTATATACTGCCTGATACGGGTTATTCCATATCCCCATTGACTTTCCCCGTTAATGGAGGTTTGTAAACTTTTTGTCCGCTAATCTCCATTATTTCTAATTAAGGTATGGGATACACGTGGCGAATATCTTTGCCGAGTGCAGAGACTATTTCATGGGGATGGAAAACTAAAATTAGTCTATTGTGCTGAACTGTTGGATTGGGATATCTGGGCTATGGGATGAGACTACGGTCGATATCACACGATCCACAGCCCCAGCATCGTTATTGTCCCTACCGAACATACGTATCTCAAAAACAAGCCTATCTTCCGCAAAAACAAGATACCACCGATCCTAATATCCTCATAATAAGGTCTTATTTACGACATCTACCCTAAGACCAGGTGCAAGAACCGCAAGGCACCGGACAAAGGGATGTCAACGTAATCCCGGATCACAAATGGCGTTTGTTGACTGCCAAGTTAATTTACCGTATCTTTGCTCTTGAGTCGGATTAATTATGATAGTAGGATAAAGCTATGATGAAAAATCTTGGAGACTTTCATCTAGCGACGATCATGATTGTCCTTTTAAAAGGCTTTTGCTCCTCTATAGAGGCAGGCCTAAAGAACAAGGTTTATTTGAAAAGCTCTGATTATGACATTCATCATAACGACCTTGACCTCATCACAAACACTGTTGTAGTAACTAGATCTAACCTCATGTGGCTGGACACCTAATTTGACAGCGATTGCCATCTGACCTTAGCAATCCATTTAATTATACTAATAACAATTTGAATCTCACCAGCGCTACCATTTTATTTGCAAATTATTTTTGTATACTAGAAGTACTTGTTAAATGTATATTAAGTAATTAGCAATTGTTTTGTAATCTACAATAAATTAGTTCTAAAATGCAACATTAGATGGCGCTCCACAAATTGTATTTGGCTCCTTAGTGAAAACTCTTTATATCTGGCCACTAAAATTGTTTCAAATATTTCGAATAAAGAACAATGACTTTAGTTCCTTGTTTCTCTCCCTACAATAAAACGTCGTAATATCAGAATTTATAAAAATACGTGTGTGTTTATTTTAAAATAATAAAACCATAGTTACGTTTGTAATTATCGAGCTTTGTTGTGGACTTTATTCACTAAGCAATATATGCTTTTATGCTTTGATTATATCTTGTATGTTAACAATAATAAGTGGGTCGTCGCGAGTAGCAGCTACAGTATGAAAACATGAACGCAAATGTAAATACTACTTGCATGGTTTGCATTAGAATCGCCTTAAAATTCAACAGCCACAAACAAAATAAAGTAAGTCTGTGTACTTTTAATCGAAACATTTAAAGGAAACTGTGAAAAATTCAATTTCCATAATGATCACCACTATTGGAGTGAAAGAGTAAAACATCTGCACTAAGCCGGGTATTACCGGGTACAGCCGGGTACAGGCGACTTATTAAATTAAAAACTCGCAGTCCGCCGGTAAAGTTTTCATTTAGTGATAGTAGAGCGACAGCGCGACTTTGATACTTTCCACTGATCATATTTTCCAGCAGAATTTTAAATGTATCCGTAATTGTGTTAAAAAGCTTTTTAATTTCTCAGTGTGTTCGATGTTGTATTAAATATGTCAATTTGATTTGTATTTCCATTACTAGATGTCGTTGATCGCTATGGATGACACATTAAAACTCGCGGTAGAGATTCGAGGTAGTAGTCATATATATTAAAATGACGTATGAATAAAGTACTTTTCAGGGTCGGCAACACGCGAGCGATACCCCTGGTGTTGGAAGCGTCCATAGGCTGCGGTAACCGCTTACAATCAGGCGGGCCGTATGCTTGTTTGCCTCCATAGTGGTATAAAAAAAAATCTTTTGATTTATGTACCTCTTTAACAAGGAGTTTTTATTATAATAGTAAAACTTTGCGACAGATGTGTCAGGGACTCTCAACACAGTGCTTTGAAAAAAAAATTGATAAAAATAAATGTACAGTGTACAAGTCAATTTAATCAGTGGACGAAAAGTTCGTGGCGAGATGTTGCTGTGTTTAGCGAACAATTTTCGCGCTGTCAATAGTCAACAGACACACAATAGAACTTCGTAATTACCATATTAGTGAGCGTGGATGCTTTGTTGTGGTCAAACGGCAATTTGAGAAATAGAAAGAAAAGAAAAAAGAACTTGAATATGAAACACAAGCTACGTAATTCAAACGTTGATTCAAATGTTACGCTACAACTTTAATAAGGGCCAAATACTTGAAATTCCCATTCGCTTTATGTTTTATTTTCTTTGTTCAGACGATGTTTCACTCAAGGCATTTCCTAATTGAAGATTTCAATACACTGCTATTTTTCTTAGTCATCAGTTTATTGTGAGATCCCAATTAATAAGTATATACCTTATGGGGTTTGAAGGAAGTAGAGCTAATCAAAGGGGATAGTAATTAAAGTTTAAAGGCTCCCCTTTATCTTTTAACCTACTACGATAATAATGAGCAATATTACTAATTCTTATGCTACTACTTACTAGAAACGTATTTTTTTTTGTTGCAATTTTTGCTCATCTTATCAACGGTAACCAATAAACGCGAATTGTTTTTGCGGTTGGTGCAATAGCCGTGTCCTAGGAATCGAACGGCAGATTAAATTTGAAATTTAACCTAGTGTATTATTACTACTGAACCCTCAATGTGCAACTCCAAATCGCTCTTGGCCAATTTTTTGTTCCTTTATATTCCCGCAGCTTTTTCCATGTCTGACTGTTATACCACACTCGTCACTCAAACAACTTACATCCTCCAAATGAAATTATTCATCAATACAATTGACCGCACTTTTGAAACCCTTTCACGGTCTATTCGACCAATTTGGTGGAATGTACACGTGCGCGGCATCCCAAACTTCTCAATTTCTGACGTCACAATGTGCGGAGGCTATTGATTGTGGATGTGGTCAGGTGGACCAATTTGCAAAGTCTCAGCTCAGATTGGAGGGCTCCGACGATTAGTAGGTCGAGGAAGGAATCTGGGTGTTCACTCCATGGATTTTTTTGGATTCTGAATCGAATGCTAAGTACCTAATCATGCACTAGTATTATGACAAAATTGTACGACTTTTGTCCTGCTTTCTCCAGTTTTCTTGGATTTAAAAGTTTTATTCCAGATAATTCTACTATAATTGATCATAAGATTCATAAATAAATAAAATTTGACACACAGATGACTGTGTGTCAAATTTTATTCAAATCCGATCACTTTTTTCGCCCAAATCGCCCTACCCCAAATCGCCCTACCTCTCTTTTTAAAAGCTCATGGGTAATCACACCCAAATACTGTACTTAAGCTTAGAAAAACTCATTGGTAGAGACCGGGATTCGAACCTGGGCCCATCAGATGACAGGCCGTTGCTTCAACCACAAGGCCACCACGGCTTCGAAATTGTATTGAAACAAATGAAATATTCCACCGTGCACCATCAGCACCCTCAATCGAACCATGACACATCAATATCAGTTTCAGACAAGTCACAATAGTAAAGAACAAATCCGTAATAGAGGTCGGAACAAAATCGGATTAAGTCCCCTGGCGATATTAAACCCAACAGAAAAATAATGTCCATAAAGATTAACTAAGATATAGGTATTGCGTGTTGCTAATTTTAAGATGCGTTTTGTGTTCTGGTTAATACACAACTTTTATATTCTCTTCTTAAATGAATGGCGTTATGAAAAAGCGAATTAAGCGACCAAAGAAAAAAACAATAATAATGTAGTTCGATTGTAGGCAACTTGTGCTACATGTTTTTATTATTAAAAAAACACTTTTAAATAAAAAAAAAATATTTGTATGCTCCTAATAGTTTCAAATATTGAAGCCCATTTTTTCATTAACGAAAACGTCTCTCAATCCGTTCAATCAATCAATCAATCAAAAATCATTTATTCAGTTTAGGCCCTAATAAGGCTCTTATGAAGGTCTAAATTACTTATTTCATAACGCCCCGTCCATGTGTTAAGTTAACAATTTTAAACACACTAAAGGTTCCGTTTAGGAGCAGGAAAATAACTAAACGACGAAGAAAATATATTTAATACTTATTGCTTCCACGTGCGTGTACGAGGTCTAAACCATAGGTTCTCAAAGTGGGCGGTTTCGCCCCCAGTGGGCGCTGAGGCTCTCTGAGGGGGTGATTGAAACTTTCGTAATATTGGGGGCGCTACATAAAAATCGGTGGGCGGTGGATACCATAACGATATGTACAATTATATATAAGAAAATGCTAAGTGTATAATTACGCAACCTAAATCATTTTTGTATATCAACATATGTCTATAAAAAAAAGATGAAGAATTTCGGAGGGCGTTGAATATAATAATTAACAAGGCCCCTGTAAGAAGAAAAAAAACGTAACCCCAAAAAAAAATGAGAATCTCTGGCTAAACAATCTGCTTTATAGAAGTTTCGTAAAATATCCGAAAATGTATTTGCTCTATCAATAGGGTCGTATTTTAGAAAAAGTCTATCATATCATATCGAATGGGTGAGATGAGATTTATTGTTTGCATAATCATAGTAGCTAGAACAAAAAAATACTCTCAAACTTGGAAGAAAAATATAAATCAAGACTAGACGATTGCCCCCGGGCGGTCGCGACAAACTCAAAAGCCAGAAGTTATTTGGAAGAAAGTGATACGTACACTGAAAAACACATCTCAAGGTAAGAAAATTAGATACAGCATTATTTACTAGGGTGTTATAAATTATATTTTCATGCTACGCTGCCCGTTTTATTACAATGCCCCTAGTTATTTATGAGTAACGAGAATCCCCTTTGCAGTATCAGTTACGTACATTAATTTATTAGTAAGTACAATTACAAAACACCAATTTTAATTTGAAAGGAAAGTGGGGAGTCGCTACAATTGCTTCGGACCTTAAGGATGCAAATATACGTTTCTTTCTGTATTCTTAGAGATATTTTCTTACATGTTGTACCTTTCGCGACATTCGTTCTATTCCGCGAAGGAGTAGTGTCATATGAGTAGCTACTTAAAACCGTAATAAAATTGCAATAATAGTTATTAGCAGTTTTAAAATAAACTAATAGACTATTCTACTCCACTCAATATTGAAACTTCTGACAGCGATGTTTGCTATTAAATATCTGGTCATTTCTACACTTAAGGGAAAATATGATTGAAGGCTTCGAAAGAGGTACCTCGTTAGAGTAACTATATTAACGTATATTTATTCACTATATTTTATCTTATGTGAAGCCTCAGCTATTCTACAAAAATACTCGCTATTAAAATCATTGAGTAATCAATATTCAGTTCGCAAATCCGTCACTGTACTCCACTAATCCACTCAAAACACTAACACACTCACTTTAAACACTGTGCACTGTAATTTAACGTTTTTTTATTTAGAAAGGCTGTACGGCAAGGCGGGCGGCCGGCCCGGAATGCCCGCCCATCTGACGCGCTTGCCGCCCTACCCAGCGATAAAACACCGGCGTTTAGGATGCGGCAACTTGCTCAATAAATACGTACTAAAGTTGATAGACGAACAATAAAATTGAATGGAATGATGATAAGGTAGCCGTGACGTAATCATTGTTTTACTGGCATTTTATTTCATGTCAATAAGTATCGGGAATATCTGTTTGTTTTTGTTTTCTTTACCAATATTTCCGCAGCAATGAGTTCAGAAATTTCACTTCGCCCCATCCGAAATCTCAGGAAGTATAACAAACTTGTATCCTTGCAGGTAGTTTCTTTAAAGGGAAGAACGACTAAGCTTAATGTAAAACAAAATCTACATGCCTCTATATATATGCAAGGATTTTTGTTAGTAATTCGATATCTCTGAAATGGCTAGTTCAATTAAAGTAAGGGTATTTTCATGCTAACAATTTAAATTAATATGTAATACAAATACTATGAATTCCTATTCTGTAAGCAACAAGTATTTTAATAAACATTTTAGTAAACTACTACACTTTACATATTGGAAGATAATAACTAATTTGACAGGCCTAAAAGTCTTGCTATCCCTTTCTCATGTACGGGGTTAAATAAGGATGGGAATATTTTTAGACCTGTCAAATTAGTTAAGTTTAGTAATGTTGAACAACAGAATTGGCACCATTGTTTGATTAATTAGGTTCACGTAAAAATAAATTGTCATATTTTTGTTTTCCTATATTTATGAATGTCACAACGTTCATATAGTTTTAGAACAATATAAAAAAATCGTTAACATAATAAAAATAGACATACATAAACGAGTTATTCAAAATCAACAACCTTGTTCTGTAAAAAAATGTTATACATCCTCCAACTTCAGGGCGAGTTGGAAAGTGAACAATATCCACACCACAAAGGAGGTATAAAATATACCGGCCCCGCTGGTACAATTTAGGAAGCTACACTAAAGTTAAGGTCGTTGAGAGAATTATCATAACATGTAAAAAAGAGATTCAAATGTTGCTCCGACGGCCTTCAAATAATAATAATGCTTGGATATTATCACACAGCGCCACCTGGCCCCAAACTAAGCAAAGCTTGTACTATGGGAAGCAGCAGCAGATATAATACCTACCGATTTGTCGCAGCGGGAATCAAACCCGTGACCTCTAGCGGAGCAGGTATACTAACAACTAGACCACAAGTCTCGTCTAGCATCCATACACAGACAAAACATGTTAAGCGGTAGAATCAATTGTATACCATTAAGGTGGAAGATAAACATACGGCCCACCTGATGGTAAGCGGTCATCGTAGCCTATGGTCGCTAGCAACACCTTGTAACACACGCGCGTTGCGAACCCTTATATACCTTATGCTTGTGTGCCACCTTAGTGGTAAAAAATGCTTAAGTGTCCTTGAATACATATTTACTTGCATTGTAAGGAACGAAATGAAACAAAACCTTCAAATATGAACGGTCCATGAGACTGACAATCCATTAAAAGATCTCCAATAGAGCACGCCTGCTAAATACCTAAGGGGTGCTCGTAAAGTCCAATACCATATCCAAGCCCGATTCCTTAATCCATGTGCATTATTGACAGCACTTCCACATTGCTTGCACTAATGAAATTTTTAATTTGATTAATATTCAATTGTTTTTATACATTCTCTTGTGAAATACGTATTCGTGTTTATTAGAATTTGAAATGTAAACTATATGCAGACTATATGTAATTCTTTTGGGTTTAAAAGAGTAATTGCTGAGTTTCTTGCCGGTTTCTTCTCAGCAAAACCGACCTTCCGAATCCGGTGGTAGATTCTGACGATTTGAAAGTGCTTGCCTGTAAAGTCTAGTCAAATAAAGATCTTTTTGAGTCTGATTTTAAGAAATTTCATCATATAACGCACAACTTTCATATTGCACTAAGGATGAGTGGGGAGGGACTGTACCTAGAGGCATCAGGCAAATACAATACGTTTCAGAAAATTCCAGCACATGTTTTTTAAGCCAACATTTCTCTGAGAAAATCTTTTCTATCAAAACCAAAAAGAACATTTATTCACTTTAGGCCCTAATAAGGCATTTATGAAGGTCTGGCTTTAAAATGACCACTGGCTTTAACTATGTTATTGTCATCACCGTTGAAGTAGCATCAATTAACTTCGCACAGCTATTTCACTAACTCTATCGCAGAGTAATGGCTACCTACGTAGTAGATACGTACGTATACACTAGTGCTATACAGAATATGACACTGAGATGGTGTCTGGGTGGTTATAAGAAGCCTTGCTCCACCCCTGCCTGCTAGGGGGACGAGGGACTGCGTTTAGGAGCCAAGTTCAATCAAAGCAATCTTTCGTAGATAAGTGTGTGCAAGTCAAGAGTGAAATGGCGATCTATACTCTCTGGCTACTCCGTCAGGGAATCGGCGTAATTATATAATATGCGTTGATGATGTGTATATATGTATGATTAAGTGTCTATAGATATATTAATCTAAATTATTATTATAAAATCAAAATACCAAACTCCGTATGGAGCTTCCCGCTTTTTCTTACTAGACTAAAATTTAACTAAAATATTTAATCTGTAGTGCGAGCATGAATAATTTGCGACAACGTTTCCGTATCGCCTTCGACTATTTTTGTATTGAAAACTATACAGCGCTGCTGCGGCGAAAAGTTGAACTAAAAATTAGTATGACAATTGTGACATTTCGCGAGATACATTTTCGAATACTTAGTCAAAAAATGTTCCTGCTACCGACACTGTTCGGTTGTTCATTAAAACGAAAAATATTCATTATTTTGACTTGAAATGATCTCGACAGAACATTTGTGTGCGTTAGGGCAGTGGGAGCAAGAAAATTGGGATTGGGACCTTTAAATTTTTAGTAAGAATATACGTGTGAAAAAAAAAAACCGATTCTGGGCGTGCGATGAAAAATCTCCCTCAGGTATAAGCTCAAATCTAACGTAGATTTAGCTGAGTCAGTGCAATCATTCAACGTTCCACCGATACGGATTTGGTAATGATTAATCTGCGGGTACTCTTATCTGCCCTCTACGGGATTAGGGCCTTGTAACCTTTGAGATTTATACCAACTGGGGCTGGTAATTATGTCAGAGGCATAATTCTATCACGATTCTATCCAACGGTCGTCAAAAACGGGATTTTATTCTTTGATATCTAACATCTTTCATATTTTTTATCGGTGTTGAGAGTCACCGACGAATAATGACCTCATTTGAAGTTTTCCTACTTTTAACCTTACCTAAGCCTTACCTACAAGTGTGTACGGAACCCTCAGAAAAACAGTTAGTTGGAGGATCTTCTCTTTGTGGCTGGCTACTGAGCATAATTATATCATTTATGTCGTTCGCCCCAAACCTTTACCATGAATGCAATACTATTTAAGGAAACCGTGTCTTATAAGTTTCTAAGTATCCCCAGACGTGATAGATTGAGATAATACACGAATCACGCCATGCGTGCTATCTCTGATCTAAGAGAGGACACTTAAGCCCAGGACGTTGAAAAATTATAATATTAAATAACGCGAATCGATGCAAAACTTTTAATATATTATTATTGAAATGTGTGTACTTAACATAGCAGTAACAATTCCTGAAAACTCTTATACTTTTAATTTGCGTAATTAAAAAAAAACTTCATACTGCCGAGACCGCTGGTCTAGTGGTTAGTATACCTGACTGCTACGCTAGAGGTCGCGGGTTCGATTCTCGCCAGGGCAAACATTTATGTGACAAATATGTTTGCCTTGCGTTTGGGTGTTTGGTATGTATTATAAGTATGTATTTAAAAAACAAAAAGTATATAAGTATTATATCAGCTGCTGGTTCCCATAGTACAAGCTTTGCTTAGTTTGGGGCCAGATGGCGCTGTGTGATAATGTACAAGCATTATTATTGTTATTATTATTATTACTTACATTTGCGGCCCATCAATATACATACACTTACAGAAGTATAGGATTTGCGATTCCAATTAATTACCTGAAACAAATTAAACAAACAATTAATACTATGAACAAACATTATGCTAACATCGGTATAGGCGTAATTAAATTCAAAAATGCGCTTACCAAAACGCCAATACGCGTATTTCGGCATTTTGATATAGCAAAAGTGAAAAGGAAAAAAAAATACAGGTGACCAGGATTCAAACAACTGATGAATAAACCACATAAATTTATTCGGTTAATGTAGTGGAAAATGCCAGACTACAACACTATACATTCTAACTTCAAATAACACGTTCAGTTGCCAATTAATATACAATTTGTAGCAATCTTTAAAGCGATTACTATTGTTCAACTATCGTTCGATTGTCAAGTGTCACACAATGCAAGTGTCATTTTGACACTAATACGACGGGCAGTGGACGGCACAGAATTATATAATCGTGTTTATTATGTCCATGGTTATAAATACTTGTATTTCAAACGATAATTTTGAACCGGGCGGTCAAAACTCAAGCCCCAAATCATCTTTATTTGACTGGACTTTACAAATAAATCTTTTAAATCGTCAGATACCACCGGATTCCGAGGGCCGTTTTTGCTGAGAAGAATCAGGCATACTTTTTGCAAAGAAATATTTTATTTACATTCCAATTACCTACGAATATATGTATGACAGAAAGATATAGAAGACAGCATTAACTCGTGAACAAGGATATTAATATTATAAGAGGATTATAGGTTATTTATGAACATTAGCGCGAGCATGAATAAATTGCGACAACGTTTTCGTATCGCCTTCGACTATTTTTATATTGAAAAATGTACAGCGCTGTGGCGGTGAAAACTGGAACTAAAAATTTGTATGACAATTTTGACACTCCGCGAGTTACGTTCTCGAATACGTAGTCGAAAATGTTCCTGCTACCGGCACATATGGCGAAGCGAAATACACGAGAATGTCAGTGTAGTGCTAAATTAGCGCTAACAAATTAATTTCGACTTGTATTTAGTTCCGGTGGCAGGAACATTTTCGGCTACGTGTTCAAAAACGTACCTCGCGAAAGGTCAAAATTGACATAAACATTTTTAGTTCAACTTTTCACCGCTGCAGCGCTGTTAATTTTTCAATACAAAAATAGTCGAAGGCGATACGAAAACCTTACCGCAATTTATTCATGCTCGCGCTACTGGTTTCCGTGCAGGGACCTGAACACTACAATTACAATTATTTATTCTGTGTAGTAATACAATACTGTAGTGGCTCTATATTCTTTATTTATAAGGGATAGTTAATAGTACCTAAACGTTATATGTGACACATGATATTTAACTGATAATATGCCCTGGTTATAATAATCTGCATGCACCATGCTAGGTGTTGGTCAGTGTGCCTCTTTGCTGTGCAGCATTCCGCAAAACTGACCACTACAGGGTTGACACCCTTCTTATATTTTTGTGACTGCCTGTGAATTTAAAATAATTGATTTTGGTTTCAGTCACTGAATTTCGGGACATTTACGGTGTCATGATTTGAATTGGTTCAAATCTGTTACTTCAGTGGAAACCAAGCTCCGACACTAGCCAATTACCTTTTGAAATATTCTACCACGGATAAAATTTGTAGACTACCAAAACAAACTAGAATTGTAAGGCCATTACGACACCATTGGTGAGAATTAGAAGAGCAGTGTCAAATTAGATATGTACCACTAATTGTCCATTTGAATCCATTACGGGATCCTAATGATTGGAGGGACTTCTTGATTTTTTCAGTAGCATATAAAAGGTTGTCCGATTAAAATTGGAGCCGCGCGACTGGGGACTGTGCCTCCACCTTACAGCAGACCGCCGTTAAATAACAATGCTTTGATGTAGTGTTGTGTATCTGCAGGAGGTTGCCAATGCTCCACGAGGAAACGCTGCGCCAATAGTAATGCTGTTAGCACAGTGAGTACTCATCAACAATAGGGTGGCAATGCGTTGTGATATCCCAGGTATTGCTATCAGCTATAGGCTACGGTGACTGCTTTCGACCAGGTGGGCCGTATGCTTCTGTGCCACCTTAGTGTTATATTAAAAAAAAAACGTTTAGTGACAACCCTGCGATCAGCGATCGGGGTCATGGTCGGTCCGATCGTCGGCACTGCGCTTCGATAGGCATACAGCCATCAATATATGTCTATAGTCTGTACTCTCTGCATGGAAGTACATCTAATCTTTGTGTGGCGGACTGCTTACGTCACTAGAGTTCTTTCTTTAAAATGAAATCGTATATTTGAACGAAGATCGGAAAGCTGATACCAGGTGACAAACACCTTTAAAAAAGCCGTGGTGGCCTTGTGGTTGAAGCAACGGCCTGTCATCTGATGGGCCCAGGTCCGAATCCCGGCCTGTAGCAATGAGTTTTTCTAAGCTTAAGTACAGTGATTAATCACACCACGAGCTTTTAAAAAGACAGAAAGGGCGATTTGGGATTTCCCGTAGGTTATCCCATTTCAAATTGGAGCCGCCCGACTGGGAACTGTACCTCCGCCTTACAGAAGACCGCAGTGAAATAACACTACTTGATGTAGTGTTGTGTTTCTGCGGTAAGTAAGGTTGCCAGTGCTCTACGAGGATACGCTGGGCTAGTAGTATTGCTGCTAGCAAAGTGAGTCCTCACCAACAACATGGTTGGCACGCCGTTAGTGATACCCCTGGTATTGCTAGCGGCTATAGACTACGGCGGCTATACAAACATTAACTTTTTCAGTTGGTCCAATTTGTTCCAAAAATTTATTCTATTATTTCGTTGCATTATTATGTCTTCCAGAGGGACTGGGTCCATATTGCTGGGAATAGGGGGACATGTGGGGAATTGGGGGAACTTTTGCCCAGCAGTGGGACATATAGGCTAGATAAAGAAAATCGTAGCAAACAAAACAGATACCAAGAATATGGTTTTGGGTTCTTCAATCTCTTTTTCAATTCAAAAACATTATATCAGTTTAAATCATATTCAAAGAATATGAGCAACAAGTACATAGGTATTTAATTCAGTAAAAGTGTGCTCTTTCCAGCAATTTTCTCGTTGTTTATGACATAATAACGTGAATTTTCTTCGCGGACTTCATCTTGCAACAGACTTTATTAAACCGAGCTGGGCTGGTACGTAAACTACTTTATGGTGTACGTACAGTCCTTGACCCACGTTTTTTAATTGAATCTCCCGGGACTGGGTGCAAATATATCACGGCTCGATCATGGGAATACAGGGTATGTTAAACTATGACTTTATTTATTAAGATATATTTCTGAAACAAGAGCTCGATAGGTGTTACCTACCAAGTGTCATAACAACAATAATCCAACTGATTTGATCAAAGATGAAGTTACATTCAATGACACGATGCTTGAGTGCCACCTTGGTGGTAAAAAATAAAGCTTGTCCGTCTGAGCATTCATTACTATGGCACCAAAGTTGGACATTTAATTATTTTAAATTCCTATTATCAACAAAAATGTATAAAAATTCCGATTTTTTTACTCAAATAAAATCAACTACAATGGTCCTACAGGTTTGGTGCCATAGTACAACATTTTCATACGGGCAAGCTCTAACAGAATATACAAAAAAGTGTTGGTCGGCACTTTCAGATTTTGACCAAAATGGATGATGGCCTTTGGCATATAAAAAATATTTAAAGTAACATATTACTGAATTAAAATTTGTCCAGTCACTTGTACATATCGATAAAACATTCCATGTCAAAAAGGTACTTGTAAGAATCGAGCCCTGGTCAAATCGTGGCGTGTGGTGGCCGCAGACCACGATATGTACCGGTTTAAACGTATCATCAGTAATTTTATCATGTTCCTACGTGCATGTACATTAATTACTGTACAGACTGGCGGGTGGATTGCATGTGCCTAATTACCCACGATACCAGTTTAACTGCTAATGTTGGATTTTATTTTATTGATCCCTTATGAACAATGAATACAAGTTACGAGATTACCAACGCAATTTTCTGGTAAACGTAAAATATTGGTAAGTGTCCCATTACGTCAAAGGTTTCGGACCTGCAACACTACATCAAAGTAGTGTTATTTCACTGCGGTCTTCTGTAAGGTGGACGTAAAGCCTACATGTCGGGCGGCTCCAGTTTTGAACGGGAGGTACAGTTGTGTCCCACCTCTCTTTGTATAGTGTATAGTGCCACACAAATCCATAGTGACCTGATAAATATAAGTCTGTAAGGTATAAGTTATATGGGCCTCGTAGCCTGATTCAAATTTAAACACACACTAAACACTGCATCAGAATAGTTATTTGACTGCGATCTTCTGTAAGGTGGAGAATGGAGATACCTACGACTTTGAATGGGAAAAAATTGCGTTCTACCTCTCTCAGTGAATCTTTTTTTATACCACAAAGGTGGCAAACAAGCATACGGCCCGCCTGATGGTAAACGGTTTCCGCAGCCTATGGACGCTTGCAACACCAGGGGTATCACTCACCCCTAAATAAATCTTAATAAAACCTTATAATTAAGAGGCTTGATGTATGTAACCAGAGGTCAGCCGGGCTTCTCGAAACGGGATCAAAAGGAAATCGTACAAAGTATTATTTTCCACGAAGATATTAGACTCTTACGCCATTTGTTTTTCAATGGGTTGTTGTTTAGCTTTCGAGGAAAATATAAGGCATAACCAGCTGGCAGCCCGCGAAGTCTGTCTTTGTCTGGACTAAGCTATAACAACATTTCGTAGTACTTTTGTTGTTTGTTAAAACGAAAATAAAGTATGTGTACCTACTTAATATGTCCTCACGACAGATTTTCTTGTACAATATTTAAGAAAAAACGTATTTAAAAATAAAATAAAATAGGCCATCGTGTAATATGTAATATGTATTAGTGTGTAAGGTATTTATTACAATGTATATATGTATATTATGTATATGTTTATGTTTAAATAAGTATGTTAGTCTGTAATATATATAATATGGGCCTCGTGTCCTAATTTGAATAAAAAAATACATATACATTTTTAATGTAACTGTTTTCGTCATATCAAACTCTGTTTAAATTTATACGAGGGGAAAATCACATTTTACTTAAAAATCAGTTTTTTTTCAAAAACTTTTTTTTTTAACATGGAATCTGTAAAACAGATATATAAAAGAGTAACTTTTAATCGACTCCTGGGCCATTATGCAAACAGCCATCCACAAGGGCCGGCGGTCATTGGTTTCGATTACACACTAATTACAACACACAGGGCTTACTGACGATATGCTTAATTAAACATCGGGACTATAGCGGCCCTTTCAAAAGGGAATACTGGGAACTCGGGGAATATCCCAATACAAGACTTTATCGCAAGCGCTGAGCGTACTGTAGGGCTAGCATGAATAATTGCGATAACGATTTCGTATAGCCTTCGACTATTTTTGTATTGGAAAATGAACAGCGCTGCGGCGGCGAAAAGTGGAACTAATAATTAGTATGACAATTTTGACATTTCGTGAGTTACGTTTTCGAAAAGTTCAAGCTACCGGCACAGATCATAACTATTGTATTAAGCCGCTTGCTGTGTCTGCTGTGTGAATGGACAATTGGACGTGCTTCACTACATAGTACAAAACAAAGTCCCGCTGTCTGTCTGTCCCTATGTATGCTTAGATCTTTAAAACTACGCAACGGATTTTGATGCAGAGTTTTATTAGATAGTGCAACCCTTGCGAAGCCGGTGCGAGTCGCTAGCCTAGACTAATATTATAAAGACGAAAGATTTCTTCGTTTGTTAGAAGCTGACATTATCCCTGATGAACATAGGCTACTTCTTACAGCGGGAAAATGCTTTATTCCTACGAGAAAACGGGTAATAGTATACCATATTGCTAAGCGGGCGAAGTCGCTGGGATAAAGCTGTATTACATAAAAAGCTAAGTGAATTGTAGCCGGCACAAAATTATCATAGCTTGGTTTAAGAATATGCGAAAAACATTAGTAAATAACACCTTATTTCGTGATGATATTTAGAGGTGTAATATTTTTAATATTATCGAATCAAAATGCTATATAAATATTGTATAAAATTTTTATCTTAAGCTTTGTTTTAGATAATAAATTAGAACGCAGCGTGGGTGGCCCGCCGTGAAATATGCCCAACCTTATTGGACTTTTGCGATTTCATTTAATGACTTGCGGGAATAAAAACCCACACATGTTGCGTTATTTAAACACTTTAAAACAAACGTTTATCTACCGTTTATCAAAATTACCAAAAGTGTTACGGAGTAGTTCTAAGTCCAGCACGGCACAGGTGCATGCAAATTGTACGTAATACAGGCTTCATGTACTCTATGTACCTGCCGGCTGTTACGGGCCAGTAATTTAGCTCTACTTAGCTCTCGGCTTATGGTATAGAAGAGATTGCGCCCGTTTTGCTTTCAAAACAGGTTCAAACTCGATCTCGACTCGAGCAATTTTTGCAAATACGAGTAAATACGAAAATAGCATTGATTTATATACTTGTTTATAATCAAAGGAAAATATTATGATTTTAAAATCGATTGTTTTTTCTAATTACTGTTATAACCAGCCAGTAGCAGAAGCATCTCTTGACTGAGCAAAGGCATCCGTTTTCCTAATTCATTCTTCTTCTTCTTCTTCTTCCTAAGTATGGCAATCAATCCCTTCAGGGACTATTTTTGCCAGTGTCGAGTGTTAGAGAATTTTCATGTTGCAAAATTTCTCGTGTTTGCCGCATTAAAATGCCTAGTGTCATGCATTCTAACGCCCAATGGAGTTTCTGGAGACAACCCACGGCAGTAGCAGATCGTAACACGCCTTTAGATTAGAGGTAACCTATTGACCAAAATGATAAATCACTTAACCCAAAAGTCGTATTATGCCTTATTTCCAATGCTCCTATAAATCAGTCACTAAATGAAACTTTACTGCACATATCGACACCAAAAATACACATTAAAGATCACTATAACACAATTTACGACACACTGGAAAAAAATCTCAACCGCTCCGCCTGATTCCCGCCAAAAACTCCCTAATTCATTCAATCAAAGTTCCAGATTTAAAATTGTTGATTACAGATTTATGTAATGTACTGGCTGGTTTACAAGTAAGCTTCATATTGGAGTTTATTTTTTATTATGGTTTTGTCAGTAGAGTAGATTCATCCTAGGAATACTTTTTGAATTTTCTTTTGTTTTTACCGTCCGTTTTCAAATAAAGAATAGATAATCACACAAGGGACGGCATACACTTGACCGCAATATACACAACGCTTGTATTTTAGCACATACATCATTGTCTAGATCGCATCGTTCTAGATGGAAAGGTCGAAATTAGCATACCGTTTAGGCATCAGCGGATAGCGTGACGGCGTAATCTTCACAAGATTTATGTACGCGCTAAGCGTCGGTTATCCTTTGAACAAGAAAACTTAACTATGGAACACCACATTTTAATATTGTAAACGTCAAATAGCTCCCCATAGATTTTTTAGTCTGTAGGCAGAACTTTCTGCGACTGACATAAGCAGACACGGATTATTGTGTACCTTTTGTGTGACCCCACTGTAGATCGCTATTTTTTTCTTTATGTTCTGTATGTTTGTGTGTTTCGTTTATTAACGCTTATTTATTTCTACCTTTTATAATTTTTTTCAAGCTTTTTATTATCTTTAGGGTTCCGTTGATTATTTTCTTAATTTGCACACTTATTGACGACCGATAACAATAGAATAATTTCATAACTTCACCTGATATCCTAATGAGGATCAGTAAGATAAATACATTTTGAATCGGTTTTTTCTGTTTTTTTTTTTATTAATTGACATACACCTAACTACCCCTGCGACCTACACACAGCTACGACATACAAGACATGTTTATAATTTAGACACAGTGTGTCAGTTTCTGGTCAATCCGGGGATTAGTGCCTTAATCCAGTATTAGGGCTTCAGACACGACTTTCTAATGGTTTCCAGTAAGTTGACCACTGTGTTCAATTGCTGTGTTAACTACGAGCGTGATCGCTCAATATGTAGTGTAATTAATGTTATTATTATCAGAACGATTTTACATATTTTTTTTACAATTATTATCCTCATATGTAATCAATACTTTTTAAAATTAATAAAAGCCGTGGTTGCCTTAAGGTTGAAGCAACGGCCTGTCATCTGATGGGCCCAAGTTCAAACTCCGGCCTGTACCAATGAGTTTTATAAGCTTAAGTACAGTGATTAATCACGCCATGAGCTTAAAAAGGCAGGGCGAATTGGGATCTCCCGTGGGTTTTCGATAAGATTCGAGCCTCCCGAATGGTGACTGTCAAATAACTCTACTTTGATGTAGTGTTTCTGCGGTAAGGTTGCGAGTGCTCCACGAGGCTGGGCTAGTAGTAATGCTGCTCGCACAGTGAGTCCTCATCAACAACAGGGTTGGCAATTCGTTAGTGATATCCCTGGTATTGCTGGCGGCTATAGGCTACGGTGACTGTTTACTATCAGGTGGGCCGTATGCTTGTGTGCCTCTTTAATATTATATTAATTTCCAACCTACTTATTATTACAATATTGATTTCACATATTTCTTGTAACTTGCGACCTACGCTCAAGGTCATATCTTTATACGTCCTTGGAATAAAATTTATTGGGATTAGGTAGCCGTCGCTAGATGTTAGCGAAGGGAGTTTTTAATAAGTTTCTGATGCTTGGGTTTTGAGAATAAATTAAGTCGGCTCCGACAGTTCGTGATCCCGCGATAAGGGTATAAATATCAAGTATAGGAGCGGATTTTGAATTTCCAATGATAAGTAGGTAGTCAATATTTGGAAACATCTGTGCCGGTAGCATGAACATTCTTCGTAAGTCTACGTAAGCGAAAACGTAACTCGCGAAATTTCAAATTGTCATTCTAATTTTTAGCTCCAATTTTCACCGCCGCAGCGCTGTTCATTTTTCAATACAAAATAGTCAAAGGCGATAAATGCTCGCACTACAAGCGTTTTTTATTCTGCTAAGACAGTAGATGTTTCGCCCGATGGTAAGCAGTTCGACCAGAGGTATGACCAGCGCTTTGCCGGCCCTGCAGAAATCTCCTGTCTAAATCAATACAAATAAACACTAAAATGGACGTGTCTGTCTGGATAATTCTTATGACAATTTTATCAAAACCTAAACTATTAAAAAAAAAATTCTACGCTATCTCCGAAACCGCCGATCAGATTTTGACAAGTTTCACTGACATATATAGATGTATTTTTAGCAAATAGTCGAGGCTACCTACTTGTAACCCTACAAAAAGAAGATTCACTAAGGATTAAAAAAACTAAAACCAAGGCAGGGATAACAGTACGCAAATTATAAATTACTAGCGGCCCGCCCCGGCTTCGCACGGGTAGACATTTATATCAAATATTTTGTCTACCCGTGCAATGCCGGGGCGGGCAGCTAGCCTATGTTAATCAGTGATAGTGTAGCTTTCTAACGGTGAAAGAATTTTTGAAATCGGTCCAGTAGTTTCGGAGCCCATAGACATTTATCAAATATTTTGCCTACCCGAGCGAAGCCGGGGCGGGAAGCTAGTATAATATATAGCCTATGTTACTCAGTGATGATGTAGCTTTCTAACGGTGAAAGAATTTTTGAAATCGGTCCAGTAGTTTCGGAGCCTATTCAATACAAACAAAAATACAGATCTTTCCTCTTTATAATATTAGTATAGATGTATATTCAAAGCAAAATTCCTAAAATTCAATAGCAGCACAGAAATTAGGTCACAGACCTACGATACATTGCACTTCGGAGAGGGCCACAAACAACTATGAATGAGAGTATCACAGGAGCTGAATAGATTTCAGCTTTGACTCGCTAATGACGTCACAGACTTAACACTTCAGTCTGTGACGTCATTATTTGGTGTCTGCGAAGTTCCAGTTAGTCACTGAAATCTATCTACCTATATATATAAATACGTATCCCTATTTTCGTTCACGCACGGCATCACCTGTGAACGGCTAGACCGATTTCCCTTATTCTTTTGTTTTGTTTGTTATTGTCATACGAATTCATAGCAGTGCCGGTAGCAGGACCATTGTCGACAACGTATTCGAAAACGTAACTCGCGAAATGTCAAAATTGTCAAACTAATTTTTAGTTCCACTTTTCACCGCCGCAGCGCTGTTTATTTTCCAATACAAAAATAGTCGAAGGCGATGCGAAAACGTCGTCGACAATGTTCCTGCTACCGGCACCGGACAGGACAACGTTACACACCTAGTTATTGTATAAAAGCGTAATAGTATACTTGTATATCGTTCCAAATAATACCATTTTATATCTTTATTTTTAACTAGCGGACCCTCCCGGCATCGCACGGGTATTTATCAAATATTTTGACTACCCGTGCGAAGCTAAGGCGGGAAGCTAGTATAATATATAGCCTATGTTACTCAGTGATAACGTATCTTTAGAACGGTGAAAGAATTTTTAAAATCGGTCCAGTAGTTTCGGAGCCTATTCAATACAAACATACACACAAAAATACAAATCATTCCTCTTTATAATATTGTTATATAAGTATAGATTATTATAGAATAACAAAGTAAAATGGGTCGGTACTCGTTTTTCAGCGGGGTGCCATGAAAATACATTTATTTAAATTTAATTTAATATTTCGCTTCTCAGCAAACCTGGGTCACTGAGCGTGAAACTTCATTCAGCCTGTCTTGCCTGTCACCTAAAGCTTTTTACCAAATCCTGTTTTAATTTTAATATATCTCTAAGATAAAGTAACGTGGTTACTATGAATGATGATAGTGCTAAGCCTATTAAATTTGCGCGATAATGAAATGTTTTGAGGGGCGAACATTTCATTGAATTTGATTACAGTACAGCCGACTTCAAGAGTTTGTAATTGTGATAACATGGTACCTAACTTCGGGGTTAAGTTATCAAATAATAATGATTTATCTTCACGCTTTACCACAAAGGTTCCCAAAGGGGTAGGCAGAGGTGTTACAACACCCACTCTCCACTGAAGATAATTTAGTGCCGACGTGACAGTTGGTGAGTCCGTCGCCGTCTCTTAGGCACTACATACTGCATTGTTAAATTAAAACCGTAACCTTAAAACAGGACCCAGTATATTCTATATATAATACAGTATATCTATATACTAATAATCATATTATAAACAGGAAATATTTGTATTTTTGTGTATGTATTGAATAGGCTTTAAAACTACTGGACCGAATTCAAAAATTCTTTCTCCGTTAGAAAGCTACATTATCACTGAGTAACATAGGCTATATTATATTGATACGCGGGCGAAGTCGCGGGAAACAGCGAGTCAACCATAAACAAATCTTACTAACAAAGTTTTATGTATAAGAAATATGTACGATAATTTTTATGACTTACCATTACTGGCTGGCTTAAATGTACTGACTACTGTAGGTACGTAGGTTGAGGGTTATACCGTGAGTGAAAGGTGGGGAGTTCGAGTTTTGCCTGTGCCGTAGAGAGGGTCTTAGGTGAAACCTTTTAGTGCATGCTTTTGTAAGTTTCAAGTGCTTTAGGACGTCGTGGACTAGTGCTGCGAAAATAATCGTTCGAATCGGAGGCCTGATATGTATTCTTAGTTATGGTATTTCTGTTCCGAGTGTATGAATTCGCCTGAATTAAAACAGCAGAGGAAAATTGAATAAAAATTGTGAATACATTTCATCAACCTATCAACACTACATATTTTTTAAATTAATCTATAGAATTGATTTGAGATATTTAATATAAGATATAAGAGAAAACTAGCAATTAATCTATCTATCTATACATAAAAGGCTTTGTCTTCAATTTACAGACCTGAAACTTAGGGGTGTGTTTTTTTGTATGACGTAGGCATCCGATAAGAAAGTATTTCCCGAAATTTTAACCCTAAGGGGGTGAAAAAGGGATAGAAAATTATTTTGGCGGTGATTTGCTTCGAAGTTGATATCAATACTCCTTAGTGCTTTTGATTTAAAATACATTATCTTTTTTATTGAATTGATTCAGGTGTTACTTTGCGGAAATTCATATTTATAGAATACAAAATATATTATAATTTGCTTTGACCGCTTAAATGAGCGTGATACGTGATGGGACGTGGAAGTCCTGAAACACGTGTCGGAAGAAGCCACGCCTGAGCTCACACCTTGGCGCAGGCCGTTCGACCGTATCACACTCATTTAAGCGGACAAAGCAAATTATAATATATTTTGTATTCTATACATTTCTTTTGACACAGTTTGAAAACTCAATCGAGTTTATTTGTAAACAAAAGCTTAACGGTCCGACTGATTTGAACGGGACTCTCACTGACGGATAGCTGATGCTATAAGGCTTTTATTTTGGAGAAATAATTAGAGTTCTGCGCATAAATAAATTAGAACCATACAATTGTTAAAAAACTAAATTCACGCGGACGAAGTGGCGGGCACCGCTAGTCTAATAATAATTTAATATGGATTAGGTACTCAAAGAAAAGTCCTCTTTAAACTTTCAATTGTTTTTAGTATAATTAATATTAAACCGATTAAGAATTGGTATTCATGACTTACCTATGCGGAAATCCACATCAATGATTTATTATTCCTAACAAAACGGACATTTATGTATTGTTTACCAAACCCGCTACCGCTAATAAATAAGCTAGGTACGGATTAAGCTTCGGGACCCACTGCAGACAATATCAAAATAACACGAAAACCCGTCCTTCTAGCCCCAGCAGCACAACTGCGAGGCGAGGTAACAAACAGGAAGTAAACACGATTTGTAAATGCAATAAGGTTCCGACATTGGGCCGTATCAACATGTCGCCGAGTTGTTGTGACCACTCTCAATTAGTCCCCGTTACCTGAACAAGCGGGGTACCAGTTCAATCAACGCTCGCTAATAAATTAAAAGAGTGTTTTGCAAATGCAAGATGTATCACCATCTGTCACCAAACACACATCTGTCACATTGGCACCAAATTATCTTCGATGGCATGTGGGTGTTATAACCTCTGCCTACCTCAGACCCTTGTGGGAAGGCGTGAAGATGTATATGAGATTTCCAGGAATCTCATATTAAAACCACTTTACAGAAGACAGAAGTCAAATAGCAATGCTTTAATGTAAAAAATAAATCACCGTGTTTTCTATTCTAGATAATAATAACAATGAAGTATGAAAACATATACCTAAAACCACATGATATACTGAAAATATACAGCTGTCAAAAATTGACGGAATTTCTTAATTTCTTCCTTATCCCCACATATTATAGGGTCGGCAACGCGCGAGTGATACCCCCGGTGTTGCAAGCGTCCATAGGCTGCGGTAACCGCTTACCATCAGGCGGGCCGTATGCTTGTTTGCCACCTTAGTGGTATTAAAAAAATATATATATCTATATCGTTCTACTACACCTCAATCAGCGATCACCTGGTGACGCGGTGCAAACACAATATTCAGTTTATTGACAATCGGTATTGAATAGCACTCGAGGGGGCAGGTGGGGCCGTCGCGGTTCGGTTTCCGGGCCGTGCATGTAAATCGACTCACTCAGCCGCACCACAAGTTTGGTACGAATTTCGCGAAATAGAAATATTTACATATAGGTACAGTCAGAGTAAAATATTTTTTGACGTTAGAACTTTAATTTGTAACGTGGCATGACAACGCTATAATTTCAATTCTTTATCCTAATATACTGTCCAGGATCATTAGGATAAATATTCTAGGAGTGTGTTTTTATTTTATTGAAACTGTATTTTTTTAATGCGTGTCAGCCAGACGCAAGGCAATCGCAAATGTTATCACATACTAGCTTGCCGTGGCGGGAAACGAACCTGCGGCACTTGCTTTGTCAGCCCGGATTACTAAGCATTAGGCCAACGGTGCTATTATGAAAGTTTCACGTAGTTCGGTCACACAACAGCTATATGTGTCGACTGTACTGATACATATTTATGGGATTCGTGACGTCACAGTTCCATCACATCCAATCATTCACAACGGGTGTGTTTCAGAATATAGCCTCCAATGGAAAAATTAAACTTAACTAATTTGACAGGTCTAAAAGAGTTGCTATCCCTTTCTCATGTGCGGGGTTAAATAAGGATGGCAATATTTTTAAACCTGTCAAATTAGTTAAGTTTAGTAATTTTGAACAACAGGATTGGCACCATTGTACAATTTTCTAGGAAAATATTGTACACAAGTTCGGTTGGGTTGCTATGGATCGATCACGTGTGACATTTTGATAATTCCATTATTTATAAATGTATTTTTTACAGTGCAAGCGAAGCCATTTCACAACGCAGGTAGTCTCATCATGGCATCATCATACGCTACGGTAACCGCTGACCATGGTGCCATCAGACAGGGGGTTTGGTTTTTAACCAACTTAGCGGTAAAAAAATGTATTGTAGAATCATTTGTAGTCTAAGATTTGTTTAGCAAAATTCGTTGCCATACTTTCTAGGTTATATTCATAACCTAAATATTATAAATGCTAATGCGAGTTTGTTTGTTCATTTATTACGCTTACATGCCTTAACTACTCAAAAAATAATCATGAAATATTACACACGCGTCAGTATTGCAGAAAAGGAATTATCGCACAATTCATTTAGAAAAATAAAAAAAATACGCGGCCCAAGTCGCGGGTAAAGCTAGTGAAATCTAACTTCATTCCTTTGAAAACTGACTACACTAACCGTCATCTGATGCCATGGCATCGCCATGAAAGCCTTGGAATAAGCCTCTTATTCCCACACGTTTTAGATTCGAATTAGGGGAAAGTTAGGTGATAAATTCAAGTGGCTTTACGAGTATAGGTAAGAGCTTCAGAAGTGTGTGAATTGGTTATCCCACGGGATAGAAGGGAGAAATGTAACGCGGAATACATCAACGTGACACACTTGTGAATTCGAATAGTTTTACTTTTTTTTAAGTATAAAAGGAAGTATATAAGGTGGCACACAAGCATACGGCCCACCTGATAGTAAGCAGTCACCGTAGTGTATAGCCGCTAGCAATACCAAGGGCATCACTAACGGGTTGCCAACCATGTTGTTGATGAGGACTCACTGTGCTAGCAGCATTACTACTAGCGCAGCGTATCCTCTTGGAGCACTGGCAACCTTACTTACCGCGGAAACACAACACTACATCAAGTAGTGTTATTTCACTGCGGTTCAGTAAAGTGGACGTACAGTCCCCAGTCGGGCGGCGCCAATTTAAATGGGAAAACGCCCTACCTCTCTTTTAACCTGTTTTTAACCATCTTTAAAATGGAGGAGGTTCTCAATTCACAACGCTGCGCTCTGGTATCTAGGATCACCTCTTCCACACGGCACATGATGTCAGTTCATCATCCACTCTGGTGGAGCGCGAAACCACCGCGGTTATCCAGCTCAGATAATACAATTAATTTGCTATTAGTTAATCGAGATTCGTCTGCTAGTTCATGTAAAATACCTTTACGCGTCAACGCTTCGCTATAGCTCGGAGTAGATAATATAGTAAAAAACCAGCCAAGTGTCGGACTCGTGCACCGAGGGTTCCGTACACACTTGTAGGTCATTTTAATAGTAGGCGAACTTCAAATGAGGTCATCATTCGTCGATGACTCTCTCTCTTTTTTTTTGTAAATTTGCATAAAAAAATCCTACTAATATTATAAATGCGAAAGTTTGTATGGATGGATGGATGTTTGTTACTCTTTCACGCAAAAACTACTTAACGGATTTGGATAAAATTTGGAACACAGATAGTTTATAACCTGGATTAACACATAGGATACTTTTTATCCCGGGAAAATGTTTTTATCCCGGGATAATTTTACTTTGTCTCTGAGATTCTAAGCTCAACGCGGACGTAGTCGCGGGCAGAAGCTAGTCATCTATATATTTACGGTTTTCAGATTATTTCCTTTACTTGTGCTGTAAGACACTGCTTCCTGCCAAATTTCATGGTTCTAGGCCAACTTGTGTAATCGCAAAAAATGCGAAAATTTGCGACATAAACAGTCATATCTTTTCTTCATATTGACTTACAGGTTTGATTATTTTACGGCCGAAAGAGACCATAGACCCGGGTATTTCATATTAAATTCAATTTGATAACTCCACGCGTTCTTGAGATAAAAAATCTCGACAGACAGACCAACTAAAAAATATTTTTAATTATCTATTATAATATATTAGGTCCTTACATATGAAATTGGCGTTTTTCGTACTGGCCACTTTAATCACGAATTTCTCCTCTTTGGTAAGGAATTCCAAATTCAAATTTGTACAGCTATAGACTCATGTATTTGTGCTTCGATGATCGTCATTCATTTGTTTTTTTTCTTCTGTTTTTTTCTGTTTGCGTCACTCATTTTACAAAATGGAAAACCTTAAATATCGCATTATTTACGAGTACGAGTTCCGCCGTGGCACTAGTGCTGCGGAAACAACTCGAAGGGTGAATGATGTGTATGGCGGTCGTGTTGCAAAAGAAAACGCAGTTCGTTTTTGGTTCCAACGTTTTCGTTCTGGAAATTTCGACCTGCAGAACAAGCCCCGTGGACGGCCTGAGACTCAAGTTGATAATGAAGAGTTGAAGGCTATTGTGGAAGCGGATCCATCGCAAACCACGTCCGAGTTAGCTGCAGGCTGCAATGTTAGTGATAAAACTGTTTTAATTCACTTGAAGCAAATTGGGAAGATTAAAAAGCTTGAAAGGTGGGTACCTCACGAATTGACTGAAACAAACCGGCAAACGCGCGTCGACTGCTGCGTTACATTACTAAACCGGCACAATAATGAAGGTATTTTAAAACGAATCATTACCTGTGATGAAAAATGGGTTCTTTACGATAATCGGAAGCGCTCAGCGCAATGGTTAGATCCTGGCCAGCCAGCCAAATCCTGCCCCAAGCGAAAATTAACCCCAAAAAAGTTACTTGTAAGCGTTTGGTGGACTAGTGCCGGTATTGTTCATTACAGTTTTTTCAAATCTGGCCAGACTATTACGGCTGATGTCTATTGTCAGGAATTGCAAAACATGATGGAAAAGCTAGCGGCTAAACAACCTAGGCTGGTCAATCGCTCCACGCCACTGCTGCTTCACGACAACGCTAGACCACACACTGCGCTACAGACGGCTACTAAATTAGAAGAGCTTCAATTGGAAAGTCTAAGACATCCTCCGTACTCCCCGGACCTTGCTCCAACAGATTACCATTTTTTTTCGAAATTTGGATAACTTCTTGCAAGGGAAAAAAATCAACTCCGATGGGGCAGTCCAAATCGCCTTCAAAGATTTTATTGATTCCCGTCCGACTGTTTTTTTTAGTAAAGGGATCAATGAACTACCTATGAGATGGCAAAAGTGCATAGAAAATAATGGTTCATACTTTGATTAATTAAATATATTATATTAAAAAATATTCGACTTTTTGTTCCTCCCATACAAAACGCCAATTTCATATGTAAGGACCTAATATTTTAAAGCTCGTCAGCAGTTAAGAAAACACATTTCACAAACAGAAGAGAAATGGTACTCAATAATTTGTTCTTTGCCTACTATTCAGCAGCAAGAAGTGTGTAGTCAAAAATGAAGTGGCGCTATATACTCCCTGCTTACCCCTTATGGGACTTTTTAATACCATTAATGTGGCAAACAAGTATACGACCCGCCTGATAGTAAGCGGTTATCGTAGCGTATGGACGCTTGCAACACTAGAGGCATAACTTGCGCGTTGCTGACCCTAAACCAATACCGCACCCGCCGTCTGTACGCTTAGATCTTATAAACTGCGCAACGGATATTAATGCAATTTCACTAATGGAGGACCTGAAGGGTTTTTTGTATTTCATATAGGTTTTATGTTAACCCGTGCAAAGCTGGAGAGGATTGTTCTATATACATAACTGTAATGTTAAGTAAGTAATAGACAAATCCTTCAGTCACCTAGCGGGTTCCGTACCATCTTAAAGGTTTACTGGGCTAATAGAATTAGAGCCTTCGCTTAACACTCAAAGTATTATTACCTCGGGCTCGAATCAAAATTTAGGGCCCACTTTACATAAAAAGGTCGGCTGTACTTTTGCCAAAAACGATTTAGGATCGGTGGATTCTGACTATGGTAGGAAATTGGAATATAATAAATTACAACATATTTAGACGATTTTTCAGGGAAGTTAAATACTCTTAATTGTCAAAGTAACTAATGTAATGATGAAGGTAAAGTGTACTCGGAGGAAAAGGCGGACGTGTATGACGAGAATGATGGATGTTGTAGAAGCAAAAGAGAGAAATGACGCTTTATACTCTCTGCCTGCCCCGTGAGAGACTAGGCGTGTTGATATAGGTAGCTCCTTAAATTTTTTTTGTAGAAACGAGGTTTTTCGTAACCTTTAAAATGTAAAGTTGTACAAGAATAACTTGCGACGACGTATTTGAAAACGTAACTCGCGAAATTCCAAAATTTCATACTTATTTTTAGTTCCAAGTTTCACCGACGCAGCGCTGTTAAGTTTCCGATACAAAAATAGTCTAAGGCGATACGAAAACGTTGTCGTCAATGTTCCTGCTACCGGCACTGGTCTGAAGTTGTATTATTATATAATTTTACCGGCAGATACTTTAGTCACGTAAACATTGGTTTGTATTTTTTTATACCACTAAGGTGGCAAGCAATCATACGGTCCACCCGATGGTATGTGGTTACCGTAGCCTAAGGACGCTTGCAACACCAGGGGAGGGGTATCACTCGCGCGTTGCCGATCGAAAGCGCTACAGTACAGTACTATGCCAGTCGGGTGGCTCCTATTTTCATAAGGGTATGCCGTACATTCATGTTTTCATATTTTAATAAAATTTCTGGTCGGAAATTTCATTATTACAAATCATAATACATTGCCATCTGATAGTTAAATTAATAAACGGAAAACCCAATTAAAATTAATTAGTTGCATTGATTAATTACCCCGAGGTACTGATGCGCTGTTAGCTTCAATTTACACAAATATGTAAATGATAAATTTAAGGTTTATGTTTGATGCCGCTGGTGTTACGGTAACCGCTGACCATCAGGCGGGCCGTATGCTTTTTTGCCACCATAGTGGTATAACAAAAAATAAGAAAAATATTACTAAAAAAAAAGATTTGAGATGACTCCTGTCATGAAGAAAAATGTTTTAATTTAAAATTATTTAATTATTTCTGAATAAATACTATAAGTCGTTTGATTCGAAGCCACAGTACCGCCATCATCATAGTACCGCTCTTTTTTTAGAATATATAGCAATACACACTCTACGAGCATTTCAAATGTCTACTTGTTGCCATCATTAAAAGCGAAAAACCCTAAACCAACACATCTGTAGTAAGTTGTTGTTATAGCGGCAACAGAAATACGCATTCTGTGAAAATGTCAACTGTATACCTATCACGGATCATGAGATACAGCCCGCTGACAGACATTCAGACGGACAGACAGCGAAGTCTTAGTAATAGGTTAGTAAAAACTTTAGTGGTAGGTAAATATCTGATGCGTCATTTTATGTACCAGGGCTCAGGAGTCCGGGCTCTTTGAAACATGTTCAATACAGGACGTGGCCAACTTGTAACAAGTTTCCAACGTACTCTTTAGAAAAGTTCGCTTCTAAGCCAACTGCGGGTAATTGAAAATATTTCAGCTATTTTATAAAGTAGACACAAAACCAAGCGACGAATAGCTATTGGTGTCGTTCCTGCTGAACAAAGTCATTAAACTAAGTTGACAGGTCTAAAAGTATTGCCATCCTTATTTAGCCCCGCGCATGAGAAAGGGATAGCACGATTTTTTTATGCTGTGAAAAGAGTTTAGTTCAGTTATTTTGCACAACAGAATCGTCACCAATATGTGCATTAAGTCCACCTTAAATGAGATGAGTGATCTCAAATAGACTTATTAAAGAACACAAAATGGGATTAGGCGGGCCACGTTCGCCGGATGCCGGACAACTCCTGGGCTGAAACCACCACTTTCTAGTCCCCAAATATCGGACAACGCCGTCGAAATCGGTCCAGCCGTTCACGCGTGATGCCGTGACCAAGGGAAATTAGGAATACATCTATATCTATACTTTTACTTTGTATATTAAATTTATATTTATATTTTTTACACAATATATAATATAATCTACACTAATATTATAAAGAGGAAAGATTTGTATTTTAGATTTTTTGTATTTTTGTGGGTTTGTATTGAATAGGCCCCGAAACGACTGGACCCATTTCAAAAATTCTTTCGCCATAGGCTATATATTATACAAGCTGCCCGCCCCGGCTTCGCACGGGAAGACAAAATATTTGATGAATGTCTATACTCCGAAACTTATCTCTACCCGTGCGGAGCCGGGGCGGCCTGCTAGTTTTAATATATAGATAATAAATTAGAGCCGTTAAAGAATCATTAATCAAGACTTTATCTGACGTGAACTAATAACTAATCAAGCACTTTCAGTTCCCGCCACCATTGAAACACTAATCACCTCGACTAAGGACTGAGATACACTTGTAATGTTCAGCTTAAACATGCGTAATTACCAGTTTTCATTACATCAAACCTTGTAGTTGTAATCTCCAATTATGTGCGAATGTGTGCTTGTTTACTAACTTGGTAACTTCCCAACCGATCATCGTGAAATTTGCACACGTCTCGTCGTCGGAGTACTCAGAAAAACAAGCACAGTATTTTTTAAAGTAGTGGATTAAAAGTTTGTTATCCAAACCAAATATTCGTAAATAATAAGTCACTGTTTTAGAATAACAAGGAATGTAAAAAATTGCGTGTTAGATAATAAATAAATGTCTTGATTGTTGTATGTAGTATTAATTAATTATTATATTCTAAATAAATAAATAAAGATATGTGGCCTAATCGCATAACACACCAACCCTTCCTTATTTGCTTTGGAATTAACCCCCATAGGATCAATTACTCTTCAACAATGTGGGTCTCGTACGTGGGGCGGGAGGTGCGGGGCTAAATGTTATTAATTTAACCATACTATCATATAATAATTGGAAAGGCTTTAACAGCTTAGCCTAGTTAGCTTAGCTTTAATACAATTGATTGCATTTTAAAATAACTATATTTTTTCTCCAAAAATCCACCATTGAATTTTCTTATTTAGTGTGTACCAAGAAAGTAGTTGATGGGTTTTTATTTTATACTACGATTGTGGCTAGCAAGCGTAAGCCTCCCCCTGATGGTAAACGGTCACCGTAGCCTGTCGAGTGTAAATGCTTGTTATACCCGTGCCAAACGAGGACTCAATGTACTAGCAGTATTTTCTTTAATGCCAGTACAGTGAATCTTTCAAGAGTTTGAAAAGACTGATTACCGAGTTACTAACCGGATTCTTGTCAGCAAAAATCGACCTTCCAAATCCGGTAGTAAATTCTGACGACTTGGAAGTATTTGTAAAGTCTAGTCAAATAAAGATAATTTTGAGTTTGAGTGGTGTCAAAAATATATGAATCTAGTTGTCATGTATATGCAACGACTAGCGGCCCGTCCCGGCTTCGCACGGGTAGACATTAGTTTCGGAGGATAGACATTTATCAAATATTTTGTCCACCCGTGCGGAGCCGGGTTGGACAGCTTGTATAATATATAGCCTATGTTACTCAGTGATAATGTAACCTTTTAACGGTGAAAGAATGTTTGAATTCGGTCCAGTAATTTCGGAGCCTATTCAATACAAACCCACAAAAATACAAATGTTTCCTCTTTATAATATTAAGCATAGATGTGCCTTAACATTAGTGGTAGAACCTGCATGAACTGGCGCACACACTCGGCGCCGTGGTCCCTGAGGAAGGCCTGCAGGGTGCGCACCCCGCGCGCCGACAGCCGGTACCCGCTGCCCGCCTGCCCCGGAGAGAAGAATACACCAGGCTGCGGGCCTTCGCCCATATTACAACGGAATCACATCACTAAACCTTGATAATCGTTAATCCAACTGGACCAGGGTAAGCACTTAAAAACTCACTCTTTAAACATCCCTATATATCAAAAACTAAATACAAACTAATAAATTTGAAATAACTAAACCTTAATGAAATTAAATGATCGCATATAAAACTTTTTTATCACTGTACTGCGTAAACTATACAACAGTTCGTAATCAGGTAGTAATTAATGTAAAAAAAGTAAGCCCGTTATCAATAACACTTATTTGATCACAACTTCGTCAGCTATTTGTCTGTTTTCACAAAACACTGTCACTTCACATCAAAACGTAACAAATAAAGTTTGCAGCTACGAAACGTAACTATCGTAGCGCTCAGCCTACGCGTCCGGCGCGCGCGTAGCCACTGCTACGCTGATCAGCGCTACGCCGTAGCCGGGTAGCAATGCGACTAGGGAAAATGACGTAACGCAACGACGTCACATAAAAATTCAGTCTTCCAGTTTTTTTAATCCTTTTGGGATAAGTACGATGATTTGTCAGAACTAAAGTTCTTATAAGGTAGTGTTGGCACTACGGTTGGCACACGCCAGTCGCTAATGTCACGTAGCCGAGTGAAATGGGTCAATCCGCGAATCACTAAAAAGTTTTATTTGCTGAACCAAGTCTGTTTGAGTTCGTCTTGAACTCGTTGAATTTTTTCCCCGGGGAAGATTTCTCATGCCCAATTTAATCGAGTTGCAAATTTGTACATATTTTTTTTATAAAGTAGTCGTTGAAGGAAAAGTGAAGAGTACCTACTACATGTATGAAGAGATTGATGTATGTAGAAGAAAAAAGTGGTGTGCAAACAATTATATGTTTTACCTTTTTTATCTAAGGTGGTATTTACAATGGGCTACCGACGTCATAGTATGGATTTCTGATGCACATTAAAATATTAATTATTATCTTTAAGCTGTTTGCTGCCGTAAAAATTGAAACCACATGTCGAGGACGGCTTAAATTGTACGATACACCATAAGATACGTCTGTTTGTTCGTGTCTCGTAACTTATACACAGTCAGCCAAGTTTATGACAAATGTGGAAATCATTGGCCATAAACATGTGGAGGTCACCGTCGTAATGCTAGGCGCACGCGATTCCGTACTTAGACCCTATCGATGAAGGCTCCTTTGCACTGAGTCGATCGACTCCACTGCGTCTAAAAAGGTTGTATATCTGTTGTGAATAGTTTGTATAATAAATTGTGGTTATAAAAAGAACACGCTGTAGAAAATCAAATTACCAAGTCGAAAAAATAATTCCGAACTTTTTTCTTTAATATTTTCCGATCCGGAGGTAAAGTTAAGCTTCATAAGGGCCTAAAATTGATAAATTATTATTTTTTGATTTTGATAATAACTTATATTTAATTATTATATATATTTAATAAGTTAAATGCGAGTGATGAAAAAAGTAGGGAGTCATGGGAACAGGCAGAAGTCAAAATTTAAGACCTAGGGAAGTCAAGTGACATTAGCATGTCACAATCGGTGACGTGAACCAATAAAACTATCTCCAGCACTAAGTTATTACTTCAATAACCATTTTATACTAAAAAATAATATATCTAAACGCCCATATTGACAAACTCTACCTTTTCGTAGTCGGTTAAATACCGAACATAATTGCTCCGATGCAATTGGCATGTGCGTATTAAAGTTGAATGAAAATCTTAATGTTTAATTGTATTCTACGAGCCCCTAATAGCTAGAATTTATGCCCTGCGCTCGATTCCCTCTCGCAAGGGCGGCTGAGCATTACGGAAACTGATTTATACCTCGTTTCCATTAATTATGGAGTGTATGGGATTCTTAAATGGTTGAAAAGATGTGTTTCCGTATCTTCATCTGATCGATAAAAAACATTAAAACTTTTATTTTTTCTAGAAACATAGTTACTAACAAAATAAATCTTTTAATCTGGAATGGGATGAAGTATCATCATAGACTTAATTTTATAGTACTCCAAGACTGTGAAAGTTATTTTTTATTTAATCTCGTGTGATATACAAAGCCCGGACATCTGTGTGCCAACTATCAAATAATTAATTATATAAACTAATTAAAATTAATTAACTCATTTTAAAAATCACTATCACAATAGTTTATTGAGTTTAGGCCCTATAGGGCACTTATGAAGGTCTATTTTATTACGTTTGTCGGGAATTCATAATAAAAATATATACAGATAAACACAATGCAAACTTTCCAATTTAATTTTACTAGATGGTCCCGAACTGCGCGGTTCCAAAAGAGCTTTCTCCCGCGCACAATTAAACTGTGGAATAAACTCCCCGCCGTGGTTTTCCCAAAGGATTACAGCATGGGGTTCAAGAAGGGTGTGAAGAGATTTTTGAAGAGTCGGCAACGCGCGTGTGATACCCCTGGTCTTGCAAGCGTCCATAGGCTGCGGTAACCGCTTACCATCAGGCGGGCCGTATGCTTGTTTGCCACCTTAGTGGTATAAAAAAAATAAAAAGCATAAAAATTCTTCAATCCCCAAATATATCCAAAATACAAAAAAGAACATCTAATACAAAGAGGTAGATGTTTTTTACAAAATAGAGCCATTATATTAAATTTTACGTTCAATCTTAACAAGCTTCGATCAACGTTAAGCTACGCCCTCCGCGGCCGGGTTATGGATTGTCGTTAACTGTGACGTCATCAGGATGTTCGCCGATCTCATTCCCAATAATGGACCACACGTAAAAATGACTGATACGAGTAAACAAAGGCAACCACGCTTATACCACCCTTAAACTGTAGGCAGTAAAGATCAGAATGGCGTGCTTGCGGACCGTTTAACTGGCTCCCTGGCTTTGTTGTCGTTTCGGCAAAAACAAAGAGAAAAATAATTGTACGAGATAAAAGTGTTGGTGGGATATTATGGATTGTAAACCATTATAAAGATATAAATAATATATCAATATCAAAAATCATTTATTCAGTTTAGACCCTTATAAGAAACTTATGATGGTCTATTTTAGCACCAGTTCGAAAAAAAGCAACCCATATTTTTTTCTCCAAATTCTTTCACCTACAGAAAGCTACATTATCACTGAGTAACATAGGCTAAGTCGCGGGAAAAAGCGAGTTAAATTAAATCAAAATACATACACAATTCATCCATCGCACGCCACGCGTCGTTAATCCATCCATCACTTGTTACCGGATACTATATATCTATCTCCCTTCAGCCTTAAAGAATTGTTGAAAGGTCATTACGCGACACAGAAGCTTGTAAAGCCTGTGGTTTTTAGAGATTATACTACCTTATTGGTTAAGAAATTGGTGGGTGGGACGGGTTATTTTGATAAATAATACGAACTAGCTTTGACGGCGACTACGTACACGTTTAATACATTTTGTTTACAATTTCTTGTTATTTCTTGTACGGACCTAATTTATTTTTCACAATTTAAATGTAGCCTACGTTACGTCCAGTAAAATTAACTATCTGCCAGTGAAATATCCGTTCAAATCATTCCAGCCGTTTCGGAGATTACCCGGAATAAACAGACAGACAGACGAACATATAACAAATTGTGTTCTTGTTAAAGGTGCCGCATTTAAAAAAACATGTAAAACACTTTCATATGCGTTTCAAAGACGTTTTTATTTTGAAATTACAAACAGACACTTCAATTTTATTTATTTGTACCATACATACATAAACTCTTGACCGATTTCTCAGGCTTTCTTTCAGATACGGTTATAGAGTTCTCGAAATTGATAACAGCTTTATCATGGCGAAAATTCTTCAGAGAATTACCTCCGGTCACTTTTGAGTGCAGACACGAACTCCATGTATTATTAGGTCAGTGGCTCATACCTATAAAGGAGACATAATTCATAATAGAAAAATACAAAGACTTTCTAAGCTCACCCTTTCGGGTTATTTTTATTCTACTGACAAAGGGCTCATGTTATCAAAGATGCACCTAAAGAGAGGTTTTTCGTGCGCTGAGAGATAACTTGTGTTTCGTTGAACCAAGTAATTAACTTTGAAAGAAGGGAGTTTGTTTGTTGTGAAATTAGTCGACATTACTGGGCAAAGAAGACATGTGAATCAATGTTTCAAGGTGGTACGAATAAAGGTCCTGGGTGTATCTGTTGTATGGGCAGCCGCTTACCATCCATAACCAATGTTCTTGTTACAATTTACATCTTCAAAAGATTTTGAGGCAAATTTTGGTCAAGTAAAATCATAAAAGCCTCTGCCAGTTGCGAATTTTAGTGACACCATTACAAGATCATGCAAGCTTCTGGCGTTTTAAGTTTTATGTCACTTTTACGAGGTTCCCAGACGTTATCTTATAAGATACTAGCGGCCCGCCCCGGCTTCGCACGGGGAGACATTTATCAAATATTTTGTTTACCCGTGCGAAGCCGGGGCAAGCAGTTATCAAACGGTAGCTTTCTAACGATGAAAGAATTTAGCACATCATACATATAACATACACACAAAAATGCAAATCTTTACTCTTCATAATATTATAGTATAGTCTAGATTATTTCTAGGAGTGTATATTTAATGCTACGGAAAATGCCAGTCATCTTTTTATGGTTGATTCCAAGTACTAGCCTTAAAACGAACAAAATACTTTATTAAACAATTATCACAAATAATCAAACAATCAAAGAAACAAACCAACAGTACTTATATTTCAATTAACTTATGAAAGCTATAGAAAATAATACGCAAATCGTAACCACATATACGTAACACTTTTCGTCCATACCAAAAATACCGGATGACTTATGAAATCCGGTATTTAAGGATGAAATAAGGTAAATTGTGTAACCTAAAACGCTTCCTATATAAACATTTGTACCGAACGAAGTCATGAAGTTCCGGGCGTCCAATCCTACGCCCTCGGAACAGTAAAACCAAACGGCGCCCTACACACCGACGTTGTACCAAACAATTTACTTTTATGTGAACCGGTTATCAATAACGAATAAGTTTCCTATATTTATGCGCCATGTTACACCGGTTTTGAAGTAAAGGTCAAAGCATATAACTTTATCTACATCTATACTAATATTATAAAGAGGAAAGATTTTTATTTATGTGTGTGTGTATGTTTGTACTGAATAGGCTCCGAAACTACTGGACCGATTTCATAAATTCTTTCACCGTTGGAAAGCTACATTATCACTGAGTACGAGTAGCATAGGCTATATAATATTTGATAAATGTGTACCCGTACGAAGCCAGGATGAGCCGCTAGTCTACAATAATTTAGTTTAGTAACGAGACTAGCCTATTCTCATACACATACATACATGACACATCACGCAAAGTCCTTTTCGGGGTAGACAACGCATTCGTATTCGTATCATATTAGTTTTTATGTAGGATTCTGTTAGGAAGGCCTCACCATTGATACACATATCTGATGTACCACCCAATCATATAACCCTCACGAAGAACCGTGCGAGCTGCAAAGACGGATTATCTGAATGGAGGGAATCTGCCCCAGTGACGCATATTTGTACTCAGATCAGCAGGGTTTGGCGCAAGTGCTGCGATTCTCCGTTAGCTTCTGGCTGGATATAAAGATGATCTTACGCAACAATAATAGTGCTAATTATCTTTGTAATGTACCTTGTTTGTTTACCCTGCCTGTCTATGAAAATCACCTATCCAGTTTAAGCAACGCGGCGAGAGCGTTAAAATTTAGATACCTAGTTATTTTGTACGAAAGATTCACCTGTAACTGTTTTGAATTCCATAAGGGAATTTCTGAACTATTGAAGTGTTTTCATAATTTTACAATAACAAAAATAACTGCACACGAGATCAATCACTGGATACAGGATTCAATTACAAGATTCGCTGCCGCTTCTAGTCCGAACCGCACAGACCCAAGAGGGGTGATATCTAATTGAATCACCGCCAGGGCAGTTGCTCTGATTGGCTCACTGTTCCCGCCCATCTGATTAGCGAGGCGCGACTGCTGCCTTTAGTATTTTGCTGTAAAAATAAGTAAGGCTTAAGAAAAAGATGACCAAGTTAGCTACAGTTGTCAAATTCGTGTTATTCTGTGAATAATCATGGAGTTTGTCTGTATTGTATTAAAATCTAAATCAAAAATCATTTATTCAGTTTAGGCATTAATAAGGCACTTATGAAGGTCTTAATTATCACCGTAGTAGGCGACACTGTAGGCGGTGTGAGGTCAACTTTTGAATGTAATATATATCTTGAGCCCTTCCCACAAGGGTCGCCGAAGACGTAACCAGAGGTGTTACAACACCCACACTCCACCGAAGATAGTTTGGTGCCAACGTGACAGATGAGATGGTGTACCGTGGTGATCCGTCGTCGTCTCTTACACTACATACGTCCTTGAACTTCTCAGACGCAAGCAAGTTTCCCGCGATGTCTTCCTTCACCGTAGAACCCTTTTTTATGAGCTGATCTGATTATGTGTGAGACATTATACTGATTGAATTATATGAAGAGACTTCCGTATTCTGTAGAACTGACCACACATTAAATTGATTAATTAACTATGGTTTGCCTAAATGCAGAATCTGTATTAGAATGGCAAGATGAACATTTATAACCAGGATAATTTCGTGGTATGTATATAGGGACATTAGCATTATATTTGAGTCACACACAACATTTTTCTTTCGTAGTGTTATACTCTTGTCAGTGCAGTTGGTGAAGCTTCAAATTATCCACGTCCATTTCTGCATCTTTGACCTCCTTATAGGCTTATAGTGTCATCAAACAAAATATCTAAGAACTAATCCAGGTCGTGTGTGACTATGGAACCAAGAATCTGCAGAATTCAAATGGATTCAGCCATGCGTCTCGCTTCAGTCGGCAATCAAGAGCCATTGTGCCAAACCAGCAGGACTCACTGAAACGTGAACTATTACGGAGAGCTGTGAATTTATATATGTGGTTTCAACTGATAACAATGCTAAGAGAGGTTTACCATCGATTTTACATTGCACTATAGGTACTGCGTCATTATCATCACCCCGTTATCGCCCAAGTCATGGCCGATATTGGATCTAACCCGATGTAGCTGCTTTATTACAAAATCGACTGCCACCTGACCTTCGCAACCAAGTTTACATGAAAAAAATATTACCTACTAGCGGCCCGCCCCGGCTTCGCACGGATAGACATTTATCAAATATATTTTGTCTACCCGTGCGAAGCCGGGGCGGGCAGCTAGTATAATATATAGCCTATGTTACTCAGTGATAATGTAGCTTTTTAACGGTGAAAGAATTTTTGAAATCGGTCCAGTAGTTTCGGAGCCTATTCAATACAAACCCACAAAAATACAAAAATCCAAAAATACAAATCTCTTTATAAAATTAGTGTAGATGTTTAACCAGCACGGGAAGCATGAACTTTTTCGACAACTTTTTCGTATCGCCTTCGACTATTTTTGTATTGGGAAATGAGCAGCGCTGCGGCGGTGAAAAGTGGAACTAAAATATAGTATGACAATTTTGAGATTTCGCGAGTTACGTTTTCGAATACGTTGTCGACAATATTCCTGCCGGCACAGGTATCAGACTTTTGCATTATAATCACTCAATTACCTCACAATAATCCCTTAGATTTTCATACTAGCTTTTTTCGCCCGCGTGGTTCTCATAGCCTAAGCGTTTCCCCAGGTTATAATCTATCTCATTGCCAAATCTCATTACGATCCATTCAGCCGTATAGTTGTGAAAAGTTGGCAAACAAACAAACAGAGTTACTTTCGCATTTATAATATAAGTATGGTTTTTCAAACTTGCGTAAAAACGGAGTAAATTTCTCCAGGTACACAAAGTATACAGCAAACCGAGTGACTTTTACAGCCACTCATTCTTAACGTACCCTAGTTAGCTGTTGTTATCGTCAAAGTCCCGGCACAAAGCCTTAATTATAACGTCCACAACCCCGTGTAATTACTAAAGATATCAACAATAAAGTAAGTTTGATGTAGCCTGCAGGTGAATGCGTACAATTTGATGGGTTATTTTCTCTTAAGGAGCTACCTAAAATCCGACTAAGCACTAAATATCAGATATCCTGACTTGGTGTTCCATAAAAAGTTCTTTAAAAAAGTCAAGGATTTTTGCGGGTTCAACAAAGCGCGAGTGATCCCCCTGGTGTTGCAAGCGTTCATAGATAGCCTACGGTATCCGTTTACCATCAGGTAGGCGGTATACATGTTTGCCACTTTAGTGTTATTTAATTGTTTTGAGAATTCAGACTATCCTCCACCAGTTACTTTATAAATGCGAAAGGAACTCTTGTTTGTTTGTTTGCTACCTTTACTAAACGGCTGAACGAATCGTAATGAAATTTGCCAAGAAGGACATAGGCTATCTTTATCTAGAACATTATTTTGGAGAAATTTATTTTTTTATAGAATCATGAATTTAGGTTCAATCACCTCAAGCCATAAAAACCGATACAATTGATATAAATTCCAGTATACAACTTCATTTCATCCAAATTCAAGGATCTGGTCAAAAATGCAGAAGGTAAATACATCGTTCATTGAAGTCGGTTCTGAGCCAGATCATTATCTCAAATGGCAGGGACATCCGCCGGCGCGCCCACGCGCTCTATCAAACTGACTGTGGGTACACACAATTCTAAAATTAAACTAAAATTGAATGAACTGTGCGTGTGCGCAGTATAAATAGAACGTGTGATCGCTTGGCGGGCAGCCAACGGGCGCGGCTGTGCTGCCATTCGTGAATTGGAATCTGTTTACACCCTGTCAATGTTATTTTAATAGGTTTTTGGAACGTACTGAAATAATTAGAGCATACCTATTTCTGTGCTGGCCTTGCTTCTTCAAATAGAGAAGTTTACATACCTGAAAACAGAAATACACATATTAAAAATAAGGTCTATTCCCACTAGTTCAGTATAGGTAGCAATCATATCTTTCGACTACGTATTCTAAAATGAAACTCTCAAAATATCAATGTTCATACGAATTTTTAGTTTTACTTTTCACCGCCGCAGCGCTATTCTTTTTTTTTTTTATACCACTAGGGTGGCAAACAAGCATACGGCCCGCCTGATAGTAAGCGGTTACCGTAGCCTATGGACGCTTGCAACACCAGGGGTATCACTCGCGCGTTGCCGACCCTATTCATTTTCCCATACATAAAGCGATACGAATACTTAGTTGAAAGTTGTTCTTGCTAAGGCTACTGGTATCGATTTATACTGGTATTGTAATAACTTATGCTAAGAATCAAAATATATAAAGCTGGTTCCAATTTTATTTAATAACGACTACCACTGGTGTTGCAAGCATCCAAAGGCTGCGGTGACCGCTTACCATCAGGTGGGCCTTATGCTTGTTTGCCACCTTAGTGGTATAAACTTTCTTTTGCACGGTAAAGAACACAGTATTTTTCATATCCAGTCTCAGATCAAATAAAAAAGTTATATAGAAATTTGGGAACAAGGAAATGACACCGGTCAAGACTACGCCTTGCGGTGTATATATACACAATTACACGCACACACAAACGAAACTACGCCTTACGTACGCACTAGGTACTTGTATAAATTACCAGCGTCTTTTATTAACTTCGTTATTCGCAAAGTTACAACTACCTACATTTTTATTTTTCTGAGTAACTAAGAAAAATAATCTCATACTAGAATTAAAATTTCATGCAACAAAGTTACCACAGGAAGCTTATTATTTCAAAGGTACCTTTTAACATATTCGTGTGCATGTGTTGTCACTAAAAGGCATTAAACTTTTTCCAGGAAAACAGGTGTTGATTGCTTTCATTACATGAAACTTGGAAACCAATTTACATGTTCAGCCTTTCAACATTTTCACCTTCAAACCTACATTATTCATATAAAGGTATACATTCTAAGGTTTATAGGGAACTAGCGGCCCGCCCCGGCTTCGCACGGGTAGACTTTTATATCAAATATTTTGTCTACCCGTGCAAAGCCGGGGCGGGAAGCTAGTATAATATATAGCCTCAGTGATGATGTAGCTTTCTAACGGTGAAAGAATTTTTGAAATCGGTATAAAAATAAAAATAAAAATTTAGGGGTGGACTAACCCTAACATTTAGGGGGATGAAAAATAGATGTTGGCCGATTCTCATAGATACCGGATAAGCACAAAAATTTTCATCAAAATCGGTCAAGCCGTTTCGGAGGAGTATGGCAACGAAAACTGTGACACGAGAATTTTATATATTAGATGTACTCTTTCAATATAATCATGTATTTTTATAGAAGTGTATAAATTTCATATAACAAATACGAAATTTAGTTTTTTACCTTAATTTAGCCAAAACGTTGAACTAATGATCGGAACAGTTGATAAAAAGTAATATCGGTAATTTTATTCTAAAAACTTGTAGGTAACGAGTATACCTATGTAGTTTATAAAATAATAACATAAAAAAAAATAGCGATAAATAATAATATTTTTTGTGTTTTGCAATCGTAGGTTTGTCCGATAAAATGACAGTAGCCCGACAAGAATAACACGCGACTACGTATTCGTATCGCCTTCGACTATTTTTGTGTGGGAAAACGAACAGCGCTGGGCCAGCGAAATGTGAAATTAAAAATTTGTATAAAAATTTTGTGAGTTACGTTTTAGATTACGTAGTCGAAAGTTACGTAGTTGTTCTTGTTACTAGTACAGGATGTTACACATCATAGGCGACTACTGTGCATAAGGTTCGCTCGTTTTATTATCTTAATTTCTTTAATCAGTCAAATAGTGACCACGACCACCCACATCGCTGACAACACTCATTACAATTTCGCATGACGCTCGGTATGCCACAGGGCCTGATTCCGGTTCTATGCAGAAGAGTCCAAAATACAAGTTAGTCATCAAAGCGCTCCCGCTTCTCGCGTCGATTCCTCTGAAGATAGGCTTGTCACCGGTGTCTTTTATTTTTGGAATTAGTCTTGATATGTAAACTAGCTTTTGTCGTGATACTTTTTATCCCGGGAAAATTTTAGGTTCCTCCGAGATTCTAAGCTCAACGCGGACGTATTCTCGGGCAGAAGCTAGTAGGTATTATATTCAGATGGTATACGTAAGCTCAAGGAAGACCGCGGTCAACATGTTTCGGTCGAAGTGGGCGCTCATAGACGGTATATCTTTCTCTTAAACACGATTGTATTAGCTTCAACAGTAGGTATGTATTAGCCCTAGCAACAATCACTTTCGTCTGCGTAGTCGTATCGCTTTGTATGCGAAAATGAACAGCGCTGCGCCGGTGAAAAGTGGAAATAAATTTGTACGAAAATTTGACATTTCGCGAGTAACGTTTCGAATATGTAGTCGCAAGCTATTCTTATTCGGGCTACGGATCGTTTCAAAAATTAGCGTATTTATACCACCAAGGTGGCAAACAAGCTTACGGCCCGCCTGATGGTAAGCGGTTACCGTAGCCTACTACACCAGTGGCATCAATCGCGCGTTGTCGTCCCTTAAATAGACTGAAGGAAGACTAGTCATAAAAATGCATAATATTTGCACAGCATGTGCGTAATCGTATCGTATCCCAAGTTGACTCTGACGCAACATGTAGGTATACCGTATACCAACGTCGGACCATTACAAGACCATTATTGCTCATTACACGAGGTGTTATAAAATAAAAATTTCCTGTAGTTTATTTATATTGAGAGCTGACTCGTTAAACTGTCGGCCGTAAGTAAGTTTCGGCAGAAATACCAGATATTAATTTAAAATCAGTAACGGGAGCATGAATAATTTGCGACGTTTTCGTATCGCCTTCGATTATTTTTGTATTTAATTTAATAGTTTTTTTTTGTATAATTAAATAAATTGTAAGTATAAAATTTAATGAACAGCGCTGCGGCGGCGAAAAGTGGAACTAAAAATTAGTATGACAATTTTGACATTTCGCGAGTTACGTTTTCATTTACGTAGTCGAAAAATGTTCCTGCTACCGGTACAGGAGGATAAATATTGCTTCTTCTACACATTTTGTAGGTTCTTTAAAAATCCATTTACATTACAAAATATGTACATATTTATATCGTAAAATGTTCAGTACTGTGAGCAGTTACTGGAACATCTTTCGGCTTGGTTTCGAAAACGTAACTCCCAAAATATTTATTATAATTTTTAGTTCCACTTTTCGCCGTCGCAGCGTTGTTCATTTTCCTATACAAAAAATCGGAGGCAATACGACAGAACGCAAACACTAAACGTGACCTGACGTGACTGACAACTACTGCCATCTCTCAGAGGGCAGTGGAACTATTTCCAGGAAAAGCTTTATTCAAACGTAGAACCTGCGGCGGCCCGCCGGTACGGGGTTGGTAGCGCTTCCGAAAAAATCCGGTAGAGGCGCCTCGAATGCTTTGGATGATGATTTGGATGATGTCTCGTGAGGTCTCTCCTCACGAGACAGATGCAAAGCTATCAAACAAGGCTGTTTCACCAGAACACATAGAGGGCACTTCTTACGAATTTATAATAAAATAAATACAAACTACGTTATGGCAAGAAAACCGGATAAATAACGTCTCGAGAGATAATAGTTTCACTTTGTATAGAAATAAGATGGACCATGGGCGCAGGACTATTGAGTGAATAAATAACTTTTACCCACATTTTACCATAAATTGTCTTACATAATGTAAGGTGTTGCCAAATTAAATTTCTTCCCTAGATATAATAACAATACATATATATTTAATTGACATATGACATTTTTATTTAATACAAATTATAAGTTAATGAAACAATTTATTGGAACCTAAAACTAAAAGCCTTAAAAATATAATATAAATCTTAAAATATATTATTAAAAGGAGTCCCTGTAGGCAAGGTTCAGAAGATACTGGCAGCGTTCCCCCTCTGAATAGCAAGACTAAATCTTTGTCCGAGGTAGCTGCCAGCTCTTCGGTCTAAAGTGTTTAAGTTAATTCAAATATATAACTGGTCTTTCGTTTCTAGAGCATCCCAGTAACAGTACAGTACATAGCTCGTTATTCTCAGATAATATCTGTACCTAAATAATCTACACGGAAATAAAAAATTACGAAACCGATCGTCCTTGACATTTGTAACATCTTGAGAGTTCAAAGGAAGTTTAAACAGCCGGGTGGGCGGCTTGTGAAGCAGCTTGCTTTAATCATTGTGTTGACGTATAACTTGGGAAATCTTATACATCCATACAACGAGAGTGGCTTCTAAGGCTAAGCACCGAAACTACAGGTCATATTTTCACAAAATAGGTATAAAAATGTTTTTCGTTAAAACAATCTTGTATTGCTCATCAAACCACTTCTTTTAATACCCACGTCATAGCGTTACTGTGAAAATGATAATCCTCAATTATGTGATGTCTTTTTTTATACCCCGAAGGTGGCATACAAGCATACGGTCCACCTGATGGTAAGCAGTCACCGTAGCCTATAGCCGCTAGCAATACTAGGGATATCACTATCGGGTGCCAACCATGTTGTTGATGAGGACACACTGTGCCAGCAGCATTACTACTAACGCAGCATAATATTATCCTTGTTAAGCACTGTGTTGGCAACATTAATATGTAAAAGGGGTAATTTTTAAGTTTCTGCCATGTGGCAACACTTCGGCCCTTCCATTGTATCCGTGAAGTCGACAAGTACGCGAAATGTAATTGTGATTTAAAATAAACTTATAACAGTGCAACAAATTTGATTTCCACCTTCCTGACACATCCACAAGCCACCACTGAGCATCGAAGCAAACAAAGAGTGCAGAACATGGTCCTTCGGAGAAAGAGTAGATGAAATACAGCGACGAAAAACAGGCCGCCGGGTGTGCAGGAACAGAGCGCAAAAATTTTGTGAGTGCAACTGCAAGCATTGTCACCGCTCCAGTGTGGACACAGTGTTATAAGCATAAAATTCCAGCCTTTTTGAGTAAGATACCTAAAGGTCAGCATCAAATTAATTTCACCATTATAAATCAGAAAAAAAAATTCGCGCCATCTTATTTTGTAAAGCAGCCATAATATGCATCGAATCGTCAGTCTTCAGCTTCACTTCACATAAACGCTTCGAATTTCCGGTCAACAAACCATCTCTCATACATCTACACAAGGGAGAAAAGGCGAGCGAGCAGAGCTACCAACCGGACAACATCAAAAACGTAGGCGCAAAGTGATTTCCAGCTTTGTGATTGGTGTACAACTTAGCTTTACGGAAACGATATTGACAATAACGTTCGTTCTATCATTCGATGTTCATTTCATTCATATAAGCAGCCATTTTGTTTCTCTTTGTATGTCATTTGAGAACCGAGCTAAAAATTTGTAAAGGTGGCCATTTTGTATCGTAGTTGATTTTGTTGTTATAATAGTTTTGAAGAAGTTAAATGTTTTAAGTTAATTCCGTTTTAAGTTTGAACTATAATAGTATCCATTACTAATACGAAATAGTGTTTATTGTGGTATTACGAGTAAAAGTGCACAAGCAGGTGACTAGAAATGGAGGATCTAAAGAAAACAGTTTTAAGTCGCGGCTATTGCAAAGCAACCATTACAAGAATACACAAATTTGCTACTTGTGAAGATTGTGAAATAGCGGAATTATCGGTGTTACTTGCAAAAAAGGAAAGATTATTGCAATCATTTAGTGAATATGAAAGGTTGCATCTTGATATAATAACGTTAGACTCATCAGACACTGAAAATACTGAGGAGCAAGAAGACAAGTATATAGAAGCATTAGCCAGACTAAATGTTGTTATAGACAGTTTTGGACAAAGGGAGGACAAAAGGAAGAAGGAACCTCCATCTCTTGTGGCACCTATTGTACAAACAAAATTGCCTAGCATACAAATAGAAATATTTACAGGTAAATACAGTGAATTTCACCAATTTATTAATATGTTCACATCAGTAATCCACAATAATCCTAACCTTGATAATGTACAACGCCTATATTATTTAAGAACATTTTTAAAATATGAGCCTTTAGATTTAATTAAGAATCTTCCTCTATGTACAGAAAGTTATAATGAAGCTTTGACTATTTTAAAAGACAGGTATGACAATAATAACCTCATTGTAAATGATCATATCTGTCACATACTAGATTTACCCTCTGTAAAATCCAGTGCTAATGTGCTTAGGGATTTTGTGTCACAAATCAAACAGCATCTTGCTGCATTAAAAAATCTTGACCCATGTGTCGACAAATGGGACCCAATTTTAATATGTATCCTATTGCGTAAACTAGATGCATATACAGCAAAGGCATTTACTATGGATCGTGCCATCAAAGAGAAGCCAACTTTAAAAGAATTTTTGGACTATCTTGAGAAGAGAGCATTGGCTTTGGAAAGTGTGAGCAGCAGTAGTCAGCATCATCACCACAGCAGCCCATTACCAGCCAGGTCAAATAGAGATGCTGTAAATTTGGTCGCATCAAATTCCACGCCTCCATCATGTTCATTCTGTAAGTATTCTGGAAAAAATCCACACAAATTATTTAACTGTCCTAAATTTAAATTATTATCTGTACAAGATAGAGTTAAATTTGTGAAACAAGCAAATTTATGTAAAATTTGCCTAAACCCACATCAAGGTCGGTGTAGGTATTTTTTCAGGTGTCGAACCTGCAAGAAGGCACACAGTACTCTGTTACATTATGAGGATGATACAGCTACAGCAAATGCAGCTGTAACAAACCCACCAGTGGTCTTAGTAGCTAAAGATAATTGTAATAATAAAACTTTACTCCCCACAGCCAAGGTAAAATTGTTAAGAAGCGATGGGACGGAGCTGCACATCAAGGCACTCTTAGATACTGGTTCTCAGGTTTCGTTTATCACCTCTAACATAGTACAAGAGCTGGGTCTCAAACCCAAAGAGAGCAACATTAATATAGTAGGGATTACTAATGTAAATAATAAAATAAAATATAGCATTCCCCTCGAAGTCCACTCTCTCACTTCGCAATTCAAGCTAATTGTAAATTGCAATGTGGTTGATCATATTACATGTAAATTACCACAGCAAAAAATTAAGCAATTTACTCTGCCACCAGGTATAACCTTGGCAGACGACAGCTACAACTGTCCAAGCGACATAGATATGCTGATGGGATGTGATGTATTTTTCCAGGTCCTCCTGCCGAAACAGCAGCTGCATAAGGTGGATGCCAAAGATGCTTCTGCCCCAGCTCCGTGCATAATAAGTACGCATTTCGGCCATGTAATAGGTGGCACCATACCTGGTCACACTCCATCACAAAAGGTATCACTTTTATGTACTGTTTGCGACACAAGCATCAGCAAAACATTAAAGCAGTTTTGGCAAACTGAAGAGGTACCTCAAACATTTAATGAAAGCTTCACAGAGTCTGAACTATGTGAGGATATATTTTCAAAATCTGTCCAATTAAAAAATAAGCAATTTCAAGTAGATTTGCCAATAAAGGTACCTCTAGAGCAAGTTAATAATCATTTAGGTGACTCTTTCAATTTAGCTCTCAATAGGTTTGTCAATTTAGAAAAAAAACTGCATAAAAATGAAACATTGTTTCAGCATTATAAAAAATTCATAGATGAAATTATTGAAATGGGACATGGCCATTATATTGACATCTGTAATTATGATTTTCATAACGACCCTATTTACTTCCTACCACATCATGCGGTCATTAATGAGGAAAGTAAATCAACAAAACTAAGGGTAGTTTTTGATGGTTCGATGTTAACAAATAAAAAGATATCACTTAATGATATACTGCTTAATGGTGCAGTTGTCCAGAGAGATTTATTTGATATACTATTGTTATTTCGCTTTGGTGAGCATATGTTCATCACAGACATAAAAAAAATGTTCAGATATATACAATTAAATCCAATGCATGCTTCATTACAGAACATACTGTGGAGAGAGAATCCCAACACGGAGATAAAATGTATTCAGTTGAATACTGTCACCTATGGTCTCAAAAGCTCCAGTTTTCTCGCGACGCGGTGTCTGGATGAGCTTGCTTGCATTTACAAAGATGAGCTACCTCTTGCATCTTTTATTTTGAAAAACTGTGCCTTTGTTGATGACATATTATATGCAAATAATGATCTAAACAGGGTTATAGAAGCAAAGGAGCAATTAGTCAAAATGTTGGAAAGGGGCAGCTTTCAAACACATAAATGGGCATCTAATGTTCCCCATATTCTGCAAAATATACCAGAAAATGAGCAACATTTTGATAACTTTGATTTTGAAAAGCAAAACTTCAATTTAAAAACACTAGGCATTGTTTATAATATAATTGATGATAATTTCACAATTGCCTGTCCTGAGAAATTTGGTGACAGGCCAGTAACTAAACGACAAATACTTAGTTTCATTTCAAAATTCTACGATCCACCTGGGTTTGTAGCTCCAATCATTGTGACTGCAAAAAGCTTCCTCCAGACACTGTGGGCTGCAAATATAGGATGGGATTCTCCCTTGACAGGTGATCTGAGAGATGAATGGTTATTGTTTGCTAAAAGCTTAGATAATATGAAGCCTATAACATTGCACAGAAATATTCCTACTGCACATGCATTGTCAATACAGCTTATTGGGTTTGCTGATGCTTCAAGCACGACGGCTTACGGCTGTTGCATATATTTAAGAGTGATTTGTAATGGAGGTAAGACAGCTTTATTTTTACTTTGCTCCAAGTCTCGTGTTAACCCGCTTAATAAGCCACTAACTGTGCCCCGACTCGAACTGAATGCCACACTTCTGCTTGCTAAGTTAATGGTTAAAGTATACAAAGCTATAAGTATCAAACTAAATATACATAATGTATTTTTATTTACTGACTCTAAGATAGTCCTCGCATGGCTCGGGACTCAGATAACACAGCTTAACGCTTACGTGGCAAACAGAGTGCAGGTCGTAGCACAGTTGACGGCCGGGTGGACATGGCACTACGTCCCTTCTCATGATAATCCTGCAGACTGCATTACGCGAGGTGTCGCCCCCCAGGAGCTAGCAGGCAACACTATGTGGTGGAACGGTCCCACATTTCTACAAAATCATGAGTATACATTTGATAATAAAATTGACTTACCTGCCATCTTACCTGAGATGAAAGCCTCTTCAGAGGTCGATACCACGGTTTCCAACGCCATTGCTCTTCCTGTAGCTCAGAGTAGATTTGATTTGTTCGAAAGATATTCAGATATTCATAAATTGATCAGAGTTACAGCGTATATATTACGGTTTTATAATAATTGTAAAATAAAAGATAAAGCTCAACGAAATACAAGTAATTTCATAAATAGTAATGAAATACAAAATTCATTATTCTTGATAATAAAAAATGAACAAAATAAATATTTTTCTAAACAAATAAACTTAATAAAAAATAATTCAAACTCAAACAATTCATTAAAGGCTTTACATCCCTTTATAGACAAAAGTGGACTGATTAGAGTAGGTGGTCGCTTACAGAATTCTTCAATTCCTTATGCTCATAAGCATCCTATTATTCTTCCAAAAGAATCACTTGTGACAGATATGATCATTCATAGCGAACACTTAAGATTGATGCATGCAGGTCCAAAATTATTGTTATCTGCATTAAATGAAAAATATTGGTTAATTAATGGCCTGAGACATGTTAAAAAACTTGTTTATAAATGTGTTACTTGTTTCAAGTTGAAGGCAGAAGCCTCAAAGCAGTTGATGGGTTCCTTACCTGCTCAGAGAGTAACTCAAGCACACCCATTCGATAAAGTCGGTATTGACTACGCGGGACCATTAAATGTAAAGCAATCCAGGATAAGACGGTCTATTATATCAAAAGGTTACATTTGTCTCTTTGTTTGTTTTACAACGAAAGCGGTGCATTTGGAATTCGCATCGTATTTGACAACCGCAACATTTCTTTCCTGCTTCAAACGCTTTGTTTCGCGAAGGGGTCTCCCAAATGACGTATTTTGTGATAACGCTAGTAATTTTAGGGGTGCAAGGAACACATTAACTGACTTATATAAATTGGTGAGCTCTCAGAGTCACCAAGCACAAGTACAAAATTATGCTACACAGAACAGCATACGCTTTCATTTTATTCCCAGTTACTCTCCTGTGTTTGGCGGGCTCTGGGAAGCAGCTGTGAAAAGCACAAAATATCACTTAAAGCGTGTAATTCAAAATAATGTACTTACCTACGAGGAGATGTGTACTGTTCTCGCACAAATAGAAGCTATTTTAAACTCGCGACCTCTAGTACCTCTATCATCTAATTGCGACGATTATACATACCTTACCCCAGGTCACTTCCTGACTGGCAGAGCATTGATGTCATATCCAGAACATGATATCACCGATATTCCCATGTCTAGACTTAGGCTCTGGAATGTAATAACTAAGATCGTCCAGTCATTTTGGAAAGCCTGGCATAAATGCTACTTAAGCAACCTACAATCTAGACCAAAATGGAGAGATGAATGCTCTAATGTAAAGATAGGTGATTTAGTATTGCTCTGCGATGACAATACACCTCCTCTCTCGTGGCCTATGGCTCGAATAACAAATATTTCCTGGGAATGATAATAATGTCAGAGCTTTCGAAGTAATGACACCTAACAGACGGAAGCACGTTAGGTCAATCACAAAAATTTGTTTATTTCCCATTAATGATTAAAATTAGTATATAATTATTATTTCTAGTATATACGTCAATAAAAAATATTAAATAACTTTTGTTCTTAATATAATATATATATGTTTTAAGTTCGTAGGCCATCTGTGTATGTGTAATGTTAATTATTTACCTATGTTACGAAGTCAAGAACAAAGGGCACTTACTTTATATTTTGTTATAGTTAATAAATTGAGGGTTTCTAGTTATACCTACATATTGTAATATAAATTTAGTGTGTTAATTTTAAGAAATTCGTTTTCTCGAGGCCCCCAATATGTTGGCAACATTAATATGTAAAAGGGGTAATTTTTAAGTTTCTGCCATGTGGCAACACTTCGGCCCTTCCATTGTATCCGTGAAGTCGACAAGTACGCGAAATGTAATTGTGATTTAAAATAAACTTATAACAGTGCAACAAATTTGATTTCCACCTTCCTGACACATCCACAAGCCACCACTGAGCAACGAAGCAAACACAGAGTGCAAAACACACTGGCAACCTTACATGTCTGCCATATCAACAACACGGGAACTGATCGGGTATGTCAAATTTCAGCTCAATCGGACACTGGAAAGTGGTTCAAATTTAACTTGCAAGATTTGATTATCTACATATATATATACACACACACACACACACACACACACACAGAGACACACACACACAATCACAGGTTAAACTAAATTTTTGCGGTTCAAAAACACGCTACCCAAGGACTGCAACGGCAACGCGACTGCAAAATCTGCTTGGTACTACAAAGTTGTTTTTGCTGCCGCACCACGTTCAAAATCATTGAAGGCACGACGTCTTCATGAATACACCTACATGCACAATTGCACACCTAGGTATATACCGTAGGTATTTTTCAATGAACCTTAAAATGTATGTAGTACGGCCGCGCCTCATAACTGCATGTTACAAAAAAAAAAGCTATGTGGACACTATGACGGAGTTAAATTTATGAGTTGTAAGATAATTATGAAGATATAGATTTTTGAATTTAGAATCTATATTTTGTCTATTCTCCATAATGGGACAATTTTAACGGCACTTTCACTGGCAGATAGCTGATGTTACAAGGCGTAGATAGGCTTAATTTTAGAAAAAAAAAGGATTGCGCGCAACGAAATTTGATTGTGACAGCTAGTCATAAAATAAAATAAAAATTTGAATGATGCATTCAAATTCCAACATAGTTCTTGACATGTTCCGATTTCGTGGAATGCGAGCGAATGTGTTAGTTGCCTAATGCCTCGCTGAGTGGTTCGCCTTGACAAGGTCGTGTATCCCACGGTGCACACACCTACTGAGCTTAGGGCTGGCACACAGAACAAGAATTTAAAAAAATCAAACATTCGATCTAAATACTAACGACATAAGATCTAAAATAAGAAGAATACTATTCATTATTTCGTAACTTATAAATTACACGTCAAAGATTATATATTACTAGCTGCCCGCCCCGGCTTCGCCCGTGTGGACAATTTTTTTTTGCATTTATGGGGATGAATAATAGATGTTGGCCGATTCTCATAGATATCGGATAAGCACAAAAAATTTCATCAAAATCGGTCAAGCCGTTTCGGAGGAGTATGGCAACGAAAACTGTGACACGAGAATTTTATATATTAGAAGATTTAATTTAATATCAACATCAAAAAAAATTAAAGAACATGTTTTTCTACAGCATAGAATAGAACGCTTTCTGTGCAAGCTGAAGTTTAATCCGTATTTTGAAAACAGTGATTGAAAAACTGAGTGAGATACACCTATTGCTGTAGAGCGCTTGCGTCAATGAACTCAAGTGCGTTTCACTACAGTACACACTACACACACGGTACAGGCAGCGAGATTGCTATCCGTCTTGAACGACGTATTCAGGTTAAAAGCTCTAGTTGGCGCGGAGCATTTTGTTTAGGCCCCGTACACTGAGTAACTAATAGACGCCCTAGAAAGTGATGGAGATAGTTATCAATGTGTGCGTCCGTGTGCGTAAATTACTGTCACACAAGCGACTTCTCCTAGACTTTGAGTGTGAGGAGGGCAGAAGATGCTGTTGTCTCTATTAGTTACTACGCTACAGGTCATACGGTGCCCGATTACCGTAGGCCGGATCGTAAGCTAATTTGTCTGTCACTTATGTATATGTAACTTAATGTAGAATTGAGCGAAGAGTTACGCAGTCCCTAGAAGTCGTAGCTCTCATCACCTCGTAACATAAATTAATCACCATCTTGTGTCTAATAAAATACTAATTACCTTGACCGTATTACATTTTAAGCAATACGAGTACATTAAACTCGATTCTATACCTTCATTAACGTAGTAGATTTATATGAGTTTTTATAATATAAATATGAATTGATATAAGGTTGACAGCCCTATATTACATGGGCCATTCATACATTCATGTCATAACTATGAATAGACGTAAAAAAATCTCCCGTTTAAAGTTTGAACTCGTCTAGATTGTTTCGGTACCGTGGGATATTGGTGCATCTATTTACGTCATTCTATAAACCATCACGTAATAATAATTATAAAAGTCAATGAAAAAATATAACACGTAATCATTTTAAAAGAAAATAAATCAATATTGATTAAGTCCGAAAATAGTATTGAATACATTTTATCCAAGTCTTGTTTTTTTTTATATACCTCTGAGGTGGCACGCTAGCGATGGTTAGAAGTAACCATAGCCTAAAACCACTAGCACTACCAGGAGTATCACTATCGCTTTGCAGACCATGTTCTTGATGGAGACTCACTGTGCTAGCAACATTAGGTACTCGATGGACATACATACGAAAAAAATACATACAGACAAACGTAGAACCTCCTCCACTTTTGAAGTTGGTTAAAAGTAGATTGTCGACCTAATTTCGTTTAATAACAACGCTGACGCTATTACTTGTAACTATATATAATCGTAGCACATAGTAGTAGTACACGCATTATAATATCTACTCTGAGGCAGTACCTCTCTCCCTGTAAGTGCGTACTTAGAAGACAATGTGTCATTAATTCAATCTGCACAGACAATGAGACAATCTGCAGACGCAATGGACTATTAAAGTGCTAGTTAAGCTACATAAAACTATTTGTAACAGTATAACATTTTTGCAGAGAGTTTTTGAAGATAATAAGATACCTACTTCTTCTTCTTGTTGTTTAAGTTTATGGCGACGAGCGTTTAATACAGCTATTCCGCCAATGACACGTGGTAGGCACAGAGTACTTGTACTAAACGTAGTGGACGTAATCATGTTTTAAAAATATGGGTAGAAACTGACTGACTGATTGACTGACATATCAACGCACAGTCTAAACGGCTGGGATTAGATGCAAATCCGTCATATTTGAAGTTAAACGCATGAAGATTGGTATTTGGCCCTTCAGTAAAAAATAAACGTTTCAGGACTTTTGGAAATTCCATCTTTAAGGTTGTGAAATATGGGATGAAAGTTTTTATGAAAATCCGTGACATATTCACTTAACTAAAATATAGTGGGAGAAAAAGATAAGTAGGATTAGTTCATCTGTATAGTCGTAGAAATGAACTTCTACCGGCTACTACTACAGTCTATACAAATCAAAGCTAGACACCATTGACTGACTTTTTTTTTTTTATTCCACTAAGATGGCACACAAGCTTACGGCCCATCTGATAGTAAGCAGTCACCGTAGCCTATAGCCTCTAGCAATTATCAGGGGTATCACTAAAGGGGTGCCAACCATTTGTTGATGAGGACTCACTGTGCTAGCAGCAATACTACTAGCCCAGCGTACCCTCGATAACCCATGGGAAATTCCAAATCGCCCTACCTCTCAAAATGACATCTCGAAACCTTAGGAAGCCAACAAATCAGCAACCTGGCATGTAGGGTCCTTGTAGCGATAACCGCTTTAGGGATTTACTGAAGCTCAAACTCTGAGCAAAACGGATCAATTTTTTTATGGGCGGCTGCCACAAAAATTGGGAGCTATGAAAAGTTCCTCACCATATCAATCAAATCCATTAATTCCGTGTACTTATCCTTTATTTATTTTGAGACTGGTAGTTTGAATGCTCCACAAATAGATTGATAGTGAGCCGCTAATGCCTCGTCTGGTATCTGGCGGGTATCGACCAAGCTATTTACGTTCCACGCTGGATGTACCACGTGGCCAACGTTTCTTTAAAATTACATGATTTAATCGTGTTATAATGACAAAGCTATCTACATAGGTCTATGTTATGGTGATAGCTGAGTAAAACAGCGAGAGTAGCAACACAAAGCAGTATAATAGAAAGAATAAAATATTACAGAGAAAAATAATTACAGAATTTAGCACATCACATCGTCGTTCTAGACAAGACAAAACTGGATTCGAATCACAAACGTAAACTTCTTTTTAATAAATGTCCAACCTAAACCAACAAAGGAGGTTCTCCATAACACTCTATACCACCTGTCTCATTGGTGTAAATTTTGTTATACGAAGTAATTCAACTAATTTAACAGGACTAAATGTATTGCTATTTATTTAACCCCGCACATGAGAAAGGGATAGCAAGACTTTTAGTCCTGTCAAATTAGTTTAGTTTTGTGATTTTGTACTACAGAATTTGCACTATTGTCAGACGCCACAATACTGCGATGTAGCAAATGTGTAAAGAATACTACTCTACTAGTGAATCAACTCGTCCGCCAGACAGAGCAATGCTAGGCGCGGTGTGGAGCCTACGATCCTTGCGGGGGTACCGGCTGGCTCGCTTGCTAGCCGGTACGTTTCGTATCTCGGTCGCGTGTTTTACCGTGTAGTAAAAGCATTCTTTACACATATGGTGGTAGGAAGAATTGGATGAAGTTGTCCTCTCGAGACCTTAAACTCTCTCTTATTTGCTCAGCAATTTCTTGTCATTCTAACCAGAGCATTTCTGAAACTGCAGTGTTAGCTACCTAGTCGACCTATTGTAATGAGAGACCTTATAATTATTTTGGGAAGTCCTACGATATAATATCGTGTGTTAAATTTGTTTTACATAGTACAATTGTACCATTTTCGTCATAATACGATTACGTACGCACAACGCGGTGATTCGGTCCTCATTTGGCGATTAGCCCGCAGTGGGCACAGATGATGTTCATAAATAAATCTTCACAGAGGCTCGCTAAATACATCAGTGTGCTGAGTGCTCCTTTTAATATTACATAGGGCAGGTTTGCGCAAACTGACCCCTTTTAAGCGAAACAAGTGTAGGTGGCTTAGGGATTACGGTATACAGCCTTATAGGGCATAAGCTTCTTTGGGAAACACGTTTTAGAAAAATGGCTCACTCTTGAAGGCAGCTAATCTACGAATTCATTGATTGATCTCGTAAGGGAACTGTCGTTATCATCGACAATAACGTCTTCGTTAGGTCCATTTGACAAGTGAATACTCTTTTGGACATAATCTGCAATATTTAGACGTAATACATCCTTCGACGTCGACATCGATTTAATATGATTATTTATTTATTTACAACCATTTTAACATCAAGTAATATTTCACTAATGCGATGTTAAATGTAAAAATTATGATGATCAGATTATGATGCACTTATTAAAATCAAACTACATCAACAACCCCTAATAATTATTCTGGCCTTATCCCAAACATAGTTGGTATGCGCACTACCACCAACCCATTATGACTGGTTACCCGATTTTTACACAAAGCGACAACCAATTGACCTTCGCAGCAAAAATAGGTTGCCAAGCTTTCAGACTTTACTTTTGTCAAACCTATATAGATAGGTTAGGTAGACCCAACTATTACCAACAGAACCGGCGTTAGGGCCACTAACGCTTCGGGCAAAAATATTGTGGCGCCCACTTAAGGAAATCACTATCGCGTATACATTTTTTGCTGAACCAATGTGAGCTTATGTAAAGAATTTAATCATTCCATGAGCGTTAATCAGAGCCATCGACACGGGAGTTTTGATGATCATCCTAATTTTTTTCTTGATTTTTCTTTTATGTATTTCGTATGGCGCCCCCCTAAATTTGACGCCCTGGGCTGTCGCCCCATCACGCCCCCCCTAACGCCAGCACTAATTACCAATGATATTTAACTGAAAACCGGGACCGTTGTGGAGGACAACTTAGCAGCCTTCGTGACTTAGAAAAGATCAATCTAAAATCTTTTAAGAAACAATTTATGTAAAAGATCCCCTTGACTTTCCTCCCTCTGCACAAAATGTTTGATGGATGGGGCTGGAGGACGGGACTTCTATCAATTACAATCAACGCGGCATCTAGGGTTAGCTCGGTGCATCTTAATTAGTGTCCCCGACTGATGGTGGAGATTATAGCCATGTACCACCATGATAAATTGAGCGAAAATTACGATGTGATAACTTACATAGCCTTTGTGTATGGAATAAATTATTTATCTATGTTCATTACAAAGAATGCTCTATAAGGCTAATGGCTCTATGCATATATGAACATCACAAAGGTACCACGGATTTGGAAGACCACCGAAATCTGTTTAAACTCTGTCACTCTCTTTATGTCAAGAGTATTTTAAACTTCACTCTTTGTCTAATGGCGGACAACAGGGAATTAAGTAGAAATATTCACCAGTGGTGGATATGGGATCTAAACATGTCATTATTGCTCACTGCTTTAATAACACCTATTAATATTTGAATATCTACCTAGTACACAGTGATATATGGCCAAATTTTAGGTATATTTCATACGCTCAATCTATCGCTAGAAATGTTAGCATAACAGGCTTATCCTTTTGACATGCGCAATTTATTTACGTGTATCGAAATTACTTTTATCGAGTGACGTGGCGTGGAATGAAGTTAAAATCCCGCAGGTTCAACCTTGGTTCGCTTATTGATGATTAACACCGGAGCATATTGATACCACGGCGGGTTAATACGATATAAAAAAAATGTGTTCTGTAACCAGAAGGCGGTTGATAAATACATTTCCTAGGATTATTCCATAAAATTTATAAATGTAATCATGTAGATTAAATTAGTATATAAACAGTATCCGGACATAATTGCCGACATTAAATAATTATCCAAGCAAACAGATCTGTAGCGAATTGGGCCATGATCATCTTGACCTTTTCTCTTCAGAGCGCGATGAAAAATATATTAATTTATTTTACGTTCTTACAAAGGAGAACATCTGCTAAGGCTCAAGTGGTTTCGAAAGAAGTCCCACGTTGGGCGCCAACATAACAAGTTTAACTTTTCTTACATAATATTCAAAGCAAATTATTATTCTTACCTAAACATAAATAACATCATCAAACTCAAAATCATCTTTATTTGACTAGACTTTACAAGTACTTTCAAATCGTCAGAATCTACCACCGGATTCAGAAAGTCGTTTTTTGCTGAGAAGAATCCGGTAAGAAACTCAGCAATTACTCTTTTCAAAATTTACATATAAATTGAACATGGCACGAATAAATCACAAAAAGTAATCACATAAACAAGGATACATTAAATTATACACGAGTTATTTAAAAGTAAATGGTTATCTGGACGCTAGATTGCTATTTATCTTTGAAACGGTTACCAAGCGCGGACACGTTGTCAAACCTTTTTGAATCCCTTTGAACTTGATACATTAAATATTGAACCGTATTTGACACACAATCAAGGGACGATGAAGCTTTTGAGTACACAATGAGTTTAACGGCTGGGAAGTATTTTGAACTTTGAATGGGTAATTCCTTATTTTAGTGAAAACATATACATGAGTGGATAAAATTAAAATTTAAACTCTATTCCGAGTCGTTTATAATTTTATTATTAAGCCATATACTCATTATGAGTAATTACAATTTTGTTCGGAGCTTGGATTAATCGTATTCTTTTGTAAGTTATATCATACGTGTACGCCTTTTTCTTTTTTAATACACCTAATGTGGCAGACAAGCATACGGCCCGATGATGGTATGCGGTTACCGTAGCCTATGGTCACTTGTAACACCAGGGGTATCACTCGCGCGTTGCCGACTCTTTCTTTTGTCATCTCTGTCATTTTGCAGGCCAGCATTAGACTCGGACAAGATTAGTGCTTTTCTAATAGACACCTATTATTATCTTCCCTATAAAACTTAAAATATCAAGTACTGATTAGAAACTAAGTGGGCTAAAGAAGATGTGAAGCATATTAACACAAATTCCCTGCATCCCTGTGCCTCACGCTTGTGCAATCAGTATGTAATCAATATAGATTCCCCGGGAGATGACACGGTATAGATAAGAATGATAGCTAATTACATAAAACTTCCGATACGAAGAGGACAAACTGTACGACGATTTTTTTCTAAAATCACGTCCGAATCTTTGTCGAATGTCATACGGAAAAAGCTTATTGATTTACAGATCCAATAAAACAAGACTTATTATTTAACGTCTTTATGTTTTTAATATTTTAAGTGTTCAATAAATCCGAGCTGATTTGTGAGGGCCGAGGAACGAGTCGGAAGAGATACACGTTCTTCCTGTAAAGCGATCACCTTAATGGACGGTTGCCACTAAAGATAACACAAGATGATCCAAATGAACGTTTACCAGACGTAAAAAAAATATTGACTTTGATTAAAAGCCAGCCAAAAGAAATAAACATTTAAAAGAAAACATAACCTCAAACTTCGCATCTTAAATGTTTAATCGTCGTGTAATTGATTCAACTGACCCAATATAACTAGCCACCGGGCAGGCGCCATCTGTCCAACTGTCACATTCAATTCTCATGATGAAAAGTAGTGGCCAATGGCTCAAGGTAGATAATATACTACGTACAACCAATGGTGATATTGGTATAAGAATGCAAGTGATACAAAATCTAGATATTGTGCATATAAAAATGAATCCCAATTTCCCTTGGTCACGGCATCACGCGTGAACGATTTCGCTAATTGTTTTTTTTTTGTGTTTGATTGTCAGAAGGCAGAAGGAAAAAAAAGCAAAGGTTGTAATTTCCTGATGCCTGCCTAACCTAAACGTCTTCTTTTCTATGGTGTATTAGACATGAATACATAGCTAAGTTAAGACAAATTCTGTCGGGCCAGCTAGTCAAATATAAAAATCAATAATAGTTTATTCAGTTCAGGCCCTATAGTAGGGAACTTATGAAGATCTACCTACAACTACAACCGATTGACGCCTGCAACACCAGGGGTATCCAACGCGCTGCCGACCCTGCAGAAATCTCTACATATTTGTAGAGTCAATCAATATTAATGTCTTAAAACTGACAGTTACCAGTATTAAGACAGGATCGTTATGTTATTAATTAAGTTTGAAAAACAACGTATTTGATGTACCCAAAGACATTACTTGACTTAGATGTACCAAATGGTTTGTCTGTATTATACACTAAGGTCATTGAACTAATCCCTTCTAAGAAAGGAACTCATATAAAATCCCATTCATCATGAAAACCATTACAGGGCTGCCTGGGCACAACATACCCACAACATACGCCTAACATAAAACAACTCTTAAGCTTATTTCATTAAAGTGTAAATTTCCTTGAGGAAATGTATCGGATTTTTGATTGCCCTAACGACCTTGCACTGAAGACGCGTAATCGATATTTGATGTTGGGTATTTGTTACAAAAAGTATTTTTGTGTATTTGAGAACTTCCGAATAGAAATAGAAATGAAATACATATGTCGTTGTCTTATTACAATAATTACCATGTTTTTCTAACCGCATAGTTGACTAGCTGTGCTTGAAGATTTAAACATGAAAACCTGATGCCTAATATTAATTATAGTATAGAAAAGTACTGAATTCTCATGAATCTCGATTGTCCAGCATTTAATCGAAGATATTCATAATTATAATATTTTTAAATAAAAAACAAAACAGTCTTCTAGACTATACCTGTATGGACAAACTTAAACTAAGAAAAGTAGAAACGCAATTTCGTTTACTGGGATGACATATTTTTTTGGTTATTTTGATTTAAAAAAACAAACTATTGAACCGATTTTAATAAAAAAACATATGGGACCACGTCTGAAGTATAACCTACCAAACAAAAAAGAATAATTTAAATAAATTAACAATTGGCGGAGTAATCTGCTAACAAATAAAAAAAAATACAGTCGAATTGAGAACCTCCACCTTTTTTTGAAGTCGGTTGACAAAACAATGCCAATTCGAGTCCACCTCCTCGACATTTTGTCTATACGAAGTGAATCAAAAATACAGATCAACAAGTCTGTTATAAATTTGTTTACACGTCATTCTTCTATCAGAATTCCAGCTAGTTTAACCATCCAAGGGGATGGCCACTAGAACTGCCTTGACGAGAAACTGTATCCGAACATGAAAGGGAATGGAACGGTCGTCGCGCACTGATTAGTGATTATATAGCTGCGACTGCCCGGGTGCGAGGCATAGGCGGTAGCGGGGACAAGAATAAACACGGGCTATTTGGTTTTTAACCAACTTTCACTTCCTTTACATTAAATGCTTGAATTTAACAACGGAATGAATCTTATAATTCTTACTTTTTTTGTTATACCACTAAGGCAAACAAGCATACGGCCCGCCTGACGGTAAGCGGTTACCGTATAACACCGGAGGTATCACTCGCGCGTTGCCGATCCTATAGGATTTGGATTTCAAATTGTAGGTACTTTGTCAAATTTCAATTTGCACCCACATCTAATAAAAATATTAGTGAGCTTTTAGACGGTTCTTTTAAGATTTCTTTCCGCACCGATGGCTATATTTAACAACCTTCTTAAGAGCCCACATGGAATAAGCTATTTAATAATTTATCTTGTCTTTTCAACTGTTACGAGTTCTCATCATCTTATCGATGGTAAATACTCGAGTAATTGATTCCTTCAGTTGCTGAAGATCACCACTTGTTAGAAGTTCTGACAATGACTGACTTGAATCTATTTGTGTAAGCACCAAGACATATTTCTAACAGCAACAAGAGAAAACTATCCGGTTGCGTTTGCGCAGATTGTGTAACTGTAGCATGTGGTCTATAATCTTAACAGAACGTTGTGTTCAGCTTTCATAATTAGATAGCATTACACGACAATTAGAGTATACAGTTGCGAGGAAATACACAGATGTAGTGTAGATGAATTATAAGAAGACGAGCGAGTCATCCATATAGCAGTGTAATCATGTCATATCCTCAAATCGAATTACCATAATTTCCACAAATTTACCTGTGTTATTAATTCTAGCGAGCATATTTATGAAATTTGACTCATTACGATTTACTTATTTAAGAAAATTACGCACAGATAGCCATAAGTAGTTTATTATTTCATAATAAAATAATAAGTAGACAGAAATTTGTTATACAAACATTACAAAGAGGGTACAGAGCTCCTAGAAGCTTTTATCTTAGTACTACCTACCATACATAGGAACACAATTTTTCATTGAAGGAATCGGGGAAAGAACGGAAGAACTAACACGGACTATTTAAAGAATGGTGTAAAAAACGCAGAGGTCACACCGACAGATGACCATGTCACGGGTCGTGTGCATTTTTAAGCGACTAGGTGTCGAGATGATGGTAAGTTAATCGTCCTTTAATAGTCCCGCGTGGCCCTGTACTGCGCTCTTGACATAGAGAACTTAGTTCATGTTTTTTTTTTCAGTAACTTCACTAGGGGGTTTCCTTCAAAGCGGAACACGGTAACGTACACACAATACAGTCGGCAGAATATCCTAAGCTGCAGTGAACCGCCCATTACAATAATGGAATTACCAACTACTGACTACAGCACAAAATGACAAATTAGAAAGGCATTGAATTGGACGCTTGATTAGCCGCGGCTGCACCGGTCAGCGGTCACCAGACCGTGGCTTCCCACGGCCTAATATCATACAATTCAATCACCACTGTGGCGACACTTCGTTAATACCTTTTACGGCAATAAAGTTGATTTGCTATAACAATATTCTGTTTCATCAGAATCAGTTAAAATGCAAGCGTGCATCAGTATTCTTAAAAGCACGTCTAATTCTTCGTTTGCTGCTTAGCAGTGCTAAGTAATGAGACGAGCTAGTCCTATAACTGATGATGTTTGATACCTTTTCACGACTAAGCGGCTGAACGGTTCGTAATAAAATTTGGCAAGAAGATAGCTTATAACCTTGGGAAGGACTTCTGGAACCACGCGGGTGAAGCCGTTGGTAAAACTTATATTATTTTGCGACAAGCGGCATTCAATATCTGTAACCAGCATCCTTATTCGGCAAGACCATAATTTGTGTCACACCCAGAGCTTTGAGATTTAGGAATATATCTATACATAAGATAACATATAACTCATTACGCGCTTATGTGATATCACGACTTTATGTACACACGCCACCATTACATATCTACTAAAATAAAGTTTGCCTAGTTAGATGTTTAATGTTCAGTCCAGTTCTCTTTTTAAAAGTTCAAAATTCTTTTTTTTTAAATGGTAAGAAAGGAGGATCTAAGTGTGATTCAGTTTTTTTTTAATAGACTAACAGTTACCTGTGTATTGTGCATATGCCCGTGAAATATGCTTTCCCACAAGGGACACCATAGTTGGGTTTCGCGGGTATAATTTTCCAAATTCTTCTTAGGGCAGGGTGTTGCGGTCGCTGGGAATTCAACGTGCCGTAAATTCTTCCTTTGTTTTACGTAAGGACTGGCACTGTAAAGAGCTGCGTGTGAAATAAATGAAGACCAACCATTTAACCAGCTTTTTATTCTTCAAGTCCCAAACAGTTTGAAATAGTGAAACTGAAAGCTATTCGCTATATTACGCTACGTTGACCACGAACCTTACATTTGGTTTAATTGTGATCTATAATTAGCTACATTGGAAATTATGTGTCAAAAGCGAAGTATTTAAAGATTCAGAAGTCATAGTAAAGATTTTTGCATGTTTCTGCACAATCTAGAATGATTGACTTGTAATCGTCAAGCAACTGACACTGTCTAGTTTATAAATGTACGTATATTGAGCAAGAGATACCCCAGCTTCGCACGGCTAGCGTTAGCCATATAAGTAAAATACGTACAAAACACAACATAAAAACCTTCCTCTTTAATCACTCTATCTATTAAACAAACCGCATGAAAATCCGTTGCCTAGTTTTAAGGATCTAAGTATACATAGGGACAGACAGCGGGAAGCGACTGTTTTATTCTATGTAGTGAATAGTGATAATAATAATAATAATAATGCTTTATTTTCACACGAGAAACTTATCATAATATTAGAAATAAAAGAAATATAAAATACTCTAATACAGATTTGAACAAGTTTATGTGCGACTGGAGCCTAAACTAGGGCAGCCCTGTGATAACTTGTTAAAGCTAGAGCATCAAAGGTTTATTTACTCCGTTTCTTTGCATATGATATTATGCACTCAATACCCAAATGGTAATTAACTAATGTGACCAGATTGTTGGATTGTAATAAACATCCAAGTGCTACTTAATAGTATTTCTTTAAATAATCTTCGTCTTAAGACTAGTATCCTATACGAAGTAAAACGGCATGCTGAACCTGAAGGGTGAACGCTGAGGCCTAAGCCTTAGGTATTCGTCTACATATCTTAATACACAAGTTATTCAGATTGAGTCCTAATGGATATGATGGACAGGATCACGAGTGACTTACAATTTAATCTCGTATAACTTAAACGTAATTCCCTCGTGTTAACATCATAGCGAATATTGTGAATTTCATTGGTTTGGGGACGTTTCAGTAGGACGCAATGATCGGTATAGCGAGTGAAAATTTTCGGACATGACATGACAATTCACATTTAGGGAGGTCATCCTTGTAGGAACAAGACCATGAACTAATGTATGAATGGCATACTTAGAAAGTGTATGCATGCAGGGATGCAGTATAGTGCGAAACGTACGTACGCGTTCATTAGCGACAGTCGAACTGATTACCCGTGCGCCCGCCAGTGAGTGAAGTCAGTGGGTGCACGGGTGACGACCCAAGGATACCCATTTTATACACGTAATCATAAGATTCCCTTTAAATAGGTACCATAGAAACACATGTGAACATAACACATACGCTAGCGAGTTGGACCGATGATCTGCAGCGTACGGTGGGTGTCACAGCAAACACTGGAAAAGACATATCTACCAGTTGACTTGCAGTCGCATTGATCGATACCACTTCAATCGTCTTTTACTTCTGTGTACTCTCCTTTGACAAGGAACGGCATCGGCAATAAAGATCTCCCGGCGATAACAATTTCCCTTTTACAGCGTCGTTAACATCTTATTTATAAGGTTTTCTGTCATATAAAACGTCAACACACGTGTTGCGGCGATTGTCCACGTGGTAGCAGTTTATTGAAACAGATGACTGTAAAAGACACTGTAGAAGCAGTAGGGCTAGAAGGACCTATAATGTACTGTAACAAGGCGCAGTAAGATTTAGAGTTGGATTGATCAATATTATGTGTCTGATTGACGCCAACTCATTGCATCTCAACCTTACTTTAGGCGTTCGCAGAGCTTACATATCTCACAAATTCATACATTGTTTGTCGAAAGAACTATTACGAAACAATATAAGAGAGAAGCATAACACAAAATGGCTTACAAGACGTCATAAATTAGAGACCTGCAAACGACCTGTAATTTGCGGGCTACCAAAATAAATTAGAAAAATGAAAATGCCGCAAGTAAGTCGCAAACTTCCTTCCATTAGCGTGTAAGTGAGCAAGGGAATGTAAATTCGTGGACAATTCGCTAATTGCCCGCCAACACGTCGTAAATCACCGAAAGCACCAGTCATTCACTCAATGGCCTGCTGTTTGATTGCTGTAAAAATCGAGTTTAACATTATTTTCAGCGTCCTCGTCTCGAAGGAACTCAAATGGTTTTGCTGCCGTGTCTATCTGACATACCTGCATATCTGGGGAACTATAAATAAGCTATCGGCTTGAAATTTTACACTTATAGTTATTGCTTTATTGGGAAAATATTTTACTGTCCTCACTTCAGTGGCACGGCGCTTCATAAAGCTGGTTCAACCGCAGGCTTAAAGAAGGCTGCTAGGCATATAAAGTCCATTTAGGTACAATGAGATGCATTGGCACCAAATTATCTTAGGTGAAGACTGGGTGTTGTAACTACTCTGCCTACCTCTTCGGGGACCCTTGAGGCGTGAAGATAAAGTCTTATTGGAATAAAATAAATGTAGATATGATTAACAGAAATTAAGGTCTTATTTCTTAACTTATAATATCATTGAATTGAGGTGTGATATTGAGTGAACAGTAGCAACTACTCTGTTATAATCCAAAAATCTATTAATTATTATCATCATATTTTTTTTGCATAATGATCTATGCTTTCCTTTGCGGTCTTTTGTGCTAACGATAATTTAACAATGTAATTTTTAAATTTGCCTTTGGATTCAATAAAGTCAACTATCTGAGCATTGAATCTATGCTTAGCTTAATATTATAGTAAAGCAAGACAAGACAAAATGTTTCATGCATTCACAGGGCAGCCATATCAAAATTTTATAAACATGTTGGACTATGCTTAACTGTGATAACGTATCACAGATAAGATAACAGATTAACAGACTTATGTCACCAAATCATTAGCTTTCCTGGTTTACATGTTCTTCTCTTAGCCATTGATTTATTGGTGAAAGGTACATATAGTATAGATCTATTTAGTTCCAGAACCACTAACATAATAATACATTGACTTCAGCAGTGGTAGCAAGAACATCTTTCGAAATGTCTAAATGTTCATACGAATTTTTAGTTCCACTTTTCGCCGGCGCAGCGCTGTTCTTTTTCTCATACAAAAATAGTCGAAAGTGATACAAATACGTAATCTCAAGTAATTCTTGCTAGGTCTACTGGTCCGCGGTAAAAAGTTTCTGCTGCTAAAACCTACCATAATGCAAAGGTCCCTGATTGCACACCTGTCATATCACATGCCAATAAATTATTGCAAGCAAAATTCTACTATACACCAATATGATAAATTGAATGTAAAATGTTTATGTTTTATTCAATAATTTAGATTCCAGTTTTGAATTTTGTACTAGACCTGACAACCTTTGTGTATGTAGAATTTAAAAACTACCTGAATCAGGAATTTCCTTAAAAACTACTGATAATTTCAGTGGTGTAACATGCTTATTGAGTCTCACCTTGAAATGAGTCACTACAAGAAAAAAATTAAGGCCATTTGAAGCACTGAATTTCTCAATTGTAATAAACAAATTTGACAACAATTTATATTGTTTTTGCAAATTGTATCCTGCCATACCCAATTGTATATATTCGCTTTGGTGCAATACAATTTGTTTTGCAAATTGTATTGCACCAAAGCGTATACAATCTTATCATATGTACAAAATATTAAGGATTGCATATAATATGGGTCCTTTTCATGATAGCCAGAGAAAATACGGCTTCGTAAAAAAAAATCATTGTTGGTTCGCATTTTTTTTTTAATTATCCAAAAACATCATCTCTTAACAATTATTTTCAATTAGTTCCACTTGAGATTTAAATAAAGAAGGTTAATTGCTTGTAAGATAATAAATGATGTTCATAATCTACAATGAGATAATATCTTTGCTTCCTTAGCTATATTTATTTCAGTATTTCACTGGTTGGTTCTGCTTCATGAGCACTGTATCTGCAATAGCACCCTTGACCTACTGAATAGCAACTTCATATTGTTCTTGAACTCTATGGTTCACATTAAATTAATAATTTAACATCAACTTGTATTATTTATTATTATGAGCCCAATAAATCCCAGTGCAGGGCAAAGGGCCTCTCTTCACACCCACAACGCTCTATTGCCAATGGCCCAGTCTCATCCAGCTCATCCTTACATATGTACATATACACTCATAGAAATATTTTCTTTGACTCCTAAGACTTAATTAAATTATCTTAAAAGAACAACTACAATACTACAACAAATTGTAGATGATACAAGAAAATTGTGACTATGCACAGCCACATACTAAAACTTCCTTTATTATGGAATCCATACACATTACATTGATACCGTAGTGTTTGGAGTACCTTATAAAAATTATGTCTAGAATTAGAGTAATAGGTACCTTTGAGACCTTACCCTGGATAATTGAGCATCAGTCCAACATAGAGACAGATAGACAAAGTTGTCATAGTACATTAATATGGTTAGAAATATGTTGTCAAAGGATTCAATAACTTGACCTAAAACATTGCTAAAGATTAATGAAAAAAATACATGAGCAGCATCAATAATGCGGCAACAATGGGGTTGGCATGCAATGTTCCTTGCAAGAACCCCTCAAAATGTATATAGAGTAAAAAATAATAATAATAATGTGGCTTAACATTAGTACAAGTAATATTTATATTGGTACTTTTTTCGTCTTACAATCACACAAATTCTATTTGTAATATAAATATTTTATAAAAAAAAAAAATATTATGTGATATCAACACATAGGATGCATATAAAAACCAGAAACAAACTGAACAAAGTACTGCCACTTTAGTGATTATATTAATCTATGAATTTATTCTGTGTATATTGTGATTTGGTATATATGCAGTAGATTATGAAAATGGAATGGGGTAATTACTCAAGATTAGGAGCTATTCTCACATTGTCATACAAGTCAAATACATGTGAATTCAATGAATTAATTACTAAATACTTTTTATACAAACTCTACAGGAATAGGGGAACTAGTCATTTCAAAAAAATATTTACTAAGCATGTTACTAGCCCTTCAAAATATGACATCTGCATCTTGATTAGCTTATATCTTGCTTCCATGATACTGTCAGGAAGAAATTAAAATTATATTGCCATTAGTATTCACAAGAAATTAGGATACTTTCATAAATAAAATCTATTTTAAAAAGGTATTCATAATCCAATCAATATTTTTTTGTACCAGTTGACATCTATTACATACTCTACACAACTTATAAACACAAATCAAATAGGGGCCTCAAAAAGAGAGTTATGAGTAAGTAATAAGTGACATAATAAATGATTAGTGGGTAACTGACCTGTGGCAAGTTGGCGGCGATTTGCCTGTGCAGCGAGTCCCGTTCCTTCTCCACCTCCTTGAGGCGCAGCTCCGAGTCCCCCAGCCGCTCCTGCGTCTCCCGCAGGCTTTCCACGAGCTTATCTCTCTCGTCGAGCATCGACACCATGAGCTGCTCAAAGTTAGCATCCTCTCCGGATAGCTGCGAACTCCTCTGGCTTATACTGTCCTCGGATATCGTGGGCATCACGTCGCACATCATATTCCACATTTTAATTTAACATCAAACCAGAATACTTATCGTACACGCACCGAACACAATTTTCGATCACCGTTTTATTACATATGTTCCGGCACAAACGTTACCTAAATCTAGCACACGAAACGCGAGGCAGTTTTTTCACATTGTCAGAACATTCGTACAAGACCTTATTGAATAATTCGGGAGACATTCTAGTTCGAATAAGATAGACACACCTAAAATCCGTACTCCTACGATTCCATACTATGACGGCTCAAGCGGCATGTCTGCCATCTTGGAATGGAACGTCAGGCACGTCAAAGATTATAAAGTTGAAAAATGGTACTAACCGAAACTCGACCAAAACAAATATTTTGGTCGAATCTAAATGAAAAAAAGTCTTCTAGGTTTCACCGAACTCGACAGGAAAAAACCTACGGCAATCTCAAAAAAATACCTTTATGGGGCTAAATAGATAAATAATATGATATAAAATAATAAATTGAGGACATCTAAATATTAATCACATTCAGAATTAAATACAATTTACAATGAGTTTTGACAAATGTTTTTTTGGCGGGCAGTTTTTGGCGGTAATCACAAAAATTTTAGTGAATACATATAGGCAGGAAGATAAAGAAGAAGAAGAAGGACTTTAGTCTATCACCGACTTTGACATATGACATCTTTGAGAACCCAAAAATGTGCTTTTTGCTTTTTTTTTCACCGTTTTACACAGGTACCTAAAATCTCCAACGGTTGTGTTTCGTTATACCAACACGAAATTTGGGCAACCTCGCAAAACCAACGCCTTTCATTTAATTCTAAAACAATTGAGACTGGCAACAATAGTTCCTAACGAGGATTAATTGCCATAGTTAGGAAGAAGAAGTTGAAGGTGACATGAAGTTGACATAGCTTCATCAACATTATTCATTCAATAATACCAAATTTTCATTCATTTCATTCCATCCATCCAACACATTTCCAAAAGTTCAAAACAAAATCAAAAAAATTCCTTTGGAATTGAGTGGAACTGGAAGTAATTAGGAAAAAATAGCATAAGTTTATAAGTGTATCTTGATAAATGATAGTCTTGGATGCGCGCTCTGGAAGAAAGGATCGACAGTCCCCTTTAGTATAAAACAAGGTGGCAAATGCCGAAGGAAAAAGGCCAAAAGAAACATATACCTCAAGGTAAAATAGTTCAATAATTACAGCTCTGATTGTTGGTCTTGCGGTCACTAAGCCAGACTGCATTGCCAAAATAGGGCAAACGTTTTTGTAATAAAAATTGTGTATAGCTGGGTGTTTATTTACACGAATATTAGATGATATAATATGTTACAACTAGGTTTTGCTCGCGGCTTCGCACGCGTGGTAAAGTGAATAAGTCAATATGTATCATCATGTACAACAACCTATATCTAAAATTCATTTTTTTTCTTTTGCCCACTGCTACCCATTTTAATGGATTTAACTTAAAAAAATACAGATTTTAATACATTACTCTCATCCCCTATTTTACCCCCATAGGGGCGGAATTTTCTAAAATCCTGAAATTCGTATTTATTTATTTTTAACTGAAAGGTAAAATACCAATTTTCATGCTTTTATCTTCAAAAATGATGGATTTTCATACAAAACTTTCATACCCTATTTTACCACCTTAGGGGTGGAATTTCCAAGAATCCTGAAATATGTATTTATTTATTTTTAGCTGAAAGGTCTAATACCAATTTTCATGGGTTTAACTTCAAAAACAATGGACTTTCATACAAACTTTCAACCCCTATTTTACCCCCTTAGGGGTGGAATTATCAAAAATCCTTTCTTAGCAGATGCCTACGTCATAACATCTACCTGCATGCCTGTCCAGTGGTTTGGGCTGTGCGTTGATAGATCACTATGTCAGTCAGTCAGTCAGTCACCTTTGAGTTATATATATTTAGGTATTTGCTGGTGTGATCTGTGTGATATTGGTGCAAATTATATCTTGTCCATCTGACTAGATTAAAATTATACTAAAATATTTACTCTATTCTGTTGTTCAAAACTAAAATATATTCATCATTTTGACAGAATATTGATAGCACAAAGCTAAAATTTTGTGTGTGGCTAGGAAATTGATACATATATCTTCACAGCTTCCCACAAAGGTCCCGGAAGGGGTGAGCAGAGGTGCTACAACACCTACTCTTCACCAAACATAATTTTGTGCCTATGTAATGCTGTGAGTCTGTTGCATCTCTTAGGCAAGACAAAATATGTCTTGCTTCAGACATGTGCAGGTTTCTTCATGTTTTCCTTCATCATGATGCTGTGGTGTGACTGTAAAAGTATTATTATTCAATAATGTGACTTGTGTTTTGCAGATTTCACAATTAATGATTGTGCAAACGCTCCAAAGCCAGTGACAAGAATCAAGAAAGCATCACCAGAGGTACTCTCAACTGAGCTCTCGTGGGATCAGATAGAGGATGACTTTGATATAGTTGAGGAAGTCAATGCAGATGGGACCAAAAATTTTGTATATACAAAGAAAAAGAGCCAATTGAAGTCAGACTTTGCAGACCGTCCTGGAGTTGCATACCCTGAAATTGTTTGGTATTTGATATCTCAATATGTGAAACCTGAAGATGTTGGTCACTTTGCTGGAATAAATAAAGCTTCATATGCAGTGACCAAGAGAGAATCCTTCTGGAGGTTGCTGTACAGGAAATATTGTCAAAATCATCCTAAGTTACCGGAAAGGTTGCACTTGGAGAAGAGTTTCAAAGTGTACGGCTTACGGCAGAGAGTTATAAGAGCTTTATACCATACTCATGACGTTTTCATCAAGAAGGTTCAGCAGCAGGCTCTGCATGACAGTAGACCGCATGACCTGGTTAAGAGACGGTGTGTCAACATGTGGTTCTGTAAAGACACATCGCACTGGTCTATATTCTTCAAGCTTAAAAAGCTGCCATTGGCGAGAGTTTCGGACATGGGAGTTGATTTTATAGAGGAATTGGGGAGGATTGATGCCAACCCGGAGGAGAACTCACAAGTACTGCAGGTGACATAATTTTTTTTTAGGGACCTGCCCTTATTTTGCACATAGCAGAGCATTTTTATATGGCTTTATAACCTTAATCAATGATGCACTCGAACCTATCACATGAATTACTCAATCTTTTGATACCAAAACCATATGATAATCATTCTGTAGTTTTTGAGTTTTTCGCATTCAAACACAAGGTGGTGGGAGTTTTTTTTTAATAGTATATTGTGATTAACTGGAAGAGGTGATACCTGAGATTGAGTCAGCAATGCCGAGTGATGCCCTGTTATTCCATGCGTGCATAGGATACGGTAACTGTTCACCATCAGACAGCCTGTATACTTGTTTACTACCTTAGTGGCTTGAAACACTGAGAAGCATGATAGGCAGTAATTTGTTATAGCTGCCTCAAGATACACTTAAATACATACATATCATCACGCCAAGTCCCTAACGGGGTGGGTAGAGAGTGTGGAGTGCCATTTCATTCTTGTCTTACAAAGCTCTGTTGCTTCTTTACATTCTTAAATATTGCAAGATGGCAGGTTGAATGTGCCAGGTATGTTCATACGGGTCTGCTTATAGATTACAGATATATCACCGCTTTGGGTTTTTACTTTTTAAATTGTCACTTTTTTTTATTTTTAACAAAATTCTTAATTATGTTGTTTTAACATGGAAATAGAACATATCTAATGCTGTGTTCCTAACATTGGCTTCATTTGCTATTAATATTAATTACCTGCATACTAACAAAGACAATTTTTCCAACCATACTAAAAATAAAAATTGGATACATGACAATTTTTGGTGCTTATTTGGACGGGGCTCTAAGAAGATAAGTTATATTGGTTTTGTAACAAAAGTTAGTTTTGTTTGCATGAATGTTTTTTTATTTTAATTTATTTCCTAATTAATTTAAATTGTAGAATTTCAAAGTTTTTTTTGGTATCTTGTTAACAATATTTCTGAAATACCTGTTTTATTTTCAGGTGAACTGTCAAAAGTTCTCCGATTTACCGCCGCTGATGGGAATGACCCTGTCTTCAGTCAGTGTGATGCTTTCCCAAGGATTCAGGCACCATAGACTTCACATGGGCTTCAATACGGGAGGGTATGTCTCCAAAGACATATTACCCGACCATACTGTTGTTTTAGACACTGTTGTAAATATACTAGTGTTTGATTGGTGGCACCCGAAGTACCCACATTTTGACAACAAACTACCCTCGTACATTTTGGATGATGAATCGTTGCCAGTGTTAAAAAAAGATTTCTTTTCCATCTGTGATGGGGAATTGTGACGTGATAAAGAGTAAATATTTTTTACTGTTTTCCAGTATTCTCATTTTGTACCACCAGTGACATAATATTGAGTTAGATTTTTTAATTTGTATGAATAATTGTGGATAATTTCGAGTTTAAAGGCGTAGCATTAGTTCTAGTGAACACTATAAAAATTATCTGTCTGCGAAATTGATATAAGTACTTTATCTTAACGGTATCTGGGAATTATTGAACTGTCTGTCTTATTTTTCTGCACTAATATTAGAAACGACTTAGTAGTCGTAGGAAAACGCTAGTTTAAAATAAATTTACACAGCAATAACGGGATAGGATGTCCCGATGGCTGTAAATGATAAGCGTTTATTCAATGTAGTGTGTCAAATGTAAAAGTTTGTGTGTCAATTTAGTGTCAGCCTCTGGGGTTCCCAGCGTAGCAAGCGTTGCAGGAGCCGGCAGGTATAGCTTGTGCGAAACAGCTGCTGGGACACACTGGGCAGGTAGCCGCGTACTCGATGGAGGACGCGCATTCTGCCGACTGGGACCACTGATAGGGAGGCGCATACTTTCAAAGAAAAAAGTGGGTTAAAGAAAGTTATTTCTTTATAGAAGCTTTTATTCGGTCATCGAGGCATTTCATTTGATACGCGTATCATAAGGGTTAATGTGAAATAATGAAACGTCATCTTGTGGCGTCCGCCATAATGGATTAAAAATGGTGGCATTTTGGTAATTGTGCATTGTCACGGGAAACAAACGTGCATGCCAAATTTCAGCTCAATGTGATACTGGGAAGTGGATCAAATTAAGCATGCAAGATTGATTACACACATACACACTCACGGGACAGATCATTAAACAATAATTGTAAAAATCTGCTGCCAGTGCTTCACGGGGATATGCTGCTCTAGTAGTAAAGATATACCGCTAGCACTGAGTCCTCAACAACAGGGTTGGAAACGCGTTACTAACGCCCCTGGTAGGTATTGCTAGCGGCTATAGACTACGGTGACTGTTTACCATCAAGTGGGCTGTACGCTTGTGTACAAAAAACTAATTCAAACGTAATAAGCTCACCTTGATGAAGCTACTGAAGGCACAGTGAGTGATGTCATAGGCTTCGCAGTCCATGTATATACCCTGCGGGAGCAGGTCCCTCTCGAGGCAGTAAGTCTTGAAGTGCTGGACAGCCCTGCCCCACTCCGGGTGCTCCCTGGCGAATCTGTCGTAATGATACCAGACTTTTGGCTTTTTCACCCGCTTGCCCTTCAACCAGTCTAGCTCTTGGTATATACAGGTTATGGCTTCACACTGCGAATTGAAAATAGGTTGGCTTAGATTCATAGGTTCTCAAACGGTCACCGCTCACTGGGGGCGGTACCGCCCCCAGTGAGCGCTGAGGGGGCGATTGAAACTTGTAATATTGGGTGCGCTAAATAAATATTGGTATATGGTGAAAAGTAAGTATAATGAAATGTAAAAAAGCTCAGGCTAAGCCGTTATTGTGTATTTCCCTATATAATTCTAGTATTTTCTAAAAAAATACGAAATCGGTTCTTTTCTTTCCCACAGCCATATATGTATCGAATATTACTGGATGAACTCGGCTTGGTGAGGTGAAGGTGGGCGGCGTCTCCCTCCATGGTCTCGATGCCTGCGGGTCCTGTTTGGCTCGCATAGCCGGTACGCGTCCTATTTTCCTCGATACTATCGTTTGCGGCGCTAGTGAGTTGCCTCATTAGTAGTATTCTGTAGATATTTGTTTGCCACAACAGCGAAGCGTTGTCGGCGTTTTCGGGGATATAGTCATAGTCATAATAACTATTACTTGGCAAAAAAACCTAGAAACGGAACAAAGTTTTTGGCTTCTGGCAACCTTCACTAAATGTAATCTATATTATGACGTGTACTGTAAACAAACCAATCAAGACGGTTGATGCTCTATACGAGCTGCGGCGGGTTACCATAGGAATGGCACAGTGGCACCCCTATTATTTTCTACTCTTTTTTGCCAGTCTGTACCTTTGAACACATATACCATGACCATGACATGTAGTATTATTTAATCTAGAATTTCAGTTAACATCGGGATTATTACCTGGGTCATCTTAACTGAAGTATATACACATTTCTCTACAATGTTACTTCTCACTACCTTGGGGCTGTTCATGCATAAGTATATCTGGAAACGGGAAAATACCATGTACTTGGCTTTGAGGAAAGGTAGAGTACTAAGAACCGGCAGGCATGTATGAAGAGATTTACGAATGTAGAAAAAGCATAGGGTCGGCAACGCGCGAGTGATACCCCTGGTGTTGCAAGCGTCCATAGGCTACGGTGACCGCTTACAATCGGGCGGGCCGTATGCTTGTTTGCCACCTTAGTGGTATAAAAAACAAGCCAAGGGGTTGTGTAAAGTCAAGGGTGAAACGGCGCTCTATACTCTCTGCCTGCCAAGTATATTAGGTAGTATACTTTCGCAGTCGACGGGCGGCGTGTTTTTCAACTTTATTTGCGGTCCAAAGTCGTTATAAAATGTTGTATGCTCACCAACTCGGGCGTTTCTCCACAGTTATGTCGTGCATTGAGACAACTCTGGAATGAATTTGTTAGCATTGATACACAAAACTGTTAAGGCAACTTCATTCCCTTGCATGTCCATACAATGTTATATCACAGGTGCTACTTTCAAATAACTAAATTAGACATTGCATTAACAAGCAGCAAATAATACTAAATATGAAACATTTTGTAACACCAATCTTTTTGGTGATGACAATTGGATAAAATTAAGTAAAACACGTTCACCACTAACTTATTTTAATGATAAATGAAAAGGCATCAAGCACATAGTAACGTATTTACAATAAAAAATATACATTTTGAAAAACCTCACTGCCTGTGATTAAGGTGAAGGTGTCGAGTCAAATCTCAAGACATCTCACCAAAGCGAGACGGGGGAGAGGGTCGAAAAATCACTGAAATCCCCTCGCGTACTTAAAGTATCAAATGTATCCTAAACGATTTTGGCCATTAATCAACTAGATCTTAAAAACCTTGTTCATATTGTATTGCTTGGATGTCCTGGGAATAAATAAGTATACCTAAATAAAAGCCATGGAGGTGGTAGGAATAAAATTATGGATGTCTGGGAAGAACCCAATTGTAGTAGTATGGTCGTCAAAATTTAATAGCGTACACTTGAAAAATCAGTAAATCCGCCACCGCCGGAGCTTGATTAAAGAGGATACGCAGTTGCCTCTACAGGGGAGTTAATGTTACTTATTGCTTATAATATTACTTACCATGAGCCCGAAAAGAAAAATGACCTTTAACATTACGCACTGCAGGCTAAAGTACTTATCCTGACGTACTTTATTATTAAGTTGCGTTGTTAGTACAATAATGAGTCGGTCGTATCGCTGTCTATCTAAGCACCTTGTGCCTTTGTTACCTATGAAAATAAAAGTGTGTCTCAAACATTATATTCTTCTAAAATACTCTAAATTAATAAACTTAAAACTGTCCCCTGCTGGGTCGGTAACAGCACATTAATGTGCTCCAAATGTCATTAGTTGAAGTTCTAATTTTTATTTAAGAAAGACACCGAACAAGGGCTAGTGGTATAACCTATGACACTCTCACTTAAGATCTCTTATGTCTAAATCCTTCAAGCCGTTAAAGCTACAGTTAGATAGCGAAAGAAATGTAACACACACTTAAACCATAATTCTACCAGGGCTTAAACCCGTCTTGAAGAACTTCATGCTGTACTCCCGGGAGATAATTCTGTTATGGAGCACTTTCGAATAAATTTTGTGGGATTGCAGTTTGAGAAACACATGTTAAGTCTTTAAGTTTTTCAACAAACATAATGTTATTGCGACAGTGTCACGTGTGTAGATAGTTTATACTATTGAAGTTATTATTTTGCACTATAACAGAATTATTGATCAGCATCAAATGATACAGTACATTTGGAACACAACATCAACTTCGTTAAGGCTCAGAGTAGATAATATACTACGTACAAGTTCTTCTTACTGCTTACAATCAGTTTGATGGTAATTAGTGAAACGGCCTTTATTATGTTTATTATAAATAACTAGTATTATCCCTCGACGAACGGGATTCTTCAAGAAGGGTGTGAAGAGATTATTGCACGGTGGACAAAGCGCGATCGATACCCCTGGTGTTACAAGCCAAGCCATCATATGCTACGGTGACTGCTTACCATCAGGCGGGCCGTATGCTTGTTTGCCACCTTAGTGGTGGCCTGCTTGATGGAAGCGATAACCGTAGCATATAGAAGCTTGCAACACCAGGGGTATCACCAAAGACTATATTGGGTATCACTCACGCGTTGCCGACATTGTTTGTCAACTTAGGTAGTATAAAAATGTATAGACATACCTACAGTTAAAACTCTAGGCTTGAGAAGATCACAGATCACAAACAGATCTTGTTCACATGTATGGCGTGAGTGTTATGAAGTTATCTTCTTTCGCCGTACGATAAGCAAATGGACATTGATTGGCAGAACAATGTAATTTCTTGCCGGCCATTAAGTTTCTCATTTCTGATTGATGAGTGCCGAGCTAAGTGTTGTAATGAATAAAGGAAATTAGGCAGCATCCTCATAGTTAAATATCAATTTATTATTTTTTATTATAACGTGCATATATAAAAATAATGCTTGGACATTATCACACAGCGCCATCTGGCCCCAAACTGAGAAACAGGGACCCAGTGGCTGATAGATTTTGTGAATACATACCAAACACCCAGACGCAAGGCAAACATATTTGTCACATAAATGTTTGCCCCGGCGGGAATCGAACCCGCGACCTCTAGCGTAGCAGTCAGGTACACTGACCACTAGACCAGCGGTCTCGTCAACTATACTGAACATTTTATTGAAAGCGAACTTCTTAATCAGAAAAAAGAATCTTCTAGGTGGATTTAGGGTGCATTCGTTGCTTTGCAAGCGTTGCACGATCCGATGGGTATCGCATAGGCGAAGCAGTCTTCTGGACAGACGGGGCAGGCGGCGACGAACCGTCGGCTATAGTCGCACTGGGACCCTTTCGGCCACTGGCTGGCAGTTGCTTTCTGAGACAACAAAATAACATATTAAAGAAGGGAATTCAACATAAAATTGGGGCGCCCGGCTGGGGACTGTACCTCAACCTTACAGAAGACCGCGGTCAAATAACACTAATTTGATGTAGTGTTGTGTCTCTGCGGTAAGATTGCCAGTACTCCACGAGGGTACGCTAGTAGTACTGCTGCTGGCACAGTGAGTCCTCATCAACAACAAGGTTGGCAACGCTTTAGTGATATCCGTGGTAATACGGTGACTGCTTACCATCAGATGCCATCTTACTGGTATAAAAAAAACCGGCCAAGTGCGAGTCGGACTCGCACACCGAGGGTTCCGTACACATTTGTAAGGCTTAGGTTAGGTTAAAAGTAGGCGAACTTTAAATGAGGTCATTATTCGTCGGTGACTCTCAACAGTGCGAAACAGGAATATTTTTTTTCGCATTAAAAAAAAACATATTAAATAATTCCGGGTTTACAGATTTTTTCTTTACTTGTGCTGTAAGACACTGCTTCCTGCCAAATTTCGTAGTTCTAGGTCAACGGGAAGTACCCTGTAGGTTTTGATTCCCTTGTGAAATCGCAAAATATGCGAAAATTTGCGACATAAACGGTCATATCTTTTCTTCATATGGACTTACAGGTATGATTATATTACAGCCAAAAAAGACCATACACCCGGGTATTTCATATTAATTTCAATTTTATATTTCCACGCGTTTTTGAGATAAAAATTCTTGACAGAGACACAGACAGACGGACCCTAAAAATAGAAATTATATAATTTTATAAATTGTCAATACGCTAGTGGGCTTACCTTGATGAAACTAGTAAGAGCGCAGTGTGTGATGTCATAGGCCGGACAGTTGAGGTAGGCCCCCTGCGCCTGCAGTGGCTCCCCGAGACACGCAGTCTTCAAGTGCTGCACGGCGGGGCTCCACTCGGGGTGCTCCGAGGCATATTTGTCGAAGTATTCCTTTACTTTCTGCTTGTTGACATTGTTGCCATCTAGCCAACCAGACTCGCGATACATGCACGTTAATCCCTCACACTGAAATTTTATTAAATATTTTTTTTTGTTTTTTTTTTTATACCACTAATGTGGCCCACAAGCATACCACGCTAGCTATACCACGGTTATCACTAACGGGGTGCCAACCATGTTGTTGATGAGGACTCACTGTGCTAGCAGCATTACTATTAGCCCAGCGTATCCCCGTGGAGCACTGGCAACCTTACTTACCGCAGAAACACAACACTACATCAAGTAGTGTTATTTCACTGCGGTCTTCTGTAAGGTGGAGGTACAGTCCCCAGTCGGGCGGCTCCAATTTAAATGGGAAAACCCACGGGACATCCCAAATCGCCCTACCTCTTGGATATATACTGAAGCGGAATAAGTTATCCCAAAAATATTGTGGCGCCCGACTTCTGACTTCCATCGTACAGTTAAATAGGTCTTAAATCTTAGAATATCGTTTCAGTATTCGGCGGTAAGCATTAGCAACGCGCTGGTATATTGCAAACGTCTATAGACGCTTAGCCTATAGACTTAGGTGATCTGATCGATTATCATGAGGCCTGGTACTTTGTTCTCCATTTTCGTAGGACATTAAGTTTTGATTTTACACATTTCTCGAATCGACTTGTGTGTGTACCTAGACTTGAGAGTGTGTGTTCTGTGTACCTAAAAAAACATACCTCATGTTTAAGACTGCTACATTTCTTCGCAGCTGCAATGTCGATAACTCTTGGATGACCGAGACAAGAGAATATCTGCAAAACAAAATAAGATCCATGTTCTTAATCTATCAACAACTGTTATTATAATTATAATGCTTTCGTAATTGAATTATCCTCACCGAGTTCGGGACTAATCCACACGTCACAGTATCATCTGCATGGCAAATCTGCAATTATAACACCAGTGCAAATTTATTTTTTATATGACAACCGACCTCGAAGTCTCAGTAGGGGCGTATTTACCCTTAGGCCAAGGGGCTATGGCCCGGGGCGGTCTGCGAGGGCACCTGAGCCACCCATGTTCCATAAAATTACATATAAATAGGTACACTAACTAAATTTCACAAGAATAAAAATATGCTTTTATGAAATGGTGGCGATTAAAAGGTGAACATCGGTGTTTGTCACTAGCAACCCGCCCCGGCTTCGCAAGGGTTATCCAAAACCTAAATAAGTTATACATAAAAACCTTCCTCTTAAATCACTATCATTTTCTGGAAACTGCATTAAAATCCGTTGAGTAGTTTAAAAGATCTAAGCGAACAGACAGCGCAAGCGACTTTATTTTATAATATGTAAAGACGATATGCGATAAATCATTCGCAATAAAATTAGTAACTTTAATTTTAATCAGTGTTTTGTAAGAAGTCACTTTGACGGGTGTGGAACAGTTATTTTTTTAATTAAGTACTATCTAAAATTATGCGGAGAAATGAAGATGGATGGACTGTGTGAAATATGACATATCCAGAAAGGAAGTGAATACAGAGATGACGGCTGATAGAGAAGGATGGAAGATTAATACATATTGCGCCGACCCCAAATAATATGGGATAAGGGCAAGAGAATGATGATTAAGTACTGTCTAAACAAGAAACTTACCACAAGCCCAAGAGCAACTAAAATTATCGTTTTAAACATCGTTTGCACTCGCTGCAAGTTAGCGACTAAATATGAGATGTCTCAACTCAACAGCTCTGTGATAGATAAGTATTCAGAGGTTAAGTATATAAGGTCAGTTGGATGTAAAAATAGTATATAGTGACACCGGTCTAGTGGTTATATACTACGTACAAGTGTATCTGTCTGCTACGCTAGGTGTCGATGGATTCTCGTCGGAACAAAATATTGTTTTTATTGTCTAGTTGTCGTTATGTAAGAGGTATAATAAGTATGATAATACCAATAAATGAAAGTATGATATCACTTGTTTGTTTGATATCCGCAGTACAAGCTACGCTTAGTTTGAGACCAGTGACGGTAGCACGAACTTTTTCGACAACGTATTCGAAAACGTAACTCGCGAAATATCAAAATTTTCATACTAATTTTTAGTTACACTTTTCACCGCCGCAGCGCTGTTCATTTTTCAATACAAAAATAGTCGAAGGCGATACGAAAACGTTGTCGCAAATTATTCATGCTAGCCCTGTGTGACTGCGTCTGAATTCTGAACATTATTATTGTTCAACTATTATTGTGTCACTTAACCATACACAAACAAATAAAAGTTTACTATATGTACTTCTATACGAATATTAAAAGAGATAACATTTCGGTTTTTTAAAGTAGGTACATGACTACAACAATGAGATTTTATAGACTGTGTCGATTTAAAAAGCACCAATAAAGAACAGTGTAGCTCTTAATTCCTTCATCCCTCAGTAATGGTACTAGTAAAAGAGAAAAAGAGAGAAAATTCAGTTTCTTAAAAAAACAATATACAGCTTAATAAATGAGAGCAATGAGATTGAACACCGACATTCGTGCTTCATAATGTTTCCATGTCAATTTCCTACGATGACGTCATGTCCCGTACATATCGAGCGCAGCCTCCTGCCACGTATTTCCCGTGCTGTCCTCGCTAGGGCGCACGCGTGGCCACCCGACATGCGCAAACAGAGACACCTGTCACAAACAGTCCTGGCCGCGCCGCGGTGTGGTCACCGTTACCGAAATTTTGGAATACCATTCGAACTGCGTTTGAAAATGATGTGATTGTGGGTAATGTAATATTTTCATTATAATTTATGGTCCTTGTAACGTATTTTTGGTGGATAAAAAGCTTGATGTCCGCAGCAAATCTTATTGTTAGCTTCTGTAAAACGGTAAATTTTAAATTACGTAGACTCTTCAAGAACAAAGTCTTTGGTGTTATATCGCACTGTAGTGTTCAATAATTAGACAGATCAATATAAGTAAATGTCAAATCAATACGTGACTCTACCCGTCGGTTCTATTTATAGCAAAGACGGTAAGATATGTTACAAATTGTACTGTATTCTGTAGGTACTTAGGTTGTTTGTCCAAGGTTTAACTGTTGCCCTGTGACCTCTAGAAAAACGAAATGTAATTTTCCAGATGTATCGAATCTTTCGATACATCTGGATAATTATATTTCGTAATCACTAATTCAAACCTATCTATGTTATATTTCTATCTTTATACGGTATCTTGGCTCGTAGAAATTAGATGACATACAAAATTTTTATAGTCACAGTAAATAAGTATTTGAGTAAAATGCCTTTGAGATACGGCCAACGGACCGATGGACAGAAGAAGATTATTTATTATAAGGGAGTATTGCCATTTGGCTGCGGAACCCTGAAAAGTACCTAAGTAGAAAAAGAAAAAGTAAATAACCTTAAAAATGTATGTTTGTACCAAATTCAGTTCAACCCTTTTTAGCGTGCTTAAATACAAATGAACGGCGAGACTTAACCTGAACAGCTACTAGATTTCTTTAATGTTGTTCAGGCGTTCAGAATATCTGCAACAGCTACTGGACGATTCCTATAATGTGGTGCCTACAGGTCTTCAGGATATCTTCAAGTCATCAGATGGTTCCGATTTGATCAAAACCAATTTCGATTGACCCTTTGTCCAAGCGTTTACATAAACAAGGAAGCTACATAAATGTACTGATACATATAGATATATTATTTGTTTTTAAATAAGTTAAACAGGGGTTGTTGTACATTTGCCACAAAGTAAATTCGCCACAGTTTTTAAAAACCATACATTGAAAGTATATTCGTCACATGCATTAAAAATATATGTAAATTCGACACGAATCCATATTATATACATATACCTACTCTAATGTTTTTTTTTTGTTTCACAAAATCTCTTTTTAGACGGGTTGTTGTACATTCCCCACAAAGTAAATTCGTCACGAAAAAAAGTATGTGTAAATTCGCCACAATTCTAGTTTATGTAGTAAATTTCCCAAATATTTATTTTGATAATTTTAAATTCGTCACAAAGCTTTTTCCGCCCGGATAACAGAACTGTTAAACAATACCCAAGTAGAATAAAAATGTTGTTTATTTTTCGTAAGCACCATTATCATTACTTAAATCATGTACCTACTTAGGTATTTCATTTTTAAACTTAATTTTGTAATGAATAATTATTTAATCTTTGGTCATATTAACGCATTCACTCTCCGAGATAAGCCTAAAGTTTAATATAGAGACTGTATGCAGTAATATCTAAGTATATCCTCTCTGCTAGTCGTAGTTTGACACTTCATCGCCCTCCCTCCGTTTGGTAACTGCATTAGCATTTTAATTGAGTGTCGTCTCGTTTTCAAGTCATTACGACTAGTTTGTATGGAAATATTCATCACGACTTTACACTTCTCCCGTGTTCTAGTTGTATTACCAACTTGATTTGCGACCCAAAAATACGGCGTCACTAGACTGTGAAAGCATTCCAACAGTAAAAACGGCTTGGTAATACAAAGTGGTTTGTTCTGCCGAGTCACGTTCACAGTGTAAGCACAATGTGTAATGTGATTGTTATCGTCAAGAAATTCAACTTTTAAAATAAATGATAAATCAATACTTATACCTACTTTAGTAATATAAATTTTATACTTTAATTTTTTTGCTTTTATAAAACCTAAATATTTTCCCAAAGGTTAGGAAATTTGTAAGACGCGGAAACAATTCTTAGGAAACAGACTATGTTGTCACGTTTACCGTCAGGCGGGCCAGTGCTTGTTTGCCACTTTTCTAGTACAACACAAATAAGACTGCCTGAGTTATTTTGTATCCAAAAACATTACTCCTATACCCTAGTTCTAGTAGACAAAATACAATTTATAATCTGTATCACACGGCAGATCACGGATAGCTTATCGCGATAACTAGCGATATCGATGTGATATTTCATTAGTTATAAGTTTTCGTGTTATTACTATGTGCTTAGAGCGTGCGTAGATCGCTTAAGTTGGAAACACTCATGTTGTCTTCCTTCGATGCTGGTTAGAACCAGTCCTTCAAAGAAAACAACTCAAAACTTTCCATGCGTAGTAGAGAGTGATCGCTAATATAAGCTGACAAAGGTAGATAATTCTCAAGGTCCAAAAAAACACTTTCAAGTTCCTGCTGCTGTTTCTGCAATAATATTTCAAGGGTTTTATAAAATATAGCCCTAAATTAAAAAAAAAGTATTCTACGCACCAGCCATTTAGTAATGAAAGCCCCGTTCAAATCGATCGAGCCGTTCGGATAATGTGCGGAGATTATTACACAGCATATGGTCAAAGTATTTTACGCAATGCGTTGGCTGTAGAATCGTCTCGTGCTGGCATCCAGCACAGCGAGTCATACGCCGAGTACCTTTGAGGGTAGGCAGAGAGTATATTACCATTTCACTTTTGACTTACACACCTCTTTTCTACTTTGTATTCGCCAATCTCTTCATGTTTCCATCAAGTACTTTGGTGATGTAATAGTTACGGCAACCGCTTACCAACAGGCGGGTCGTAGCTCTATAATTGTTTCCTCACCTAAGTGAGATTTTAAAAAGTTAGCTGCTGCTATCAGTTCAGTTTTTAACGAGATAAAGTGCTTCCTCGGAGTCGTATTTGCATGGAAAGTTGAATAATGATTGAAGTTTATAAACAAGGAGATCGAGTTACGTTCTCTCAGCTAAGAAATAACTTTTAACGAGAAGTGAACAAGATAATGCTGTCACTTCCAACTCGTAATTACAGATATCAGCCGCGTCTTGCCGACCCTAACAAAACCCATTCCACACTTTAAGGGTCAGCTCCGCGCGGATGATACCCCTGGTGTTGCAAGCGACCATACGCTACGGTAACCGTTTACCATCAGGCAGGCTGTATGCTTGTTTGCCACCTTAGTGGTATAAAAAATTGAGACTATGTTATGGATGTAGAGAATGAAATGCGGCAATTACACTTTACATATCAGTTTATTCCTATTAAAGATTAATAAGATGTCATTCATCTTATTATAGCTGCAATCCTCTTTTTTTATGGATACACATCCTCCAGAGCTACCTTTCAGCTGCACGAGGAGCTTGCGATACTTACATCAATTACCTTGACACAATGAGTACACGTCCGAATAGTTTTTTTTTACTTGATCGGTGGTTACAGCTGCGGATTCGGGCGCGCTCGGTCGTGTGAATTGCTTGGAAGCTTTTATGGAAAAGCACACAAAGTAAGCGGTTACCGTAGCCTGTGGTATATCTCTGCATCCTGTATACATTTTCACACTTATTTATTTATTTATACATACACAAACAAATTGCAATCGTTTATATATAATTAACACAGAAACCTTTTACACAGAGCTTGATTGCAATCCAATAAAATGGGTCTATTCACACTAGTTCAGTTGTGTAGTTCAGTTGACTGAACTAGTGGGATTGTTTGTTCTCGGTTCTTCAATTGATATTTAAACAAGCTGTTGCACCTGGTGTAGTTGTGTAGTGTAAAATGTGTGGATGCTATTCTCCAATTGCGGTGGAAACTCGTTATTATTCATCAAATGACATGTCGGATGCTTCTCCCTAGCCTGGTCTCCAAGCCAGTCACCATGTTCGAGGGCGCCGTGGCCGGCATCCTGAACCGGCTGCTCGGCAAGTATGTCCAGGACCTGGACACAGAGAACCTCAACGTGGGCATCTTCTCTGGCACTGTCAACCTTACCGACCTGAAGCTCAAACCTGAAGCTTTGGTGAGACATCCAAATTATTCAATTAATAATCACCCTTAGTCTTGTGCCTTGACTCAAAACTCTTGTAAGAGGATGACTTTGATAGAAGGGCGTTACAACTGAAGCTAGTGACATTGGAAGGTATTTTCAAGGTTTTTAAAGGATAAAGTGCTAGTATGGAATTGAACTGAATACAGCGCCGTGGTGGGTGTATGGTGGAAGTGACAGCCTGCCTTTTCAGATAATTAGGGCTCAAACTTTGGGGGTTTTCTTAACTTAAGTACCTAAGTGATAGATAAACTTGATATTATGGGATCTACAATTAAAACATTAAACACTCTCTAACTGGGGACATTACCTCTATTCTACCGTACAGAAAATCATTGCCAAATAACACAACTCTGATGTAGTGCTGTGATTTTGCGCCGATTTCAGAGGTTGTCGAGGACAGGGTGGAGGTACGGTCCTTAGTCAAGCGTGATCTACATTTAATGGAAATCCAATTACGCCCTACATATTTTCAAAGGGTAGCTGGATGATGTTTCCTTTCTCATGACAGTATGAGCTCGATCTCCCGATTGACGTGAAGATAGGCACGATCGGGCGCATCAACCTGCAGATACCGTGGTCAGGCCTCTACACGCTGCCCGTGGTGGTCACCATCGAAGATGTGCTCGTGCTGGTCGGACCTGCTATCTCCAACACCCACTTCGACCCGGATAGGTAAATATTAACGTACTGGCTGTCACCCGCGGTTTCGCGTGCGTGGCTTTAGAGAAAACACTAACTGGGCTGATTAGACGGTTTATAAACTTTCAACCTCCGTTTCACCCTCCTTAAGGATTGTTTTTTGAGACAAAGGATAGCCTATGTCCTTTCCAACGTTAAAATCTATCTCATTGCAGAATTTTATGACGATCCGTTCAGCAGTTTAGTCGTGAAAAGGTAGCAAACTAACAAACAGGGTTGATTTCGCATTTATAATTTAAATATGGAGGATTTAACTGTCTGCGTAACTTTAGGAAACTTTGCTGACAATGATAAATTCTGGGTTTGGCATGGTTTGGCTCCAGCTATAAGCAAATTTGCAAATGAGTTTTCGTTTCGGGTCTTCTCGAGACTGAACTCCTCGACCCGGTTACCAAATCAATATCTGATATCTGCTTATGCAAACTTACCGCCTGCTGACTTGTTTGCGTATCCTACTAATATTATAAGTGTGAAGGCTTATAGGACGGCTGTATGGATGTTTGTTGCTCAATCACGTAAAAACGGCTCAACAGATTTTTGGATTAACACATAGGATACTTTTTATCCCGGGAAAATGTTAGGTTCCTCTGGGATTCTAAGCTCAACGCGGCGGAAGTCGCGGGCAGAAGCTAGTAGCCTATTTCCAAAGGATGAAATTATAAATTAGAGACTCTCACACATAACATTGTAGGTAAAGAATTGCTTATCTCGCCTCCATCTCCATGGCTCAGTGTTAACGAGGTTGGTTTGAGATGTTGAACCTTGGGTTCGATTCCCAGGTTTCTATGTTTAAAATAATTCATCTACTTATGTAAACAAAGGCTGCGACTACGTATTCGAAAACGTAACTCGCGAAGTGTCATCATTGTCATACTAATTGTTAGTTCAAACTTCACCGGCGCAGCGCTGTTCATTTTCCCATACAAAAATAGTCGAAACCGATACAAATACGAATTCGAAATTTGTTGTTGCATATCTGAAATACTTTTGGTGAGAAGTGGACCTCCTTCACTTCAAGAGGTCGTTCAAGATTTGTAAGAACTGCTTTCTCTTGCTTTGAAGGGAGAAGCGTCTGATGCGCGCTGCCAAGAGGAAGATCCTCCAAGACCTTGAAGCCGAAAGTGAGGTGCTGAAAGGTCCACAGAACTTCTTCGAGCACCTGTTCACGGCGATCGTGAACAACCTCCAGATCTACGTGAGGAATGTCCACGTTAGATACGAGGACTCCATCAGCTCTAAGGACGGGCCGCTGGCCTGCGGACTATGTCTGCAGAGCTTGTCTATTGAGACTACCAACAGGTAAGCTTTCGTTTTGTTTAATGGTATTTCACATATGAGACGTCATATTGTAGGCATTTTATCATACCTGCCTCTTACAATAAAAGTTCTACAATCTTTTAAAAAAAAAACAGATTAGAAACATAGGGACAATCTAGACCATAGGTATGCCAATGGGTGGACTATCTTTTCTATACAATGTATATGTTGCAGTCACAACTTATAACCAGTCAAAAGTACTTTTAACTAGCAAAATCTGTCAAAAAATCTTTTGACCGTATCGAAGAGATTACATCTCTTAGAATTCTGTGGTAAAAAAAAACTACTTTGATCTTTTAGCCTATCACGGCCATGTCGCACTACAGACGGTGTAATTCTGTGTTGTTTCTTATGTATTCTTGACTAATTTAGTTTTTTTTAATCTTTATTTCAAGGGATTTTGAAACAAAGTTCATGCCAGCCTCGTCGTATCTTAATTGGGGCTGGCATTAAAAAAAGAAAAAAAGGAGAAACTTCAATACTTTTCGCTAGTTAAGATAAATTTGCTAGGTTATGAGTTTTGGCTGCATCGTATACATTTGTACCCAGCAAATGGAAGCCGGCGGTGACCGCTCAAGACGCAACGACAGTGTACCAGCTGATGCGAGTCGAGTCGCTGTCCATGTACTGGAACCCGACTGCGACTGCGCTGGACGACGCAGAGACGGCGCACATCACGCCCATGCAGTACTACAACTGGAAGCACTACATGCTCACTGGACTGGACAAGTTTTCTATGCACCGGGAGGATTTCGAGTTTTGTGAGTCGATCAAATGAGCAGACAAACTTTTTGACATTTTGAGAAATTCCGTTAAATAGGCAACAAATAAAACAATAAGTCTTGTAAATAATTTATTGTATTGTTGCACGTTTTACAATCTAGTTTATTAATAAAACAAGAGAGAATGACATATTAAAATATCGCGTTTTTATGACGTATGTGTATGATACTGGCAGCCTAGAATCGATACACACCACATTTCAAACTCTTAAGAGAGGTAGGGAGATTTGGGATTTCCCGTGAAATAACACTACTTTGATGTACTGTTGTGTTTCTGCTCCACGAGGATACGCTGGGCTAGTAGTAATGCTGCTAGCACAGTGACTCATCACCAACAACAGGGTTGGCAACCCGTTACTGATACCCCTGGTATTGCTAGCGGCTATAGGCTACAGTGACTGCTTACCATCAGGTGGGCCGTATGCTTGTGTTTAAGAAAAAGAAAGTTCCTCAAACCGTGTGGTATTTTCTGGTAGTGGTGAAGCCAGTGACGTGTAAGGTGAAGGTGCTGATCAACCGGTCCGGCGAGGCGAGGGTCCCGCGCCTGCTGCTGGACGCCGTGCTGCAGGACAGCGCGCTGCAGCTCTCCCGCAGGCAGTACCTCTCCGTACACAACCTGCTGGCATCCTTCGACAGGATCAAGCTCAACAGGTACCTGTTGCATAGCAACTCTAAAATAGTAGCAATGTAAATTTATGTGCTGGCAACCCTCGCTCTCTCTCCCGCCAACATCCAATTATACGAGACGTGTGCTGCTCTTTATAAGACTTTTATTAATGTAAAATAGCGAGTTATCCAGCCCTATTCAACAGTTCACTACACACTCAACAGCTGCTAAACGCCAGGAGGCGCGACAGTACCGCATCATCTTTATATATTTCGCGCAAATGATACCCCTGGTGTTGGAAGCGTCCATAGGCTACGGTGACCGCTTACCATCAGATGGGCCGTATACTTGAATAAAGTACCTTAATTAATTATACATATAAACCTTCCTCTTGAATCACTCTATCTATTAAAAAAAGCCTCATCAAAATCCGTTGCGTAATTTTAAAGATCTAAGCATACGTAGGGACAGACCGACAGCGGGAAGCGACTTTGTTTTATACTACGTAGTGATGAGGTGGCAGACAAACATACGCCGCCGCCTGATGGTAAGTGGTCACCGTAGCCTATGGACGCTTGCAACACCAGGGGTATTACTCGTACGTTATCAACCATAAAATGTGCCTGTGATTTTAGATTTTGAAAATCTATAGCTTTGCAAGTTTTTAAAAGTATAATTACCACCGTAGAGGGAGTAACCAATGGAGACAATAACATCTTGTGCTCTCCTCACACACACAGAGAAGGCTATATACGGTACTAATGTACAAGACAAGGTCACAGCTATGCAATTTTTGTCCCTTACGGCGTGTATTGTTTTTTCACGATTCGTAAAATACTTTATGCAACTTAACCTATGTTTTGGTTCAGCTAAGCGTGAGAAACCGTGGAAGTTCATGCTCTAGATAGACTATCATGAACAACATAATTGGCTCTATTATAGTTTTTTTTTGTTTGGACATTATCACACAGCACCATCTGGCCTCAAACTAAGCATAGCTAATAGCTTGTACTATGGGAACCAGTAGCTGATATAATACTTATATACATATTTTTTTAAATACATACTTATAATACGTACCAAACACCCAGACACAAGGCAAACATATTTGTCACGTAAATGTTTGCCCCGGCGAGAATCGAACCCGCGACCTCTAGCGTAGGAGTCAGGTATACTAACCATTAGACCAGCGGTCTCGTAAAAAGTGTATAAATTGTTAACCAGGAAATACCGTCATCTTCATCCTGGCGTGCCCTTAACCAAATACGTAAAGCAATGGTGGCGCTACGTGTACAACGCAGTGGTGGAGCAGCGCGTCCGGCCTTACACCTGGGCCTCTATAAAGCGACACAGGGACAACTACAACGCGTACAAACAGACATACAAGACTACCCTCCGGAGCCCCAACGATACAGAGCTCAAGTTAGATCTGCAGAAGTGTGAAGACAGCCTGCCGATCGTCTCTGTTCTCATCGCTAGGGAACAGGCCAAGTTTGAGGTGGGGTTCTTTGGAAAAGTGTTACATACTTTAAGAGTGGGCGAATTGGGATCTCCCGTGGGTTTTCCAATTAAATTTGGAGCTGCCCAGCTGGGGAGTGTACCTCTACGTTACAGAAGACCGCAGTCAAATAACACTACTTGGATGTAGTGTTGTGATTTTGCGGTGAGCAAGGTTGCCAGTGCTCCAGGAGGAAACGATGCGCTAGTAGTAATGCTGCTAGCACAGTGAGTCCTCATCAACAACAGGGTTGGCAACACGTTAGTGATATCCCTGATGTTGCTAGCGGCTATAGGCTATGTAACTACTTACCATAAGGTGGGCCATATGTTTGTGTGTGGCACACAAGTAGTATAAAAAATGGTTGGAAAAAAAGAGTAATTGCTGAGTTTCTTGTCGGATTCTTCTCAAAAACGACCTTACGAATCCGGTGGTACATTCTTATGATTTAAAAGTACTTATAAAGCAAAGCTTGTACTATGGAAACTAGCAGCTGATACAATTATTTTATATTTTTTTTTTCTAAATACATACTGTACAAACATCAGTGAAATTAGTTTCGTTTAGTGATGTTGTAGCTGCACTTGTAATTCCAGCTGCTCCCAGTGGAGCCGGAGCGCATCGAGGTGGTCTCGGCGGCCGGCGCGTGGTGGAGCCCCGAGGCGCCCGTGGAGCTGCGCGCGCGCACGCCGCGCCGGCAGACGCTCTGGGGACACCTCTCAAGCCCCGAGCGGAGGAAGCTCGCCGAACTCATCGGATACGTCGAGGGCGAGCCCAAACACGACAAATCTAAGCAGTACATCGGTGAGTTTCCATAGGCAAGGTTCCAAAGGAGATTTCTCCCGCCCACGATCAAATTGTGGAATGAACTCCCCGCCGAAGTTTTTCTTAAGGAGTACAGCATGAGGTTCTTCAAGAAGGGTGTGAGATTTTTGAAAGGTCGGCAACGCGCGAATAGTTGCAAGCGTCCTTGCCATCAGGTGGGCCATATGCTTGTGTGCCACTTTAGTGGTACAAAAAAACAATAGTTTATAGTCACCTCTTACCAAGCGAGTCGCACGATTTGGTGATGACATTGGTGTCGATTCTGTTGTTCAAAATTACTAAACATAACTAATTTGACAGGTCTAAATGTATTGCCATCCTTATTTAACCTCGCACATGAGAAAGGGATAGCAAGACTTTTAGACCTGTCAAATTAGTTAAGTTTAGTGGTTTTGTACTACAGAATTGGCACCATTGTAATGTTAAAAAATATTTGGAAATGTAAGTCTGTTTGAGAACCTGGGCGCTTTTCTGAAGTATGTACGTTGTGTCTGATAAAAAATGAAAAACATTTCTAACGCTTAAAAAAAAACTCAAGAGTAGCTGAACCGGGAGACCAAAAAAATAACCAGATGTAACAGAAACAGGATTTTAAACCAATGTTCTTTTGTTCTAATTCCACGTGAACGAAGCTGCAATTGATAGGTAGTCAGTCCTAAATAAAAATGTTTTTTGTGTCACAGAACACAAACTCAACCTGACGCTAGCCAACTGCTCCCTGACCCTCATGAACAGGAGCAGGGAGGTACTCGTGGTGACTCTCACGCAGTTCCTCGCCTCATTGGAGACTCGACCCTCCGCCAAAGCTTATAAGGTATGAAATACCATGTTGCGTGCAGCTACTCACATTTAGACACTGTGGAATAAGACAGATCACTGTTTCTTGCCGGTTCTTCTCAGGTGGCGTTTTTCCGAAACGGTTTTAAAGTAAACGCTCATAAGTGCCTTATTAGAGGTTGAATTGAATAAGCCAAGTCCCTCACGGGGTAGGCAGAGAGTGTAGAGCGCCTTATTCTTGACTTGCACCTCTTTTGCATCTTCTACATTCATCAATCCCTTCATACAAGCCCGCCGGTTCCGAGTACTCTTTACCTTTACATCATTGAGTATATACTTTGGCAATTTGATCTAGGAAGTTGGACCTTGGCCTTCCACGGCTTCTACTCCACTCACAATCGCATTGTATATCTGTTTTGTCAGTGTTTCTTAAACTCAAACTCAAAATCATCTTCATTGGACTAGACTTTACAAAAAAGTTTTTTCAAATCGTCAGAATCTGCCACCGGATTCGAAGGGTCGGTTTTCGCTGAGAAGAATCCGGCAAGGAACTCAGCAATTACTCTTTTCAAATAAAATATATAATTACATAAAAAGTTAACACATGAACAAGGATATTATGCTTGAACTAGCGGCCCGCCCCGGCTTCGCACGGGTATACATTAGTTTCGGAGCATAGACATTAATCAAATATTTTGTCTACCCGTGCAAAGCCGGGGCGGGCAGCTAGGCTATGTTAATCAGTGATAGTGTAGCTTTCTAATGGTGAAAGAATTTTTGAAATCGGTCCAGTAGTTTCGGAGCCTATTAAATACATACAAAAATACAAATCTTTCCTCTTTATAATATTATAGTGTAGATTAGTGTAGATGTAGATAGATGTAGATTACAAATCTAAGCGAGTAGTTAATAAATTAAAAGGTTCAACAAAAAAAGCATTAAACGATGTACGATGTTGTAGGTATCAGCAAGAGCAGAGAACTTGGTGATCGAGGGTGTGACGTCAGAGGGGGAACTTGTCCCCCTGCTGACCACGGAGCGGGGATCCCCCCCCGCCAACCTGCTGGCCGTGGACCTGGAGAGGAACCCCCCCTCCGTAGAGGCGGATTACGGCCTCACCTGCTCGCTGGAACCTCTGGAAATGCTGTATGTGGAGGTTAGTATCAATTATGTATTTAGTACTAGTGACACGCCCTGGGTTCGGCTAAGTTTAATACCATTTTTTTTATACCACTAAGGTGGCAAACAAGCATACGGCCCGCCTGATGGTAAGCGGTCACCGCAGCCTATGGACGCTTGCAACACCAGGGGTATCACTCGCGCGTTGCCGACCCTTCAAAAATCCCTTCACACCCTTCTTGAAGAACCCCATGCTGTAATCCTTTGGGAAAACCACGGCGGGGAGTTCATTCCACAGTTTAATTGTGCGCGGGAGGAAGCTCTTTTGGAACCGCGCAGTTCGGGACCATTTTGGTTCCAACGTGTGGGGATGAATTCCCCGCCGGTGGCTACCTACAAAACATAATTTAATTATACATGTAAACCTTCCTCTTGAATCACTCTATCTATTAAAAAACCGCATCAAAATCCGTTGTGTACTTATGATGACACAAGCATATGACCCACCTGATGGTAAGCAGTTACCGAAGCCAATAGCCGCTAGCAATACCAGGGGTATCACTAACACTTTGCCAACCATGTTGTTGATGAGGACTCAGAATGCTAACAGCATTACTGATAGCGCAGCGTATCCTCGTGGAGCACTGGCAATCTTACTCACCACAGAAACACAACACTACATCAAAGTAGTATTATTTGACTGCGGTCTTCTGTAAGGTCCAGTCCCCAGTCGGGCTGCTCCAATATTAATGGGAAAAACCACGGGAGATCCCAATTCGATTTTGAATCCTAATATTTTCGAAAGTTGAGAAACCTTTTTACGTTACCAACCTTTATTGCTGTCCTCAGAAATCCATTCTGTACATATAAGAACGTAGGTGTGTTTTTAGTCTCGACTCTTAATTGAGGGAGTGAAACGCTCTGAAAAATATGAAGCTTATCTGTTATTTTATGTTTCCTCGCCAGCACGCGTTCACGGAACTGATAAACTTCTTCCAAACCCGGTCGATGAGTGCCGATGAATTAGTGGAGGAAGTGGGCTCGGTCGTTGAGCGCGCGACCGTCGTGGCTCGTGCAGTGGCGGCATACGCCGTGAGGAGGGAGAAGCTGTTCCACTTGGCTGTGGACCTGAAGGGGGTCTGCTTGGCTTTACCTGAACACGGCTGCGGACTCAAGTTAGTTTTTTATTTGTTTAAGAAACAAACGGGTGTACATAATATATTTCAATAAAGAGAAAATAAATAGTTATAATCAACCCTATAGTTCCCTATGTTTTTTTACATATTTGATATAAAAATTTGCTGCGTTCCTTACAGCGATCCGTTAACGTATGAAACAGATTATTAGAAAATAAACAGTGCCGGTAGCAGGAACATTGTCGACAACATTTCCGTATCGCCTTCGACTATTTTTGTATTGAAAAATGAACAGCGGTGCGGCGGCGAAAAGTGGAACTAAGAATTAGAATGACAATTTTATAACAACATATTATAAGAGGAATAGAGAACAACATAAAGAATTAGTAATGAAGTATTAGCAGTGTACTAGCCATAAAACCCGCCGTTGCCCGGGTCGCAACAGCCATTTTTGCCACCCACATTTTTTTATGCCATTCGATCCTAGTTATTTCTAACCCCCTACACAAGAAGGGGTGTATGTGTATCTGTGTCTGTCTGTGACATCGTAGCTCCTAAACTGATGAAGTGATTTTTAATCCAATATGGCCGCTAGCAATACCAGGGCTATCACTAACACTGCCATGCCAACCATGTTGTTGATGAGGACTCAGAATGCTAACAGCATTAATGCTAGCGCAGCGTATCCACGTGGCGCACTGGCAATCTTACTCACCACTTTTTACTCGCTCACTCACGATTTTAGAGTAATTTCCACACTATCATATGGTTATCAAAGTTTGATCTTTATGTTTACTCTGTACACTTTTGCAAATCTCTATGGTTTAGAACCAAGAGAATACAATCGCTACGTTTAGAAGTTAGGAATAGACTAGTGATAATTTTGGAAGAGCTGGAAGAGATCACATCTAGTGATAAGGCCGCCATTTGTACCGATATGTATAATAAATTCTGTTTCTGTATTATAGTTTTAAGGTGTACAATAAAGAGTTATTGTTGTCGACTCTCTTGTTCAAAATTAGTAAGCTTAACTAATTTGACAGGTCTAAAAAGTCTTGCTATCCCTTTCTCATGTGCGGGGTTAAATAAGGATGGCAATATTTTTAGACCTGTCAAATTAGTTTAGTTTAATGATTTCGCACAATAGAATTGGCACCATTATCTACCTATTTTGTGAGGACAATAATCTTCATAGTCTTTAAATTAGTTTTATTCAATCATTTTTTTAAATTATTAACTGTTAATTGTATGTTTTTTTTCTTGTGTCGTGTGTTAGTCAAAGATACAACATTCTATATTTCTGTCTATCTGCGAAAAAGATTGTTTTAAAAAAATACCTCTTTGTTTTTTTTCTTTGTAGGTCTGGCCGCCTGATGGTGTTGGACATGAGTCGTGTGGTGATCAAGTCAGACCTGCAGCCTCCCAACCAGGCCTTAGAGGACGCGACCTGCATGGAGCTCGAGGAACGGCTGTATGACCGAATGCACGCCGAGTGCTCTTTGCAGGTACATTTCAAGGCTTTTAAAAGAGAGCTAGGACGAATTGGGATCTCGCGTGGGTTTTCCCGCCCAACTGTAGACTTTACCTTACAGAAGACCGCAGTGAAATAACACTACTTGATGTAGTGTTGTGTTTCTGCGGTGAGTAAGGTCGCCAGTGCTCCACGAGAATACGCTGCGCTAGAAGTAATGCTGCTAGCACAGTGAGTCCTCATTAACAACATGGTTGGCAACTCGTTAGTGATACCCCTGGTATTGCTGGCTATAGGCTACGGTGACTGCTTACCATCAGGTGGGCCGTATTCTTGTGTGCCACCATAGTGGTATAAAAAAAATGTAAGGTTGCCAGTGTCACGAGGATGCGCTGCGCTAGTAGTACCTAATGCCGCTAGCACAGTTTGTCTTCATCAGTAACATGGTTGGCAACTCGTTAGTGATACCCCTGGTATTTCTAACGGCTATAGGCTACGGTAACTGCTTACCATCAGGTGGGCCGTATGCTTGGTAACGATAATTTATAACCCAAATTAAATGTACAACCCGGATTCACCACTATGGATCAACTGTCAACCACATGCAATGCAAGGATTACTCGTTTTATAATGATTTATATGTGAATATAATATGAGCATAATTGCAGTTGGCAGTAGCCTCTGCCTACCCGTGTAGCGTACACTGAGGTGCATACAATTACACGTGTGCAGGTTATATTCTGTGAGTGGGATGAGCCGTGGCGCGAGATCCGAAGGCATGCTGATTCAGACCTCCACCTGATACCCATCGTGAAGGTCCAAGTTGTCTTCTCCAATAGTATCAAGAAGGAATATAAGCTGCTGCCTAGGTGTGTATTTATTTAATAATCGCACGTGTATCGTATAGTATACATACACTATACAGTGCCGGTATCATGAACTTTTTCGACAACGTTTTCGTAACGCCTTCGACGATTTTTGCATTGAAAAATGAACAGCGCTGCGGCGGAGAAAAGTGGAACTAAAAATTAGTATGACAATTTTGACATTTCGCGAGTTACGTTTTCGAATACGTCGTCGACAGTGTTCCTGCTACCGGCACTGTACTTATATCTAGAATACACACCCTGTAGGCCACAGCAAATGGAAGGGGTACGAGCGTATCGTACTTTATGTCTATCTTTCCTCTCGCCTTTCAGTAATCGGTGAGAGTGATTTCAAATACAAACTAGTTATTGAAGTGGTGTCTCATTAATGTTATTCCTCCAATTAAATTATTACAATTAGTTCAGTTACACCTAAGAAGTTGAAAAAAAAGCCACGTTGATTCGAATGCTCGTTTCTCCACAGATACAAGCTAAACATATCGTTGTCGGCCTTCAAACTGAATCTCTCCGAGAGGATCATAGGCCTCCTGATGGACTTCTGGGACAACCTGCCCCTTCCGGTCCCAAACACGGTCCCAGTCTCCTTCATGGACTCCGGGGACTACGCCGAGGACATGGCCGACCCTGACCTGGTGGAACTGTTGGAGCTGGACCGGGTGACCGCTGAACCGGGCCACGGTGACCTTGTCAAGTTGCGCCAGAAGATTGTTGCTGCCTACCTTAGTAGGAACAAGTGAGGAGAATGTTTTTAATTTGTAAAAGAAAATTGTGTGTCTGGTTGTATCGGGCGGTTTTTACTTCCCCGCAGCACAACCAAGTTGAAAGGGGCCGTTCAAGTATTACGTAAGCAGATTTATTACAAATATTTACCCGCCCCACCCCCTTGTCATCAAAAGTAAGCAAAGCTCTTACCCCCCTCCCCCTCCTCCCCCTCCCCCTCCCATGCTTACGTAAGCATTGGTATATGCATTGTTCTTTTAATGTGCGAATTATTTGTGGGAATCCCTGATTATGCATTTCGTTTTCAAGCATAGACAATGTGTGGGTTGCCATAAGTGTAAGAAAGTAAATAATTACTGCTGATGTAATCACCATCTAGGCCCCCCGCCCCCATGTCATCAAAAATAAGCAATGTATAGACCCCCAGCCCCCCTATAGTGCTTACGTACTTGAACGGCCCCAAATATGGAAGTATATGTTCCGTTAGTATAACCAGTTAGACTGTGGATTATTTTATATACCAGTGGTATAACCAGGTACAAAACTCATTGGTACAGACCGTTGGGATTGGAACTTGCGTCGCTACAATAGCAGGCAGCATTTAATACCACAAGGCCACCACGGCTTCCTCTCATCACCTGAGTTCTATGAAGGATTACCGCATTACACATTAATGATACAAGAACGTGTGTTATACGCGATATTACACTTTTTATTGACCTCGACGTAGTTGCATCGGCCGTGGTCACGAGCTGACTGATTGTAGTTGTGCTTCGCGGTACCAATATTCGTTCTACCCGCGAATCAAGAAGGAGACGGACTCAACTACAATCACTCCAGGCTTGCCTAGCTATCGATAGTTCCGCTATCGATAGTTGACCTTGAAAAATAGTAACAATATCGATAGTGCTATCGATACCATCGATTAGCTAATAGTTTTGGTTGGAAGCAATAGTATCGAAAGTATCTACACTATTACATGACACTACTATCGATACCGTCGATAGTTGATACAGAGCAATACTATTGATATACAACAATACTATCGATAGTATCGATACTATTGAAGATTTAGGAGTAATACTATCGATAGTCTATCGATACTATTTATATGACGTCATCTATCGATAGACTATCGATAGTTTAGCGATAGACGACTATCTATAGGCAAGCCTAAATCACTCAGCCCGTGACCACGGTCGATGCAACTCTGTCGAAACAACGGGAGGTAAATAAATAATTGTATCTGGTTTCTTGTCATTAATAATTGTTTAGATCACGAAAGTTTAAAAAATAGTACTACATTACGTATTTAGTCATCTTTTATCAGCTGGTGATTAATTCCTCAGAGCGTTAGAAGGTCCCTCGGACAAGGCGGTGTCGGAGACCGGCGCGTCTGCTGCTGAGGCCGGCCTCCTGTCCTCAGAGGTGAGCGACGAGGAGCTGGAGACATACGCTCGCACCGTGGATCTGCCCGGCTTCGAGGACAACGTCTCTCCGAGCAACCATATAAACGTGCTGCTGAGGTTTATAGTCGGTAAGACATCCATTACCGTTTGCTTGGCAAAATAAATAAAGAAAAATAATCTAAGCGGCTAAATACGACAAATCTGGAGTACGTCAAATTACGAATACAATACAATTGGAACAAACGATTTTTAATAGTTTAGTTGGGGCCCTAGTTTATTTTTAGCCCTTTGGTTGCCTACCTACGCCACTGGCGCTTCGCTGTAAATTTTGAGGTAGTGATCAACCTAAATCTAGCTATAAGTAGTGAGGCAATGAGCATAGTATTGTAACCGTAGCGATCTCACCGCTACATAAACCAACGTTAGAAATCTACTAACTAGCAGGACAACATTCAACGAATGACAACTACATAAGTCACAATCCTACCACGCGCTAGCGAAGTTTTCTACGCAATTCAACATATATACAAAATTCCGACTAGAACAGTCGGAGCCGCGGTTCCCCAGGCACAACACCCGCCTGGCTGGAGGATCTTCCCTTTGCCCTTTGCGGTAGCATGATCACCTCGCTCGCCCCACATAACTAAAGGCAAGCGGTTTATCAGGTGAGGTGGTGATCAAGTTGTCCCGGTCGACGGAGCAGGCGGAGCAGCCGTACGTGATGGTGAGCGTGCGGCGCGTGGTGCTGGACGCGGCGCTCATGAGGCACGGGCCCGCGCTGCAGCTGGCCGCCGGGCCGCTGCTGCTGCGGGACAGCCTCACGCTGGCCCCCAGCCACCTGGACCTCGTCACCACTGACAACGACCTGCTTAACCTGCTCTATCGGAAGGTAAGCAGACAGTGTACCGAGGAATTGTTTAACATGATGCCCATGGCAACATTTTACCATCGCACTTCTCGCCACCGGCGGGGAATTCATCCCCACGCGTTGGAACCAAAATGGTCCCGAACTGCGCGGTTCCAAAAGAGCTTTCTCCCGCGCACAATTAAACTGAGGAATGAACTCCCCGCCGTGGTTTTCCCAAAGGATTACAGCATGGGGTTCTTCAAGAAGGGTGTGAAGAGATTTTTGAAGGGTCGGCAACGCGCGAGTTATACCCTGGTGTTGCAAGCGTCCAAAGGCTGCGGTAACCGCTTACCATCAGGCGGGCCGTATGCTTGTTTGCCACCTTAGTGGTATAAAAAAAAAGCTATGCGCGATGTGGTGACCGAAATTTGGTGAGGGGCGCCGAGGGAAAAATGTAATAAATATATAATAATGACTGGTTCTTCTGTTACAAATAAAAGTCTCTTAGTGTTTTCTGTTAAATCAACAAAATATTTATTTACAATGCTTTTAAACAATATAGTTATATTTTAAGTATCAAATTAACACAAAAGTAAATTCCATTCACCTGTAAAAAACAACTTTAAAGACTATTTTGATATTTTCATAATAATAATTTCTCTCCCAGTGACAAATGTCAGACGTGACATTACATACGCCTTTTATAATAATAGACAATAAAAATAATAAAGTACAGAGGTTTTACATTACGTATAAATTTTAAAAATGATCAGCTACAGAGCTTTCTACGTCTGTGTCGTTGTCGGGTAACGCTAAAGAAAAGATATTATTCAGTGCCGGTAGCAGGAACATTGTCGACAACGTATTCGAAAACGTACTCGCGAAATGTCAAAATTGTCATACTAATTTTTAGTTCCACTTTTCACCGCCGCAGCGCTGTTCATTTTCCAATTCAAAAATAGTCGAAGGCGATACGAAAACGTTGTCGACAATGTTCCTGCTACCGTCATAGTTTGTCCATAGTAATCTCGATGTGTTCGATTCTCGTTATTCCTTATACAAAAAACGTGCCTTTAAAATTTTAAATCCGCGAAACACTCCTCAATCCGTGGCCACTTAACTTTATTATATAAAAATTTTACTTACTGCTTTGTTTTTCTGTTTTAATTGTATAATTCGTTTTTACAATTTATTTTACAAGTTTTGTCTGCCTGTCATGCTGTATACATATTTCTTGGGACTCAATCCAGCTTATAACTGTTTTACTTTTCACCTGTTTGTGTCTGTCTGTGTTCTGTTTCGTGTGCCTAACAAACAAATCAATAAATTCTTATTCTACTTTCACATTGGTTCAGCAGAAAATTAACACTCGATCGGGTCTAATGATTTGCTTAAGTGGGCGCCACAATATTCTGGTCCTAACGCCGGTGCTGTGGCAAGTGGTTTGATACTGGTTTAAGCTAATGTTCTGGTCTAGGTACGAGCGGACTGTCCGGAGTTCCGTTCCCACTTCCACAGCGTGGAACAGTCGCTAGTGGCGGACACCGGACACATCTCCCTGTTGCTACACGCTGAAGCCATCCGGACGCTAGTCAAGTACCTTCAGTATATCTACGACAAGTGAGTTGCACTTATTACTTTAAGATATTGTTCTAATAATAGCTGTCCGCACAGGCGTTGTCCTGTCTTATCTATCAACTAGCTTTTGCCCGCGGCTTCGCACGCGTGGTAAATAAGTCAACATGTACCTATATCTACAATTCTAAATGATAGCTTTTGCCCTCTGCTACCTATTTTCATGGATTTAAATTAAAAAATTTCGGATTTTCATACAAAAATCCCATCCCTATTTTACCCCCTTGCGGGTAGAATTTCTAAAATTCCTCAAATACGTATTTAATTATTTTTAACTGAAAGGCTAAATACCAATTTTCAAGCGTTTAACTTAAAAAATGACGGATTTTCATACAAACTTTCATCCCCTATTTTATCCCCTTGGGGGTAGAATTAATCAAAATCCTTTCTTAGCGGATGCCTACGTCATAACATCTACCTGCATGCCAAATTCGGCCCGATCCGTCCAGTGGTTTGGGCTGTGCGTTGATAGATCACTATGTCAGTCAGTCACCTTCGAGTTATGTATATTTAGATGCATAAATACACCATAGAAAAAAGGGCCTTTATTTTATCCCGAAATTACAGATGGGCCAGTTTTGTTCAAATTTTTTTCTTCTCCTGACAATGACAAATACAAAAGAAAGAAAACATTTTATAACCAACTTGTTGTTAGGATCCATAGTCGGCACGCGTTAAATGTGAAGAAGCTGGTGGTGCCGAGGATACAGAAGCTGTGGACCTATGTGATGAACCCAGAAGCCGACCCTCCCGTGCCGGCTGGGGCTACCAAGTTCAGCTACTCCTTCAGGTTGGTTGAATTGTGAAGAGTCCTGGTGATAAAATAAACGTTGCGGTCTAGGAAGCAGCACTGGATAGGAACACAAGTGGAGAGAGTTTCATCAGCTGCATCGACAAGAATATTACTCTTGCCTCAAACCAGAGGTGGAGTTTTCGAGAGGTAGGGCGAATTGGGATCTCCCGTGGGTATTCTCATCAATATTTTTACTTAAAAACAAGTACTCCATCCCCTCACTTGAAATTAGAAGATCACTATTCTACCAAATGCTCCTGTATAAGATTTGTCATAATAAATTTGACTGTAGCCGGTTAGTCGACCAAATATATATTAGAGTTCCGTATAGATCACAGTCAACTCGAGAGACTCGTAAACAACAGCTTTTTGCACCAACACCATGCAAGACAAATGCTGGTGAACGCGCGCCTTTGCGCAGAGTTATGAAACAGTATAATGAACACTTTGGCAATATTGAGATCTTCGCAGCCTCACTCACAACCTTTAAAAGTGACATAAATAGTCTTCTGTGTCATTAGTTACTTACTTTACCTTAGTATTGTTACCTTTGCAGCCCCCCTAATTTTGTTTAAATTAATCTGCGCGCTACGGGGTTGACTACATTTATACTTGTATGTTATACCTTATCCTATCTAAAACTTAATGAGGGAATGTTGTTGTTTGTTGTGCCCAATAAAGTAAAAAAAAAAAAAAAAAAAAAAAATTGGAGCCGCCCGACTGGGGACCGTACCTCTACCTTACAGAAGACCGCAGTGAAATAACACTACTTTGATGTAGTGTTGTGTTTCTCCTGTAAGTAAGGTTGCCAGTGCTCCACGAGGATACCTCTCAAGAACAAGAAAAGAGGAGGACTCCTCATCGAGAACAGAGTTGGCAACGCGTTAGTGATACCCCTGATATTGTTTGCGGCTATAGGCTACGGTGTCTGCTTACCATTAGGTGGGCCGTATGCTTGTGTGCCACTTTAGTGGTATGAAGAAAATACCAGAAAGGCCATGCCGGTATTTTAATGGACTTTCATAAGTGCCTTATTAGGTAAAAAGCCAGGAATATGCTGTTGAAGCAAATCGATAGTCCTCCTACTAAGGATTCTGTTAATGAAAAACACGTGTGGTGTCAGAGCATCGTCTGTGTCGATGAAGCTGTGTCACGGCGAGTGGTGGGCGGGCGAGGTGCGGGTTGGATCCCTGGAGAGCGACTGCGTGTTCCGCGCCAATGACCGCTGCGTGTTCCGCCTCTACCTCAGCTCGCTGCACCTCGACCACCTCTCCGACTGCACCCTCTACCCCAAGGTATACTCTCATACACCTCTCGGTGTCCCCCCTTACTGAATGCACCACATATTGTCTCTCCCCTTTTCGCATGCACCATTTATCGTGTCCCCTCCTTACCGCATGCACCACCTGTCGTGGCCCTCCCTTACCACATGGACCACCCATCGTGACCCCCCTTACCAAATGCAGCACCCATCGTGTACCCCCCTTACCGCATGGACCACCTATCGTGTCCCCCCCTTACCACATACAGCTCCCATCGTGTCCCCCCCTTACCACATGCAGCCCCAATCGTGTCCCGCCCTTAACTCATGTCTGGGTGCATAATTTAAAAGTATAGTAAATTTTTTAACGTAATCCTTAATAAATATTTGCAGTTGATCTGGCCGGATGAGGACAAAGTGCTGGAGATCAAGTACGTACGCGCTGCCCCCAAGATCTACCCCAAACAGCAAGATCTTAAAGATGGTGAGCTGCGGATATACGTCGGCCGGCTACACGTGGTCGTTTTCTGTTGCGTGCTTCACCACATGCAGGTCAGTTGGCTATAGCGGTGGTCAGGTATAACGTATTCTTGCCTTACAATCTGGCATGGTATGACTGGTTATTAGAGAACATAAGTCTAGACTTTATGATGGTTTAACGAAAACAGGTAGATTTTTCTTTCGAATGCAGGGTGATTTTTCCTAGATGACGAGGATTATCAAATCCCTAACCATGACCTGATGGCGAGCAACGAACGACAGGAGAAGGTTCTTATGAAAAGATAAATTAAAAAAAATAGGATCATTTTTATTTCGGGATAAACTAAAGGTCCTTTTTTCTATGCTGTATTTGACATATTCATTCATAGCTGAGACAGGAACCGACGGGACATGTAGTTAATTTATTTAAAACTTATTGCACAATTAAAGTACAATGGTGGACTTAATGCTAAAGTATTTCCTACCAGTCTACCACAGCTGGCAGGAGAAACAGGAGCAGGTGTGCATATCATAAACTGTAACATGAATTGAGTGTGAACTTGTCTACAACGAATAAATACATAAATAGAATATAAAATAATACAATATATAGCAAATAAATATACATAATATATAAATAAGAAATGAATCTAGTATATAAATAACTATAACTATAAATGCCGGAAAAGTTACGAATATCCTTTACGTATGCAAGGAGACTACCAGATAGTGTTCCCTGACCAGGCGTTTGAAGATATCCTTGGAAGGAGTTTTTCTGATTGTGATCGGAAGCTGATTCCATAGACGCACTGCCGTAGTGTCATACATATTTATCCCTTGTAGCAATTCCTGGAGCCGCTGATCCCCAGCACCGTGGCGTCGGAAGCGGCGCTGGCGGCCGAGCGAGCCGCCGAAAGACACGCGCAAGGGATACGCTCCTGGGAGACCAAGATCAACTTAGTCATTGAGGTACTGATACTAGATACACCGTGTGGGGTGAGCGAGGTGATCATGCTCGCCACCGCAAAGGGAAGATCCTCCAGCCAGGCGGGTGTTGTGCCTGGGGAACCGCGGCTCCAACTGTTCTAGTCGGAAACTTGTATATATATTGCATTGCGTAGAAAACTTCGCTAGCGCGTGGCAGGATTGTGACGTATGGAGTTGTCATCCGCTGAATGTTGTCCTGTTAGTTAGTAGTTTTCTAAAATTGGTTTATGTAGCGGTGAAGTCACTACAACCGTTAACGTCCATTGAATGAATTATTGTAGACTAAATGAAGCACACATTTAAAATAGAACAACCTAGTTAAGCGTGTGAATTATTATTATATAAGGATCATTATGTTATTTCCTTCAGATCCACGCGCCAGTGCTGTTGATACCGCAAAAACCATCCTCGCCGAATCTATTAGTTTTCAATATGGGTAAGAAGACATCTTGAATGTTATATATGTCACCGGAAGATAACAAGAACCGCAAATTTATAAATTTCCTAGGAAATTTATCAACCTTCGTAGGATTCTAAACGAGAGATTAATTGTATTTATTTACTCCCACATTTTCGCAAATTAATAAACTTACCGAACAAAAAAAACAACCAATTTCTAACCTATCACGGCCATGTCGAACTACAATGTTACAAACGGTTAACATAAATTAATACAATTAATCTCTCTTTAGAATCCTACGAAGGTTGATAAATTTCCTAGAATTTCCTAGGAAATTTATAAATTTGCGGTTCTTGTTATCTTCCGGTGACATATACACACGTTTTCCGCCTTTCTGTTATTCCAAAGTGTGCATGATTTCTTGCAAGGTTAAATTGATTTTGATTATACAGAGGTTTTCACGCGTTTTCTTTCAGGTGACCTAACCATAGAGAATTTCTTCAAGCGAGTGACCACTAATCAAGAGGCAAGCAACACTCTGCCGGCGCCGATCATAGACAATATACTCATTAAACTGGTCAATGTCACATTTTCACGGGCCGTGATGACACTAGCTGGTACTTTGGAGGTGCAAGTAAGTGGACAGTCTAAAACAGTTCTTACTAAGTGCTTATTTAGCTCCTATTTGGCATAGCAGTAAACGTCGTGCAAAGTATATAGGGAGAGATAAGTATATAGGAGGGAGCGCAGTACTAGCTAAATCGCACGAAATAAATCCACATACGAATTAATTTAATAAGCTTTTTATTAGAGTAAAAACTGGACGAATAATTTGTTTTCACTCTTCATACTCAAAAAGTTCGTCATTGTAACGTTTATGAGCGGGACAAAATACAATATCCTGTTCTAGGGGTTTTTTTTTTTTTTTTAATTTTGTCTGTTACTTATAAAAACGATCATATTCATTCATAAGTAGAACAATTATGCATAAAGACTCGACTTATTACTAAGGCTACTGATAGGATATTATCGTGTAGGAAGCCATCCTGGACGGTGTGTGCGGTCGTTGCGACCTGAAGCGCGCGGTGGGGGGTGTTGGGGGTGTTGGGGGTGCTGGGGGTGCTGGGGGTGTGGGCTGGGCGGCGCGCGTGGTGCTGGAGCCGCTGCTGCTGGGGCTGGCGCGCCAGGACCTCGCCACGCTGCTGGCCGTCTGGGCGGACAACCTCAGCCACGCCCACTTCACTGGTACTGCACTCACCATATAAACAACTGCCTTTATCATACGCAGTACTGCCTCATTACATGAAGTACTGCCCTCAACATTTGCAGTACTGCCCTCAACATTTGCAGTACTGCCCTTATTGTATGCAGTACTTCCCTTATCATATGCTGTTCTGACTTTTCGATATGCTAAACTACACTGGTACTGCCCGCATAATATGTCATACTTTTTATTGCTTTAATTATATACTTTACTTCACTAGCACTGACTTTATCATATGCTACACTTCAGTAGTAGTTGAGAGGAGGTAGAAAGTAATTACTGTGCCCTAAAGGGTGTGTGTTATAGCTATAAGTACTGTATAATGTATGTATACTATGTGATACACGTGCAATTATTAAATAAATAAATAAATAAAACAAACAGCCGCAAAACTAAAGTGGGATTGGGCTGGCCACGTCTGCCGGATGCCAGACCACTTCTGGGCTAAAACTACCACATTCTGGTCCCTACCTATCGGACGCCGCCGTCGTGGTAGGCCGAAGCGCAGGTGGCTAGACGATCTAGATATTTTCAATGCGGATTGGCCAAGCGCAGCACAACACCGAGGCAACTGGAAAGAGGGGAGAGAGGCCTTTGCCCAGCAGTGGGAAAACAACGGCTAGATAGAATAGAATAGAGTAGAAATAAATAAAAAAAAAAGAATCGATCAAAATATGTGTTCCCAAGAATTTTAATAGTACTTAATTAGCATATAAAACTATTGTAAAGTAGATTGGAGGGAATAGTACATGGCAAAGTGTCGGTTGCTGATGCTGAAGTTTGTGTGGTGGTCAGGTAGTGCGGCCCCCACCTCTCCCGTGGAGCTGCAGCCAGCTGATGTTTCGGTGAGCAAGCTGCAAGCTTTCCTCGCACAAGGAGAACCCGTCAGGAAGGAAGCGACAATCAGGTAGACTGATCTATATCTATATCTACACTAATATTATAAAGAGGAAAGATTTGTTGGGTTTGTATTGAATAGGCTCCGAAACTACTGGACCGATTTCATTATTTTGCTTCTCCGAAACTGTTAAACCGATTAATAAAGATATTTAACTAATGTCAAACTAACAAATGCTAGCTTGATACTTTACCGATGTAGGTATGTGGTATGTGGAGGTGATTTAATTAATAGTCACTCGGTTGTATACTGAAACTGAATTTATTACTCAATTAAATTAAGACTACCGCCTAACGTGCCTGACTGACGACGACTGATGTGCAGTCGTGTCATACGATGCAATAATGTGTCGCTACAATACTGATACTAGGGTTTAGTGTCGGCAATGCGCGAGTGATACCCCTGATTTTGCAAGCGTCAATAGGCTACGGTAACCGCTTATCATCAGGTGGGCCGAGCTTTGCCACCTTTTTAGTATTAGCTTTTCTTTAGTTTAGCTTGATATTAATACTGATACTAGGGTCTAGGGTCGGCACCGCGCGAGTGATACCCCTGGTGTTGCAAGCGTCCATGGGCTGCGGTAACCGCTTACCATCAGGACCATCAGGCGGGCATACGGTCCGCTAGTTTGCCGCCTTAGTGGTATAAAAAAAAATAACAATATCAAAATAACGTTATAATATCGTTATTGTTGCGCGACGTTATTTGTTATTTTAGCGGTTACAGGCAGTATTATATCTTGAGAAATGGGTAAGTAAGTATATAAGCCTAAATGTTTTTTTGTGTCTATTATTTCAAGAAATGAAGTGGCTCGGGTCGCGTAATCCCACAAATAACGTTATTAATATAGCTTTTTTTTGTAAATATCGATTACTGTGCCGGTAGCATGAACTTTTTTGACAACGTTTTCGTATCGCCTTCGACCATTTTTGTATTGAAAAATGAACAGCGCTGCGGCGGTGAAAAGTGGAACTAAAAATTTGTATGACTATTTTGACATTTCGCGAGTTATGTTTTCGAATACGTTGTCGACAATGTTCCTGCTACCGGCACAGCATGTGATAACGTTATGATTTTATAACGGTATTTGAAGCTCTGTCTATTGTTGGTAGTTTCATCCTGGAAGGTATAGAGGTGAAGTTGTTCTCTGATATGGATGAAGTGCTAAGCTCGCCGGTGCGGGACCTCAACCACGGCCTGGCCAAGCTGACTGCAGGTATGTTGATCAGTTGGCTTCGCTCGCGAACTCTTGGCTTTGATTATGATTGCGATGGTCATTTATCTTATTAACATTGTATATTTGAAAGTTTGTGTGCGTGTGTGTTTGTGTGTTTGTACCATCTTCACGCCTCAACGGCTGAAGGGATTTGTATGAAATTTTGAACGGAGGTAGCTTATAAACTGGATTAACATATAGGATTTTTCCGGTTACCTTAAAAAACATTAAATTGGATACAAAATTAATTCCACGCGTACCAAGTAGCGGGTATAGGTAGTACCTTCATAAATGCCTTATTAAGGCTTAACTAAATTTGTTTTTTATACAGATTTTTTGGATTTCGATATTTTTTTTTGATGCAGCCTGTATAAAAAAGTCCGAGTTCTTCTTTCCGGTTTCTCTTAGGTGGCTCTTTTCTGAATGATCACTTTCTCCTTTTAATTTAGATACCGAAGTGTGCAAAAGTGATGGAAAAATTGATATTGTTTTGTAGAGTTTGTGATTTTATTTGTAGACGAGGATTGTTATATATGTGAACGACGAGTTATATTTTGAGACAACGTTTTCGTATCGCCTTCGAATATTTTTGTATTGAAAAATGAACAGCGCTACGGCGGTGAAAAGTGGAACTAAAAATTTGAATGACAATTTTGTCATTTCGCGAGTTACGTTTTCGATTACGTAGTCGAAAAATATTCCTGCTACCGGCACAGACATGCACAGCGTGAACGCACAAATAAACCAGCCTTACCTAGCTGCTAGTTACATGAAAATGTGTACCTGTGTGCGCTCGCTTCATACGGAATGTAAACTTTTATTCCGATTATTATACTAACAATTGTGTTACACGTTGGTTTGTTCGTTCCCCCAGGTGAAATAAGTGTGCAGTTGGAATACAGCTCTGATGGAAGTGCGGAGCTGAAGGCAAGCTTGCAAAGCCTCCTCCTAGAAGACATCAGGCCTGACCCTAGTGTCGTTATAAGGAGGTACTGTGCTTCTACTAATATCAACTAAAAAAACCTTATTGGTGCTAATTCCGTTTTACGAAACCATTAAATTAAACCAATTTGACAGGACTTAAAGTATTGCCATTTATTTAAACCTGCATACGAGAAAAGGACAGAAGACTTTTAGTCCTGTCAAATAATTTTAGTTTAGTGATTTCGTACATTTTAGTTAGCACCAATATCGTAATTCTAATGTGGTAATACTATTGATGGCGTGGAATACTAAAGATAGTATCGAACCTCTTCTTCTTCTTTAAGTTTATGACGACAAGCTTGTAATACAGCTATTCCGCCAATGTCACGTGGTAGGCACAGAGTACAGAAGTACTAAACGTAGTGGACGTTTTCAATAGTTGATACGCTATCGATATCGATAGACTGTCGATAGCGGCCAATCGGCCGACAACACTATTTGTACAATTATTTTTCCAGAATCTTCCAATCTCAGGGTGGTAGTACGGAGGCATCGGAAGGGCCCTGCATCTCAGTACGTAGGCCTCCGCTGATCGACGCCAGTCTGCGGGTGACGGGGGCGAAGGCTCGTCAGCTAGACGTTCGGGTCGACCGCACCAGGTTCAACCTGGCCCTGCCGTTCCTTCTACAACTGGCTAGGACACTTTTGGATGCTATGCCTGGTAATTCTTTTTGACGAAGATTTTACGGTCTGAAGGTTTTGTTTATACCACTAAGGTGGCACACAAGCATCCACCTGATGGTAAGCAGTCACCGTAGCCTATAGCCGCTAGCAATACCAGGGGTATCACTAACGAGTTGCCTACCACGTTGTTGATGAGCACTCACTGTGCTAGCAGCATTACTACCAGCGCAGCGTATCCTCGTGGGACACTGGCAACCTTACTCAGCGCAGAAACACAACACTACATAAAAGTAGTGTTATTTGACTGCGGTCTTCTGTAAGATGATGGTAAACGGTAACCGAAGCTTGTTTTTTGAAGCCAGTACTTGAGTATTTAATGACATCCTTGTGTTGAAGTAGCAAATATTTATGAATGAAAAATAGACAAACTATTAAATTAGACAATGGTGTCGATTCTGTTGTTCAAAATTACTAAACTTAACTAATTTGACAGATCTAAATGTCATGCTATCCCTTTCTCACGTACGGGGTTAAATAAGGATGGCAATATTTTTAGACCTGTCAAATTAGTTAAGTTTAGTAATTTTGAACTACAGAATTGGCACCAATTATTAGGTAAAATAGGTCTTACTGTTAAATAATCTGGTTCCCTGACATGACAGCTTACTAGGGTTCACACAAATTTTGGCTTTGATCATTAATTTTTTACGGTGTGTTTTGTCCCACGTTGTATATGGTATCGTAACCATTTTTGGTCAATTAGTTTAGTTGATCTCTGTGTGCAGGTGAGAAGCGTCTGTCGGGCGGCGTGGTGAACCACGGGTACGTGGGCGACGCGCGCTGGCTCAGCGGCAGCGACTCCACCAGCGGGTACCACTCCGCCGGTACTACCATACTTGCTACTTTGGATTTAGGGTTCCGTACCTTAAAAGGAAAAAAGGAACCTTATAGGATCACTTTGTTGTCCGTCCGTCTGTCTGGCTGTCAAGAATTTTTATGTCAATAACGCGTGGAGTTACCAAAATGGTTTTCCCAAAGAAGTACAGCATGGGGTTCTTCAAGAAGGGTGTGAAGAGATTTTTGAAGGGTCGGCAACGCGGAGTGATACCCCTGGTGTTGCAGGCGTCCATAGGCTACGGTGAGCGCTTATCATCAGGTGGGCCGTGTGCTTGTTTGCCACCTTAGTGGTATAAAAAAAAATTGAAATTAATATGAAATACCCGGGTCTATGGTCTCTTTCGGCCGTAAAATAATCAAACCTGTAAGTCAATATGAAGAAAGGATATAACCGTTTATGTCGCATATTTTGCGATTTCACTAGGGAGTCAAAACCTATAGGGTCCTTTCCCGTCGATCTAGAATAATGAAATTTGGCAAGAAACAGTGTCTTACAGCAGTTAAAAAAAAAGTACATATTTACGGTTTTCAGATATTTTCCTTTACTTTCTTCTACTACAGCACAAGAAATCAGAAAACCGTAAATATGTACTTTTTTTTTAAATGCGGATTAAAAAAAAACCTGTATCGTGCTGTTGAGAGTCACCGACGAAGAATGACCTCATTTGAAGTTCGCCTTCTTTTAACCTTACCTAGAAGTGTGTACGGAACCCTCGGTGCGTTAGTCCGAGTCGCGCTTGGCCGGTTTTTTTTTATACCACTACTAGCGACCCGCCCCGGCTTCGCACGGCCAGCGTTACCCATATAAGGCAAATACCTACAAAACACAATGAATTATACATATAAACCTTCCTCTTGAATCAGTCTATCTATTAAAAAACCCGCATCATAATCCGTTGCGTAGTTTTAAAGATCTAAGCGTACAGACAGATAGCGGGACACGACTTTGTTGTATACTATGTAGTGAAGGTGGCATATAAGCATACGGCCCGCCTGATGGTAAACAATTACCGTAGCCTATGGACGCTTGCAACACCAGGGGTATCATCCGCGCGGTGCTGACACTAAAATGTTGTTCCTAATATGCTCAATCACAAAACTAATTTGACAGGACTTAAAGTATTGCCATCCTTATTTTACCCTGCACGTGAGAAAGGGATAGCAAGAAACGCCAGTCGACTGTACTGGTAGCAAGAACATCGTTCGAATACGTATTCGTATAGCTTTCGACTATTTTGTAAATGTGAAAATTTACAGCGCTGCGCCGGCGAAAAGTAGAACTAAAAATTGGTATGAAAAGGCATCATCCATGTTTCATAGAGATTGATTTGGTCCAAATCTGAAAGTGCCGGCCCGGCCATCGTCATTTTTTTGTATATTCTGTTAGAGCTTCTCCGTCTGAGATTTTTTACTAAGGCACCTTAACTGGACATTACAGGACATATAATTTGTGTTGGTTATTTTGAATTCCTATTTTCAACAAACATTTATGAATATTTTCGAGCTCAAATAAAATCAAAGTCCTACAACTTTGTAATAAACGTTCAGACGGGCAAGTTCTAACAGAATATACAAAATAAAATTAGGGTCGCAGGTTGAGTATAGCTGGTGTAGTGAGACGATGGTAACAGTGATATTCGATCTGTAGCGACATCCGTCCCTGAGGAGAGTCCGGGGCTGTCGGTGTCGGTGCAGTTCCGGCAGCCGGAGCTGATGCTGTTCACCGACCTGGCCAAGACCGACGGCCATGCACTGCTCCTGCGCACCGAGCTCATCCTGGACTACTCCAGCCACTCCAGCACTGAGTCCCTCGTCGTCTCCTTGGCTGGCTTACAGGTAACTTATAGTAAATTTACATAGGCTACGGTAACCGCTTATCATCAGCCGTACGCTTCTATGCCACATTAGTGGTATAAAAAAAAACACACACAGCACTTTCAATCAAAGTCAGAATCCACCACTGGATTCGGAAGGTCGTTTTTGCTGAGAAGAATTACTCTTTTAAAAACCAAAAGAAATACATATAATTAACATTTCATAGATGACAATGATAACATAACATTAATAATTCACAAAAGAATATAAAAAAAAAACATAAAATATTTACTCTGCCACCCGTGCGAGCCTGGGGCGGGTTGTTAGTCATTGCATAACATAATAATCCTTTGGAAATGTCAAAGCTAAGAAACTCAGTGCCGGTAGCAGGAACATTGTCGACAACGTATTCGAAAACGTAACTCGAGAAATGTCAAAATTGTCATACTAATTTTTAGTTCCACTTTTCACCGCCGCAGCGCTGTTTCCAATACAATAATAGTCGAGGGCGATACGAAAACGTTGTCGACAATGTTCCTGCTACCGGCACTGTTCAATCTGCAGGTAATGTCGAAACTTCAATCGAAGCTGAAGTCGTTACCCCCGCAAGTGGTGCTGAAGCCGTGCGACGTGGAGTTCTCCAAGTCGTTCCAGAGCCTGCAGGAAGGCATCCAGGTGAAGCTGGCCGTCTCCGAGATCGAGATACACGTGGCTGCTACCACCGTGCACACCATCATGGGTATAAATGCTTACAATAAACTACCGCGCTCTTACTTTTGAACGCGCCAAACCTTTAAGGGTCGGCAACGCGCGAGTGATACCCCTGGTGTTGCAAGCGTCCATAGGCTGCGGTAACCGCTTACCATCAGGCGGGCCGTATGCTTGTTTGCCACCTTAGTGGTATAAAAAATAAAATAAAATAAAAAACTCTTGATTAAAGCGAGCCACACAAACTGCACGCACAGGGTATCAAACGCGCGTTGCTGACCCTTCAAAAATCTCTTAATACCCTTCTTTAAGATCTTCATGATGTTCTTCTTTGGGAGAACTTCGGTGGTAATTTAGACGTTCATAAGTGCCTAAACTGAAGAAATATTTTTTAATTTTGGTGACTTTTACTGGGTTAAAAAACGTTTGCTCCACGCCAGATATAATTGAAGAAATAACGGCTGAACTAACCATTCCGGACGAGAAGGAACTATTCAACTTCGCGACCTACACCCCGAGGCCGGAGCGCCAGGACGAAGATTTGTGGTCCCCCAAGAAGCTCGACCCATACTTTACTGCCACGGAGGACTATGTGCCCAATGAACCAGGGTTTAGGCCTCCGGAGACCTTCGTTATGATGGTGCCAGTTATAAGGGTCGTGTTTGAGATAGAACAGACTGTCAGAGTTCCCGTCTTAGTGGTTAAGGTGAGATTTTTCATGTGTTAATTACCGTTTAATTTGGAATTTATCAAATATTTTGTCTACCCGTGCGAAGCCGCGGCGGGCAGCTTGTATAATATATAGCCTATGTCACTCAGTGATAATGTAGCTTTAGACCGGTGAAAGAGTTTTTGAAATCGGTCCAATAGTTTCGGAGCCAAATCATTACATACATACACACATACAACAATACAAATCTTTCCTCTTTATAATATTAGTTGCTTGCTTCATTTAAGAGTTTTACTCTTGTCGGTGCAGCCGATGAATTTCCCTCCACTTCTGTCTGTCCAGTGCTACTTTTTTTACCTATTTTTATAAGTTAGTATAGATAAGTTAAAATATTGGTTGTTGTGTCGTGTGAGTGGAGAATAAAAGATGATTTCTTTCTTTCTTTCTTTGTGTGTCGTAGTTAAGCGCAGAGCTGTCCCTCCACGAGTGGTCGCGCCGGCTCCACGGCGAGGGAGCCATAACCCTCCAAGCGTCCTGCTACAACGAGCGTCTCCAGCTGTGGGAGCCCCTCATAGAACCGGTGGTGCAAGACGAGAACCTCTACAGACCCTGGGAACTGACCCTCACACTGTTTCAGGTGAGGATAACCAGGAGAATAGACTTTGAGAGAGGAGAGAGGTCGGGCGATTTGGGATTTCCCATTTAAATTGGGGCCACCCGACTGGGGACTGTACCTCCGCCTTACAGAAGACCGCAGTGAAATAACACTACTTGATGAAAACTCTTTTTTTAACTCGGTCTCGCAGTCGAAAGCGTACCCGATGACCTCGCGGCTGGATCCGCCCAGCCACAGCGAAGTCGAGGACTCGACCACTGCAGACACTAAGAAGACCAAGAAAAGGAACGGGTTCGAATCTGAAACCTCCGCTGATGAATACGACACAGACACTGAAATGACCTTCATAAGGTATTACAGAACTTCATAAAGAGAGGTAAGGCGTAATGGGATCTGCCGAGGGATTTCCCATTAAAATTGGAGCCGCCCGAATGGAGGCTGTACCTCCACCTTGCCGAAGTCAAATAACACTACTTTGATGTAGTGTTGTGTATCTTCGGTAAGTAAGGTCGCCAGTGCTCCACGAGGACACCCCTGGTGTTGCAAGCGTCCATAGGCTACGGTTACCGCTTACCATCAGAGTACGCTGGGCTAGTAGTTATGCTGCTAGCACAGTGAGTCCTCATCGACAACATGGTTGGCAACCTGTTAGTGATACCCCTGGTGTTGCGTCCATAGGCTACGGTGACTGCTTACCATCAGGCGGGCAATATGCTTGTTTGCCGTCTTAGTGCTATATATTTTTTTTTTATTTTAAGTAAGATAATCTAATTAATAACTTCAGCTTAAGTTGGTACATAGGTATAAGCTTTTTTAGTGCCAGTATGGTTCCTATTCTGTTGTTCAAAATTACTAAACTTAACTAATTTGAGAGGTCTAAAAATATTGCCATCCTTATTAAACCCCGTACATGAGAAAGGGCGAGCAAGACTCTTAGACCTGTCAAATTAGTTAAGTTTAGTAATTTTGAACAACAGAATTGGCACCTATATCTCTATTAACTTAAATTTCAATCAACGCGAGTACAAGCCGCCATTTTCAATTATTTTCTTCGAGTAATAATCATTTTGATGTTTCCCAAGGAACCCCAATGGTCGTGAGAAGTTCCCCGTGGACCAGAGCGCTGGGAACATGTCGTTCCTAGGAGGTATCGACGTGGACGAGTCGGACTCAGATAATGAATGCGGCCTGATGGACAAACTGGCCAGCGCGGTCGGCCACCTGTTCACTGAGTAAGTAAATTAGGGTTCTGTACCTTAATAGGTAAAAAGGAACCCTCATAGGATCACTTTGTTGTCTGTCTGTCTGTCTGTCTGTCTGTCTGTCTGTCTGTTTGTCTGTTATATCTCAAGAACGCGTGGACTTATCAAATTGAAATTAATATGAAATACCCGGGTCTATGGTCGCTTTCGGCTGTAAAATAATCAAACCTGTAAAACAATACGAAGAAAAGAAATAACCGTTTATGTCGTAAATTATTGAATATTTTGCGATTACAAAGGGAAACTTTAATTCTGAAGAAATATATCCATCTAGAACCACGCAAGCGAAACCGCCGGTAAAAGCTAATGTTGCCAATCCTGGTGTACGAAATCATTAAACTAAAATAATTGAACAGAACTAAAAAGAATTTCCATCCTTATTTATCCCACATGAAAAAGGGATAGCAAGACTTTTAATCTAAATTAGTTTAGTTTGGTGATTTTGTACAACAGAATTGACACCAGCACCACTGTCTTATATATATATATATATATATATATATATATTTATTTATTTATTTAGGTACACCAACAACATACCCATAAAAAAATTATACAAAGTGGTTCCAGGTCTTAGTCTACTGTATATGTCTATTATAGTTATACAAAACATTCACAAAAGAAATACACACACATAGAACAACAAAAGCGAATTACATATTACATAGGTACTTAAAGTTGACCGAAGCTAAAATTGAAAATTGTGGAATTCACAGTATAAAGATTGTTAAAAGGTTGGTAGTAATATAAATAAATAATGCTTGGACATTATCACACAGCGCCATCTGGCCACAAACTAAGCAAAGCTTATACTATGGGAACCAGGTAGCTGATAAATTACTTATGTACATTTTTTTTGTAAATACATACTTAAAATACATAATATACACCCAGACGCAAGGCAAATATATTTGTCACATAAATGTTTGCCCCGGCGGGAATCGAACCCACGACCTTTAGCGGAGCAGTCAGGTATACTAACCACTAGACCAGCGGTCTCGTCAAATATATAAATATATAAGTGTCTACCCTATATAAACACTTGAATACCATGGCAGTGATTCAAGCGATGACCCCAGCGACGACGAGGATTCCTCCGCTCACGAGCAAAGCGAGGTGGGGCCCACCAGCGACCACGAGGACAAAGCCGTCACTTTCGATGATGAAGACACGCACGTCAAGAAGGACGGTGACCACAAGACTGTCACACTACAGGTCAGTCACTCACCCAATAATACTTGAACTTCGGGTCTACACTCAAAAGTGTCCGGAGCTAAAACACTACAAAATGAGAATGAGACAGCCCCCATTGGTCGACTTTAAATTGTTGCAAGCAAAATTCAACTGTGTTCTAATAATATAACATTACATTTTAAGCGTTTTAGATTTGCCCAATAATATACATTCGGGTTCGGATAATTTTCGTGAATTTTGTACTAGACCCGAGGTCCTTGTACTATTAGGTCAGTGAGGTCAGTACAAAAGAAATTCTTGAGATGTGATCATTACTTGGGATACTGACCTTATTACTGTAACTACAGGGATATGTTCACAGGATACTTTAATTTATCATTAATTTTAAAGCAATCTGCATTCAGCTTAGTTGGTACGATCCAATCGTCAGAACTGACCACCGGATTCGGTAGGTCGCTTTTACAGAGAACAATCCGGCAAGAAACTCAGTGATTACTCTTATCACATAAAATATATAATTTACATTTCAATTACGTGGCATGAATATATCACAAAAAGACGGAACGTAAAAACGGTGTGTAAAAATAAAGAACATTAAACAAGGATATTATGTTTGAATTTCTAATCTAAACAACATGGTAGGCAACTCGTTAGTGGTACCCTTGGTATTGCTAGCGGCTATAGGCTACGGTGACTGCTTACCATCAGAAGGGCCGTATGCTTGTGTGCAACCTTAGTCGTATAAAAAAAAACTGTTTAGGAGCCATTAAGGCCTATAATGTGTGAGGTGTATTTGGGTCGTCTGTGGGGCGAGCGAGGTGATCATGCTCAGCCGCCACAAAGGGGAGATCTTCCACCCAGGCGGTTGTTGTGCCTGGGGAACAAGGCTTCGACGGTTCTAGTCGGAAACTTGTATATATAATGAATTGCGTAGAAAACTTCGCTAGCGCGTTGTAGGATTGTGACGTATGCACGTATAGTTAGTGTAGCGGTGGGGTCGCTACAGGTCCTAAAAAATAAAGAGATCTATTAAAGAATTAATTGCGATTTATCATGTCACTTTTAAAAACCTTGTTTATGCTGACTGTACTATGTATTGCTTGGATGTCGTGGGGATAAATTGGTATACCTAAATAAATGTCTAATGACATAAATGTCTCTAAACCCCTATGGCTCGCCAAAGTGTGTGGTGTCGGTTAGGAGCCGTCTCGGTCGTCCAGCGGCGTGTCGTGTGTGTTGTGGGCGGAGCGCTGGTGCTCGGTACTGGCGCTGGAGGCCGGGGCTCCACTGCGGGCCACGCTGGGCGCGCCGGCCGCCCGCGCCCTGAGGGCCCTCGCCACCGCCCTCAGCGACCGCTCCGCCCTGCCCAGTGCACTCGTCGTACCACAGACACCCTTGCATCTGCTCAACGATATTGGTCTGTATCTCATCTACACATAAGCTTGCATCCTCTATATCTACTTGCTGATAAATTCTAGTGGGGGTAAATGATCGAGTGATAATTGATCAGTTATCGACCGCTAACGATTGAAAATTATAAACTACTGGGGTTTGGTAGTAGAAGGGTGAAAATCTACGGATGTATGTATTTTGTGCCAAATCTTAAAAAAAAATATTTAAGGCGGACCACTTATCATTTGGGGTATTAAATATAAATTGTTAACGTTATGTTCTCATACGTTACACATATATTCGGTATAAACAAAAAATACATAAAAATCGGTCAAGCCGTTTCGCAGGATTTTTGTTACAAACACTGTGACACGAGAATTTGATATATTAGATAGATGCATGCAAAAAAAAACAAATTGAAGTATGTGCCTGTGATATCAAACTAACACCTGCATCCTAAATGCATATGAAAGAAAATTTATAATTTTTTTGTCTGTTTGTTCTGTTTAATTTCCGAAACGGCTGGACCAATTTTAGCAAGACTTTCACTGACAGTTAGTTTATATTATAAGAGGTAACCAAGGCTACATTTCTATTTGCGGGCCCGACGTAAGAAAGAACGAGATGGGTTGAGACTGTTGTATGTATGCGTATAGTGGCTTGGTGTGTGTTTGTAATTACGGATTGTCAAGTCAGTTCCTCATATACCCAGGTCCAGGGTCGACAGTGCACTTAAAGACCCGATCGGAGACGGACCTGGCGGGCAACGACAAGATCATAGCAATAGCCGACTACGACGCCGACACCAGCCGGCCTAGCACACCAGGTAATTGGCAATTCCCCAGGTACTTAGGTTTTAGAGAGGTAAGGCGATTTGGGATTTCCCGTGGATTTTCCCATTTAAATTGGAGCCGCCCGACTGGGGACTGTACCTCCACCTTACAGAAGACCGCAGTGGAATAACACTACTTGATGTAGTGTTGTGTTTCTGCGGTAAGTAAGGCTGCCAGTGCTCCACGAGGATACGCTGGGCTAGTAGTAATGCTGCTCGCACAGTGAGTCCTCATCAACAAAATGTTGGCAAACCGTTAGTGATACCCGTGGTATTGCTAGTGGCTATAGGCTACGGTGACTGCTTCCCATCAGATGAGCCGTATGCTTGTGTGGCACCTCAGTGGTATAAAAAAAGGTACATTCTCAACGTAATGTCCCAATGCTGATTGGAGCAAAAAAAATGTATGGGCCTTGTATTCCTACTTTTACTTTTCCATGAACCGGAAATAAAATAAAGAAAATTAAGTAAAAGTTACGACAACTCAGGGTTCGTCCAGTAAACTAAATAGTATGCGATCAGAGCTTTTGAAATCTTAATAAAATTCATATTTACTGGATTTCACTTTACAAAGAAGAATATTCACATAGACAGAATCTACGGAGAGATTTTCCGAGAGAGAAATATCCAGCGAAATGATAGCATTTGTAATTTACTAGCTGTCCCGACAGACGTTGTCCTGTCTTAGCTATGAAGATTTTTGTACCAAATATCTATGTCTGAGTCTCGATTCACGCTTGAGCACAGACACTTAATTACGATATGTACGACCCTAGGATCGCAACCTCTTTGGTCTTAACCGTATTGTGAACTAATTTTATTTCTGTCTTTGTAGGCGGTGACACTTCCACCGCAGACTTGTTGGATGAATCTACCACACAGACGAAGCCTGAAGTGACTGACGATGAATGGGATTGGTGAGTGGAATAAAAAAGAAATATTCAATAGATGATAGATCATCATTTATATAAGCCTTGTATATCGTCTATGGTAGTGCCAAAACCAACAGTAGCATTCATTCTGATCTTTATAAATACTTATGTCTACAAAAATTTTGTTAAACATTGTTATATCATGATTTTTACATGAAAGAAGACTGAGATTCTCGCCGGTTCTTCTCAGGTGGGATTTTTCCGAACCGGTTGTAAAGTGGACATTCATAAGTGCCTTATAAGGGGTTGTTCTCATAGTACTGCAAAATAATTTCCCAAACTACTTCAAGTCAAAAAACACTTCATAAAGTGAGTTTCATTTTATTCCATGATAATATAAGGTTAAAGCCTAAAGTGAATAGGTAATTGAATTTCGATTTGAAATAGCTGTAAGAGTTCTGTAAGATACGGCTGTACGTGTAATGTGTTGTGTTGTCCAGTTTCTCGGGCGGGTCCCCCGCGGGGCCCCCGGCGCGGGGGGCGGCGCGCTGGTCCCCCGCGGCGCCGCCCCCCGCCGCCGCCCTCCGCTCCGCCCTCACCGACCTCTCCCTCAGCGTGAGGCTACATGACTTCGACCCTCTCACTGTGAGTGACAACCCTTATTCATGTCTAACATATCTGCTTTCGCTCTCCTGCAATCCTTAGGGTCGGCCACGCGCGAGTGATACCCCTGGTGTTACAAACGCCTGTTTCTTAGTAAAAAAAAAACATTTGGCGCCCCTTGTCATCTGGCGCCCGTTGTAATCTGGCGCCCCGTGTCATCTGGCGCCTAGAGCGACTGCTCCACTCACTCTATCCTATAGCAGGCGCTGTTTAGGTTTAGTTATTTCGTATTAATTTTGTAATTCTACAAGTATTTAAATGAACGCATTTGTAAAGCGGGCGACTCACGTTCAGTTTTAACTGTACAGTCGAACTGTGCAGTATATAACTGACGCCCCTAGTGTCTACACACGTTCAGTTTAGATCGTCAGTTCAACTACACAGTTGTCAGTTTTGCCTACATACCTTCGTGATCGTGTGTAGCGTGGTCAATGTAGTGTTATGGTGTGTCAGATCCTGTGTCCTCAACGCACGGTGTCGAAGCTCCACGTGCTGCACCCCAGCAAGAACTCCACTAGGTACTACATCGTGGTGGAAAGGACCTCCAAATACAATAACACCAAGATCGTCGTCCGATCGCCCCTTCAGGTCGGTACTTTATACTAAACAAGCTGTTACCAGTGACTTCGCCCGCGTGGGTCTAGATAAAGATATGCCTATGTCCTTCCCCAGGTTATAATCTATCTGCTTGTCAAATTGTGTTGCGAACCGTTCAGCCGTTTAGTAGTAAAAATGTAACAAACGAACTAACCAACAGAGTTACATTCGCATTTACATTATTAATATGGATACACTATACTCAATACTTTCTTACAATTAGATGTAAGACTCATTAAAAAGCTGTTTACAGCGACACTATTTTTCTTAGGGACAGATCTTAACTTGTTATATATGACGATGATAGTCCACGGCAGTAGCAGATCACGCCTTTAGGTCAGAGGTAACCTATTAACCAAAATTATATATAACTTCATCCAAAAGTCTTATTACAGCATTATTTCCAATGTTCCTGTAAATCAGTCACTAAATGAAACTTAACTACACAAAATGACACCGAAAGACACTAAAGATCACTATAACACGTGAGACACTGGCAAACACTCTAAACCGCTCCATTCGATTCCCGCCAAAACCATTTTTGACACGTTTCCAGAGGCATACTTTAAAAGTGGACAGTGTTACGCAATGAAGTGAAGTTCATACAAAACCTCATTTTACATTAAGATCGTCATTTCTTTATTTATTTTTATTAATTAGAACGGCTTCAAGCCAATTATACTAATTAACAATTAAACCAGTCATACACTCAACTCGCAGTACTCCAAGCATGCCCACATTATCATCTGCCATCCATCCGCAAACACGTCACAATCAGGGTTAGACTCCAAGAAGGCGTTGAGCGCAGAGAGAGTGCGAGGGACAGGAGAGTGAGCGCGCGATACTGTGCTACTAATGAGTTCTGCAAATAATGGTAATAATGACAATTGACGAGACCGCTGGTCTAGTGGTTAGTATACCTGACTGCTACGCTAGAGGTCACGGGTTCGATTCCCGCCAGGGCGAACATTTATGTGACAAATATGTTTGCCTTGCGTTTGGGTGTTTGGTATGTATTATAAGTATGTATTTACAAAAAAAAAGTATATAAGTATTATATATCAGCTACTGGTTCCCATAGTACAAGCTTTGCTTAGTTTGGGGCCAGATGGCGCTGTGTGATAATGTCCAAGCATTATTATTTATATTATTATTATTAATGGGTCATGTTCTTTTAGATCCGCAACGAGACGTCGTACGCGCTAGAGCTGTACTACAAGAAGACAGACTTGCAGGCCGTTGGTCAAGAGCTGATCGGCGCCCAGATCAACCCCTTCGACGACAAGATGAGGGTCACCGTCATCGCGCCCCAAGACACCTACAACGTGCCGCTATACATCGCTTACCATTGCAAGTTGTTCCTGTTGCCTATTAATTTTGAGTAAGTATTAATTTTCACCACTAAGGTGGCACACAAGCGTACGGCCCACCTGATGGTAAGCTGTCACCGTAGTCTATAGCCGCTAGCAATACCAGGGGTATCACTAAAACGTTGCCAGCCTTGTTGTTGATGAGGACTCACTGTGCTAGCGGCATTACTACTAGCGCAGCGTATCCTCGTGAAGCTCTGGCAGCCTTACTTACCGCAGAAACACAACAATAACTTAAAGTAGTGTTATTTGACTGCGGTCTTATGTAAAGTGGAGGTACAGTCCCCAGTCGGGCGGCTCCAATTTATATGGGAAATCCTACGGGATATCCCAGTTCGCCCTACTACTGTTTGTATGTGTGGTGGTCAGGAGCTACCAGACGGCCACGCAGGGGATCTGGTGGATGGAGCTGGCCAACGAGCTGGGGACCGCCAGGGATGTCATCTGCCCGGCCAAGGCGGAGGGGGATAACAGGATCTTCGCCATGAGGATACTTACAGTCGAAGGTGTGTCCCGTAAACAAGGAACTATTTTGATTTGTTACATGAAAAAAAAAACAGAGCACTGAGTTTCTTGCCAGTTCTTCTCAGGTGGCTTTTTTTCCGAACCGGTGGTAATTTAGACCTTTATAAGTGCCTTATTAGGGCCTCAACTAAATAAATGATTTTTGATTTAGCGAGATTTCTAAAACAGGACTGAAATGGGATTGGGATGGCCAGGTTTGCCAGACAACTATTGGGCTAAAATCACTGCTGTCATACTGGTCCTCACCTATCAGACACCGCCACCGTGGCAGACCAAAGCGCAAGTGGCGATTTGGACGGTTTCAATGCGGATTATCAATTGAAGATTGGGGAGAGCCTTTGCCCGACAGCGGCATAGACTCTCTAATAAAGACTCTGCCAATTCCACAATGTCTAAAATCCACTGTGATGTGTGAGAGATGTACATTTTTGCAATGTATATGTCGGGCTAGTATCTCTTACGCATCCTAGTGACGTAAGACATCTCGCGTCAAACAACAAAAGCGATTTCATTAATTTACCGAGACTTGCAGTGTAATTTGACATGGGCGTGCCTAGATTTATTTTTTCCCAGCTTCGGGGTAGTTAGGAAGTGCCTATGTTATTTTTATATTGGGAAATAGAAGAGGACCAGGTGTGGGAAATCAGGTCCAGAGAGGAGGGGCGGGCTTAGTAGATCCCATCGGTACTTCCATACAGATTAGAAGATATTACCTTGTTTAATATAATTTTATAGGTATCACTCAACATTTAATAGGCAGACTACCAGATTGACCATTCTGCTTATGTACAGATCTATAATGGTGCCAATTCTGTTGTCAAAAATCACTAAACTAATTTGACAGTTCTAAAGGTACCACAATCCTTATTTAACCCCGCACATGAGAAAGGGATAGCATGACATTTAGCATTGTCAAATTAGTTAAGTTTATTAATTTATGATTATGCGTATGTATAGATATGTACGTCAGTCTTCTGATGCTAACACCTTCCAAACATAATTAGTTCTATAGATGTTTTCTCTTTTGCCAGGCTGCCAGTCGCACAAGGTGTCTCGCTCTATCCCCAACTACCTGATAAGGATAGTGCCGCCTCTAGCCGTGTACAACCGTCTGCCGTACGCGACGGAAGTGTCGTGTGCGGCGCGAGACTGGCGCATGCGCGTGGAGGCCGGCGAGTGCATCCACACTTACACCCTGCCGCTCATCACCCCGCACAGGATCACTATCGACATGATGTACATGGGCTTGCCCTGGACTGGCAGCTTCACCTTGTCACCAGGTAACTGATCTTTTTTATATCAATATGGTGGCACATAAGCGTACGGCCCACCTGATGGTAAGCAGTCACCGTAGCATATAGCCGCTAGCAATACCAGGGATGTCACTAACGGGTTGCCAACCCCGTTGTTAATGAGGACTCACTGTGCTGGCTGCATTACTACTAGCGCAGCGTATCCTCGTAGAGCACTGGCAACCTTACTTACCACAGAAACACAATATTACATCAAAGTTGTGTTATTCGACCGCAGTCTTCTGTAAAGTGGAGGTACGGTCCCCAGTCGGGCGGCTTCAATTTTAATGGGACAATCCATGGGCGAGCACAATTCTACCTCTGACTTCACCCATACGGTGACACAAGAATGCAGTATAGATAGTAATTTAAAATGTAGCTAGAATCTTATTAAACGTGGAATTTTGTGGTTAATTATTTTTCACGATCGCGTTGCACCTATTTGTCGGTGATCCGCGCTAGCTACGCCATTGTTGTGTGCAGATGTGAGGGAGAAGTGTGTGAAGATGCGCAGCGAGTGCAGCGCGCTGAGCTGCGTGCGCGCGTCGCTGCGGCCCGGGCCCAGCCGGCGCCTGCTGCTGCACGCCGAGCACTGGCTCATCAACAAGACCGGCCTGCCGCTGCAGATCAAGGTCGACACACACTATACTGCCACTACCACTCACACCCACACTCTACTAAAGCAGGCTCATCTTATAGTCCCACTATCCATACTCTACAAGCTAGACAACAGTTACCTCACAGCTCCACTATTCTCACGGTGTTTGAGCAAGGTTACCCACAGTTCCAATATACTCACGGTATTTGAGCAAGGTTACCTCACAGCTCTACTATACTTTACACCAAGCAAGGTCACTTTTCAGCACCACTTTCCTTGCTTTATTAGATCAACGTCTTTATATGCTCTTCAATTGGAGTTTGTTTTTTAATTTAATCTACGTATCTAAAGATTCGGGTTGGTCTTACAAAAAAAAAATTCACACAAACCTTGGCCCGTCAATAAGGAACACAACAAAAGACATAATATCCAATTTAGTTCAGGTGGTCGGAAGCTATGCGCGTAGATGATACCTTTTTATTTATATACATTATAATTTAGACAGTGGTAATTAAGACCTTCATAAGTGCCTAATTAGGGCCTAAATTGAATAAATGATTTTTGATTGATTGATTGAACTGAAAGAAAGGTATTTGTGGTGTGTAGAGCCGCGAGTCGTCGTGCGTGGAGCTGGCGGAGGAGCCGGTGCTGTGGAGCCCCGGGGGCGCGGGGGGCGCGGGGGGCGCGGGGGGCGCGGGGGGCGCGGGGGGCGGGGCGCGGGTGCGGCTGCGCGCGCAGCAGTCGGGCTGGTCGCGGCCGCTGCGGCTGTGCGCCGGCGCGCCCGGCCTCGTCGTCTGCCCGCACCCCGAGAGGCGCACCAACTACCGACTACTGCTACAGGTCAGTACCATGTCTAACTGAAGGAGGGCGGCGCCCCCCTCCTGTTCTCTCCCGAAGGAGGATGGCGTCCCCCTCCTGTTCCCTCCCGAAGGAGGGTGGCGTCCCGCTCCTGCCCCCTCCCGAAGGAGGGCGGCGTCCCCCTCCTGCCCCCGATGGAATGAGGACGGCGTCCCCCTCCTGCCCCCGATGGAAGGAGGACGGCGTCCCCCTCCTGCCCCCGATGGAAGGAGGGCGGCGTCCCCCTCATGCCCCCGATGGAAGGAGGGCGGCGTCCCCCTCCTGCCCCCGATGGAAGGAGGGCGGCGTCCCCCTCATGCCCCCGATGGAAGGAGGGCGGCGTCCCCCTCCTGCCCCCTCCCGAAGGAGGGCGGCGTCCCCCTCCTGCTCCCGATGGAAGGAGGACGGCGACCCCCTCCTCCCCCGATGGAAGGAGATGAAAGCTTTTTATCTCGACCTCAACCTGGAATATACATACATATATGCAGTGTATCTATGGTACTCAGCTATAGGTGATTGAATTATCAAAATCGATTCAGTAGTTCCTTAGAAGTTATTGAACTTTATCACAAAATTCTATAACTGTTCCACTATAATATAAATATTACCCGAAGTCACGTACGTATACAATCTGTTTCATCCTCAATCTCCCATCCAGGTTACCCTATCAGAGCTGTGCCCCCAACTCACGAAGATAGTGACCCTAGTCCCGTACTGGGTGGTGTACAACGAGACCTCCAGACACGTGAGGTTCATGGAGGAGAACGAGGCGGCGGACCTGTGGGTGGACCTGGCGCCGGCGCAGTGCGTGCCCCACTGGCCGCAGACCGACTCCATGGCTCTGCGCTGCAAGTATCGAGGTTCTACGCTGGCCTCGCATCGGTTCCCAATCGCTGTGAATCACTTCACGGTACTGCGTATGGATAAAGGGGTCAGTTTATTTATCTTATCACTAGTTTTTTTTTTATAATTTTATTAGCGACTTAACCCACGTAGTATGTATAAAATGTAAGTAAATTAGCATAGATTTCAGTGTGCCACTCGCAGAGAGAGTGTAGAAACATATCGTGTCTACACATTTTTATAAAACATAACTAGCGGCCCGCCCCGGCTTCGCACGGGTAGACTTTTATATCAAATATTTTGTCTACCCGTGCAAAGCCGGGGCAGGAAGCTAGTATAATATATAGCCTATGTTACTCAGTGATGATGTAGCTTTTTTAACGGTGAAAGAATTTTTGAAATAGGTCTAAAAAAAAAAAAAAAAAATAGGGGTGGACTACCCCTAACATTTAGGGGGATGAAAAATAGATGTTGGCCGATTCTCATAGATACCGGATAAGCACAAAAAATTTCATCAAAATCGGTCAAGCCGTTTCGGAGGAGTATAGCAACGAAAACTGTGACACGAGAATTTTATATATTAGGTGATTATCCGTGGTAGTGACTTTTCATAGATCATCGACAATTAATTATTAATTGACGTACCATACCTGCAAATTATTATTAATATAGGACATATTTTTTATTTTCATAATATTTATGAGAAGTGAAACACAAAAACTTTAAGTTCTCTCCACTTGTGCGTCCGAACTGTCACACACACACACACACGCGCGCACACGAACACACACACGCGCGCACATGAACACACACATACACACGCGCGCACACGAACACACACATACACACGCAGTTCTATTTTTGTGTGTTTGTATGAGCTCCGACACTGTATTGGGGCTTGGTGATGCAGCAGGAAGAAAAAAAAATATGGAAATGGTGGAAATTAAAACTATTTTCACTTTATAAATTTATTTGGCCACACAGCAGTTCGTGGTCTTGACCTTCAGTCATAACAGTGTTGCCACACGGCCCATACAGCAAAAATCCTTAAAACTAATGTTGCCAGCACACACACATTCCTTGTATTAAGTTTCTGACTATACTTTCTAGCTGTTTACAAATGGTGGCGAGTGAAAAGCCTACAGAAACTGTCAGAACAACCTATAATGACACCAGTGAAAGATGCGTTTTAGCCAATTGAAATAGCAGACTAAACTTGTTACAATAATAAAAAACAACAAAATAAATAACCAACTAATCCTAATTACGATACTTAAGTCTCATATCATCCGTGATATCTCCCGCTCGGTTTCTCCAATGACAGGGTGCCATCATTGTGCAAGGTATAGGCAGTTCCTTTAGACCTGTGGGACCAGATCCTGGTGGCTTTGAGGTGTGCGTCACTTTGCTCCTTGGCCGCGGACACTGGGGGGGCTGGCTCTATGGGGGGCGGTGGGGGATTGGAGCGGGGGGCATATGATGATGACCATGCTGGCGCCGGCTGGGCATCGACGGTTTTGACTTGCGTTGTCACCTGTAACAATCAAGGAATTTTGATCACATTACAGTAATTTTACACCTTGCTCCCGTAGATATAAAGTTTAAAATGTAGATTTTGTTAGTAGGGGCCCACATCGTAGCGTTTCATTTTTTTTTTGCTTTATTGTATAGAGATTGTTGGTACTAGTGATTACCACATACTACATACAAATAAATATTATCACTTCATAACGTCTAATATATATACAATTCTCGTGTCACAGTGTTTGTAACAAAACTCCTCCGAAACGGCTTGACCGATTTTTATGTTTTTTTGTGTATATTCGGTAGGTCTGAGAATAGAACGTAAACTTTTATATATACCTATAATTCATCCATATACCTGTGTCTTTTTACATAAAAATTGCAATTAAATGCTCAGGTTCACACCTGACCTTCCTGAGTGTTCCTGACGTAAACTATTTTTCATACTCCTAAGTGACACGGGGGGCCACTACAGTGTTATTTTTAATCATACAAAACAACTTTTGCCGGGTCAGCTAGTAAGTATAGATAAATTGTATGCCTGTGCCGGTAGCATGAACGTTTTCGATAACGTTTTCGTATCGCCTTCGAATATATTTGTATTGAAAAATGAACAGCGAAAAGTGGAACTAAAAATTAGTATGACAATTTTGGCTTTTCGCGAGTTACATTTTCGAATACGTTGTCGTCAATGTTCCTGCTACCGGCACTGGTTTGAATCGATTCGAATTTATTAGAATCGACTCGAATCGAATCGGCCGTTTCAGTAATTACCGCGTACATAGATAGATGCCTCAAAACAGTGCCGGTAGCAGGAACATTGTCGACAACGTATTCGAAAACGTCACTCGCGAAATGTCAAAATTATCATACTAATTTTTAGTTCCACTTTTCACCGCCGCAGCGCTGTTTATTTTCCAATACAAAAATAGTCGAAGGCGATACGAAAACGTTGTCGACAATGTTCCTGCTACCGGCACTGGATTATTATTTCCCAGTGATTATATTTAGTGTCATATGTAATATGTAAGACGTTTACATCAATTGTGGACGGTAGCCGGTTTCCTCACTCCTCAGGGTTACATGAGAAAGTGAAATGATATAATTGTGTCGCAAAATTGATCTTATTAATTTGGCGGTTGTTAACACGAATGTCAATATAATTGTTGTGTTTAGGGTTCCGTACCTCAATAGGAAAAAAGGAACCCTTATAAGATCACTTTGTTGTCCGTCTGTCTGTCTGTCTGTCTAGAACTTTTTTCTCAAGAACGCGTGGAGTTATCAAGTTGAAAATAATATCAAACACCCAGGTCTATGGTCTCTTTTAGCTGTGAAAATATCAAACCTGTAAGTCAACTTGAAGAAAAGATATGACCGGTTTTGTTGCAATTTTCGGAGGGAATCAAAACCTATAGGGTACTTCCCGTTGACCGAGAATCATGAAATTTTGCAAGAAGCAGTGTCTTACAGCACAAGTAAAGAAAAATCTGAACACCATAAATATGTAGTTTAATGAAAAAAATGCGAATTTACTATAAAAACTGATGGCTCTGCGTTGTTTACATTGTTCCTGAATCGCGCTGTTGAGAGCCACCGACGAATGACCTCATTTGAGGTTCGCCTACTTTTAACCTTACCAACAAGTGTACGGAACCCTCGGTGCGCGAGTCTGACTCGCACTTGGCCGGTTTTTTTTTTTAATATACATGTAATTTTAAGACATGTCCAGTGAATGTACTCATGGTACTGCTGATTGCGAATTACTGCCAATCACGTTTATTTTGTATTTAATCGATTTCAACAAGTAAATTAACTGATATGTTCTTTCTTTTCATCTTGCAATAATTTTTATTTATATCCATACTAATATTATAATTGGGAAAGGAACTTTGTTTGTTTGCTATCGTTTCATAATCATGACTAAACGGCTGAGCGGATCGTAATGAAATTTGGCATTGAGATAGACTATCATCTGGGGAAGGACATGGCTATCTTTATCTAGAACCATCGAGCGAAGCTGCGGGTAAAAGCTAGTTTGATATATGTGAATAAAATTGCTTTATTTATTAGTAGAAACTAAAACTAAACTAAAATTAATACACAAAATAAGACTTTTAATTGAACTAAAATATAAATAAATAATTCCTGTTACCTTTGATCACGGCATCACGCGTGGACAACTGGACCGATTTCGCTGATTTTGTTTTCATGTCTGGTATTGTCGGGAGATGGTTCTTATAATATAAAAAAACCGGCCAAGTGCGAGTCGGACTCGCGCACCGAGGGTTCCGTACACACTTGTAGGTAAGGCTTAGGTAAGGTTAAAAGTAGGAGAACTTCAAATGAGGTCATTTTTCGTCGGTGACTCTCAACAGCGCGAAACAGGAATATTCTATAGTAAATTCGAATTTCAAAAAAAATTACCTAAATATTTACGATTTTCAGACTTTTTCCTTTACTGCTGCTGTAAGACACTGCTTCTTGCCAAATTTCATGGTTCTAGGTCAACGGGAAGTACCCTGTAGGTTTTGATTCCTCTGTGAAATCGCATAATATGCGAAAATTTGCGACACAAACGGTCATATCTTTATATATATAGACCCGGGTATTTCATATTAATTTGATAACTCCACACCTTCTTGAGATAAAAATTCTTGACAGACAGACAATGAGTTTCTCTAACTTTGGTAAAAAGATTAGTCACACCACGGCATCTTGAGGAAACCTGCATACGTCTGAGAAGAAATTCAAGGACGTGTGTAGTGCCTAAGAGACGGCGACGGACACACCATCTGTCACGTTGGCACCAAACTATCTTCGGTGGAAAGTGGGTGTTGTAACACCTCTGCCTACCTCTTCGGGGACCCTTGTGGGAAAGTGTGATTATTATTGCTAAAATCTTTCCGGTTAAACATTTTGACTGTGCCCCTAAGGGGTGTAGGTAGGTGAAGAGTATGGAGCGCCATTTCACTCTTAACTTACACACCTCTTGCTTCTTCTACATTCATCAACCTCTTCATACATGCCCGCCATTTCCGAGTACTTTACCATTCCATCAATGAGTGCTTTGAATAATTGACTTGACAAGACTTACAGTGTAATGTGGTACGTGATATGAGGACAGAGAGTGCAACTTTGAATTGTAATTCATCAGGGGAAGGTCACCGAAGTTCTCCAACTTGTAGGAACTGCCATCAGCTTTGACTACTGTCGGCACGTTGTTAGTATAGGAAACATCGTAGTCTTCTCGCAAGTTCACTGGTCTTGGTAAATCTTCCTCTTTCGGTATATCGGCAGAAGGGTTTGATCCAAAAGCATCATGAAGTGTAGATACTTGACTGTTTCTCATTGATTCCTCAGTGTCTAAGGGTACGTTGGAATATGGACTGTATTTCCCGGGGTTAGAGTACACTTTAGACGTATCCGGAACGTAGTTGAAATTGCTATTAGCGTCCACGTCAAAAGGTTTCTCCTGATACGTCGCTATATTCTTGTCTGAATTGATCTCTGCAATATTAGATTTGTAAACTTTACTACTGTCACTTGGTGGTCTAAATTCATCGTAATTGTTGTCTCTATGCGACTCTACCTTCTCTTTTTCGCCGGCGAATTCAATTATCTTATCCAAATCTTGTTTGGTTAGATATTTGACTATGTTAGTGATGTCTTCATCACCCAAACCTTCGTTTGGGCGCCTGGTGACCTTCGCGGGTCGGAAGCCAGGGTATGAAGGCTCATCGTCCATCATGTACCCTGGAGGTGGAGTGTATGAGAAGGCGCCTTTAGTAGGGAAGCTAATAGGCGGTCGGCTGTAAAATCTCTGAGGAGGACCGGGGTAGAACTTCCCACGTTTGGTCCTAACGTATTGGTGACATCCATCGCACTGCACAGCACTAGTCCCAACCGCGCACATCACTAACAACACCACTACAGCTTGAAGGACCATTTCGCGTGCTCGTACAAAAAGTGTTCGCTGAAAACTGAGAGAAAGTACAGTTCGCGGGGACTTATAATAGTTGTATGGAAGTGCTAATCGAGTTACTCAAGTAATGTTGAGTGAGTGATGCAACGGCTTGTATAATGCAGCTTTCTCACGGTTTGTGTGATTATAATGTTATATTTAATGAGACATTAAGTTACGGATACGCGCAGTACGCGGTGATAATACGGGCTTCAAAAATATTTGTCGCTAGACATAATTTTCCGTTTTAATATCCTACTAATATTATAAACGCGAAAGTTTGTGAGTATGGATGGATGTTTGTTACTCTTTCACGCAAAAACTACTCAACGGATTTGGATGAAATTTAGAACACAGATAATTAATAGCCTTTATTAACACATAGGATATTTTTTATCTCGGGAAAATGTTAGGTTCCTCTGGGATTCTAAGCTCAACGCGGACGACGTCGCGGGCAGAAGTTAGTATTTTATAAATACCCACAGAATAATGGTTGTTACTCAAATTAATAAACCATTTTTTTTAAAACTGTCTGTGTTTTAAGGCGTCATTTTGTATGTAATTAGATTATATCATGTCTAACTATGAATAGAACACTATGAGACATACGAGGATTAAGACTGTGATTTTGGGTCAAGCCCGTTGGCTCGACCTTAAATTATTTATTACTATGTAAGTAGATACATATATTCATAAAAATATACGTGGTAAGAGACCTGCGAATCACTAGTTATCACATGTTGGAAATTATATAAATACAAGCGACCCGCCCCGGCTTCGCACGGCATGCGTAAGCCATATAAGTTAAATTACAAAAAACAAATGAAACAAACGAAAACAAAAAATATTTCTGTATCTATTAAAAAACCGCATCAAAATCCGTTGCGTAGTTTTAATGATCTAAGTATACATAGGGACAGACAGACAGCGGGAAGCGACTTTGTTTTAAACTATGTAGTGATATTCAGTGAAATGGCGGTCGCAATAACTAAGATATTTAGGGTATATCTTTAAGAAATCGCGCAAATGTTAAATGAATACATTGACAATAAGTCTCCCTTGAAATAATTCATTTTGTAAACAATATATCAGTACAAGATCATTTGTGATGTAATGGAATGACACAAACTTTTCCGTGTGTTTATTTTTCCAATTAACAATAGTGTCTCACTTAGAGGTGTGTTACGGCAGGAAATTAACTGATCGGGTCAGATACTTATTATGTAAACTATTGTCGAATATGACTCGTGAGGTCTAACGGTTGCCTTCCGTTAGGTTTCTTCTGTTCTCTCTTATTGTATTGTGATAAATAAATGAAAAAAAAAATTACACATCAAATTAATCCCAAATATAGAACCTACAATATCTAGAATTATATCACCAAATTGAAATTATTCAATATTGCACTCAGGGATCTCTAAAATTTATTATGGAATTATCATTTCGAAGTTACATTTCATTAAGGTGGACTGTTATCAGTATTACAGTCCACCGAATCCACTGAAATGATCCACCGATATGATAAAAAGAAGTAATTTTTATATGTAACTCCGATATTAGAATTATTATTAAAATGTCAACAGTGCTGTAACAAAGCAAATCTTACGGCGAATTTAAAACTCAATTTTGAAATAAATTAAATGAACCTAACACGAGTTATAACGGCCACCGAAATTAAGCTATTTATGTCCCCATACCACTGAAATGATATATTAACTTTTTGACTGGAATCCACGTTGATGTTGTAGCGGGTGCGTGCGCTCCAACATATAGAGGCGGACTAATTTGAAGTGAGGAATGGCACGGGGGGCGCAAGAACGGAATGTTGACGAAGCTACTCTACTAAAACTTACTATCCACCGAAATGATAACTTTTGTTATACAAAAGTTGACTGCTTATCAAATGTATAACAAATAAGATAAATAAACAATATTCGTTTTAATAGGTCATTTTATAATTTATTGATACAAAAGTCAATTTTAGTCCAAATAATAAACACAACTGCAGGGTAAGATATTTTACAAGCGGAATTGGAGTCAGGATAGGTCACCGTAATGATAAAAATTAATTTATTAGTATTTATTAGTATTAGTAAATTTTTTTATGTATTAGAGGACATTACTCAATATTTTTTGCCATGGTAGAGTAGTACCTATTTTACTATAAAAAAATATCAAAATCATAAAACCAACATATTGCACCACCGTTCACAGGATTGTCGTGTAATTTTTATGCTTGTGCAATTCACCCAATTAAGTAGTTTAATTTTTTTTCATGCGAATTTACCGACGAATAATGACCTCATTTGAAGTTCGCCTACTTTTAACCTTACCTACAAGTCTGTACGGAACTCGCACTTGGCCGGTATTTTTTTCCGTAACGGTGGCTGTATTCCTTCCAGTCGGCGATATGTGTGGAGGTAACCGGTGGGACTGACCGCCCCTTCACCATCACCTTCAAGCCCTACTCGCCGGGCGACGCACCGGTCCGGATCGACAACCTGTGCGAAGACTTGTTCCTGAAGCTGCATCAGGTAAGATGGGTTTACCCATTGTAAATTGAAGCCGCCCCGACTGGGGACTGTACCTCCACCTTACAGAAGATCACAGTGGAATAACACTACTTGATGTAGTGTTGTGTTTCTGCGGTAAGTAAGGTTGCCAGTGCTCCACGAGGATGCGCTGGGTTAGTAGTATTGCTGCTAGCACAGTGAGTCCTCATCAACAACATGGTTGTCACCCCGTTAGTGATACCCCTGGTATTACTAGCGGCTAGTCAACATTACCGTCGGACACACTTCTTAGAAGTCATATTAAGGTGACAAACGATCATACGACCCGCCTGATGGTAAGCGGTTACCGTATCCGATGGACCCTTGCAACACCGCGCTATCACACGCGCGTTAACGGCCTCGCGGTACGGCGAGCGGGTCGGCGTCAGCTCAGAGTGCGTCAGTAAGCGGTCACGTACCCTCTGTTTACGCTACTACCCAAATTGTCATTGTTTTTGAATAAAACACGTAATTCGGGACTGCATATTTTAATTAGTGGTACAAACAGATATACATTTTACAATAGTTTTCTTAAAACCGAGCAGACCGAAAGATGAAGAAAAAACAAAACACGACCATATTTATGTCAAAATATATAAAGAAATTAACCAGCCAGCATTCACGTTTAAAGGTATAAAGAGTTTGTAATGCGTATCAATATTAGCCTGAACACCCTCAGTAGCGGTTAGTTTATTATTGAGCTACGCCGCTGAGTACGTCGCTCCTACACCGCTGTCGGCGCCGCTCTGTTGCGTGGCGTCGCACTCATTCACTTGTACTTTTGTTCCTACCGCTCCCCGCTCCGCTCCCCGCTCCGCTCCCCGCACCGCTCCCCACACCGCGCACCGCTGTGGCGATTCGCTAGGATAAAACCGCGCGCAATTCACTATGAGCAGCGTCTCATGGCGTGCTTCAAACATTTTTATACTTTTGTTCTTACCGCTCGCGGTCCCGCGCTTAGCTGCCGCTCACGCTCTTGTACCTCACTCCCCTATCTCTATATTCCAGGTAGATTCAGGGCAAGTGGCGTTGCTTAGTCCGTACCAGTCCATGCTATACACCTGGGACGACCCCGTCAAGGAGAGGCAGCTCATCTGGAACATCTACAACAATAAAGGCAAGGGATTTGTCGCTGAGTTTGAACAGGACGGGTGAGTTACATGATTAACTAGATAATTGTGTCGATTCTGTTGTTCAAAATTACTAAACTGACCTAATTTGTCACGTCTAAAGTCTTGCTATCCCTTTCTCGTGTGCGGGGTTAAATAAGGATGGCAATATTTTTATACATGTCAAATAAGTTATGTTGGCACCAATATTGCATGTTGGTCTCAATGATGTAAAGTTAAAGAGTACTCGGAACCGGCGGGCGTGTGTAAAGTGTGAAGAGATTGATGAATGTAGAAGAAGTAGAGGTATGCAAGTCAAGAGTGAAGGCACTCTATACTCTCTGCCTACCCCGTGAGGGACTTTTTATACCGCTAAGGTGGCACACAAGCATACGTCCCACCTGATGGTAAGCAGTCACCGAAGCCTATAGCCGCTAGCAATACCAGAGGTAACACTAAAGCGTTGCCAACCGCGTTGTTGATGAGGACTCACTGTGCTGGCAGCATTACTATTAGGGCAGCGTATCCTCGTGGAGCACTCGCAACCTTACTTACCGCAGAAACACAACACTACATCAAGTAGTGTTATTTCACTGCGGTCTTCTGTAAGGCGGAGGTACAGTCCCTAGTCGGGCGGCTCCAATAATAATGGGACAACTCATGGGAGATCCCAATTTGCCCTTCCTCTCTTATTGATAATATGTGTGTGACTAAATAGCCTTAAATGCAGTTGAATTTGAGATGAGTTTGTTGATGAAGTTGTATGAAGAGGTAAGGTTTACTTAATTTTATCTTTTGATCACTGGAATTTGAAAAACATTTACCTGAAAGAAAATAATTTAATTCCAGTTACGGCGAGGAAAAAGTTAGCTTCCGTTCAGTGAAACACTCCACCCTGGTAGCGACCAGCAGCGTCACATCCAAACTGTCTTCGACCCTCAAAAGACTCACACCAAAGTCTCCAGAACCTTCCTCGAGCAGCGATGACTCTGACTTCACAGACCTTCCGGCCCTCAAGACTAAGAGAGTGAGGAAGGACAAAGTTATAGTCTACTGGGTGTCCTTCATGGATGGGTACCAGAGAGTGTTCGCTCTAGCCCAGGATGAGCGAATAGCCTGCCAACACAGAATGAAGGTCGTCGCTGAGAGGAGTAATTACGAAGTGTATATGGCTTTGCCTGGGGCTAGTCTGTCTGTGTGCGTGCAATCAGGGGAGACGGTCAAAGAGCTTGCTCACATAAGCATTTCAGATTCGTCGCCAAGATGGGAGGTTAATGTAAATAAGAAATGGAAGCAACTGAACCCCGACCTAACAGCCTGGATCGAGGACAAATATCAAACGGACCAGAAGAAATGCCAGCTGAAAGAATACCTTCATCTAGATTTGGAGAAGATGCAAATGACTAAACCTTTCTTCTCTGAACTGAGACGGAGCTACAGCCCCGGCGTATGGCTGCAGTTGCGCAAATCTGACACTCATACCTACTGTCATTTGAAGTGTCAAAGACTGCAGATCGACAACCAGCTGAATGAGGCTGTGTTTCCGTGCGTCCTACACCCAGCCCCGATACCAGGGGATGCTAAGAGGATCAGAGCCTTTAAACCTTGCATAGAGTTGGTAGCTTTAAAGCAACACAGGCCAGCATTGGGCCAGGATGTTTACAAATACGTGAAGATTTTGGTCCAAGAGTACTGTGTGAACTTGGACCGTGGTTTCGTGAACCATGTCTTCGATATCCTGAACCATTGGAAGATTGAGGAGAAGCCGGCTGTTCGATTGCGGGCCGACTTGGCTCTAGTTCACATGCCGCTGCCTGTGATAGCCTTGAAAAGCCAGATTTCTTCGCAGAAGAACGTGATTTTTGAATACGTTCATTTGTCGCCGATAAAGTTGGTGCTGAGTCTGTCGTCTCGGGGGTACCTTGGGGATAACAGCAGTCCCAGTAGAAGCGCGATCGGGAATAAGAAGGAAGATAGGCCCAAGTTGTTCAACAGTGACCTGCTGGAACATCTCTTTAACTCCTGGGGGACTTCGCTTAGCGACGTGAAAGATGTGGTCTTCAGGTAAAAAGAAAATAATTATTTATTTTTTTATTATTTATTATATTATTGATGTGTTTTAAGATCTTCTTAGGAATATTTGTACAAAATACGGACCCTAAAATAACGATTAATCTTTAGTTAACAGAAGAATCCGTTTGAAACATTTCCAACTTTAACACGCATTGTTTGTCCCTAGGATGTCGTACCTGGAGCTCCGCAACGCGGCCGTGACTCTGCCTACCCTGGTAGACATGGCGTCCCGCCACTACTGGACCCAGCTGGTGCAGCAGTTCTACGTGCTGGTCCTCGGCCTCAACATACTGGGCAACCCGTACAGCTACCTGGGGGACTTCACTAGAGAACTGAGGAACTATTATGAACCCTACTTGGTGAGTAATAAAGTTAATTCTCAGTCAAAAGAAGGCTAAAGGATAGTTCTGCACATTTATTAGTAAGTTATTATAGCGGTAAAAAGGCGTAAAAAAAATTGTAGGGTCGGGGGATCCCCGTCTTGAATGAAGTTCTTGACTCATAAGTTTAAACGAAATCCCCACGTGTTCAGGTTTTTTTTCCTTTTATTATGTTTTCAGTTTAGAGGTGCCACGTTTCTATTTTTGGTGGATTTTTTTATGCAGCTATGTTTTTTTAAGAATATTGTTAAAAAATCACCTAGGCTAAGAATTGAAATAAATAATGAGAATAGTAATAATAATTAAAAGGCTTTCTTTTCATTCATCAATCTGTTCGTACATACATACCATCATGCGAAGCCCTTTTCAGCGCAAGCGGAGAGTATGGAGCGCCGTTAGAGAGTATTGCACTTGGATTGTATGTTGCACAATGTGTGTTGCAGGGCATAATGGGTCGTGTGTCGGGCAGTGTGGAGGCTCGGCTGGCGGAGGGGGCGGAGGCCTGCTTGCGGCTGCGCGCGCCGCCGCCCCCCGCCGCGCTGATGGCGGAGCCCCCGACACCCACGCCCAGGAGGCGACTTGGTCACTATACTGAAAGATTAAAAGTCGATTTCTGGTTGAACCGATTAATCCGTTTGTTCCCAGTAGTTCTACTGAACAGTTCCACCGTAGGACTAATGGGACTTTATTTTCCCTCTAGTTCTACTTTTGAATATACTATTAAATAGTGGAACTAGTGAGAACATTATTTCTCAATCTGCTATCGAATCATTTTTAAAAAGAAGTAGGGCGAAATGGGATCTACCGTGAGTTTTTCAACTAAAATTGGAATCACCGACTGCGGATTGTACCTCCACCTTACAGAAGACCGCAGTCAAATTTACTACTTTGATGTGTTTCTGCAGTGAGTAAGGTTGGCAGTGTTCCACGAGGATACGCTGCGCTGGTAGTAATGCTGATAGCACAGTGAGTCCTTATCAACAACAGGGTTGGCAACCCGTTAGTGATACCCCTGGTATTGCTAGCGGCTATAGGCTACGGTGACTGCTTACCATCAGGTGGGCCGTATGCTTGTGTGCCACCTTAGTGGTATAATTATTATTACATATACTTTCAGCTGAAGACCTAAGAATCAGCAATGATCTGCCGGCGTCAGTGATCGAGGCGGACGGGAACAGCCCGGCGAGTGTCGCCTTGGCCCTCACAGCCCTAGTGGACAGAACATCGTTTCGTAAGGACATTCACAATTTTCTTGGTATTTAAATCACATGTTTGTTAAATATTATCATTAAATAATAATTTTCCTATATGTTTGTGCATCCAATAATCATTTCGGCAATATGCATGTTTACAGTAAGAACTCTGGTTGTATAACAAATGGGCATCGGTGCCGGTAGCAGGAACATTGTCGACAACGTATTCGAAAACGTAACTCGCGAAATGTCAAAATTGTCATACAACATTTTTAGTTCCACTTTTCACCGCCGCAGCGCTGTTAATTTTCCAATACAATAATAGTCGAACGCGATTCGAAAACGTTGTCGCAATTATTCATGCTAGGCCTACGGGTCTAGTACAAATGTCTCTTAAAATCCAGTCTTAATCATCATCATCAGACATCATCCGTGTTTCATAGAGATTTGGTCTAAATCTGAAAGTGCCGGCCGGGTGATTCTTTGAATCAGAGTGTATTTGACTCATTGATATGGCTCAACTTTTTTTTACTTTTAAATCTTAATTAACATGTTATCTTGTCCAGGTCATTCAATGCTATAAAATATATCAAAGGCACTGATTTGTGTCCAGTATTTTAGGATTTAGACTGTGCTGATTAATTGCTCAACCAGAGTAATGAGGAACAAGGCAGATTAATGAGATTATACACCATATTAATTAGAATCATGCAGATAAATGAGAATAACACATTTTTATTAATCAACTTTATTATGAATTAACGGAGAAATATGGAAATAATTATAAAATAGTCACATCTACGTAATGTCTAAAATAAGATAATGATGTATTTTATTCTAATTTGAACGCTGGCATACGTTGACAATTTTAACACAAAACAAAACATTCTTGGTCTAAGTTTAACGAATGTTTAATTAAAAACAAAGTCAATCAGGCTTTGTTTAAAGTTAAATTTAATATAATTTTAAATGAAATAGGTTACACGTTATGGCACAAACATAGGGCACAGATGAAAAGATCTTAATTTTAAACCAAACCCTTGTGGCCTGGGCTGATAGACCGGCACGTCGGTCATTGAAATATATACCTTATTAAGATTGGATAACTATTAAATTAAATTAAGAAATTTAAAATGCTCTGCCAAAACTTTTAAAAACAAAAACACATAAACAATAAAAATCTTTGTTTTAACAAAACACCAAGAGTTTGTAAACTCTTGATAAAAGTAAAATAAAACGTAATTACTATGAGTATCAAAATCAGACTATTAAATTAAAAAAGCAATAGGAACTTTAAGAGGATCCTTGAATGTAGCCCTATTGTATTATTATTTTTTTTAATTGCAATTTTCGTAGAGTACAAAATGAAAAAAAAACTAAATATATCCCTTCTGGATTACTATTTATTGACACAAAACAGATTAAACTATTTACAAAAACATGTCTTAACCTACCTACTTATAGATAAAAGATCTGACCCAAACGTGCCCATACCCGTACCGATGCGGGAGCGTGCCAAGAATGCTGGTAGCATTGCCACGCTGGATAGCAATGCTGATTCTCTGAGCGAGATATGTACCAGCACGCCTGTCACGGGAGGCCTCAACCAGCCGACGTGAGACCTCCTGGAAAAGCTGAAGAGCATCCGGGCCCCAGGGAACCAGAGTTTCAACCGCAAATGCAGAATATATGTGCCCTGGACCAAGACATGCATATTTCCGGCGCTTGAGGCTCTCTTGCTGAGCAGCAGCGGCGCCGGCCGCCACCGAGGTGCCAGGGACCCAATCTCCATAGCACCAACGACATGCCATCCGGCCTCCGGCCATCGCCTCGTGCCAAGCCGACTGGTTCCAGTACAGCAGGTACACCGTCGGTGACCAAAGCCCGGCGTAGCAGGTCATTTAGGGTCGAATGACGTGACAGATGACCGGCACTACCGGCACATGAAAGGCCATGGTGCCCAAACACAACAACATTATCCCCGCAATGACACCGATGTGGGACAATACACTTTACACCTAAGCGCAAGCAAGTACACAGCCTGAAAGTTGCACCAACCAACCAATACCAAAGTACCAATATAAAAATTAAAAGAAGGCAGGGCATGAAGCCAGAGCCCGGACTCCCACTAAGCAACTGCCAGGAGACGTGCACGGTCAGCAGAATTGGAGGAACTCTCGAGAAGAGAATTATAAGTCACCCTGCTGACGGGCTCGTCCCACTGCTTCTGCGATCGTGGTCTCAGCGGAAAGTCTGAGCTTGGAGAGGCCAATGCCCAAGCATCTCTGGCCTCAGTCAGGAACGAAACCTCACAGCCACTAAGTGACGGAGTGAGAATATTATCCTTTCTTATGATTATATTAAAAAATATTAAGTTTTTCTTTATCACAAGAGTCTTCAGAGTCTAACGGAGAAAAAATGAAAAAAAAACAACTATCAATAAATGAAATGAATCCTAGACAACAGAGATTACAGAAAAAGAGATCTATCGGTTCAGTATCTGACAGAATGCTGGGACTTTGAGGTGGGGTGTTTTCTTCAAGCAGGGCCGCTGTTCTGTTTTCTTATTTCTTTTTAAGATAATATGTCTTGTAATTCTTTCTCCATCTCTTTCTCTGTAATCTCTGTTGTCTAGGATTCATTTAATTTATTGATAGTTGTTTTTTTTTATTTTTTCTACGTATGTCGTTTTGTCGGTTTTTTTCTTTCCACAATTCTTCATTATTTTTAATCGTTTCATATCTTCTTTTCTCCGCGAGTGTTTTTTTTCTTAGTCTTTCTTCTCTTGTTTGCTTTTTGGTTTTGCCATTTTTATAATGTGAAACAAACAAAAAGGAATTCAAGCGACAGCTAGAGTGAATATTCCTTAGACCTACTTATAAAAATATCTACTAATAAACTACTGTAGCTGTTTCAACGTGCGCCGCAACTTTCAAAAATAAACAAAACGACGGTGTTTGGTGGTGCCACAAAGATTCTATCCCCTTAAATAAAAACAAATTACTTGCTTTTTCATTAAATCTAACACATATCTGTTAAATAAAAAATAATTTGGTATTATGATATCATCCTTATTTGAATCAAACCTAATTCATATGCCCCGTTCAAATTCATCTGGTCATAAGAGCCAGATAAAACCAGACTAATGACGGCCAGACAAATTAGGAATTGGAAGAAAATCGAATCCTACTCCTATATTCATGAACGGATGGAATCATAGGCATAATTAACATGACTAAACAACTTTATCACAAACTATGGTTTAGCTGCTAAACGTAGCTACAGACACACATTGCATAAAAGAAGACAAATTAATTATGCGACTTACCTGACAAACGCCAGATCACAACTTTCAATCGTACTTTTTCACAAAATTACACCCGCGCATCAGCACTCCGTGTGACAGGTCGGCACTGACGGACGCGGCCAATTACGAGTTGATTGAAATATTTTGTTTTTACATTGAAATCATGCTTGAACAAATTTCGCCAGCTGAATTATTATTTCAGTCGGGGACATTTTTTAAAGGCATGTAATTACGAATTTAAACAATTATTTCGAAAACAAATTATAAAATATCAAGAAACAAAATTTAAATATCGGTGGAACGTAGTTATTTTAATATTAGGTCCTTACATATGAAATTGGCGTTTTGTATGGGAGGAACAAAAAGTCGAATATTTTTTAATATAATATATTTAATTAATCAAAGTATGAACCATTATTTTCTATGCACTTTTGCCATCTCATAGGTAGTTCATTGATCCCTTTACTAAAAAAACCAGTCGGACGGGAATCAATAAAATCTTTGAAGGCGATTTGGACTGCCCCATCGGAGTTGAATTTTTTCCCTTGCAAGAAGTTATCCAAATTTCGAAAAAAATGGTAATCTGTTGGAGCAAGGTCCGGGGAGTACGGAGGATGTCTTAGACTTTCCAATTGAAGCTCTTCTAATTTAGTAGCCGTCTGTAGCGCAGTGTGTGGTCTAGCGTTGTCGTGAAGCAGCAGTGGCGTGGAGCGATTGACCAGCCTAGGTTGTTTAGCCGCTAGCTTTTCCATCATGGTTTGCAATTCCTGACAATAGACATCAGCCGTAATAGTCTGGCCAGATTTGAAAAAACTGTAATGAACAATACCGGCACTAGTCCACCAAACGCTTACAAGTAACTTTTTTGGGGTTAATTTTCGCTTGGGGCAGGATTTGGCTGGCTGGCCAGGATCTAACCATTGCGCTGAGCGCTTCCGATTATCGTAAAGAACCCATTTTTCATCACAGGTAATGATTCGGTTTAAAATACCTTCATTATTGTGCCGGTTTAGTAATGTAACGCAGCAGTCGACGCGCGTTTGCCGGTTTGTTTCAGTCAATTCGTGAGGTACCCACCTTTCAAGCTTTTTAATCTTCCCAATTTGCTTCAAGTGAATTAAAACAGTTTTATCACTAACATTGCAGCCTGCAGCTAACTCGGACGTGGTTTGCGATGGATCCGCTTCCACAATAGCCTTCAACTCTTCATTATCAACTTGAGTCTCAGGCCGTCCACGGGGCTTGTTCTGCAGGTCGAAATTTCCAGAACGAAAACGTTGGAACCAAAAACGAACTGTGTTTTCTTTTGCAACACGACCGCCATACACATCATTCACCCTTCGAGTTGTTTCCGCAGCACTAGTGCCACGGCGGAACTCGTACTCGTAAATAATGCGATATTTAAGGTTTTCCATTTTGTAAAATGAGTGACGCAAACAGAAAAAAACAGAAGAAAAAAAACAAATGAATGACGATCATCGAAGCACAAATACATGAGTCTATAGCTGTACAAATTTGAATTTGGAATTCCTTACCAAAGAGGAGAAATTCGTGATTAAAGTGGCCAGTACGAAAAACGCCAATTTCATATGTAAGGACCTAATATATTGCTTCATTAAGACCACATAAATAGGAATAATTCAGTAAAAAGCGGCATAGGGACACACCAGATTAATTAGTTTTGACTGTTTTCTGCTGACTTAATTTCTTTTTGTTATAAGTAATCCCAATTAACTAAATTAGGCCTCGATAGACATTTACATTTACTATAAAACCTGTAATTGAAGTTCAAATTGGATATTATATTGACGTGTTCTTCAGCTGAAAACATGTAAAAATGGTGTTTCAAAGGATCACCCGGCCAACGTTTTTTTTTGTATATTCTTTTAGAGCTTGTCCGTCTGAACATTTATCACTATGACACCAAAGTTGGACATTTTGAATTCCTATTTTCAACAAATGTATGAAAATTCAGATTTTCGAACTCAAATAAAATCAACTACTATGGTCCTACAAGTTCAGACGGGCACGCTCTAACAAAATATTCAATAAAAATGCGTTGGCCGACACTTTCCGTTTTGGACCATTCTCTATGAAACATGGACGATGTCCTCTAAGTCCTATCTCGTCGCCGCACAGCTTAATTTCGCTTGCAACAATATATCGGCTAACGAATTTTCGTTAAGCTTCACAGCGCACCATTGTTATTCTATTCATATTTTGTTCCGTGTTAGATTCGGACACATATGACTTGTAGCCTTAGCACAAAAAAAAACAACTACGTATTCGTAGCGCTTTCCATTATTTTTGTATGGGAAAATGAACAGCGCTGCGCCGGCGAAAAGTGGAACTAAAAATTCGTATTAAACAGGTTGGCAGTTTGAGCATTGAGTTTTCGAACGTAGTCGAATCATATTCTTGCTACCAGCAATTACTGAAGTCCATTTGTTATTTGGTCAGTAACACTATATATTGACGAGACCGCTGGTCTAGTGGTTAGTATACCTGACTGCTACGCTAGAGATCGCGGGTTCGATTCCCGCCAGGGCAAACATTTATGTGATAAATATGTTTGCCTTGCGTCTGGGTGTTTGGTATGTATTATAAGTATGTATTTAATAAAAACAAAAGTATATAAGTATTATATCAGCCACTGGTTCCAATAGTACAAGCTTTGCTTAGTTTGGGGCCAGATGGCGCTGTGTGGTAATGTCCAAGCATTATTATTGTTATTTGTATGATAAAATTCTTGTGTCATGGTATTTATCACAATATTAAGTAGAATTTGTATTTGTTTGTATTGATTGTATGTATGTCTGTGATGGCTTCGGTAGATGACGACGTTGTTGTGAAACGTGAGTATTTTGAGCATGCACTGTTATATTACTAGCGACCCGCCCCGGCTTCGCACGGCCAGCGTTACCCATATAAGTTCAACACCAATGAATTATACATAAAAACTTCTCCCTTGAATCAGTCTATCTATTAAATAAACGCATCAATATCTGTTGCGTTGTTTTAAGCATCTAAGCATACACACAGACAGCGGGAAGTGACTGTCTATGTAGTGACCAGTGACCAGTCTATGTAGTGACTATGTAGTGACATGTATTGACTATGTAGTGACTATGACTATGACTATGACTATGACTATGACTATGACATGTATTGACTATGTAGTGACATGTATTGACTATGTATTGACTATGTAGTGACATGTATCACTACTATGTAGTGACTATGTAGTGACCAGTGACCAGTCTATGTAGTGACCAGTCTATGTAGTGACATATCTTTCAGTGACTGTCTATGTAGTGACCAGTGACCAGTAAAACTATGTAGTGACCATATTTGATATAAATATAAACATAAACGTGTTGAGTACCTATCTGGTCAAAAATACTTATAAACCCAGCAAAGATTTTTCAATGATAACTCATCTGCACAGTAAATACCCGTAATGATGTAGTTACCGAACGGACCGCAACTGTCATGATCTATATATTTAAAAATAATAATCCCTATTTCCCTTGGTTTGCAACGGCTGGACCGATTTGGCAAATTATTTTTTTTGTGTTCTCGATTGTCAGGAGAAGGATCTTATAAAAAGTTTATAAAAATTTGAAAAGAAACCGGAACTTTTTTATTTTCAGGATAAACTAAAGGTCCTTTATGCTAAGGTGTATTTGTCATATGAATTCATAGCTAAGACAGGACATCGCCTGTCGGGTCAGCTAGTCATTTTATAAGACGAACCCCAAATGAAACGAATTGGTGAACCCTGGTGTATAGTGTTGTGTTGTGTGGTGTGTCAGGGGCGGCGGGGGCGGAGCGCGGGCTGCGCGGCGGGGGCTCCGCGCACCGCCAGCGCCTGCCCCGGCACTGCTCCGCCACACAGGTATATATCATACACATATACATATATACATAATATATAGACACCATTACTTTACCCACTTTTTGTGTACGAACGATCACTTTTTGTAGGCTAAATTTCAGTAATCACAGTATGAGCTTGCTTTTATACCACTAAGGTAGTATACAGGCTTACGGCGGGCGTACCTAAGTGATCATCGTAGCCTATGGACTCTTGCATCACCACGGGTAACAATCGCGCGTGTGGGCCCTGAAGATAGAACAGCATCGTGAAGAGAAGAAGAGAGACGATTTTTTGAACTTTATGCAGATCAGTGCCGGTAGCAGGAAAATTTTTCGACAACGTATTCGAAAACGTAACTCTAAAAAACTCTAAAACCTAACTTCACCGCCGCAACGCTGTTCATTTTTCAATACAAAAATAGTCTAAGGCGATACGAAAACGTTGTCGCAAATTTTTCATGCTCGCACTACTGGTGAAAGCGGCCAAATATCGCTTCATTTGTTTTTCCTTTCCACTGCCGATGCTCACCGTCATTACAATATCAAAATATAAAAAGTAATTTATTCAGTTTAGGCCCTAATAAGGCACTTATGAATGTCTAAATTACAACCGGTTCGGAAAAAAAATAAATAAACCTACAAAGTAACCTGTTGTGGTACTAGGGAGTGCGTCCGTTCTCGACGCACGCAGCCCTAGGGCTCCAGCTGCTGCGGCTGGTAGCGCCGGGCGCTTCGCCCTGCGACGAGTACGTGGCGCACGCTAAGCTTTCCCCGACATCTACCACCACACTACTTATTACTACACAGTGAGTGATATCTATATAATCACAGTACGATTAAATATTCTGTATAGCTTGGCAAACTAGTCTAGAGACAAAAATATATTTTTGGCTACTGGCAACCTTCACTAAATGTAATCTATATTATGACGTGTACTGTAAACAAACCAATCAAGACGGTTGATGCTCTGTACGAGCTGCGGCGGGCTGCCATACGAACGACACAGTGGCGCCCCTGTTATTTCCTAGTCTCTTTTGCCAGCTAAAAGTTTGTGCGTACCGCCGTACGGACGAGGACAGACAGACGGTGCCTCAGCTAAGTGTGTAGTACGAATGTTCTCACAGCTGCGTGTAAAGTGTGATTGTTTCGCTTGGATTAAGATGTTTGTTTTGGTGAAACTTTTGCTAGTGCAACCTTACTTACCTCACAAACACAACGCAGTGTTGTTATTTGACGAAAGATTGAAAACGCAGGCAAAATTAGCAGCAGGGTCTGCATCTAGCAGGCAGCTTTAGCTGTTCCCACAGCTACGTGAGTAGGATGTTTATTTTTCCAGTGGGTACGTGCAAAGTATTGTCCTCACGACCAAGTGTGTAGACCGCTAGGCACGTGTAAATACGATAGATATTGGTGTCGATTATGTTGTCAAACTAATTTGTAAATTAAAAAAAAGCTTTAACCCGAACAAATTTGACAGGACTACATTCTTGCCAGCCCTTTCTCGAGTATTTTTATAAGGACTTTCAAATCGTCAGAATCTACCACCGGATTCGGAAGGTCGTTTTTTTGATGAGAATAATCCGGTAAGAAACTCAGCAATTACTCTTTTAAATAAAATATATGATTTACATTTCAATGAGCATTTCAATATTGATGGCAATTTATAGGAAATAATAGAGACTATTTTATTTTTATTTTATTTATTTAAGGATGGCAATACTTTAAATCCTATTAAATAAGTTTAGTTAACCTGAGTACAACAGAATGGACTAGCCAACACGCCACGTGTGATGATGTATGGTGGTGTGTATGATGGCGTGTGTAGGCACGTGTACCTGGTGCGGGCGGGCGGCGGGTCGTGGCGGGCCGAGTGGGCGGCGCGCCTCGACCGCCTCATCGGGCTGCCGGAGCTGCGCGGGGACCGGCTCGTCATACACATCAAACAGGTTACATAATAATACTTACCATAATACCTAAGAGAGGTGCGGCGAAATGGGATATTTTTTTAGGATTTTTCCATTAAAATTGAAGCCGCCCGACTGGGGACTGTACCTTGACCTTGAAGACCCCAGTCAAATAACACTACTTTGATGTAGTGTTTTGTTTCTGCGGTGAGTATGGTTAATATGCTGCGCTAGAAGTTACAACACCCACTTACAAGCGAAGTTAATTTGGTGCCAACGTGACGGATGGTGAGTCCGTCGCCGTCTCTTAGGCACTACATACGTCCTTGAATTTCATCTCAGACGTATGCAGGTTTCCTCACGACGTTTTCCTTCACCCTAAAGCTTGTGATGTGACAAATCACTGCGCTTATGTTAGAAAACCTCGTTGGTACAGACCGGTGGGATCCGAACCTGCGTCGCTACAATAGCAGGCAACGCTTTATACCACACTGCCACCACGGCTAAAGTAAATGAAATTATTTTTAAAATTTACAGGATGAATTAGTAAACTACTTCTCTACGGATGAAAAGGTGATCGAGGTCGCTGACACCGAGGTGCTCGAGTGGCTGCGATCAAAGATTGAGTGCGCTCTCATCTTGGCTCTCGAAGACAAGAGATGTACTGATGAACAATAGATTACTAACCACCTCTGTCGTCCAATAACCCCACTCTCCCCTAATAACCCCCCTCTACTCTAATAACACCTTTCTCCTCTAATAACCCCCTCTCCTCCAATACCCCCTCTCCTCTAATAACCCTCCACTCTCCTAATAACCCCCACATGCCCCTAATAAACCCCCACTCTACCCTAATAAACCCCCTCTATCGTAATCCCCTCTCCTCTAATACCCGCCTCTCCCCTAATAACTCCCCCTCCCCTAATAAGCCCGCCTCCTTATATAGGATGTTATGTACCAAAGAGATCAATAGTAGTGGACGGGCTACAGACATGCTTGGGTGGTTGATACCACCGTAACTAATTCTACCGGTCAATAGGCGAATAGCAACAGTATGGCTATCGAGAATAGCGATTTTTGAGATTCGATACTAATCGATAGTGTGGCAAGTCATCAATAGTATTATGTAATCGATATAATCATTTTCAAGACAACGCGGCAACGCTAACCACTACGATACAGGACATTTAATTTTATATAATCACAATCATTCCTCTTGGAATTACGAGTAATTAACTTGAAAGAAAGGTGGGGCACAACAGTTTCCGCTTGAAATGGAAGCCGGCCTACTTACAGAAGACCGCAGTCTAAAAACACTACTCTAATGTGCCACAAGGGGTAGCTAAAATAATCCTTTTAGGGTCCTGGAACACCTGATGACATATTTTCTGATATTAACATGAAAAGAGCACAAAACGAATGCATTAAAACTAAAGGAAATATTTTTTTAAGAGTGAATAGATAATTGGAAAGACTTAATCTTATTGCGCACACGTAAACTTGCAGATAAAATTTGTTCATTGAGAACTTAATTCTCGGTTCGAATGCATATAATGCTAAAATTATTACTGTTTTTTTCCATTAGTAAATAGACACGGCATCAATAATATAGCCACCTTAATTTCAATAATTGCATATATATTTAACGTATTTGGCCCTGTCTATAGTATATTATTTAAGTGATCTATTATCTAGTCCACAGGCTCTCAATGTGGGCGGTACCTGTGTGTTTTGAAGCTTTCTGAGGGGGCGACTGAAATTGTAATATTGGGGGCGCTAGATAAGCTATTATTTTTTCCAAAGGGGGCGGGTGGTACACGAAAAACTTTGAGAGACACTGATCTAGTCAAAATATTATAAGTGATTCATTTATGTTATTTTTGTATTTGTGTATTTTTTAATTAATAAAATATACTGGCTTCCCCAGTTGGTACAGTTTATGCCTTAGCTATGGCCAATTCATATCAATTTAAGTAAATGCCTGACAGACAATTTTTCTTATATTTTTATATATTGTCATGATAGAATTGCATTTGAATTATCTCAATCAAATTTACTTCAATATAGCTACGGCAAAGTGGTACCAAGTGTAATGCTGTATGTCATACCAGCGGGCATACATATATGAAGAATTGAAGACATTGATGAAAGCAGAAGACGCAAAAGATCTACCTACTATCAAAAGGGACTTGATTTTTTTTTTATACCACTGAGGTGGCAAACAAGCATACGGCCCGCCTGATTGTAAGCGGTTACCGCAGCCTATGGACGCTTGCAACACCAGGGGTATCACTCGCGCGTTGCCGACCCTTCAAAAATCTCTTCACAGCCTTCTTGAAGAACCCCATGCTGTAATCCTTTGGGAAAACCACGGCGGGGAGTTCATTCCACAGTTTAATTGTGTTTACTTGATAATGCTATGTACCAATTTATACCTTCCAGATGACCTCTATAATGACTACTGCATTTTATATAAAGAAGCGTGTTGTGTTATTTGGATTTTTGATTATTTGGACAATGGATGTATTTTACCTCTTTCTACAGCAGTGCGTTTGGACATTGCCTAATCTGTATTTAAATTATTGTATGTTATACAAAATTATCTGATACAAGATACAATATGTATATGGAAATATTGTATCTTGTATCAGATAATTTCTGTCATAATTTGGGTGATTGCTAAGATTGCCCATAAGGTCATGGTTGACAAACACGGTCATAGTAGTATATTATCTACTTTGAGGTCATAGTATGCTTAAAAGCCTGAGTTTAAAAAACTATCCTCCAAGATATCTGTGCTGGCAGCAAGGAGTCCATATCTTGCTAGCACAATGCGTTGCGTTAGTGATACCCCTGGTATTGCTAGCGTCTACGGGTTATGGTGACCGCTACCATCAGGCTACACGGACGCTTACATGCCACATTCACAGTATAAAATGGTCGGCAACGCGCGAGTGATACCCCTGGTGTAGCAAGCGTCCATAGGCTGCGGTAACCGCTTACCATCAGGTTGGCCGTATGCTTGTTTGCCACCTTAGTAATATAAAAAAAAAGTCTAACATGATCATGGGCCGATTCTAAACAGCTTCTCCAAATATTGACCAGTGCCGGTAGCAGGAACATTGTCGACAACGTTTTCGTATCGCCTTCGACTATTATTGTATTGGAAAATGAACAGCGCTGCGGCGGTGAAAAGTGGAACTAAAAATTTGTATGACAATTTTGACATTTCGCGAGTTACGTTTTCGAATACGTCGTCGACAATGTTCCTGCTACCGGCACTGATCTCGCATTATGTATGTTTGATGTCTATAACTACATGATAACGTTAGGTAAGCTTGTTACTAAATGTTATTATTAATAGTATATTATATACATCTGGGTGTAAAAGTTGTCCTATATATACCAAGCAGATAAAACGGTGACTCAGTTCTCGGTCAAAATTAAGTGTTTGTGTCTATAAAATTTTGACCGAAATTGCTACATATATATATCACTGGTTAACAAGTCTTAAAAAACAGTTTTTTTAAATTTATAACACGGCTGGAATTCTAATACAATGCTCAAGCATAGATTCTATCCTCAAATAATGAGTGAGATCAAACGAAATTGAGTCTTGTTTTAGGTTACCGGCCTGAAACATAACCAAAAGAAAAAAATACATTTGCAAACTAGATAAAATGGTACCGAATTATCTATATATATATGTAGATATAACATACATGTCAAAACAGACTTGAAAATTTGTGCTAGCATCGAACATGTTATTATGATAAATAAAAATATAACTGAATGGAGCAAATAAAAATATTATTGAACTTGTAACAATTTTATTTCGTATATTTGTATAACTATATAAATTATGTATATTATATAATATAACTATTCTGACCCGTCATCACTAGAACTATAATCACCAACTAATATTATTTTTCCTGCCGGTTTATTTTCATCTTCCATCACTTTATTTTGTACATCACTACTTTGTTTACCATCATCCATCACTTTATTTGGAACATCACTAGTTTGTTTACCATCAGCTAGCTTATTTAAATCTTTGCTCTCGCTGTATTCTTCTGTTTTATCAATAACTTTTGCTCCTACATCTATAAATGTATCATTAATTTTAGAATCATTATCTTGCTTACCTACTTTATCATTATCCATCTCAACTTTACTAATCATTTCATGTTTAGCTCTCTTCAATGTGATTCCTAAAGAGTTTCTCGTTAAATGCATACTCTTGCTCAAAGAATCCTCTTTTTTAAGGCCTCCAAAGCTTGTGAGAAGACCACTAGAGCTGGGCAGAGCGGGGCTATTGAGTATCTTCCTCCTAGTTTGGTTTAATTTCTCTTCTATACTTCTAGAAGGACGGAGAGAGAGCAGTGTGGCCATATTTCTGTCTTCTTCAGACTCTGGCAGTAAATTGATGTCGAGAGAAGATTTTGCTAAGAGAAGACTGTCATTCACTGATGCTTCCTCTAATTCTTTTCTTCTTTTCTGAAAATGCAAGTCATACATAGTTTTTTTTTCAACCATCAGATTACAGTTCTAAAATTACACAATGCACTCTTCTTTTATTACGTCTCTTAGGTGGAAAGCAAGCTTGCGACCCGCCTGATGGTAAGCGATTACCGTAGCCTTTGGACAATTTGGAATTTATATTCATAAAACTTTATTGTGAGTGTTTGTTTATGAAATAAATTTAGTATTTGACAACTGTAACTGATAATTCAGACCTTCATAAGAGTCTTATTAGGTCTTAAACTGAATAGATGATTTTTTGGATTTTTACAGCGTAAATCCAATGTAACGAATACTAGTAACTCAACTATTTACATTGGCTTTAAGCGCACACCTTACAATAAATATACTCACTCTAAAATTCCTCCTCAGAGAACAGTTAGCATCGTAGTCATCCTTCCATACAGTCTCGTTCCGTCCGACCAGATTCCTCAGCCTTGGCTTGTCTTGTTTAGCTGCATCCTCATCCCCCGTCTTGTGTTCCAACTTGAACATGGCATCGTCGAAGAGGCGCTTTTGTGTCTCCTTTGTCTCCGGCACTATCTGGCCGTTCTCTGTGGGGTCCCATCTGTTCTCCTGGCGTCTCGCTCCTGATACTATTACGTAGTCTAGGTTCTGAAAGTTAAAATTTTATTATTATTATTATTTATGTACCTAGTTCTGATCTGTTGAACTTCATACCACATTATTTTGTTATATTTTTCCAAATTGCTCCTTTTTTTATACCACTAAGGTGGCAAACAAGCATACGGCCCGTCTGACGGTAAACGGTTACCGTATCTTATGGACGCCTAAGCAAAGCTTGTGCTAAGGGTACCAGAAAACAGATACAATTCTTATAATACCAAGACTCATGGCAAACACAACTTTCGTCGGGAATCGGACCCGTGACACTAGTAGACTGTAGGTATTATGCCTTGCTTATTTGAAAATATGCATGTTTTTTTTTCTTTTATAAGCAAATGAAAAACTAGTGTCAGTAACTGAAGTAAAATATTCAACAGACAATTTGAAATTATCAGTTCAACATCGTGACAGAAAGAACAACTTTTATCCCTGTCAAACATCTCTTATCATGCAGCACCATTAAATCCCAAGCTAATTACTTACCCCAGGATCAGTTTTGATTTCAAAATGATTATCACACAAGTGGCATTTCATACGAAACTGGTATACAGGTGTAGTATAATACATGCCAATTTTTGTCTTCTCTGCATTGTACCTGTTAAATAGAGTTTAAATGTAGTAGTAAAGTAAAATAGACCTTCAAAAGTGCTTTAATAAGGCCTCAAATGGATAAATAATTTTGCATTTAGATTTTTGATACTGTGGTTACATTTTGAGGCATGCAAAGGCAAATGGCAACAGTGGATTTTAATTCTACCAAATCTAATACTATTTTGTACCATACAATAAAAAAATAGTAATTGTTTCTTTTGATTTTAAATGGCCACAAAATCCTTTACATGCATCATTAGCACAGTTAAGGATCTTGTGTTTCCCATAGTTTGCCCTGAACTGGTAGCAGGAACATTCAAAGATTACATTTTCGAGAACATAACTCTCAAGTGTATTTTTTGAATGATATTTTTGCCTTGCCGGCACAGCACTGTTCATTTTTCCATACAAAAATAGTTGACAATGATACAAATACATAGTCAAGGCTACTGAAATGCTCTTGTAGCGTGATTTTTTCACAAGCATCAATTCTGACAATTTCTTTCTGCTGGTTTAAAATATATCCTTTGATAATATATCTATCTGGGTTTCTAATCAAAGAATGAATTCTTTCACATAAGAATATTCTACCATGACGGATGAGCTTAATGGAAACTTACATGGTATATATGGATAGACAATGATGATTTATACTAAAGGAAAATATAGATTCTGCCGAATTGTTTTATGACACCATCAAACAATCAATATATTTAGCAAGCAACCATAGACCTGATTGTTCTAAATGTTTAGTACCTGACTCCCATGCCAATATGATTATTGCAGCCATCACACCAGATATTGTATGGCATTTCAAATCTGATGATGAGTATCCCCAAGTGTAGCTTGCGAGCTCTCTCACGCAAGGCATGGGTCCCCATGAATTTATTGAGACCCCCCACTTTGGGGTCATAGTCAGGAGGATAGTACAGGTTCTGGCCTTTGCGTTCACCCATCTTGAAAACCTGAAAAGTATTGGATATAGTAAAAGACAATACAAAACGCTATGCTTTCTCAGAACAATAAACAAAATCCAGTCTGTATTAGCTTTAGGCCAAGGCTTTGATTAGTAGGCAAATGATGAGAGATCACTATGCGAAACTGAATATAATCAAAGCTTTATATGAACCTACTGGTAATAAAAAAAAATGATTACCTGAAGATCTCTGTAGAAAATGTAAAATGCTGTAATAGATATTATGTTAATTTCAATTTTCTTCAATCAAAATCTGATAACCCGTCTGCGTTTAACGATGCGAAATAAATAATTTAATTAATTGGTTGGCTGAGAACAGTCCAGACCACAATTTTATTTTGATTTTTCTCATTTTGCATGTTAAGTTGTCAATAGTGTCTCTATGACATTCTGTCAGCTTCTAACTCAATGTGTGTGTCAAACTAAATGACAAACCAGAGAATAACTAAAGCTCGCTAAGAGTATATACATTCTTGCTGAATACGAATTCAAGTTGTAGTGTACAGCTAAATGTAGATGGTTTGATTATTTAATTGGTGGTTAATATGAATAACTCACTTACTTTACCTCCGAAAAATATTCTTATTAAATTAGCATTATTAAATTAGTTTAATGATTTTGTACAGCAGATTCAACACTAGTGCCTGCTTTGCATCAAAGGCGTATGTTTATTTTTTTATTTTACTAGAAAACGAATGTGCTAAAAAGGCAAAGGAATAGACCACAATCTAAATAGAATAAAATCGCTACGCTAGAATCAAATAAAAATAAATCGTTGGCAACTTGATGACAGCTGTTTGGCAGTTCCGTTTTTATTTTCGTAAGAAATAACTTGTTCGAATCCAGAAAAAAACCTTAATTTAATTGTATTTGTTTGTTTAATCGTACATTTAGGTGTAAGTAGTGGTTCTTTTGTTGTTAATTCCACGTATATTAGGATGTAATGTGCGGTGAAATGTCGAACACTATTATTAGATCGTCTCGTAGTTAGCTTAGTAGATAGTCTGATTGCGGTAGTAGATCAGGCATATTGTGTAGTTATCCAGTAAATATGGGTAGGAGGCAGGAGTCTTCGTGGGCTAAGGGGACGGTGGGGCTGACGGCGGCGCGGGAACGTGGGGATATCGATAGGGAGTTCCAGAATAAATTAATGGTAACGAGGAGTACGATCGACCGACTAGGGCTAGAGAAAGAGCTCCACGGACACTTGGGCTGCGTCAACTGCCTGGAGTGGAACTACGATGGGTCGTAAGTGCCGCCTTCCAAACATATTTCTCCCGGTAAATATATAAATTGACCTGTTAAGAGATGGTAATGTTATAGAGTTCTCGCGTCGGCCTCTGACGACCTGCACGTGATACTGTGGGACCCGTATCGTTACAAACAGCTCCACAACATTACCACTGGACACACTGGAAACATATTCTCTGTCAAGGTGAGAAAGTTTTGTTTTGCTCATGATTTGCATTGTTTATTGATAAAGAGATTGATGAATGTAAAAAAACAAAAGAAGTAAAATGGCGCTCCATTACTCTCTGCCTACCACGAAAGGTACTTGGTGTGACAATGTGTATGTGGGGCGAGCGAGGTGATCATACTCAGCCCCCGCAAAGGGAAGATCTTCCAGCCAGGCGGGTGTTGTGCCTGGGGAACCGCGGCTCTGACTGTTCTAGTCGGAAACTTGTATATATGTTGAATTGCGTAGAAAACTTCGCTAGCGTGTGGCAGGATTGTGACGTCATTCGTTGAATGTTGTCCTGCTAGTTAGTCGATTTCTAACGTTGGTTTATGTAGCCGTGAGGTCGCTACATGTATGTATGTTTATCATATTAGCCACTTGCATTAACATTATAGCTATATATCTGAATGTTATGCTTTTGATGTGTATGTTTTGTGAGTGAAATATTTAAATCATATTAGCTGTGTATGGTTCACCCTTAAACCTAGTTTTTGAGTATACAATTTTGAGTATACTGTTATTTTGGGTAATCAAGCCCGCACCCAAAAGTAGGGTGCAGTATACTGACATACAAGCACCACCAGCTAAATTGTTGAATTTTCTGCCAACTAAAGAGTCTGGTGTATACCACTAAGGTGATAAAACAGTATATAGCCCACCTGATGGTAAGCAGTTACCATAGTCTATGGACTCTTGTAGCACCAGGATATCATTTTAGTGGATAATTTGGTTTTTCTAATCGAGACATGTTTAATTAAATTAATTGATAAGGTTGCTTAGCTAGTCTGTAGTTATAAATAATATTTCCTTAGAGTTTAGATATTTCTTTAATAATTATGTGTTGTGTGATTATGCCAAGAGTAAACCCAAATGTAATGTATGTATTTATTGATATAATAATGTATTCATAATAAACTATAATAGTTGTCTATTTATTTACTTGGTGATGTAGATGTTACACAATAAATAATAAAATTACTCAGCATTTTAAGACATGGATCTGTTGTGTGTTTATGTAAGTAGTGTGAAAACTGCCAAGAATGGCTTGTCTTTACTTGATCAACTGTGACTTTGATCCCGGCCTAAGATTATAATCTTAATATAAATCTTAAATATTTATAAGTATACAATAATTTAAGATAAAATAATATTCTACCTGCAACTTTGTCTGCTTAAAATTTACTTGTTTCTGGGGGATGAATATGGTATTTGTATAAGTATTTGGTATACAACAGAATAACAAATACCAAATTATGAAAAAAAACACATTTTTTGTCAAAACAGATTTACACAATGTTGGGACTCCTAAAATTTTCTCCCAAATAGAAGTTTTTCTATGATACCTTGCTTGCTTTTACTAGCTGAAATTGATTTTTACTACTCTGTGAGTTGAGGCAAGCCGTTAGTTTTTTCTAAACTATAACATTTTAAAATCCAGCTTTGGTCGAAATATTGTGTGGTCAGTCACTGAGTAGGTGGTAATTTAGACCCTTATTAGTCTTATTGGGGCCTGAGCTGAATAAATGTTTCTTTGATTATGATTTTGAGTGTTTGATCAATCTGGCGACGCTGATGTGCATGTTGTGTGGTCAGTTCCTGGGCGCGGACACGCTGGTGACGTGCGCGGCGGACGGCACGGTCCGGGCTCGGTCCGTGGTGGGCGGAGCGCCGCTGCTGGAGTGCGCCTGCCACTGCGGCCGCGTGAAGCGTCTCGCCACCGCGCCCGACAACCCTCACCTCGTCTGGTCCGCCGGCGAGGACGGCCTCATTCTGTAAATATACTTAACAATTTTTTTTTATACTGCTCAGGTGACAAACAATCATACGGCCCATCTGATGGTAAGCGATCACCGTAGCCTATAGCCGCTTGCAACACCAGGGGTGATACCCCTCGTGCGTTGCCGACCATAAAACCATCACTTAAAGGCGAACTAGCTTTTGCCAGTTGCTTCGCCCGCGTGATTCTAGATAAAGATAGCCTATGTCCTTTCCCCAGGTTATAATCTATCTCATTCCCAAATTTCATTACGATCCGCTCAGCCGTTTAGTCGTGAAAGGGTAGCAAACAAACCAACATACAAGTAGAGTTCCTTTCGCATTTATAATATTAGTATAGATCAGTGATTAGTATGGATTCTGAAACGCAATTCAAATCCGATGTCATACTAATCTTGAGTGGCCTCCGATTTAATAAGCGTGGTTTTAACACCAGGGGTATCACTTGCGCCTTGCCGACCCTTTCTTTTCCTTTCCCCAAAGTACTGAGTACACAAGTTAATGAATGTTTTGTTTTTCCAGACAGCATGACTTACGCACAGCCCACCGCTGTAACTCTGACTCTGCTAATGTGTTGATCAACCTGTTGAACCATCTGGGTCGGTATGCTGAAGCCAAGTGCGTGGCCGTCAACCCTCGTCGCCCCTACCAATTGGCCGTGGGGGCTAACGACTTCTACGTACGCCTCTACGACACCAGGATGATCAAGCTAGCCAAATTACAGGTTAGTTTTTGGAACGGTTAATAAATAATAATAGGTAACAATAATGCTTGGACATTATCACACAGCGCCATCTGGCCCCAGACTAAGCAAAGCTTGTACTATGGGAACCAGCAGCTGATATAATACTTATATACTTTTTTTTTGTAAATACATACTTATAATACATACCAAACACCCAGACGCAAGGCAAACATATTTGTCACATAAATGTATGCCCCGGCGGGAATCGAACCCGCGACCTCTAGCGTAGCAGTCAGGTATACTAACCACTAGACCAGCGGTCTCGTCAAATAGATTTTAATTGATAGATAGATAGATAGATACACTTTATTGCACAACAAGAGGATACAATGTATGATTGGAAACATCATTATATTGTATTGTGCAATTGGCATAGTAGCAATCTCTTCCAGACTTATTATATTGCTGAGTTTCTTGCAAAAAACGACCTTCCGAATCTGGTGGTAGATTCTTGACGATTTGAAAGTACTCATTTGTAAGTCTAGTCAAATAATGACGATTATGAGTTTTGAGTTTGAGTTTGAACGAAGTTTCGTGACGTGGCTTGCGGTACGAGTTGTCTGGTGGAAATCGTCACGTGACGAGATAGCGTTATGGCCCCATGCGGATTTCACTCTCTTTCTCTTTTTTTACCACAAAGGTGGCAAGCGTACGGCCCACCTGATAGTAAGCGGTCACCTATAGCCGCTAGCAATACCAGGGGTATCACTAACGGACTCGCTTAGCTAGTAGCATTACTACTAGCGCAGCGAATTCTTTTGGAACACCTGTCTCTATCTCTCTGTCGATCTCTTTCTACACTAGGTTTACAATATCAGGAGTATTGTTAGCGTGATCCCAACATAATCGCTGATAGCAAAGCATATCGATTGCCTGGTTTCGCAGTTACCTGAGTGGCCGCCGGCAGCGTGTTCGCATTGATGATAGCATATCATCTTGGTGCAATACCAGCGCTGGCGTTCCTCAGGGTGGCGTTCTATCTCCGTTACTCTTTTCAATTTTTATTAACTCTATATCCACTCATCTACTTTCTTCCTACCACCTTTATGCAGACGACCTACAAATTTATACGCAAGCTTCCGTAGATACATTACCCAACGCAATTCTTGCACTCAATAGTGACCTCGATAAAATTGGCGAGTGGAGCCGAAGGTATGGACTTCTCGTGAATCCCTCTAAGACTCAAACCATAATAATAGGTAGCCCGCGAAAAATCTGCCATATTAATTGGTCACAGCTTCCCCAGGTGATTTTTAACAACACCATTGTACCATATAGTGACATAGTCAAGAACCTGGGGATCTACTTAGATAAAACTTTATCATGGGGTCCACAACTGAAGGAAACTAGTCGGAGACTATTCGCGACTGCAGGATCTCTGCGCAGACTGCGTAACTTTCTGCCTACTACCACTAAGATTGCGCTTGCTCAGTCCCTTCTTTTACCAGTCCTCGACTATGCGGATACCAGCTACCTTGATCTCACACAGGTCCAATTTGATAAACTTGAGCGACTTCAAAACTTCTGCATACGATTTATATTTGGACTTCGCAAATATGATCACGTATCCGAATTTCGCAAAAAACTCAAGTGGCTTCCTATTGGACTTCGCCGTAATGCTCATATTCTTTCTTTACTGTACAATATTTTGTTCAATCCGTGTTCCCCTCAATACCTTAAGGAAAGGTTTGCATTTCTTCAGGATTCACATTCGTGGCCCCGGAGGACATCAGAGAAACTGAAACTATGTATGCCGGCGCATTCCACCGACTTCGTTGGCAAATCTTTTACGATCCAAGCAACTCGTTTGTGGAATGCTCTGCCTGTTCCTGTGAGATGTGCTCAGACCCTTACTTCCTTTCAAAACTTGGTCAAAAATCACTATCTTTCTCTATAACATCTTCTTCTTATACAAGCCCTGTTTTTGATATCACTCATGCTGTTCTTTTCTTACTTTACTGATAACATCATAATTTCTCACTCACTTACTCTTTACAACACTAATCCACTTACATTCTCTCATGTTTCTTACTGAACTATTTCTTCCACTACTTTATCTTTTATGTTCGCACCCTTAGTATAATTTATTTATTTCAATATTTTATTATTTTATATGTACTTAGGTATTTAGTAATCTACTCGAGTACTATTGTAATTGGTAACAATGACGACGGTACACTACCAGCCACTGTTCGAATCCAAATTTTCTCTAGTCCATTCATCGGTTGTCTGGAAGAGATCGCTATTATGCGATAAGACCGCCAATTGTACGATAAAATGTAAAATGTTTCCAATGTATGTATCCTCTTGTTGTGCAATAAAGTGTATCTATCTATCTATCTATCATATCCTCGCAAAATTCTGGAAACCTTACTCACCGCATAAACACAACGCTACATCAGAGTAGTGTTATTTTGCTGAGATTTTCTGTAGAATTTACCATCTTTGATTTTACATGTAGAATTTACCATTTAGCTTTGCGCAAAGGTACTAGGAGCCCATTAGTTTTAGTTGTGTATGTGACGTGTGTGTGTGTGTGTGCAGGCGGGGGCGGGCGCGTCTCGTCTGATGTGGGAGCGGCAGAACGTGCGCTGCGCGCGCGCCGGCCACGGGGACCCCGACAACAACATCCCGCGCAACGCCGTCACATACTTCGCCCCCGGTACAACTATAAACCATTTAATTACACAACACTCAAATCTTTAGCCTTAGCAAGAACAGCTTTTGATTATTTTACATGGGAAAATGAACCGCGCTGCGCCGGTAAAAATATTTGATAAATGTCTACCCTTGCGCAGCCGGGGCGGGTTAGTATATTAATAATAATATATCTTCAGGCTCTACCACAAGAAGGTAGAAGAAGACATGTTACAACACCGACTTTCCACCGAAGATAATTTGGTGCCAACGTGACGGATGGTGAGTCCGTCGCCGTCTCTTAGGCACTACATACGTCCTTGAATTTCATCTCGGACGTATGCAGGTTTCCTCACGATGTTTTCCTTCACCGTAAAACTCGTGGTGTGACTAATCACTGCGCTTAAGTTAGAAAAACACCTTGGTACAAGCCGGGGCATGAACCTGGACCCATCAGGTAACAGGCCGTTGCTTCAAACACAAGGCCACCACGGCTTGTATATGAACAAGGATATACAACAAGTTGTTATATGTATATAAATCATCATAAATTTTATTGCAATTAGTATACAGTATACAATTTAGAGAGGTAGGGTGATTTGGGATATCCCGTGGGTTATCCCATTTAAGTTGGAGCCGCCCGACTGGGGACTGTACCTCCGCCTTACAGAAGACCGCTGTGAAATAACATTACTTGATGTAGTGTTGTGTTTCTGTGGTAAGTAAGGTTGCCAGTGCTCCACGAGGATACGCTGGGCTAGTAATATTGCTGCTAGCACAGTGAGTCCTCATCAACAACATGGTTGGCACCACGTTAGTGATACCCTGGTATTGCTAGCGGTTATAGGCTAAGGTGACTGCTTACCATCAGATGGGCCGTATGCTTGTGTGCCACTACAGTGGTATAAAAAAAAATTACAATCTTTGAAACTTATACAATTATACACCCTGTATATAGGGCACAGCAATTGTGACAGTGAGAGGGCATTTATTAATTTATATAATATATTTTATATTATAGCTAATAATAATTGAGTATACATATATTTTATTAATTGTAATATGTTACCATCGTACTTCTCGCCACCGGCGGGGAATTCATCCCCACACATTGGAACCAAAATGGTCGCGAACTGCGCGGTTCCAAAAGAGCTTCCTCCCGCGCACAAATTAACTGTGGAATGAACTCCCCGCCGTGGTTTTCCCAAAGGATTAAAGCATGGGGTTCTTCAAGAAGGGTGTGAAGAGATTTTTGAAGGGTCGGCAACGCGCGAGTGTAACCCCTGGTATTGCAAGCGTCCATAGGCTGCGGTAACCGCTTACCATCAGGCGGGCCGTATGCTTGTTCGTCACCTTAGTGGTATAAAAAAAATGTTATTAAATGGAATATTGCTGTTTTAATATCGTGATTTATAATGTTAGTTGTAATGCAGGTCACCTGTCAATGGAGCCCAACGAGCACACATTCCCCAAGAAGGCCACCACGTACGTGGCCTTCAGTGACGATGGTAACGAGCTTCTTGTCAACTTGGGATCGGAACAGGTCAGTACAGTAGCCTTACCAAGAACAATATGCGACTACGTATACATATCGTATCCCTTTCGACTATTTATCTATGAGAAAATTGATAGCGCTGTGCCGGCAAAAACAAAAAAATCTTATGATTTTTTGTTGTCATTTTGTGAGTTACTTACAATGCGATATCGTAGATGTGCTTGCTACCATTAAAGTGCTACCAGTTATACTAATGAGTACTATAAAGACGCAGTACATAGTTGTACACGGTACAATTGTAAATGACAGTACGACAATTCCATCCATAATCAGTTTGTACAATCAATTTACAACAGTCCGGTACGACGTTTCTTTTATATAATGTACACATGTTGATTTATAGAATGTATACAAGTTTGTTATTGTAATGTACACAATGTGCATATTTGCTTTCAAAGAAAGTGTTCCAACGTTTTTTGCAAATGTTAACAAGTTTGTTTAGAATGTGTACAAATTGCCTTATAGCCTATATACATCTTTGTTTATAGCATGTACACATGTTTGACTATAGCAGCCTATATACATCTTTGTTTATAGCATGTACACATGTGTGTTTATAGCATGTACACATGTGTGTTTATGGCATGTACACATGTGTGTTTATAGCATGTACACATGTGTGTTTATAGCATGTACACATGTGTGTTTATAGCATGTACACATGTGTGTTTATGGCATGTACACATGTGTGTTTATGGCATGTACACATGTGTGTTTATGGCATGTACACATGTGTGTTTATGGCATGTACACATGTGTGTTTATGGCATGTACACATGTGTGTTTATGGCATGTACACATGTGTGTTTATGGCATGTACACATGTGTGTTTATGGCATGTACACATGTGTGTTTATAGCATGTACACATGTGTGTTTATGGCATGTACACATGTGTGTTTATAGCATGTACACATGTGTGTTTATGGCATGTACACATGTGTGTTTATGGCATGTACACATGTGTGTTTATGACATGTACACATGTGTGTTTATAGCATGTACACATGTGTGTTTATGGCATGTACACATGTATTTTAATGTTTTTTATAGCATGTACACATTTATGATGACAGAGTGTAGACGTGTGTGTTTGTTATCAGGTGTACCTGTTCGACATCAACTGTGGGCGGCGGCCGGTGCTGGTGGAGAGCTTCATCATCCAGCACAACCACGGGTACCGCGAGGGAGACAAGCAGCCGCCGAGGAACGGCGCCAACGGCACGCTGCCTACCGCGCCGCAGCTGCCAGACCGAGTGCGCCACTTGAAGGAGATGGTGAGTCACGGTGATACCACCAGCAGCACGCTGCCTACCGCGCCGCATCTGCCAGACCGAGTGCGCCACTTGAAGGAGATGGTGAGTCACGGTGATACCACCAGCAGCACACTGCCTACCGCGCCGCAGCTGCCAGACCGAGTGCGCCACTTGAAGATGATGCTGAGTCACGATGATACCACCAGCAGCACGCTGCCTACCGCGCCGCAGCTGCCAGACCGAGTGCGCCACTTGGAGGAGATGGTGAGTCACGGCGATACCATCTTCTTGGGAATTGGGATCTCCCGTGGTTTTTCCCATTAGAATTGGAGCTCCCGGCTGGGTATTGTGAGTACCGCAGTGAAATAACACTACTTTGATGTAGTGTTGTGTTTCTGCGATAAGTAAGGTTGCCAGTGCTCCACGAGGATACGCTGCGCTAGTAGTAATGCTGCTAGCACAGTGAGTCCTCATCAACAACATGGTTGACACCCCGTTAGTGATATCCCTGGTATTGCTAGCGGGTATAGGCCACGGTGACTGCTTACCATCAGTATTATTTGTTCACCAGGCCAACGACCTGGTGAACAAGGGCAACTACTCGACGGCCGTGGAGTTCTACAACAAAGCTATCGGCGAGTGTCCCGACTGCGCCATCCTCTACTCCAACCGCGCCGCAGCGCTCATGAGGAGAGGATGGTAAGCTATACCATATACCATCACCATATAAGTTCGAATCCCACCGGTCTGTACCAATAAGTTTCTCTAACTTAAGCGCAGTGATAAGTCACACCACGATCTTTACTGTGAAGGAAAACATGGTGAGGAAACCTGCATACGTCTGAGATGAAAATCAAGGACGTATGTAGTGCCTAAGAGACGGCGACGGACTCACCATCTATCACGTTGGCACAAAATTATCTTCAGTGGGAAGTGGGTGTTGTAACACCTCTGCCTACCCACTCGGGGACCCTTGTGGGAATACATGAAGATATATTATTATCCGGTGGCTTCGCCCGTATTATTCTACTATCCCTCGTGAACCACACTATTTTTCAGGATAAAAAGTATCCTATATGTTAATCCAGCTTATGAACTATTTTATTTGAACAATGTGTCAGTGCCAATTCTGTTGTACAAAATTGCAAATCTAAACTAATTTGACAGTTGTGAAGGTATTGCCATCCTTATTTAACCCCGCACATGAGAAAGGGATAGCGAGACTTTAAGAACTGTCAAATTAGTTAAGTTTAGTAATTTTGTACAACAGAATTGGTACTATTGTTAACCAAAGTGTCGTACAATACGGCCGACGTAACTTGGCGAGTCTGAACATAGGCTTTGCGAACTTTAGCGCATGTACACTCGTGTAGAAAACTGTTGATGCCAATTTCTTTTTTATAAACCAACTAGCATAAGCCAAAATCTCAAAACTCGAAAATCGCTCAGCGGTTTTCGAGTTTATCGCGAACAGACGCGGCAGAAAAATAACTCACTGTAAAAATTTAATTTCGATACCTCACCTTTCGATAGTGGCAGATTTTTACCATAAAACACAATATTGTTTGCACGTAATTCTTTTACTTATTATTAACACTTAATATATTTACACTTTTATTATTTAATCACTGTCACTAAGGGGGGAAATGCCTAACATAAAGTCGTCGGCTCCTTGCGTACCATGTGAGGTACTTGGCATAGTTTCATCATCGTAACCGTCGCTCTCACTTTCAGTCTCACTTTCCGAATCTGAAGCTGTATTAATGATGAATTGTTCCGTCATTTCGTCAATTATATGGTCGCTCTTTCTATATTCATCTTCGACCTCTTGCACTTTTCTGCATAAAGCACTCCATTCTTCCTGTTCCATTAAATTAACTTTTTCCTTTATGAGTTCCATTGTCCGGGTAACGTTCCAGTCGACGTTTTTAGCGGCTACGTGCCCTTTTATGGCAGCCCACGCCATCTCGATGGGGTTTAAATCGGGATGGTATGGGGGTAAACGAAGGACTTCGTGGTTGTTTTTTTTAAACAATTCGTCTATGACGTATCTTTTATGTACGTCTTTGTTTTTTTTTATAAGGTCATAAAGTTGCGGTTTACGCATGTCCTTTTCATAGGGTATACCCTTTTCTACTAACCACGATTCCATTTTTGCCTTCTTGTCACTAATGACAAGAAGGCAAAAATCCGGCGCCTACATGAATCCGGCATGTAGGCGCCGGATTCATAAGTTTGTTGTGGTACGGAGCATTATCGATGACCACCACCGCGTTAGGGCTCAAATTTGGGATCAGTTGAGTCCGTAACCATTTCTCATAATTTGTGAAATTCATATCATCGTGATAGTCTCCCGTTTTATTTCCAGATTTGAACATAAGAAGGGCGTTCGGAACAAATCCTGCTTCTGACCCAGCGTGTACCATGACTATCCGCTGACCTTTTGATATCGGGCGTTTTAGTCCTTGAGCGGAACCATCTGACCACGCCTTACCTTTTGTATGTGATGAGTGGGCATACGACTCGTCAGTGAATACAATTGGTCGCCCTTCATCTCTGTATTTTTTTATTGCCTTCAAGTATACAATCCTTTTCAGGCGAATGTCGGTCTTCTCTATTAGAACCATTCTATTAGTTTCGGTCTTTCGCCACTTGAAACCCAAGTTTTTGACTATTGTCTTTAAGCTCGTTTTAGCACCTTGAAAATTTACATCCCGTTTGAGTTTTACTAGTAATTTGTTTATTGTCGGCATTTCTTTTTCGGTTTTGTGGAAGTTGTGAATGCATCTTTTAATTACACCCTGGTCAAAATTATCAATATTAGTAATAGGTTTCGATCTAGATCTTTTTTTACCAGGCGTGCGGAATACCGAAAGTAAACCCGAAATATTGCCTTCAGTTGCAATCCGCTGTATTGTGCGTTGCGACACACCAGTTGCGTTAGCAACTCTTAAATAAACGTTGTCTACATCTTTTACGCCTTCTTCTTTTTCTTTTTTCATATATTGTGTTAAATCATAAATTATTTTTCTCGCCTGGCGATTTAAGACGCTATTATGCTTTGGTGGCATATTTAGCGAATAATATATGTGGCAACACACACTTGCAAATAACACAAATAAAACAAACTTAATAATCTACAATTATCACTAAACAATAACAACGAAAACTTTTGTCACCGACTTTACTCAAGACAGAGACAGCGACGCGAACACGACACCAATGCTGACGTGTGACTGAGACGTATTAGTGTATCGAGCATTGCCGAATAAGCACGAAGTGTTACGAAGTTACCAAAAAGGGATGTCAAATACGCGTGCCTAAGGGTGTTGTTTAATCGATTTTTATTGGAATCGATTAAAATTAAGTCATAAAAATATATTTTATTGTTATTTTATAACGAAGTTTTAAATTTTCGCAAACAGTCGTTACTCAAGTAGTCGTTAATAGATAACTGATATTTAAGTAGATCATGTCTTTCAATCGAGAAAATTGCATATTAAATTAGATTTTTTTTAATTTACTTTGAAATCTCGTTTATTAACAACAAATTTCACTGTATTTGTAAATCTATTACGTTAAATATCTTATATACAGAAACATCAATAAATTCCAAATAAAACTAATCGATTGCGATAATTGATTGAATAAAGGGTCGATTGGGTTTACGTAACATCACATCTCTAGCTTAGACAACCGCCCCCCGCACGTCGCCTCATACCACCATTTGGTTCCTAAAAAGAGCTATTGCGCAGCCTTCTGCACGAACTTATGACTCGCCAAGATACGCCGGCCGTATTGTATTTATAATGTTGGTGGGATTGTGATCAGTGCCGGTATCAAGAACATTGTATGACTGCGTATTCGAAAACGTAACTCACGTAATGTCACAATTGTCATACTTATATTTAGTTCCACTTTTCACCGCCGCAGCGCTGTTTCATTTTTTAGTACAAAAATAGGCGATGGCGATACCAAGACGTTGTCGCGATTTATGCTTACAGTAGCGCGAGCATGAATAATTTGCGACGACGTTTTCGTATCGCCTTCGACTATTTTTGTATCGAAATATGTACAGCGCTGCGGCGGTGAAAAATGGAACTAAATATAAGTATGACAATTTTGACATTTCGCTAGTTACATTTTGTTCCTGCTACCGGCACAGAATATTTATTGTTAGGTCGGGTGACACGTACGCCGCAATCAAAGACTGCTACAAGGCGATAAAGCTGGACTCCTCGCACGTGAAGTCCCACTTCCGGTTGGCTAAGGGCCTGATGGACCTGAAGAGGGCTCGCGAGGCGCACGAGTGCCTTCTCTACTTCAAAGACAAGTTCCCCTCACACGCCTCCAGCCACGCCGTGTTCCTACTGCAGAAGGACATCAACGTGGCGTTAGTCAATATGGAGACGCAGCCCGATGAAGGTAGGCCTTTACATGGTAATATTAGGTCCTTACATATGAAATTGGCGTTTTTCGTACTGGCCACTTTAATCACGAATTTCTCCTCTTTGGTAAGGAATTCCAAATTCAAATTTGTACAGCTATAGACTCATGTATTTGTGCTTCGATGATCGTCATTCATTTGTTTTTTTTCTTCTGTTTTTTTCTGTTTGCGTCACTCATTTTACAAAATGGAAAACCTTAAATATCGCATTATTTACGAGTACGAGTTCCGCCGTGGCACTAGTGCTGCGGAAACAACTCGAAGGGTGAATGATGTGTATGGCGGTCGTGTTGCAAAAGAAAACACAGTTCGTTTTTGGTTCCAACGTTTTCGTTCTGGAAATTTCGACCTGCAGAACAAGCCCCGTGGACGGCCTGAGACTCAAGTTGATAATGAAGAGTTGAAGGCTATTGTGGAAGCGGATCCATCGCAAACCACGTCCGAGTTAGCTGCAGGCTGCAATGTTAGTGATAAAACTGTTTTAATTCACTTGAAGCAAATTGGGAAGATTAAAAAGCTTGAAAGGTGGGTACCTCACGAATTGACTGAAACAAACCGGCAAACGCGCGTCGACTGCTGCGTTACATTACTAAACCGGCACAATAATGAAGGTATTTTAAACCGAATCATTACCTGTGATGAAAAATGGGTTCTTTACGATAATCGGAAGCGCTCAGCGCAATGGTTAGATCCTGGCCAGCCAGCCAAATCCTGCCCCAAGCGAAAATTAACCCCAAAAAAGTTACTTGTAAGCGTTTGGTGGACTAGTGCCGGTATTGTTCATTACAGTTTTTTCAAATCTGGCCAGACTATTACGGCTGATGTCTATTGTCAGGAATTGCAAACCATGATGGAAAAGCTAGCGGCTAAACAACCTAGGCTGGTCAATCGCTCCACGCCACTGCTGCTTCACGACAACGCTAGACCACACACTGCGCTACAGACGGCTACTAAATTAGAAGAGCTTCAATTGGAAAGTCTAAGACATCCTCCGTACTCCCCGGACCTTGCTCCAACAGATTACCATTTTTTTCGAAATGTGGATAACTTCTTGCAAGGGAAAAAATTCAACTCCGATGGGGCAGTCCAAATCGCCTTCAAAGATTTTATTGATTCCCGTCCGACTGGTTTTTTTAGTAAAGGGATCAATGAACTACCTATGAGATGGCAAAAGTGCATAGAAAATAATGGTTCATACTTTGATTAATTAAATATATTATATTAAAAAATATTCGACTTTTTGTTCCTCCCATACAAAACGCCAATTTCATATGTAAGGACCTAATATATGACGAGACCACTGGTCTAGTGGTTAGTAAATCCGACTGCTACGCTAAGGGGCAAACGTTTATGTGACAAACATGTCTGCCTTGCGTCTGGGTGTTGGTATGTATTAAAAAAAAATAAGTATTGTATCAGCTGCTGGTTCCCATAGTACAAGCTTTGCTTAGTTTGGGGCCAGATGGCGCTACCTGTAGCTAGAGCTAATTTCAACAGCTTGGGCTAGTGCCTCGTCTAGACCTTGTTACTTAGTTTGAAGTTGATTACTGAGATTAAGGTTAGTGGTCCAATCTAGGCCTATTGCCTCAAAATAGGGATTGTGCCTCAACACAGGATTAGTGCCTTGAGCTGGAGCTAGTGCCTACCCTAGGTCTTGTAACTCAGCCCGGGGCTAGCGTCTGGCCTTAGACAGATAGGTACACTTTACCTATTGCACAATTATCACAGTTATCGGGTAAATGAAAGAAAGAAAGAAAGAAGGAATGTTTTATTTTCCACTTATACACGACACAACAAAAATAATACCATTTACAGTTAATAATATATTTTTTGTGGTGATGATGGTGATAATGGCGATGATGATAGTGATGATGATGGTGATGATGATGATGATGGTGGTGGTGATGATAGTGGTGATGCTAGTGATGATGATGGTGGTGTGGCCGCAGCAGGCGAGGCGGAGGAGCGGCAGGCGACGAGCGTGCTGGAGCGTCAGCTGCGCGCGGCGGCGCTGGACTACCAGCAGCGGTTCCTGGGCCACTGCAACACCACCACCGACATCAAGGAGGCCAACTTCCTCGGACCACGCGCTGACTATGTCGCCGCTGGGTGAGACACTTCCACTTGTTACAAGCATTCTTCTTCCTCCTAACTATGGCAATCAATACTCTCTATTGAGACTCCCAAAAACAGCTGTAGCGAGGTTTTACTATAATAATACAAACTCCTTGTTAAGTGAGATAAATCAAGTTTATTCATAAGTCAGCTTAATATATATGACAACTACGGAGAATCTCTACAGCTACACTCCACTAAGGTGGCACACAAGCATACCGTCCACCTGATGGTAAACAGTCACAGTAGCCTATAGCCACTAGCAATACTATAGGTATCACTAACGAGTTGCCAAACCTGTTGTTGATGAGAACTCACTGTGCTAGCAGCATTACTACTAGCGCAGCGTATCCTCGTGGAGCACTGGCAACCTTACTTACGGTCTTCTGTAGGGTGGAGTTACAGTCCCCAGTCGGGCGGCTCCAATTTAATGGAAAAACCCACGGGAGGTCTTGTTTCGCCCTACCTCCCTTTGTAAGCTCATGGGGTGATGATTAACTGTAATCAAGCTTTGAAACATTGGTACTGGCCGGGGTTTGAACCTGGGCCAATCAGATGACAGACCGTTGCTTCAACCACAATGCCACCACGGCTAGTGTACACACCTTTTATATTAGCCCAATTAAGTATAACTAGCTGCTTCCCGCGACTTCTGCTGCAAAGACAAAACTAGCCTATATCCTTCCACGGGATATAATCTATCTCCTTTTTAAATTGTATTAAGATCCGTTCAGCAGTTTTGAGAGGTAGGGCGATTTGGGATTATCCGTGGGTTTTTCCATTTAAATTGGAGCTGCTCAACTGGGGACTGTACTTCCACCTTACAGAAGTCCGCATTGAAATAACACTACTTGATGTAGTGTTGTGTTTCTGCGGTAAGTAAGGTTGCCAGTGCTCCACGAGGATACGCTGGGCTAGTAGTAATGCTGCTAGCACAGTGAGTCCTCATCAACAACATGGTTTGCAACCCGTTAGTGATACCCCTGTGTTGCTATAGGCTACGCTGACTGCTTACCATCAGGTGGGCCGTATGCTTGTGTGCCACCTTAGTGGTATAAAAAAATGTAGTTTAGTCGGTAAAGGGTAGCAAACAAACTAAGCTACATTGGCATTGTAATTTTAGTACGGATTGTTTCCCTTCCAGGTCGGATGACGGCAGCCTGTTCATATGGTGCCGGCAGTCTGGCAACATAGTCCGGTGTCTCCGTGGAGATGAGTCGATCGTGAACTGTGTGCAGGCGCATCCCTCCATGTTCCTGCTGGCCACCAGCGGGATCGAAGCCGTGGTCCGTCTGTGGGCGCCCAGACCTGAGGTGACTTAACATACAAGCCTTGCTAATGCAGTAATCATTACCGCTCTAGCCTTATCCCATATGGGTTCGTCACTAGATCCAACACGATGTAGCTATTTGCTACATTTTTACACAACGCAACTTTGCAACCCATTTTACAGGGAAAATTAAAAAATCCAGACATTCTGCTTATAATTAAGAGATATACACAATAATTTACACATAGTGTGTGCTTACAGTGAGTGCATAAACTGTGTGTACAGAGTGTACTGTGTGTAGGAGGGGGGGGCCGAGCCCCGCGCGGTGTGTGACAGCGGGGCGGCGGCGCTGGCCAACCAGCAGTATAGTGTGTAGTGTGTGTACAGAGTGTACTGTGTGTAGGAGGGGGGGGCCGAGCCCCGCGCGGTGTGTGACAGCGGGGCGGCGGCGCTGGCCAACCAGCAGTATAGTGTGTAGTGTGTGTACAGAGTGTACTGTGTGTAGGAGGGGGGGGCCGAGCCCCGCGCGGTGTGTGACAGCGGGGCGGCGGCGCTGGCCAACCAGCAGTATAGTGTGTAGTGTGTGTACAGTGTGTACTGTGTGTAGGAGGGGGGGGCCGAGCCCCGCGCGGTGTGTGACAGCGGGGCGGCGGCGCTGGCCAACCAGCAGTATAGTGTGTAGTGTGTGTACAGTGTGTACTGTGTGTAGGAGGGGGGGGCCGAGCCCCGCGCGGTGTGTGACAGCGGGGCGGCGGCGCTGGCCAACCAGCAGTATAGTGTGTAGTGTGTGTACAGAGTGTACTGTGTGTAGGAGGGGGGGGCCGAGCCCCGCGCGGTGTGTGACAGCGGGGCGGCGGCGCTGGCCAACCAGCAGTATAGTGTGTAGTGTGTGTACAGAGTGTACTGTGTGTAGGAGGGGGGGGCCGAGCCCCGCGCGGTGTGTGACAGCGGGGCGGCGGCGCTGGCCAACCAGCAGTATAGTGTGTAGTGTGTGTACAGAGTGTACTGTGTGTAGGAGGGGGGGGCCGAGCCCCGCGCGGTGTGTGACAGCGGGGCGGCGGCGCTGGCCAACCAGCAGTATAGTGTGTAGTGTGTGTACAGAGTGTACTGTGTGTAGGAGGGGGGGGCCGAGCCCCGCGCGGTGTGTGACAGCGGGGCGGCGGCGCTGGCCAACCAGCAGTATAGTGTGTAGTGTGTGTACAGAGTGTACTGTGTGTAGGAGGGGGGGGCCGAGCCCCGCGCGGTGTGTGACAGCGGGGCGGCGGCGCTGGCCAACCAGCAGTATAGTGTGTAGTGTGTGTACAGAGTGTACTGTGTGTAGGAGGGGGGGGCCGAGCCCCGCGCGGTGTGTGACAGCGGGGCGGCGGCGCTGGCCAACCAGCAGTATAGTGTGTAGTGTGTGTACAGAGTGTACTGTGTGTAGGAGGGGGGGGCCGAGCCCCGCGCGGTGTGTGACAGCGGGGCGGCGGCGCTGGCCAACCAGCAGCGCATGCGCAGCGACCCCTTCGAGGCCATGCTCCTCAACATCAGCTTCACGGGCGGCGCCGACCGCGACCTGCACTCGCCCGCCTGCCGCCCCACGTAGGACCCGCACAGGTATTATAGTCTACATGCCCCTCTACATGACCCCACAAAGGTATCCCATCTAGATGACCCATATGGAAACTCCGTAGAGAAGTGAATGTATAGGTAGTTCACGTAAATATCTAGTTTCTATACCACATCAGACGCCGTGTATAGGGACCCTCACCCCACGTACATATCCCATATAGTTGCTCCGTATAGGGACCCCAAATAAGTACTTCATATAATGTATATGCCCCATGTAGATACCCTGTGTACAGGTATCCCATCAAGATGCCCCCACATAGGTACAACATCTAGATGCCTCATATAGTTATCTCCCACATAGGTATTTAATGTAGATTTTCATATAGTTATCTCCCACATAGATATTTAATCTAGATGCCCCATATGGTTATCTCCCACATAGATATTTAATCTAGATGCCCCATATAGTTACCCCAACATAGGTATTTAATTAGATGCCCCATATAGTTACCCCCACATAGATATTTAATGTAGATGCCCCATATATTTATCTCCCACATAGGTATTTAATGTAGATTTTCATATAGTTATCTCCCACATAGATATTAAATCTAGATGCCCCATATAGTTACCCCAACATAGGTATTTAATTAGATGCCCCATATAGTTACCCCCACATAGATATTTAATGTAGATGCCCCATATATTTATCTCCCACATAGGTATTTAATGTAGATTTTCATATAGTTATCTCCCACATAGATATTTAATCTAGATGCCTCATATAGTTACCCCAACATAGGTATTTAATCTAGATGCCCCATATAGTTACCCCAAAATAGGTATTTAATCTAGATGCTCCATATAGTTACCCCAACATAGGTATTTAATCTAGATGCCCCATATAGTTACCCCAACATAGATATTTAATCTAGATGTCCCGTATAGTTGCCCCCACATAGATATTTCATCTAGATGCCCCATATAGCTATCTCCCACATATATTTTCATTTAGATGCCGCATATAGTTATAGTTACCCGCATAGGAACTCCACATAGATACTTTAGTTATTAGTTACAAAAATATGAAAAATATGCTTTATTTGGAGCAAATAGCGAATATTCACTAATTCTGCATTTTATTTCAGGGTCGACCAAGAATCATGGACAAAGACAGGCGAGACGGTGTCGCATCGAGTCACTTGTAAATACACTGATGTATATTATATAAATTGTATAATACATTCATTTACTAGCGCCAGGCAGTTGTATACATTTTTTTAAGTTTGATTCCACTATCAGTCTGGTGCCAAGAGTTATTTTATAGTTATATATATTCATTATTCATGAGCGGCTCATATCGATCGATCTCTGAAGTTAAGCGAGCTTAACAATGGCCACGTTTTAGATGGGTAACCGCTCGTACCATACAGTATAGTCCGTGCCTCGTGGAACTCGTTAAGTGGGGGCTTCCATTATAATCAACGCTAGATGGCGCCCAATAAAATATCTTTATCTTTATCATAGTATAAAATAAAGTCGGTTGCGCTGTCTGTTCGCTTGGATCTTTTAAACTACTCAACGGATTTTAATACAGTTTTCAGCAATCATTTAGGTTTTGTGCATATTTGTATAAAAAAATGATGAAGAATTTCGGGGGACGTGTGGAATATTTATTTTTTTTCAAAAGGGGCGGTACACCAAAAACTTTGAGGAACACTGTTCAAGATGAACGATAGAGAGCCTTATAAATTAGTGCCCTGAAAAAAATATACAGAAATAAATCTTGTATCAAATACTACTATTTACAACATTATTTGCGGTTCAAAAACACTCGATAGATTGTGAAAGCAACGCCGTAGTTTTCCCAAAGGAGTACAGCATGGGGTACTGCAAGAAAGATGTGAAAAGATATTGAAGGGTCGGCAACGCCCGAGTGATACCCCTGGTATTGCAAGCGTCTATAGGCTACGGGACCGCTTACCATCAGGTGGGCTATATGTTTGTTTGAAAGCGCGACGGCAAAAATGGCATGGTGATACAAAGTTGTTTTTGCTGCCGCGCCACCTTCACAATGTAGGCGCGATGTGTTATTGAAGCGAAAATATATTTGTATTAGCTGCTTTATTTGGTACAGATTATAAAAATGCGACTGATATAAACATACACAAGCTATTATTCTAATTGCAGCTTGTGTAGCAATGAAGTAAGATGCATAATTATAGATATGAATACGCCTTTCAATTTTCATAGTAAGTACTAATAACTCACTGATCTAATAATACTTGGACTTCGTGTCTGCGCTCAAAGTGACCGCAGCTAAACATAAGTACGTAAAAAAATATTTTTTCACACGCTTTTATATATCATCAAGCCCATTAATTAGATGCCCATATCATAGGGGTTAATGTGGAGATTATAAAGCGTCATCTTGCGGCCGCCATAATGGATTTAGAATAGCGTCACTTTACTTATTGTATTTCGCTCAACAAGCCCTCAATTTTCACAGTAACAAATTACTATGGTAATGTTAAATCGCCAAAAGGTGATGTCCGCCATATTGCATTAAAAATGGCGGCATTTAGGTGATCGTGCATTGTCACGGGAACCAAAAGTGTATGCCAAATTCAGCCGAATTGGACACGGAAGTGGGTCAAATATAACTTACAAGATTTGATTACACACACACTGGACAGGTTTAATTAAATTAAAGCTTGAAACATCAAAATGCGAATGCGGCAGCACCTATTGGTCGACTTCTTAAGCTGATAAATGGTTGCAAGCAAAATTCAACTGTATTCTAATGAGATAACATTTAATTTTAAGTGATTTATACACAATTGCCATAGTGCAGTGATTAGTCGCACCACGAGCTTTACCGTGAAGGAAAGAATCGTGAGGAAACCTGCATACGTCTGAGAAGAAATTCAAGGACGTATGTAGTGCCTTAGAGACGGCGACGGATTCACCATCTGTCACGTTGGCACCAAATTATCTTCGGTGGAAAGTGGGTGCTGTAACACTTCTGCCTACCTCTTCGGGGACCCTTGTGGGAAGGCGTGGGATATAATTATTATTGCATTCAGGTTCTGATAATATTTTCTTGAATTATGTGCTAGACCCGACGTCCATGTGCTAATAGGTCAGTGACTATTTTCTTTTATTTTTTTTAAGGCCGTGGTCACACTGACTAAGTCAAGTTTTGATGTAATATTTAAATTTTTGTTTAAATTATGCGTGGTGGAAGTATGTCTGTATGTTTAGCTGTGATGTACATAATATTTTTATATTGAATTGTATAAATATAAAACTACTTATAGTATAGAAGTAACTAGGTTTGAAATACGTTAATTTGGAATGTGTTTCGCATAGATTTAACTATATGTATTCCGTAGATTACTTTTGTTTCTTGGATATAAGACATTGTTATAAAATTGACGATACATAAATTATCTTACGGTTTTATTTACGCTCCTTATGTATAGCTTTTGCAAGAATAACTTTTGACTATGTATTTTTCGACTATTTTTGTATGGGAAAATGAACAGCGCTGCCGGCGAAAAGTGGAACTAAAATTCGTATGATTGACATTTTGAGCTACGGTTTTGAATACGTAGTCGACATTTATTCTTGCTACCAGTACTGTTTTATAAATCATATCTGTAAATGCTGGCTTATTTGTAATCAACACATCAAAATATTTAAAAATCCTACTAATATTATAAATGCGAAAGTTTGTGAGTATGGATGGATGTTTGTTACTCTTTCACGCAAAAACTACTCAACGGATTTGGATGAAATTTGGAACACAGATAGTTTATAGCCTGGATTAACACATATACATAGATATTTTATCCCGGGAAAATTTTGTGTTCCTTTAAGATTCTAAGCTCAACGCGGACGTAGTCGCGGGCAGAAGCCAGTACAATATAAAATAAGATGGATTGCAACTGTGGGAGCTCTTACATAGGCTAAAAAAAGAGAACTATTGCGGAGCGGGTAAAAGAGCATATCGCAGCTGTAAAACATCGCCAAGTATTCAATTCAGCGATTGCGAAACATATCTTGCAAGAAGGACCTAACCACTGGATGGAACTACGACCCGAAAATTATTTCGAAAGATCGACTCTTTTACCCCAGAATTGTTCTTGAATCCATTGAAATTAAGACATTCTAGCTGTCGACTTCGTGGAATCCAGAATGTTCGCGTCGGTATATATCTAAAGACGTATCCGCGGATGTTGTGAGTGTTGTGTCGGGACACATTTTTAAAAACTCATATGGAGATGGATACCATAATTTTTCACTACATTCAGTCAGCTCGTGACCGCGGCCGATGCAACTCGGTCGAAACGTCTAGAGGTAAATTAACAATTTAATATCGCGTATAAGACGTTTTCATGTGTTTATATCGCGAATAGTTGAAGAATAGTACAGCTTTGTAGTATCAATAGATAGGGGTATAATCGTCTCGTAAACTCTATATAAAAAATGCTACCCGCATTTATTTTCTTCAGGGTGAAGGATGGTAGGCACAGAGTACATAAGTACTAAACGTAGTGGACGTTTATCAGTGGTAAGTGAAGATAAACGATGGAGACTGGTCGGTGGAAAATGTATAGTTTGACCTTAATATATAAAATGGAGAAATTTATCTAAGAGAACACATTATAGTGTTAAAGTTTAATTTTAGAAATTTCTTAAATAGTAAATAGGTAATTCGTATCCTAATTACTTTCATATGCGTTAAGTAAAACGCTGTTATTTTGACAATACAAAAAAATAATTTAAATTTTATTTACTTTTATAGTTCTGAGTTTTATATTTTATCATGGAATATGAAGAGGTAAATTTAATTAAAAACAGTAACAAACATCGATCCATCCATCCATACACACTCACAAACTGTCGCATTTATAATATTAGTAGTATATATAGTATAAATAAAAATTAAACAGGATAAGGTAAAGGAATTCTTTATTTTATGCTCATAATGTTCTTTAATTGACGATTCAGAAGTACATACCTTAAATTTAACAATAAGATTATGCTCCATGGAAATCCCTCAGAATAATAACTAAAGCTCACTAAAAATCACATAAAACAGAACTGTATGCTTATAACAACATTATACAGATTATAAAGATGTACAAATGACAAGTAATCATTCACTATTTGTATTAAGCAGTATATTGATGCCAATTTTGTTGTACAAAATCATTAAATTAAACCCATTTGACAGGTCTTCCTATCCCTTTCTCATGTGTGTGCGGTGTGGGCCGCGGGGTTAAATAAGGATGGCAATATTTTAAGTCCTGTCAAATTAGTTTTGTGATTTTATACAAAGTAATTGACACCATTATCTAGTCTGCCTGTGGTAGGTAGTTGTAGATAAAAAAACGATGCCTCGTGCAGTTTATCGAAATAAAGGGGATCCACGGGAGCGTAGTTTTGATAATACGCCGACTCTTCTATAACATTTTAAGTAGTAGTTTTAGAGTTTAATTTTTTACAAGCAAAAATAAAAAAAAACTTTATATAGTCTTGGTATATAAAAATGAATCCGTATTTCACTTGGTCTCGGCATCACGCGTGAATGGCTGGACCGATTTCGCTAATTCTTTTTTTTTTGTTTGTTATTGTCAGAAGAGATTCTTGGACAAGAAAAATAAAAAACGTTCTATTTTTAATTTCGGGATAAACTAAAGGTCCTTTTTGCTATGGTGTATTTGACATATGAATTCATAGCTAAGACAGGACAACGTTTGTCGGGTCAGCTAGTATTTGTACCTATTCTAGCGTAGCGGTTGTATTCTCTTGGGTAACTCAAACTCAAACTCTTTTCATCTTTAATTGACTAGACTACAAGTACTTTCAAATCGTCAGAATCTACCAGCGGTACCGGTATAGATGTTGATTTGATGTTCAGGTACGTGAGTTCTGGCAGGTTTTTTCGTGTTTTTTGTACCAGACTCACGTCTCTTGTATAATTAGGTCAGTGCGAGGACGTGATCGATTTGGAGGTCGATCGATGTGGTGATCGTTAGCAGCTTGTTACTTCAGGTGATGTTCCTCGAGTGATTATTGAAGAAGCTCGCAACTAGGTGCAGGAACTCTGCCTCCGTTGGCGAATGGTCACCGCCAACGGTGGTGGAGTTACCAGGCCCAGGTACGTCCGAAGACTGACATCTTTCAATTTGTTTGATGATTCAGTTGTAGCTGGAATGAGGATCTTCTTCTGTGTCCCAAAGTGGCTTCTGAAAAAAAAAAAACTTAGTTTTTTAGCGAGAGCTGAGTCCTTATTTTAAGGTTTATTTACTAAATGCCACATAAGAGCCGTGCGGTTAAAGGTTCATGTTCTGTCATGATGTCTGTAATTTCTGAACTCCAAAACCGATGACATATTTATGGGTCAATCTTCAAAGTCCTACCCATTTTCTAACACCATAACCCTTCCTCTTTGCTTCGCCGTAGGCGAGTAAAATTGCATAGGATGACAACGCGTTTATGTTACAGCTAAGTACACATTTTGACTTTCATCCCCTCGTCCAAGGGAACCGTGCTGAATTATACATTGTATGCGTGGGGATAGAATTATTCCAAGGCGTGCGGATAAAATATATCCTATTGTCCTATCTCGTAATATGAACACAAATAATGCCAAGTTCCATCTGAATCCATTCAGTAGTTTCACCGTGATGCGGCTAAGAAACTGATATAAAATAGACCAAAATGAAAAAAATACAGGTTTCGCTTCAATCTTTTTGGTTGACTAGTCTGTTCTCCGATTTTATTTTTCAATAACTTCAATATACAAAATTTTACCTGTTAATAAGTAATGGTGAATGTGGAGCTCCACGAGGAAACTGCGCTAGTAGTAAGAATATACTAGTAGCGCAGTTGTCAACAATCATAGGGTTGGCAACGCGTTAGTGATACCCCTGGTTTTGCTAGCGGCTTCGGTGACAGCTTACCATCGGTGGGCTGTACGTTCGCGTGCCCAACTAAGTACAATAAAAAATATGTATTAATTAATTATATATATTTTTGCGATGTTATTCTTCGTCTTCCCGTCAGTTTTAGGTTTAAAGAATGTATTTCTCAAAAAACAATTTAATTTACAATGAAAATAAAAAGTAACTTAATCTACAAATTATCATTTCTCTGGAGCATGCATCAGTGATTACAAATTTATTATAGTGCAATAGGTATATAATATTATTTTTAGCCTAACCTTTAGCCAAAGTTTGACTCTTTAATTCCTCTCGAATATCTGTAAGCTTTATATATCTAATTCCTTCTCTATCTGATCATGCTATAATTTTAAACCTTGTTCAAGTAAAATTTTAAGGTTACTGAGTTTCTTGCCGGTTCTTCTCAGGTGGCTTTTTTTTCCGAACCGGTGTTAATTTAGACCTTCACAAGTGCCTTTATAGGGCCTAAACTGAATATAGGACATCATCTATGTTTCATAGAGATTTGGACCCGCAACGCATTTTGTTTGTATATTCTGTTAGAGCTTGTCCGTCTGAGCATTTATTACTATGACACCAAGTTGGACATTACAGGACATTTCATTTGTTTTCGTTATTTTGAATTCCTATTTTCAACAAAAAATTAAGATTTTCGAACACCAATAAAATCAACTACAATGGTCCTACAGGTTTGGTGTCATAGTAAAAAATGTTCAGACGGGCAAGCTCTAACAGAATATACAAAAAAATGCGTTGGCCGGCAATTTCAGATTTGGACCAAAATGGATAATGTCCTTTAATTACCAACTTTATTTACGGCCAAAAAAACACGCCACCCTAAACATAAAAAAAAGCAACTGCAAAATCGGCTTGGTAATACAAAGTTGTTTTTGCTGCCGCACCACATTCACAATGTTGAATTGAAGCGAAAATAAATTTCTAAGCCTTGAGAATCGGGAAATCTAAATATACCAAATACATTAAAAAAATATATAACTTTTCCGTTGCTCACCATGTTTTAAGTTCAACTTCCATCACGTTCGGATACGTTGTAATAGGCAGGACGCGCTTTCCGTTCGGATACACGGTTGAACACTTCTAGTGCACGGCTCACTGCGCAAACTATCACTTCTGTTCTGTCTGCTATCGGGTTTGTTCCAAGCCTCTAGCTTTTGGCCCGCACTCCCGCCTACACTGCACACTTTTAAACAAAAAGAAACAGTCATATTAGAACAAATTCTTATTTCTAACTGGAATGCTCTGTCTCGCTCACGCGCGTCCCTCTCAACCCATTGGAACGAACTGCCGCCTATTTGAATTTGAAAAACGAACGAAAAAGCTGCCCGTGAGTGAGTCGGCCATTTTGTAATTCGTATTCGAAAGGGGATTTCGACTTTCTGATTATAAATAATAGGGAATAAACTCGCGTGCGACCGATATAGGTGGTCTGTCTGACTTGGGAATGACTTTGTATTTTTGCTTATATTTAATTCGCTAGCGCTTTGTTAATTAGGGCGGTGTATTATAATGTTCCTTATTTCAAGCTTTTTATTAATGTTGGTACCTATTAGAAATATCTATACAACCTTAAAACAATAAATTAACTACGTAATGTTTTTTTAAAAACAAATCAGCTTTATTCCCAAGCGTAAAGTATTTATCTATTAAGAACTAGCGGTAGTATCTACGTAGCGTAATTACGTCATAGCACTGGGTAATTTTTTTATTACATAATACTAGTGATGCCAGCCGCGTCTTCGCAAGGGACAAAACCTAAATGAAGTATACAATAAAAATCGTGTAAGTATCCAACAAATATGCCTATTCATAAATAAGTTTGTACTGAGTATGTCTGTTTGTGAAATACAGGACTGTGCTGTACACGGCACAATTCTAGATGATTTATTTTATACCACTAAGGTGGCAAATAAGCATACGGTCCGCCTGATGGTAATCGGTTACCGCAGCCTATGGACTCGCGCGTTGCCGACCCTTCAGAAATCTCTTCACACCCTTCTTGAAGAACCCCATGCTGTAGCCATTAGGAATATTTCATTGTGACTTTTAGCACAGAGAGAGACATGTCCTTCTCCGGGCTTCATAAAACTTCCTTATATAACACTAGCTTCTGCCCGCGACTACGTCCGCATTGAGCTTAGAATCTCAGAGGAACCTAAATTTTTCCCGGGATAAAAAGTGTGTTAATCCAGGTAATAAATTATCTGTGTTCCAAATTTCATCCAAATCCGTTGAGTAGTTTTTGCGTGAAAGAGTAACAAGCATCCATCCATACTCTACGGATTCTTGCGAGTTGAATTTGCAAATTCCGAAAACATGCCAGTCTGAAATTTGAACCAAAAGCCAGATAAAAATCGAACCAGCCTTTACAGTAGTCGCATACGACGTGTAATGTCTGACAGACAAATCTATGGCGTGGCGTATTGAGCGATAATAAATATAGTTATATCATTTTTATCTATACTTATAATAAAACTGTAACAGGTCCAATTCTGTACATTGAAGATATTTAGAAAATTTCTTTTGGAGGGCTCTCTGTAGTCGATACTGAACCCAATACTGTTTTTTTTTTCATTTTTGTCTGTCTGTCTGTCTGTCTGTATCTTGGCCGCGCATCACGCCGAAACTGCTGAATGGATTCAAATGAAACTTGGCACCATTTGAGTTCATACTACGGGGTAACATATACGATACTTTTTATCCAGAAAATCAGCACGGTTCCCTTGGGATAGGGGATAAAAGTAAAAATGTGTACTTGGCTGTAACTCCGAAACGGTTGACCGATTTGAACGAGACTTCCACTGGCAGATAGCTGATATTACTGGGCGTAACTGTTATGTTGGAAAAATAATTAGGGCTCCGCGCAGCTAATAAAAAAACCCATGAAATTTAGATCAAAATCCGAACGACAAGACTGATTGGAACAGGGCTTTCGCAAACAGGCAGCTGATGCTATAATTCGTAACTAACATGATAATATAACGCACACATGGCACAATGCAGTTCACAGTGAATCATCATGTTTTAAACGCGTGGGTGATCACTGATTTTCTCTACCAATCTCGTTGTAAATAATCTTATGTTGTGAATAGTGATAGTGATTCAAATCGAGTGATTTGAATAATTTAAAACATATACGACTTTCGACTACGTATTCGTCGCTTTCGATTATTTTTCTACGGGAAAATAAACAGCTCTGTCCAGGCGAAAAGTGTTTGAAGCGTAAACATATAATTCAAGAATAATTTCGTAAAATCGGAGGTCACTCAACATTTATTTGACATCAATCAATGACTCGCGGTTCAGCCGTAAGATACAAAGGCACCATTGAAGAATAAAGGAACATAATTTTAAGCCCACTTTCTTATATCTTTACGCCTTCCCACAAGTCCCCGAAGACGTAGGCAGAGGTGTTACAACACCCACTTTCCACCGAAGATAATTTGGTGCCAACGTGACAAATGGTGAGTCCGTCGCCGTCTCTTAGGCACTACAAACGTTCTTCAATTTCTTCTCAGACGTATACAGGTTTCCTCACGATGTTTTCCTTCACCGTAAAGCTTGTGGTGTGACTAATCACTTCACGAGTTAGAAAAACACATTAGAGACTGGTGGTATTCGAACTTGCGTCGCTAGAATAGCAACGCAAGTTCGCAAGAGAGCAGGCAACACTTCATACCACAAGACCACCACGGCTATGACTACCTACCACTTCCTTATTAAAATATGTACCTAACAGAATCTAGCATAGGGCAGCTGAACCCATTATCTCCCTTATTCTTAAATTATCTTACAAATATTAACTTTCTCTGATAAAAATGCATCGGCACTGAATTTTGTGGGTCCTTGATAAGCGCTTACTGATAAGCATCATTATCAAATAGCGGCAAGAATGCTAATTTCTACTTTGGTAGTCTTATAATAAAATTCATATTAGAATGAAAATGTGATGTTTACGATTCTTATCTTGCCTTATACATGAAATTGGGGTAGGTTAGGGACGATGTTATACCGAAAGGCGAAGGACGAAGTATATTGTTAGGAATAATTTCTTAATAATTTAAAAATATTTTTTTATACCACTAAGGTGGCACACAAGCATACGGCCCACTTGATGGTAAGCAGTCACCGTAGCCTATAGCCGCTAGCAATACCAGGGGTATCACTAACATGTTGCCAACCATGTTGTTGATGAGAATTCACTGTACTAGCAGCATTTCTTACAGGTTTTTATGTATTATTCATGTAGGTTTTGTGTAAACCCGTACGAAGCCAAGGCGGGTCGCTAGTCTACACTAATATTATAAAGAGGAAAGATTTGTATTTTTGTGGGTTTGTATTGAATAGGCTCCAAAACTACTGGACCGATTTCAAAAATTCTTTCACGGTTCGAAAGCTAAATTATCTCTGAATAACATAGGCTATATAATATACTAGCTGCCCGCCCCGGCTTCGCACGGGTAGACAAAATATTTGATAAATGTCTATTGTCTAGCCTACCTAGCGAAGCCGGGGCGGGCCGCTATACAGTATATAATATCAATCCAGAATAATGACTGTTGTTAGTTAAAGCAATCCTATTGAATAACAACCATATTGAATCATATTATGATCTCATGCGTGATTTTACTGTTTAATCAACATTACTATAGGTTAATCATTAGTAATATCTAATGGAATTCGATGTATAATCGATTTTAATATACTACTACCCCACTCATAAATGTGAATGTTTGTAGGATGGATGTATGGAAGAAAAACATGAAATTTTGGCTCGCGTATAGCTTATAACCTGGATTAACATACAGGATTTTTTATTCCGGCAAAATGTTAGGTTCCTTTGGGATTCTAAGCTGATCCGGACGAAGTCGAGGGTAGAAACTTGTATTATATATGACTAAGTAACTAGACAAGCAATTCGTAATCCTTTGGGCTTAGTTTTCCGTTTCAGCTGTCTTAATTTGTAATTGTGTCCCAATCGCGTCATTATGGTAACAAAGTGACAGATGAAAAACTTGGTAGTCTGCTAATTGTGTTCGTCAAAGCATTTGGGAAATGGTCATCGAGAAGTGTATACCTACTACATCATCACCGTATCATTATATTTTTGATACCAAGAATTCGCTTACTTTGTGGAGAACGATGTATACGCGGAAACAGAATTGTTCATAATATAAGCCCGTTGACATTAAGCGCACGGTAATTCGAAACATGGTTGACACTGCTTTTTTATATCTTTGTGAGGACTGCCCCTAGGCGACGGCGACGCATGACCCATGCTTCTGATATGAAGCTAAGAGTCCGAGAGAGTTAGAAGTACTAACATAGAACAAGTTAAGTAAGATTGACTCTTTTATAATAAAAAATAAATAAACCTAATAACCTAGTTGCAAGTCAGATTGAAACAGCGCGCTACTCTAGCCGAAAGGCACTTGGCGTGGTGGTAAATAATTTTGGACGTATTTATAATCCACGTCGCGTTGTCCGTCTGCATGTAAGATAACATGTGATCTTGTGGCACGTATATTCGCGGTGCCTTATAAAGCGACCTCCGAAGAAAGTTGTGAAGGTCAACGCAGTGTTGCGCGCGATGACTCGCCACCAAGCCTCACTGCGGCCTTGAAAGGAGTCAACGATCGGGAACCCTCGCATCCGCCGACTGCACTCTCCCATCTCGCTCGCACGCCCTCTGAACGATATCTCCCTCGCTCCTCCCGCGCTGCACTGAGCAACAGCGCGGGCGCAGCGATGCGCGTCGTTCGCTAGGGTTGTCAGCGTTTTGTAAGCTTTCCACATGAGCTTTTATTACTTTTTTATCGAAATGTGTATTTGAGCACCGTTGTTGAGTGCTGGCTCTCTGCTGTTCTTCACCACGTCGTATTTCTGTCCGTTGGTGCCTTGGTGATGTAACTGCAGCCCTGAAGTCCCAATCCCAACTATTATTATCGGGAACAGGCGCGTTCCGAATGCATAATGATTTACTTTATGCAGTCGGTGCGCCGGTCGGTCTCATTTTTATTCGGCTCTCGCTCGACTCTTTTGTTTTCTTCCTATACTTTTTAGTTTCCATCTCTTTGTATAGACTATTTGCTTTTTGACAAGTGCTAAGGAATTCTTTGGAACAAATATTGGTGGTATACATTCGGTTTTTGTCGGGGACCGGGCGCCTGTTGTCGTTGAGGTAAGTTTGTGTTCCTACAAAACCTGTGCGGCTACCCGTTTTGAAATATCTCGTTTAGAAATGTTTATCGTTGGCCACAATTTCCACAATTAGCGGCGGCGCGGCGGCGGCGCGGGCGCAGCTATTTACACGTTTTATGTCAGCCAGACAGTTCAGTTTTAGCTAAGCACTGGAAATTAAGAGTTATGGTCATTTTAATATTCATAAAATTACTTTGGCATTAAGCTCTGTGACTTTAATGTCTTAGGTAAATATATTATTGCCGTTAACCAATTAAGCCCATTAACTTTTAGTACGAAACTTATGTACGGACGTTTATCGATGGTAATTAATGACATACATAACAGAATATTACCCGGATACCCGTATCAAGTCGTGAGATCTAAAAAACACGAATACCATCTCTACATACCTACACTTTGTGTATAAATATTATTATGGTAAAAATACCTCATTCAGAACACTTCTTTGTTATTTTTAGTGAAATTCCAAATCTTGTTTTATTTTAATCATTGTTTTCTCATCGATCCCTAATACGTGTGCAAATTATCAAAATATCACGCGTATTGAAGTTGGTTGGAGAAAATTGCCTTGTTGGATTCCGTTAGTAACGTCGATAGATACATAGGTGAAGTTAATAAAAGAGTGTTTATTACAAATAGAAGATCAATTGAATCATTGCTATACAATTCCATAACATCGCTAGCTAGTCTGTTATTTATAAACGACCAGTTCCAACCATTGAAGTACAATTCTATCAATGGTTTCCACTTGTGCATATTCTGTTTCCGTGCATTGGTGAATGAATGCAATAGCTCCTATTAAAACGACTGAAATAATGATAATTATCACGAAATAGCCAGTTATAACATCGTTATCATTACTACATATTCCTTTACTCACTTGAAACATCCAAAAAAATACTTTACAGCCCTCTGCTAAAGTTCAAATTAATAAACCTGAACGTAGCATTTGTCTTTTTATTCACAAAGGAATGCCAACTAAAACTCAATGAAGGTAAAGTTCAATATCAAATAAACAGCTTTATTATTTAAGCTTCGGTTACACTGGGGTGATTGAAGCGAATTAGCATAGGATAGGGTATTCTCTCACCATTGTATGTTCCCACTAGAGCTGCAAGTATGTTCGTACGAGATACCATCTTTTAGTTTTAATTACAAGCCTGTCATATTTGTAATGCTTTTGTCTTACATTACGAATTCTTTTTTATATTTGGCTTTTGCTTTCGCTGTGGGCTTAACGCAGAGATGAAGTTGGTAATCTAAAATAATGGGGTCGTTACCCGTCCACCCACTTTTTTCACCCACTAGTGGGTGGACGCCTGATCAAGAAATTTAACAGTGACCCGTCCACCCATCGCTTTTAGGTTGGGTCATTTCTAAATGACTCATTAGGCCCAAAACATTTATGCTTGATTTATTTTCTGCGAAAAATAATTAATTAATTGTTGATTAAAGCTTATTTTAATATTTATTTACTCATTATATTTGTTGGTAAAGAAAATGACAAATCTTGCAGCAATGTTGATTGAATTAAGAAACTAATTTAATCGTAGGTACATGTCATCATCATTCTCCCATATTATTTGTGGTCGCCGCAATATGTATTTCTCTTCCATCCTTCTCTATCAGCCGTCATCTCTGTATTCACTTCCTTTCTGGCCATGCCATCTTTCACACAATCCATCTTTTTCTTAGGTCTACCTCGACCCCTGTGCCCGTCCACATTCATACATAAAACATAGGTACATGTAAGTTCCTTTGTAAAATTAATTAGTGATGTTTTATTAATACTGAAAGTATATTCGAAGCTGCCACTGACATCTCAAAACCACTCACTCCCAAGGATCGAAGCGAGTTGAAATGCCGTATGTTAAATGTTACAGCATACAAAATTTAATTTGACATGGTAACGCTAATTGGGCCGAGCGTGGGCCGGACCAGATCATACTGAACCGTGCCGAATCTCTTATGCATGTTCCTACACGTGAGGTGTTGCTATGCAGTGTGTGTTCACCTTTGTTGTCGAGTCTACTGTCACCACAGACATCAGAATAATAACACTAAATATTAAAATAGTTCGGCTTAGTTCCGAAACCGACCTCGTCGCTCCTCGCCTTCTCGAAGCCCCTCCCACTAGTAGATCAATTAGTTGCACTTATTTGCTTAGCGTGCGCAGGCGCACTATCAATTATTATGAACCCAACTGCCCTACGCACAGCGATAATACAGTTCACGTGTTTGTCATCGAAAAGTCAGATTAGTAGCGCAAATTCACGGAGATACACCAATTCTACTAGAGCCATACACCCCCGCTTCACACGGGTAGACATTTATCAAATATTTTGTCTACCCGCGCGAAGCCGGGGCGGGCAGCTAGTTTAATATATTGCCTATGTTACTCGTGATAATGTAGAATGTTTGAAATCGGTCCAGTAGTTTCGGAGCCTATTCAACACAAAAAATCGAAATTATATGGAGTGTACCCGTTCTACCCCCTCATGTATCCCACACTATTCGTACTGGGTATGGTGGGATACAATGAGTTGAAAGTTAGACGAGACTTCGCGTTAGCCGCGTATTTAGTGAAGCTATTGCGAGGAGAACAACATAACCCAGGAGTGCTGCAACGCCTGAGTATCAGTGTCCCGGACAAGTACGTGTGGAGGCGACGCCGCCCGCCGCTGCTCGCCGTACCCACCGCCAGGACCAACCTCCTAGCCAAGACACCCCTCACCCGAGCCATACACACTGTGAACGAGCTTCATTCCCGGATTGACATATTTCCATACAATTTGTGTGAATTCGCAAAAGTATTACTTAGTATTGTAAGTTATGATTAGTGTTATTTATTTAATAGTATATTAATTGTTTATTGTTTCTTAACTATTTGTAATTGTCGAGCTATATATTTTTGTTATGTCCATGGTTTATATTGTTAAATTTAAAGTGTTTGCATTCCAATGAGCCGCACTATCGCTTTGGGTTCGCCTGTAATGATAGATGTAAGCTTTTAATAATAAATAAATAAATAAAATAAATAAATAAAATACAAATCATTCTTCTTTATAATATTAGTATAGATTTCGAATTCTGCGACTGTAACACATACTGGAGAATAGCAAGAAATCAATCGTATTGAGCTTCTCATTTTTAAAGACTCATTAGACGCTATAATAAGGTCAAAATTGCAATTCGTAAATTTAACGTCGGCTATTAAACAGAGTATTAAAAAAACCATGCTTGGGCATGATAACTTACGAAGAAAAAATATTTAGTTCGAAATCACTACTTCTTTAGGATAGTTTTTATCAAAACCGGCCAAGTGTTTCGTATAAAGTGTCTTAGTGCGTAATATATTATATTCTGTGGGTCGACCGACGACACCCTTGGTGCGCAAGTAAGACATGCACTTGTCTGGTTTCTTATGTTTTATAAAGTCCCTTATCCATATAATTTAATATCTAGAATTCGATTAGCAAAATTGCATGTATCTAAATCGCAAAAGAAATAAAAAAAAAGTATCTGCATAACATACGCCTTAATTTTCTAAATTAAAATTTGAAAATAGAATACTAGTAATGGTTGCATGTAGGTTAGGTAACACCACGCGTTTGACGATCGAATCATTTTTAAAATATCGAATGATACCGGTTTTTTACTGACCCATTTCTATTGGACGCGTTCATGCGATGAGTGACCCTGTCCCGGGCCCATAGACCATAGACTATAGACTCAATGAATTATAACACCCGGCGCTTAAAGTCACAAAGGGAATGTTGGATCAAAACATTCCTACAAGGTTACAAACTCCAGGATAAAAGGTCAGAAGAACACGCAACGGGTTCCATTTTGTATTTGAAAGGAGTGTTCGTGTATGTTATGATGTTACAATAACGTGGGGTACCTTTTTTGAAAATAGAATAGAACATATGTACTTTTTAAAATAATAAAAACGTAATTAGCTGTCGAAGTTTCTTTTTTCATAAAATACATCAATAGTTCCCTATTTGCACTATTAGAGAAAGTTTTGACATATATACGTTACTTCAAAGCTCTCAAGGGGTAGGTAAAGAGTATAGACCGCCATTTCACTTTTGACTTGCACACTTCTTTTGCTTCTTCTACATTCATCAATCTTCATACATGTCCGCCGGTTCCGAGTACCTACTATCTATATTTCCATCAATGAGTACTGTTTAATAATAATAATATATCATTTTCACCGTTTTCAAAATCCCTAATTAACGAAACCTTTGCAGATAAGATAGTTATAGATATTGAATCCATCTTCCCCATTCACATCCCTATAATATGTGTTGCTGTCTCATTCTCTCACATCACACTGTTTGATTACCAGTCGGCTCTCTGGCATCTGTATCCGCCACGTGTTTTCATAAAAATACCGTTAACAATGCTGTGTTTATGGGCTTTTTCTAGGGGTGGCCTCCCCTTCAAGTCTCTTTTAGACTTTAAAAGTGTTAGGTTACATTCCTTCTATGACCAGTGGGTATATAAGTCTGCTTGAACTAAACATGTGAGCTGAGCAATGCCATTCTAACGAAGGCTTGTTTGTGCCAGTGGTGAGTAAAGATTCATGAGATTCTTAAACATGAGCTGTACAACTTTTTTTTTTAACTTTTATTTATTTATTTTATAATGAGTCTTTTATGAGTCTTTAAAAATTAGAAACTGGCCCAGTATGGTGACAGTTCACCCCTTAATTCTTGGTCTACTTTGAAATGTTTATTATATTTAAGTGGGTATGTAGTTATTCTAAGGTATTTACAAAAAGTATATACTCAGAGTCTTCCTTTATATTTGCCTTTAATTAATTTAAAAGAGAACATTATTATTAAGTGCTAACTATTAACCTAACCTACTACAACAATGTGTGAGGAACTCGCAGAGATGGTTAAACAATCAAAAGTGGGGTCACTTAATTGATTTTGTCTGTACTCTTTAAATCTAGTGCTAAATTAACGGAATATGGCTACACCATCCCAAAAGGATCCCCGAAGAGATAGGCAGTGATGTAACACATCGCCTATAATCTCCAGCCAGTACTAATTAGTGCCAACCATAGAGTAGCAAATTAAATTCATTCATTATCACACTCGAATTCGATACTTTTCATAGGAAAACATTATCATTATAAATTGTTCTCATGATATTTGACGAGATCGTTGGTCTAGTGGTCAGTGTACCTGACTGCTACGCTAAAAGTCGCGGGTTCGATTCCCGCCGGGGCAAACATTTATGTGACAAATATGTTTGCCTTGCGTCTGGGTGTTTTGTATGTATTTACAAAATCTATCAGCCCCAGGTTCCCATAGCTTTGCTTAGTTGGGGCCAGATGGCGCTGTGATAATGTCCAAGCATTATTTATTTATTATTATAATACAATGATGATCGCTGCCTACTTATTTTTAATGGTGCAATTAGCGGATCTGGTCTTGCAAGATGCCTTGTAAGGTCTGTGCTGCCGAGTTAACTATAGCTTAGTGGCTATGGTTACGTTATGGTTGGGGTAGCAACACCTTGGCAGTGAAATGTCAAACCGGCTCCCGTCACAACACTGCGTAGAGATGCTCTCACCTCCGCTTATCGATGTCGATAATGAATGATTATCTTGCCGGCATTATTGGTGGTCTAGTAAGACCTTGCTATGTTTTACTTTACTACGTGATTTTGGCAAAATATTAAATACTTTTTGTGTTGCTATTAAATAAAGAAAGAAGTCACGTTGGCCTTAAGACAATATTGTGTGGGAGCCCTCTAGGGTATGAGTAAGTACGTTCTGTTGTTGAGCAGAATTTTATACAGAATGGAAATATAGGGACGAGCAAGTTTTTTGGAAATTGATTCGTATTTTGTATCATCCTTATATTTGCTTACGTCATCTCTTTCCGAATTTCTAATACGAGTAAATATATTTTAAAATGCACTCAGATTAATTAATACAATTTATGTTTAACTAGACATTTATTTTGTCTACCCGTGCGAACCCGGGGCGGGCAGCTAGTTTAATATATAGCCTATGTTACTCAGTGATAATGTAGCTTTCTAACGGTGAAAGAATTTTTGAAATCGGTCTCTTAGTTTCGGTGCCTATTCAATACAAACCCACAAAATTTACAAATCTTTCCTCTTTATAATATTATATTAGTATAGATATAGATATAGAAGTATAGATAGTATAGAAGTAGTAGTATAGATACAAATAACAACGCTTACCAAATAACTAATAGGCTATAGGCTACGGTGACTGCCTTCCATCAGGTGGGCCGGGCCGTATGCTTGTGTACCAGATAAGAAAATTTGGTCTTCGTTTTTTTTTTTATACCACTCCTTAGTGGTATAAAAAAAAAACGAATCGATTACAAAACTAGGTGCCTAGTACTTGCTTTTTAACAAAAATAATCGATGCATCGATAAAACAGCTGATAGTTAAAGACATCACTAGATTCGGAAACAAAAACCTGTCTGGTGATCAGGGTCTCAGGTAGACCCTCCCTTCCCCCGGCCCCCCACCGCCCGAAGGGACAAATTGTTATATTTTACGGTCTGCGCCCTATAACCCGTATGGTCCTATCAACTTTTTTCTTTACGTTAAAAAATACGTTAGATTACAATTTGTGTAGTCGTTGGTCAGATGCATAGATAATGAGCAACGATGGAAATTAATAATGATACAAGTTATGATTTATTTTGATATTTGTAATTTCGTACCAATGTCTAGAAGAATTTTGTTACAAATTGTTATATCATGATAGTTACATGAAAAAAATAAGACAGAGCACTGAGTTTCTTGCCGGTTTTTCTCAGGTGGTTTTTTTTCCGAACCGGTGGTAATTTAGACCTTCATAAGTGCCTTATTAGGGCCTAAACTGAATAAATGATTTTTGATTTTGATTTGTTACCGGTACTTAGCTGAAACATAGGACTCTATTATATATGTTAAATTTGTCATACCTATTGTCTTTCTAAGAATATAGCCTGATTACCTGGTTTCAAAGGCATGTTTCTTGGTTACTTAGTATCATGTAAAAATATACTTGTATAGGCACAATATTGAGCGACCAATCACTTACATAATATAACGCGATAAACTCAAAAAATACTGAAGTGATTTTCATACGGTTTTCACCAATGGACGGAGTTATTTATGAGGAAAGTTTAAATATAACAATTAATGTTGAAGATGTTAGAAAATTATGCTGCACGGATAAAACTCGGCGAGCAAGCGGTTGGAGATGCGATTCGACGCAACAGGCTGATGCGACACTAAGACAAAAAAAGTAGGCTTATATGGTCTGTTTCCGTGCAAAGCCAGACGGGTCGCTAGTATGTGGTATTATTATACGTCCATTTGTCTTATTTAAAAATGAATGTTTCCGTGCCGGTAGCAGGAACATTGTCGACAACTTATTCGAAAACGTAACTCGCGAAATGTCAAAATTGTCATACTAATTTTGAGTTCCACTTTTCACCGCCGCAGCGCTGTTCATTTTTCAATACAAAAATAGTCGAAAGCGATACGAAAACGTTGTCGAAAAAGTTCATGCTACCGGCACCGATGCACTTTGAGGCTTAAAATAAATCATTAGAAGTGTAATGTTATTACAGATATTTTTTTTATACCACTAAGGTGGCATGCAAGCATACGGCCTACCTGATGGTAAGCAGTCACCGTAGCCTATAGCCGCTAGCAATACCAGGGGTATCACTAACGGGTTGCCAACCATTTTGTTGACGAGGACTCACTGTGCTTGCAGTACCCTGCTCCCGCTTGCTTGTACCTTGGCTATCTAAAACAAAATGAATGCTTGCACTTAACTTTACAAATAAGTATGACTGTGTTATCGCTACCAGCCACGGTGGCAAGTTTTACTGTCTACAATCTGTTGAGCTGGGTATCTCAAGTTGCCGATAGTGCATTTAAAATTGCTTACAATTTGCTTTGCTTACGATGCTTAAAACTTCTATTTTTTTTTGTACTACGGGAACCAGTAGCTGATATAATACTTTTTATTGTAAATACATACTTATAATCCATACCAAACACCCAGACGCATTGCAAACATATTCATCATATAAATGTTTGCACCGGCGGGAATCGAACCCGCGACCACTAGCGTAGCAGGTGTACTAACCACTAGACCAGCGGTCTCGTCAAATGAGTACATATATATTTTAAATGAGTGCATTTCAGCGTCGACAACGCGCGAAGAATATCCCTGGTGTTGCAAGCGTCTATAAGGTACGGTAACCACTTACCATCAGGCGGGCCGTATGCTTGTTCACCTTAGTCGTATATAAAAAAACTACATAGTCGCTTCCCGCTATCTCTCTGTCGGATTTTGATGCGGTTTTTATTTTACCAGATAGAGTGATTCAAGAGGAAGCTTTTTATGTATTCTTTGGGGTTTGTACGTAAAGCTGGCTGTGCGAAGCCGGGTCGGGTCGCTAGTCTATAAATAATCCCTTAACTAAAGTGGTGAGGTCCACGCCCCTTTTTGATGATCTCTGTGCCCCTCACATTGAAACCCCCTGTCTTCGAGTGTCGTACACGGAACCCGAAACTTAATGTAAGGTCGGCCAGCAGCATAATTAGGCACTAATGGCACTAAAATCTGTTTTTTTCCTTAGGTCTTCTCTGATATCCGAATTATGATTACTGGATTTCGGGCTTTCGGAATAATCACAGATTTATGTTCTAATTCCAAAATTTGGTGCGATTACTTGCGCTTTTAAATCGTAAAAAGTGCCTTCTCTCCAAGTCTTTTTGAGCTGAAAATTTTAATTAGTATGATTTGGTTTGAGTGTGTCGTTATTTAGATTTTTTTTATTGTTCCGTACCCGAAGGGTAATCAACGGAACCCTATTACTAAGTCATCGCTGTCCGTCCGTCTGTCTGTGTTTTAGTACGGAACCTTCGGAGTGCAAATCCAACTCGAACTTGACCAATTTTGTTTTATACTCCTTAGGTGGCAAACGGCAGGCTGTTAGAAAGACAGACGGTTACCGTATGCACGCTTGCAACACCAGGGGAATCACACGCGTGCTGCCGACCCTGCAGAAATCTCTTACTGTTTTTTTAAATAGGTATAAAACCAGACAATCAGTAGCGTGTCGGTACTGTCGGTAGTCCCAAGTTACCTACCTTACCCCAAAAAGTTGAGTTACCCCACATGCAAGGAATGAGTCACATTTTCTAGTTAATGAACTCGTAATGCTAAGTAGGTACGTTTACTACAACATCGTAGGTATCTGACATTGACTCGGAAACGTTCGGGAAATCTCGGCGAGGTTCGGGTTCGCTCGTGCAGTGACCTAGGCCAACTATGATGCATGCATCTTAGAGTGGAATACGGAATACCGTTCCTTATGCATTCTAGAATCGTATTTGAATTCGTTTAAATAAAATGTTGCTACAACTCAAATGTATTTTAAACATGGAATGTTATAGAAGTCTGGAGGTAGATTTCTTTTTAGTACAAGTATTGTAAGGTAGGTCCCTACTTTTCTATTCAAATTAGCATAATGTTTGACTACATAAAATGTATTTATTGTTTGTAATATTTAGAATTTTGAAAATTAACTGCATGTTCAATAGGTATTAAAATGCACTAGGTAAGTACATAATGGTAAGTATCTACGTAAACATAGGAAAATTATAAAAACTTCTCAGGTAAGCTTTTCAGTGAGGAACTACCAACAGGAATGTAGGGTGACCATAGTTTGGCAGTCTAAACTAGGAATCGTTTTAGTTCAGAATCATAACATTTTGTACCAAAATTAATTTAAAAATGAATATAGCTTTAAAATTCTCACTGCGACCCTCATAAAATATGCATTTATTAAGAAAAAAACAGTTTAATACAAATTGGATACAATATTTTACGCAACGTTGGCTCTACTCCCCTTGCGAATAAAAATCGTATCGAAGTGGCGCGTTCCGAAGTCAGCTTCTAATTAGAATTCTCGCACCGAGACTAAACAAGAACTATTCCTGTGAAAGTGCATGGCCGTGACCGAGTGTATTGACCTTAGCTTCCGATCGTGCTCTATGTTAGCCTAGGTTAGGTTCTAAGCGTCAGTGACGTGGAACGAGTTTGCCGCCATTTTATAAAAAGAAAAATACCGGGAAATCACTGAAAGAAAATAGCTTTTTAAGTGTTTCTTTGGGTTGGAATATTAGTCTTTTGGACCTAACTTTTTTAGTTGGTCGGGCTTGTTAGTTTTTGAAGTTTAGGGGTTTAAACTCATTAACAACCCGTATAAATGAAGGCTTCAAAACGTCTTCTTTTATTAAAATGATATTACGATTCATTCTGTTCTTTAAAAAATCAATTACGAAGTTAAATAGAAATTGAGATTTTTTACCTGGATCAAAATTGTTTTTCAGGGTTTCAAAAGATACTAATAGGATTGGGAAAAAATAATAAAAAAAATACTTACGTAGTCCCTCCGTGTAGGTGGCTGACGTCACGACACGTGCACCCGCGCGGCAATAGTGTTAATGTGTTGTGTTTAACACAATGTGTGGGAGTGTGCTCAGAAACATAAAAAAAGTCACAGTTTTCAATTAATATAAAACTTGGCAACCACTATTTGGAATATTTGTGAGAGGCTTGTGTTGTGTGTGTATGTTAAGTAAGTTAATTTTAATGTTGAAATTGTGGTGTTAGGTTATGTGGGGTATGGAGGGTGGTAGCACAAGCGTGCGGGGCGCTCGAGGCCCGGGAGAGCACTGCGCCGGCGTTGGCGCGCCATCAACTCACACATTACGTCAGCGCACACACTGGCTGAATGCACCCCTTTCTTTTTTTTTCCCTAATTAATTTCTTGCCAGTTTTTGGCGGAGTACCTAACTAGTTTTTTTTATTTTTATCGCTCAACATACTGGGAGCTACGATTATTTAATTTTAAAAGTTATTTTGATCAGTGGAATAAATTCATTGTTTAAAATGTCTCTAAAGCCCGTATTTTAAAACAAGTTTCAAGTGTGGTGTGAACTCAGCAGCATTAGCAACACCAACTTTAGACTACGTATTCGTATAGCTTTCGACTATTTTTGTATAAAGTAGTACTGAATTTTGATATTTTGAAAGTTACGTTTTCGAATACGTAGTCGAAAAATGTTCTTGCTGCACTGCAAACGTACAGTTCACCTGATTACAACTAGAGGATCGTTTTTATTCCAGAACTGACATCAATATCTAATTGAACTAGAATTTAAAAAACTAAGACGTTCTTCATTTAACATAAATCTGTTTGATCTCACAACTCTCTTACTTAAATAATTCAAAGCCCTAAAAATTAAATAATCACTGACCAATATGATACTACTGTAGTTCCCAATATACTCAATTATTTCTACATTTACTAAGAAAATACTATTAAGATTCCTCTTAGATTTAAATATACAAATTCTAATAAATAATTCAGATGGTGTATGAACGCAGCCTATCCGAGCGCACCGCAGACGATCCCAGTTACCTGCGCTTGCGTCGCTCTCACACACACAAAATACAAACACACTCACACACACGCATAGCTCCGAGACTTGACACAGACGCGGCCTCCTAATGCCGATGTGAATTATTAAGAAAAAAGGAGCAACTGGAGTTTTTATAAATCAACCCTTTTTTCGAAAAGAGAGCGAAAGCATTTCTTAATGGGCTTTTTTACTGTGCAGTTATGAAGACTAGAATAATATTTCCATTGCAACTGGTATTTCGATATTTGGGCCAGCAACAAAATGTTAAAGAGAATTAGTACTTAACTGCAGGTGTCACAATCTTATTTCTTATTAGAATGTTTACCTATAGGTAGAAATAACAAACCCAGGTATTTTGCATCATACTCAACCAACCACCCTAAATTCTCAGATCAAATAAAAGGGTACACAGAACTATGCGAAAACAAAGTGACGCCGTATTTTTTAACATATAGTGCGTGGGCAAGGCGTACTTTCATTGTATTTGTTGTAGTTTTATGGGTGTAATTGCGTATATGTATACTCTAAGGCGAAGTTTTAACCGGCGTCACTTCCAAGCTCACAAAGTTCCATCAACTTTTTTTAGGGTTCCGTACTCTAAGAGTAAAACGGAAACTTATTACTAAGATATTTGATGTACCTTGAGTGGTTTATAATTAAGTACATATTCTTAGTAGATAACCAACGTTGATAGTTCCTCTTCTTACATAAGACAATGTATTATATAACTTCAAATTCGTTTATTCTTTTAAAAGTTCTCTAACGCAGCATGGCGAGTTGTCACTAACCGCGCTATGCCGGTACCCTGTCGGCTAAGAAAGTATAAATAAAACATAACTATAGGATATAGCTAGGGACGTTGCCCCAAGTCGCTCGGTGTGCGTGAGTTAGGTACCTAACATCGGGTGATGTTTACTTGTGTGCGTCAGCCTGAGTACACATGCGGGAGGGCCTACGTTTACACTGCAGAGAATTCTGGGATAGTAAGTACAATGCTGTTCGTTATAATAATACGGCGTTGTCCTGTCTTAGCTATGAATTCAAATGACAAATAAAGCGTAGGAAAAAGGTGTTTTAGTTTATCCCGAAATTAAGAATTTAAAATTATTCCGATTCTTTTTTCACATTATATTTTCATAAGAACCTTCTATTGACAATAACAAACAAAAAAAGAATTAGCGTAATTACGTGTGATGCCGTGACCAAGGGAAATAGGGATTCAATATATAGAGATGTACACAATCTATAATATATTTATTGACACAAAACAGATTAAACTATTTACAAAAACATATCTTAACCTACCTACTTATAGATAAAAGATCTGACCCAAACCGGAATAATGCGGTAGCGTGCCGAGAATGCTGGCAGCATTGCCACGCTGGATAGCAATGCTGATTCTCTGAGCGAGATATGTTCCAGCACGCCTGTCACGGGAGGCCTCAACCAGCCGACGTGAGACCTCCTTGAAAAGCTGAAGAGCATCCGGGCCCCAGGGACCCAGAGTTTCAACCGCAAATGCAGAAAATATGTGCCCTGGACCGAGACATATGCATATTTCCGGCACTCCTGCTGAGCAGCAGCGGCGCCGGCCGCCACATTATATTCCACTGCATGTTGCAGTCAGTACGTCAGTAACTATCAGAGCTGCACTTTAATACCGGAGATGTTATTAAAACGAAAGTAAAGTAAAGTTATTAGAACGTAAGATGATATTAAAACGAAATTAAATAACACGTTTAGAATCGTATAGTATATCAAAAAAGGATGAAATCGATTATCTGTACGGTTCAATCCCTTGACTCGGCTACTGCACCAACCGAAAATAATAAGTTTGTAAATTCGCTTTTTTTATAAAGCAATACAAACTCTATGAGCATTTCAAGAGTCTACTTGTTACCATTATTATGTTTCTAGTAGGGGATTTAACTTTTTATATATTTTCATTTTTATTATTTATTTGTTGTTAGAGCGGCAACAGAAATACACATTTTGTGAAAAATTTAAACTGTCTACCTATTACGGATCATTAGATACAGCCCGCTGACAGACTAATGGACCGACAGACAGACAGACAGCGAAGCCTTAGTAAGAGGGTTCTGTTGGTTACCCTTCGGGCACGGAACCCTGACATACAGACAGACAGCGAAGCCTCAGTAATAGGGTTCTGTTGGTTACCCTTTGAGTACGGAACCCTAACTAGCTGTTACCCACGACTTCGTACACGTGTTTTAACTTTTTGCGAAGAATCCTAAATATGTTTCTAAAATATCAGTAACCTAAATTATTTCTTATAACATCATCTCTCTGCCAGTGGTTATTTGTCAATATCGGAGATTGGCGAGACCAAGCAACCAGACTGACTAATAATAAATTGTTGTCAGTTTTATTAATTTGTATATCTTTAAGATTACAGTTCGGTGTGAGTAGTCTCCACTGCAGTTCCGATGCAAGTCTACAGTCACCCGACAAGTCTTCTATGTAAATGGTCGACCATAATTACTCTCGCTTACGATACCAGTTGGAATTAAATTGATAACTTGTGGTAAGGATTAGCCGATCCGTCAAAATGCCTGTACTTACATCCTTAGTTCCATACTAATATTATAAATGCCAAATTAATTCCTTTGACTGTTTGTTTGCTGCCTTTTCACGGCTAAATCTAAACGAAAGGACATCATCCATGTTTCATAGAGATTTGGTCCAAATCTGAAAGTGGCGGCCAATGCATTTTTATGTATATTCTGTTAGAGCTTGTCCGTCTGAGCATTTATTAGTATGGCACCAACAATAACAGTATACAAACATACTGCGATGGCAGGCACATCAGATTTGGACGAAAATGGATGATGCTTTTTGGCAATGAGATAGATTATAACCTGGGGAAGGACATAAGCGACCTTTATCTAGAACACGCGGGCGAAGATGCGGGCGAAAGCTAGTACTTTATAATTGAGGTTAAGACTTGCAGTGGGTTGATAACTATACCTAATACCCGTTTAAAACTTTTTTTAAAAGCAAATTTGAGGTTAGATCTTAAATCTGCGTTTTGATAATTACATGAATACAATGAGTAAAAAGGATATTTATGTTTGTTAAATTGAAAAAAAACCTTTTCATCCCGGCCACGTGTATTATTGTCCACAGAAAATAATAAATTATGCATACCTTACTCAAAATATGAGACCTTTAACGACATCTATCGTCTAAAACTGACAACTTCAGAAAATAACGTTGCCGATCCGAACCATCGTGGGTTTTTTTATTCACTAGGTTAGGTGACAACAAAGACGTTGACCATACGACTTACAGTTGACAAACAAGACATGGCTTTAGTAATGGGTGTTCCATACCTTAAAAGGAATTATGGAACCCTCATGGGATCACTTTGTTGTCCGTCTGTCTGTCAAGAATTGTTGTCTCAAAAACGCCTGGAGTTATCGTCCCTTTCGGCTGAAAAATAATCAAACCTGTACGTCAATATGAAGAAAAGATGTTACCGTTTATGTCGCAAATTTTCGCATATTTTGCGATTTCACAAGGGAATCAAAACCTATAGGGTATTTCCCGTTGTCCTAGAATCATGAAATTGGGCAAGAAACAGTTTCTTACAGTCAAGTATAGAAAAAAAAATGAAAACCGTAAACGTAAATTTGAAGTTTTTTTCTTTAATGCGAATTTACTAAAAATATTCCTGAATCGCGCTGTTGAGAGTACTTGAGAGTCACCGACGAATAATGACCTCATTTGAAGTTCGCCTACTTTTAACCTTTACCTACAAGTGTGTACGGAACCCTCGGTGCGCGAGTCCGACTCTCACTTGGCCGGTTTTTTTTAAGTTATGTCGAAATAAATAAACACGGGTTTAAGACGAGTAAGTCCGGCCTTTTATTTAGAGAGATGGCAACGCTAATGCAGTAGCAAAACTAGTTTTTAGCTATTGTCTGGGCCCGTGGAGGAAACGAGTATAACCTAATTATATTGAAACCTTACTCAGATAACAATCTAAGGATGCAGAGTAAGTGAGCACCTAACTAAACAGACAGGTAGCTATAAGAATTATATTATCTATGTAACTAACGATGGGAACTGCTGTTGATAACGCGTAAGACTCGATAAACCAGTCCGTCGATACCACGTTAATTATAAGCCTTGTAATCCCTATATTATTTTGTAGCAGAAAACTGGACGTGGCTGGAATAGAAATAGCGAAGCTAATAAACCTAAGGCGTTTGAAAATTACTAGTTTTTTGTAAGTCTCTGTCTACGACTGTAGAAAGCAACGCGTACGTCTTGATGCACCGTTGCAAAGACAGAGGTTTTTTTTATACCACTAAGGTGGCACACAAGCCCACCTGATGGTAAGCAGACACCGTAGCCTATAGCCGCTAGCAACACCAGGGGTATCACTAACGAGTTGCCATCCATGTTGTTGATGAGGACTCACTGTGCTGGCAGCGTTACTACTAGCCCAGCGTATCCTCGTGGAGCACTGACGACCTTACTTACCGCAGAAACACAACACTACAAGTAGTGTTATTTCACTGTGGTCTTCTGTAAGGTGGAGGTACAGTCCCCACGGGATATCCCAAATCGCCCTACCTCTCTTTTTAAAAGCTCATTAATCACTGTACTTAAGCTTAGAAAAACTCATTGGTACAGGCCGGGGTTTGAACCCGGGCCCATGAGATGACAGGCCGTTGCTTCAACCACAAGGCCACCACAGGTTAAATTAGTAGTCCCAAACAAATCGTTGAGAGGAAATCTCTTTTTTAAACATGTCTCGTAATTTTGCACTTCGCAGCCGTCGTGTTGGCGGCCATTGTTAGTCGTTGTAGGAGTGCCGTCTGCGAGACTATCTAATCAACAAGGTAGACATGTAAGACCATAGATAGTTATTCTATATTTTGACATTGACATATTATGTGACACTATGCATTGGCTAGTGTTCTCAAAGCATAGTCTGTCTGTCTCCAAAGTTACGGACACCGATTTGGAAACAATCTTTTCGCGACAGCAAAAACTGCCGCTTATTAACTTGTCATAATCACATACAGTCCCAAGGGACATTGCTTGGGAACGCATAGCACGTTTGCCGACTTGGAAAATGGAATGCGTTGTTCTTTCTTTGGTTTTCAAAGGTATCTATTAGCAGTTTAGCTGAATACACGTGTGCTTTGAACTCTACAAAAAAAGATTACCTTCTGACTTTCTAGCATTTGCTACTTATTTTACTGGAAAAGCGGCCCCCTACAACATCATCGCAAGGTAATTTGCTTTTGCTTCAGCTTTGTACGGAGGTCTCACGTCGGCTGGTTGAGGCCTCCCGTGACAGGCGTGCTGGAACATGTCTCGCTCAGAGAATCAGCATTGCTATCCAGCGTGGCAATGCTGCCAGTATTCTTGGCACGCTCCCGCATGGTTCTGGGTTGGGCAGATCTTTTATCTATAAGTAGGTAGGTTAAGATATGTTTTTGTAAATAGTTAAATCTGTTTTGTATTAAAAATTATATAGAATAGATAGATTGAGAAAGTCAATAATTCTGTTTGGAATTCAAAGTATCCGATAGTGTAAATAATTATAGATAGAACGTCAATAATAAAATATTTTAATGGTAATAAGCATTTTATTGGATGTAATGTTTTAATTGTTTGATATTGTTAAAAAGGTTTACACAAACCAATAATTAAAAAGAATGTTTTGTCTCTGGTTGCTCTGTTGTGTCATAGTAGTTTCTGTCTGACGTTTTGTGTGATACGTGTGCATGTGCAATATATTTTTATTATTACTATTTAAATCTCTTCGTTGTTGCCCATATTCCAATAGATACATACAGAGATGATACACACACATGAGAAAGTCATATGAGAAGAAAAGTCTATAATGTTTACTTTCGAATTTCATCCGATGTTTTCAGAATCAATTTTGACATAGTATAAAACTAAATCAGTTTTAAACTTCGCAATGAATTTCACTAATATATGGAGTAATTCCTGATGATTTTATTTATTTCTATAATTCATTTAGGTAGAGAAAATGAGACCTATGATGCACCTGCGCGCAGTCGGGGCTGGTCGCTAGTTTTCATATTAAACCACTAAATCTGTGAAAACTAAACATTCCCAAACCACACCGAACCGATTCTGTAAATGGAAATATCGATTCACAGACTTGTAATGGCAACCGGCTTTAAATTCCGCCCCGCGGCGCTACAATTCTCAATAACTCTCGCTACACAGAGTAAAATAAAAACAAAATTATCTAACTTCACTTGTAGGAGCCTAGCTATTCTAATAATAAACAGTAATATATTACAAAACATGATAAAGGGTATAAAAAGTAGTGTCGCCATTGCGCGGGCGCAGCGGACGGGCGGCTCAATAAATTGACATGTACCATATATGGTTGTGTTCCATACAATTGGCAGCGAAGGCTATTCGTCTCAAGACAGGGTCTAGGACCCTAGTGCGTTAGAAGCGTTAAATTGGATCTCTAAAGGATTGGAACACATTTAAATGCGATCAGACTTATCTGATTTAGTTAGAGTAGGTACCTATAATTTGATTGGGAGGTACATTGATATAAAAGTTTTTAAAACAAAATATTAGCTACTAGCTCCTGCCCGCGACTACGTCCGCGTTGAGCTTAGAATCTCAGAGGAACCGAAAATTTTCCCGTGATAAAAAGTATCCTATGTATTAATCCAGGTTATAAGTTATCTGTGTTCCAAATTTCATCCAAATCCATTGAGATGTTTTTGCGTGAAAGAGTAGCTCACAACTTTCGCATTTATAATATTAGCATTTATTATATATATTTGTATATATATATATATATATATATATATATATATATATATATAATACCTCCTTTGAGTTGATATTTAATGTATTGTACTAAGTTCGATTTATATTTATAATGTTTTTTTAAATACCCGAGTGAGGCGGAGGCCTACCCGAGTGAGGCGGAGGCCTACCCGAATGAGGCGTGATGGTACATACCATACTATGTGTGTGTTTGTACTATTATAGTGTCTTTATGGTTTTTATTTCAGTGTTTAGTTTTATTATATGTATTTTTTGTGTTTTAAACGAATTATTTAAGGTTAATATGACGAGGACTCGTCGTGACTCCTAAATAAGTGAAATAAGTACCATCCCTAAGGATGGGAATCTAAATAGTTGACAGTCGTAAATGTATACTGGACAGACACCGTAATATAAGAAAGTAGGGAGGCAAATTTCTTTATTATAACTCCCCAAATTCCTACTAATTAAACCATGTATTAATAATTAAAAATACCTAAATATTAAATTGGTAATCTCCGGCCGCCATTGAAAGTTAGCCGTAGTCTGTCACCAGAGATGTCTGAAGAATGTGTCTCCGTAAAAAGCCTTAATTGACCTCAAAACCATAGGACACCATCTTCAATAAAGGGATTCTAACAAACCATTTAGAACCTAATGCTTGAAGGCAGAGCTAAAGAATGCCGTCGCAGTCTGGAAAACTTTTTGCTGGCTTGACCAGTTTTCGACAGACCACGTAAGGTATCAAGCGACGAGCCTTAGTCGTTTAAAACTCACATTTATTTTTAAGTGTTTAGAGTAGCTTTTAGAACGGTGTTTCGAAGGTTCTTAGATTATTTATATGCGAGGTTTTCCACGGTGTATGGCAAGGGCAGTTCTTACAGGTTGCCCGCAGGTAGTTAGCTTCAGAAACGGCATTGCAGTTTATATGAAATTTTGATGTGTCCACAGTGTCCGATCATTCAGGTGGGAATATTGTAAGTCCATTAATATGTCTTACTCTCATTGCGCAAGTATTTCAGTTGTTAAAACATCATAATCTTTGTGCATGCATAGATCTGTACGAATAGTATAAATGCGAAAGTTTGTTTGTTACCTTTTAAAGACTAAACGGCTGAACGGATCGTAATAAAATTTGTGAAGGAGATAGATTATATCCCGGGGAAGGATTTAGGCTATCTTTATCGAGAACCACACGGACGAAGCCGCGAGAAACAGCTAGTATCGCATATATAACATCACGACGAAACCCGCTCAGGCAATGAGGTGGATTCGTGTGGGGTTAGTGTTAACCCCCCAAAATCAACCTCCATTCGCAACCCATTTTTGCCTCGTCGAAACTCCACAACAGTGAAAGTGGGGAGTTTAAACTGAGGGGGTTTCCTAGAGGGGTACGAAAAGTTGGTTATTTCTCGTATATAATGCATTTTAGGGTCCTTATGTCATAAAGAAAAAGTAAGCCTACTAGAATCACTTTTCACTATTATAGGTTTTTAGACGAAACCCAAATGGGTTGCAAATAGGGTTGGAGTGGCGAGGATAAAACCACCCCCACTCGAATCCTCCCCATTAACTGAGGAGGTTACCTAAAGGGGTATGAAACAATTGTAATTTTTCGTCTAGGATGCACCGTTTCCGAGATACATGCATTTTTAGTCCGTAGGCGTACGCCAAAAAGAAAAAATAACCGCTCTAGAATCACAGTTCACTATTATTGGGTTTGTAGACGAAACACAATGCAAATTGGGATGGAGTGGGGAGGTTAAAACTACCCCCACACGAGTCAATGGGGAGAATTCCTATGGGGGTAGTTTTAATTCCCCCACTCACCCCCATTTGCAACCTATTTGTTTCTCGTCTAGACGTACTTCGTCGTACGTCAGTACTTCTAGCTTTAAACAAAATAACAGGAGCTGCCTCCTACAAATTCCATGCAATACTTGGGAATACAAATAAACAGCAGATGTTTTCTTCACTTGGTATATTGAAAAATATAAAAGTGTACACATTAAATTACAATTGTTTGCGTAATGGTTACAATATGTGCTTCGGTTTGTTTGCATTTGGGCAAACATTTTGTGCAGACAGGGTAGCAGCACACGATTTTAAATTGTCTTTGAAATATTTAAAATTATGGTTGTAATTGTCGATAGGTGTGTGCTGGCATTACAAACATCTGGCGGTATTTCCTTTAAACCAACACTATTACACACAAGAGCACAGCCACCTAACATGTTTCTGATCAAAGTGACATTCTCATGAGCACTTCATATCTCAACAAGATATAGGTATCTGAGTCAATAAATGAAGAAAACATCGATACTCAATCATTTTAAAACTAGCTGTCCTAGCTATCTTAATTATGAATAGGTTCATAGGTTTCTCAAATACACCATAAAAAAAAGAGCTTTCGTTTGTCCTGCAATAAAAAATGTTCCAGTTGATTTTTCAATTTTTTTTCAGAAGAACCACTCTTCTATCAATAACAAACTAAAAAAAAATTGCGCTGCGGTCAAACCGTTCATGCGTGATACTGTGACCAAGGGGAAAATAAATTAACATACATTTATAATATTATATTATTACGGATTTATTTCGGTTTTGCGTAAACCCGTTGAAGCCGAGGCGGTTCGCTAATTTAATATAAGGTATCATTCATTTAGGGGCTGTCGGGCTGAAGAAGCTGGGGTCTGCTAAGAGAATCGATCATCGATCATTCGTTCGAGGCGTTCATAGAAAAAGATACGACACGAAGTTTATCTTGTTTCGTGATGAACAAACGGACAGACGCACACAAACATGTTGAGTTTGTAGGAAAAGACATGAGTTTAATAGTCTTAGTGCGAAGTCTGTAACATGAAGCAATTACAAAGTTACGATTGATTGAAATATCCTAGTGTCGAATAATAGCCGTACACAATGAGATCCTCTACGTATTCTATAGCACGTGGGTTCTCACGACATGTGAGGAATTTCCCATTAAATTGAGTAGAATTTTGAAAGTTGAATTGCAAGTAATAATCGTAATCTTAGACGGTAATGGCTGGCAAGAGTTAATTAAACTAAGGTGGCAAGCTTCAAGTTGATGGTAAGCGGTTACCGTAGCCTTTGGATGCTTGCAATACCACTGAAACTAGTGCATGAATACAAATATTTTTACCAAGCGACAAATAAAGAATTGGAACACGTATTGAAAGTAGATTTTTAATTAAAACCTATTAATTAGGTAGGTAATTAGGGTTTATATAGAACTAGCTGTCCCGACAGACGTTGTCCTGTCTTAGAGCAGCTATGAATTCACATGTCAAATACAGTATACAAAAAAGTCCTTTAGTTTATCGCGAAATTAAAAAGAATCCTTTCTTTTTTCTTATCATAAGAACCTTCTCCTGCCAATATCACACACAAATAAAAAAGAATAAGCGAAATAGGTCCAGCCGTTCAAGCGTGATGCCGTGACCAAGGGAAATAGGGATTAATTTTTATATATGTATACAGATATAGATTCTACCTTATCAAGCGCCTAAGATTCCAGGATCACTTATGACTGCGCTGCTGCGCCTTTCTTGATTGCGCTTGAGGAGTCTAGATACTGGTAACCTTTTCATCCTGGAAAATGGTTTGCGAAGGTTAGATAGCAGTCGCTATGTGTATAAATCTCCAGCCACATCGTGATAGATCTAGTGCCGACCATAACAGTGTTTGGGATAAGATCAGAACGATGATGCCGGTACAAATAGATTCTAGAATGTCACTTAAAATTACAGACATGAGTACAATAATTTTCTTTTACTATATTTGTTTGTTTCACAAAAAAAATGTATAAAAAAATACATAAAACTATTAGGTATAAATGTACAAACTTAATTGCCTACAAGTAAAATAAATGTCCCAAATCACTGTCACGGAGAAGTGTGGAAGGACGGTGGCGACATTGCCACGCTGTATTGCAATACTTTGCTTTAGGACCAGATATTGGCCATAAAAATGTCCTAGCAGAAACTACATTTTATCACAATATGTTAGCTACAATTCCTTCCAATAACTTTGTATTGATGAAGGGCGGAGTACCCTGTCACAGGTGTCTCACGATACTTAAAAGGGTGCTCCAACAACTTGTTGCTAACATTTGGATGTTGTTTGTAATTCCTTAATCATTATTTTCGCTTTATATTTTTCAAATAATTTCCACGTTCGTAGACTCAGTATCTTTAAAGGGCAGATGTAAATAACTTCAATTTGATGTTATTCGCAAGTTCGCCACCGCACACAACAATAACTTTCCCCTGCACTTATTCTAACTTTTTCTCTCAGACGCACAAGCGATCGGGCGGCGAAATGCGCCGATTAGAAACCGGTTCTACGGAGGCTTGAGCGGCTCGCCCGACCCTCCACCTCTCCAGAACCATTACCGACAAGTTAACCACCTTATCCCCACAGGAATAGCCTTAGAATCTAACGCAAACACATGCGTTCGCACAACTATAACTATGCGACTACCAAACCACCGCAGAGTCTGTAACTTCGCAAACGATACATTTCTGCGTTACGTTAGTAACTTACCTCGAGAAAAACGCGAGGTTACAAAGGAATGCGACTTACAGACTCGAGGCACGGCGATAAAATAAGTAGGATACATTGACATCGGTCATGGGCTGCGATACGTGGCTTAGACTGGATTAGGCGAGCACTGCTTTTTCAGTGTTTTTCTAGAAGTGATATAATATGGTCATTGAACCGGGTAACCAGAATCGAACTTACGACCTTAACGAAGCCATCAATTTTCTATTAAGTAAGTAACAAAGGCTAATTTAATTAATCGCTGTCGATAAAAACATTTTTTGACGTCATCAAATTATCAACAGTCAAAGCTGTCAAAGCATAGGTCCCGACATTATCAATAACTAGTGTATCAATTAATAACGTCTGTCTGTCCGTCAGTTTTTGCTTACACTCACCCTTCACAGAAAGGTCGCTATTTACAATGTGCATTTAATGTCAATGTGTGAACTTTGCGCAACGTATAAATACGTCTAATGATCCAATAAGATGTAGATGGAGTCAAGTTATGTGGGAATAATACCTCAGTTTTAGTTTCAAATTAGATTGAAACATTTAAATCCTAATCTTTTATCTGGCATAACAATCTAAAATGCCTCAAGCCCATACTTTTGTGGTAACTTAGTCATCTACACCCCAGTCTTCGCTATCTCTAATTTTATAAAGAGGAAAGATTTGATTGTTTGTTTAGAATAGGCTCCGAAATTACATGACCGATTTTAAAAATTCTTTTGCCGTTAGAAAGCTACGTTATCACTGAGTAACATAGGCTATATATTACAGACGCACGGCAAATACAAATGTATATCACATATATGCTTGCCTCAGCGGGAATCGAACCGGGGACCCCTAGCGTAGCAATCAGGTGTATTTGTTTGTTAGTTAGTACAAACAAATAATCAGGCTGCTACAAGCGCCTAGGCTAGAGTCCAGTGGTTCGAGGTCTAGTTCTAGAGACCAGACCAACCAATGGCGTCCAATTTTAGTGATTTCTCTAAATCATATTTTTTTTCATAAATCATAAATGTTATTGCAATTAGTGTACATAATTTTAGACTTATACTTATACACAGTACACACCCTGTTTATAGGGCACAGCAATTGTGACAGTGAGAGGACATTTATTCACTATATATCATATATTTTACATTACACCTCATATTACATCTAATTCTGCGTCGTTACACTCTTGGCAGAGTGGTGGTGGCCGTCATGTGTTGAGTAGCGAACTTTACTACACAGCGCCGTTCCGCCCTTCCAGCTGCACGTCTGCTACTCTCGTGTAGAGGGCAATTTGTTGCGGCCTTGATTTGGTCGGTCCACCTCATGGGCACCTGCCACGTGGTCTGGTGTCCTCAACCTTGCCCTGTATTAGGCGCTCGATCGAGAGGTCTCCACGTCGTCTAATCTAATACTCACTCTTGATATAAGTTCTACGTACATACATATAACACATATCACGCGAAGCCCTTCTCAGGGTAGGCACAGTAGGCACAGGCATTAGAGCATTATTTCACTGAGCACTGGCAACCTTACTTACCGCAGAAACACAACACTACATCAAGTAGTGTTATTTCACTGCGGTCTTCTGTTAGGCGGAGGTACAGTCCCCAGTCGGGCGGCTCCAATTTAAATGGGATAACCCACGGGATATCCCAAATCGCCCTACCTCTCTTTTTAAAAGCTCATGGTGTGATTAATCACTGTACTTAAGCTTAGAAAAACTCCTTGGTACAGGCTGGGATTCGAACCTGGGCCCATCAGATGACAGGCCTGTTGCTTCAACCACAAGGCCACCACGGGTTAGAGCTTGTACTAGCTGTCTCGACAGACGTTGTCCTGTCTTAGCTATGAATTCATATGACAAATACACCATAGAACAAAGGTCCTTTAGTTTATCCCGGTATTAAAAATATACCGATTGTTTTTGCAAATTTTATTTTCATAAGAACCTTCTTCTAACAGTACTAAACACAAAAACAAGGAATCAGCGAAATCGGCCTAGCCATTCACGTGTGATGCCGTGACCAAGGGAAATAGGGATGCATTTTTATATATAGAGATGGAACGAATAAATGCAAAAAAATATTGGGTCTATTTAAATACCATATTTCACCGTTAGAAAGCTACATTATCTCTGAGTAACATAGGCTATAAATTATATTGATACAAGGGCGAAGTCGCAGGGAAAACAGCTAGTCAATAATATGATTAAGGACGGACATCATTTTCAAGGATTTTTCGTCAATATGGCAGAATTTTACGCATTTTTATAACACTTACATAAACCCCTAAGTGCAACTTAATAATACCAAGCAGAAGCGATGCCTCATTATCGCATCGACCGTCAATAATTGATAATAATCGATAAAATGAGTAGGTACCTGTAATCGAGTGCGGAGCGGTTGTCGCCCGTAGTGGAATAGACAGCCTCCCGGGTCGGCGACCTGCCATCAGCCAGCCTTATTTGTAAACATTGCTAGGATCACCAGCCTGTTAGCGTTCGCACTGCTAGATATACTATAGAAATATAGCTTAGCTTTCCTATAAGACTCCTTAAGCTTAGTGCTGTACCACGTTGCTACGCTAAGCTCAAGCGAAGCTTAAAACTTGCTAATATTATAAATGCGAAAGTAACTGTTGGTTTACTACCTTATCATGACTAGCTGAACGGATCGTAATAAAAAATTGAGAAGATAGATTATATATATCTTGGGGAAGGATATAGGCTACTTTTGTTTTTAAACAAATGCAGGCGAAGTCGCGTTTAACAGTTAGTTAAATATAATAATAAGAACATTAGCGGTAATGATAACAAGAACGTAAGCGACCTCTAACGTTGGAAATCTACTATTAGGCATAACATACAGACAACTCTATACAAACGTCACACAGCTACAACGCGCAAGCGAAGTTTTCTACGCAATTAATTATTTAAACAAGTTTCCGACTAGAACAATCGGTGCCTTGTTCCTCAGGCTCAGCACCCGCCTGGCTGGAAGATCTTCCCTTTGTGGCGGCTGAGCATGACCAACCCACTCGCCCCAGAAACACAATCGATACCGTTATAAAAATAAACAGATATTGTGTTAAATTATCGGGTTCGATTACCGCGTAATGTTATTTTTTTTAAAGTCTATGAGTACTGTTTTTATAACCTCTAAAATCGACGTCTTGGTTCCTTAGAACGTACTTTTCTGTCATACTTAGTTTCGGACTTCTCCTATATTGACGCTCTCAACGTTCCAATCTGTATTGTATACATAATAACATACCTGCAAACAGAAATGGTTACTAAGTAACTAAAAATGGTTAGCTACACGTAGCAATAGAATAGCTATCGGTGGGCTACAATGACGAGTGGTGCTCTGTTTCTGAGCATCTTTTTGCGTCGAAGCCCAGCCAACCACTGGAAATGAAACACGTTAGCTAGGGTTCCGTGCACATTCGTTTGTCTAGGTGATAGTCCTCCTTAGAACTGACTACTGCTTGAAGTCTGAACTTTGTATCAAAAGATACAATAAAGAAGCCTTAAAAATTTTATCGCCTCCGTGTCCGTCTGGATCGATCTATACCCTTTCTTATTCAGTCTAACATTTCTATGTACTAGACTGGAGGTATGCACTTTCAAAGTTATTTTCTAAGCTTAAGTACAGTGATTAATCACACCATGAGCTTTTAAAAAGAGAGGCAGGGCGATTTGGGATTTCCCGTGGGTTTTCCCATTTAAATTGGATCCGGCTGGGGACTGTATCTCCACCTTACAAAAGACCGCACTGAAATAACACTACTTGATGTAGTGTTGTGTTTCTGCGGTAAGTAAAGTTGCCAGTGCTCCACGAGGATACGCTGGGCTAGTAGTAATGCTGCTAGCACAGTGAGAACTCATCAACAACATGGTTGGCAACCCGTTAGTGATACCCTTGGTATTCTAGCGGCTATAGGCTATGGTGACTGCTTACTATCAGGTGGGCCGTATGCTTGTGTGACACCTTAGTATTTGCTAATTTTGTATTTTATTTGTAAAGAGCAATTGCTGAGTTTCTTACCGGATTCTGCTCAGCAAAAAACGACTTTCCGAATTGGTGGTAGATTCTGACGATTTGAAAGTACTTTTAAAGTCTAGTCAAATAAAGATGATTTTGAGTGAGTTTGAGTTAGTGGTATAAAAAATAAGGTTTTGGAGACCACTTACCATCGGGCGGGCGTTTTGCATACGTATCAAACGATATTAGATTCTTACAGACGTACAGAACCCACCATCTATTACACAAGTTGGAATAAGTTCTTCTACGGCAGACCGGTTGTAAAGGATCGTGTGAAAATTATACAAGCGTCCGGCCGGGACGACGGCATGGCAAACATCTTACTTCGAGTTATGTAACACATAACTAACCTTTGTAATTACAACAGATCAAATAAAAAAGGTAGACGAACCTTTGCGAATAACAAAGTGACGCCGGTTAAAACTACGCCGTGTGTACAATATAGATATAAACAACTACTTTACGAATACGAATACAACGAATTTACGCCTTGCCTATGAACTACACGTTTAGAAAACGGGCGTCACCTCGGATGTAATATGTAGTAATTACTGCATATCATTCAAATCATTTGCGAGATAACACTTTTGTGTAAAAAAAAATCTCAAAAATCATAAATTGTATGAAAGCCACAGAAAAAAAAATATTTTTGGTTATATTTAAGTACCCTTGATTTTGCTATTCAAACAGCCAAAATGTATTGCGAACCCTGTTGTGGCGGCTGCAGTGGCTACAAAAACTCTTATAAGTTAGAAATTAACACTCGACCTTACAATTAATTGTTAATTTAAGAACATGACACTGGCCAAAATTTACCTTGAAGAGGATTGATTGCCATAAATTGCTAGAAAGATGAAGACCAACTTATTACACGAATCAGTATATGTTTTTGATTCCGTTGTACAAAATCACTAAACTAATTTGACAAGACTAAGTATTGCTATCCCTTTCTCATGTGCGGGTTTAAGTAAAGATGACAATACTTTAAGTCCTGTCAAATTAGTTTATTTTAATTACTTCACACTACAGAATTAGCTCCTTAATAATTAGCATAAAATTATACCTGAGCTATAATGAAGAAAAGTTTTACTTTGATAAGTTTAATAATCATAAAAGATTGTTGGAAATAAAGAAAAGTTGAAGAATGGTTCCTGATATAGTTTGTTCGCATCGCGCATAGATAATAAAACCAGCTGTATAATAATAATTACATGGAAGTTATTTAAACTTTTTAGTGAGTTTAAAATTATTTATTACATCAAATGCATTGCATAAGGTTAATCTTGAACAATTAATAATCAGTGTGATACATTGTTACTTTGTATTATATTTAAACTATTTACTTTGCCTTTACATAGATACAATCTTCTTGCAACGCACGATACAACCCACCTACCAACTTCAAAAAAGTAATTTTTTTCCAAACCTCAGTATTCAGTTTCTTGGCAACACTGTGTATCGTGGTTACAAGAAATTTTGATATTGGCAACATTTTAGTTGAGAATCTGTTTCATGCATGGACGTAGAAACCATGATTTTACATTAAGATGCCAAGGAAGGGAATGTTCTTTATAATGCGATAAAGATTAGATTAAATAAATAAAACGTGTATAAAAATTCTCCATCTTTGGCTTTTGCATTAATAAGCTTTGGAATTACAAAGAGGTTGTACTTAACAGGTCGCGGAGGTGATTTTAGCTTATTGCATTGAAAAAACAACCTCAGGTATTGGTAAATAACAGTCAAATCACTGGTGCATAACAATCAAAAATTAAAAACGGAAAACTTAAAACGATTGCGTTACAAGTACACATTATTTTTACTTTCATAAAAAATAGCACCAATATTTTAATATCAGCACATGTACCAAAAACCGACTGCTGGCAGAATTTGTACGTTAAATTTAAAAAAGAAACTTTCAAATGACAGCACGTAACTTATTACAAACACGCGCGAAATTTTTGAACGTCACATGCTAAAAGGCAGAAATTTAAGTAACTGCGATTTCCTAGTTTCTCCGAAGATATGGTTAGTTACCTTTTTAAAGATATGAATACATAGATTTCGCACCTTATACCCCATCACACGTACTTAAGAATAGAAAATATACAGTTTTTCGTGTAAATAGATATGTTTAGGTAAAATTAATCACTATGGTAACACTTTGTCTAAGGAGTCATAGACAATAAGAAAAATACGTCTCCTTTTTTGAAACAATATTCATTCTAACGAAAGTTTTAACTGAACAATGTAAAACTTACTTAAGTTTATATATTATTTTTAAATTCTCAAAATAATTAAAAAATTTAATTATATTAACAACGAATATAAACATTCAACACATGTTAAAAATGTACAACACTACAACTAAATTATAACACAAGTATCGCCTAATTAATATCAAAAATGTACCTAATTTTATTTGGTCTCATTTTAGTAACGGTTACAATATAAAAGAATCTATCACGTAAAGAATGAAAAATGATATATCAGATCCCACTGCTTAAATACCACAAAATTACATAGTCAGTACTTACGAAATTTATAGCTCCCAATTATTAAAATCCACCTTCTGACATGGGTAATCTATTTATTGTTAATATTGAGGACTTAGTTGCAACATTGAAATATACACAGTCACAAAAACTTGTAACATAACCTTAACATTACGAGCGGCCATGTTTTCTCTGATATAAATTGTCTATAGTACTTTGGCGCGTATTTCAACTGACAGCCAACTTGACACATTTCATTTTGACAGACGGCCATTTTAGCTCTTGCCATTGACAAAACTATGGTGAGAAAACTCGTAAGCTTCGTAGTAAAGTTGCTAATACGTTCGCGAGACATTCGGCCCTTAGAGCGAGCTGTCCTTCAAGGGTAGAGCTATTATCTTGTCCTTGGTTCTGTGCGTTCTTTGTGTTGTGGTCGCGTATGATCTGAGCCATCTCCGCTCCAGCGAGCTCTTTGAAGGCAGCTGTGACGTCATGCACGCGAAGGACTAGGTTGCGAGTCTGGAGCGGCGCTGACGTATGTCTGCCTAAAGCCTGGCGGTCAGATATAAGCAATTTTTATATTTGTGCTTTTTTTTTATACCACCAAAGTGGTGAACAAGTTTACGTCCCGCTTGATGATAAGCGGTTAGCGTAGCCCATCGACGCAACACACACAAAATAGAAGCGATGCCGACCCCAAAAAAATTTGGGTTATTACCCCATTTTATTTTGTAATATCGGCTAATGAGAGAATTGTAGGATTTGTAGGTCAAGTGTCTAACCTGTGCTAGATCAGTTAGGCGTCGCAGCGGCGCGAGGCAGTCAGCCAGTGCGGAGGCGGCTTGCACTCGGGCCGTGCCCCCCGCCGCCCCCGAATTGCCCCCCAGCGCCCCCACCAGTGTCCGCGAGGCTCCCACTAGCGTGACCGCACAACCGGTTAGCTCGCTGCGTGCGCGCTGTGAGAATATTATGATCAAACGGTTATAATATAAACATAATTATAATCACGCCAAGGCCCTCACGCGGTTGGCGAAAAATTGGTTACCTTATTAAAGTAAACCATTCACACCGAACACACACCATAGGACTTTTTAGGGTTTATTATTCTGAGATTTCTGAGCATTTTAAGCCCTGATAGATAGTCCTATCTAAGTGTCCTGACACTTATGAACCCTGTACCCGGAGATAAACCGGTAACAAACTGAATTCTTTATCTTTTTCATAACAAGCATAATTACAAATATCAATAGATTTAAAAGTTACCAATGTAGTTTTGTCAATGCTTTCATAGTTAAATAAGAATGTTTGTATATTACAATTACATGTTCAACTAGGTTCAACTCACCTGAAACTTGATTTCATCAATATCTTCTCCTCCGCCGTGCGCGTGCTGGTATGAGCACTTCTGCGCCGCTTGGTGTAGCCTCTGCAGTAACCCTTCCACAGCTACCTCAGTCTTGCACAGCAGGCTCTCAATCGACACATGGCCGTTGTTGCCTCCTAACTCTGGAAACCGCACGGTAGGCGGCGATGGGGGGGTTGGAATGTCATCTACCACATCCTCCTTAAATCTCACGTGGTTCTGAACCTTCAGAGGTGGACTGGCACTGTCTAACTTAAAGGACTTACGCTCGGCTAGCGGCGGGCTGAAAATCCTTTGTTCAGGAGCACCATTCAAGATATCCGGCCGATTACTAAATCGCCTATTCATTTGCGGCGAACACAATGACAATGTCGTCGACATATCCTTGTTTTTAAGAATAGTTGTCTTGGTTTCAGAGTTGGAGCGTACGTGTCGGTTTTGCAAAGTCATTGAACTGTAGTTTGGGGTTGATCTGATGCTTTGTTCATCGTCTGTCACTCTGCTTTCGTTTTCGAGGTTTTTATATGTATTCAAGTTTCTTTGGAAGTGCGGGGAGCCAATGCTTGCAAGGCGTTGCTCAGGATTCCGCAAAGAGGTCGGCTTTAGAGAATTTTTCAGTCGTAACACTTCAATACTTGGCACTGGAGGCAGCGGTGGCTTTTTCGGTGGGAGAAGTATCTGAGGAGGCGGAGACAGAACTCTGTTCTCTAGCCTGGGTGGTAACTGAGGTGGGTTTTGCGTTCCCTGTTCGTTTATATCACATACTATTTTATAATTTAGCTTTCTATTGTTGAGTGTGCTGAAATGCTTGTCTGTGATTTCGACAGCCTGTAAGGGTTCGTTGTTGACACATGTGAACGAGTTAGATCGCGGTCTCGGCGCAGGCGTAGGCGCCGTTTTTGGGGGTCTTTCAGGAGGATTCCTTATTTCAGTACTTTTTCTTCTAGGAGGTGGTCTAATTTCGCAAACGTCCGGCATCGAATCGGAATTCTGCATCCGACTTTCAACTTTATCCGATTCTTCACTACTTTCATCAGATTTATTTTTATCCTTACTGCAGCATGAGAACATACCTTTTCTTTCAACCGTGGGGTATTCTATCACATGTGCGCTACCGTTCGACTGTTTTTCCTGGCCTGTAACACTTTTCCTTTTTCCTTTTGGTGAATCGGATTTGGTTTGTGTTTTGTTTTTGTCTTTCAGCAACAAACTATTTCGTGCTTCACTCAAGCTTTTCGCAGTGAACATATTTCTAATCTCACTAACACTAAGGGTTCCTTTCACAACTTCCCCGTTTGAAATTGTTTGATCCTCTTTCGATTCTAGCGCGTTTTTCTCATGCAGTATCTGATTTTGATTAACATAGCTTACCTGATCTCTGTCTAGCGTTGACGAATTTGATCCCGGAGGCGGTGGGATTATATAAGACATGATTTGTTCTGGAGTTAGTTCTACTGCTGGAGTGATTTTAACCGTGGGCGGTTGTATAGTTACATTGGCAATAAACTCTTCTAAATCTGATTTTGGTGCTTTTAAATTTTCTTGTGAGTTAGCTTTGTCGTCAGCAAAGGATGGTGGGACGACCGGTAATATTTGAGGCACTTGAGTAGCACAATCTAATTCATCTGGTGTCTGCGGCGGTGGTATCAAAGTTAAATCTATAAGCTCAGCGTCAGCATCTACAACAGTCTCTTGACAATAAAAAGGATAATCAGGCTTAGGTTCTTCTCTACCACTTTTCTCCCTTAGCTGCTTCAGATACTCTTTAAGATTCATCTCCTTACTATCATGAACACCATCAGGGCTGTGCAATCCGAAACTGGTCCTTATTGCTTTATTCGAAGGTTTATTTTGGTGTCTACGTATAGGACTATTTGTAGGTGTGTAAAGAGAATCATTATCACTCTCAGAATGACAGATATCGTTATTAAGTGCTAAAAGAGCGTCGTTTAGACCACAGCTGTTGAGAATAGCACTGAGACCTTGAGACTGACGCGTGGTTAAACTACTATTATTGTCTTTAAGATCTTCTGGTACACTCAATACACTTAAACCTTGGTTTATAGTTTCAGTAAGTAATAATAAAGAGTCGCTATGTTTAAGGATTCCAGGCGCATCATCGGTTTCAGTCATCCTACTGTTATTCGATTCTGTATCGCTCTCTAAATGGTCAACACTAGTCTCCTTACCTACCAGTTCGTCTCTGAGCACACCATTATTATAAAATTCATCACTATAAACATTGTAATTCTCAGTCAAGTATTGTTCAGAGTTTTCGACTAGTTTTTGCATCTCGGCTACTCTTCTAAGTACCTCCTCGTTCTTAGCTTCGACAAGCTTAGGGTTGTTGTTAGCATTCTCTAAGAGTTCCATCGACAGAACACTTTGAAGGTCAAAACCCATGCCATCGTCGAGATAGCACGCGTCATTCGGATCGAAAAGCCTAAAATCTTCGTTTCTTTTACACTTTTTGAAGTGAACATCGTGCCCTAGCAGGCCAGACCTCTCGTAACCTGTGAGAGGGCTAGAATTATTGCTGTGATTCCTATTCGTAATGCTAGCGTTCATGTTAGTGTCTAAATTAGACTTGGATTGTTCAGGCGTGGAATGGTATGGAGGAGGCATGGTGAAGATTGCGTAGTGCTTTTTGGTTAGAACCATCGGGTCTTCAAAGTTCAGGTAGCTCCACTTTGCTGGTACCACGTTGTGTTGGCATAAGTACGGTGGAGCTGAAAATAACGAAATTTAATCAAATAAAGTGACTATGTGAAGTGAAGGTGTTTAGTGGTTAGTATACGGTATACTGAGTGTTGCGTTAGAAGTCGCGGGTTCGATTCCCACCGGTCGGTGTGAACATTTATGTGAAAACTAGCTGTCCCGACAGACCTTGTCCTGTCTTAGTAATGAATTCACATATGTCAAATAAACCATAGAACAAAGGTCCACTAAAAATATTTTTTCGAAATTTATTTTCCTAAGAACCTTCTACTGATAGTTATAAACACAAAAACAAGGAATCAGCGAAATCGGCCTAGCCATTTACGTGTGATGCCGTGACCAAGAGAAATAGGGATTCATTTATATAAATAGAGATGATATATGCGTCTGGGTGTTTGGTACGTATTATAAGTATTTATTAAAAAAAAAACGTTTCTGGTTCCCACAGTACAAGCGTTGCTTAGTTTGGTGCCAAGTGACGCTATGTGATTTTTTTTCATACCATTAAGGTGGCACACAAACATACGGCCCTCCTGATGGTAAGCAGTCACCGTAGCCTATAACCGCTAGCAATACCAGGGGTACACTAACGGGGTGCGAACCATGTTGTTTATGAGGACTCACTGTGCTAGCAGCAATACTACTAGCCCAGCGTATCCTCGTGGAGCACTGGCAACCTTACTTACAGCAGAAACACAACACTACATCAAGTAGTGTTATTTCACTGCGGTCTTCTGTAAGGCGGAGGTACAGTCCCCAGTCGGGCGGCTCCAATTTAAATGAGATAACCCACGGGAAATCCCAAATTGCATTACCTCTCTTAACATTATTATATTATTATTATTACCTATGTCCTCTGATATTGGTTCTCGTTCTTGTTCGACGTTCAAATCTTTTCCGGTAGCTAAGCGATAGTAACTGCAAAATAAAAAAAAAATAACAATGTTAGTTTGTCCATTCATACGCTGTGGCGTGATTGAATAACAAACAAACAAACAAACAGACATCCAAAGGATAAACCGTAGTATATTATCTACTCTGTAATTGTTTGTAATATCTGAGAATACGTGTGCAAAGAGAAGTAATTTTACATTGATTAACGTTTATTTTCTTACGTGATCTTTATATCGAAACTAAGGTCCTTGACGCAGATTGCGGCAGGACTTGACTTGGTTCTATAAAGTCAAAACGCGTGGAAATTCCGTTAAAATTTATTTGTATGGACGGGGACCCATACGCCATGTATTTCTAATATCGCTCGCTGTAGAAATATAGTAGCTGTATCTACGCTGCATGGGTATGCAGCGTAGATACAGCTTAGGGAACTATAATAGGGATACGACTTGATTCGATTTATCTATAGGTATATACTACATTCTAGGTATCTTATTCCTTAAGCGGGCTACACACGTTCAGTTTTAACTGCACAGTTTTAACTGACGTCCCAAGTAATAATACACACGTTCGTCGTCAAATCGAGATCAAGGTCGTCAGTACAAATGCACAGTTGTCAGTTTTGCCTACATACCTTCAGTTTTAACTGTACAGTCGAACTGTGCACGCTTTATGTGTGCACGCTTTATGCACACCGAATCCTATGTTCTTCTGCCAGCTGTGGTCGACTGTTAGAATTATTTGGGCATAAAGTTTTTGAATATTTAAATATTAGGTCCTTACATATGAAATTGGCGTTTTTCGTACTGGCCACTTTAATCACGAATTTAAGTTAGTGATAAAACTGTTTTAATTCACTTGAAGCAAATTGGGAAGATTAAAAAGCTTGAAAGGTGGGTACCTCACGAATTGACTGAAACAAACCGGCAAACGCGCGTCGACTGCTGCGTTACATTACTAAACCGGCACAATAATGAAGGTATTTTAAACCGAATCATTACCTGTGATGAAAAATGGGTTCTTTACGATAATCGGAAGCGCTCAGCGCAATGGTTAGATCCTGGCCAGCCAGCCAAATCCTGCCCCAAGCGAAAATTAACCCCAAAAAAGTTACTTGTGAGCGTTTGGTGGACAAGTGCCGGTATTGTTCATTACAGTTTTTTCAAATCTGGCCAGACTATTACGGCTGATGTCTATTGTCAGGAATTGCAAACCATGATGGAAAAGCTAGCGGCTAAACAACCTAGGCTGGTCAATCGCTCCACGCCACTGCTGCTTCACGACAACGCTAGACCACACACTGCGCTACAGACGGCTACTAAATTAGAAGAGCTTCAATTGGAAAGTCTAAGACATCCTCCGTACTCCCCGGACCTTGCTCCAACAGATTACCATTTTTTTCGAAATTTGGATAACTTCTTGCAAGGGAAAAAATTCAACTCCGATGGGGCAGTCCAAATCGCCTTCAAAGATTTTATTGATTCCCGTCCGACTGTTTTTTTTAGTAAAGGGATCAATGAACTACCTATGAGATGGCAAAAGTGCATAGAAAATAATGGTTCATACTTTGATTAATTAAATATATTATATTAAAAAATATTCGACTTTTTGTTCCTCCCATACAAAACGCCAATTTCATATGTAAGGACCTAATATATACCTACCCGGCAATAACCAGCGGCATCTCGGAGGCATCTCGCTCGTCCATCAGCAGCGCCAGCACCCGGTCTCTCTGCAGGAATATGGCCACATCTGCGCTGCCCGATCCTTCTCCCTTCACCCTGATGCCTTCCAGCTCTTCCAGAGACGCTATCGATTGGGGCTGGTAGGGAAATTTTTATTTACTATATAATCTTTTGAGAGGTAGGGCGATTTGGGATTTCCCGTGGGGTTATCCCATTTAAATTGGAGCTGCCCGACTGGGGACTGTACCTCCGCCTCACAGAAGACCGCAGTGAAATAACACTACTTGATGTAGTGTTGTGTTTCTGCGGTAAGTAAGGTTGCCAGTGCTCCATGAGAATTCGCTGGGCTAGTAGTATTGCTGCTAGCACAGTGAGTCCTCATCAACAACATGGTTGGCACCCCGTTAGTGATACCCCTGGTATTGCTAGCGGCTATATGTTACGGTGACTGCTTACCATCAGATGGGCCGTATAAAAAATAACAATCTTTAATTGTTATATCACTAGCGAGCCCAAGCTTCGCACGAATTATACACTAAAACTTTCATCATGAATCACTCCATCCATTGATTATGGCCGTATGCAAATTAGTTCAGTAATTTTTGAGTATACCACGTTCGAAAAGATACGACCGGGGGTTTTATAAAATTTGGCGATTATTTCTAACTAGCTTTTGTCAGTGTGTTAAATTCGGGGTAGCGTAGTTACAAACCTCTCCATACCAACAAAGTTTGGACCCCCGATTCATCTCCTTAGGGACTAATTTAATAAATATCCTTTTTTAGCGGATGCCTGCGTTATAATTATCTGTGTGACAAATTTTACTGCAATGCCTTTTATTTAGTTCACCTAAGTCCGTCACCGACTACATACGGACGACAACTCCATACATACGTCACAATCCTACAACGCGCAAGCGAAGTTTTCTACGCAATTCATTATATATACAAGATTCCGACTAGAACAGTCGGAGCGTTGTTCCTCAGGCACAACACCCGCCTGGCCGGTAAAACTTCCCTTTGCGGCTGAGCATGATCACCTCACTCGCCCAACAAATGAAGACTTTGATATCGCATGCTTTGGTTGCCTATAATTGTGACAGCATTTAGTGATAAGTCTCATTGTTAAATTGACATTTACATGACATGCATACAAGTGTAATGCATGTCATGGCGATCCTTAAATACATAAATATGTAATCAAAGTATATAGAATCGGTTAGGTTACCACAGAGTTACTCCTGCCGACGATCTGGCTGAGACCAAAGCGCGGGGACACGAGCAGTACTCGCTCGGGTCGACTGCTGCTGAAGCACTTGGCGCCGTAGCTAGGTAAGCCCGCCACTATATCCAAGTAGTGCAACTTCGCCTGCAATCCAACAATTATATTTAAAGCAACACCAAACTAAAAGCCATTCATATATATTATTACAATAATAATTGAGCATTTGCGTTCTTTTACATTTAGACAATGGGTCGCAACTAGCTCCTTAGCTAGGTTACTAAGTAACCGGTGTTAAAGATACTAGTGCTTTTCCCCTGAAAAATATAATAATTGCTAGATAACTAGAGCTGTAAGCGACTTCGTCTGCATTTGTTTAAAGACAAAAGATAGCCTTTGACCTCCCTTGGTTATAATCTATCTCATCGCCAAATTTTATTTCGGTTGTTCCGCCGTTTAGTCTTGAAAAGGTAGCAAACAAACAAACAGGGTTACTATCGCATTATATTGTATTCGTATCGTATGGATAGCAAATCGTGGTGATTAACGTTAACGTTTTTCCATTAATGTATTGTGTGCGTTCGTAGGATCCATTAACATTCAAAATAATGTGAAAAGAAAAAAAAAATGGAGATTTTTTCACGCTTTTACGTTTACATTATGATGAATAACATTTACCTGCAGCTGTGTCAGCTGCCTCTGGTTGCCGGTCATCTGCGAGTTCAGTTTAAGGAAGTGTGCCACAAGCCTCCTCAATTCTTTCCTCTTCATGCTCTCTAGAAGACCGCTGGGCACGAATCGTTCTAGGCCGAATTCCCGCCTGAAAAACCCAACATTAATAATTATTAGTCACTATTATTAATTATTATTATTATAAGTATAAAAAAAATTGGTATAGTAATTCCCCTTTCTCTGTATTTCTCTTTTAATTCATTGAAGGAAATTACTCACTCAACAGCCTTAACAGTCAACTTGGCAGGCGACATATTGTTGGCCAGCGCGTGTTGGTGTATGTGCAGTGCGGCTAATCTCAACGCCACCTCGGGCTGTAGTTCTGGAGAGAACCTCTCCTGCGCCACGTCGTTACAGCACTGCATGTACAGGTAGTCCAAGGCTGCAAGGTCCTTCTGAGCCAGTTCAGCTGCTGACGACGGCATGAACACCACACGGAACAAACATCGCATTTTATGCGATCCTGGACGTGCGGCGATCTAGAACAATAGATGTACGCAGCGGTTATTGTCAGGTCGCATTTCAATATTTTTTTAAGTGTATTCCAAAATGTTTTTGGGAGAAATTTTGTATTATTTTTATTAAATACAGCAGTCAATAAATTGACGCACTTAAATTGAAAACACTGGTCAAATCTGATGCCACATTAATTTTAATTGGCTCCGATTGTAATTTAAAATTGTGATATGTAGTTTTGACGCCGCAGTCAGTTGCCTAGGTTTTCAACATTGAATATCGTTCGACTATTCATGCTTATGTGATTCAGAATGTATCAAGAACGTAATAATGTAAGAGATTAATGAAGGGCTCTAAGATAGACGTAATAATTTTTTTATTAATTTTTTTTTTATTATTTATTTTATTTATTAATTATTTATTTTCAAATTAATTATATAATATTTAATATCTTTTCAATGGTAATAATTAAATGAAATTACGAATAGCGAGCATTCGTATAGAAAGGAGGAAGATGATGACGGCAAAGCAATGTATTCTCCATATAATTTTTAACTGACCTATTGACAAGATATTTCCCAAAAAAATTGGAATCAAAATTGTCTGCGATAGCGGTAATTACCTGTGAAGATTGGTGTAACAGACAAAGTTTAAGTGTTTAGTGTACCTAGATGACATTATATTACATTGTCAGGACCAACTATTCTTACCCTTGCTAAAGATTCCTTTGGATCCAGAAGCGTCAATTTATTCCTTCTCAAACTCTTGACGTGTTCTACAACCAAACTGAAGTGGTCTTCAGCAATAATACACAACTTATCCTTCAGACTTGTGACGACGTCAGCGACTGTGGTTGTAGTATCGTATTTAAAGGATTTCGTTTGGCCGTTCTCGAGGAATACCTTTAAAACGTTGGCCATTGGAGGGAGGCAGAGATCGCCGAGGGAGAACGCTGACGGCTGGAAAGGATCAAATATGTAATTAAGACATTAAATGCATGCAAGCTTTTTAATATATAGCCTATTACACTTTAGATTTCTACTGACGAAGGATTTTCAAAATCAGTTCAGAATAATAAATTCCTAGGTCATAGATTACAATAATGCCCTGAACTTATCCTTAACATTTTGGAATGGAATCTAGACTTAACTGGATTCTTTTACGCATGCCTTGACAACCCACGTTTACAGGGCATATTGGTATAACTGGGTTGTTCAAATTCACTTATAAGACTTCCTTCTTCTGATAAACTTCTTAAAAAAACCAAAGCTATCCAAGTCTTAGCATGCTCCCCGAGGTTCCGAGGAGACTATTTGGGAAGTCACCCTTCAACTACCGACCACGGCTAAAGTTAATTAACAAGTACGTTCTATGTTATAGCAACACAGCCACGAATATAATACTAATTGTATACTGTACTGATGGCAAGAATATATTTCGACTGCTTATACGAAAACGGAACTCTCAAAATGTCGACATATGTACACATACGAATTTTTAGTTCCACTTTTCGCCGGCGCGACACTGTTCATTATCAAAACAAAGTCGAAAGCGATACGAATACTCGAAAGACTGACTCAAGCTACTGATTTGTTCTGAAAACCAGATAATAAATTATTTTATTTTTTACTTACAGGAAAAACAGGAGCTCCATTCAATTGCACAGAATCTGCAAATCGAACTCTGGGAGGTCTAGCTCGTAGCCTAGCTCTCTTGGCTGCGGAGAGCAGAGCTGACCTCCTCGCTGGGTTCCCACTCCTGGCTGGCTGGCAGACTTTTAGCGTGACCCGTTCAGTGCACGCCCTTACAGCGGAGATAACATGCTCTCGGGCGGCTAGGCTGACGTCCTCGCCATTCACGCACAGAATTTGGTCGCCGGGTTCTAACTGAAAATGTCCAATGGATATTCATAAGATAGGGCTTATAATTAACTAGCTTTTACCCGCGATTAAGACATATTGGTGCCAATTCTGTTGTACAACTAAACACACACTTATAACCAAAAATATATTAGCTTCTGGTGAAGGACAGCTGTTCTTCGGGTTCAATACTCTTCCGGATACATTCACCATAATAATATCGAATTCATTAAAAAAGTCCGGCCAAGTGCGAGTCGGACTCGCGCACCGAGGGTTCCGTACACACTTGTAGGTAAGATTAAAAGTAAGCAAACTTCAAATGAGGTCATTATTCATCGGTGACTCTCAACAGCGCGATTCAGGAATATTTTTTAGTAAATTCGTATTTAAAAAAAACTAACCACATATATACGGTTTTCAGAATTTATCCTTTACATAAACGGTAATATCTTTTCTTCATATTGACATACAAGTTTGATTATTTTACAGCCGAATGAAACCAAAGACCTGGGTATTTCATATTAAATTCAATTTGATAGCTCCACGGGTTCTTGAGATAAAATTCTTGACAGACAGACAGACAGACAGACAGACAGACAGACGGACAACAAAGTGATCCTATAAGGGTTGCTTTTTTCTTTTTAAGGTACGGAAACCTAAAAATAGTAAGCTTTAGGCAGACCAGCTCATAAGTGACTTTAAGATGTATTTTATTATTTACCTTGCCCACACTGGGAGAGTTATCAGTCACGAAGCGGACAAGGACGGGCCTCTCCGATCCCGCGACGAACCCAAACCCCAGCTCAGGGTCTCTCTCCAAAACCACTTCCCTCGGAGCTGGTGGAGATTCAGAAGAACACCCTTCAGGCGCCACGTACGTCGTCGTTTTGTTCACGTGACTGGAAAATAGGGAAGGCTTTCATAATAATAATTATGTTCGGACATTATCATACAGCGCCATCTTTTTTATACCACTAAGGTGGCACACAAGCATACGGCCCATATGATGGTACCAGTCACCGTAGTCTATAGCCGCAAGCAATACCAGGGGTATCACTAACGAGCTGCCTACCACGTTGTTGATGAGGGCCCTGTCCTAGCAGTATTACTACTAGCGTATCCTCGTGGAGCACTGGCAACTTTACTTACCGCAGAAGCACAACACTACATTAAAGGAGTACTATTTGACTGCGGTCTTCTGTGTGGTGAGGGTAAATTCTCCAGTCAGGCGGCTCCATATTAAATGGGAAAGCCCACGGGAGATCCCAATTCGCCCTAACTCTTTTTAAAAACTTACTTGATGTAATAAGGCTTTCCCCGGCTGTCTGAAGCCTGCTCCCAGCCGTAGGGCAGGTCATCCAGGTCCTGGCTGGCACCGCTGCTGCTGCCATCCCTGGAGCTCCAGCTCTCGGCCGGGGGCAGCCAGCTGGCGGTGCGGGTAATGTGGCTGGAAATTACAATAGATGGCGTTAGCTTACTTATCACTCAAATCATTTCAATAGATGGCGTTAGTTACACCTAAATCTATACAATTTAAATAACTGGCTCGGATATTTCGGAATACAATAGCGTATAGTGTATGTAGTATTGTCTACTGTGAACTTATAGCAAGAAATCATACTATCTCAGAGCCTAAAAGTGAACATAATGCAATAACCCAAAATAATTAGGTAACATCTCTCTCTCTCTCTCTATCATCTCTTCTCTATTGTATAGTTTTATTTATTAGTAGCTATTTATGAGGTTATTATTACATAAAAAAATACCGATATTTTTTTGTTTTGTTTGCCACTGCTACGGGTGCTCAGGTATAGCTTATAATATTTTTTATACTACTGAAAAGTGTTTTGAAATAAATATATATCAAAGTAAAACATACATTCACACACAGATTCTCTATCCAAAACAACCAGAACCAATCAACCAATTTGAAGATAGGGCCGCCAAAACATCTTTAAAAAATGTGACAAGTGATGCCGCTGATCCATCTTAAGCCATCTTTGTGTCATCCAAAAACAAGTGATCGTCGTGATCTGCCGCGCTGGTACCTATATTACACTCATCTACAAATACTCTTTCTTTTCAAGCAGTTAAAAACTCATAAAATAAAAGAGGCTAAAGCGAAAAACTTCCTTCAAAGTTACCTGGTGATAATTTTTGAAAACTCTTAACATTTTTACAGCGTGCGAAAAGCATAGACAATTTATTATGGAAACCCCAGGGGCGCGAGCTCCTTTGTTTTTATAACAGCGAAAGATAAAAAGAAAAATGTTGTTTAGGGGAAATATACACTTTGCGGTTTATTTAGAAGACAATAATTATTTATGGACTTTGTGCAAGGCAACCTGGTAAAACGTAAGCGTAGCAAGCATTACTTCGAAATTGGCTGAAATGTGACGATAATTATTGAACATGTCATAAATAATCATGCCACAGATATAATCAAAGCCGCAGATATATTATAGAAATTCAGTAAAAAAAGGATATGTAATTGCTGTTACTAATGCGAAGCCGTGGCGGGTCACTAGTCGAGACTTCTATACTAATATTATATAGATAAAGATATTTATTCTGGTTTGCAATGAATAAACTCCAAAACTACTGGACCAAATAGAAACACGTATAATTATATTAGGTCCTTACATATGAAATTGGCGTTTTTCGTACTGGCCACTTTAATCACGAATTTCTCCTCTTTGGTAAGGAATTCCAAATTCAAATTTGTACAGCTATAGACTCATGTATTTGTGCTTCGATGATCGTCATTCATTTGTTTTTTTTCTTCTGTTTTTTTCTGTTTGCGTCACTCATTTTACAAAATGGAAAACCTTAAATATCGCATTATTTACGAGTACGAGTTCCGCCGTGGCACTAGTGCTGCGGAAACAACTCGAAGGGTGAATGATGTGTATGGCGGTCGTGTTGCAAAAGAAAACACAGTTCGTTTTTGGTTCCAACGTTTTCGTTCTGGAAATTTCGACCTGCAGAACAAGCCCCGTGGACGGCCTGAGACTCAAGTTGATAATGAAGAGTTGAAGGCTATTGTGGAAGCGGATCCATCGCAAACCACGTCCGAGTTAGCTGCAGGCTGCAATGTTAGTGATAAAACTGTTTTAATTCACTTGAAGCAAATTGGGAAGATTAAAAAGCTTGAAAGGTGGGTACCTCACGAATTGACTGAAACAAACCGGCAAACGCGCGTCGACTGCTACGTTACATTACTAAACCGGCACAATAATGAAGGTATTTTAAACCGAATCATTACCTGTGATGAAAAATGGGTTCTTTACGATAATCGGAAGCGCTCAGCGCAATGGTTAGATCCTGGCCAGCCAGCCAAATCCTGCCCCAAGCGAAAATTAACCCCAAAAAAGTTACTTGTAAGCGTTTGGTGGACTAGTGCCGGTATTGTTCATTACAGTTTTTTCAAATCTGGCCAGACTATTACGGCTGATGTCTATTGTCAGGAATTGCAAACCATGATGGAAAAGCTAGCGGCTAAACAACCTAGGCTGGTCAATCGCTCCACGCCACTGCTGCTTCACGACAACGCTAGACCACACACTGCGCTACAGACGGCTACTAAATTAGAAGAGCTTCAATTGGAAAGTCTAAGACATCCTCCGTACTCCCCGGACCTTGCTCCAACAGATTACCATTTTTTTCGAAATTTGGATAACTTCTTGCAAGGGAAAAAATTCAACTCCGATGGGGCAGTCCAAATCGCCTTCAAAGATTTTATTGATTCCCGTCCGACTGGTTTTTTTAGTAAAGGGATCAATGAACTACCTATGAGATGGCAAAAGTGCATAGAAAATAATGGTTCATACTTTGATTAATTAAATATATTATATTAAAAAATATTCGACTTTTTGTTCCTCCCATACAAAACGCCAATTTCATATGTAAGGACCTAATATAATGCTATATTATCAATGAGTAACATAGGATATATATAAAAATATTCATTTTTATCCGTATTCTTCCGTTCCTTTTTCCGAATCCGTATTTCCCTTGGTCACGGCATCACACGTAAATGGCTAGGCTTTGTTATTGCCAGTAAAAGGTTCTTATGAAAATAAAATTTGAAGAAAGAATCGTTTTTTTTTAATATCGGAAGGACTAAAGGAACTTTTTTCTAAGGTTTATTTATTTGTCATATGAATTCATAGCTAAGACAGGACGACGTCTGTAGTGGTTGTATTCTCTTGGACGTCTGTCGGGACAGCTTGTATTTTATATTGATACGCGGGCGAAGTCAGGGTTAAAAAGCTAGTCTTATATAAATAATATAATTTAAGAGAGGTAGGGCGATTTGGGATTTCCCGTGGGCTATCCCATTTAAATTGGAGCCGCCCGACTGGGGACTGTACGGAGCTCCGCCTTACAGAAGACCGCAGTGAAATAACACTACTTGATGTAGTGTTGTGTTTCTGCGGTAAGTAAGGTTGCCAGTGCTCCACGAGGATACGCTGGGCTAGTAGTATTGCTGCTACCAAAAAAAAAGAGTCCTCATCAGCAACATGGTTGGCACCCCGCAGTGATACCCCTGTTATTGCTAGCGGCTATAGGCTGCGGTGACTGCTTGCCATCAGGTGGGCCGTATGCTTGTGTGCCACCTTAGTGGTATAAATATATATATATATATATATATATATATATATATATATCATTTTCATACCGAATCTGAATCATAATAATATTATCTTATAAACATCCTACAAATTTCATCAAAAACCTTCCTTATGATAAAAACAACAATACAAATCAAGGAACCACGTCATAAAACAATTTCATTACCATAAAGTGGCGCCTGACCTTACAGCGTAACGAGCCCAACTTGTGAAAAATCACAGGAACCGGGCAAATGACGGTGGCCGTGTTCTGCCAACCCTCAGGTACCGACAATATTGCCGCGTATACATTTTGTGGGCGCCAAGATAACACAGCAATTGTTTTGGTGTATGGTGCAGGTTACAGCGGACAATTTAATTATATTTCGTATAAGAGGTATATCGGGATTTCCCACTAAAGAAATGGAGCCGTCTGATAAAATCAAAATATATCAAACTGTGTCCTAATGAAATCATCCATGTTTCATAGAAATTTGGTCCAAATCTGAAAATGACAACATTTTATTTGTATATTATATTCTGTTAGAGCGTGTCCGTTAGAGCATTTATTACTATGGCACCAAAGTTGAAATATATAGGACATTTCATTTTGGTAATTTTGAATTCTCATTTTCAACAAAAATGTATAAAAAATCAGATTTACGAATTCAAATAAAATCAACAATGATCCTACAGGTTTGGTGCCATAGTAATACATTTTCAGACGGACAAGCTCTAACAGAATATAAAAAAAAATGTTGGCCGGCACTTTCAGATTTGGGACCACAGTTTTGAAATGGCTGTGGCCTTGTGGTTGAAGCAACGGCCTGTCACCTTATGGGTCCAGACTCAAACCCCAGCCTGTGCCAATGAGTTTTTCTAAGCTTATGTACAGAGATGAATCACACCATGAGCTTTTAAAAAGAGAGGTAGGGCGCTTTGGGCTTTCCCGTAGGTAAAGTCACAGGAAACCTTTCAGCTTCATTATCAAATCATTGGGATTATTCTAGCGACCGTAAACATCACCGAAAAGGTTACAGGAAAGCAAAATACGCAATTTTGTTTATTTGAATGACATTTTTTTTTCGGGTTATTATGTTTTAAAAACCAAATTACGGTACCGATTTTATTAATAAAATCAATACATATCTTTTTAAACAAAAAAATATTTTCAAAATCGGTCCAAAATTGGCGAAAATATCGAGTAATATATATAAAAAAACATACAGACGAACATAGAACCTCCTCCTTTTTTGAAGTCGGTTAAAATCACAACTCTGCATGGGAAGTGGGCAAGTAATGTTTGCCCTCTGTCACTAGCAACCCACCCCGCGGCAATCCAATGCTCCTACGGCCGCCATTAGGGACGCTCAGTCAAAGGTACAATTCTCATTAGAATCCCTTGACGTCCGTCCGCCAGACATAATGTCGCGGTTGAATAAATAAAACACCTGCTTTTTATGTAGCTCACTTTATTTTTAGAATTGTTTTACAGAGGGGATCTCTGTAAAACTTTTTGTGTTTTCTGTTATATATCAGTTTTTATTACACGCATGCACAATTCGCAAGACAAGTGGTCACCTTACGAAATGTAGTATGATCCTGCAATAGTAGCCCGAGGAAGAATAATTTGCAACTACGTATTCGAAAAGGTAACTCTGAAAATATCAAAATGTTAATACGAATTTTTAGTTCCACTTTTCGCCAGCGCAGTGCTGTTATTTTTTCTAAACATAAATTGTTGAAAGCGATAAGGATGCGTAGCCGAACATTGTTCTTCCTAAGGCTACAATTTCATAGTACACGTTTCGCTTAGTTTGGGGCTAGATGGCTCTGTTAGATAATGTCGACACATATTATGTTTCATCAACACTCATAACCATATCACAACATGCTTACAGTAAACACAATCCAGTCGCTAACAGCGGTAACCGTAAAGTAGTAGCCAACTATTACGGTAACCGTTGCTTTAACGTGTTTTGATTATCCTTACCACAGCACATGAGCAAGCAGTAACGTAACTACATAGTAAAGTCTGGATTACACACGTGAAAATACGTAGTAAATTCTAAATTTCTAAACTTGCAAGAGATTAAGTTGGCTGTGATAGGAATAGTGATTTGATATTGTGATTTGCGTTTGTTTTCATATGTGTTGTGATTAGGGTACTAATAGTTTAGGTTATAGAATTATTTTTTGGGCATTAAACCAGATATACGCAGAAGGCGTACAATGCCTTGCGGGTCCAATATAACAATGCCTTTAGGATACTGTTGTCGTTGCCACGCTATTGTAGCGCTTCAGCAATGTTTGCTACAGCCCGCACAGACGACTTTTATGCAGTCATGCGCAAAAGAACCGCGTCACTGTTGCGTCGTCTGCGGGACAGCGACAACGGTCTCCTGAGTGTTGTTGCCAGTAAGACTGAGGGCCAGCTTGTAAGCCACTTGTGAGGGAAGCATTTGTATTGCAATTAGTACATATTTTTGATATTTGATTTTGTGTTGTTAGTGTATTTGTGTTAACTTTAATTTTAAATTCTGTGTTTTATTTATAATTTTGTGTATGGGTGGGTACCTATGCCTGAAATAAAGCTTATTATTATTATTATTAAAAGGGATAGTACTTACACAATAAAGAATAATTTTAAATAAAGATATTATTTTCCTAAGGAGCACTTGAAATTGCTTAGCGCTTTTTCGATAAGTAAGTACGTAAGACAAACAAGTATTTTTTTAGGTAACGTTATAATATCTTAGTTCTCTATTGGTTAACTAGCGGCCCGCCCTGGCTTAGCATGGTTAGTCATTTATCAAATATATTGTCTACCTGTGTGAAGCTGGGGCAGGCAGCTAGTATAATATATAGCCTATGTTACTCAGTTATAATGTATCTTCCTAACGGTGAAAGAATTTTTGAAATCTATCCAGTAGTTTCGGAGCTTATTCAACACAAAAATACATATCTTTCCTCTTTATAATATTAGTATAGTATAGATGATGATAAACTAATACATTTAGCCTCCATAGGATTGATTGCTAACTGTGTAATGATCGTCAATGTGTGCTTAGTCCAATCGTGCGGCGTCCACGACGTACTTGCCTACTGTCTGATTTTGTGTACTGTGTCAGAGTTGCCGAGCTATATTTGGCTTTATGTCGCTAAGCCAAACATCAGCTCGGCATTTGAACAACGTTGAAAGGATTCCGCCACAAAGAGAAATCATTTCATTAATTCTAAAACACGTGGACAGCTATTTCGTTCACGTGGAAATTGCTGAATACAAAAGCCGTTTTCACTATCTATAACCGTTAACGCTGTAGAAAATTTAAGAAGTATGGAAATTAAATCTTGACCACGTGACATAAAAATTGTGTTTAATACATATTTCCCATACATTTCCTTCGTTTTCTATAGCGTTAACGATTGTAGATAGTAAACATGGCTATGCCTGCTGATTTATTTGAATATTTTTACGTCATAGTCATTGGACAAGCGGATCAAGGATAAATATATCTACATCTGCAGCGACAGTCAAGCCGCACTCAAAGCACTCAGCTCCTGTGTACTAAACTCTGCACTGGCTGCGGAGTGTGCCCACCTCCTTAACAGATGTGGTGCGCACAACGTGGTTAGGTTAGTCTGGGTCCCTGGGCATGAGGGGATAGAGGGCAATGAGCTTGCGGATGGCCTAGCTAAAGAAGGATCGATGGAAAAATTCATAGGTCCAGAGAACCCTTTATTGGCGTACCAACTGGAGCCTACAGAAGTGCATTGCACAAATATGCTAATGAACGCCACGAAAAAGAATGGTCAACGACCACAGGCCTGAGACATTCTAAGCCGTTTATAAGCAAATGGAAAGAGGGCAATAGCCGAAAACTAATGAACCTGACCAGATGTCAACTAAGACAACTAACAGGAGCTCTTACAGGCCACTATGGCACAAATGATCATCTCTACGAGATGGGTCTATCTGGAAGCGTGGTATGCAGGTGCTGCAAAACAGCAACGGAAACCATGGAACACGTGCTATGCTGCTGCGACGCACTCGCGCGGCAGCGAATGGAAATTCTGGGGACGGCATATCCGGAACCAGAGGAATACATGCTCTTCCCTGCTGGCAAGATCTGCAGACTCATTCAGGGAGTATTTGACACAGCAGGTAAGTAGAGCAATCATGGCAAAGGGCTGCACAAAAGATCCCAAGGGTCGAAGTGCATCTGGGGCAACCTGGACCCGTTCAGCCTACTAATAAGATATGATAAGATACGTCATAGTCTCAGAATTATAAATAAACAGCTGATGTTCCTAAATAAATATATTACCGCGGAAAGAGTTTTTTTTAAAGAAATAGAACTTAATTTTCTGAAGATGGCTGTGCCTCTGATGGAAAAGAGGTTGAGCATTTCCAACAACGTACAAGTAATATAGCTATGAATTAAAGACATTACTTTAAGAGTTAAAGAGTTTATAAAAATCGAAAACACACACATACTTATTAAGTTTACCGTAGGTCCTTACAGAAGACCGCAGTGAAATAACACTACTTGATGTAGTGTTGTGTTTCTGCGGTAAGTAAGGTTGTCAGTGCTCCACGAGGATATGCTGGGCTATTAGTAATGCTGCTAGCACAGTGAGTCCTCATCAACAACATGGTTGGCACCCCGTAAGTGATACCCCTGGTATTGCTAGCGGCTATAGGCTACGGTGACTGCTTAACATCAGGTGGGTCGTATGCTTGTGTGCAACAATAGTGGTATAAAAAAAAACGGCTCTATGTTTACTTCCCAGATTTCTATCCTTATTAGCAACAGTATGGAATGCTGTAATACAGTGTTCTCTGTTACAAAATCGGGTTTGATTCCTGAGCAATATTGTTTTTTTTAAATTCTAATGATGCAGGTTTAATTTTTATCAAAATCGGGCCCAAGCCTCCTTTCAGTTCTATTACCTAATCCTCATAGTTTTATATTAAACATCCACGCCCACTTGAATAGCTCACACTGTATATAGGCACATGGGTCCCTAGAATTTACTTATCCATGTGATATACGGTTGGTATATACATAGCAGGCTTATCCGAAACATCTTCACCAAAAAAGGTCCTTCGGCGCAAGGCATAATGACATTTTTCACAAGATAGCGAACAATCCTGCACGATTCCTCGAAGCCTACACCCACCTATGCAAGGCTTACACCGGGCCCAACACGTGACTAGCAAGTATTCCTAGTTTGACCATTAAGCTAGTTTAATTATAATTAAAAGAAGCCGTGGCGGCCGGCTATACTAGCGACGACGCAATGTTGAGTCCCACCAGTATACAAGGTGATATTCTAAAAAATTTAGTGCAGTGATTAGGTCACACCACGAGCTATACAGTGAAGGAAAACCTCGTAAGGAAAACTACATACGTCTGAGAAGAAATTCAAGGACGTATGTAGTGCCTAAGAGACGGAAACGGACTCACCATCAGTCACGTTGGCATCAAATTATCTTCGGTGGAAAGTGGGTGTTGTAACACCTCTGCCTACCTCTCCAGGGAATTGTGGGAAGGCGTTAAGATGTATTATTACTATAATAGTAATAGTAATAATGTTTGCATTTTTACTTGGCGAGCTTATTTAATTACACTCGCATCTTAGGTACTTGTACTGTTAAGTATTTCAAGACACCTTTGGCAGTTTCCCAACATTTCCCTACCTAAGTACTGTAAGGCTTGAACCTTCTATACAGTAAATATGTTTAATAAAAAAGAATGTAATTCAAATCTGTAGAATGTGTTTTTTAAGACTTGGTTGTATTCTGTGACAGGCAATGGCCTAATAAACACGAAAATTTATATAAATAAAAGTTATTTTGTTGTATTGAACACGGCGCTCGCGCCACGCCCCACAGTACCTACTAGAATACCTTGTGACAAAAGTAAAGCCTTAAAAGTAATGCTTATAAAAATCTGTGACATTTAACCCTAAAATGAAACGAGTGCAATTACGCGAGGCATTCGAAATTATATCTATTAACCGTGGCGCGACCGCGGCGACCGGTGACCGGTGCCGGATGGCCTGGGGGAGCGGCTACAGGTACGTTTCGCGTGTAGGGCTGCCAGTCTTTAGTTTTTCGGATAATTTGTAATGTTGATGCAACTCGTAAGCAATTCACAACGCAATACAAAAATAACTGTTGGTAGTTTCCTCAAAAAGTGTAATGCACAATTACAAATTTGTTATGGTTACAAAGGCTTTGAATAGCAATTATTACTTTAAGTGAATTCAAGATTGTTAAAGAGCTACACACACAGAGCAAATATTTTTTGATGTTTGTAGATGCCATGCCAAACAGTAAAAATAGAAACAAGATATAAAAATTATTGGATAACCATAAATCAATGCTGCCAGGATTCTTAGTACAGTCCCGCAATTATAACTGTGGTTAGATCTCTTATCTGTATGTAGTTTATTTATTTATATTTGTTTGCTTGTGCAAATATATTACTTTGTTTCACTTAACAAATATTCCTTAGTGTTTTATTCAAAACAGATTAAACTATTTCATAAACAGAACTTAACCCACCTTCCTACAGATACATTGGTGTCGATACTGTTGTTCAAAATTACTAAACTTAACTTATTTGACAGGTCTAAAAAGTCTTGCTATCCCTTTCTCATGTGCGGGGTTAAATAAGGATGGCAATATTTTTAGACCTGTCAAATAAGTTAAGTTTAGTAATTTTGAACAACAGAATTGGCATTTGGTACCAATATCTGACCCAAACATGAATCATGCGGGAGCGTGCCAAGAATGCTGGCAGCATAGCCACGCTGGATAGCAATGCTGATTCTCTGATCGAGATATGTTTTGTAACAAAAATAACCGTTAGGTAATAGTTAAATAAAACCTCGATATATCTGTAAGAACCCAGAGGCTCGGAGGACCATATGTTAGAACCCAGAGGCTTGTATTGGAAAATGAACAGCGCTGCGGCGGTGAAAAGTGGAACTAAAAATTTGTATGGCAATTTTGACATTTCGCGAGTTTCGTTTTCGAATACGTTGTCGACCATGTTCCTGCTACCGGCACAGATCTATAAAGTGTCAGCCCTACGCTTAACTCAATAACTACGACGCGAATGTCCGGACGAAGCGGCTATTTGGTGGTTTTTATCTGATTGCGGATGCTTCGGCCTCCGTACAGCGGAACGTGCTTTACTGTCTGACGACATATTACTATTGAAAACAACATCCCTATTGAAAGAAAAGGATCGAGCGAGCGGTTCTATAGTTTTCATGTTTATTTATTAAAGTGTAATTTTTTTTCTATCCCATACTGTCCCACTGCTAGGCATAAGTGCTCCCTCCATGTCCCCCTATCCATATGGTCCCAGTCCCTCCGGAAGGCATCCAGGTCGTCACGCCACCTTCTACTGGGTCTACCTCGGCGACGATGCCCGTCCTTAGGGACTCAAGTTGTTACTAAAGTAAAATAACAAAATGAAAACTATACCTTGCATTATAAAAGATACATTTTGGAAACATATGAAGGAAGGAGGAGGGATAAGTAAATAATTATATTTTAATTGTGACTTTATTATAGGGATTGCCTTGCTCGGTGGAACTTTGTAAATGTAATCTAATGGTTTAGAAGTAAAATTTATGGTTTAGAAGTTAGGGTTACGTTAGACTGTAGAATAGTGATTATTACATGAAGACAATAATCCTCATAGTCTATAATTTAGTTTTATCTACTATTTAAAAATAAGTCGGGTTTTCCTTCCTGACTCCAGAACGCACGAACCGATTTCCACGGTTTTGCATTCGTTGGAAAGGTCTCGGGCTCCGTGAGGTTTATAGCAAAGAAAATACAGGAAAAAATCAGGTTAAACCAAAATTTTAAGTAGATATAAATGTCTACCCGTGCGAAGCCGGGGCGGGCCGCTAGTTTATTATATATATATGTCACCGGAAAATAGCAAGAACCGCAAATTTATAAATTTCCTATTGAGTAATTCTATTTTGAGTAAGTTTTTAATTCGCATCACATTTGATAATTATGCCTTTTCAAGAGTCGTTACTTCTAGCAACAATGGCGCTACATTGAAATAGATGCCAAATAATATGGTATATTCCCACTAGTTCAATTGTCCAGTTCATGACTGAACTAGTAGGATTTTTTTCTCGGTTGTTCAGTTGACTGAACTGGCGGGAATTCTTTTCTCATCTGCTGACTAACCTAGTTAAGTTGTCCAGTTCAGTTGACTGAACAAATGGGTTCCTTTTTATGTTTTATTCACTCTCAAGGTAAATCGTCGCAAGAAGTAACCATCCAGTTTATACCAGGCTAAGAATAATCTAATCACTCTGCGTTTATAAAAACGAGTTAAATACAGTTTCAAAGGGTTTATCCGGATGTTTGCAACAATGGCGGATTACATTTTATTGTCTCTCTCCCCATTGTGTAGAGTATTCTGTGGCTCGCTTATGCTCTGCCTGCCTTTTGAGATAAATACCTGGGATTACCGGACATTTTCTGACGGATATTTTCATTCAGTATTCCAGTACATATAATTTATAGCTAACAGCATTCTTATAGTTGTACTGTTTTCATTAGTTTGCATTACGTCCAGACTGGGAGAAATCTGGAACGGTTTATGGTGACAGGAAATATACAGGGCAAAAGACCAATAGGCCGGAGTCCCAAACGATGCTGTGTCTTGCCGGATTCTTCTCAGCAAAAAAACGAACTTCCGAATCCGGTGGTAGATTCTGATTTTAAAGTACTTATTTTTTAAGTATAGTCGAATAAAGAACAGGTCCAACTTTGTAGATCTAAATAACAAAGTTCTTAATGATGGAAAGCTAAAGTGTACTCGAAGCATGTTTTTTTTTTACCACAACGGTGGCACACAAGCATACGGCCCACCTGATGGTAAGCAGTCACCGTAGCCTATAGCCGCTAGCAATACCAGGGGTATCACTAACGGGGTGCCAACCATGTTGTTGATGAGGACTCACTGTGCTAGCAGCAATACTACTAGCTCAGCGTATCCTCGTGGAGCACTGGCAACCTTACTTACCGCAGAAACACAACACTACATCAAGTAGTGTTATTTCACTGCGGTCTTCTGTAAGGCGGAGGTACAGTCCCCAGTCGGGCGTCTCCAATTTAAATGGGATAACCCACGGATATCCCAAATCACCCTACCTCTCTTTTTAAATGCTCATGGTGTGATTAATCACTGTACTTAAGCTTGTATATGTATAAAGAGATTGATGGATGTAAAAGAAGCAAGAGGTGTGCAAGTCGAAGTGAAATGGTCTATACTCACTGCCTACCCCGAAAAGTACTCGAATCGATGTAACTAATGATCTCCATATGTATGTAACATGATTTATCTGCAACGCACAACACTTCTTGGTCAGCAGACACATACCTTAAGAATACCCTTTCTTTATCTTATCTTTATCCGATTAATTATCTTTATCTTTATCTTATCTTTACCCGATCCAGTAAAGTACAAATAAAATTTCACGCTACATTATCCCTTACATATATATGATACAGGTCGTAATAGTGTGACTGCAGTGTCCTCCAAGGGCTGACCCTCAAGCCGAAGGGTTTCTACGTGTTTGGGATTTATTAGAGAATGCTGATATATTGATGTGATATGAAACTTTGTAGTATTCCAGGAGAGGTCAATGTACCTAACCGGAGTACCTATGAGGACGAAGCAATAGTTCTAGTATGTAAGAAAAAAACTCAAATACCTATTTTAATTGACCTGCGACAGAATCTTAGACTTCCTTTTTTATTAATTCTACTTTACCACATCCCAAAAGAGATCGGCTGCGTTGAAACTATTTCCCTCATATAAGTAAATATTCCTTCAATGCCAATCCATGGGTGATATGGGATGGGATATTTTCGGTAATTTCGTCTCAAAATTACCCCATAATATCGGAAGTTACCTCCCATGCCGGAAGCGTGGACGTGTTAAATGTACCGGAAAGGGTTCGATACGCACCGAAGGATATTACCTAATTGACTATAAGGCTGCAGTTAGAACTAAGTTAAGCTTAAGTTAAGCAGAGTACGCGTTCCATCACATTTATTACATCAAGTAGATTGGTAAGTAATTTGATAATTCTAATAAATATCATAACAATTTTATAGATACTTAAGTAATTACTACTAATTACGTATTAAAGTCCCCTTTTTTATGCTATTAAATTAGGAAATAGGCCGCGTAAGCGATTACCGTGACTGTAGGAGCTCGCGATAAATATATTTTTTATATTCTAAATTAAAATCTAAATCTAAAATCGTTATTTCAGTTTAGGCCCAAATAGAGCAATTATTAAGTCTACTTTACCACGGGTTCGAAAAAAAGCCACCAGATGTTGGCGCCCAACGTGGGTCAAAAGTCAAGTCTTCTACAATCCAAATGGGGAGTCAGCGACCGAAAAAAGTTTATTGTATGCTCTTCAAATCGCTATTAATGAAATGGAATATCGTGTCGCGGGCATTTATGAAGAGACTGATTAATGTAACAGAAACAAAAGAAGTGTGCAAGTCTAGAGTGAAATGGCGCTCAATGGTCTCTGCCCCCGAAAGGGACATGACTTGCCGGGACTTTTTTCCGAACCGGTGGTAATTCAGACCTTCATAAGTGCCTTATTAGGGCATAAATTGAATAAATTATTGTTTTTATTTGATTTGATTTTGACGTTATGATATGAATGTTACGTCTTAACAGTTTTCTATGAAAACTTTAAGATAAGGCAACGTACAAAGAAATGAATCTGATGCCGGTACATTATTTAAGCGTACGAGCCGGATTATCCGAGTGAGTGGAGGGTTTTGCGATGTACTTGCGAAATAGCCACGTGTAGATTAGGGAACGTAGCGGATTTGCTTTTGTTTTTTAATGGCTGTGTTCTTTTCACTTATACAAATCCTTAAAATTTGTATAAGTGAAAAGACTGGAACGAAATATAAGTAACTTAAAACGGAATGTTAATTCCAAAATACATGAACTAGAATTATTTTCAATTATATATTTTCCTTATGAAGTAAAGTATTTATAAAGAGACACAATAAAAAAAATACCTTTAGCTACCCTTCTGTAAAAAAAATATAATATTACTTTGTAAAGAAATTCCACGAAAATATAATTATATTAACGACTCGCCTCTAATGTATGTAATAAATGAGGGAACTAATTTAATTAATTTAGTTTAGACCTTAGGCTCTCAAAGTGGGCAGTACCGCCCCCCAATGGGCGCTGGGGCTTTCTGAGGGGCGATTGAAACTTGTAACATTGGGGGCGCTAAATAAAAATCGGTGGACGGTGGAAAGTATAACGAAATGTAAACTTATATATAATGAAAAGTGAAATGTAAAATAACTTATCCTAAGCCATTATTGTTTATCCCCTACATATAAAAAAAGAAATTGGGGGGGCGTTGGTTATATTTTTTTCCTAAATGTTGTAAATAAAACGTAGCCGTATTTTACTGTTCTGTCAATATGTTTGCGTGTTTTGGAATCGAAATAATAAAAAGTCTGCAGTGTTTTAATTATATTAAGTGCTTAAGCCATCAGACTAATCACAAGCGAAAATTAAAAGTATGCATACGAAGAGCTTATACTTTTATCTCTTCAATATTTATGTATATATACCTATTTATATTGGTCATAGCTTACAATAATAACATTTTGGTTAGAAAGCAAGTGAAAAATCTGCCCCCTGTAAAAGCAATTTTCGGGAACACTTCTGCCCGATTTGGTCTTCTGTTAAAAATAATTAAATTTCAATCTCCGTGTTTCTCTTCTAGAACTTTCTTCATTCATTTTGGTCCAAATCTGAAAGTGCCGGGCATCGCAATATTTTTGTTTATTCTGTTAGAACTTGCCCGTCTGAGCATTTATTACTATGGCACCAAAGTTGTAGGACCATAGTAGTTGTTTTTATTTGAGTTCGAAAATGTTAATATTTATATTTTTTTCTTGAATATAGGAATTTAAAATAACCAAAACAAATGAATTGTCCTATAATTTGCAGTTTTGGTGTCATAGTAAAATGCTCAGACGCACAAGCACTAACAGAATATAAAAAAAAGTATTGGCCGGCACTTTCCAATTTGGACCAAATCTATGAAACGGATGATGTCCTTTATGAAATTAGACATTTCAGCCTTTATAAGACATAAAGAAACAGTTAGTACGAAAATTAATATCATCACGCCATGTCCCTCACGTGGTAGGCAGATGGTATAGCTATATTTCACTCTTGATTTCACACCTCTTGCTCCTTCAACATTCATCAATCGCTTCATACATGCCCGCTCGTTCTGAGTACTCTTTACTTTGCCAATATTGAGAATTTTGGTCTTGCACAGATTACTCTTTCACTTACATTATAATAGCAAGAATTAAAACTAATTTGACTGTTCTAAAGGTATTGCTATCCTTATTTAACCCCACATATAAGATAGGGATAGCAAGACTTTAACTGTCAAATTATTTTAGATTAGTAATTTTGTTCAACAGAAAAGGCACCAATACCTGTTTTATTTATTAAAGTATCCAGTATCCAGTAATATAAATTCGGATGTCCATCCATAAAACACTAAATGATCCAGTCAGGAAATCGCTGTATTAAATTGAGCATGATAGACGTGAGAGAATTATACCCCGGGCAATCCGGGCATATGTCCGGTGTACGGATATATGATATATCGAATTACCACATGCAAGAGTACGTACATACACGTAGTTGCCAGTTCTGCGTATTAATATCATACGGACGTGACACTTTGGCTTCGAGCAGCATTAGGTTTTGGCGAAGTTCGAAGGAACTCGACAAAACACGGGGTTGGGCTCCGCTCGCCCCTTGGATCTTGCCCCTAATTGCCTAAGTATATTTACTCGCCCCTTAAATATTAGATACCCCAAATCGCCCCCGTGCTTAGTTAATTAATTCTATGGTTTTATATATTACTTATTTTTTTTTTTTTATATTACTTATTTTTTCCTTAAACATAACTAATGTGTTCGAACCTAATTTTATTGAAACCTTCCGTTTTGAAGTCGGCTTACAATGGTCAGCGTTGTGTGATAATGTCCGAACATTATTATTATTATTATTATATAGTAAAGAGTAGAATGTAACGCCGATCGGTTCGGTGAGGGCGACTCGGTGGCTTGCCATATTGCGGTTTTAGGACACCACAAATGCATGCCAACTATCTATTATACATCCATACAAATTATAAGGAGGAAAGATTTGTATTTTTGTGTGTCTATATATACTACGAATTAATAATAATAAATTATTGTCTGTGTGTCTGTTTGTTTCGACTATAATTCGAAAAATTATGTCAAGTTTTAATTCCCATACATTTTCTATAGCGTTAACTATTACAGATAGTATTCATGGCTACAGGTGCCGGTTATTATGATATTTTTTCATTATTTTTCGTTCGATATCTTTTTACATAAGTATTGATACATTTTATAAAGATTTACTTTAAAACAGTAGGCTTGTCAAACCAAACTCTCATCGATATAAGACAGACCCAATCCAAATTGACACAAACTTTGCTAAGACTTTGTGTAACTTTGACAAAATTTGATAACTTACGAACCAGATGAATACATAATTTGACGTCGCATAAACAGGTATACATACTTAGCTGCTTTTAATATTTATAAAGTAATACGATATTATAACTGCTTTTTGAAGACAAAACCGTTCACGAGCATAATTTTAGGAGGTAGGGCGATTCGGGATTTTCCGTGGGCTATCCCATTTCAATTGGAGCCGCACGACTGCGGACTATACCTCCATCTTACACAAGACCGCAGGGAAATAACACTACTTATGTAGTGTTGTGTTTCTGCGGTAATTAAGGTTGCCAGTGCTTGACGAGGATACGCTGGACTAGTAGTATTGCTGCTAGCACAGTGAGTCCTCCTCAACAACATGGTTGGCACCCCGTTAGTGATACCCCTGGTATTGCTAGCGGCTATAGGCTACGGTGACTGCGTACCAGGGGCCGTATCGTTGTGTGCCACCTTAGTAGTTTAAAAAATATATATATATATCATATACCACGCCAAGTTATAGAGCGCCATTCCACTCTTGAATTACACACCTCTTTTAATTCTTTCCATTAATCAATATCTTTATACATGCCCGCCGGTTTCTTTCACTAAACTTAGGATGAATAATTTGTGTAAAATAATTCTCAGAAAAATAACCACGCAATAACTGGCAACAAAATATACACACAAAACATTTCTCACAAAAATCCTTTATAATGAATTCATCAGTGTGTTTCACTCAATTTGTTTTGACGAGACCTCATAAAAGAAATGAAGAACATAATGTACTTACACATATTTTTATTTCACTCCCTTTTAACGACTGCTCGATAAAAAACCGTATTTATCACGTACGATATTATTGTTAATGCTTCGGGCAAACTTCGTATTTAGATGGTTTGTTTAATTTAATTTAGGGATGCAGTTAAGACACCAATAATGTCGTTGTATCTATACTAATATTATAAATGCGAAAGTAACTCCGTTTGTATGTTTGTGGGTTTTTTATACCACTAAGCTGGCACACAAGCATCTGATGGTAAGCAGTCACCGCAGCATACAGCCGCTAGCAATACCAGGGGTATCACTAACGCGTTGCCAACCCAGTTGTAGATGAGGACTCACTGTGCTAGCAGCATTACTACTAGCGCAGAGTTTCCCCGTGGAGCACTGGCAACCTTACTTACCGCAGAAACACAACAATACATCGAAGTAGTGTTATTTCACTGCGGTCTTCTGTATGGTGGAGACTGGAGGTACAGTCCCCAGTAAGGCGGCTCAAATATTAATGGGAAAACCCACGGTACATCCCAATTCGCCCCACCTCTCTTTAAAGGCTACCTGTTTAGGATTAAACGGCGGAAAAAGATATACAATGCGATTGTGAGTGGATAAAGCCGTGGAAGGCCAAGGTCCAACTTCCTAGATCAAATTGCCAAAGTATATACTCAATGATGTAAAGGTAAAGAGTACTCGGAACCGGCGGGCTTGTATGAAGGGATTGATGAATGTAGAAGATGCAAAAGAGGTGCAAGTCAAGAGTGAAATGGCGCTCTGCCTACCCCGTAAGGGACTTTGCGTGATGATATGTATGTTCGGCTAAACGGATCGTATAAATATTAATATAAAGTTCTAAAAGCGGTGCAAATAAAAACAATGCACAATCCATTTTCTACATTATGTACAACAGTCATGTCTGTAAATTGTAAATATCTGCTAAAAACTCATAGCGGGTAATGTAATCGGTCGGACAAAACGCAATAAGTGTATAAAAAAAATGTTAACAAGACATTTTTTATGGGGTATCACAAGTAACTTGTGATTGTGGCAACATATAGGCTTTATTTTATCCAAGATGGAGGTTTATAGCTTTATGTAAGGCGTAAACAAATTCCATGCGTACAAGCCTTGAGCAGAATACATAGTAAATCATAAAGAATATAATAAAAAATAAATCGTAGCCCCATCTCGTAGCGCTACGCATTGCGAGCTACGATCCGTAGCGGCGTAGCTTTAAATTACTTTGATTACGGGCGTGTGAAGGTGTTTACGCCATTGTGCTAAGGCCATACGTATGTTAATAGCTTCTAGAAAGAAAGCTTAATTATAAGCATTGCAAAGGAAATCACACCCTCTTGTGTTATTAAAATAGTCGAGATTTGATTGTGACATATCTCACGCTGATCCCAAGCAGTTTTTATGAAGATTTAAAAAATGTTTAGTTGCATTATAATGATGTTTATAGTACAGGTAGATGAGATATCATTTACAGTTGTATTTCTCATCAAAGACGGTCACATTTAGGTCACAAGTGATTTTTTAATTCGACCTTGGTATCAACATCAAAATAATTTATTCAGTTTAGGCCCTAATAAGGCACTTATGAAGGTCTAAATTACGACCGGTACGGAAAAAGGCATCTGAGAAGAACCAGCAAGAAACTCAGTGCTCTGTCTTTTTTTCATGTATCGGCACTGACTTTCATTCTTGAAAATTTCAACTTAAGTTTATGTCGAGTTGATATGAATTTTCACCCATGCAGCGTGTGTATATTCATAAATCTTGCAAGTTATTTGACTTACTTCCCTGTCTGATTGAGCTGACATTTGCCATACACAGTGGTTTCCCGTGGACAGTGTGTGATTATCGAAATGCCGCCATTTATAATCTATTTAAACATGACCATTTATAATTTCCTCGTTTACCCTTCTGATATCGGTATCAAACGAAAGGGATTGAGCGGAAGGTATTTTTTACTTATTTATTTATTAAGCACAAAAAACAGAACACAATTTAATAAAAAAAACAAGTACAAAGAAGAGTAATAAAATCTTTTATCTATATATGTATGTATTTATTAGAATCGAACCCGCGACTCCCAGCGTAGCAGTCAGGTATACTAACCACTAGACCAGCGGTCTCGCCGTAATAAAATACAAATTAAATTAATATAATGAGAAGCTTCCACTTCGGACGATGCAAGCGAGAGAGCGAGTAGCGCGGCTCGACACACAACACGAGCATGCCCTAAGACAGTGTTTACTCAAAGCAATTATGTTTACACAAAGCAATTATGTTTACATAATTCCATGTACATATTTGTGGTTCTTCCGGTTGAATTATTTAAAATTGGTGTTTGTAAAAGATATAATTAAACATAGAAAATATGTAGTAAATATCAATAAATTCAATATGTATACAATTCTCGTATCACAGTGTTTGTGTATACTCTTCCGAAAAGGCTTTGACTGTTTTTTTTTTGTGCATATTTGGTAGGTCTGAGAAAAAGTCGTAAACTACTTTAATCTTTTGACAGAACGATGTCTGTCGGGGCAGCTAGAATATCTATCAGTTAGTGTATATAATAAAAATCCGTGATAATTGTTTCGTGCGTGGCTTATAGTAGATTAGCGGTACTGACCCAGCATCTCACGTGATACCTTTCTTACAGAAGCGCAGCGTATCCTCGTGGAGCACTGGCAACCTTACTTATCGCAGAAACAACACTACATTAAAGTAGCATTATTTGACTGCGGTCTTCTGTAAGGCGGAGGTACAGTCCCCAGCCGAGCAGCTCCAATTATAATGGAAAAACCCACGGAAGATTTCAATTCACCCTATCTCTCTTTTTAGCCCATGGTGTGATTAATCACTGTACTTAAGTATTAGAAAAAGTCATTGGTACGGGCCAGCACAAGGATTCAAACCAATCAAATGTACTCCAATCAAATTCAATTTAATTTTCATAACTACTTTAATTTCTTACGTACGTTTCCTTGCCTTATCTCACACGACACGGCGAAGCACAGTGTCTCAGGTGGAATACGACACCTCGGCTTATAAGGCACTAGTGTAAGAACTGGGTTAGAGCGAGTATATAGCTCTTAGAATCTGCTATAATTTACTTTTCTCTTTTCGTACACTAGCCTTAAGAGTACTTTTAAAGATATTTTGCGGTTTCTTTAAAGAATGTAAGTTTTTTTTTAAATACTCACTTATATGGTGAAGTTTTATAGAACAATATGTAGGTAAAACTATTTTTCATCTTTATTTATTGAATGCCGACACAAAAAATATTCAATTTCCTTTTTTTTTTCAGTATAATGTACGAGAGAAAATACTACTCAAAATGAGGTACGATGTATATGCTTTGTCCTTCCTCAAGTTAGAATCTATCTCATTGACAAATTTCTTTACGATCCGTTCGGCCGTTTAGTTGTAAAAAGGTAGCAAACAAACAAAGTTACTGTCGCATTTATAATATTAGTATGGATGCTATGCGTTCCCTTCAATGATAAATAGCTCCTTATTTTTTAATCAAACAATTGCTAGAAAACTTTTTGTCAAGGCTTCAGGATGTGTTTTTCTCAAAGCAGGACAAATTACATAAAACCCATCATGTGATCGTTACTATATCGTCAACGGTAGTCATCAATACGGCCCGGCCCGTAGGAACGGTGAAACCGATTTCCCGGGTATAAAAAACGTAAATTGACATCCCTAGAAGGGGAGCCGAGGTTGCATTAACGAGTTTGCGATAAACAACAGCGACAAGGAAATATTTAACTTTTTTATTCGATTGAATTGATTCAGGTGTATTTTTTATTCGATTTAAAATGTCAAATTCAACATTAATTCGAGGTCAAGTAATTATTATCACTGATACAGGTTAACGCCACGCAATAGAATTAAGCGATGAACTCCTGCAATATCAGCGCGTTACCGAACTAGATAAATATTTAGCTTAGAACATAAAACGCCACTTATTAACTGTCGTACTTTGCTATTTTTATGTCTAGTGGCATCAGTGTTAGCAGTAGTAGGGGTAAATGTGTCTCTTACTGCTGGCAAACGATCCTCAAGACATAAAAGTGTGTGAAGTGTGCGTGGTCAGTTCGCGTGGTCAATCAGTCATAACAGCATTAGGGCTGAATAAGTTGATCCTAAGTGCCAGCCACCTCAGTGCTACCACGAGGAGCTCTTGAAGATAAATATAACATATACTACGTTCTCATATTATCTTTAATTTGTTTGTCAGCATTATATGCCTTTATAAGGCATTGAGGGAACAGAATGTTTTTTCAAGTGGGTGAATAGTCAAATTCAAATCATGAGGAATAGCGAAAAATATTCAAAGGAGAAATAATTTTGATGGAGACCAAAATTAATCATAACATTTTTTATGGAAACGCGCGAGTGTAACCCCTGGTGTTACAAGCGTCCATAAGTGGTTTAAAAAAAAAAAATTTCGCCCATAGCAACCGCTGCTTGTCGCGGTCGCGCACTCGTGAATGCGGCCTAAGGGCTTACATCCTGAGATGGGAGTATAGCGTAATACTCCAATTGTGTTTGCTCTTTACGATATGAATTAATGACATGTGTAATGTATTCCCAATGTAGGCTATGATCATACAAAAACAACAAACAAAAAAAGGTCACTCTGAAAATCCCTCATTCCTATCCCAGACATAAAATTGAGAAAACGTTTCATACGCCACGAACTAGAACGAATTTAGGCTTGCAATCACCCATTTACAGAATCCAAAATCAGCACAACTCTATACAAACACGCGAACCAGACATTGACATAATCAACGATAAGCTCAACAGTTTCAAACTGAAACTATATAAACTTAAATTAAGTTAAGTATTCGTCCTATTAACCTTTTTTTTTTATATAAATACGTACTGAGAATGATATGTATACCTTAAGTGTCATACATATCAGATATTAAACAATTTAAGTAATTTTGTCACGAATGTGTGAATATGTATGATGTGGTTGTACTAATAAATAAATAAATAAATAAATAAAAACATCAGAAAGAACGCGAATTCTTTGTCAATATTCCATTTTGACATCTAATAAGAGAAAAAAGACAAAAGAAGATCTTTTCAGTCTTTCTTAGAGTCAGACAAACGTGTGAGACTTGCAAAATATGTTTAATTTGCAAGACTTGCAAGACTTGAAGGGAACCGAGTTCGACTTAAAAAAAGTCTTACAAGCTTTTCTTTAGTTTCACCCGTCCGGTGTGTGTGTGTGTGATTAAATCTTGCAAGTAAAATTTTGGACCACTGTCGAGTGTCCGATTAAGTTAAAATTTGACATACACGTTCGGTTCCGTGACAATGCATGATCTAAATGCCGCCATGTTTAATCCAATATGGCGGCCGCCGCTCGAGGAAAGAGGGCTTGGTGAGTGCAACACAGATATTTACTAAATAAATAATAAAAACTAGTTTAAAAAAAAAACGAGCCTTTTTATTCACATTCCTAAAATGTTCTTATGATATTATTATTTTTTCTGTGCTTGTCGATTTTCATAAACTATCGGCTCGGAAAATGGCCTGAGAAGAAACGGCGATAAACTCAACAAGTTATAATTTTTTTTTAATTAATAAAATTACTAAATACTTATCATTGGTCACCCATCCCTCTAACAACCGCGAGCAGCTTACTAATATTGGAAAATCAATCACCGCACCATCTATAGCAACTTTACCCAACAAAATCCATATAAACTAGTAACTTAACGTATAAATACAATCGGATACAACTTAGAGAATCGCTTACCTGACACAGTTATAGATAGAATCCTCCGATAAAATAAAAAAACAAAAAGGTAACGGGATATTGCCAGCAAAATTAAAATGCTAATAAACGCAGAAGGGGAATGAGAAATACTTTGAGCCCGGCGCGACTTGTACTGCGGAGAATATAAGGAAAATACGCCGCCAGTGGTGAAGGAATTTTAATAAAATGTCACCGAGCTCGCGTCGAGCACTTACAGACAGACTTATACTACAGATACATATAGATAGTAATAAATTACATGTATCATCAGGCTTTTTTTCTACTACTAGCGTGGCAAACACCCGTACGGTCCACATAATGGCAAGGCGTTACCGTAGCATAGCACTCGCGCGTTGCTGACCCAAAATCCTTCCTACAAGGATTCCCGAAGAGATGTTACAACATTTTTCAACTAAGATAATTTAGTGCATATATATAGATGGGATAGTGAGAAAATAAAATCGGGGAAGGGAAATCGCGGGAGGGTGCCAAGAAGGCTGGCAGCATTTCCTCGCTGTATGGCAATGCTGATCCTTTGCGCAAAATATGTTCCAGCCTTCTTGTCAACGGAGGCCTCAATCAATCGTCGCGAACCTCCTTGTACAGCAGACGAGCCTTGTACAGAAGGTCTAACTTCATAGATTAAACAAAGTATACAGTGACGGAAAGATGGATTACTCTGAACCGGCGGAATTTATGAAGAGATTGATGAATGTAGAAGAAGCAATAGAGAATAAGAGAGAACAAGTTACGAATGACGCTCTGCCTACCTCGTGAGGGCCTCGATACGATGATATGTATATATATAGGCTAAGCCTATATGACACATAAAAGAGGAATATAGTGAGTTTCCAATTCAGCTACATTTTCGAAGATATAAAAAAAAAAAGGAAAATCGTGAATAATTTTCTTTAAATAAATCCACGGACTAAAGAGAAGCATTCTTTATTTCTTTATGTATTTGATGCGTGCTAATTAATAACATGCGTGATAATTAAATCGAGAATAATCGTTTATTACTCGATACATCATTAAGCGTGGATATTGTGTTTACTCACAGATAATGACATCACCGGCGGATATAACGGCGAGAGCCGAGCAAATATAAGCTTTTCATTTTCGTGTTTGTAATTGTTAAACACACAAGTATAATAAAGCTATATTTTCTATAGATACTGGCTGAAACAAATGTTAAGTAGTCGAACCGATGTTTTGTCAAAAGCCTGTATAGATTAGATTAGGCTATACATTTACTAAATACAGATAAAAAAAAATTTTAACCAGAAATACGCGGGACAATAGTTACACTACAAACAAAATTTACTCGTTGATTATATCAGAACTGTATCGGGTGAACATTTATTTTTATCACTGGCAATATATTCAAAGCGATTTGAAATGCCTCCCGGAAATGGCAGCACACTCACCACCTGTCATTTTGGCACTTGAGTATGTTTGATGAAATACGTATGAAAAATGAGTGTTGTTACATTAGCCTACCCTTCGACGATTCTTTCAAGGAGGCGTGAAAGAAAACGAAGATGTATTTTTAGAAGTTTAAAGGCCCATAACAAACGAGCATCACATATTTTAAACTATGCAACGAATTTTAATGTGGTTATCACTAATAAGAGTTATTGAGTAAGGTTTTATGCGTAATTAATTTATTTAAGTCTCATATAATACATGCGTTTTATAGTAGAGAAAATCCAACTCGAGATGCACCTATGCGAACACGCGGCGGGTCGCTAGTGAACTAAAAATACAATTCTATATCCTCAGTGCTTAACCTAAAAGACTACCTAAGCGATAAGCATGAACCCGAACATGATTCCGAGGAGCGAAAACCTTATCTCAAAACCGCTTTTCCCCACATTCCGATCCGGTTTCAACCAGACTACGGCAGTCCGAACCAATTTGCACCGGTTATATCCAGTTTGATGCAGACAGACAGGGGATATAAAGTTAGCTAAATTAGCAAGCAGTTTAAAATGAAGGTAGTACAAGTTTATATTCTTCAAGTCGTGTCAAGTCTTAACTTATGGAAGATTTTAATTCAGTTTTGTAAGTATGAATAAAACAATGGGGTTGCTTGGAAACCCTCTTTCGCTATAGTTAGCAAGTTTCATAATTAGCCGACATCTATAAAGGAAAATTTTTAGGCTGTTTTTGGTAGTAGTGATTTTATTATATTTCACTAGGAAATCTATATACTTATTTTGGGAAGAAGACAATCTGAAGACAGTGACCCTTTAACTGAACATCCTTCCCCAGTGTATAATCTGTCTACTTGTCAAATTTTTATTACGATCTGTTCAGCCGTTTAGTCGTGAAAACATAGCAAACAAACAGAGTTATTAGTATATTAGTATAGATGCATTGATAATGAACCCACATGGTATATTATTATTTCAAAATATATAAAAAACACACCGTTGGCAACTCGTTAGTAATACCCCTGATTTTAAGAGAGGTAGGGCGATTTGGGATTTCTCGTGGGTTATCCCATTTAAATTGGAGCCGCCCGACTGGGGACTTTACCTCCGCCTTACAGAAGACCGCAGTGAAATAACACTACTTCATGTAGTGTTGTGTTTCTGCGGTATGTAAGGTTGCCAGTGCTCCACGAGGATACGCTGGGCAAGTAGTATTGCTGCTAGCACAGTGAGTCCTCATCAACAACATAGTTGGCACCCCGTTAGTGATACCCCTGGTATTGCTAGCGGTTATAGGCTACGGTGACTGCTTACCGTCAGGTGGGCCGTATGCTTTTTGTGCCAATGTGGTGGTATAAAAAAAACTCTGGTATTTCTAGCGGCTACGGCTACGGTGACTGCTAACCATGGGCCATACGCTTGTGTGTTACCTCAGTGGCATGAAAAAAATACGAAATTTGGATATTGCTATGCAAGTTCAATTTTTGGCGTTATTCCCACCGAATATTGAGCACAAGTATCTGGCAAAAAGGAGTATTATAATAATAGGGGCGCTACTGTGTCGTTCGTATGGCAACCCGCCGCAGCTCGTATAGACCATCAACCGTCTTGATTGGTTTGTTGACAGTAAACGTCATAGCATGGATTACATTTAGTGAAGGTTGCCAGTAGCCAAAAATTTAGTTCCGTTTCTAGTCTATTTTGCCAGACTACTTATATAGTATTAAAAGTAAAAAGCCAAGCTCAGGTTTGTAATAAAGTTTCCTTTTAATTATCAGGGCGGGGGAACTAATGAGACTGCGGAACGAACCAAGGCATGTTTGCATGATGGGCTATGGCGGTCGTATGAGAAAAAACCGGCCAAGTGCGAGTCGGACTCGCGCACCGAGGGTTCCGTTCACACTTGTAGGTAAGGTTAAAAGTAGGCGAACTTCAAATGAGTTAATTATTCGTCGGTGACTCTCAACAGCGCGAAACAGGAATATTTTTTAGTAAATTCGCATTTAAAAAGAATTAAACTACATATTTACGGTGTTCAGATTTTTTTCCTTTACTTGTGCTGTAAGACACTGCTTCTTGCCAAATTTCATGGTTTTTGATCAACGGTAAGATCCCTATAGGTTTTGATTCCCTTGTGAAATCGCAAAATATGCGAAAATTTGCGACATAAACCGTCATATCTTTTCTTCATATTGACTTACAGGTTTGATTATTTTACAGCCAAAAGAGACCTTTCAATTTGATAACTCCACGCGTTCTTGAGATAAAACTGACAGACAGACAGACAACAAAGTGATCCTATAAGGGTTCCCTTTTTTCCTTTTAAGTTACGGAACCCTAAAAACAGTCAAGACTAGCTCAGAGGTACTTGCACACCCGTCCTTAGAGATGTTTAATTAAGGATGCATGTTTTAATTAACGCTAGATAATATTATTCATTGCAGCTGTATTTCATAGGAACTTCTTAGTTTTATAAAAAAAAAAACTAGTTCTTAGCAAATAAGAAAAATATGTTTTTTTCATTCAGACTTTGACTAGTTCATACGGTTGAAAGACCGTCTTACAAATGATGGTACTAAAAAGGAGAAACTAACAAAATAACTTCAATATTATATTTTCAATCTATGTAACTAGTTACCCGCCCCGGCTTCGCAAGGGTTACACAAAACCTAAATGAATCTATAATATAAAAATGAATCGCTGAATGTGTTGCTAAGCGCAAATCTCGAGAGCAGCTGAACCGATTTTGCTAATTACTGCGCAGAGAAAAAATAAAAAAAATGCCTGAAAGAGTCTAAAATCGGGTAGACAATATTTGATAAATGTCTACGTGTGCGAAGCCGGGGCAGGCCGCTAGTAGGCAATAAAATCTCATACGAGTATAGCGGTTTTCTTTATATATATACTAAACAATAAAATAACTTCAAACGTACTCGTATATGCGTTACGTTAAAGTGAAGTAGGTACGGAGCGAACACTATCCTATAAATTGTATTGCAATTTGCATACTGCCTGCTGGTGATAGCTGGAATAGAATTGATTTATACGAACCGTTGGGCGGCGCACGGCCCTATTCTCAATTACTGACTGAAGTGTGGTTATATGGAATAAATATCCTTATTTAACCCCGCACATGAGAAAGGGATAGCAAGACTTTTAGACCTGTCAAATTAGTAAGTTTAGCAATTTTGAACAACAGAATCGACAACAATATAATAATAATAATAATAATGCTTGGACATTATCACACAGCGCCATCTGGCCCCAAACTAAGCAAAGCTTGTACTATGGGAACCAGTAGCTGATATAATACTTATATACTTTTTGTTTGTAAATACATACTTATAATACATACCAAACACCCAATGGTCATACTAATCTTTAGTTCCACTTTTCACCGCCGCAGCGCTGTTCATTTTCCAATACAAAAATAGTCGAATGCGATACGAAAACGTTGTCGACATGTTCCTGCTACGGGCACAGATTTCCAAAATTCTCAGTAACCTTAGAACTTTCGACAACGTAGTCGTATCGTATCGCTTTCGACGAACAGCGCTGTGGCGGCGAAAAGTGGAACTAAAAATGAATATTTTGAGAGTTACGTTTTCAAATACGTAGACGAAAGATGTTTTTGCTTAAGCTACAGAACGCGTGTATGTTGTCTCTTGCACGGGTCGTGATTTTTTATCTCAATCTTTGTAAATGAGAGAACAGGTGAGATTTTATTGCGAGACGCGAGGCTCTTCGCCGTAACGTGCGTATAATATATTTTACTAAAAACAATCTTACCATATATTTTGCACAAGGATTTTGAAAGTAATAGGGTCATAAAATAATAAATAAATACCTTATTTATAGTAATGACATGAAAACGGGTCTTATATTACATTGTTTATTTACCTCCCGACGTTTCCATCGAGTTGCATCGGCCGTGGTCACGGGCTGACAGCTGGTGGTCAGTCAGCCCGTGACGCCCGAAAGTTTAAAAAACAGTACCTTATTTATGTGCGTAAATGTGTTTACTTACCTGGAAAAGAAAGATGAATAAGTTATGAGAAAACAAAGGATAAAAAAAAAAAGTTACACGTAAATATTCTACCCTGATAATCAAATGCACAAATTAATAATACAATCAATATTCTTTATAGGATAAAAATCTTTTCTTATTTACACCGTTTTTTTTTATACCACTATAATAATATAATAATAATAATGCTCGGACATTATCACACAGCGCCATCTGGCCCCAAACTAAGCAAAGCTTGTACTATGGGAACCAGCAGCTGATATAATACTTATATACTTTTTTTTTTGTAAATACATACTTATAATACATACCAAACACCCAGACGCAAGACAAACATATTTGTCACATAAATGTTTGCCCCGGCGGGAATCGAACCCGCGACCTCTAGCGTCGCAGTCAGGTATACTAACCACTAGACCAGCGGTCTCGTCTAAAACCACTAAGATGACATCAAGCATACGGCCCACCTGATGGTTAGCAGTCACCGTAGCCTATAGCCACTAGCAATACCAGGGGTATCACTTACGGGGTGCCAACCATGTTGTTGATGAGGACTCACTGTGCTAGCAGCATTATAACTAGACCAGCGTATCCTCGTGGAGCACTGGCAACCTTACTTACCGGAGAAACACAACACTACGTCAAGTAGTGTTATTTGACTGCGGTCTTCTGTAAGGCGGAGGTACAGTCCCCAGTCAGGCGGCTCCAATTTAAATGGGATAACCCACGGGAAATCCTAAACCGCCCTACCTTGCCATAGGAAGTAACCAGTTAAGTCTAAGCAACGAGCGACAAGCGGTGATTGTTGCTCACTCAGTTCTTTTACAGTCATCTGCCAATGTTTTTTATAACCTGTATGAATTATATGCTTGTAGAAGTATAAATATGTCGCAAACTAGTTGTATGTCAAAAACATATCTTAACCTACCTACTTATAGATTGTTGTATGTCGCATTGCCACGCTGAAATAATTTGGCGTCATGTGTTTGTTATCTCAATTGAATATCTACAACAATTTCCTTTTACAGCCTGTCCGTTACGCAGTGTTTCTGAGTGGAATGAGAAAAAAATATATTTTTGAATCGAAAATCATCGTGTGACCTACTACTTGAAGAAACTTGAAGAAACCGGCATGCGGGGTTAAAAATAGTGTCACTGTGTCCTTGTTTTGCACATTCGTTAGTATATAGCCATCTCTTAATTGTGTGAGTATAGCAGACGTTATTGCCACCCTCTACGATCAGCTTGGTCCTGCTCTTTCCTACTCTCGGCTATTACCTCAGCCCAACCCCGGTAAGCAATAATGGCGGTTAAATCCGAGGCAAGTCAACCGTGCGTCGGTTAAAGAGCTTCTTTGTACGACCCTTATTATTTCATCGAACGAAATTGGACATTCTTTGTTTAGACTTAAAAGTACGTCTCGATTGGAAAAAGAAGTTATCGTTTGATTATGGGTACGATTGAAGAGTCTTTGACCTCTGACTTCAAATAAGGGTAGTCTTAATAATAAGAAAAAAAAACATTTAGTGTTTAGAGTCGGCCCAAAACAGTCCGTGGTGAGCGCACGCTAGTATTGTGTCTCGTGCGCCGGCTTACTCGCCGCGGACCGATGTCGTTGATTATTTTCCACACGTATCCCACATATGTGTTATCTGCCCTGTGTATTTGTTCCCTTATATAATAAGATATCTACCTGAAACACACTAGTTTTAGTTTCGAACTATAACTGGCTAATAGGATATTTTAATGGCGCTCTATACTTGCTGCATACCCCGAAAGGGAATTGGCGTGATGGTATGAATGTGTGTGTTTTAACGGCATTGTAAGGTGGTGTTTATCAGGATGCGCTTGGTCATGGAGAACGCTTGCCATCAGCCAGCAGTATATTGTTAACATTTCGTACTGACTATACGGACTATGTTATCAGTTGTATTGTAGCGTAGTTTCACCCAATTCTGTGTACTACACAATACTTTATTGAAGAAATCTGCATATTTGATTATAGACCGTAGCCTATAGCCGCTAGCAATACCAGGGGTATCACTATGGGGTGCCAACCATATTGCTGATGAGGACTCACTGTGCTAGCAGCAATACTACTAGCCCAGCGTATCCTCGTGGACCACTGGCAACCTTACTTACCGCAGATGTTTCTGCGACGTTCACTGTTCTGTCACGTTGTGTTCAACACTACATTAAGTAGTGTTATTTCACTGCGGTCTAAAATCATAAGAACCTTCTGACGATAACAAAAACAAAAAGAAATAATGTGAGAAATCGGCCCAGCTGTTCACGCATGATGCCGTGACCAAGAGAAATAGGGATATTTTTCTATATACATATAGAAGAGAAGATGACGAGAGCCGTTAAAACATCTAAGCGTTTACTTATATGTATATTATCTAATCTGAGCTTATATATACCATTTCCTTTTGCCTCTGTTGAGAATTGAGAATTTTAGACTTCTGTAGACGCTCATCACAATTGTTCACGATCCCATGTAATTTTAGTTGAGCGGTGCAAGCGGTTAGTTCTCTACTGAAGTTATCATATAAGGCATAAGCGATTAGCGATTTGGTTTGTAAGGGAATCCTGTATCTTTACTACAAACAATTCCTAGTGTAGTCATTTTTAGAGTTTCGTGCCACAGGGTTATTGCAAAAAGATTGCTACGATGTATGTCTGTCCCATTGACTTTTCTCGAACTACCTATGATATCGACTTGACGTGAAAATATGAACATATGTAAGTATACCTCAAGGAACACGTTATTCAATACATATTTGATTTTTTTTATATACACTTAGTCATAACATAGTATAAAAAAAAAGTCGCACCTGCCGTTTGTGCGCTAAGATCTTTTAAACTACGCAACGGATTTTAATGCGGTTTCGCTAGACGGAGTGATACCTAAGGAATATTTTTATTTATGTAATTAATTTATCTTATCTTATGTTAATTTAAGTTTCATACAGTATATACATATTATGGTAGAGATAATCCGACCTGAGATGCACCCATGTGAAGCGGACCAGTTCATTGTAAATCACAGTCAAATATTATCTGTTAGATTTATATTTATATTTACTTCTCTGCCCGCGATTTCGTACGCGTGGAATTTATTTAAATCAAATCAGTTCAGTTGCAAAGTATTCTACAAGAACCACAAAATTTTCCAGGATAAAGAGTATCCTAACTTTTTTTAAAACCAACCTATAATGCTACTTCTTTTCAAATTACATTTAAATCCTTACAGCCATTGTGGTTTGAAGTGCAATAAAACTACACAAACTATTGCATTTATAAGTGTGATAATCTTAAAGCTCATAAATTGTACCACGCACCAAGGTGCCTTTAGAATCTGACTGGAGTTAGACTCCACCTGCCGTTCCTTTCAGATGAAAGAGTGCTTTCAGAAATACTTCAGTGGTCTCGATCTGCGTCATTCATTACTGCTATGACGTAGACATTTTCACTTTAACTAAGAGACCTAATTAGTGGAAGGAGTAAATTTTGTACTAGTTCAAACTATTATGTATGGTAAGGTGTATTATAGCATCTACACTAATATTATAAAGAGAAAAGATTTGTATTTTTGTGGGTTTGTATTGAATAGGCTCCGAAACTACTGGACCGATTTCAAAATTCTTTCATCGTTAGAAAGCTACAATATCACTGAGTAACATAGGCTATATATGCAAGCTGCCCACCCCGGCTCCGCACGGATGGACAAAATATTTGATAAATGTCTATGCTCCGAAACTAATGTCTACCCGTGCGAAGCCGGGGCGGGCCGCTAGTCTATACATATAAGTAAACTATTAATTACTAGATGTGCCGGCGATAATAGTCTGCAAACGTTACGACTAATCCGCGGAGGGAAATATAAGTTTACGACGCCTAAATGACGACACGTTTGGAATATTTATGAGTATGTTTAACAAGCGGCCCGCTTTATCGCTTGATCCAGCTCAATTGAGATACATTGCGTTTTAGTACGCTGCTATTATCTGTGGGAATAATTTATATGTTAATAACACGCAATGCTAAGATCTAAAAGTGAATTGGCACGCGCTCTAAATCTGTCTACACTTGAAATTTGGCAGGAGTTTTATAGTTTAGAACTTAGCCTTTTTAGCGAATTCTGTTCTTTTTTAATTTCAGACCGAGTAATAGATCAGTTTTAGAAAGTGAAATGTTTGTTTAAAAATGTATAGACCAATTGTATAATATTATGTCCTGAAAATATCGTATATTTGCTCACTTCATGAAATGTCCGAGAATTTTATAAAATGATCGCATTTCTGCTGATCAAACCCAAATTTATAGCGACATATGTATATAAATATTCATTCTAAAAGCGGCTATCGGATCAGCATCCCGTTAGTTTGCATCGTTAGCCCATTTAAAAAGGTCTCGGTAAATAAGCCGAAGCCGGGCTACAGTTGCTCATACATCCATAGTAGTGGACCGCATTAGGGCAAAGCATATTTTATTCATGAATGCTTGTAGGGGTGCCTCAAGGATCTGGCATTTTTTAACGTAATATTTAATATGAAATAGAATGGAATAGTGTTAATAACAACGACAAAGCTACAGATCATATATCAGATCAGATAATCAAAAGCAGAAATAATTATTTAATTTAGGCCCTAATAAGACGTTTATGAAGGTCTAAATTACCACCGGTTTTGAATAAAGCCCGAGAAGAATCGGCATCTCAGTTTTTTTTTAATAATAATTCCACAGTAACAATAAAAAAATAAAGGTTATAATGAAAGAATTTTTAAAATCGATCCAGTAGTTTTTGAGTTTCACACAACAAAACACACAGATATACAAATCTTCTCTCCTTATATTAGTATAAGAGGGCAGCCCTACGCAACTTACTTTCCCCAAGTAAAGCACATTTCTTAAGCTCGACCCTACAGATTCAAGTTGCTCCAAGAAATGGGTATAGTCTTATAAATGAATGTACTGTTAATATTTATGTTATCTACGTGGTCCTCTGGTAGTTCTTCATTACTGTGTGAAACATCATTTATTATTTTGGGAGGTTGTAATTCTTCGTGATTAAAATCGATTCAAACTCAAATTCAAAAAGATTTTTATTTGACTAGACTTTACAGGCAAGCACTTTCAAATCGTCAGAATCCACCACCGGATTCGGTATTCGTTATTATGGCCCAGCTACCAAGGCTACATTTTAACCGACTTCAATAATCGATTTACCTTGATAACCCGATAACCCGTTTATAACCGATTTCTTTTTTTTTTAGCGCGGGATTTAATTATTTTTCGTAGTCGGGTTTTTCAAACTTTCTGCTATGAATGTATTTAAGTCGCAATTTGTGTAACGAAGTGGGTTACAGTAAATGCACTTCATGCGCAATGCGACGGCTAAATAACGATCTATTTCATGGAAACGATCACACTTATTGCACTGTAGCACGCTAACTACATGTTATCTAGCATTATATGGGGCACCGTGCTACAATAAAATAGTTGAAAAGTCAACAACCTACTCCACAATCATACCTGCAACACCACGAGATCAAAGGGATCAAGACTTTTGAACGACAAAAGAATCTATGCTTATTTTGAACTGAAATATTTTTAGGTACATACTCGTATGCACGCTTATCTAAACTAATATTATTAAATGAAAAAAACTCAAGTGTATGAAAAACTCGATAATTTCTCTTACACTTGACACTGGCCAACATATTCCCCTTGAAGAGAATTGATTGCTATAGCTAGGAAGAGGAAGAAGCAATTCCATATCTAAATGCAGTTCAAATTCCGTACTTCGTTGCTATTTTGTACATAAAACATACGTAGTATATTATCTACTCTGAGATAAAACTGTGGAAAGTGTGTGTGAAATAAATTAGCCTTTTTCCCTTACATAAAGCTGTGGCCAGCGGACTGGGTGATGGAGGAAACTCACGATAACTCGAATCAATTAATCGATAGTGCATGGACGTGATTCAGTAAAACTATTTATGTAACCAGTGACTCAGCGCATCCCTGACCCGCGTCAGGTCACGTCACCCACAACTACCCTGCCCTTTTATAATGTACCTACATATATAATATATATTCTAATAATATATTAGAAATCTACAGAGAGGTAGGGAATAAACGGGTTCTCACAAAAAATATTGGAAGCGCTCGACTGGGGACTGTATCTCCACCTTACAGAAGACCTCGATCAAATAACACTACGTACTATGATTTAGTATTGTCTTTCTGCGGCGAGTAAGGTTGCCAAAATCAGACAATAAAGATATGCTACTGGCAAAGTGTGCCCTCAGGAATAAGGCTGATCAAATAAAAAAGGTAGATGGAAATTGCGAACAACGAAATGACGCCGCTTAAGACTACGCCCTACACAGTGTGTAGTACACACACACCTACAACGAAACTCTAGGGTCGGCAACGCGCGAGTGATACCCCTGGTGTTGCAAGCGTCCATAGGCTGCGGTAACCGCTTACCATCAGGCGGGCCGTATGCTTGTATGCCACCTTAGTGGTATAAAAAAAACTACACCTTGCCCACTCACTTCATGTCACCTTTGTTCTCAATGGGCCATCAAATAAAAATACTTAATCTGAGAAATTAGGTTGGCAACGCGCTAGTGATACCTCTGGTGTATCGAGTCGAGGGGCTTTTGGGCCCGGGACCACGGTCCTGAAAACCACCTTACGTGAAATATTTTTCAGGGGGAAATTGGGATCATGAGCGTGGTCCTGAAGGCCCCTTGAAATAAATCATTATTTTGAGGGGTACAATGGGCCCACAAATTAAGACAGTTCTATCATACAAAATTTTTGTATTTATAGCGTAACAGGCAATTTCGTCAATAAGTGATCTATTGATCCGCAGTTCTACAAATTATTTCCACGATTGATATGAAATTAGCTTTCGGTTCAATCTTATCGTCTGAGGAAATATCGGATTTTCGATCATTATTTTCGTAGAAGATTATATTTCGGCGTGAGCATGTAACCTCGTTTTCAATTGAAAATACAATTAATTGTAAGCCTAAATATAAGTAATCTGTATATAAGACATATAAGAATGAATCCCTATTTCCCTTAGTCTCGGCATCACGCTTGAGCGGCTAGACCGATTTAGCAAATTCTTTATATTTGTGTTTGATATTGTCAAGAGAAGGAATGAGAAGAAAAATTAGAAAAAAAAAACGGAACTTTTTTAATTTCGTGATAAACTAAAGCTCCCTTTTTCTATGGTGTATTAGACATGTGAATTGATAGTCTAAGACAGGACAAGGTGTGTCGGGACAGCTAGTTAAATATGGATTAGTATGTGTTTATTTTATTTGTTTTATTTTAGCATTGTCTGTCGCTTGTACAACTTAATTACTTATATACATAGGTACATATACACGCCATGTCCCTCACGGGGTAGGCAGAGAGTATAGAGCGACATTCCACTTGACTTGCACACCTATTTTGCTTCTTATTCATCAATATCTTCATACTTACTTCGTACTTCTTTCAAAATAGCAACTAAGTGGTGCGTTCAGTAGTTTGTGTAGCTCTGAGACCCAATAATGTACCTCACAAGTTTAGGGGGAAAATTACAAGCAAACTGTGTGAAACTTACTACTTTTACCTCGCAAGTACACTGTTATTCCGTTCTCGACCGTAACGCGAGGTAATTCGCTCTCTTTTCGAGTAAAACTTTCTTTTGGGGTTAAATGGACCGGGGCGTAGTTTGTTGTTTTGGTAGCTATGTAGTCGATAGTTGGTACTATGTTACAACTGCGTCGGAGCCTTATAGTAGTAGCTTTTGTTACATAGCTTTTTACATGTTTTACTTTCAACGTTTTCCCAAAGGAGTACAACATAGGGTTTTTCAAGAAGGGTGTGAAGAGATTTTTGAAGTGTCGGCAACGCGCGAGTGATACCCATGGTGTTGCAAGCGTCCATAGGCTACGGTGACCGCTTACCATCAGGTGGACCGTATGCGTGTTTGCCACGTTAGTGGTATAAAAAAAAATTCAAGCAAGGAGTGAAATGAAACTCTAAACTCTCTGCTTACCCCGAAAAGGACTTGACGTGACGATATATATGTATGTAATATTAATAATAATAATGCTTGGACATTATCACACAACGCCATCTGGCCCCAAACTAAGCAAAGTTTGTACTATGGGAACCAGCAGCTGATATAATATTTATATACGTTTTTGTAAATACATACCAAACACCCATACGCAAGGCTAATACAAATGCTTAATCACCAATGCGTGCACCGGCGGGAATCGAACCTGCGACCCCAGCGAAGCAGTCAGGTATACCACTAGACCAGCGATCTCGTCAATAAAAGAACCGGTCAAGTGCGAGTCGGACTCGCACACCGAGGGTTCCGTACACTTGTAGGTAAGGTAAAAGTAGGCAAACTTCAAATGAGGTCATTATTCGTCGGTGTCTCACAACAGGATTTCGCGATTCAGGTTTATTTTGTAGGATTTAAAAAAAAATGCTATTACTTAGTTACAGTTTTCAGATTTTTTTACTTTACTTGTGCTGTAATACACTGCTTCTTGCCAAATTTCATGGTTCTAGGTCACCGGGAAGTACCCTATAGGTTTTGATTCCCTTGTGAAATCTGAAAATATGCCAAAATTTGCGACATAAACGGGTCAAAAAGGTCATATCTTTTCTTCATTTATTTTTTGTTTGTTATTATTACAGGTTTGATTATTTCACAGCCGAAAAAGACCACAGACCCGGGTATTTCATATTAATTTCAAATTGATAACTCATGTTGTGTATGCAACAACTAGCGCCACCTGTCGGCGAAACCTGCAAACTGTCATAATGGCGCGATGACAAATAAATGCGCGCCAGTGCGCTTACAGCTACGGGTTGCTTTACTTACGTTCCTAAATACAACAGTTATTATTACAGGTTTGATTATTTCACAGCCGAAAAAGACCACAGACCCGGGTATTTCATATTAATTTCAAATTGATAACTCCACGCGTTCTTGATATAAAAATTATCGACAGACAGACAGACAACAAAGTGATCCTATAAGGGTTCCTTTTTCCTTTTAGGGTACGGAATCTTAAAAAAATAAAATAAGTAACTTTCAATAACTATATTTTTTTAACACCTGCCCTGTTGTCTGATACCGCAGGGACAAGAAGTAATTTTGGTCCAGAAACGCGGCCTAACTGACGCAATTATTTAGGTACTTCTAATTTACTCAAATTAAAATTAGACTACTAAAAAAACTCCAAAATAGATCGTCGAGCCGGGCAGTAAAGTAATTAAGTTTTGTACTTCTTCGTTTAGTTTAAGTTTTTAATCCAAAGAGCAGTTATATCTACATTCTAATTAATTAAATTAACTTAATCTTGTGTAATTAATGAAATAGCTCAATGTTTCGTCTAAGTAATTAGAAAAGAAAACTATAGACAATATAATGCAGGTAATAGCAGGTAATATTTTTTTATGTATTTTTTTATCCCCACACAGCTCTAATAATTACGCTGAAATTTGGCACGCAGATAGTTAATATTATAAAGGATTTTCCAAACTCACCCCTAAGGGGATGAATGGAGGTCCAAAGTTTGTGGGCAGAAATAAGATCTCTATATATATAAACTAGCGGCCCGCCCCGGCTTCGCACGGGTAGACATTTATATCAAATATTTTGTCTACCCGTGCAAAGCCGGGGCGGGCAGCTAGGCTATGTTAATCAGTGATAGTGTAGCTTTCTAACGGTGAAAGAATTTTTGAAATCGGTCCAGTAGTTTCGGAGCCTATTCAATACATACAAAAATACAAATCTTTCCTCTTTATAATATTAGTATAGATGAATCCCTATTTCCCTTGGTCACGGCATCACACGTAAATGGCGAGGCCGATTTCGCTAATTCCTTTTTTTTGTGTTTATTACTGTAAGTAGAAGGTTCATATAAACTATAGGACCGTTGTTCTATGGTGTATTTGATAATTTACTTTTATGTTATTCATAAGCAAAGTATATAAAACTATTACTTTTTATACGCATTTTTTCTAACCGAATATTCTAAGCAAAGAAACATGGCGCCCGAATCGCCGCCCGTCTGCTGTCCTATACCTTGTTCTTAATTAACCAAAAATGAACAGTCGTGGCGTGGCAGCCCTGACACAAACTGAGGTCGGGTTCCCCTCCGACAGACAAAAGATAGAATGTCAGTGATAAATATATATATACATATAAAAGGAAACGTCTGGCATTCTTAATTACAAGGTTTATTACTCCTCCTTACTCCCCTTGTAGTTTGGGAGCTGGTGGCTCGAGTGTGACAAAGTCAAAGACATTCTTTTTATACCACTAAGGTGGAAAACAAGCATACGGCTCGTCTGATGGTAAACGCTTACCGGACGCTTGCAGCACCAGGGGTAACACACGCGCGTAGCCGACCCTAAAACACGACAAATAATGTCGTTCAATTCCAGAGACAATATGTCTATTTTCAATTCCTTTCAAATGTATTTTCTATCAAACTCATTACACTTTATTTATTACACTTGCACTGGTGTCAGTATTTTACTGTCACTTTACAAGGAGTACGAAAAATGGGTATATTTTCCCTCCAAAAATGTGTAGTACTGAAATGCCGTGTAGTTGATGTTTTGCCTACCCTGATCATGGTTAGAGGTGTTGAGAATACATAATCTCTCAAAAATATCTACTATTCAACGTCACTATTTAGCGGTCATGATTTATGGGCATTTGACCATATTTTATTCCCAATGAGTAACACTGCAATGAGATGCGCCACAAAGGATTTTTTTTCTTATTCATTATTGTTCGTTTTGAATTGATTTTTTTTCAGAGAATCACAAGAATATGTGTTTTCGCCAGGGGCCTGAATGCCAAATTACAATATTACCGGTATAATTCGAAATACAACTGACCTTTGATTCCCGAAGTCGAACCTTCCAGAACAGCCGAGTTGGGTGCGGGCGATTCAAGCTTCGATCACTCCGAACACGTCGATATGGGTTTTGAATGTCCTTGTATACGTAAATAAACCGTAGAACAGTTTACAAGGCTTACACAGGGATCACACCGTATTTTAAATGTAATAACGGGGAGCTGCAGAACGGCATCGACGCCGACGCAGAGAGAGCTATCGCACCGTCCGACGAGACAAATTGGTCGCGCGCTTCTAATTCGCCAAAACAGTCCGCGTGGCGCGTTGCCTCATAGCGGACCACGTGACATCCCCCGCCCGCACCTCAAGCATATCGGAGCGGTCGAGGCGGCCGGGAATCGCCGAGTTTCGCTGCATTCAAACTACACAAGTAAACTGTAATATGGCGCGAACAATATGTAACTGGTTGGAATAATAAGCTGTGTTGAAGGCAATTTTATTTCGCTTTTTCCTCGTACATTACCAGCAATGTACAAGAAAAAATATCCTTCGAACATAACCGGGTAATGTACAAGGAATTTACGCCTATGTTTTTCTCACTAAATATAAATAAAAAAAGATAAATAAATGAGTGTCAAAAGACGAATGGATGACGAATAAAACAGATTAACCAGCTCTCTGACTACCGGAGCATATCCATGGATACGCCGGGTAAGTAATTGTCAAACTTTAGCCCGGTCTTTTCAAATTTAAAGTATACTCGTGTTCTTTAAATATTCTTCCGCGAGAACTTCGTTTGGAATCATGACAGTTATAAAGTTTTAGGTGATAATTGATAAGTTTATGCGCCAAGTTTATTTTAACCCTTTTCAAGAGAACCTTGTAGTCTAATGAATCGGTATAGAGATTTTTAGTAGGGAATATATAAATTACGGAATCCCAATATCAATGCACGCCAAAATGCTTTTTAAACACTTAAATTTAAAAAAATAGTCAAGTGCTCGTTACTTCGTACTAAAAGACCAAGTTAAATTACAAACATAACTTTGCCGTTCGATCCCTAGACCCAACCGCAAATAATCTATACTAATATTATAAAGCTGAAGAGTTTGTTTGTTTGAACGCGCCAATCTCAGGAACTACTGGTTCGAATTGAAAAAATACTTTTGTGTTGGATAGTCTATTTATCGAGGAAGGCATTAGGCTATACTGGCTGCCCGCCCCGGCTTCGCACGGGCAGAGAAAATAATTAAGTTTTTTTTTTTAATTAGCCTCAGACCTAGATGTGTAGAAGGGTGGGTGTAGGCTATACTAATATAATATAAATAAGCTATTGTATACTCTGTTGTAATATAAAACCGATCAAGCTTGTACTATATTATATGTAATTTCAGTTTCCCCGACGGAAAAACGTTTTCCGTTATTACTTTTTTCATGCATACACAATGGTGGCTGAGCGGTTTTTCATTTTCAGCGGCTGAGAATATTTTCCATTTATAATAAACTAGCGGCCCGCCCCGGCTTCGCACGGGTAGACATTTATTAAATATTTTGTCTACCCGTGCGAAGCCAGGGCGGGCAGGTAGTATAATATATAGCCTATGTTGCTTAGTGATAATGCAGCTTACTAACGGTGAAGACATTTTTAAAATCGGTCCAGTAGTTTCGGAGCCTATTCAACACAAACATACACACACACAAACACAAATGTTTCCTCTTTATAATATTAGTATAGATGACGAAAACTACTGGACATATTTCAAAAAATCTTTCATCGTTAAGGAGCTACATTATCACTGAGTAGCATAAGCTATATATTATATTGATACGCGGGCCAATTTGCGGGGAAACAGTATAATCGAAATATGCTTTTGCTAAGGTTATAAATGACATTCGCTTTCTGTAAATCGAGTTACCAGCCACATATGGTTAGAGCTAGGTGCTGACCCCAATAATATTAGGATAAGGTAACTATTCACTGTGGTAATTTACGATATTTAGACTCCCTAACTATTCAAACAGCTATAAAGTAAAATGCTTGACATTTTAAGGTAAGTAACATTAGTTCGGAACGGAACTATGGTAACCTTTCACGACTAAATAAATGAAGTCGGAGGCGTGAAGTCAAAGTCGTGGGGGCACGAAATAACCAATTGTGCATTTACTCTGCTTTCATGTAATTATGTAAACACTAGCTTTTACCCGCAGCTTCGCCCGCGAGGATCTCGATAAGGATAGCCTATGTCCTTCCCCAGGTTATAATCTATCTCATTGCCAAATTTCATTACGATCTGTTCAGCAGTTTAGTCGTGAAAAGGTAACAAACAGACAGAGTTACTTTCGCATTTATTATATTAGTATGGATGTAAGATCGTATTAATTGTAAATTACTTTAATATTGTTACGTCTTTAAAGTAAAAAAAAACTAAGACTATTCGGTCGACACATGTTTCTAGACACCGCATGCGGGTACTTGTTTTAAATTTGCGTATGTTCCATAATGTAAAACATTTACAATGCCACATAATGTAGCTTGGCACTTGTTATAACACTGCCTGTGTTTTCAGTAGAATCAACAATGTCAACACAAACCACCAAGAGTTGGAACTTGAGCAAATTTTTGCACGATTTAATGAACGCTTAAGTGATAAATGTCTACTCCATCGACTACCTGCGCTAGGGTAAGATGTCAAGCGAAAAGCCTTACGACTGTAATAAAAAAGCATTTTTTTTCTCATAAAATTTGCTCAGTAGAAATGTAGAAAACATCTTTCACTCACTCCAACCATATACCTATACCTGATATATGCATAGTGTACCGTAACTTCTAAACCACGTTTAAGTAAATAAGTTGGTTTTAATCAATGACTGAATATTAACGGCTGAAAATAAATTGCTTAGTGAATAACTATAAAAATCATATATCACTGAATCACACACTTATTTTTTTATCACCTCACTCATCGTCAAAGCCGTGTAAAGTTTACGAAATGCTTGTTTTAAACTACAAGATTTTTATGCTGAATTCATCAAGCAACCGCTTACCAGTTTTCTTCTCAGAATACAACTGAGTACATCTGTTACAGAATTGATTCTTTGTAAAAACTATTGAGCTTTTTAATTATATTATGCAGTATGCAGAGTTAAAATAGTGTTTTGTACACTAGCTTTTACCAATGGGATCGCCCGTATGGATCTACTATCCCTCGAGACCACAATTTTCCGGGATAAAAAGTATCCTATATATTAATTCACCTTATAAGCTACCTCCATTACAAATTTCATGCAAATCCATTCAGCCATTGACGCGTGAAGAGGGTACAAACACACAAACTTTCGCATGTATGACATTACTGTGATTGTTAAACATTACAATGAAACATACAACTGATATTACAAAATATATGAAATAGCATTTTGTTTGCGACAATATTTGTGTGTACTGTAAATATTACCGCATCGCACTCATTAAATTTGGCATAACCACAACAATGGATGACGACAGTTATTTGTATCATAAGTTCAACAACTTCACAGTTTCAGTTGTTGTAATGTCTTTAAAAATAATTCATTAATGTAGTCATTGCTGCGCAGTCGCACGAGTTACGTGTTTTAAATATTATATTGGATTGTGTCGGAATAACATAATAAAAAGGGTTCATAAAATGGATATAAAGTCATTTGTGTTGTTATGTTCGTTGTTGCTATGTTCCGGGAAAGAGGTCGACGAACTCGGTAAGTGGCAGTTTTAAGGCTTTTTATGGAGTAAGCTTTTGTTCCAGAAAGGAATCGTCCATTTTGGTCCAAAACTGAAAGTGCCGGCCAACGCATTTTTTTTGTATATTCTGTTAGAGCTTGCCCGTCTGAATATTTTTACTGCGGCACCAACCTGTAGGACCATTGTAGTTGATTTTATTTGGGTTCAAAAATCCAAAGTTTCATATTTTTTGTTGAGAAATAAAATAGGAAATCAAAATAACTACAACGGATTAAATATCCTGTAATTACTGTCCACAACTGCTGCAAGTAAAAGCTTGTGTGTATGTTTTTAAATGGTGGATAACAAAGAATTCTCCAACCAGTCATAATTTTATACTGATTTAGTACTTTTGTCCTCAAATCATGTAAGTTTTTGCACTCACACTTCTTCAAAGTATTTTTCATGACAATTCATCATTAACATTACTCTTGCTGGCTTATTACCAAAATGTTCGCGTCAAACAAATGAGTCTTGTGCTTTTTTGAGAATACAGACAAAATTAAAATTCCTTTTAAATAAATGATCATAAGGTGTCATTACAAATAAAGCCCATTCAGCCGGTCCAACGTAAAAACCGTATTGCTTTACGGATTTGAGACGTGGAAGGTTTCCAAAGACATCTCGCGCCGGCTGCAGGTCGTCATCAACCGCTGTCTTCGCCGTATTCTCGAAGTCTACTGGCCAGAGAAAATCTCCAACGTAGATCTGTGGGATCGCCTCGGTGAGACCCCGATCGACCAGCAGATCAAACGCCGCAAGTGGAAATGGATCGGGCATACGCTCCGAAGGGACCCTGATTATATACCGAGGCAAGCCCTTGACAGGAATCCCCAAGGAAAACGTAAACGTGGCCGCCCTAAGCAGACCTGGCGTCGGACGATCATCGCAGAGGCGAGGAACATAGGAAAGACTTGGGGCGATCTGAAGCGCGAAGCTCAATACCGAGCGGGATAGCGGAGCACTGTGGAAGCGCTCTGCCCCATCTAGGGGACACAGGAACATAAGTCACAAAGAAAGCCTAAAACACGCTATACCGGCACTTCTAAATAAAGCTAATAAAATATTCATAAATACACATCAACCATAAGAAGAAAAACAAGTACAATAATACAAATTAAACACCAGCTGAAAGCCAGATTAGCACCTACCGGCAGGATTCGACGGAGCTATCAAAAATTCTCAGCCAATAAATATTTATGAAGCCTCTTACAATTTCATAATTTAACCAAACGCCTTTGGGGCAGAATGAAATCCAGTCGACCGTGAAAATGGATTAGTTTCGTTCACTAGTTGAACAAAATATTTTTGTTATTACGTCTGTAAGTGAGAATAAATTAAGTTAAAGGAAAGAATATCAGACAAACATTCAAAACTAGCTTTTGCCCCCGGCGCGGCGTTGCAAGTGTGGTAACGTGTGCCTATATACATATAAATGATAGCTTTTGCAAACGGCTTTACTTTATCACTAAAAGACCAAATACCAATTTTCATGCTTAACTTCAAAAATGACGGACTTTCATACAAAGTGTCATCCCCTATTTTATTTCCAAAAACCCTTCCTTAGTATATACCTACGTCATAAAAGGTACCTACTGTCAAAATGACAAGTTTTTGACCTCAGCCGCTCAGGCTGGGCGTTGATATGCCAGTCAGTCAATTTCTTCTTTTATATATGTAGAAGATTTATTACTGTCCGACTTGGCTAGTACCTTACATAACACTACTCTGATGCTGTGTTGTTTCTACTGTGAGTAAGAACACCAGAGCTCGTGACGCAGACGTGAAGACCGCAGTGAAATAACACTACTTTGATGTAGTGTTGTGTTTCTGCGGTGAGTAAGGTTGCCAGTGCTCCACGAGGATAGGCTGGGCTAGTAGTAATGCTGCTAGTTCAGTGAGTCCTCATCAACAACATGGTTGGCAACCCGTTAGTGGTACCCCTGGTATAGCTAGCGGCTATAGGTTACGAAAGGTCCTTGAATATACGCTGTGCAAGATATTTGTCCATATTTCTGCTAGGACATTAAAACCCCTAATTGCAATGCCACTAATAATTGCTATTACAGCCTTCTAAACGCTACGATATTCGCGTACCTACGGCTAGCCTTTAAAAATAAGAAGGAGTTGATCGCAACTCTACGAGACTTAAATGGGACCGGTTTTTTTCAGACAACTTCATAATATCCTGTCACACGACCGACTTCGAATGCTTCAAGCGCCAGTTTCGATGGCTGAGGGACTGCCTCCTACTGCGAGGTAACGAAGACCTCGGCATCAGCAGCTATCAGCCGTACATCTTCAGATACGACAACAATACTTGCGTCAAGTTATCTGGACTCGAGGAAAGCGAGCTGGTTGGAGTCAGGTCAGTCAGTTAATGCCTTTACTTTACGATATAACTAACCTACATTAACAAATCCTTCAAAAATCATAGCTACGAAATAAATTAAGTATACTTTGAAACAAAAAGAACTGAAACAAAATCGGTTCATCCGTTTTGTGTCAACTTCAAAAACTAAAACCCGACTACGGAATAATCACGCTCTATAAAGTATCAAACAAGAAAATTTGACATCTGATACATTTGAATGCGTTTTATGTACATATTCATACTGATGTTAGTATCTAGTCAAATTATGATAAGGAGTTTAGAAGTTATCAGGAAACAGATGAACAAACATACATACCGGTCAAAATCATAACCCACCTTTTTGTTTTGTCGTAGTCGGGTAAAAAGTCATACAAAGGGTACCAAGGGTTGACACGCAGGGACTTATCTAGACCCGAATTAACTCTACTAGGATATTAACTAAAAGGTTTCTTCACTATGTTAGTCTCAAAAAAGGGTCGACCTTTGTGATCTTTTGTGCTGTCCATCTAGGCTTTGCGTACCAGATTTTTATGTTGATTTTATGAGAATCTGAGTATTTAGCACATAAAAAGAACTGTTAAGGATTTTTTTTATACACCACTTAGGTAGCACACAAGCATACGGCTCATCTGATGGTAAGCAGTCAGCCTGTAGTCACTAGCAATACCAGGGGTGTCACTAACGAGTTGCCAGCCCTGTTGTTGATGAGGAGTCACTGTGCTAGCAGTATTACTACTATGTTGATTATGTTTCTGTTCTCAGCATGGACTCCGACAGCAAGGAGTACTCTATGATCTTGGAGCTGCCTCTCAAGATCCACGAGGTCAATGACACGGGGAGCTGCGTCCAGCCAGATCATGGTATGTAAGCGCTAGAATTATAAGCAAGAGAAGTAGGGCGAAATGACATCTCCCATTAAAAGTGGAACCTCCCGGTTGGGGACTGTACCTCCACCTTACAGAAGACCGCAGTCAAATAAAACTACTATTTTGTAGTGCTGTATTTCTGCGGTAAGTTAGTTGTCAGTACTCCACGAGGATACGTTGCAGTAGTAGTAATGCTGCTAGCACAGTGAGCCATAAAGATAAGGGTTGGCAACGGGTTAATTCAACAGGAATCGTCAGTATTACCAGCTTACTTAACTGATGGTTTCAATATGAGCTTTTGTTTATATAATAACTAATGTAATGTTTCTTTTACAGAATTTAAAAAAGATCAACCCAAAGAAGGTATGAAAAACATTTAGTTAGACATCTAAATATTATGGGCACAATATTTCAATAATAATATCTTCAAGCCTTCCCAAAAGGGTCCCCGAAGAGGTAGGCAGAGGTGTTACAACACCCACTTAACACCGAAGATAATTTTGTGCCAACGTGACAGATGGTGAGTCCGTCGCCGTCTCTTAGGCACTACATACGTCATTTCTTTTCAGACGTATGCAGGTTTCCTCCCGATGTTTTCCTTCACTGTAAAGCTTTTTTTTCCAGGACAACTAAGGAGGTTTACAGGCAATGGTAAGTTAAAAAAATTAGAAGATAGAAACCCTATCGCTGTCTTGCCCTATTACAAAATAGCTTTGAAAAACCATTTAAAGTAATAACTTTTATATAAGTACTGGCTTTTGCCTGCAGCTTCGCACGCGTAGTAAGCTGAATAAGTCGACATATTATATATACAATAAATGGTATGCTTTTGGCCACAGCTTATAATAATAAGTACGTATTTTCAAGCGTATAATTTCAATTACGGTTTTTCATACAAATTTATATCCCCTTTTTTCCCCCTTAGGGGTGGTATTTCCAAAAACCCTTCCTTAGTGGATGCCTACGTCATAAAAGGTACCTACTGTCAAAATTTCAAGTCTCTAGCCCCAGCTGTTTAGGCTGTGCGTTGATACGTCAGTCAATCAGTTAGTTTCTTTTTTTATATACCTAATACAGAAGAAAACATATTAATTAATTAATTTCCCCTCAATGAAGATTCTTGATTATTCAACATTCTCCAATCCCGTCCTTCCTTATTACAATAGATACCAAATTCCCACATTATGTATGAAGTTATCCGCAAGCAAACTACGCTAACCCACAAGTTCAAAGGCATTGAATGTGTGAAATAATATAAGCTAGCTATATAGTTTATTATTATAATATTACGGTATATTGTCAAGTTATTAAGGACCCAAAACTTGGAACAAGAATCCCTCAAGTTGTGGCAAAAACGACCACTTGAAAGGATTTAGTCCGAAGTTTCACCGGTGTTTATAAGGAGCGTGTGTTGTGTCGCGTTGTATTTGAGAATTTTGGTAATTTACGTAAAACCCTTTGGAAATTTGGAGGTTCTTATCAATGTTGCAAGTTAGCATATGAGCATGACATCGAAAACTATAAAAATATTAAGAAACTCAAGCGCGTGAGTGCGTTTGTCGGATGTAATCTCTTGAACTGAACCGATTTAAAAAATCCTACACTAGTATAAACCTTCATTATTTCTCAATGACATAGCCAATATATATATGTATTATTGCTACGCAGGCGATGTCGCGGTGAAAAAGCCAGTTATTAACTCAAAAAATACTGGGCCGATTTGAAAAATGTCTTCACCAGCAGAAAAAAAAAAATTCCGTAAATGTTTTTATCCCGGAAAAATGTTAGGTTCCTCTGAGATTCTAAGCTCTACGTGGACATAGTCGCGGGCAGAAGCTAGTAGTTGTACGTAGTATATTATCTACTCTGAGCTAGTAGTATATGTATTCCCTTTTTTAGCCACAGTCCAAGTAGCGTATCCATACAAATTTATCAAGAAGAGGTCAAAAGTCCACATGCTGTTGGAAGATGAGAATCTAGACGTTATCCTGGATATACCGGACCTCAGCCACTTCGACAAGCGAAGTAAAGTTGAAGGTACCATCAATTTGTTGACGTCATTATTAACTTATGAACGCTGATTGCTTATTTTACAACTAGCTGTAGATGTAGCCGCAACTTAATACGCGTGGAGTTAATTGTGTGCACAATTTCATAGGTTTTTTTGCGCGGAACCCTAATTACTTTTTAAAAAAAAAATTAGCCTAAATCACGCCTTATAGCACGCTATTTGCCCGTGAAAGTCCTATTCGAATCGGTCTAGCCGTTTCGAAGATTAGCCGGAACAAACAGACATCAGTATTTTTTTTAGTAAAAAATGGATAATTTGACATTACAAATTGATTTTTTGTTATCTGAATGGTTTTTGTTCATATTACAAACGATATGCAGTAACCGTATTCTATAGCCGCTAGCATTACCAGAGTTATCACTAACGGGTTGCCAACACCGTTGGTGATGAGGACTCACTGTGCTAGCATTACTACTAGGCGGCGTATCCTCGTGGAGCACTGGCAACCTTACTTACCGCAGAAACACAGCACAACATCAAAATAGTGTTATTTGACTGCGGTCTTTTAAAAGGTGGAGGTGCAGTCCTCCGGCGGCGGCTCTAATTGTAAAGGGAAAACCCACGGTACCGTTTCGCCCTACCTCCCTTTTTTATAATCGTGGACTTTGGTCTTCCAGCTCAGCTGTACGCGTGGTCAGAGTGGGCATATGACGTGATGCAGCATATAGACGCAGCCCAGCACTTCATCTTGCCGGTCACCAGCCAGTTCAGGGTCCTCATGGACCGGATACCTATAGAAAGGTAATTGCACTTGCACTTTTTTATTGAAGCCCCCCGACTGGGGACTGTACCTCCACCTTACAGAAGACCGCAGTCAAATAACACTACTTTGATGTAGTGTTGTGTTTCTGCGGTGAGTAAGGTTGCCAGTGCTCCACGAGGATATGCTGGGCTAGTAGTAATACTGCTAGCACAGTGAGTCCTCATCGACAACAGGGTTGGCAATTCAATAGTGATATCCCTGGTATTGCTAGCAGCTATAGGCTACGGTGACTGCTTACCATCAGGTGGGCCGTATGCATGTGTTAGTGGTATAAAAAAAAACTATGTTAATAATCGTTTCAGGTTGATACTGCTGTACCCAGACGAAAAGTACATAGATTTGCAGTTCATGTACTCGGAGCCGTTTGATAAGGACAAGTATTAAGTGTAATAACATCCACACAGACACACCGAATTACCATACATACATAAATACATAAGTGAGATTATTAAATGCATTAATTCTAATGTGGCTGTTTGCTTTCCCCACCACGTATTAATGGACCCTTACGGTTAATCTCAAACATTGAATTAAATTATTAAACACCCACGGAATACCTTGAATTTAAATTTGGGCGTAAAGCTGCCTTTCAGCAAAATGCCAGAGAGGTATGAAATACTAGCTTTTACCAGCGGCTTCGCCCGTTTTGGTAATTTTGAATTCCTATTTTCAACAAATGTATGAATATTCAAATTTTCGAACTCAAAAAAAATCAACGACTATGGTCCTACAGCTTCGGTGCCGTAGCAATAAATGTTCAGACCGGCAAGTTCTAACAGAGTATACAAAATATTGCGATGGCCGCCACTTTCAGATTTGGACCAAAATGGATATGTCCTTTGTTCGCAATATTACTGTGGGTGAAGTGAGGCTATCGCTAATAATAATGTTAGTTTATGAATATTATGGGAAATGGGTGACTCTGGCGCCTCTCGCAGGCTGCCGCCCCGGGCCATGCCCCCCTTGGCCTCAGGGTAATACGCCCCTGGATTATACTAAGTTCCATGAAATGCTTATGTGGAAATTCTAATCAATCTCAAATATAGCTATGATGGCCGACTACCATACCACATTTAACATATTAAAAGCTGTAAGGTATGGTGGTTTGTTAAAAGCTTTATATTACGTACAAATTGTTGTTTGCCGCAACTGTTTCAAAAGGGTTAATAAAAATAAACTTTTCGCTTCCAAATTAGCCGTCACTGCCGTCAGTAATGGCTAAGTTAAAAGCGTATTTGAAAACATCGGAAAATTATTAAATATTGAAAAAAAAAACTGGCTGTTGAAGGCGATAATTCATCCAACTTAGGTGGTAAGAAATGTTGAGAAAAATCCGGAAATTAAAAAGGAATTAGAGGTTTAACGAAAATATTGATAAAGGCTCTATTCGAACGCAAGGATCTGGAATGAGGAAAATGTAGGCGTTGAGAAAAATATTTTTGTACATTTAAAAAAGAATATTCCTTCGTAATAAATATTAAAATATTCAGAGTTCCAAAGACTCCATTTCACTTTTTTATAACTACACTGAAAATAAAAGTAGCAACGCTACTCAACAGAAAACACGTACTGAATCAATGTCCTTATTCGCTACTGGTTTTTTGATGCCCCATCTCAACCAAGGCAAGTGAAACTTATATTTTTGCGCTTCAAGAACGTATTGAGCGTACATTTTGAACGAAGTGCGCCAGAAAACACTATTTTATATTCCCAAGCCGGGTTTTTGAACCGCAAATAAATATGTTAATCATTAAATTTTAAACAAGATTAACAGAATGGCATCCGCGTTATTATGACTTGTCGCCTCCAATCTCATACATACATATCATCACGCTAAGTCCCTCACTGGGTAGACAGAGATGATGGAGCGCAACTTCACTCGTGACACACCTGTTTTGCTTCTTCAACATTCATCAATTTAATCATACATGCCCACCGGATCCGAGTACTCTTTACCTTTCCATCTTTAAATCATTTGCCAATTCGTTGTAGATAGTCAGACTTTACACTTCCACGGCTTCTTCCACTCAGTTTCGATGGGTATAGACCATCTCTTTTATCACTCATTCTTTCTTTATCTTCAAAAGAATATCCCATCTCGCCTCTCGTTCAACGCATATCACTGGCTGAAACATTGTTTCACGCTTTCCTGTCGACAATAATGTTCATTAAAGCCGAGCGCGATGTGCGATGAAAGGGTATTGTACAGTATATATATCTCTATAGCACAATGCCTCACAGTTCGACCTGCAAAGCAGACTCACGTAATGTTCATAGTGTTATGACATAAATATAAAGCAACGACAAATAATTATGGAATTATCCATGTTCTCACTGTGAAATTCAACAAAGAAAAAAATATTGCAACAGGTTGCGGTACCTTACCTTAGTGGTATAAAAGATAATCTCCCAAAACCTAGTCCCACGGTGGGCGCCAAGAACGCTTATTAAGAACGCGAAGGATTTTTTTGAAACTTTATATTGTTTCGGTTGATGACCCGTCTGTTTGTGAAATCGATAACCATGATGTATTTAGGAAGCCCTTAAGATCATATTCAGAAACGAACCAAAATAAAATATCAAACACTGAAAGTATTTACGAACGTGCAACAGGCTGGCAACCTTTTTCGACTATCAAAAGAGAGAGATGCTAATGAAGACCTTCACTTTACTCCCAACGTTTTTACAATTTTATATCGAGACAGAACAAGTAAAATCTATACAAATAAATAAAACTGAAGTGGGTTTATAATGTCAAAATAACAGGTTTTTACTAAATGCATATGAAAGTAAACACTATAGTTATGACAAAAAACCATTAAAACATGTTGTCTGTTTGTTTGGGGTAATCTCCGAATGAGGAGTCACTGTGCTAGCAGCATTACTACCAGCGCAGCGTATTCTCGTGGAACACTGTCAACCTCACCGCAGAAACACAACACAACATCAAAGTAGTGTTATTTAACTGCGATCTTGTGTAAGGTGAAGTTACAGTCCCAAGTCGGGCGACTCCAATTTTAATGGGAAACCCACGGGAGATCCCAATTTGCCGTACCTCTCCTAAAGGTGGAGGGCGTCCCCATTTTACCTATATTTCCAGCTGTATGTATTTAAAACAATTTTTATACGGAGGAGCAATTTGCGATCATTCAACAAGTAATATCAATGTATATTCAGCTTTAAGGCTCTATTGAAAGCAGGGACGCGGGCCGATCGATAATACTTATTTCTCTGCCCTACTGCTTTTACTGCCCTGTCCTGTTTGCCCCAGGGCAGAAAACCTTCCGGTTTTATTTCATTCTTTGCGATCGTTCATTGCAAATATCTGGGTATTTCACGGTCTTCTCATTGAAGTTTATTTTTTTCTAATGTTTGTATATTTTTCGAGGCGAGTTGTAGTTTACGTCTGTGTAAGTATCCCAAATTTTTAAAAACTACGAATTTTTTCTTAATTAAAGATTATAGCTCACTAGACGAAGTACTCCTTGAAGTACCTAATCTTGGAAGCTCTTGAACTAAAAACAACGTTTTAGGAAATTAATTTCACCATTTCAAAATAATATTCAATACCTTCCTCGCAGAGAGAAAATACTTCTTGAAAACTGCGACATTAAATTAAACGTGACTACTATATGATTCCAACATTATCTTCTTCTTCTTCTTCTTCTTCAACCTGGATTCACCCACTGTTGAGTATAGGTCTCCTCATATGCACGCCACTCTCCTCGGTCTTGAGCTCTCCGCGTCCAGTTCTTGCCAGCCACTTTGGCTATATCGTCCGCCCACCTCGCCGGTTCCCGTCCCAACATTATCAATTTTATTCAATTGCTTCAAATACTTAAAACGTGTACGAGAAATATATATTAACCAAAGCAATACCAAATAATGCCCACAGGAACCGAGTTACGTGATGTTCATTTGTTTATCCAAACTGCCTGATACTCACACTATCACACCAATATTATGCGAAAGTTTGTGTGTGGGGGTTCTTCTTCTTCTTCTTCTTCCTAAGTATGGCAATCAATCCCTTCAGGGACTATTTTTGCCAGTGTCGAGTGTTAGAGAATTTTCATGTTGCAAAATTTCTCGTGTTTGCCGCATTAAAATGCCTAGTGTCATGCATTCTAACGCCCAATGGAGTTTCTGGAGACAACCCACGGCAGTAGCAGATCGTAACACGCCTTTAGATTAGAGATAACCTATTGACCAAAATGATAAATCACTTAACCCAAAAGTCGTATTATGGCATTATTTCCAATGCTCCTATAAATCAGTCACTAAATGAAACTTTACTGCACATATCGACACCAAAAATACACATTAAAGATCACTATAACACAATTTACGACACACTGGAAAAAATCTCAACCGCTCCGCCTGATTCCCGCCAAAAACCGTGTGTGGGGGTTTGTTACCCCTTCACGCCTCAACAGCTGAATTGATTTGCATAACATTCGTAATGGAGGTAGCTTATAAGCTGGATTAACATATAGGATAAATTTATCCGTTAGCCTTACCTACAAGTGTATACGGAACCCTCAGTGCTTGAGTCCGACTCGCACTTGGCCGGTTTTTTTTATGTTATTATTAATCATGGTTGACAGCCAGTGGCGATAGCTATACTTCGTATTGTATGTCGTTATACTATGCTAATAATAAAATTGTATAGAGCGGGAGCCTCGACGATTAGTTGAGAGGATGCGGGCTGGAATATGCTAAGCGGTGTAGGGATGGGGTAATACGGAATTCATTTTAACTTTAATCTATAAACTAGCTGTTTTCCCCACGACTTCGCCCGCGTATCAATATAATATGTAGCCTGTTACTCAGTGAAAATGTAGCTTTCTAACGGTCATAGAATTATATAATTATTGAAATCGGTCTAGTAGTTTCTAAATTTACACAAATCTTTCTTCTTTATATGATTACAGTGTGTCTAGCTAAACGTATAAGAAAGTATATACGGTAGGTAGGTATAACTATAATTTTTTTTTTTTGTTGATTTGTCTGTCTGTCTGTTTGGTCACGACATCACGCTACGGCTGGATGGATTTCGCTAATTCTTTATTGTTATCTTTGTAAGAATTATTTGAAAAACAATACGGAACATTCTAAATTTCGGGATAAACTAAAGGACCTTTTTCCTATGGTGTAGTATTTGTCATATGAATTCATAGCTAAGACAGGACGTCTGTTGGGACAGCTAGTATGGACATATTATTACAAAAATGTCACATGTACATCGTTATTCTACGCTCGCTTCATTCCCATCACTACGCTGACAGGGTACTAGTCGGGCAGAAGTTATCAGAGAAACAGAATTGGCTGAGAGGTGCGAGGCAACTTGCAAACTATACAGACTAGGCGGTAAGTAAAATTACTTTGTTTTTAGCAGTAACAGGTTCGAACCCCGGCCCGTACCAATGAGTTCATCTAAGCTTAAGTAGTGATTAATCACACCATGAGCAAAGGCAGGTAGGGCGAATTGGGATCTCCCGTGGGTTTTCCCATTTAAATTAGAGCCGCCCGACTGGGGACTGTACCTCCACCTTACTGAAGACCGCAGTCAAATACCACCTTACTGAAGACCGCAGACAAATAACACTACTTTGATGTAGTGTTGTGTTTTTTCTTTTCTTTTTATTTTTTTATTTTCATGAGAACCTACTGACAATAGGAAACACAAAAGAAAGAATATGAGAAATCGGTCCAGCCTTTCACGCGTTATGCCGTGACCAAGGGAAATAGGGATTCATTTATATATTAAAATAGATAATTTAGAAAAAACATTTATACCCGTGAACAAATATGTTTTTCAATTAAGTTATCGGCCTACAGCTGTATGCAAATACCCGACAGCAGAAAATCTGAAAGGAAGTACTATCACACGACGTAACACGATATATCGAGCTACTGAGAGCGATATGCCAAATTGCCGGACATATGACGGGTCCTGGGGATAGGCAATTTATGTGAACGTGGCTATTGAACGGAGTTTTGGTAACGAGCCTTCGTTGATTGTCAAAGTGACATCAAAGTAAAATAAAACGGTGGTATTAAACGCAGAGTGATTTGAATAAATACGGAAATAACCGCTCAATTTTCACTGGAAATATTTTGTGATATTGTTTTTACCCGACAACGGCGAAGACAAAAGGAAGGGTTGTAATTTCAGCGGTCTAAGTATGTATTATTGCACTTGATACAAGCGCCTCGGTAGCGACATAACTATTCATCCGATTTTATTACGGCCCGGGTAACATAGGCTACATTTTAACCGACTTCAACAATATGATAAGTTGATTTTGCCTTGTATACCCAAATTTTAGCCGAGTTCATTCCTTTTCTTAGCGCGGGTCCTAAATTTTCTTTCCGTAATCGGGTTACAGGTTTTCCAACTTGTTACTTGTATATTGACTACAAACTGTGCTCTGTTTTTGAGTTTAAAAGTAAGCGAATTTTCCTGTTTAATAGGTTTTCTTCTCTACATTTGTTTGAAACATGATCTGTATTCAGTAAAGATAAGTTTGTTTTATACCACTAAGGTGGCAAGCACGCATACGGCCCGCCTGATGGTAAGCGGCTACCATAGCCTATGGACGCGTGCAACACCAGGGGTATCACTCACGCGTTGCTGACCCTATTAAGCGGCTACCATAGCCTATGGACGCGTGCAACACCAGGGGTATCACTCACGCGTTGCTGACCCTATTAAGCGGTTACCATAGCCTATGGACGCTTGCAACACCAGGGGTATCACTCACGCGTTGCTGACCCTAGTTAGCGGTTACCGTAGCCTATGGATGCTTACAACACCAGGGGTATCACTCACGCGTTGCCGACCCTAGTTAGCGGTTACCGTAGCCTATGGACGCGTGCAACACCATAGGTATCACTAACGCGTTGCTGACCCTATTAGGCGGTTACCATAGCCTATGGACGCTTGCAACACCAGGGGTATCACTCACGCGTTGCCGACCCTAGTAAGCAGTTACCGCAGCCTATGGACGCGTGCAACACCAGGGGTATCACTCACGCGTTGCTGACCCTATTAAGCGGTTACCATAGCCTATGGACGCTTGCAACACCAGGGGTATCACTCACGCGTTGCTGACCCTATTAGGCGGTTACCATAGCCTATGGACGCTTGCAACACCAGGGGTATCACTCACGCGTTGCCGACCCTAGTAAGCAGTTACCGCAGCCTATGGACGCGTGCAACACCAGGGGTATCACTCACGCGTTGCTGACCCTATTAAGCGGTTACCATAGCCTATGGACGCTTGCAACACCAGGGGTATCACTCACGCGTTGCTGACCCTATTAAGCGGTTACCATAGCCTATGGACGCTTGCAACACCAGGGGTATCACTCACGCGTTGCTGACCCTATTAAGCGGTTACCATAGCCTATGGACGCTTGCAACACCAGGGGTATCACTCGCGCGTTTCCGATCCTAGTAAGGAAATATGTGAACTGATTAGTGTATTCTACTGTACCCTTATCGTCTGGAATTTGCTGCTCTCGGAGGAAAACGCGTGCATAAATAAAGATAAGCAGTATAAGCACAAAGGGCTACGGAGCGTGCCAAGTTTGGCATATCCATGGAGGACGTGAAAATTATACGGAAAACGGTCCATGAAGTCACAGCACTTTGTTCACGGACTAAAGCGGCATTTTAAGGGTTCCTTAAAAGGAAACAAGGAACACTTATATTTGTTGTCCGTCCGTCTGTCAAGATTTTTGTATCTCAAGAGTGGAGTTATCAAATTGAAATTAATATAAAATGTCCGGATCTATGGTATCTTTTAACTGTAATATTATCAAACCTGCAAGCTAGAAAAAAAGATATGACCGTTTATGTCGCAAATTGCGATTTCACAAGATAATCAAAACCTACAGGATACTTCCCGTTAACCTAGAACCATGAAATTTGGCAGGAAGCAGTGTCTTACAGCACAAGTAAAGGAAAAAATCTGAAAACCGTAAATATGTATTCAATTGTTTTTCATGCGAGTTTACTAAAAATATTCCTAAATCACACTGTTGAGTCACCGACGAATAATGACCTCATTTGAAGTTCGCCGACTTTCAACTTTACCTACAAGTGTGTACGGAACCCTCATACGCGAGTGCGACTCGCACCTGGCCGGTTTTTTATTCTATCTTCCACCCCCACCCACGATTTCCTCTGACTAACTTTGACGCCCTGTAACCAATTGGGAGTAGATTCCAGATGTTTTAACGGATTCTGTAAATAAAACCTGCAACCATTTTAAACTTTCTACAGCCTCTACAGCCAAGCATCGAATGTCATTTACAAGGGTCAGAACCCTAGACCCTTTTGAGAAAGCAACGGTCGTTGGAATGAACTGACAAGAAAAACTTTTAGGCAATACGAGAAGATAAATCGAACACTTTATTTCCCGAAGTGAAATAGAAAGTAACTAAGGATATTGCATGGAAAATGAAAAGAATCCTTCTGTGCCGGTAGCAGGAACATTGTCAAAAAACGTTTTCGTATCGCCTTCGACTATTTTTGTATTGGAAAATGAACAGCGCTGCGGCGGTGAAAAGTGAAACTAAAAATTAGTATGACAATTTTGACATTTCGCAAGTTACGTTTTCGAATACGTTGTCGACAATGTTCCTGCTACCGGCACTGGATATTGATTGAGGTGTCAAAATGCGAGCGGCCTGCTTAAAAGGTGTCGATTGTTCACAGCTTCATACTTTTTTGGGTAGGCAGAGAGCATCATTACTCTTTTTAGTATTTTTATACAAGTAAGGTGGCTCACAAGCCTACAGCCCACCTGATGGTAAGCGGTCACCGTAGCCTAAGGCCGCAAGCAATACCAGGGGTATCACTAACGGGGTGCCAACCATGTTGTTGAAGAGGACTCACTGTGCTAGCAGCAATACTACTAGCCCAGCGTATCCTCGTGGAGCACTGGCAACCTTACTTACCGCAGAAACACAACACTACATCAAGTAGTGTTATTTGACTGCGGTCTTCTGTAAGGCGGAGGTACAGTCCCCAGTCGGGCGGCTCCAATAATTGAGTTATATAATAAAATCACTATCTTTAGTGTGTATTCTCGGTGTTATTGTGCAGTAAAGTTTCATTTAGTGACTGATTGTAGAAGCATTGAACATAATGCTGTTATATCGATTTTGTGTGAAGTGATTTATCATTTTGGTCAATATGTTACCTCTGACCTAAATGCCTGCTATGATCTGCCACTGCCATGGATTGACTGCAGAAACTTCAATAAGCATTAAAATGGATGACTATAGACATTATAATCCAACATAATATTGGGAATGTTGTTAATTCTCTTTCTCACACTCGACACTGGCAAAAATAGTCCCCTTGAAATGGATTGATTGCCATAGTTAGGAAGAAGAAGAAGAAGAATATATATCTACACTTCTACACTATATAATTTATAATCTATACTAATATTATAAAGAGGAAAGATTTGTATTTTTGTATGTAACGAATAAACTCAAAAAGTAGTGGACCGATTTTAATAATTCTTTTTTCATTAGAAAGCTACATCATCATTGAGTAACATAGGCTATATATTATACTAGCTGCCCGCCCGGCTTCGCTCGGGTGGACAAAATATTTGATAAATGTCTATAGGCTCCGAAACTACTGGACCGATTTCAAAAATTCTTTCACCGTTAGAAAGCTACACTATCACTGATTAACATAGGCTAGCTGCCCGCCCCGGCTTTGCACGGGTAGATAAAATATTTGATATCAATGTCTACCCATGTTTGTTATCACAGACTGATCGTGAAAACTCATGTTATTTATATTCCCAAGATAGAAACAGCTGATGCACACATACATCCATATTGAACGGCCCGTAACACACGAGCGCCCTGAAAACCTGCTTAAGCACCAGATGCGCCCCAGATGGTGTTCACTTATACAAACAAACGTGCTGTTAGTCACAGCACGTTTGTTTGTATCTTCCGGACATCGTGCGATAATTAAAATCGGAACTGTAGTACCATATTATGTTTTTTTCCGATTAAATTTAAGCGGAATTATATGATATTTTGTATTTTATAAATATGAATTTCCGCTTTTAACACCTGATTCTATTCAATCAAATCAAATCAAAAATCATTTATTCAGTTTAGGCCCTATGAAGGCACTTATGAAGGTCTAAATTACCACCGGTTCGGAAAAAAGAGCCACCTGAGAAGAACCGGCAAGAAACTCAGTACTCTATTCTATTTTCTCATGAACAATCATGATATAACAATTTGTATCAAATTTCTTTATACATTGGTATGAAATTAGAAATATCAAAATGAAAGCTACCAAGTAGAGACATGTCAAATATATAGAGACATGTAAAAAATCACCTTTTATCTTGGCCCCACTAAAGCAGCCTTTCTGTCATGTTTGATTGTTGTAGAAAATTATACTAGCCCCCTCTTCCGGTCACATTTGCCCCCGCCCCCAACACACCCTTTGCCAGAAATTAATTCTCAAGCGGAGCCTTCAGGAAGCGGCGACCGTAAAATTAATTTGATTTAGTAAGCATTTATTTATTTATTTAAGTACTTCTGCTTAAGCTTCTGCCCGCGACTACGTCCGCGTTGAGCTTAGAATCCCAGAGGAACCTACCATTTTCCCGGGATAAAAAGTACCCTATGTGTTTATCGAATTTGTAAACTATCTGTGTTTCAAAATTCATCTAAATCCGTTCAGTAGTTTTGCGTGTAAGGGTAACAAGCATCCATACTTTTGTATTTATAATTTTAGTAAGATTCAGTTAAGAGCTGTGGGATTTAAAACCACCTGAGAAGAACCATCAAGAAACTCAACACTGTCTTTTTTCATGTAAACTATTTACAAAGATCAAAATGAAATCAATATATACCATACTCATTATACACGTTGTAGTTCAAATAATTATATATCTTAAAGCTAAGGTGTTATAGTATAGATTGCTATTGTGTTAATGTATCCAATCATCCCGCAATTCACAGCCACCGAGGTGGAAATTAACCTGAACCCTAGCATGTTATACAGGGTGCTCCGGTGAGCACCATTAAGCCGAGACTATATTGACGTTAACGTCATTCAGTGCCGGCAGCAGGAACATTGTCGACAACGTATTGTAAAAACGTAACTCGCGAAATGTCAAAATCGTCATACTAATTTTTAGTTCCACTTTTCACCGCCGCAGCGCTGTTCATTTTTCAATACAAAAATTGTCGAAGGCGATACCAAAACGTTGTCGACAATGTTCCTGCTACCGGCACTGGTTATTATTACGATAAATAAAGCCTATTATAAAATTTAAGACAATGTATGTAAATGAAAATAATGCTTGGAATATATAGATTCACTTTGCACAAGTGGCTCCCCGCTCCTGGTACTTGTAATAGATTAAATATATTTATTTCATGAAAGCAGTGATAAAACCAACTTGGTAGCATTCATTTTGATATTTGTAATTTCCTATTCATGTCTAGAAGATTTTTTACACATTTGTTACGAGTTCATGATTGTTGCATGAAAAAAAGACAGAGCACTGAGTTTCTTGCCGGTTCTTCTCAGGTGGCTTTTTTTTCCGAACCGGTGGTAAATTAGACCTTCATAAGTGTCTTATAAGGGCCTAAACTGAATAAATTATTTTTACGTTCATAGTCTCCTTGCTATTTTGTACTCTGGGACAGTAAATCTGAATATTCTTCGCTAAAGGGGTAACAGGAATATAAATTGTATTGCGGGCGTGTCTGGCGACGGGCCAATGGCATGGTCACAAGTTCGATGCCCGTGTTGTCATTTAAACCACAGTTATGAGACATTTCGGTACCATACAGGCCCCGGCGGGTACCATTTAAGCACAGACTATATTGAAGTAAACGTCGGTCTAGTTAATATTATAATATTTAAAATATCTAATATATAAAATTCTCGTGTCACAGTTTTCGTTGCCATACTCCTCCGAAACGGCTTGACCGATTTTGATGAAATTTTTTGTGCTTATCCGGTATCTATGAGAATCAGCCAACATCTATTTTTGATCCCCCTAAATGTTAGGGGTAGTCCACCCCTAAATTTTTTTTTATATATTTTTTAGACCGATATCAAAAATTCTTTCACCGTTAGAAAGCTACATCATCACTGAGTAACATAGGCTATATATTATACTAGCTTCTCGCCCCGGCTTCCCTCGGGTAGACAAAATATTTGAATGTCTATAGGCTCCGAAACTACTGGACCGATTTCAAAAATTCTTTCACCGTTAGAAAGCTACACTATTACTGATTAACATAGGCTACCTGCCCGCCCCGGCTTTGCACGGGTAGACAAAATATTTGATATAAAAGTCTACCCGTGCGAAGCCGGGGCGGGCCGCAAGTGTATATATAAAAACGAATCTCTATTTTCCTTGGTCACAGCATCACGCGGCTGGACCGATGTCGTTATTTTTTTTTTTTTTGTTATTGTCACGAGAAGGGTCTTATGACAATAATTACAGGATTACTACTAGCCCAGCCTGCGCAGCGTATCCTCGTGGAGCACTAGCTTACTTACCGCAGTAACACAACTTTACAACAAAGTAGTGTTATTTGACTGCGGTTTTCTGTAAAGTGGAGGTACAGTCCCCAGACGGCTCCAATTTAAATGGGAAAAACCCACGGGAAATCCGAAATCACCCTCTCTTTACCGTACTTAAGCTTTTAAAACTCATTGGTACAGGCTGGGGTTTGAACCTGGGCCCATCAGATGACATATAAAACCTATAAAGATACATATATACATACCGGTATACCACCTTCCGTATTTGATGACAACCCATGGACCGTTAATTCCCACAAAGACTGTGTTCAGAATTAGCAAAATAAAGACAAACTTGGTGGAGTGAAGACACAAGCCCCAACGTGTGATGTTGAGGTTTGGCGGGCAGCCAACACACTAATTAAGAGCGTTCTGTTTTACACCTGTTATACTGTTGCCTAGATTTTATTACATAGGTACCTACTTTACGTAATAAAAACCGGCCAAGTGCGAGTCGGACGAGTACAAAATTAATAAACTAAACTAAATTTACAGGACTAAAAATATTGCTACCCTTTTTTAAGGAATGAGAAAGGGATAGCAAGAGTGTTTAGTCCTGTAACATTAGTCTTGTTTACTGATTTCGTACTACAGAATTGGCATATTGTAATAGAATCTTTTATGTATATGTTTTACGAAATAAAACTATCTTTATCTTTGATATTTTTGTTGTTGTTTACTTACTTTGTTGTAAACGTTGTATACTTCTTCTATTTTAAATCACAGCCATTATTTTATTACACACTAAAGTCGATTAATCGACAACAGTCGACAACTTCTTCAAGTCTTCACTACACTATATATTTTTTGTTCTTGTATGTATTTTGTTTTTTGTGGTGTGCAATAAAGAGTATTGTATTGTATTGTGTTAATTTTGGAAGAATAGCGTAAAGTTAAAACATAGCTGTGTTTGTTTGGTTCCAGCTTTATTTAATCCCATGTTTAAATTTATAACAACAAACTTTCTCGAGTTGTTCTCCGCGAAATATGAGATAAGACAGGGAGATAGTAGGAATTACGGATTAGGTAGTTATAACAAAGAGTTATCTTTGTTACTTGTTTACGAAATAATTATATTTGGTTATAATAAATGCTTTTAGAGCATTATTAGGCCACATTTCTTACTGTGAAGATTTGGAAGCATATTTCTTATTTACCTGAATAAAAGTTCTTTTTTTTACTCTAACTGCACAATTTACATCATACTTTATGTTACACTAGTTTTCACTCGCAGTTACGCCCGCGTGATTCTAGAGAATGATACCCCTGAAAATTTAAGGGAAATTGCATGATTGATTAAGGCGCGAAAACGTATCAAATAAAGACACAAATCCACATTTCGCATTTATAATATTAAATTATCATTCAACATTCAAGGCATTCTACGTCTAAAATCTCGAGAACATGGATACAGCTGTCGATAGCAGGTTTCAATTCCAATATATATCTATATTAGTCCAACACTTCCTAAGGGTACCGTGTTATTGGGTTTTTTTACCAAAAATAAAAATGCAAAAGAAACGAAATATAATTTTCAATAAAAACTCTAACGACCAATGAAAAAAACAAATCTCATGTTTTTTTTTTGTTAAAATACACATATAACCTTAACCTATAACGTGGTAAGAAAGGTTTTATGTATGAATGTGGATGGGACAGGGGTCGAGGTAGATCTAAGAAAAGATGGATGGATTGTGTGAAAGATGACATGGCCAGTAAGGAAGTGAATACAGAGATGACGGCTGATAGAGAAGGATGGAAGAGAAATACATATTGCGCCGACCCCAATTAATATGGGACAAGGGCAGGAGAATGATGATGATGATGACACATATAACCTTAATACAGTGATTCAGCACGGAAATAGTTTTATTTGTAGCCATTTTTAATTTCAGTAGAAAAAGACAACAAATAAAACTGTAGTTAGCATTTAAAAACAAAATTACGGCATCACACAAACATTAAATATTACCGTGAAAGTATTTTAATAAATTTATCAATAGGCATATAATTTTTTACAATTCCTTACCTATGCTACGGATATTTTTTATATCCGTGTCCAAATCACATCTGGCCAGATCTAGTAACAGTCGAGAGTTGACTTCCCCAACAGTTTCCAAGCGGGTTGAAAAAGCCTGTGGAGCTTTTCATTTTTAACGTCCGTACTATATTCTGATTGGTTCCAGCGGTTTGCGGCCGGGATAACGAGTCTTTTTTCCTGTAGTACGTTACCAAAAAAAATAGTACGTGTTTTAAAATGTTGTGCAATTCATGAGCGAAATAGCGCGCAATACTCTGCCATGCCTGTCAGATAAAGATTACCTGTGTGTTTAGGAACAATAAAAAAAACCAATGAAGTAATAATATTTGCATAAAATAGATCAGAGTAGATACATACGTACAGATGATACTATACAAGATTATTATCGCATTATATTAGATTATTACGCAACTTTGTTTTTATTCACATGTTAATTCAATATTCAAATTCACATTACCTTTGGAAATGGACATTGAGTTTGAATTTGATTTTAGAACTCATAATTATTCAACTACTACTTACAATGCTGATATCTTGAGTGTCGTCTTCGTCGTAGTCGATAGCTGTTCTTGTTAAGGCAAGGAGTTTTTTTTTTCTACAATGGCATTCACATCGGCTGTGTGTGAGACGAAATTACGACGTTATATGTACACAGGAAAAATGTTCGGTAAGGAGATTCTTCTTCTTCTTCCTAAGCTTGGCAATCAATCCCTTCAGAAACTTTACTGCACATAACGACACCAAAAATACACATTAAAGATCACTGTAACACAATTTACGAGACACTGGAAAAAATCTCAACCGCTCCGCCTGATTCCCGCCAGAAACTCCGGTGAGGAGATTAATGCTAATAATAAAGGGATTACAGCATATCAATGAAGCCGCATTTAAATATTTAACCTTTTTGGGCACAAAAGAAAATAAAAGTAAAATCCTCAACACTCCTACTCAATTAAGTTAACTGAGTAAACGGAACTTCTTTATGGTTCCCAAAACTAGACTAAAACGTTTATTTACATCGAAACCACGAAACCGCGGGCGTTTAAAGGGTTCTGTAGGTAGTCCCTAATTAGAGCCCTCTAGCGGAGCGGCGGTACATTTAAATATTTATTGAGGGAGTTCTGATTACGACCTCCATTTTAATTTTATTGTTTGAACTTCAACATTTATACTTTTTATATTTTATAAAAAAAACCTTTTTGAATAAAGAATGAGTGTGTTCGACAAATGGGGTTTTGGAGGGAATCAGGCAGACCGGTTGTTAATTGGGTTATAGTGATCTTTAGTGTAAAGGTTCGGTGTCATTATGTGCTGGAAAGTTTCATTTTGTGACTGATTTATAGAAAATTGGAAAGAATGGAATATATCATTCCTGTGAAGTGATTTTCATTTTGGTCAATAGGTTACCTTTACCTCTGACCTAAAGACATGTTACGATCTGCTACTGGCCTGGATTGTCTCCAGAAACTCCAATAAAGAACGCATGACATTAGACATTTTAATGGAACACGACAATATTGAGAAACTCGATATTTCTGATACACTCGACACTGGCAATAATAGTCGTTGATAAGGATTGATTACCATAGTTAGGAAGAAGAAGAAGACCGAGAAGAGAATTAATAATCTATAGTAAATTCTTTCAAACATTATATGTAACCAACATGTTTGCCTAACGTCTGGGTGTTTGGTATGTATTATACTTATAATACATACTTAATAACACATAAAATACATACTTATGTATTTACAAACAATTAATTGGCACGACATATTGGTGACCGTAGAACCAGGTCACGTAAGGATAAAAACAAAAACGACTAGCTGATGTGGAAACTTTAAGATGTGGCATCATTAAAGATTTGAATTTTAGTTTTTGAAATGATAACAAATTTAAAACACCTCGATTTAAAATCCTCATAGCTAAGAACACTAAATTAAGTCACCTTTGAAGCAAAAAACACTTAATCAAAATCAGCTCATCTGTTTAGGAGCTACGACGTCACACACAGACACACAGATACAAACGTTGAACTTACAACACCACTCTATTTGCGTCGGGGGTTAAAAAATCACATATAACATGTCACACGCTCGCTTTGTAATAGGATAATTTAGCCTTTTAAATTATAAGAGTAACCAGTATTGAGAATCATAGAATCTTATAGTGATTTTCAATTTGTATCATACTTGACCCTGAATTAATAACACTACAAGGCTCAAAAGTATCTGAAGCTAAAGCCCTACTGTGAATACAATACAATCGCGCACCAGTCTCACTATTGCAAGAAAGAAAAAAGAAAGAATGTTTTATTTCCCACTCACACACGACACAACAAAAAAAAATACCATTTACAGTTAAGAATTACATTTCTAAAAACAAAAACTTAGTTAAATTTAACAAAATTAAACACTATGATGATTATTATCTTCAGAGAATAATCACTAGTTAATAAAATTGTCTACACTTCCTAACTTCTAAACCAGAGAGATTTGCAAAGATCTACAGAGCAAAGCAAAACCTATAATGAGACAGACAGATGAGAAAAGTTTGCAAGCAAAATGTAACTGTGCCGTAATGAGATAGGACTTAATTTGGAGACTTAAAGATTTTCATAATGATACATGTATCCCATTACATACAGGTGAGGTCCGGACATCCACGTCAATGTTTTATTAGGTCAGTGATACTCAAAGTTAGTTACGTCGAGGTAAAATTACCAATTAAAACATTGTGCATCTCCCTCTAACGCGGGTCGTTTTTCCATCAACATGAGCCCCATCATTGCGGTCCGTCGCAAAATTCAATTAATCGTCACGAAAATTAGTTTGGAACTTACAACGCGGGGTCTTAGGGATACACGACAAGAGATAGCCGGAATTGTGGGAAAATACCAGTGAAATTGAAATAGCTCCATATTCGAATGGTAACCAACTGATCCCCATTACTAAGACTTCGCCGTCCGTCTGTCTGTCAGCGGGCTGTATCTCATGATCCGTAATAGGTAGACAGTCGATTTTCACAGAATGTGTATTTCTGTTGCCGCTATAACAACAAATAATAAAAAAAATGCGATGTAGATGTGATTTCTATACATGAAACATAATCTGTGTGTGTCTAAGGAGGGAATAACACGTGTCGACTTTAATTTTAACTGTTAAGTGCTAGTTAAAAAATATTGTATTCATTCTTCTTCAAATGCCTCTTCAATTCTGAAGGTTGGCCGTCAGCTTCTTGAACTATTCGTAACATAACAAGAGAGGTAGGGCGATTTGGGATTTCCCGTGGGTTATCCCATTTAAATTGGAGACGCCCGATTGGGGACTGTACCTCCGCCTTACAGAAGACCGCAGTGAAATAACACTACTTCATGTAGTGTTGTGTTTCTGCGGTAAGTAAGGTTGCCAGTGCTCCACGAGGATACGCTGGGCTAGTAGTATTGCTGCTAGCACAGTGAGTCCTCATCAGCAACATGGTTGGCACCCCGTAGTGATACCCCTGGTATTGCTAGCGGCTATAGGCTACGGTGACTGCTTACCATCAGGTGGGCCGTAGGACGTAGCCAGGTATACTCGAAGTACCTAATTGAAATAGATACACGTTGCGACAGTACTCGCAACCCCTAGCCAATATTCACACCTTTACCAAAACAGTTTCTAAACAACGCGATTCTTAAACACAGGCGTGAAATGTCCAAGACGTGCTTTTACAAAATCCAGATTGAACGTGGTAAGTACGAAGGAAACTTGATCAAATTGAAATGTACTGTGAAAAATTCTTTTGAACACAGCTCAGGTAATTTAAGAGGGGGTGGATGGCGGGGCGAGGGTTAAGGGGGTGACCTGAGGCTGGTTGAGTACACGGACTGCGATGATGGCGAACAAAGAACGATCTAAAAATATTAGAATTTCAGCTTAAAATCTAATGGTGAAACACACACACAAAATATTTGTGTGTTTGTATAGTGTTTTATTTATTTTAATTATTTTAATTGTTTATATTAGCTTAGTTTTTTTTTCTTTTTAAGGAGTTAATGTGTGTTATTGTTAACTTAATTAAAAGAAAACAAGATGAGGAATTGAGTTAAATAGAAATCAGGAAATCACACAAAATATGAAATAATTGGTTATGGATTTCTCAAACAATATCATAATCATTTATTCAGTTTAGGCCCTAATAAGGCACTTCATCATCATCATCATCATCAGCCTATCGACGTCCACTGCTGAACAAAGGCCTCCCCCGTAGATTTCCACAATGACCGATTCAATGCGGCCCGCATCCAACGCTTGCCAGCGACCTTTATCAGGTCATCGGTCCATCTAGTGGGGGGCCGTCCGACGCTGCGTTTTCCAGTGCGTGGTCTCCACTCTAGAACTTTTTGGCCCCATCGGCCATCCGTTCTACGAGCTATGTGCCCTGCCCATTGCCACTTCAACTGGCTAATCCGCTGAGCTATGTCGGTAACTTTAGTTCTTTTGCGATTCTCCTCATTTCTGATTTGATCTCGCAGAGAAACACCCAGCATAGCCCTCTCCATAGCTCGTTGAGTGACTCTGAGCTTTCTTATGAGGCCCATAGTGAGTGACCACGTTTCTGTTCCGTATGTCATCACTGGTAACACACACTGGTTAAAGACTTTCGTCTTAAAGCATTGCGGTAAATTCGACGAAAAGACGTTGCGAAGCTTTCCGAACGCTGCCCAGCCGAGTCGGATTCGACGGTTGACCTCTTTCTCAAAATTGGACTTGCCTAATTAGACTGTTTGTCCCAGGTAGACATATTTGGGAATCACTGGACTCTAAACTAAACATTTTTTTTTAGATATTATTTAATTTAAATGAAATTTGATGAAATACTGACCATCGTTGAAACCCGTGTGTATGTTACTAAACCAACGGCGTAGTATCGGAGCCGAGCTAATGAACACAAACCACTCCATGTCCGGACTATCGATCTACACAGCTGCATAGAACACCTAGCAAGCAGAAAATGTCATTGAATTTACTAGGTCATTAGCCCCGTGTTGTTCTGCGAGGAAATTCCAACGGTTTTAGCTAAAAATCGTCACGTCGGCGGTAGGCAGCGTTAAGAGTGAGGCAGACTTCTGTTTGACGATTGTTTTAGTCTCAATGTGACAAGCAGGGCCGGATACATTCAGGCAATGTAGGCAACCGCCTATGGGACCAACCTGCAAGTAGAGTAGGCAAGTTAACAGCACGAAAGATCCCAAGGGTTGGCGTGCTTCTGAGGCAACCGTAAATTCCTCAGTGAGATAAAATAAAGTAATAAATCGAAGCTCATATTCAATTTGAATAAATACGACATGGTATCGGTAACCGTTAAGAAAATAAATTGTACTTAAAATGGTCAATGAAACATGCTGAAAATAATTAGACATGAACGTAGTCGACTTTCTGAACACGACCAGAGACTTTGTAATGTATTTTACAAAAAAGAAAGGTTATTAAGTTAAAAGGAAATACAGATTTATATCCACGTCGCCGGCTTCGTCCAATAAACATGATTCGAATTCACCTCAGGTGTCGTCAACTTTTAATAACAAAAACGGTATTCAACGACATGCTTCATCATACAGTAAGTACCTAACAATAATATCATTGAGTTGACTAATTACTTAGTTCAAAAACTCAAACTCAAAAAGATCGATTCAATTTCGATCAATTGACGAGACCGCTGATCTAGTGGTCAGTATACCTGACTGCTACGCTAGAGGTCGCGGGTTCGATTCCCGCCGGGGCAAACATTTATGTGACAAACATGTTTGCCTTGCGCCTGGGTGTTTGGTATGTTATGTATTGTAAGTATGTATTTACAAAAAAAAAGTATATAAGTATTGTATCAGCTGCTGGTTCTCATAGTACAAGCTTCGCTTAGTTTGGGACCAGATGGCGCTGTGTGATAATGTCCAAACATTATTATTTATTTTACTATCTTTATTTGACTAGACTTTACAGGCAAGCACTTTAAAATCAGAATCTACCACCGGATTCGGAAGGTCGGTTTGCTTAAAAGAATCCGACAAGAAACGCAGCAATTACTCTTTTAAAAACCAAAAGAATTACATAAAGTTTACACAAGTTAGTTTGTTATTTTGCTTTATGGAATAAATACATTGTAATGTCAAATACAATAATGTATAACTGCTAAGATAAATACACTTACAATTTAAATATACACGAAGGAAGCACGGGAACTCACCCTTCAGTAAACAGATGAGCGAAAAGGAAATTAATTAAAGTTGTCTTATTACTCGGACCGGCTGTTTGTCTGTTCGTTACAACTCTGTAATTCATTATGAACTTGTCAGTGCGGTTGTGGGCTCATAATTACAGATGGTATATGGTTACGGTTACTGAATTTACGGTTACCAAGATTTATATACTCTGTATAAATTGCAGCCTATTTTTTACGCCATTAAGCTGGCAAACAAGCTTACGGCCCGCGTGATGGTAAGCGGTTACCGTAGCCTATGAAATTGCAACACCGGGTATCACGCGCGATCACGACCCTGTTACATGTATTACATAGATACCAAAATAAAGGAAAGATACCAAAAACATATTTTGCACAAAGATCAGATTTGCCAAACAGTGGGGTAATGCTGCCGGCCTTATTTTTTCTTCTTGTGCATTTTTTTTCCCTACATATTTTAATGTATCTGAAGTTCATTTAAATAAAATCGGTTGACTTAATAGTTTGGCTTTAATTTCGATTACTACAACTACAGTTTGTCGTTAAGTCTCACACCACACCCAAGAATCAAGGAAATACAAATATGAAAATGAAGCGAGTACATAAAGCTTAGTACAAAAACCAGAGATACACTTTTTAGATGGACCGTTTTCAAACCACACTGCGTTTGGTGTGTCGATCACTCAATGTTAGTACTATAGATTACTTTGACTATTTATGAGACTATTTAGTATGTAATCTAATGGTCACACAAATTTCTTTACACGTATCAAATATCTTACGAAACCGCACTAAAATGTTTTGGGATACGAAGGAATGAAAGTGAAGCTATTTTGGATGAAAATGCAGGGTTATTTTAAAAGCTATAGTATAGGAATTCTTATAAACAACTTTGTTTCAGAGTTAATAACATAAGTATACAACAGCGGAAATAGAAACAGTTTAAATACCAGAGGAAGATTAGTCGCTCCTTGACATTTTATAGAAAACCCGGCCAAGTGCGAGTTGGACTCGCCACTTAGAATCCCGTACTAAAATACAAATAACTCATTCCTAGTGGGGATCCCCGCTAATTTTTAATTTATTTTTATTTTCATATAGCGGCAACATAAATACATATTCTGTGAAAATGTTAATTGTCTAACTATTACGCATCCATGAGATACAGCCCGCTGACAGACGGACAGACGGACGGCGTGCGGCGGAGTCTTAGTAATAAGGTTGTTGGCTACCGTTCGATTACGAAACCCTAAAAAAGTAAAAGAGCCACTAAGTAAAAGGTTATAGACTTGTGGTTATCCAAAAGAAATGAGAAAGTAACAAACTTAAGTTGTTCATGCGAAAATCTTCATATCTATACTAGCGACTCGCTCCAGCTTCGCACGTGTACAAGAGCAAACATAGGTACCCATAGACATGATTACGTTAACGAATAAGGACTTTTTTGGTCTAAGGCAAAAGGCTACGATTCGTCACTGACCCACCCCATTAGCCAACCCATTATTTTCAACCGTAAAATAGCCACAACAAACCGAAACAAACACTAAAAGCGAGCATTTAAATTTAATCAAGCCGGTTATCGGAGCGGGCTGTTCCAATTAGGTACGATCGCCGACGTGCCATCCGACGCGTTAACTGTTATTTGTGGGGCTGCTATCTTTGGAGCCCTAAGCGTTACGTGTTTTGCACTTTGTGGTAATGTCATAGTAATCTAGCTATCAGCCAACAATGATGTCACTATTAAATGTTAGATATTTAAAATAAAAAGGAAATCAATCTTCAAAAATTTAAGCAATTTTCTTTGACAAGTTTGCTATGTCAGATTCTGAGGGTTACATTTTTGAAGTAAAAATGAAAAACTTCTACAAACACGAACATATAGAAAATATGCAAGTGATATTTTAATATTTGGTGTCAATGTTGCCAGCATCTTCAAAAACAACTGATACTCAGTTAAATATTACTTGTTATATTATAAGCATTTTTTTTTCTACAATACGCGATGAAGATAAGAGGAAAAAAAATACTCGGAACAGGCGGATATGTTATATGTATGAATAGATTGATGAATGTAGAATAACGAAAAGAGGCGTCGAAGTCAAGAATGAAATAGCGCCCTACACTATCTGCTAACCCTGAAAAGGACTTAGCGTGATGGACATATTCATGTATTTTTAAAGATAAGAAAAAAAATCTTGTTGCCTACAGAATTGTAGTTGCCTACAATTTTGCACATCCCTATATTTCGCTCAATATGACGTGTAATATTCAGACCCTGCATAAACTACGCATCGCACCTAATTTCTTTATAGTAAAGAGTCCATTACTAAATACCGTAGGCAACAGGTGTCCACAAACTAGGGTAGACGAGACTCGATAAGGCTGCGACGGAAGTAAGTAAAATTGTAACTGCACTTCAGTTATCGCAACTGGGTCGTTCTAGAAGTTCGTTCTCCAGGGAAACTGCCTACTCCGCACTAAATGTTAGTTTCAAACAAAAGAAACATTTTGTAAACTTTTTTATGTGTTTTGTGGGTTTTATTTACATAAAACAGAACTTATACATAAAAGATCTGACCCAAATCATAAACACGCAGGAGCGTGCCAAGAATGCTGGCATTGCCACGCTGGATAGCAATACTGATTCCCTGAGCTATGTTCCAGCATGACTCCTCAGCCAGCCAATAGGTAGCCAGCCAACCACATACATACATAAATACCACCACGCCGTAGAAATTAAACCGTATGCAAATCCGATCCGTTGTTTTGAGTTTATCTAATTCAGACAGATAGACACGACGGGGGGAATTTGCTTTATAATATTCAAGGATAAAGTAAATATTAGCTATGCCCGCGACTTCGTATGCGTGGAATGATTTTCTGCGCTATCACTCAATTTATGTTGTACTAAACTAAAAGTAGCTCATGTGCCGCCTTATAGCATCCGTTACCTGCCAGCGAAAGTTCCGTCCAAATCAGTCCAGCTTTTTCGGGGTAAACAGCCAAGTAGGCATTTTGAATTTTATCCCATATCCCTTGGGAACCGTGCTGAATTTCGGGATAAAAAGTATTCTATGTTTTACCCCGCAGTATGAACTCAAATTGTGCCAAGTTTCATTTGAATCCGTTCAGTAATTTCGGCGTGATTCGCGTCCAAGACAACAGACAAACAAAATTTAAAAAATCTGGTTGAGTACCGAATACCTTATTTTAGTTTTATTATAACTATTGGAGACAACGGGGTTTTAAATAAATAAAATAACTGGAGCACGAAGAAATACGGGGAAAATTTATTATTGACAAGATAAGAAAAATATTTGTAAAATAGAACCAAAAATGGATAGAAACTAAAATCGGCCGAGCGCATGCTAAAAAGGCGGAATACGTTATTCATGCTAATAGAAACTTCAACAAGTAAAGATACTAAACATTAACCTACACAAGCATGTACTATGCATGTACCTTTGGATTGAATATCTCAGACCAAGCAATCCATTTCAATTTAGCCGACTTACAATAGCAAGTGCAGGGGAGCCGTCTAACCGATTCAATGGGTGATCAATATTCTCGCCGCTCCGACAGTACGCGACAGACGGATTATGTGCAAGATGAAGGATTTCTGAACGTACCCTGAGGCTAAGAATATTATACATAGAACAAGCTGTATAAAGTCCTGATACTTTTGCACAAAATTATTGTATGTCCTTCTCAGATTTTCGATAGTTCTCGTGACTATTGTAGTGCCGCCGGTTGATGGTTAGCAATAATTAAACCTTATTAACACCATATACTTATTATATCTTTATATCTTTACTTATATTCAAAAACAATACCAAAAAAAAACTGTATCTACTTCAAATCGTTCAAATCAATGTGTGAAAAGACAAAAGACTATCGGTAATAAATTCAAATTAATATGTTTTGAATAAAGTATAAAAAAAATGATTCTTATTCTATGTGGTCAAGTTCTTATAGGTATCAAATTATATTAACGTGGAGATCCTAGACATAATAGCTTTATAGCGTAATCATTTTTATTTAAGTTCTAGCTCTGTTTCAATCAGCAAAGATGCACTTTTTCTTGATGATCTGAATACACTAGATTAAAATGAAACTAGAATATAATAAAAAATATATAAAGAACGTATGAAAATCATATTCTTTGAAGACAAATGAAGCCGGACAATGTAGTAGTCCCATAGTAATAAATGCTTATAATGACAAGTTCAAACAGATCTTTTTTGGCCGGCACTTTCGAATGTCGTTCAAACTGACATATTATTATAATTAATATAGCACTGGCTTATATCCTTCCTCAGAAAGTTCTATTATAACTATTTTATTTAAGTATATTGAAAGATATAACATTAAACTTTAAATAAGTATAAGAATTTATTATTTTTATCATAAGTATATTTATGTTGGTAAGTTTATTATTTTGTATCTTAGTGGGTGTTGGTGTTGGTATATTATATTGTGATGTCCTATCTGTTTTAGATCGTGCTACTGATCATTTGGCAGATGACAGATGGCAGTCTTGCATTCACGTGTATTTTTCAACCCTGACACAGGCAGAATTGTCAACCTATTGACAGAAGCCATAAATATAATAAATTAATTAATTAGCCAGTATCCTATCAGCCACTGGCTCCAATAGTACAAGCTTTGCTTAGTTTGGGGCCAGATGGCACTGTGTGATAATGTCCAAGCATTATTATTATTAGTCGTTTAATTCAGTTTGTTTCAAAAGTCGGTGGAAATGTTGGAAATCAAAGGCAAGTACTTGTCTAACCATGGAGCTTAGTACAACTAATTACGAATAAACAACTAATGAGTAATGTTGGCAAACAGCGAATAGACGGTCGCAGGAAACTCTAATTAACTACTAACTACACTCGGTGTACTGAGATTGGTGCTCAGAGATCCGAAAAGTCCCGCGATACTGTAATTTAACTGTTCTAGAGAGGAATATGTTTTTCAAGTGTATTTAATGTATGTTTGTGTATGACTATTTATTTGGCAAGCTCGTCAGCCTACACAGATTGGTGTATATTTTTTATACCACTAAGGTGGCACACAAGCGTACGGCCCAGCTGATGGTAAGCAGTCGCCGTAACCTATAGCCGCTAGTGATACCAGGGGTATCACTAACAAGTTGCCAACACTGTTGTTGATGAGGACTCACTGTGCTAGCAGCATTACTACTAGCCCAGCGTATCCTCGTGGAGCACTGGCAACCTTACTTACCGCAGAAACACAACATCATCAAATGGGCTAATAGTACGGGGTTGGCAACGTGTTAGTGATACCCCTGGTATTGCTAGCGGCTATAGGCTCTGCTTACCATCAAGTGGGCCGTATACTTTTGCCACCAAAAAAGCTAACACAGATGGGCTCGCATAATGATTGAAACTGTAATTACTAGAGAAACTGTCGTGACTAGAATGCTTCAAAGTTAAATTAAGTTAATGACTTATTTAAAGTCTACATTGGTATTGCGCTTAATTGGTACCAGCTCGAGAGTTAACTTAAGCTATTAGGAAAAGAGAAAACATTCTGCTTTTATTTCGTGTCGTCTTCGCACAGACAGACGAGGCCCATCCGGTTTTAGAGTTACTTCCTAAACCTATTAAGCTTAGGACGCAATTGGATTTTATTTTCAAAATTGGCGACGCCTCACTGAGGACTCTATACTCTACCTACCACGTGATAATATTATAAACATACTAGCTTCTGCCCGCGACTACGTCCGCGTTGAGCTTAGAATCTCAGAGGACCTAAAATGTTCCCTGGATGAAAACATTTTCCCGGGAAAAAAGTATCCTATGTGTTAATCTAATCCAGATTATAAATTATCTGTGTTCCAAATTTCATCCAAATCCTTTGAGCAGTTTTTTTCGTGGAAGAGTAACAAACATCCATTCATCCATACTCACAAACTTTCGCATTTATAATATTAGTCGGATTTCGAGCTGTCCCGAAAGACGTCGTCATGTCTTAGCTATGAATTCATATGTTGAATACACTATAAGAAAGACCTTTGTTCATTCCGAAATTAAAAATGTTCCAATCTTTTTATTTATTTTCTTCTGACAATAACACAAAAGAAAATAGCGAAATCTGTCAAGCCGTTCACGCGTGATGTCGTGACCAAGGGAAATAGGGATTCATTTTTATATTATTATTTTGACCACGATCTCACCTGATGGTAAGTGAAGATGTGGTCGAAGGTGGAGCTCGCTTGTCCGTTAGTAGCTCACTCTAGTCTTAAAGAGTCCCAGGTTGTAGGATTCAGGACGTGGGGAGAGAATTCCAGTCCTTTGCTGTGCACATTATGAAAGATGATGCAAAACGCTTAGTGCGTATTGGTGGTATGTCCACAACGTAAGGGTGAAAGCTCTCCCCACGCCTAGTAGTCCGATGTCGAAAAGGTGACAGAGGAACTAAGTCGTGAAGTTCCTGTGCACACTCCAAAATGTATCCGATAGAAAACCGAGAGGCAGGCAATTCTGCGTCACTGCTCGAGACTCTGAAGTTTCTCGTCCCATCACTGAAAGGTAATCGCCTCTGTCATAACTAACACATTACCGAATGGTCCATAATTAATTAATACGGCTTTTGAATGTGTAACTGCAATATCTTTTTTTTTTAAATTGTTCAAATGACAGCCAGGAGGCGAGAGAGGAGAGCAATGGCCGCTCATTTTCAAATTAATTAAATTAATGACTTATTTAAACTCTACATTGGTATTGCGCTTAATTGGTACCAACTCGAGAGTTAACTTAAGCTATTAGGAAAAGAGAAAACATTCTGCTTTTATTTCGTGTCGTCTTCGCACAGACAGACGAGGCCCATCCGGTTTTAGAGTTACTTCCTAAACCTATTAAGCTAAGGACGCAATTGGATTTTATTTTCAAAATTGGCGACGCCTCACTGAGGACTCTATACTCTACCTACCACGTGATAATATTATAAACATACTAGCTTCTGCCCGCGACTACGTCCGCGTTGAGCTTAGAATCTCAGAGGACCTAAAATGTTCCCTGGATGAAAACATTTTCCCGGGAAAAAAGTATCCTATGTGTTAATCTAATCCAGATTATAAATTATCTGTGTTCCAAATTTCATCCAAATCCTTTGAGCAGTTTTTTTCGTGGAAGAGTAACAAACATCCATTCATCCATACTCACAAACTTTCGCATTTATAATATTAGTCGGATTTCGAGCTGTCCCGAAAGACGTCGTCATGTCTTAGCTATGAATTCATATGTTGAATACACTATAAGAAAGACCTTTGTTCATTCCGAAATTAAAAATGTTCCAATCTTTTTATTTATTTTCTTCTGACAATAACACAAAAGAAAATAGCGAAATCTGTCAAGCCGTTCACGCGTGATGTCGTGACCAAGGGAAATAGGGATTCATTTTTATATTATTATTTTGACCACGATCTCACCTGATGGTAAGTGAAGATGTGGTCGAAGGTGGAGCTCGCTTGTCCGTTAGTAGCTCACTCTAGTCTTAAAGAGTCCCAGGTTGTAGGATTCAGGACGTGGGGAGAGAATTCCAGTCCTTTGCTGTGCACATTATGAAAGATGATGCAAAACGCTTAGTGCGTATTGGTGGTATGTCCACAACGTAAGGGTGAAAGCTCTCCCCACGCCTAGTAGTCCGATGTCGAAAAGGTGACAGAGGAACTAAGTCGTGAAGTTCCTGTGCACACTCCAAAATGTATCCGATAGAAAACCGAGAGGCAGGCAATTCTGCGTCACTGCTCGAGACTCTGAAGTTTCTCGTCCCATCACTGAAAGGTAATCGCCTCTGTCATAACTAACACACTACCGAATGGTCCATAATTAATTAATACGGCTTTTGAATGTGTAACTGCAATATCTTTTTTTTTTTAATTGTTCAAATGACAGCCAGGAGGCGAGAGAGGAGAGCAATGGCCGCTCATTTTCAACATTTTTCATTGTCAAAATCAAAATCAAAAATCATTTATTCAGTTTAGGCCCTAATAAGGCACTTATGAAGGTCTAAATTACCACCGGTTCGGAGAAAAAGCCACCCGAGAAGAACCGGCAATAAACTCAGTGCTCTGTCTTTTTTTTTTCATGTAACAATCATGATATAACAATTGTGTAACAAAATTGCTAGACTAGTTCTGTGTTGCCACAGGTTTTGACCTGATTATACAGATAAATGTATATCATAAAAATAAGTAGCTCTTGTTTATCCGTATTTGTTCCGTGCTGTAGCCACAGGGCTATTAATTTTGTAAACAACTTGTCCCGAGGATATATTATGTCAGAACGGGTGCCACCCTGAAATGTATGAGCTCTCGCCGCGCCATATGCAATCTTCCAAGCAAGAATACATATACCTACTAGCATTTCCCGTGTTTTGACAGCGTAGAAATATAATGACACACAGATAAATACAGATATTTCAACCTATGACAACAGTATGTGGCTTTAAGTTAGGACAATCTGAATTAGTACATACATACAAATCATCATTCCAAGTCCCTAATAGGATAGGCAGATTATAGAGCACCATTTCACTCATGACTTCATACATGCTCGCCAGTTTCGAGAATTCAATAAATAACATAAATCTAACTAACTCTTAATAGCGGCTCCGTCCGCGTGGTTCTAGATTAAAATAGCCTTTGTCGTACCCCAAGTTATAATCAATCTCATTGCCAAAAGATCCATTTTGGTCCAAATCTGAAAGTGGCGGCCAGACCATTTTTTTTTAATATTCCGTTAGAGCCTGTCTGTTTTTTTTTACTGTGACACCAAACTGTAGGACCATTATAGTTGATTTTATTTCAGTTCGATAATCCGAATTTTCGGTTTTATTTTATTAAAAATAGCATTTCAAAATAACCAAAACAAATGAATATGTCCTGTAATGTCCGAATTTGGTGCCATGCTCAGACGGACAAGCTCGTTGCGTTGGCCGCCACTTTCAGATTTGGATGATGTCCTTTCATTACGATCCGTTCAGCCGTTTAGTCGTAAAATGGAAGCATATAAACAAACATTTACTATATTAGTAGAGATAGTATAGATACGTGGCCTCCAAAATAAATAACTAACAATAAAAATAATATTATATCGAATAGATGGGATGAACACCCTCTAGTGTTAAGTGCGTAGAACACCACACTAGCCGAAATCCGTTTTTCAGGCTCGAAAGTGAAGTCCCTTAGGGTCGCTGGGATAATGAAACCGCTGTTTCAGGATATTAGGCCCTCGGTAAACAAGAGAACACTTAACTGGCCCTTTTTTGGCGGTGACGGGTCATATTAACGCTGGCTTTGTACTTTACATTTTTAACCACTGATCCAAAAGCGAGGTGTTATAAGTGTGACGTGTCTGTGTGTGTGTCACATTATAGCTCCCGAACGGATTAATTGATTTTGGTTTTTTTTTGTTTGAAAGGTGAATTAGTCGGGAGTATTCTTAGCTACGTTTGATGAAAATCGGATCAAGATGGCCGCCACCACAAAATGGCGGATTACATGTTTTTAACAACAATAAAATGGGTATCAAATGAAAGGACTTGACTAGTAAATTACTATCCACTATGATAAATTTCAAAGCCAAGATGGCCGACTCCACAAAATGGCGTTTTTTTTTCTGAACTGTCTTAATATGGGTATTATTAGAGGATTTTGAATAAGAGGTTTTTGATTTTTAGTTTAGGTTATACAAATTGTACATGTGTACGTACCTACGTATAGGTCAACCACTCTTATAAGTAACATCGGCTCAGTTCGTCTGCAGAGTAAAGAGCAAGCTAATCACTGAGTAACATAGGCTTTATGTTATACAAGCTGTTACCCGCGCCTTCGTCTGCATTTGTTTCAAGACAAATGCAGCCTATGTCCTTCCCCATGATATAATCTATCCCTTTTTCAAATTTGATACCGATCCGTTCAGCCGCTTAGTCATGAAAAGGTAACAAACAAACAGAGTTACTTTCGCATTTATAATATTATTATGGAAGTATAGATTTTTTTATACCCCTAAGGTGGCAAACAAGTATACGGCCCGCCTGATGGTAAGCGGTTACTCAGCCAAATATTAGATACCCTAGATTACAACGCGATCAAAGTCGCGGGAATAAGTCACTTTAATAGATGTATAAAAGAGGTGAGTAACCCATCGGCAGGTAGGTATATATTACGCAGCTCATTTCGGATTAGCAAGCAACCATTCAACGTGGATATGGCCGCGTTAGTATGCCGGGCAGGCGGACACTGCCCGCGATTAGGGCTGATAGAATATTTATGTTCTAATATAATATGTTATGTACATAGGGTTTATGCTACCGTAGACAATGGTATTAATATTTACCTGCCATACCCGACCCTGCTGCAGTGGCAAAGAATAATTTTTTTTTTTTACATATGGCAATAAATAGTTGCTAAAAATACTATTTAAAAACAGAAGATAAATTTATACTAAGCTATGTTGTCTTTGCTTATTTAGATGACTAATGTTTTTTTTATAATTAAACAAACATTGGGCCTGTGTAATGGTAAGCGGTTACCGTAGCTTGTACGTAGTATACTATCTACTCTGAGTCGTAGCCTATGGACGCTTTTATCACTAGTGCTTAGCAATAAAGAAATCTAATGATACACAATACAGGTTTTCTTAATTTAATTACATGGATAGCGAAAAGTGAAATGCTGCATAAGTAATGCTGCTAGCACAGTGAGTCCTCATCAACAACAGGGTTGGCGACGCGTTAGTGATACCCCTGGTATTGCTAGCGGCTATAGGCTACGATGACTGCTTACCATTAGGTGAGCCGTACGCTTGTGTGTCACCTTAGAGTCATAACAAAATAGATACCGTAGATTATCTTTTCTCTGTGGTCGATACAACATCGGAATGGGTACAAAACGCTGGCGACTCATGTTAGGCAACTGAAAAATGGCGGGCATAGATAAAAGTAAAGATGGAGGTTGCTCAAAGCGGGACGGAAGTGACGTATGACGTAACAGCACTACAATGAGTAATTACACACGAACACGTTACTGAGCTGGTAATAATGGGAGGCTATGACCCGTGCCCTAGTTTTGTGACTGCTCTGCGAGTCTTTAATCTAAAATGCTGATTTCTTAAGCGAAATATCAAACCACTGCGAACAGCGATATGTCAAAGGCTGATTAACTAATGTAAGTACGCGGTATTCTTACAATAGCACGGCCGCGAGTTAAAATTAACATTTTTTATAGCACTAAGATGGCACACAAGCGTACGGCCCATCCGATGGTAAGCGGTCACCGTAGACTTTATGCACTAGCAATGCCAAGGATATCCCTAACGCATATCCAAATTGTTGATGAGGTCTCACTGTGGTAACAGCATTACTACTAGCCCAGAGTATCCTCGTGGAGCACTGGCAACCTTACTTACCGCAGAAACACAACACTACATCAAAGTAGTGTTATTGGCGGCGGTTTTCTGTACGATGGAGGTACAGTCTCCAGTCGGACGGCTCCCAATTTAATGGGAAAGCCCACGAGAGACCCCATTTCGCCTTACCTCTCTTTTTGTTCACCTGAACCCAACAAAGATTTTATCTACCTTTGCTTAAGTCATGAGTTTATGACACGACGAAATATTCATGACAAGAACGAGACGGGCTCACGGTGCGAAAGGTTTTTTAATCAAATAGGACCTTATCGCTCCTATGAGACGTGACTTGATTGTATCAACATGTAAGATACTTCTACATATATATATATACGTAAGCAAAAGAGAACAATGATAAAATAATGGCGGATATGTATGAAAATAATAATAAAAATATATCTTCACGTCTTCCCACAAGGGTCCCCGAGGAGGCAGGCAGAGCTACAACACCGACTCTCTACCGAAGATAATTTGGTGCCAGCGTGACAGATGGTGAGTCCGTCGCCGTCTCTTAGGCACTACATACGTCCTTGAATTTCATCTCAGACGTATGCAGGTTTCCTCACCATGTTTTCCTTCACCGTAAAGCTCGTGGTGTGACATATTACTGCACCATAGTTACACCGGTGGGGTTGGAACTTGCGTCGCTAGAATTGCAGGCAACGGTATATACCACACGGCCACTACGGCTCTTGTATGAAAAGATTGGTGAATGTTGAAGAAGGTTGCAATTCAACAGTGAAATGACGCTACATACTCTCCAGTCCAGAGCATAATATCCAAGTGTAAGGTACTGCTGGTTGATTGATATTAGGTCTTTACCTATGAAGTTGGAGATTTTACAAAAACAAAACACTATCTAAAACAAATATCAGTATATTAAATTAAAACAACAAGGCATTCGAATAAATTGATTTGAATTTCGAATTGCGTGCCAATCCACAGATTATTAAATAAGAAAATGCTGGTTTAAACCTCCGACTTCATTAGGAAGAAAGAATAAGTAAGTAAGAATATAATAAAGTCCATGAGATAGTTTGTTTACTTGCTACCTTTTCACGACTGAACGGAGATTATAACCTGGGGTAGGACATACGCTATCTTAATCTAGAACCACGCGGGCGAAGCTGGAGTAAAAGCTAGTATATCTATATATTATATTATTTTATATTCTATTTATGTATTTATTCGTTGTTGACAAGTTCACACTCAATTCATGTTACAGTTTATGATATGCACACCTGCTCCTATGTTTCTCCTGCCAGCTGTGGTAGACTGGTAGAAAATGCTTTAGCATTAAGTCCACCATTGTACTTTAATTGTGCATTAAGTTTTAAATAAATAAATAAAATATGATTGTTAACAACCAAAGACCCAAAATCAAGACTAACGCAAATCTTCATCATATATATTTAATAACTAATATTATAATTGTTACATAGAAAGAGACTCGCGTTTAAGATACAGGCTCGGCCTAGTTAAGACGTCCATTAATTAATATTGGAATTTATAACATAAGTAACTATTAAAAAAACCTAAATGTTTGCCCTAGCACCGGGATCAAACCCCGACAAATGGTTGGCAGTACACGACCTAAACTAAATATCACAATCCCGGACAATGTAGCATGTTACGTATATTCTGAACGTAGTATCATTTATGAGCGGATATCGCGTGCCTACATTGTCTCGATTCAATCCACTAATGAAGGCGAGAACTGACTCGACGCCATCTTGCCGCTAGGGCTGCCAACTCTACAATTTAATCACAATAATTAATTCTTACATGACGTTGGCCAAATACGAAATGTTTTTTTTTTCTGTTGACGTTATAAAGAGTTTAATTAAATTTTACTTGGATAGAATGAACTAAAACTTAATTTTCTATCCTCGATAAAAGTATTATTATTATTTTTTCTGTAAGAGATCACGTCTTGTGATAAGGCCGTTATTTTATTTTGATGTGTACAATAAAGAGTTATCTATCTATCTATCAATTTTGTTTCCTGAACACAACTGAGGTGGATAAGACAAGAGCGAAAGGTGCCTTTACACAGTACTGTTTACTATCAGACTGTCTACCGCGAACGAGACTATATAACCATAGATAACAGTAATAATAAAACCATATAGACTAAAGCGTTCATAATTATTTTAAGCATGCTCGATCGCACGTACCATCAAATAACTATTAAGCCCAAAAGCTATCACAATCAGAATTATATTATCATAAAACCCTTCATTGTGTTTATCTATTTGCGTGAATAAACCAAAAGGAAGTTCTATTTTCCCATCCTTTCTGTTCGTGCAAATAATATAATATTATTTGCATAACGGGCAAGATGCCAATAATCTGGTGGATGCATTTCCATACTGTTATATGCACTTCTGGATTCAGCTCTGTTTATTAAAATAGGACATGAATATACACAAGTTTAATTCAACAAGAACACTGCTTCATAAAGTAATATGATAACTAACTAGCTTTTCCCCGCGACTTCGCCCACGTATCAATATAGTATACTATTACCCGTTTTCCCGTAGGAATAAAGCAGTTTTCCGCGGTAAAAAGTAGCCTATGTCCATCAAGGATAATGTGGGCTTCTAATGGTAAAAGATTTTTTTAAGCAGCCCAGTAGTTACGGAGCCTATTCAATACAAACAAACAATAATATCTTTCCTATTTATATGTAGTTAAATGTAGAAAAGTAAATAGGCAATAAATCACATTTAAAGAAATAACATCTTAAATCAAATATATTTTCTATAAATAACTAGTTTATTAAATTCTGTATCTAAGAAATAACATCAAATTGTTATGCTTAATAAAAAAAAACTGTCCAAAAATTAATTAAGAGTTAGGGTAGTACATATGTGTCCTGAGTTATTATGGTAGCTGTAGAAGTTCTACTCAACCGCCATCATCTATTCTACTATATCACCGAACAAACATTTAACGTTAAATTAAATTTCCATCGACAATATTATTGTACCTGAATGAGTTAACCAAACGCGGCAGCCCTGTCGATTTACAATGGCGGCAAAATATTGACGTCATAAGCGCGAGTGCGGGAAAACCCTACCAGCACGAGGCAGAGATCTACTCAGAGATCGTAATCGTAAGTGTAACAACATCACTAACATAACACTAAAGTTTTGTTAAAAAGACTGTTAAAAACGATATTTGGATAAAACTTTTGTTTTGACAGAATAGCAGCTTCCTCAGAATCTATACTTAAACTCTAACAGTGCCGGTAGCAGGAACATTGTCTACAACGTATTCGAAAACGTAACTCGCGAAATGTCAAAATAGTCATAAAAATTTTTAGTTTAACTTTTCACCGCCGCAGCGCTGTTCATTTTCCAATACAAAAATAGTCGAAGGCGATACGAAAACGTTGTCGCAATTATTCATGCTTGCACTACAGGTCCAATTCTGTACATTGATTTTTTTTCTGTACTGGACAACTTAACTAGGTTAGTCAACTAAACTAATGAGAAAAGAATTCTTGCTAGTTCAGTCAACTGAACAACCGAGAAAATAATTCCCACTAGTTCAGTCAACTGAACTAGTGGGAATATGCCAAATGAAGCGACATTTGGATCCGTAAGAGGCACGTTAATTGCAGGTAAGATAAGTAACGTGGTACGCCTGTTCTAAGAACTTTACCAACGCGCAGGTGAATCGCGGCAGTATTTGGTACGGCTAGCTCTAGGGTAAAAAGACAGAGCACTGCGTTTCTCGCCGGTTATTCTCAGGTGGCTTTTTTCCCAACCGGTGGTAATTAAGACCTTCATAAGTGCCTTATTAGGGCCTAAACAGATTAATGTTTTTTATATTTTGATTTTTCTATTTTACATACTACTAGATTATTTATTTACTTGTAGGTATTTAAGTTTTGCACTTCTTAGTTTAGTTTATTTTATGTTTTTAATATAAGTTTATGTTAAAATGTAATGTTCCAATAGAAATAAATAAATGAGCTACCAGCTTATGTCCGCTACTTCATTCGAGCTAAATTCGGGGTAAAGTATTTTCCCATTTCACGCACTTAGTGGTTGAATTTTGAAAATAGGCCCGGAACACGTATTTACTTCTTTAAGTACGCAAGTACTTCTGTGTAATTTTGGATAAACATTTCTTATCTAATCTTGTTTCCCCATACAAACTTACTGTATAACAATCTCAATCAATTTTCCACCGTAGTATGATTAAAATAAAACTTCATTTGACATGATAAGAGATCGTGGTGTCATAAGGTTTTTTTACCACTAAAGTGGCACACAAACATATAGCCCACCTGATGGTAAGCAGTCACCGTAGCTTATAGCCGCTGGCAATACCAGGCGTATGAATAACGCGTTGCCAATCCTGTTGCTGAGGACTCACTGTGCTAGCAGCATAACTACTACCGCAGCGTATCCTAGTGGAGCACTTACTCACCCCAAGAACACAACACTACATAAAAGTGGGTTATTTCACTGACATTACGCCCTACCTCTCATTATATTGATTTAATGAAGAATTAATTGGTTATGTATTATTTCAATAAAGATATTTCCAAAAGGAGGACGTGGGCGTATCATCATATTTAACAAAAACAAATCGATTTCAATCCTAAATTAATAGAAAAATATCTGAGATTTATTGGTCTGCCTGATCGAGTTGATTGCAACTTCGCTTGAAAGGTCAATGCCTTAAGGGCTGTCACATGGTCTTACTACGAGTATCTTACTACGTTTATATTCAATTGTAGAACATTTTTGGTAGGCACATAACTTATCAAATCACTGACATGCCTGATGATGTGATGACACGGTAATATAACATTTTCTTATTATGTTTAAAGTTTTCACTATTTTCGGCAGTCCCAATGATTACCTATAAAAAAAATTACTAAACCAACCTTCGGAACATATTTCAACTATGAACACCTATTTTTGTAATTTTTTGTTATCTTGAATTTCCCGATAGCTTGAACTTGACAGCCCTAGCGCTGGCTGTCGTCTCCGCGACTGAACCCAACATTTTGTATTCCAGGAGAAAATTAAAATGTTCATTTACTTTTGTTTCAAAAAGTACTTCGCGTAGAATTTCTTATTTAATTAGCAAGTAACGAGTCTCTCTAGAAGTCTTGGAGTTTTTATTATTATTTTTATACCATCTTGGTGGTAAACAAGCGCAGCTTATAAACCTTATACCAGACTATCTCTGACCTCTGTTAAGTTGACAACCTTATTTTGTGAGGAATAACTTGAAGCCGAATTTACAGATCCCTTTATCACCAGCTCAACGCAACCTTAATCACCGCAGAATAACTACAGTTTTAAATTTTATAGAACTTAATTAGCTGTGCCCGCGACTTCGTCCGCGTGGTAAATTTAGGAGTGGACTACCCTTAACATTTAGGGGGATGAAAAATAGATGTTGTCCGATTCTCAGACCTACCCAATATGCACACAAAATCGTGACAGGCGTGCTGGAACATATCTCGCTCAGAGAATCAGCAATGCTGCCAGCATTCTTGGCACGCTACCGCATGATTCCGGTTTGGGTCAGATCTTTTATCTATAAGTAGGTAGGTTAAGATATGTTTTTGTTAATAGTTTAATCTGTTTTGTGTCAATAAATTATAAAGTATGAAGATTTCCTTAAAAAAAAAAAGATATTATTTGGATGATTTAATGTTCCATACTGGACTTCAATAAGACTGAGTCTAACATTTTTATGACAACTATAAAACTATGTTGACCGCATGTTTGTGGAACACTAAAATCAAATTTTATTATGTACCTACATTGTACTGAAAACTGCAATTTCGGTAAATTTATCGATGCTCGTACTGTGCACATTTGTATGACATATTAGAAAGGCTTATAGAAGTATTTTCTCAAGTCAACCGATTACAAAGGACATCATCCATGTTTCATAGAGATTGGGTCCAAATCTGAAAGTGCATCAACACATTTTTTTTTGTATATTCAGTTAGAGCTTGTCCGTCTGAGCATTTATTACTATGGCACCAAAGTTGGACATTACAGGACATTTCATCGGAATTATTTTGAATTCCGATTTTAAACAAAATGTTTGAAATTTTAAAAGCCGTGGTGGCCTTGTGGTTGAAGCAACGGACCTGTCATCTGATGGGCCCAGGTTCGAGTCCCGGCCTGTACCAATGAGTTTTTCTAAGCTTAAGTACAGTGATTAATCACACCATGAGCTTTTAAAAAGAGAGGTAGGGCGATTTGAGATTTCCCGAGCCGCCCGACTGGGGACTGTACCTCCGCCTTACAGAAGACCGCAGTGAAATAACACTACTTGATGTAGTGTTGTGTTTCTGCGGTAAGTAAGGTTGCCTGTGCTCCACGAGGATACGCTGGGCTAGTAGTATTGCTGCTAGCACAGTGAGTCCTCATCAGCAACATGGTTGGCATCCCGTAGTGATACCCCTGGTATTGCTAGCGTCTATAGGCTACGGTGACTGCTTACCATCAGGTGGGCCGTATGCTTGTGTGCCACCTTAGTGGTATATAAAAAAAATAAAAAACTGATGTTAGAACTCAAATAAAATCGAGGACAAAGGTCCTAAAGCTTTGGTGCCATAACAACGTATGTTCAGACGGGCAAGTTCTAATAGAATATACCAAAAAATTGCGTTGGCCGGCACATTCAGATTTGGACCATAATGGGTGATGTCCTTTGCATGTATTTAAGAATGGATAAGCTATAGGTTTTACAATCATGATTAATATTAGTAAACCACCTCGATCGGTGCGGTAGGACGGTAATAATAAACCATCGCAAATACGCCAAAAAGAGTAAAAGTTACATTGGGCTTGCTGTGACAACGATTCAGGTTCGAGGCTAGAGATCCCTAAAACACAATAACTACTTACTACAAATAACTTGCGATAACGTAATCGAAAACGTTACTAGCGAAATTAAAATATTTTTTTTAATAAAAAAAATTGTTCTACTTTTAACCAGCGCAGCGCTGTTTATTCAATAGTTGAAAGCGACACGAATACGTAGTCGAAAGTTTTTGTTGCTAGGGCTACTTATCCAAACAACCTAACTAACAAATACATTAATTACGTTAATTCACTTACTTGCAATAATAAAGTCTGCCATCCCTTCCAGTATGCACCGTCCAGCCTTCCTTCAGCTCAGTCTGTAGTCTCTCCAACGCAGCTTCATCTTCCAACGCCGCTCGTCCAGTCTTGGGACTCCCAGACCCGAATTTCGGACTTCCATATTTCGGACTGGCGCCCAACTTGGGACTGTTGGCGCCCAACTTGGGACTATTCGAATTAGAAGCTCCATCGCTCAAGCTAGGGCTTCCAGTCAGTCTGGGCCCAAAACTGGGACTTGGATTCGGTCTAGGGCTCGGGGCTAGCTTGGGACTGGCCGTGCCGCTGGGACCAGGCGATGACGACGCCTGCTGCAGCAGCATGGCTTTTACGTCATCCTACCATTGTTTATTTATGTGTGAACTGTAATGAAAGAAAATACAGCTTTTAATTTGAATAAAATTATTATCAAACTAACATTATTGAAATGATCTAATTAGAGCCGTAATAATACGTAGTCATGGCTTTAAAATAAAAAAAGGAACGGAAAAACGAACCTCGTTGGAGTGCTTTCCAAAATGGCAACACCGATTAAAACAGGTCGCAAAAAGTCAGCGTGGAAACATCGCCTAAATTGCCTCGAAAAAAGAGCTAAACTGTTCCCGCGCAAGCCGTAATAGCCGAAAAGCTACGGAACGAACGCAATATGAATGAAAATGGTCACCATTTTTGGGAGAGCATTCGGTTTATTCGCGCTTTTTTATTGGCCAGCGATAAGCCTTGAATTAGGCTATTTTTGTTTCAATATATTAAAATCCACAATAATTGGATTCCGTGTAAAATCATTTTCCAAAACCGACTGTCACTTCCTTCAAGTGAGGGATTATTAAAAATGTAATTTTAATCAAACTTTTTTGCTGCCATGCTAAATATCCCGAAATCATTTTTCGTTCAAAAAATTCTGAAGTTTGCTTCGTTAAATCAATCCTAATCCAATTTCGCGGAAGCTAAGACACAGTTTAAGCCGACAGCGGGGTCGCTGGTGAACATTTTGGAAAATGATTTAGTTACAATGCTTAAATCCTTATAAGTACTTTCATCCAGAATTTAATCATCTTCACCCAATTGGATTGCATTATATTAATAAATAGTCAAAAATCTATCCAAAATATAAAAATATGTTTATTCAGTTTAGGCCCTAATAAGGCACTTATGAACGTCTACTTTATCACCTGTTCAAAAAAAAATATTTCACCTAAGAAGAACCGGAAAGAAACTTTGTGCCGTCTTTTTTATGTCTTGTCAAAACTGAGTAACTGTTTCAAATACTAAAAAGACTGCAATAATAAACTTGGCTTAGATTCGGACACGTACACATATGTTATAGATTCTCATGACAACTGTCGCAGGTGGCTTGACCACTGTGTGGTCACCCAGGCAGCTTTGCAGTCAGTATTAATGTTAAGTATGACGTCTTCTGGTCGGACCACTTACCTTTAGAGATAACATGTGACATAAAAATATTACAACAAAAAAATATTAATAGCCAATATATATGTAATAAAATAATATGGGGTATCAGAGAAACTAGTCAGATAAAAGAGTATCAAACACTATGCCATAATAAGTTAAGAGAGGTTTATTTTCCTAGTGTATTTCATGAGTGCTGTGATAATATGTGTAGTGTAATAACCTAGAGCATAGACTGCATATAGATAAGTTGTATAGGTCTATTGTTAACATTTTAAGTGAATCTGCAGAAATGACTTTCGGTCAGGGTTCCCACAGAAAGAAGAAGTATGTTATGGGCTGGAACAAACATGTGAGGGATGCTCATGTGGAGGCGCGACTTAGGTTTAAACTTTGGGTTTGGTATGGAAGACCCCGTACAGGGTCTATATATACCGACATGTGCGAATCTCGTAGGGTCTTCAAGGCGAAGCTAAAGTGGTGTCTTAATAACCAGCAACAAATTAAAATGGACATTATTGCTAGACATCACACAGCTAGAAATTTTGGTAGTTTTTGGAGAGAGTCGAATAAGTTGAACCCTAAGTCTAGTCTTCCTTCGAGTGTTGAAGGAAAAAGCGATCCAGTGGACATAGCTAACCAGTTTCTTCAGCGGTTTAAAGTTGAATCTCCTCTGGGTCCATCCACTCAAACAACTAATGAGAATCTGAGTCACATGAAGGTTGATTTCACTGCTCGCGAGGTGGCGTCTGTTAAGCATATGTCTAGGTGTAAGTCACCCGGCCACGATAGCCTTAGTATAGAGCATTTGCATTTTATTATATAACCTGTGTCTCAGCCACTCACATTTACCTGCGGACTTAATGAAAACCGTAGTGGTCCCTATTCCTAAAAATAAAACAGATGACATGTCAGACGCAAACAATTACAGGCCTATATCTCTAGCAACAATTATAGCTAAGATTTTAGATAGTTTACTGGACGGCCATCTGGGCAAACATCTTATTATTAATGATAGACAGTTTGGCTTTAGGAGTGGGCTGTCAACAGAGACAGCGATCATGACCCTCAAGAGTACAGTGCAGTACTATACTGGGAGACGAACACCGGTGTATGCGTGCTTCCTGGATTTATCCAAAGCATTTGATCTCGTCTCGTATGATATCTTGTGGAGCAAGCTTTCATCTGAAACTGACCTGCCTCCAGAGATAATAAATCTATTTAAATTCTGGTATGGGAATCAATGCAACGTGGTAAGATGGGCCGGTGTCTACTCAGATGAGTATATGTTGGAATGTGGGGTAAGGCAGGGGGGACTCACCTCACCTAAGTTATTTAATATTTATGTAAATGAGCTGATCGATGAACTCAGCAGCACTGGCGCAGGGTGCTCAATTGACGGAGTGTCTTTTAATAACATCAGTTATGATGATGACATGGTGCTGTTGAGTCCATCGATCAGTGCACTCAGGAAACTTATTAAAATTTGTGAAGACTATGCTAAGGCTCATGGACTGAGGTACAATGCTAAGAAAAGTGAGCTGCTAATGTTTAAGTCGCCTAGAAAAACCTATGAAGTTGTGCCTCCAGTCACATTAGATGGCTTACCTATAAGGAGGGTTAAAATATTTAAGTACCTCGGACACTGGGTTTCAGAGGAAGGCACAGATGACTGTGACATTGAGAGGGAGCGCAGGGCATTGACCGTTAGATGCAATATGCTGGCCCGCAGGTTTGCTAGATGTGACACCAACGTCAAGATTACCTTATTTAAGGCATACTGCCAAACATTTTATACCTGCAGCCTGTGGACCAGATATACGCAGAAGGCGTACAATGCCTTGCGGGTACAATATAACAATGCCTTTAGGATACTGTTGTCGTTGCCACGCTATTGTAGCGCTTCAGCAATGTTTGCTACAGCCCGCACAGACGACTTTTATGCAATCATGCGCAAAAGAACCGCGTCACTGTTGCGTCGTCTGCGGGACAGCGACAACGGTCTCCTGAGTGTTGTTGCCAGTAAGACTGAGGGCCAGCTTGTAAGCCACTTGTGCGGGAAGCATTTGTATGGCAATTAGTACATATTTTTAATATTTGATTTTGTGTTGTTAGTGTATTTGTGTTAACTTTAATTTTAAATTCTGTGTTTTTATTTATAATTTTGTGTATGGGTACCTATGCCTGAAATAAAGCTTATTATTATTATTATTATTAATAATATTCTCTATATATAAAAATTAATCCTTATTTGCCTTGGTCACGGCATCACACAAATGGCTAGGCCGATTTCACAATTTTTTTTTGTGTTTATTACTATCAGTAGAAGGTTCCTATGAAAATAAAATTTGAAAAAATAATTGGTTTATTTTTAATATCGGGATAAACTAAAAGGTTCTATGGTTTATTTGTCATATGAATTCATAGCTAAGACAGGACAACGCCTGTCGGGACCGCTAGTTTAAGTTATTATTCTATTTGAAACATCTTCTAAGTTTTTAATAGTCATGAAGATGCCTAGTGCCTCAAGCGCCGTAAATATTTATCTCTGAAGGACGGGTACATATTTATGGCGTTTGGGGTCGAAACTCTTGGGCCGTGGGGGCCAGAGGCTCATACCCTTTTTAAGGAGACCTCAAACAAATTACGCGAGGCCTCCTGTGACAAGAGGGCTGGCGAATATTTGGCCCAAAGGATAAGCATTGCAATTCAGCGTGGCAATGCCGCCAGCCTTCTTGGCACACTTCCCCGTGACAGTGGTTCGGGACATTTATTTTACGTTTAGGTTAGTTTTGTACTTCTTAGTTTAGTTTATTTTAAGTTTTTAATTTAAGTTTATGTAGAGTTGAAAGTCATGAAGTAAGTCATGTCATGGTTCTGTTTCTTGGTCACTATATCCTTTTCTTATTTTATAAAGAATAGAATAACTCCAATCCATTTCAAGTACAGCCATTATTAACCGGAAATTTCCTCATAAATAATACATTGAAGGTAAACATGAAAGATCATCTCTATATACAATTTTACCGAGTAAAGGTCAATAATAATAAACCTTTAATTCGGACGAGTACATAAAAGTACACATTTTATAAAGAGTTCTGACAGAAAATATGTAAATCAACTCTATAAGTAAAGTCTATGTTACGGCTAAAATCCGAAGCGCGGATACACACGGCTGAGCTAGAAATCCGTTTGTGGTCCGAATGGCCGTGATAGGCTAGAAGACTACGGCCTTAGCCGATGTGGTTTATATCTTCTCTATCAAAATCATATAACGCGCTTGAATGACTTGACACCCACTAAGCAGGGTTTTGAACAAATATCCACACCTATTTTTGTTTTAACTTTAGCTACGCGAGGCGAGTGAAGTCGGAGGGAAGAAGCTAGTGGGCTATCTTATTTCTAAGCTGGTGAATTCCGGGAAAAGCTAGTAGTTAAAAAAGGCTTAGTGAGGACAACCCACACCAGTTGACATTGTGCCAACAGAATATACAATCCGGGATACAGCTACTAACAGCCTCACCAGTCGTTCGTATTCGTCGGTGACTCTCAACTCATCTATTCTTCATATTGACTTGCAGGTTTGATTATTTTACAGCGGAAAGAGACCAGAGACCCGGGTATTTCATATTAATTATAATTTGATAACTCCACGCGTTCATGAGATAAAAATTCTTGACACACAGACAGACGGACAACAAAGTGATCCTATAAGCGTTATTTGCTTTTATATTTATAATGAATAAGAAAACAATTTAAATTAATTTATTTTTGAGACCGTACACTTACAACTTCAAATACTCGTCAAAATGGAATTTAATTAAGGAAATTCATCTTTTACTACAAGCACGGATGTCTGTGAATTCTGTAATAGGTACTTATGTAATCTTATTTAAGTTGAAATGTGATTTTAACGACAAAGTAATGGATGATAATTACTGAAATTAAGCAGCTTCCTATTGTGATTTCTTAATAACCGTGAGATAAAACCATAATTTGGGCATAAGAAATTCTGTCCTTTGAAACTGCACTTTTTATTGATATATTTTAAACAACTGTTGATTGTAATATTGATAGAGCTGGATAAAGCTGTGGCTAGACCAAGCATTTTGTTGAAAACAGTGATTAAGCAACGCCAACAATGCTTGCCAGTTACAATTCGCGGGAACAGAGACGGATAATATAAATTCAATGGACCAGAAAGAGACGGATATTGGCGTAAATGTGACAGGTGGCGGGGCGTTGAACCCTATTGTAAGGTTTGGATATGAGTTCTTTGATCACTTTTAAATTTAGTTACCTGTAATAATTACGATAATTTAAATAGAAAACAGACTTGCATAGACAAAAAGAACAATTAATGATATAAAAAGGGTCGCAGACAATTTGAATAAAATTTGTATCCAAACATTTGGTTACATTAGATACAACTGAATTCATAATGGTTATTTTGTTGATGACGACAGAAAAAAAACAGAACTCATTATTTAGTATGCTTTATTGTTCATTGTCTTAGAGGTTCTAGAATTGAATTTGAAATTGTATTTTCTACATATTGTTTTCTCTAACCTTTAAGTGACTTTATCGAAAGGAAAAGACAATAGTTTTCCCCCGGGCTCCTCAACAACTTGTTCGGAATCCAACTTGTAGAAATCATTTTAGAGATAGTAGTCCTTTGGGAATCTGTGGAAAAGCTACGTCCAGCAGGATTCCAAATAAACAATGGGCTGAAGCTCATATAGCATTTTTTTTCATTAGTTAGTGGGCCTATGATTTCAAAAAACCAACTAAGTGGGACACAGGACTACAAGTATGTTAACTGTTTCCATTTTGATGGCCATTGTAATTAGGAAAACTGCATGTGAGATAAATATAAGAGTTTTTATTACTAGAAAGAATAGAAGTATCAACTAACAACTGATCTTCACAAATTTTACGGCATAACTGCTTCATATCAGAGAGGTTTTGTTTTCATTTCTCCTTAAAAACAAGACATGGTTGAAGATTACCATGCCTATACACAAATTAAACCACAAGCTGAGCTCCGGTAGTTAGTAGTCGTACAGATAGGTCAAAAAACGCTTTTGTTTAAAGCTGATGATCTCCATTAAAGTTGGCTACTATCATAAAAAATATGTCCACAGTAATCAAAGAGACCTTATAACTTACACGCAATTAGTTGAGGAACCTCCCAGCAAACATAAAAGAATTTCCGGTTTCCATCCATCAAATTAAACGGACGTTAAATTTTATTGGAGTTCCGGTCCAAACTTTACCAGTCTCAGCTTGGTTAATTAAACCAACGATATGGCTAGTTGTACAGGGGCTATCTAATGGGTTCAATTATACAACAGAATTTATTTAGGTTGCCAAGTTTACGGCACAACCCTCACGTAAATGTCAACATTGTTACCCTAAGTGGGTAAGTGGGTTAAGTGGTCCAAACTGGGAATTATAAATGTCAAACTTGCCGAAAGAAAATTGTACCTTACATTTGCTTTATGAGTGCCAGAAGAAACTTTAATAAACTTAATCTTATCTTGATAATCACAAAATTAATAAGAAGAACCTTTCCGCATTTAATTAGCTTCTAACTCCAAAAACAAGCCCATCTACCCAAAGAGCATTTTACATATGTATACTTGTATTTATTTATTAAGAGTTAAAAGGAGACTTCGGCTTGCTGGCTATGATCCCTAGGGGGCTCTAACGCCTCATGTAAATTCATACATCTGTTCGTACACTTTCGTCGGATGAGTTTTCAACTGATTCGACCTTTCAAAAAAGACGAACTGACCATAATAACTTTTCCTCGGGCCCTATCAACATTTCCAATCACGTTCGCTTCATATATTACTTCGTTAGTCGGCACCGTACAATCCTTTCAACATAGCAACATTTATTATCCTTTACTCTACGTTTCTACTAAATAAAACAAACAATTGCTTCCAATAACGAAAACTTTATAATCATGATCCTAAAATTCTCAGTCTTACTACAATATATGCATTATCTCTTGAGATGGCTCCAGTAATAAGTACTGAGCGAGTCTTATTAGCTCACCAAATTTGAATGATAGCTCCCACACTGGGTAACTCAAAATACAACATGAATCTACGTACAGCATACTCTTAAATACATAATATGATCGTAACACACCGATTACGTTGTGAAGACGATTTGTTTATGTTAAACCGTGAGTCATGTGCGTAGGCTAAGGTCAACTGGTTGCGTCTTCCAATATTATATTACTGGTATTACTACATACATACATAGCTTTGTATTTTTGTATTGTGTATCTCGATGATGTATCAATATGCGTTGATATATTGCCAAGGAACAAAACTATTGTGGATTTGTACTGGTGTAAAATATTGTTCTTTTTCGTTTTCTTCGCACTCCATCCATATTTAGTTTATGAAATGTACCATTATGTTGATGCAACGCTTTGTAGTATTTATTGCATTAAAAGACGTGTCGCAAGTCATTGTTACTATTTAATTAATGTATGTATCTGTTAGATAATTAACTATTGAGAAGAATAAGTATAAAAAAATAGATATATTGGAAACATCTGGTATAATTTCAATGTATCTACTAACTTCATTTACAAAGTTATCCATTAACGAAATTTGGTAGTCGAAACCCAGACGCTTTTCATTGTAGGAATCTGATGAAACTTAAATTGCTACGAATGTAGATTATGCAAATATTAGCAAACGAATTTTCCTTCGTCTAGTGAAACTTTAAATCCCAGCTCTTCAAACAGCTTCAAATACTAAGTATACTCGTCTTGCTCATTATTTGAAAATGTTACCTTCCTCGTAGAAAGTGAATGCAACGGGTTTGTGAAGAAAATCGAAAGTGGTTCGTCTGACCGCAGTCAGAGCCGAGGTACTATATGATATGATAATAATTGTACGTTGCATCGACAGTGCAGTGTTTCATTATTTATGACATGCATTTATTACTACTAGGAATAGATAAAAAACTACATTATTAACAAGGTTGCAAGTGCACCATGGTACATTGCAATGAAGAAATACTACATTTAATTAATTAAAGAAATTCTGGTTATTCGGAAGAAGGTGCATACAGAGTAATACAGTACACATTTTCGTTTTAGTAGCACACTCAAGTCTGTAAGATAATGAAATAAATTAGATATATGCAGTAAACAAGGTATAGAATAGTTATACAATACAATGCAATATAGCTGTAGATCTTCTTGAAATAAACGTGCAGTATGTATTAGTTAAATAGTAAGTTTGACCTTGTCTATCATTCGCAAACGGCCATAAAGACTTTACGACTAGAACTTAGGAAATTGTATTATTATGTATATGTAAATCCAAAATACTATGTGTGGTATGTATGAAATATGGTAAGGAAAATTTATTACCACTGTAAAATATTTTATGGGCGTTTCGGATCATGGAAGGCTGCGACGGTTTATATGCCCGAACGGAATACAAGTTGGATAAGTCGTGCTATACAAGATTTAGGATCTTTCTCATTGTAAGTGACGTTGAATCTAGTTCACTGCTTGCCGTTAGCAAATTATCTATGATATGAAAATGAAATGATTTACTATTCAAAAACAGCACTTCCATTGTTTATTCAGATTCAACAGAAATAGTCAATTTAATATTTCGATTCACCCTTTCTTTTCAAGAGTTCAAAGTTTGCCGATAGACTTCATTCTTTGAACAATACTTTTATAGCGATTTTTATAAGTATACTGCAAAGCCTACTTGATACTTTTCATCCAGTGTCCAGAGACAGTAAATCCTCACATGCGTGTAAATCTCCCAAACTGTGACACACAGACTGATGGACGGAAGGTGAACAATATTTATTACCCTTTTCCACTAAGGTGTCGCTTGGAAAAAGGAAAAAAAAGATAAGGCTAAAAAAGTAAACGAGTAACATTGTCTGTGGGAAACGTTTTTTTTTTTACAAAATTTGAATACCCGTCGTGATCGGAGTCATCTGCGAATGAATTGAAAGATAACAGTCCATAACAATATTTTGTAATAAGTGCGTAGAGGTAATTTATATCAAACAAATCATGCGTTAGAAAACCATTTAACATTTGAGAAGGAGGCTACGGCTAGGCCAATGATTTGGAAAATTGAAAACATCAAACAAACGAGGTAAAAAGAACAAATTACAGTCCACGGGAATGATTGCGGTTGCGAGGAGATGATCCCAATTACCCAACGGTTGACCCGACCACTTGAGACACTTGCCCGGCTTCCAACAGACAATTAACTATAATATACTTTACAATAAAGCGGTGATATACCTTTGTTTTAGTAATACAGATATGGTGATAATGCGCTTGGGATACGGCTTGGAGGAGTTTGAATATCATATTGGCTTTTCTATGCATGACAAGCAAGACGGTGCATAGAAACATCGAGACGACGAATATCATTCTTGAATAGCAGAACAGCATACAGCGTTGACCTAGAGGATTTACGATCTACGTCACATTACTGAAAAAGTGATAATGAAGAATCAAAACGCAAATTTGTATTGTTAAAAAAGTCGAAATACTTGCTCCATAAGCGAATTAGAAGAACCTTACTTGCTAATCTAGAATATTTTGGTCTGTTCAAGATTTATATGAGAAAATAAAATAAGTTGGAGAGTCAGGAGTGTCGTTTAAGTTCAAATTTTAAGAGAGGTAGGGCGATTTAGGATTTCTCGTGGGTTTTCCCATTTAAATTGGAGCCGCCCGACTGGGGACCGTACCTCCACCTTACAGAAGACCATAGTGAAATAACACTGCTTGATGTAATGTTGTGTTTCTGCGGTAAGTAAGGTTGCCAGTGCTCCACGAGGATACGCTGGGCTAGTAGTAATGCTGCTAGCACAGTGAATCCTCATCAACAACATGATTGGCAACCCGTTAGTGATATCCCTGGTATTGCTAGGGGCTATAGGCTACGGTGACTGCTGACCATCAGGTGGACCGTATGCTTATGTGCCACCTTAGTGATATAAAAAAAAGAATTAAGTTCGTTTTTCATCAACATTGTGAATCCCATGATTGATTCAAAATGATGTATGTATCAGTTACCGAAACTACATCCGACAGGGTTCATTTTATTTGGTCTTAAAGCAAACGTCTTTTACAAGCCCCATACTAAATTACCTATTCATAATTACGTCGACATTACTTCTAAGCGAAGTGTATTTAGTCTAAGCAAAATTTGTCGCACCACCGCCTTTCAAGTTTTGTAGGCAAATTAACCTTTTCGCCGACCTTCAGACAATTTACTAAGACCTTGTCATTCTACTTAAATGTTTACTTAAACAAAGCGATTACACTGTAATGAATATCTTTTATCGTTACTTCACACTTGTTTGTGTGAATCCAACTGCATTAGTGTTACACTGTGAATATTGAAACTAGTTTCATGTTTGCTAAAGTTTTTATATTGATGATGTGTCTGTTAAATGTTGTATGATGAAAGATTTGGTTTTGATTTTAAAATGAAGTCCTGGTTTCTATTTTTCATTTTTATGCTCTCAGTCGTCGTTTACCAAACCTGATGTCAGTAGGTACACCAAATGTTGCAAGTAATTGTTTCTAAGCCCAATAGACGATTAGTGAGCAGTTTTGTTTCATTAATCGATCTAATATTCTAACAACATCGATAGCTAATCGATTAGTACAAACAAACCAATCAATTACTCCTAAACCTTTTCCTTCAATTGAAGAATCCCATTGGGCTACTGATGGATTAATCCCAATCGCATCAGTAGCAAGCATATTGGGCAAACTCAATTTTACTCAGGCACCATTGTAATTTATTATAGGTAAGATATTTTTATAAGCATTTCGACACCTCTGTAAGCACCATGCTCCAAAGTCGCCGTCATTGAATTAAAAATACAAAGCAATTCTACAATGACCCATCCGTCCGGTATCGCATTGTTTAATTCATGTAACTACCTTTATGGTTGTGAAAGGGACCTTTCGTTTAATTAGCAGGGCTGGCGGAATACTAATGAAAGTCCCTGGACACTCAATTAGTATATTAATTGTTTGTTTACTTTAACTCTTCTGTTTAAAATATTGCATGTTCTTTCATGCGTTATTTAAATTTTAATTGTTCTCAATAATGTTCATAGGACAAGATGTATCTTTCACAGCAAAACTTTAGATCATTTTGTTATTATATTTCACATTTATGGTGTCTATGTCTTAAAGCTTCGATGTAATGTCACGTTTCCGTGAACGCCTCGTTAAAATAACATTTCAAATATGCTTAAGGACATAAGTAATCCATGTTTCATAGAGATTTGGTCCAAATTTGAAAGTGCCGGCCCGGCCATCGTAATTTTTTTGTATATTCTGTTAGAGCTTCTCCGTCTGAGATTTTTTACTAAGGCACCTTAACTGGACATTACAGGACATATAATTTGTGTTGGTTATTTTGAATACCTATTTTCAACAAAAATTTATGAATATTCCGATTTACGAGCTCAAATAAAATCAAAGTCCTATAACTTTGTAATAAATGTTGAGACGGGCAAGTTCTAACAGAATATACAAAATATTGCGATGGCCGCCACTTTCAGATTTGGACCAAAGTGGATGATGTCCTTTAATATAGTAAATTACCCATAGTTCTTAAAAGGCAATCGTTATGAATAGCACGTAATTCTATAAAATCCATCCATGGATGTCTGCCAATCAAAATCTAAAGAATTCAAATGTAAATTAAAAGAAACCAATCAAAGTGACCAATCAATCAATGTGTGTATTTAATTCTGAAACTAGTTTAATTAAAATTCTAGATTACAAAATGATAACAATATATGCTGTTTCATTCACAATGGTCTTTGTTCGAGAACCTACCTACGAGGCTACAATTTTATATATTTAAATGCATTTTCAGATAATTTATTTAGAATTAAAATTTCTGAAATGTAATTTCAACACTTCAAACAATTCCATTTAGAAAGCAAATCTGAATATGAGCTTAGCCTGTGATTGAGTTGATGACCTCCACACAAGCTCGTGACATAAAGAACCGGATATTAAGCCACCAGGCTGAATGACAAGCAGACCCGGGCATTGATACCCGGACAATCCAGCCATTCATTGTGATATCCATGGGCTGTTTTAAAAGGACTGCGATATTTATATTGGAATCTGGTAGAACTCACTAATATTTGCGAGCGCGTTTTTCGATAGCATTGTGGAAAGAACTCGCTGTGATAAGGCCTAGATTGTTATGGCTGATAGATTTAATCTTAAATTGAATCTTATTCTAGTATGGCTGGTTTTCTAGTTAACCAAGATTAACGTTTGAAATTTGAATTTAAACCGAACATGTGAAAAACTTACGGATCTTATTATGGACATGAAAGCGGAGAAGAAAGTAGTTCATTTACGTAAAGACTAGGTAAAAACTACTAAAGGCACTTTTTTTACTAAAATCTGTTTACTGACTAAAGAAATTGCGGATAAAAACTAGATGCATTATGCTGACGGCGTTGATCTTGCCCTCCGTGTGACGTCTAAATGTCGCCTTAAATATTCGTTTACAATCCTACATACCTTCAGAAAACCTTTACTAGGAATATAATAGCTTGGCGACCCAGACAAACCTTTTACGTGGAAAGTTGGCATAATGAAATTGTATCTGTCAATGCGGCCGGCTAATCCCTTGGCTAGGTGGGGCGTGTCGATGTATTCGAGGACACTAATCCCGGGTCGATAAACTTATTTGTACATGGGTTACATCTTTTAGGAACGTTATTCCATTCAGCTGTAGTGGAAGTGTCAACAACCCTTATTTGTATATATAAAAGAAGAAACAAACTGACCGACAGTCAATAACCCCTATCTGTGTATATTACTATAAAAGAAGAAACTCTCTGTCTCACAGCCTAAACGGCTGGGATAATAGACTTGGGATTAGGAACTTTGCCTACGTCATAAAAGGTACCTTATTGACGATCTTTATCCCGAAGATATGTTTTAATCAAGATCCACGCATGCGAAGCCTTGTACAAAAGCAAGTCTAATGAATTTAAAATTCTATATCTTTGAAACCTTCAGTTGAAAAGCACATACGATCGAATTTTGTGTGAAGAATGATGCGACTCAAAGGGGAATAGAAGTGGATGTAAAGCTATGAAGTGGGGTCGACTATTAAGAGCTTATTTATAGCACTTTTAAAGTAAACAATTGTGTTTATATATTGGAATAATTAAGTTCCATTGTGACACTTGCGTGATGATTAGGGGATGCGGAAGCAAGTAATAAATATACGGGTATCGCTTGACTACGTATATTATCTAATTAATTAAATATATAACACTTTTTTAAGGCTTTTCCATAATGTTTCCGTGACGAGTCTAACGTCAATCTAAAGATTATATTCCCATTGACACCTACTGAACATGGTTGTGTTTTTTAATTTAGCATAATTACCGGCCAGTAACTTGAAAGAACAACAAGGCGCTACACTACATCCTACAAAATAGGATTGAATAATAAATGCACCGCAAAGCCTTTCAAAGAACGTATTGTTTTTAAACAAAAAGACAAATTAATTTCGTCAGTGAATTGAAAGTGCTTCGTCTTGCTTGACAATTAATTTTCGAGAACAAATTCTGTTTAATCTGCGGAAGCAATTTTGGGTGGCATATGATATAATGCTACGCTACTTAGCCTACTTGGCAGTTAGCGCCAAAACTGTCAATTTTGACAGCGACGGAGGTTGGATCCCATTTAGATCCTGAAGTTGGGATACCAAACAGACAAGTTGGAACGGGGCTTACATTTTCCGAGGTGAGAAAGCCGTAATTCAAATAGAATTAGCTACAAATTATTTTAACCGACTTCAAAAATATAGGAGGAGTTTAGAGAACAATGAGTTTTAGAAGCCTGTCGATTTTACCTTGTAAGCCCCGATTTTAACCGATTTAATTTCTTTTTTAAGAGCAGATTAAAAAAAAAACTACTATATTCAGTCTACCGTCTTACATTTTTTTTATTCCAATTATAAACTGGCAAAACAACTTACATTTAGACCTCTAATTCCTGTCCAACTGTGCGTCAACTAATCCGACACGAACTTAGTTATTGGATGTCGGGGACGTCGGTACTTTTACAAATTAATCCAGGATCCGACGGATAAGGTCTTCTGTGCCCGGACAGATTTACTGATTGCAGCTTTTTAGCCGAAGTATTAAATAAGCTTAGTTTGAAAGAAGATATTTAAATTCCAGGGATGTTTAAACGAAATTTCTCTGTCGTAACCCGTACTTCATTTAATGATTCGCACATTATGGTCTTTGGTTTGGATTAGCATAAATCGTTAAAAGTAATAGACAAACTTTAGAAAAATTATGACAGCCTGAAAATACCTGTCATTCTGTGAATTTGTCATTTTGTTACATATTTACTGTAAGTATAGGATAGTTTTAAAACCAATATAATTACCTTATTCATATACCTACCTCTTCAATTTTGTAATTATATGTATGTTCACGCTTCCCACAAGGCTCCCCCGCATTTCACAGAAGATAATTTCGTTCCAACGTGATAGATGCCGAGTTTATCTGTCTCTTAGGCACTACATACCTCCGTGAATTTCTTCTCAGACGTATCACACAATAGACTTCAATTCTTTTTGCTTCCTAACTATGGCAATCAATCCTCTTCAAGGACAATTTTTGCTAGTGTCGAATGTTAGAGAATTATCCAGTTTCTCAATACTTTTGACACAAAATAATTTATAGGGTAGGGTTACAGCAGATTATTTTATAACTAATGTAATCTGTGGTCAAATTTCTAGACGGAATAACGAAATCATATGGATTCAAATGTAATCGAGAAGTGGATGTTGCGAAAGCTTAGTTACCAAGTCCTTTGCCCCGGGTGTTCAGTACAATATGACACCAAGGATACAGTTTCAGGACTGCGTCAGACCGCAAACTTCGCAATCCTTGCAACGTGAGATTTGAGAAACCTAAACGGTATTATACTTTGTGCGGCAGTACGGCTTTGTAGACGCGCTAGTGATGAGAGAACAACTAACGTCAGGAAAGTCAAGACAGTCTCTCTATAAATTAATTCCTATTCTAGAACCTCGTCATTTCAGTTCAAGGTTCCGAATATCTGTAGGCAAGTAGGCGTTAAGTAGTATTTTCTATTTTGTCATTCAATGATATTAAGGCTTTGTCATTAGTAACATAATCTTGGCAACGTCGTCAACATTTCCCTTCTAAATGTATGCACTTTATGTCAACCACAGAAAAAAATTGCGTTAGCCATATTTGTAATATACTGAGCTTTATTCTGAATAAAAAAAAATTGGGTAAGAAGGCAGGCAATAATATTATTATTTATTTATTTAGTACTACGTTTTTTGACGTGGAATCAATGATATTGGTGTCGATTCTGTTGTTCAAAATTACTAAACATAACTAATGTGACAGATCTAAATTCTTGCTATCCCTTTCTCATGTGCGGGGTTAAATAAGGATGTAAATATTTTTAAGCCTGTCGAATTAGTTAAGTTTAGTAATTTGAACAACAGAATTGGCACCATTATATGTGTAAAAAGGCGCGAGGAATTATCACGACACGACATTAACAAAATAAATGTCACCGCGACAGCCGGCAAAGGAAAGCGTTGACATTGCCCCAAATGTCAGTTTGACATTCATTTGCGCGGTGCATCTGGTTCGGGGCGCACGATCAGAGCGTGTCAATGCACCCATCACTGGGTCACGTCACGTGCGTGCGGACATTTCAACACGTATTCGTCGGTGATTATTTATAGAATAATGATTCATTCATACATAAAATCTACGGTGAAAAATGAGTGAGTGAAAAGGCGAGTTAGTCGACTTAGTCGTATGCTCAAATCGAATGAAAAAGGTAGATGGTACCGGTTTTTTAAACATGTAGCGTGTAGTCAAGGCGTACTTCTTGTAGGTGTGTGCGTGTAATTGTGTATATGTACACTGCAAGGCGTAGTTCTAACAACAAGGCGTAGTTCTAACAGGTGTCACTTCGTTGTTCGCAAAGTTACATCTACCTTTTTTATTTGATCTCAGCTCTTATGATATAATTAAGCTTCACTGCCTATTGCAATACCGCTAGTACCTCCATACAATTTCACTAGCCTAAGTGCCCTTCAAATCCTAATACCCACGTATACACACCATTGCATGACGCCACCGTAGATTTAACATAATAGGTAATTAATGGTGCCAATTCCCTTATTTCTTACATATTCATCTTTTGACAGTGCTTAATTTAATTTGACAGCTCTAAAACTTAATTTGACAGCACAAAGCATAAATTGAATATAATTTACGATAGTGTGTGGCAAGAGAATTGGCACCAGTCACATGAGTACCTACGTTGGATAAGTTTGCTCGTAGCAGATATGAAGTATGACTCTTGCAGTAAGCTTACCCACCTAGCCAAAATAATGTGATGGGAGTTAAGAATTATGATGATGGGACAGTGCCGGTAGCATGAACTTTTTCGACAACGTTTTCGTATCGCTTTCGACTATTTTTGTATTGAAAAATGAACAGCGCTGCGGCGGTGAAAAGTGGAACTAAAAATTAGTATGACAATTTTGACATTTCGCGAGTTACGTTTTTGTAGGCATAGCATTTTCACGATAAAAAGCGATTGATATTTTATTTGTTCAGTCCATTCAGAACACGAGCTTAATATTTAACTCATACATACGAAGAAAAAACATAACATTTGTATATTCATACAGTATATAAGAATGTAGCCCAATATTTTGTAAAACACAAGTTCTACGCATTTCATGCTCACCAGAAATGGGAGATTGCGATTGAGATTACAGATGAAAGCGAACAAGAAATACATAATACTATTCAAGATATCCCAAAGTATGCTAAAACAAATTGAAAAGCTTTATTCGCTTCAATACGTAATTTAGCGCATTATGAGTTGAAGAACAAAGCACTGCCCACACACCTACTTCAGCCGCTCTGTTTCAGAATTTCGACGCCCTATTGTTTATATTATCTTTAGCTGGAGAATTTGTGTTAATAAAGCAGTCCAGCAAAACCAAATTGCTTTAAATAAAGTAGGGCTGGCAATAATGATATTCTGCTAGCACAGTGAGTCCTCCTCATCAACAACAGGGTTAGCAATGCGTTCATTTATGCGTTTGTTAGTGCTTACCGTCAGGTGGGCCGTACGCTTGTGGGCCGCAGTCACGTTACGTTAGTAGTATAAAAAATTGGTAGTTTTATACGTTCAAATTTTCGATGTTCTTTTGTATCTATTTTATTGAACAATATTATTTTCTTCATTAATATTATCACAGACAGACAGATTACATTTCAGAATCGTGTCAAGCGCGATATATTTTAAGCTATCCACCTGTCCCCATCCACCTTACAAAAGGCGACAATGAGACAATTACAGCACGTCTCAACGAAAAAACCCCGCCATTGGTATTAATTATTTTATCACACACTATCCTAAATTATATGCACTTTTTTTTTAACATAATTAAGTTTTACTTCTGTTAAATTAAATTTAGTCCTGTCAAAACTTTGCATGTACGGAGTACATCTTATATTTTACGTAAATTCAATGAGCAACAAAATAGGGTAAATATTTTAGAGTAGTTTTAGTACTATGCAGATAAACAAGAGAATTGGACCTTATTCCGCCTAGTCTTACCTTATATAATCGTTTATAGAATTTGTATCTATCGCTACAAATCACGCTCGCGCAGAATGTAGTAAATAATAAAACCTTCAATGAATGAATTAAACCAGTTTTTGTATCGCTTTCTTCAACTTAAAAGGATTTAAGTACCGTATGCTTACATGGTTCGCACAATGTTTTTAGAGACTATAGCTACACCAATGAGTAGATCTACTTACTCAGTGACTGGCCATATACAGCGCAAAGCGCGCGAGGAAATCTTAGTCTGAAAGCCAGCCGCACAACCGCGTGCATTTCAAAAAAGGAACGTGACCTGATTACTGACGGAAGCTGTCAGTTGTCTATGGCACGGCTCAAACGTCACAGGTACCATTCAACTAGTGGTTAGATTTTAAACTCACTCAATAGGGTGGTAAGAGTGAATATCGCCCGTGAACTTTCTCCCGCCGTCTCACAATTCACCCGTCTATGAACAGTTTATTGTTCGTGCCGAGGACGCCATTCCTCCACAGTTCTCAGTAATAGAACGACTTAAACGGAACGCCTTTATTATATCCAGTTCAATCAAACTGTTTCTTAATCAATTGCAGGGTTCGTTATTACAAGTTCCTTGGGTTCGAGCGTGCCTCTACAGTCCAGACCTTAATGAGGGAGTAAGGTGATGTTATTTAAAGTTAAACCGTCTAAAGGTACCACCATGTATATTACCGTTAGTTGCTCGCGTTAAAAATTTCTCAAGCTTATCAATTAATTAAGTTTTGAATAAAGAATGTTTTGGTCACACGATAATTTTTATTGATAGCAACAAACTTATTTTTATAATATATTTTAAGTGAGGGATATTCCTCACTCTTTACTAGCTTCGAAATTCAAGTGACCTAAAGAAGCAAATTTACTGTGTGTTAAATCAGTTCGCAAAACAGATTTCCATAGAATATCGGTGATCCATTATTTGTTTATACTAAGAGAATTTGTAAGAGGCTACGGTGTATACCACGCAAACAACACGTAGGATCAACATTTTCCTCTCAATTTTATACACGCCGTTATTCAAAAACGCCTGGCAACACGCAATATGTGAATAATGAAACAGAATCGATCGCTCATAAATAATGGCTAGACAATTTGTTTAGCCAACACTTCATCTATTTGTAACAGTAACATGAAGCATGTATCTACACCATGGCTGGCAGAAGTGGAGTATTCAGGGCAACCGTTTCACATCGCTCCAATTTAAGCATCGATCAACAATTCCTTTGAATCTCTATGAGCTGATAATAGTTGTGCCCTTTTACAGCCACCTGTCACCAGTGGCGGCCTTAAGGGGTGGCGAGCAGGGCAACCGCCCGGGGCCTCGCTCTTGCAGGAGCTCGGGCACTCGCGCATTACTTGAATTGTTATCATTTAATTAATGATTTTAGTCTTAGAAAAAGCTGCAAATTATTTTCTTAGTAACCCTTATGATGTGGGTATCAGAATGAACAACTAATAAAAGCTTGTTTTTCTTTATTTAATACTTTTGTTTATAACTTTGCATTTTGCCAAACATAGTCATTTAAACCCCCGCAAGGATCTACCCGCCCGGGGCCGCGCAATGGCTAAGGCCGGCTCTGCCTGTCACGTTGGAATCTAAAGATCGTCGTAGCTTCGATGAAAAGTAGGTACTGTGACGTCACACATCTGCCTACCCTTTAGGAAGACGTCAAGGCTTAGGCGAAGAATATACTATCTGACAAAAAAGAGTAGAAAATAATAAGGGTGCCACTGTGCCGTTCATATGGCAACCCGCCGCATCAACCTTTCAACTAAAATCTTTAAGATTTAACGTAGATCAGTCATTATGAATTAGCAATTTATTATTTCCTTCCGAACATAAATCTGGTATTCAATTACAGAATGAAAGGTTTTTTATCTATTGAAAAGCTTTGTCGCTTCACAGACAGATAGCAGAATATCTTCAGTATGTTTTCAGGAGCAATCTTTACTTTGCTTTTATTTTTAGCAGCTGACAATACCTGTTGACTGCCGTGTTCGTTGACACAAGAGAAAAGTTTACACTGTCAACTGATATAATGACAGTTATCGACAGATTTCTCTGTGTTGTCTATTGAGATCGTGAGAGGGTTTTGGCGGGAATCAAAAAGAACTGTGAGGCTTATTTTTAATACGTATATCGTAAATGATCAAAATTATATTTTTTGCAGTTGAATTCCATTGTAGTAATAGATTTGTAGTATCATCGAATAAAATACTGTTAAAAAGTTGGCGTAATTTACTTGCCATAGTAAATATTAAATTGTATCTAAAATGTGCGCAAAAATCTCTTCGTTCTGAAAATACGTTAATAAATTCCTTGCAATACATTTGGAATTTAAATTTACTGTTAGTAGAGGTACATTACAATGATAACTTTGTTTCGCGAATAACATTCCCGAATCCCGCCCCACCTCTCCCTGAGGTTTTATTCACTGGCAGCATGGAAACCAATTTATTGGGCACTGCTACTATTAAAAAGTGATTTATTTTAATAAAAGCTTTTATTCGGTCATCAAGCCCTTTTATCTGATACCCATATCATAGGGGTTTCTGTGAAAATTATGTCTTCATTTTGTGACGTCAGCCATATTGGATTAAAAATGGCTGCATTTAGGTAATCTTTCATTGTCACGAAAACCAAACGTGTATTTCAGCTCAATCGGACACTGGAAGGTGGGAAATTTAACTTGCAAGTTGACACACACACACCGGCCAGGTGAAACTAAATAAAAGAACTCGTAAGTATTTTTAGCCAATTAATGGTATTTAAACAATAATTAATTAATATAGATAAATTAAATAACGACAACGAGAAACACATTACCATTAGTAATATTCCCGATGTCACTTCCAAGTCCCACAGTTAAGGCCTCGTAAAACGTCACATCCTTTATTAAAATCCATCAAACCAATCAGCGCGAGCGTGCCAGAGAAATACAAACATACATGTGCATTCATATTACGTATACGTGTTCGTGCGCGCTAAACATAACCTTCTTCCTAACGCAGTCGAGAAAAAAGTATAAAAGACTACTCACTAAACTCTAACTTCATAAGAATTACCTAACTTTTCAAATTAAATGCGTTATAATCAAGTTACTAGCTACACTTTAAAACTAAGTAACTAAATAACTGTCCAAATAATTTCATGACGGCCAAATATTTGAGCAATAGACGTTATAATACGATGTACTTAGGTATGTAAGTGCTCCGATATAATTTTCCCGCCATTTATCGGAAGTGAGTTTCGCAACGTAACCGCCACGCTAATGGATGCGATAATGTTACCAGTCGCAAAAAATGCGTGAAAATCAATTAAACACGTCTTGCGCAAACCTTGTATCCGCAATTCATTAACTTGACCGTTGAACATAATATCCTGAGTGAATGGCGCCATTTATTTATCGACGCGGCAGAATAATAATATAAACTATATGAAGTATTATTTGCTACTGGACTATTAGCTGTAATGTGGTATTATTAGTATTTGGTGCCAATTATCTGGTCACACACTAGATAAAATTACACGAAATTTAAATTTAGTGCTGTCAAATTATATTTTGGTGCTGTCAAATTAAGTTTTGGTGCTGTCAAATTAAGTTTTGGTGCTGTCAAATTAAATTAGGTAATGTCAAAACGATGACAGTTTTAATTAATTACCACCATGTTTATACGTTTTAGGAAATTTTCACACTACCATGTGAAAAGGAGTATTCCTGTACTGAAACGCTTCGGGTGTTATAAAGAAGTTTTTTTTATAATTTGATTCTTTTCGACAGATTCCAGTAGGAAACAAGCTTTTGATAGTACTTACTTAATATTATGCCATTATAAAAAAAAACTAAAATAAGATTATGATGGACTATTATGAATATAATACTTACATTTTATTAAAATAAATGAGTCCTTAAAAATATCTAGCGGTATTAAAATAATCGTACTCTCTTTCCGAAAGATGCCAACTTTATTTTGACGAGGCCCTTATAATTTCAGATCGCGTTCTATCTTGATTCCGTCACCCCTTCCCGTGTAATGTAATAGACTTCCCGAAGGATACTTATTCAAGGTCCATATATTTTTATACTGTCCTCGACAGGACAAGTAATGATGCTGAATTATGTTATGTCCTGCCATGAAACTTACCAAATTGGTATGAAATAGGTTTTCAAAGTACTTTTTCATTTACTTTAGCAAGTTTTATTTGTACCACTTATGTGGCACACGAGCATATGGCTGATGGTAAGCAGTCACCGTAGCCTATAGCCGCTAGCAATACCAGGGATATCACTAACGCTTTGCCAACCATGTTGTTGATGAGGACTTACTGTGCTAGCAGCATTACTTCTAGCGCAGCGTATCCTCGTGGACCACTGGCAACCTTACTCACCGCAGAAGCACATTACATCAAGTAGTGTTATTTGACTGCGGTTTTCTGTAAGGTGGAGGTACAGTCCGGGCGGCTCCAATTTTAATGGATTCCACAGAGATCTCGCATCCCTACATATTTTTCATTATGGTGTCCTTTCAAACTTCATTACATCAAAAAAATACAAAATTCGTAGCCTAAAATTACACGTGTAACAAGACTAATACTTCCAAAGGCTGCACACGCAATAAATCAGAACGTTGCCACACGAAAAAAGTAAAAGGAGCGGGAAAAAACTGTCATGGCGTCGGATGGCATAGCTCAAGCAGATCCGTTGAGACGATTTGTTATTTCCTCTCGGAGTGAAGGGACGCGTCGAAATTGTATTGAAAAATTAGGTGCTTGTCGATTCTGAGTGACAGAACTATACGCGACGTTTGACAAGAAAATAGGATGAAAGAGATTGCTTTGCCTTTTTTTTCTGAAGAGGCGTTGGTAATTGGCGTAAAACCAAAATAAAACAATGAGACGAAAAACTTCAACAGATTAGTGTGTAGCAATAATATTTGTTGTGTAGTGTTTGTACGTTGTATATTATCTACTCTGAGGTAGAGTACCTATGTGATAATTAAATACTTATTGATTTTTCAAAGATTATTTGCTGAATTTCTTACAGTTTTCTTTTAACAAAAAACCCTCGGTATCCGGTTATAGATGCTGACAATTTCAAAGTACTCACTTATATTATATTCTAAGCCTATAAATAAAAAAAAATATATTTACGATTAAATTATCAAATAAGAAAAAAAATTAAGGACGTCACCACAATCCTCAACATAGTTTTAAAATAAGGCGTACCTATATCATGGTTTTGTGTCAAACCCTTTTCGGAAAAAAATTACGGTGCCAATATTCATGTTCATCCGACTAGACTAAAATTAAAATATTTCTTGGCTCATTGAAACTTAATTATTTTTTTTAACCTGGCCTAATCCGTAACCCTAGCAGAAAGACTTTCGAAATGCTTTCGACGGCGTATTTGTATATCTTTTGACTTTTCTAATAGGGAAAATGAATAACGCCGCGGTAGCTAAAAGTAGAGCTATAGCTGACAAAATGTAAAAACGTATAAATTATACAACTCTCATCAAGTTTTGACATTTTGTGAGATACGTTTTCGAAACCTAGTCAAAAAAATTGCCTGATTACAGTAGGTACTGCGGTAGATAGAGATACGTATTCTTATCGCTTAAGACTATTTTTGTATGGGAAAATTAACAGAGCTGCGGCGCCGAAAAGTGGAACTAATATTTTTTACGAAAATTTTGTCATTTTGAGAGTTACGTATTCGCAAACCTAGTCGAATCGAAATATGTTTTTGCAACCTTTACTCATTTTGACAGTACTTGTTAACATTTAGCATAATTTTGGACAGTGTGTATAAACTTTTACCGAATCTCAAACAGATATCATTATCAACATCAACGCACGATGGCCAAACAGTCGACATCATAAACTAAGTGCTGTGTATCGAGTCATGAAACCCGTAAACTGAAACCCTTTTAGGCACGTGTTGCTTAAGGAGGAAGTACATTCATGTGCCCGCTGCCAGGTACCGACACTACCGACAGTTATAATACACAAGGTCTGAAGATAAACATTAATAACAGGACCGGCGTTAGGGCCACTGACGACCCGGGCAAGATATTGTGGCGCCCACTTAAGTACAACATTATCGAGTATAATTTCTTTGCTGAACCAATGTCAAATTATAGAATTTAATCTTTCATTGTGGGCGGAGGTTGCGGTAGCAAGTGTTGGAGCTAATCCATTTTTTATTATTCTTTTATATTTTTAGTATAGCGCCCCGCAAATTTTGCGCCTTGTCGTCGCCCTTACACGCCCCCGCCCCCCGCCTCCTAACGGCGGCACTGATTAGGTACGTAGATTATATCATGACTATCGTAGAAGGATTAAAAAATCAAGGCAATAACATATTCTGCTCTCCTCACACAAAGAGGACTACACGGTACTAATGTACAAGACAAAGACAGCTATATGTATAGTTGTATACATATAGATGTACCGAAAAGTACTTGTAAATGACCAAGTAAATCAGCAACGACTCATTCCCAGCATGAATTTAATTACCAAAAACTTTGTGACTGAAGATACTAACTCTAAAGTGATCACTAACCATTTAATAGGCAACCCTCGGCTAATAATAACTACTCCCACGCGACCAGAATAGCCGATAGCCATTGATACCACTTTAATTCCTCACTTAATAGTAAAAGAAAATGAAAGTGTACAGCTTGGAGGCAATCAGCCGAAGTGTTAACTAATCTTTCAGCGGTCGTATCGAATTGGGGTTTAAAAGCCACAAATACATACACACTTACAACATCCATTCCCATTCTTATACGTGTGAGAGTAGATTTCACGGATTTGGATTAAAAAAATCTCTGGAACCGCTTGGAACGAAACGCGGTAACAAAGAGCGAGTTGTTTTTTGTGTAAATATATTTGTGTTCTTCTTCTTCTTCCTTAAGTATATGGCGACAAGCTTTTAATACAGCTTGTCCGCCAAAGTCACGTGGTAGGCACAGATTACATAACCACTACGTTTAGTTGTAGGTGAAGATGTACAATGTCAGTGTGACGTATCAAAGTATATTCCAGGTGAAATTACCAACTTTCTTCTTCTTTCTAACTATGGCAATCAATCCACTTCAAGGAATATTTTTGCCAGTTCGAGTATTAGAGAATTTTCACGTTTCAAAATTTTTGTTTTTTGCACCAATGCCTAGTGTCACATTCTAAAACTTATGGGAGTTTCTGGAGACAACCCACCGCAATAGCAGTTCCTAACACGTCTAGGTCGACTATTGACCAAAAAATCGCTTCACCCAAAGGCCATATTTCCAATGTTCCCATAAATCAGTCACTAAATGAAACTTTACTGCACAAAATGACACCGAAAATACCCACCAAAGATCATTATAACACAATTAACGAGACAGTGAAAATAATTCCAACTACGCTAACAACGAGCTACTGTCAATCGCTGTATGCTGACGTACATTATGACTGAAGAAGATCAAGACTAAGACTTTGGATCACGTGACTAGAAATTAGTTAAAGTAATTCCTACTGACGCTTTTAGTATAAAAAATATTTTTTTTTTCTCAACAGTTCCTTCAAAGGAACTGCCAAAAGAACTACTGAGAACAGTTCCTTATCCTACGCTTGAATATTACTTTAACATCAACAATAATAATGAATTAAATGGATCAAATGAAAGAATCAAGAAAGACTTATTTTGAAATAAGCTGACTCCACGCTTTCTTCGTTTAATTAAATTAAAATCAAGCCACTCTAGTAGATACTTTAAAGTGAAGGGGGATCGGAAGATAAACTCGCTCTCGTCTATTTTTAAAACGAAATTACGGTCGGATTAAAAAATTCAACACTCGCGTTCAAAAACCTCGACAAAAATTTTAGGCGGTCCGAAATCGGTACCGTTGCGTTCGTGTGCCCTCGAGTTTATTCGATACACTTTTTTAATTAAAACTTTTAAATTGCCCACCTTAATAGAATGAGGTTAATAATAAATTCTAACGACAAATATAAAAATAATTAGTTTAAAATAATTTTAGTAGGATTCAAGAGCTTTTAAGGTTCTGATGAGGATTTTCTTAGGATGTTTTTAGTGGGAGCTTTAGAGTGGTGAAACTTCAGCCGTGGTGGCCTTTTGGTTGAAGCAACGGCCTGTCATCTGATGGGCCCAGGTTCGAATTCCGGCCTATACCAATGAGCTTTTCTAAACTTAAGCACAGTTATTAACAACGCCATGAGCTAAAAAAGAAAGGTATAGCTTATTAGGATCCCCCGTGTTTTGCCCATTAATATTGGAGCCGCCCGACTGGGCACTGTACAGAAGATCGCAGTGAAATAACATTTCTTTGATGTAGTGTTGTGTTTCTGCGGTAAGTAAGGCAGTGCTCTACGAGGATACGCTGGGCTAGTAGTAATGCTGCTAGCACAGTGAGTCCTCATCAAGAACAGGGCTGGCAACTCGTTAGTGATACCCCTGGTATTGCTAGCGGCTATAGGCTACGGTGACTACTTACCATCAGGAGGGCCGTATACTTGTGTGACACCTATATAGGGGTAAAAAAAAGTTATAGCAAAGGGCACGCAAATCGCTAATGATAGTAATAATACTTGTGGAAAGTAGATATACATACATAATACATGGGTCTATGAAACTCGACTGCTAACAGGCGGCTAGAGAATTCCCTTAACTTATCTAAAGGATTCTCAGTCGCCATATTGTTTTATGATGTCACTAATGTACGTAAACATGAATTAAATTCTTAGATTAAATTAAAGTTCCATCCTAGAACTTAACCGAACAGTGTTTATTAAATCTGTTTTAAAGTAGATTTAAGCATAGTATATTGAAACGAATTTACTTTCCTTTTGACTTTTTTACAAAGGTTTTTATAGTCTTAAATATTTAAGGCGGTCATTATGCCAAAAAAATGCGTTAGCTTTTTTCTTCCAGAACAAGAGATGTAGTGTCTTCTTCTTATTCTTCCTAGCTACGGCACTCAATCCTATTCAAGTACTACTTTTCTAGTTTCGAACGTTTATCAATACATAGTATGTTCATCAAATTGGATATAAGCAGCTTTATGAAAAGAATATTGATATAATCACCAATGCAATCATGATGGGTATCGATTTTGATATCATATAACCCGGCACGTAGGTACAGTTGATTGTATATGGCAAGAATTTCAAGTGCCAATGTTTTTTTTTATAATTAACAGTGTATGTGAGTGAGAACATAAGAGTTTCTCTACTACTTTGATTATTTTTATTTGCTTTTCAAAACGTAATATTGCTGTAATTTGTGGCAATATGCGACCGAAGTGACGTCTGCCTCTGAAGACTAAACGCAGTGTTGTGAAAGATTTATTACGTTCTGGCGGGTCAGTCGATCGATTATGGGCTATTTTTGTCGAGGTTAACATTGTTCGATGGCATTGCTAATTAACATTATGTTTATAATTTAATTTAACAATGGCCTATGATTTTCAAGTTATATTGTATGTATATATCTTTCATACATACATATTTTATCATCATGCCTAGTCCATTATGGGGTAGGCAGCGCGTATAGAGCGCCATTTCACTCAATCACTTGCACACCCCTTTTATACACTCACTAGCGGCCCGCCCCGGCTTCGCACGGGTAGACATTTATCATATATTATATAGCCTAAAGCCTTCCTCGATTAATGGACTATCCGGATAAATGTAGTAGTTCCTGAGATGAGCGCTTTCAAACAAACAAGCTCTTCAACTTATAATATTAAGTATAGGGAATAAATGTTTTACAAACCATGAAGAATAATGTTTTTTTTTTTAAAAAGTTATCTCTACAGACGCCTTTTAAAGCAATATTTTGTAATCTGGGGATGTGAACTATTTTGTAAATGAAAAAAAGATACAAAAAATAAACAAAACATCTCATATCTTTAATGCTTCCTATGAAAACGCAGCGAGCTACCCCATACCCAGACTTGTCAAACGAAACTGAAGCTTATATGTATTGAGTAAGGACCAAAACAGCCTGTACAGTTTCTTATTAATTACTTTTTTCTTACCACGTGTAGATGACGTACGTAAAATAAATGTATAAGATTTATTTATACGTGTAACGAAAATGGACACGGTAAAAATTTGTATATTATAAGTTTCAAGGAAAAGTTGAGAGCAAGGGCATGTCATATTATTATGTGGAAGAACGAACCAACTTTGTATGAAGAGTTTTGTGTATGGAAGCAAGGGTATAAGCATAATATTATAGTCATAAGAAAAGATGGATGACTAAGACGCCATGACAAGAATGAAAGTGAATACAGAGATGACGGTTAATAGAGACGGATGGAAGAGAAACATATTATTCCATTTGTGTCGACCCCAAACAACATTTATACGGGTTGTGTATTCAAATTCTACATAAAAATGTAAAACCATAGACGACGGTGCTTATTCTGTTGTACCAATTCATTAATCTTAAAAAAAATCGCAGCAACGTATTGCCATCCTTATTTAACCCCGCACACAAGAAAGGGATAGCAAGACTTTTAGTCCTGTCAAATTAGTGAATTAAGTGGATTTGTACAACAGAATCGACAAATGGTCAGCACTGTAGCTCAAAGGAACAATACCTTCCACTTTCAGAGAAGCAGTTGTTTATCAATAAAATGCAACAGCTTTTATGAATTTTAAATTAAGTTCACAGAAAATCAACAAATTGATTGAGTATGCACATGAGGAAGCACCATCTCACTCGTTACAAAATAGACATAAATAGGTCAGATTATGTAGCCCATCGTAAATCGGAAATTAGGCGTGCTTTACGATCAAAATCTTTCGGTTTCGTAACCCCGAAGGGAGCCGATGACTGTCACGATAAGTGCGTTTTGAATGCAATATCGCCTTGGGATTTGGGGGGGACGGAAATTAGGGAAAAGTCGTAATAATACAAAATACAAAATCCGTTACTGTCTCTTTCCACTTATAATGCCACTTATAAAGGATACTAGAAATGTCTGTTTGACTTTAGACATGGAGAACTGAATCACAACTAACATAATACAAACTAGCCGTTTTAGCTGCACAATCATCGTGTGTCACACGGTTCCAAAGTAGGTTAAAAGACAAACTTAATATCGCCCTATTTTTTTGAAAATATAGCCATACACTATTGAGCATTTCAAGCGTCTACTTGTTGCTATTATTAAGATAGAGATATATAGTATATTAACTAATCTGAAGTACTCTTGAGAATAGAGTAAAAAATACTAAAATAACAGGTTGTTGGTACGGGCGCCCCCTTTAATGTTGTTATAGGGGCAACAAAAAATACACATTCTGAAAAAAAAACAGCTGTCCACCTGTTACGGATAATGAGATAGAGCCAACTGACAAACGGATGGACGGACGGACAGCTAAGTCTTAGTAATAGGGTTCCGTTGGGACCGTTGGATACGGAACCCTAAAAACATCCTTAGTATTTTCTGTAAAAAGTGTCACAAGGGCTGAGGGACGTGAAAATATTTATATTCATGTCAGAAACCACCCGTGAAATTTTAAGAATACATAATGGCGTTCTACCTCCATACTTCGAGTAGGATTAACGGGCTGCCCTGTCTTTATGACATTGTTGATTTAGACGAATGAGTTATCTGTCAGATATCTTCAGTTACTTATATCGTCACTAGCTTTACCCGCGGCTTCACCCGCATTATTTTAATTTCTAAGTTCCCTATAAATATGCTATATGTTAATCCAGCTTATAAACTACCTCCATTACAAATATCATACAAATCCATTGAGCCATTGAGGCGTGAAGAGGGTACAGACACACACACAAACTTTCGCATTTATGATATTACTGTGATCACTCAGTAGGCAAATAAGAAGCTAATAATTAAGGAAATATGTTTCTCGACAAGTATTTGAATTATTAAGTAGTAGGTATGTAAGAAAATAATGACTTCGTGTGAATGCAAGAAAGAAATCCTTTGTCCTTTTATAAGTCGAAATAGATATGAATATTACATGAAGGTAACTCGTAAGTATTACGAATATAATATTATTTACAAGCAGAAACGAATTAGTGGCTCAAGCTTAAATTAACATTTCCTTCGAAATTCTTCACGAAATCTCTGACATAAACTTAAGTCGTAAGTCTCACCGTCCCGACGAATCACATTAGGTTAAGCAATGAAATAACTTCCCCAAACGCAGTAAAACAACAAAACTCTAATTTATTTTCATTGTGTATCTAAAATGTTGCCGAATATAGCAATTTTATATGACAATAAAGAAATCTCGAGTTGCCATAACAAAATTATCGAACGCGAGGTTCCCACCCATTTATATTGTCAACTGACCCGAGACGGTTTACGTTCAACGTTCCTTTTTTCTCTATTGTCTATGGTTTCGTAATGGCGCCATAATATTACGCGGGAAACACCTTCTTTTGTAATAAAATACTTACAAAAATATGTTTTGCAATGGCCAATCAAAGCTCTACAATCAATATTTTAATGTTTTATTTCCGTATTATTTATTTATCTTTAAAATTCAAAACCAAAACCTGTTTTGATACAAAAAGAAGATTTTTGTCAAAATACCAACATCAACGCGAATAAACACCTCAAAAATTGCACATGCTGTCTATGGTAACGTAGGTTTGTTATTTACGTACCAAAAACCTGGTGAACACACAAAGCGCGCCAAAAGAGGACAATCAGAGAAATGAAGCCTCCACTATTGAAACAAACGCCACTTTTCACCTTTGAATCCTGTACCTCGCTCGTATGCATACCGGGTATCGCCGGTAGGATAAATCCTTTGTAGGACTAGTTAGATACAATAAAAATATCGTTCATATCAAAAAGTGAAGTACCTAATTCGACGTATAAGCATTAGAATGCATGACACTAGGCATTTAAATGGAACAGACCAAACATTTTAAAACTCGACATTGGCAAAAATAATCCTTGAAGAGGATTGACTGCCATAGTTAAGAAGAAGAAGAAACAGCAGAAAACTATAACTTCTTTATTATTAGGCCAAAGAACCACTTTGCGAAAAAGTACCCCGCTGTTATTCTGCCGCAGGACACTAACGGCTTAACTAATGTTACTCCAAAAACTTTCAAACTCCAACAATCTATATCTGTTGAATATCCTGTGTTAAAGCATCCAGTTTTTTGATTGACCTTCCCCGTTCAGTCGATTTGAACAATGATTAAAACATAACAAAAGTGAAATTAAATAATCACCGATTCGAGCGACACTGTTTGGTCAGTAGTCAATCAACTCTGCCGCGGTTATCGCCGCTTCAGAGGAACCAACTGATTGCATGACTCTTTGTTTTTCATTTGCAGTGAGGTAGATATTTTTAGAGAATAGATATATAGATAGGTAGGTTGCAAGGACTTAATAGAGCCGTGGTGGCCTTATGGTGTGAAGCCTGTGTGTGCCTGCTATTCTAGAGACGCAAGTTCGAATACCACCGGTCTCTTAAGTGATTAGTCACACCACGAGCTTTACGATGAAGGAAAACATCGTGAGGAAAACTGCATACGTCTGAAAAGAAATTCAAGGACGTATGTAGTGCCTAAGAGACAGCGACGGGCTCACCAAATCTTCGGTGGAAATTGGGTGTTGTAACACCGCTGCCTACCTCTTAGGGGACCCTTGTGGGAAGGCTCGAAGATATAAATTACTAAAGGTTGCAAAGGACGATGGAACAATTAATTTTCTAAGCATCAAAAATATCTATCCAACTGTTTGGTGACAGGAAGGCGTTTATGGAACAGATAAGATGTTAGATGATCTTATACAATTAATAGAAACAAAAACGAGGAAGAAGAAGATAAACTATTGGAAGCAGACTCGAGTGGACAGGCCTGACACAGTCCACTCACCGAGTGCGCAAGTGGACAATCGACAAGCAAAAGCCCATCGACAAATTTAATAAAAAGCCTCAGAACACAAATAAAGCGTGGAATGAAAATGAAACAATTACGGGGTGTCACGGAGAATGTCCGCGCCCGACACTCGTTGATTGGTCACCCCAGCCCAGCAACAGCACACTTCCACGATTGATCGTACACATACATGACACTTTATTGAGACCGACATGTGGTAGAATGTAGGGCATAAATAATTTCTGCAAGCAATTTCGCAGCAATGTATGTACTACCAAAAAAACACTAAGGATAACTGGGTTTCGGCTCAAGAGATATCTCTAAAGGACATCATCCATTTTGGTCCAAATCTGAAAGTGCCGGCCAACGCATTTTTTTTTGTATACTCTGTTGAAGCTTATCCGTCTGAAAATTGTTTACTGTGGCACCAAACCTGTAGGACCAATGTAATTGATTTTATATGAGTTCGAAAATTTGAATTTTCATACATTTTTGTCGAAAATAGGACTCAAAATAACTAAAACAAATGAAATGTCCTGTAATGTTCAACTTTGGACATACTAATAAATGCTCAGACGGACAAGCTCTAACAGAATATACAAATAAATGCGTTGGCCGCCACTTGCAGAATTGGACCAAATGTTTATGAAACATGGATGATGTCCTTTGCTGATACAACTTCTGTGTGAAATAGGCGTACCTAGTACCTACGTCCCGGCTGGTAGTAAAGCTGTCACCGTACCCCATAGACGGCTCCTATACCAGGAGCATCTATAACGCGTTGTTAATATAAACAGATATATACTGTAACATGGACGTATATTTGTTTTATATATGTTACTTTTAATGCACCTAATCTGAATATTGTAGTGAATAAACTCAAAATTATCTTTATTTGACTAGATTTAGAGACGAGCACATTCAAATCGTCCGAACCTACCACCGGATTCGGAAGGTCGTGTTTTGCTCAGAAGAATCCTACAAGAAACTCAGCAATTACTCTTTTAAAAACTAAGTAAGTGACCTACTGATAGTAAGTACGGTGTAGACTTTCTACCTACAGGCTACGTCATGTTACGACTTCAATACCTTGTTTCTTCTTCTTCTTCTTCCTAAGTATGGCAATCAATCCCTTCAGGGACTATTTTTGCCAGTGTCGAGTGTTAGAGAATTTTCATGTTGCAATATTTCTCGTGTTTGCCGCATTAAAATGCCTAGTGTCATGCATACTAACGCCCAATGGAGTTTCTGGAGACAACCCACGGCAGTAGCAGATCGTAACACGCCTTTAGATTAGAGGTAACCTATTGACCAAAATGATAAATCACTTAACCCAAAAGTCGTATTATGGCATTATTTCCAATGCTCCTATAAATCAGTCACTAAATGAAACTTTACTGCACATATCGACACCAAAAATACACATTAAAGATCACTATAACACAATTTACGACACACTGGAAAAAATCTCAACCGCTCCGCCTGATTCCCGCCAAAAACTCCCCTACCTTGTTTCGATTCATGACATGCACAAAAATTTGTTCCTTTCTCCAAAGAAACAAGGCATCAGTGCGTGCAACATACAGCATTCAGATTATCACTTAAAATAATGTATCTGTAAATAGTAAAGAGTAACCCTTATCCAATGTCTACACCTAAAGAAACGATGGATCTCAAACCAAAGCCACGAATTATTTTCAGGTTTCTGGTAAGAGAATGCTTTGGAGTTCAAACGCCTACCAAAGGATCATAAAGGCGTTTGGAAATTTCAATAAAATCTTGTCAATTTTGAGTTAGAAACGTTAAAATAATTATAGAAACCCCTGAAGAATCCCGTAAAATGTTGAGATTTGCATCTACACGTGCCATCCGGAGCGGATCAGCTAGTATCATGTGGTTATTATCGTATATGTATAACGTTATATATAAGTAGTCATCCCAAATTTTCCGTAACGTGTCGCCACGTCAGGCTCGGACCGCGCACCATCAATCAGCGGATCACGTGATTAATGAAATACTCAATTCACGCGTCTCTGTACATAGCAGGTACCGGAGTCAAGCTTAACAGTGGAGCGTATAAAGAATAATGAAAATGTTAATACTTAGTCCATATTAGCAGATACTTTAGACAGAGCTGTTTTTATAATCGTAGTGGCTAAGACAGTAATTTATGGTTTTGGCGATATACTAAATGAAGATAACGTTCGCGTTGTAAGAAGAGTTTGAAGTATGAATGTGGATAGATACAAAGGTCGAGGTAGACCTAAGGAGGGAAAGATAGCATAACTAGGAGGAACTATAACATGACGGAGTCGACAGTGATAAAAAGAAATAGAAGAGAAAACATATGCACCAACCAAAAATGGGATAAGGGCAGGTTGATGCTTACGCTCAAACCCTTGATCACAAGCTGATCGCATTAGCTGAACTAACTATTCGTCGATTTTTCGTTGCATACGCAATTAAATTGGAATATTCAACCCATGAACAAAATCATAATTAACTGTAACTTAAGGATATAACAAAATCGTAAAGGCGTAAGTAAGAAATAAACTTATGTACCTATTAAGGTTAGTCTTTCAGGAGTTTCAAAAGCTGAACATTTCTTTATAAAAAAAAACTTTAATGAATAAGGTACTTAATGCCAGAATAGAATAGAATAGAATTTTATTAGTATTTAAACATGAGTGGTAATAATGGGTATTAAGTACCTACATAGTGGATACATGTGGAGAGACTGCTGTTAAATTATTTTTAGGAAAAAGCTAAATGCAAGTGCGCAAGCCAAAGGTAGCAACGACTGGCTTAACAATTAGAAGTTCACAGCTGTTTCAAATAAGGGGCACTCCCAGAATTGTACTCAAAAATTGTACGGTAAGTATTATGGCATCATCTCTATACTAAATTTAGAGTTTCTTTGTTTCGACTCGTTTGGGATCGACTCACAAAAATGTAGAGCAGCGTTCGGAAACTGTGAATGATTTTTTATATAACAAAACGGATAGAGGAAATGAATGATGACACTTTTGGATCTCAAAGAAATGAGCATCTACAAACTTGCCTGTCAAGTCGTTTTTTGTCAATTTCCCCTCGATATCCTATAAGCTTAACTTCTTTGGTACAATAACTAACACACAAAATAAGTTTTCAGAATAAAATTCCAAAGCCGTGGCATTGTGGTTGAAGCAACGGCCTACCATGGCTGTCATCTGATGTGCCCAGGTTCAAGCCCCGGCCTGTAGCAATGAGTTTTTCTAAGCTTCAGTACAGTGATTACTTATACCATGAGCTTCAAAAGAGAGGTAAGGCGAATTGTGATATCCCGTGGGTTTTCCCATAAAATTTTCTCACCATCAGGTGGGCATACGGCTTGTGTACCTTAGTGGTAAAAAAAACCAAATGGCTTAAAGAATAACACAGGTATCTAAAGTAGGTACACACTTAAGTCATAAGCGTTCCAGGTTCTTACAGAAGTATTGTATCCTGAGAATGGATGGATGCGATCCAAGTTAGCTAGTTTTGATGGGCCATCAAAATCGTAGCAGCTTTTATCGGCGTCTCGTGAAACCTGTAATGACCCACGATAAACCGCTGAACTGCCAACTATCTCACACACTTTGGTATATATTCCCTTTTATTTGATCAGTGCTTAGGTTTTAGGACACTAGTTACTTTATCAAGGCCAAACACATTTTTTGATTTAATTATTCTATCTCTCTCGTCTTAACAAAAAGAAGCAAATGGCTTAAGTGCATAATAAATTATGAACTAATCTGGAAGAATTTAGACATAAAAATAGTGTGCATCATAATTTTGTATGTGCAGTATGTGTAAGGACAAGGATAAAGACTATTTTTTCGCACTGTCCAAGTTGCCGTAACGGCATTGGACCAACCTTACACCTACACAACATATTGCGGTCTCAATTTGCCATTGCACGATTTATTCTTTTTATTATGTACCTAACCCAAATTTGCATCGATCACTCCACAAGCTGAACAATTGACGTCTATATGTCTGTCACGTGCAGAATGACAGCCCGACCAATCCTAGTTGGGCATAGACAAGCTGTATTATTACGTGAAAAATATTCGGCGGGATTTGTTTGAGTGGTGTGTGTCTAAATGTGAGTGAAATTAAAATAATTTCAGCGTCTCGTTTTGGTATATTAAAGCGACGGCCTGTTATCTGATGGGCCCAGGTTCAATCCCCGGCCTGTACCAATGAGTTTTTCTAAGCTTAAGTACAGTAATTAATCACGCCATGAGCTAAAAATAGAGGTAGAGCGAATTGGGATCTCCCGTGGGTTTTCCCATTAATATTAGATCCGCCCGACTGGGGACTGTACCTACACCTTACAGAAGCAGTGAAATACCACTATTTTGATGTAGTGTTTTGTATCTGCAATAAGTAAGGTTGCCACTGCCAGTGCTCCACTACGCTGGGCTAGTAGTAATGCTAGCACAGTGATTCCTCGTCAACAACAGGGTTGGCAACCCGTTAGTGATACCCCTGGTATTGCTAGCGGCTATAGGCTACTGTAACTGCTTACCATCAGCTTGGCCGTATGCTTGTGTGCCACCTTAGTATTACAAAAATGAAAGTGATGATCTTGGTAAGAAAAAAAATATTATGTTAAAGGTCAAACCCTACAGAGCCTATTTATTACTGCTTAAGGTTCAAGGGTAGAGCAGTATGCAACCGAACTACCTCCGGGGGTGCTAAATATAATGATACCGTAACCCGTTTCCCTGTCTTCGTTAACATTTTATTGCCCTTCAGCGGAGGCTCTGTTAATTCAGTTAGGGTTGTCGGTTATGCCATACCTACTTCGATACGTATAAGTTGGGACAGCCCTAACGATCACGATCCTACGACAATCGATGAAAGAAAATGTATCTATGCCATAGCGGAAAAAAAAGAAGAAGTAGAAATGTATCATACTAATTCTAGTCTTCTTCTTCCTCCTAACTATGGCAATCAATCCTTTTAAAGGACTATTTTTGCCTGTGTCGTGTTAGAGAAATGTTTCGTGTTTGTTGCATTAAAATGCTTAGTATCATGCATTCTAATGCTTATTGGAGTTTCTGGAGACAACACACGGCATTAGCAGTTTCTAACATGCCTTTAGTTCAGAGGTAACCTATTGACCAAAATGATTAATCACTTAAACCAAAGAGCATATTTTAACAACAAAAGTATACAAAAGCTCACTATAACACAATGTACGAGACACTGGAAAAAATCTCGCCCGCTCCGCCTGATTCCTGCCAAATTAAACTGATTGTCGAGATGCTCCCGAAGTAAAGGTTATTTTCTGTGTAAGTACCTAGATATATGAAAAAAAAACGAAGTTTCTGGTCGGTTCTTCTTTCTAAGGTGTTTTTTTTGCTTTTTACCCGGACCGGTTGAAAGGATTTCCAGGTGATTTATAAAATATAAAAAAAAATAACCTAAATTATCGATTATTTTTATTATCTATACCTATAACTTTTACAATCTGAATCAAAATAATTTCATCGGTAAATAATTCCGATCGCAGATTGTAAATGAAGTTTGTCATACGACCATGTTTAAGCCAATTATCTCCTCGGAGCATCAAAATCCCAATTTTCTTCAAAAGATACTCGGCTCTTTGTAAATTAAGGGAGTCTCAAAACTGACATCATCATAATAGATTTACGGCGAAACTTAGAAGATAGACTTAACGCAACTGGAAACTCGAGAAGACATTTTAGTCAAGTACAGTAACCATGAACATTGTCAAAATATTCTAATCTACCAAACTTCTGGGAAGGCAACGCGCGACTGATACTCAAGTGTTGCAAGTGGCAATATTATAGGCTAAGGTTATCGCGTACCATTAGTAGGCCATGTGCTTGATTGCCACGTAAAGTGGTAAAAAAATATCGCTAATTCAGACAGGATAATTTTTTGTACGAATATGGAAATAAATTCACCAGAAACTAAATCCCACACTTAATATAAAAGGCGTCCCACGAATATGTCACATGGAGGGAAAGTATCTTGAATATTGTAGATGGAAATTTATTGAAAGAAGACTTTATTAGTATTTAAAAAACAATTTAAACTGCATTCATAGATATTTAAAAAATAACATGGTTAAACCGGGAATCAAACCCGTTACACGAGAAAAATAATCAGCCTGTAGCTTTATCATCGATCGAAATGCTTCGTCATAAGGATTATTTTTTTCTTAATGTCAGAAATAAAGGAAAAACCATGAATGAAGATTTTTACTTACTAGGAAAAAAGTGAACCGAGAAGAAAATCAGTACTGGTTGCACGTAGTATATTATCTGAGGTACTGGTTTCTTTCATATAACATCGGCTACCCATAAATTACGTAACACACATTTTTTTACGTAATTTATGGATGGCCCCTAATCATAATATAAAAGAATGAACATATAAAATAAAAATGTGTTATAAAATTAGTCTAGTACTAAGTAGACACTAGTCTTACATCTGTCTGTATATATGTATAAAAAAAGAAACTGACTGACTAACTGATTGACTGGCATATCAAGGCAGTTCAACGCACAACCTAAACGGCTGGGACAATTACTAAGGGGTTTTTGGAAATACCACCCCTAAGGGGTTAAAATTGCCGATGAGTTTGTATGAAAATCCGTAATTTTTAAAGTTCAATCCATGAAATTTATTTATTTTTTATATGTATATAGGTACATCGTTTTTACTTATTCACTTTACAAAGCTAGTGTTATTTCTTCCGTATTTGGTCACAGAACCAACTATAATCATTAAACGTAAGTGTGACGAGAGCAGGCATTGAACCGAAGTCTTAATTACTTAATAGCTAGCCGGCTGTTCGTCGGCTAAGTAACGTTGTTAGTGGACGTTGCGCGGATTCGCCATTATTACCCACCTTAATTACTCGTATCTCCGGTGAGAGCGATCGTACCTACCCAGTACAGATTTTAGATAATAACATTTCGGTAACTAGACATATCCAAAATTTTAATGTATGTCAGTATAAATGCAAATCACTTCCCGCGTTCCGAGTTCTTTACCTAGCCATCATTGAGTAGGTACTTTGGTTCAATCAAAATCAAAAATCATTTATTCAGTTTAGGCCTTAATAAGGCACTTATGAAGGTCTAAATTATCACCGGTTCGGAAAAAAAACCACCTGAGAAGAACCGGCAAGAAACTTAGTGCTCTTTTTTTTTGGTTTGTAGATATCATGTATTATGTATTCAACAGAAATATCTATTAAATTAATTACATACTAATCTTGACTAATTACTACTCATCATCAGTAATTTACCTACATATCCGCCTATGTTACGTATTTATACAAAGCTAATCTTTTAAAGTTTGTTCTCATTTAAAACATTCGGCTGTCGTCTCGCTTTGCCTACCTAACCTAGCCACGGAATCCACAGATAAATCATTTTTACTATTCATTCACAACCTGACTAATATGTCTACTGTCCGAATTTGTTTTTTTTGAACTAGATAAGTTCTTTGTACGAAAATTATATTGCCTATGTGCATTTTATCAAAATCCAGATTTAAACATAAAAAATACTTTAGTGATTCGCCCCCTCCCGAAATTCTTGAAGTACCCTCGTAACATCATTAAATGAGAACGTAAAGATGGCGCATCTTAACCTACCCTCATTCTAAAATAAAACATCGTTAAACGAAATGATCGGTACGTACAATTGAAACGTAACAATGCATCAATTAATTAGTTACGGACGATATAGGAAAGAAATCAGGAACAAACTTTCAATCGTGGTAGAAATTATGTCGATCCATAAATGCTAGTAGAAATCAAATGTGGCCGCATGATTTGAATGTAGCATAACATTTGATACTTATAATTGTTTAAAGCGACATAATGGCGACATTATAAATTGAGCACGTCTCAACGACTCCGTTCAGTTGTTATGGCTGGGTGGTTTACTTTTAAGGCGTGTAAACACGCACAAGGAATAGTGATTGCGAAAGTCCAGTTACTACTGACCACTCAGCTTACGAGACCAAGCTTTCGCCTTATTTTACACCTTAACTAATCAATCTCTAAACGTGTAAAAATAACTCAAAGTTCAGACCTACCTTGGCGTCCCTCCTCATAATCGAATATTATAAATCCACTCACAATACACGGTACGAAAACAAAAACCACTCGAGCACTTTGCGAACATAAAATAATATGAACCAAACTTGCGCCTTTTACGGCGAGCTAACATATGGCGGGCCGGAGCACACACATCCTTAGTTTATTTTTTAGGAAACAATAAAAACTTGCACAATATTTAAACAGATGGGAGTATTTGGTATTTATTTTTGTTGTCGCGCGTCGTAAGATCTGTGATGTTGCGACACAACACCGTCCACGCGGAGGGAATCACGGCACTGTTGGGCCGGAACGGGGACGGACGGACGGAACACGCTAACCGAACGTTTGTTGGGTTCGGTTCGTTGAAGGTTCGCCTTCCCTTTCTAACTCGTAACATATTTAGTATAGCGCCATCTGCCGACACTTTGTAGAACTCGTTGGACTACAAGTTAGCCTGAATTTAAGATTTTAAGAACTAGCGCACCAATCTTCAGCTTCACCTAGCTACATTTAATATCTACTCTGAGCTTCAGCTCAGAGTAGATAATATATGTAGCAGAGTAGATTAGATATGGCTTCAGCCATAAAATAATCTCATCCGTCTCTTGTTTGAACAGGTGACTTAGCACGATCTGTTCCACCGTGTTCCACAATCAAATAATCAGAGAAAAATGGTACTAGAACAATGTAAATAACAAGATATAAAATAAAGCGCAGCGCATAACTTTCATATCGGCGTTTTATAAAACGACATGGGCGCTAACCAGGGCTACCGAAAACTGACTAACATCAGAACTAGTTAACCTAACTTAAGACAGAGACTTGTTTGAATTCATGAATTTATTAATAAAATAAAATGTTTCGTGATTTACACTTAGGCTAGCGTCACTTTACATGATAGTTGGGTTTCCGTCTGTTCAGCAATAACTTTAACTAGGCTGGTGCCGGAGAGGATGGTCCTAGGTTGGTACCCTGAGGTGATCCATGACTCCAAAATTTCTGTGCTTGGTAGCATAGTCCTTAGCGTATTCCTTATGTAAATGTATGCTTGAGGAGAATACTTATAGATACTCAAGGCAAAATTCTTCAAATCATCAGTCTGCCGCATTGGCATAGCCAACATTAACCCCGATGTGTCCTCTTTGATCTTGTCTTGAAGTGAAAGTAATATCCTACATTTCTTCTTCCGTTTCTGATTGAGAAGTCTCTTCTTCATCTCTATAATTTTCTTTATTCTTATTAGGAATCTGTTTTGTCTGTTGTAAACTCTATCATTGCGTTTGAGCTTGTCTTTCATGCCAGCAGCCTGACGTTGCATCCTTTGGACTTCTGTAAATAGCTTGAGCAGCTCTATATTATCTGCTTTTTGCTTCGGTGGTGGTTTTGTTTTGCTGTTATTGTGTGCATTTCCATTCACTTTTTCTTTGAAGTCTTCCTCATCCGTCATCATATAGTCATCCTCATTGTCAAATGTTTCGTCCTCTATGTATTCCACCTGAATGTAAACAATTTCATATGTGAATTCATGTCGTGAATGTCAGTCAAATCATCTAGTCGTGCGACTAAGCTCAAGTCTTAGATTGCTTATCACTAAATATATAAAAATATGCTATCTTTCAGGAATCCTGTGGAGCACTAGCAATCTTACTCACTGTAGAAACACAACACTACATCAAAGTAGTGCTATTTAACATTTGGTGTAAGAAAATACACACATATTTAATACATACATGCTTTCTCCTGTAGCTCAAGCTAAGATAAGCAGAAACAACTGCTTGCAATACTGAGAGCCCACACACCTGTTTAACTTCATTGATATATTTCCTCATGCAAATCTGCTACTGAATTTATAATGCACAAACCTCTAAAACATGTCCCGGTAACTTGAGTGATGGGACCGCTTTGTCCACAAGCACCATTGTATCATCCGCATCACACATGAAGCAGTCCACCGAGAAGTGGTGCATACACATGTATGAGAAGTCTGTCGGGGTCCAATTGTTGCGTCCTGTCAAGTCTGTCCAGATCTGACGCAGGCTTGAGTCTTCTGGGAACCTATAAGAATTGATTATGTACATATATATAACAGTTTCACAACAACACTATGATCTTCTTCTACAAATTTCTTCCTTTCTTATTTGTGTTGTTTTGAATAAATGTGTTTTCTTTCATTCTTTTTTCTATTATCAATTGCCTCCATTTATTTATTAGGAATACATAAATCAAACCACTTATAAATAATTAGGAAAACTAAACCTTACATAGGTATTATGTTTCCTCAATGTGTAGTGTGATATAACTTTTTAGGTGGTTTGAGCATGTGTGATAAAACAAGACAAAGAAGCTATGACAATCATTCATGACAGTATAAAAAAGGAATGTTTTTATAAGGTACCCCTTTTCAAAAAGTTCCAGACTGATTACACGAAAGCAGTGACAAAACCTGGTAGGTCTCATTTTGATATTTGTAGATACCTAATTGTCTAGAAGAATTTTGTTAAATATTGTTATTTATGTATCATGATTCTCCCATGAAAGATAGGAGCACTGAGTTTCTTGCCAGTTCTTCTTAGGTGGCTTTTTTCCAAACTGGTGATAGTTTAGACCTTCATAAGTGCCTTATTAGGGCCTGAACTGAATCAATGATTTTCGATTTTGGTTTATTGAACAGGGGCCTGTGCCAGTACTCTATACTTTGACAAATTTTGAACACAGCCTTGCATAACTTTTGTAGGATTACAGTGGGTCCACTATATTGATATTAAACAGTTAATACCTGAAGAATGACTCAGCTTCAAGATTTTTATATTCCTCACAGCCCAGCACAGCACATGTCTTTGTGATCTCTGTGTCTACATCTGCACTGTGTTTTAACTCAGGAGCCACCATTGCTGGAATTGTAATCAACTTTTAAGAAAATGTTTTATGTCATCTAAACATTTATGTTTATACTTATATAATTATGTTTCTTTCAATGTCTAAGTTCACATTCAGTCTCAACATGACCTCACCCAAACAGACTATGGGAAAATGTATGCCAAATTTTAACAATGTTTCCACACCTCTGTTACTACAAATTCAAATATCTGACCCCAGAGTAGGATGTAATATGTGTGCTACTTACCAATTGGTGTGGCTTTCGCTTTGTTATCATTAAATTCTGCCGCATTATCCTTCATTCTGTATCCTTGGCTATACATTCTATCAATGTATCACTGAAAAATTATTAATGCGAGTCCTTCACTTATTGACGGTATTGAAGTACCTATTAAGATTTAAAGAACCTAATTGTTTTAATTGACCATCATTTTACATTAAAATTATTTCAACAACTCACGTTCGAATTCTTCGAATAGCATGGCTATAAGGCGGTCAACCCCGCGGCACGGTAATCCCATGTAGTAAATAAAAATAAGGATGTTATCACGATATTTATTTAGATCAAGTTAATAACAACAAAAAATATATAAATCAATCATTAATTAATTTCCAGAACATTTTAGGACTAATTATTTTCAAAATGTAATCTCGATCAAGGAAGTAAAGCAAAGCCACAAATTTTTTATATTTTTTTATTAGCTTATTAGTGATGGGACTGATGGGATGGATGAGTACACCCCAAGAGAATAAAACCGCTGCGCTAGTGTACTTATATCTATGGAATAAAACTACCAGAAACAGTCTTACAAAAACCGATTATTACTGTTGGCTTTTCAGAAAATGTATTTCCTAATTTTTGTGAGTACTATGGGTAAGAACTACTTTTCTTTTAAATATTTTATGCCGATACGATTACTTACTACTTTATACCCATACCTCAGAGTAGATAATATACTACGTACAACCCATACTTATCGGTTAACGACGGGCTAGTAATATAAATAATAATATAACCTAACCACCGGTAGCTTGGGCTCGCGCCTCGTTATCGGTGGCTCCCTAGTTTTGGTAGATTTTTTTATAATATGTGTTTTTTTTGTAAGAATATTGAAAAAAAAAAACCAAAACTAAGATGTAAAATAAATAAGGGGAATAATAATATAATAAAAATTAGTTTTAATAATAATTGGATTTGGACCGGTATGTATGACCACGATATATTGTATATGAATGTAATACACTAAAATATCAGATGAGAATATTTTCTAGTTTAATACTTTTTAGAGCGTGATTATCGCGTTATTGGGTTTTAATTTTTGAACTTTTTTTTATATGTACCGGTTCCAAATATATAAAGCTGGTTGACATCTACTCTATGAACAAAATTGAGTTTATCGATAACGACCGAAAAAAAATGTTTGAAGTGGTTGGCTGTTTGTATTCGTCCGATACGGTCTGAAGCACCCAGTACCTACACGCTACTAAAGAATAAATCTTCATCTTCTTCTTCCTAAGTACGGCAATCAATCCCATCCGGGACTATTTTTGCCAGTGTCGAGTGTTAGTAAATTTTCAAGTTTCAAAATTTCTCGAGTTGCCGCATAAAAAGCCTTGTGTCATGCATTTAAATGCTTATTGGAGTTTCTAGAGACAATCCACGGCAGTAGCAGATCGTAACACGCCTTTAGTCAGAGGTAACCTATTGACCAAATTGATAAATCACTTAACCCAAAAGTCGTATTATAGTATTATTTCCAATGTTCCTATAAATCACTAAATGAAACATTACTGCACATAATGACACCAAAAATACACATTAAAGATCACTAATAACACAAAATCCGAGACACTGGAAAAAATCTCAACCGCCTCCACCAGATTCGCGCCAAAAACTCCTGAGAATAAATCATGATAAACTTGGTCCGAGGAGTATACATGACCTTAGGCATAGACACGATGTTCATGCATGACATTTTATTTATCTATTTTGACATTTCCTTGGATGTTTTCTTTTCTTTCAGTTGGCTGGCTGTCAATATTAAATACGTAATTTTTTACGAGACCTTTGTTGCTATCGCTTAATGTTATTGAAAGTGCAACCAAAAAAATGGTTGATCCTATATTTGATTATCAGTTCAGGTTAATCCTGATCGGTGATAGTACAGTGGGCAAAAGTTCTTTGTTAAAATACTTTACAGATGGAAAGTTCGCGGAGGTGAGTTTTGTTGTCTGTTGTTTTTGTGTTATTTTGCGTTGAATAACTTGATAATTGCGCGTTAAATTTATAGTTATCGGACCCGACAGTGGGTGTGGATTTCTTCGCGAGAATAATTGAAGTGCAGGATGGCACGAGGATTAAGCTACAGCTGTGGGATACGGCAGGTCAGGAGAGGTTTAGATCCATCACAAAGTCTTACTACAGGAACTCTGTGGGTGCATTATTAGTATACGACGTGTGCAATAGATCGAGTTTCGAGCACATACCGCTTTGGATGATGGAGGCGAAGAGACACATAGAGCCTCACAGGCCAGTGTTTGCTCTGGTTGGCTGCAAGGTGGACCTCATTGATAATGACAACAAAAACGGGGCCAGGAGAGAAGTCACGTGTGAAGAGGCAAGAATGTTTGCTGAGGAGAATGGTAAGTGACTTTAACTTAAAGATTTTTCAGAAAGAGGTATGCACTCTTTTTGCCTTTGTATTTGCATATGATATTGTGTAATAATTGACAACTCTTTTTTTTGTTGAGATGACTTAAACAAATTCACTTATTAGTGGCAAATACACAATTTAGTTGCAAAGTTTATTTTCAATACTTTCTTGGCTGCCTGTAATGTATAAATATCCATTTTCACAAAATCACTCAGAGGAAAGTAAGAGAAATGATGCTAAAAAATTATTACAAGTAATTTCACTATTAATTGTGTCTCCATCAATAAAAGCAATGTTGAATACAATTAACATTTTAACAAAACAATTGTTCAACTAAGTTAAAACCTAAACAAATTGCATGATCTTACAATAGACATATTTCAAGTTATTTTCGCATTCAGGAAGTGAAAAGAGTTTGGAATATGTACTTCTGTAGTAATAACTGAATGACATTGCATTAAACAACAGATAAAATATCTAGCAACTTAACTCTTCACCTTCAGGTCTTCACCATGTGGAGACATCAGCCAAAACAGGCCTCAATGTAGAAGAGGCCTTTGTACTAGTTGCTCAAGAGGTATACAACCGCATACAGACGGGAGAGTACAAAGTGGAGGATGGCTGGGACGGCATTAAGACTGGATTCAATCGGCCCAACGGTATGGACTTCAACTTACTTGAAGCTGAGACGGTGCAATCCACTTGTTGTTAGACTGTTCTAGCGGGTTCTATACTCTTGTATGTAAGGAATTTCATTTATATAAATTGCCTGGCAATCTCCTAAAACTGCACTCTACACTTCAGGAAAATAATATATAAATAAAATGTATTACATTTTACTTATGTGCTGTGGTCAAACGAATATGCAAACATACTGAAGGTTGAAGGAACTAGTTATTTTATTTGACAAGGTTGAAAATAAGTTTTTTTTTTTTTTTTTTTTGATCCATCTTAGATTGTGGTGAAGGTCAGTTTAGGCCACCTTAAAATTTTACTTGCTAATTTATGTTCCAGTAGATGCTACTCATGTATAATGTTAACCAGAATATGATATAGTATGGAAATGTGTTCATTTGTGCTTTATAATAAAAATAATTCGTAAATAGTATAAGTAATGTTTAAATAGCACATAAAAATATTAACATAGGTTATACAAGAAACACATACATGCCATTTTAACAAATTCAAAACCTTTGCGTCATGAAATTTTTCTGCAAAAGTATGGAACCCAACAGTGTACATATACATAATGCTGACTCATATATATAGTTATATGAATATGTTATATAAGTATAATTAATGTTATAGCAAAAATTGATTAAGGTCATCACATAATAAAACTAGTACATGTAATGTCAAATAGGATTCATTCATAAACTGCATGAATTAGAATGCAGAAATTTTAAAAAGAAGATAAAAACAAGTATTACTCAGGCCAATCTCATACAACCAGTGACCTTCAGAATGCTTCATTTTGTCAGATCAAACAATAATCTAAAAAAAAAACAGTGTGTGTGAAGGATAAAATGATGGCATTTTGAAGTAACAATGTGATTTCAAAGAGCTTTCTGTATAAGGTCAGTCTTACACAAATACATTCAAGAATTTGTTCAATTTCTGTACTTGTCACAGATTACTACCAAATATATATTCAGTGCTTTAGGAGGAAGTAATGATAAGTTATGATACATCACAGTTTTGTAGAGAGTGATCATATTGTTTTTGTAATGACAGAACCTAACATAACAATAATTTTAAAATATTAATGATAATTTCCTTGAAGTCAATTTTATGAACTCCAGACAATTTTAAGTTGGTTGCGGATTTTTTTAATTAAGTCGGGTGAAGCACAGACCTATTCGCACATGTTTTTTGACACATTGTTTTCAAATAGACCTTAATTACACAATAAAAAAAAGTGTTATACATATTATATTGCAACTTGCTTGATTTCTTTATAACCAACTTCAAAAAAGGAGGTTTCTTTTTTTTAGAATGGTTTATGGACATCTTGTCAAGACTACATTAAAATTATATTACCTATGTGTGTAATTAAGAAATATGACAGATAGAAATATATATTTAATTATTTATATTCGCCTGTCGAAATAATTTATTGATTATAATTTTATTTCGTAAATTTGGGTTGGCTTACTAATTAATATTTCGTGAATGTTTAATTGGTTCTTGAAAGGAGGATGATCTTAACAATACACATATTTCAAATAATACTGTAATTTATAAACGCGGAGGTCCTCTAAGGATTATTGTAAATATATTTAAATACATAAAAAAAAAGTTGTGACATATTTAAAATGCATTAAAAACTCCACAAACATTTGACCTTGTTTTAGCTGATTGAGCTATATGTTCTATCTATAGTATTCACAGATACTCTATTAGAATACAAACTGAACATTTTAAATATTACACAACTACCATTTACAAATACGAACCAAAGAATTGGACTTTGTAATAGATGTGACACGTTCTATTCACGACGGTAAAATGTATATTATGTTTGTTGCAAATTAATAATTAACTCACTAATTTGTAGTAGATCTAGATAGTTTTAAAATAAAGTCTCGCAAACGGCTGCGTTAGAACTGTCGATAAAAATTGGTGCGTTTTGGTCTCAGTACGTATATTTGTACTACTATGGTGCTTATGGTTGCTGTGTGGATCTATCGATAGTTCATAGTATCAATGGCATAAAATGTGGTAATACTATTGATGACTCAATATTATCGATAGTATTGAATATAGAGTCATAAGGTTGCCTATTGAGCGGCAACACTAATGGCGCACGCACGAAAAATGAAGCTACAAGCAAAAAAAATACGTAACGCAAAATCGCATGCGTTTTTATCGAATGTTTTGTCGCAGCTGTGTGGCCGAGCATTAATGGTACCTGCCACTTTGTAATCCTTAATTATTATTGAATCAAAGCTAATGAATGCCATTCTAGAATTGCCCCAATTGTTACAAAAATAGTTAACTATTGACCGTCCAGTAAATAACGTGTGGGCAGCTATTTGAAGAATGTACTTATGATTGATACCTTTTATTTTTTTATTCCACTAAACTGGCACAAAAACATATGGCCCACCACCTGATGGTAAGCAGTCACCGTAGCCTATAGACGCTAGCAATACCATGGGTATCACTAACGCGTTGCCAACCTGTTATTGATCGGGACTCACTGTGCTAGCAGAATTACTAGCGCACTCGTAAAACATTGGTTAATCTGTATTACTGCTGGTGACCAACTAAAAGAGGGTAATAACCAATGGTAGGCAGATTAGCGGCTTAGTAATGCCTATAGAGGTCATGCAAGTGTTTCACAGGCCTGGATGGCCTTTGACCGTATACTTAGCTAACAGCATATGGAAAAGTGTGTCTAGCAAAAAAAATCTTATCTCCAGGTTATTCCCAATGATGTGAATACGTATTAAATAGCTTTGATTAATACATTTTTAAAGTGTTACATGTACTTGCAAAGGAAATTGATAAATTTGTACATTTTAAGTAGGTAGTGTAACAAAAGTTTTCATCAGTTGGACTGGATAACTGCCTCAAATACAATTACATTATTGACCGAATTACTTAGTTTGTAACATTGGTGCCAATTCTGTTGTTCAAATTACTAAACTTAACTCATTTGACAGGTCTAAAAATATTGCCATCTTTATTTAACCCCGCACATGAGCAAGGGATAGCAAGACTTTTAGACCTGTCAAATTAGTTAAGTTTAGTAATTTTGAACAACAGAATTGGCACCAATATGTGACTTGCTAATGTATTTGTATTGGTTTAAAGTAGTTGCAAAATCGTTAAGTATCCCTTTTATCAGTTGAAATAACGATTACCAACTTTATTTGCGGTCGAAAAACACGCCACCCATAGAATGCGAAAACAAGACGGCAAAAACCGCTTGGTGATGCAAAGTTGTATTTGCTGCCGCGCTACCTTCACAATGTACGCGCGATGGGTTATTGAGGATGAAATTAATTTGTAATAATTATTAAATTCCTATGGTAGATAACTGTTTTTGCACATGACTCTCATACACGTAGTTCCAAATAACAATAGGTTTTGACTGCGAAAAGTAATTTTTAATCAATGATTTGGGGCAATTGTGTTGTATAATTTGTAAAATTAGAGTACATAAGAATGGAAAATAACTTTTTATAGATTATACGTTATTGCGAAAACAATATTCATGCAAGATTTTCACATAAAAAATATTATAAATGAAAAATGAATTGTGAGGAAAAAATAGGACGTATATAAACGGCTGCATTACTATTCCACGTCCTCGCATGACGTATCTATCTGAATAAGATATTTTTTAATCTTACGTCATACAATTGTTTAAATGATAGTCTATAAATGCGCTGTTATTATACTGCTTTACATTGAAGTAACATTTTGTTAATCATTCATTGTCTTTTCTTATCTATAATAGCGAAACATTAACGACTTGCAAAACGTAAATTGTAAAGCCCCGAAGCAAAACTTTGTACCCCTTTTTACGGCGCAGGAGTATGAAATTTAGAGAAGGACTGCAAAAAGCTTAATATTTTCATATAGTATGCATTAGAAAAACATTGAAAATCATTAGGTTTAATTTATATTGGCATAAAGTTAGGGTTCCTCGCAACAAAAAAAGCCCATGAAATTGTGAACAAAATCCGAAAGGATGGACCGATTTGAACGGAACTTTCACTGGTAGATAACGGATGCTATAAGACGACACTTAGTTTACTTTTAGTTTAGAAAAATAATTAGGATTACGCGCAAAAAAAAAAATACACATGAAAACTATTCATTGATTCCACGCGTTCGAAGTCGCGGGCACAGCTAGTTATAAAATCATTACACACACCAATCCCAACTGAATATCTTGTGTAGTCAAACATTGGTAATATGTCGAACACTAAGCGACCGAAATATAACTTAATTAGTCAAATGCGCAATAGGACCAAGGACCAAGCCAGTGGGCCATCGGGTCAAGTGGATGGCCTGATTTACTGTATGTAACCTTATTAACAGAGTTATCGAAAGTGTACCTAAAGTACAACTAGATTAGACCGTAAGGCATATTTAGGGCATTAATTTGTGAGCTGCAGTGGCCGCGTGGTTGAAGTGACTACCTGCCATTTGAACTGGTCGGGGCTCAAACCACAGGCCTTCAAGGGTTAATGAGTTTTTTTTTCAGTAACAACGATGATTAATTCAACACGAGCGTAGAAAGAGGTAGGGTGTAAAGGAATTTAAATGATATTTTAGTCGTTCGAATTCCTCGTATGGAAGCAAATGAGCATTACATAATATAAGGCTTGTAAAGAGAGTCCACCCAACAATAGTTTTCGTAAAGCACTAGTTTTTTGGGGACAATCCATGGGAGGAAACCTATTGAACAAAATTATAAATTCACCCAAAAGCCATTTAACAGTGTTATTTCCAGTGTTCATATAAATCAGTAACTAAATGAAACTTTACGGCACAGAATTATATCAAAAATACACACTAAAGATCACACAATTTACGAGACGATGAAAAATATCTCAACTCTCAAGCGCACTGCCTGATTCGGTTGATTCCCGCCAAAATCTCTATCCATAGACTGTTATTGTGTACAATGTACACTATGCTGGGCTACGGTATGTACTGTCTAAAAAGTATGCTCTGAGCTGCGGGCGCTCTGTGGCGCGCTTTTCGTCTGTACCCTCTATGCCGCTCGCTTTCGGCAGCCATGTCGGATATAGCAATGATACGATGTAAATTCATATTAATAAATACATAACTCAGTTATTCTTTTTTTTAATAAAATACATAACACGGTACTAGCACAGAGTACAAAACCACAACATTTTAAGATACGGCACTGCACTCTATATGTTCGTAGGTCGTAGGGTACTTGTAGGATGGTAGAACTGGTAGGATGGTAGGACTGGGAGCCCTAGCTAGCCAGTACAATATTGTCTATGGGTCCGTCCATAGAGTACATATTCACTGGTTTAAAAGTAGGTACCGTACTATACAAAGGGAGAGAGTAACCTGTTTTATGTACCTATAAAACCTAAATATTAACCTAAAGCGCCAAACGGTAACCTATCTAGTGGTTATGTACCTACGTTATGTACTATGTACTCTGTGGTCCGTCAGACTTTCCTATATATATATATATATATATATATATATATATATATATATATATATATGTATTGTAGAGAGCACAAGTACATAACCACTACGTTTTAGAGTGCAGAGGGCGTACAGCACGCTGCGCGTCCAGTATAACAACGGGTTTAGGGCGCTGATGGGACTGCCTCGTTTCTGCAGTGCGTCGGGCATGTTCGCTGAGGTGCACACAGATGGTTTCCATGCCATTATCAGGAAACGATGCGCCTCGATGAAGCGCCTGCGTGGCAGCCCCAACACCATCCTAAACACACTAGCGGACAGGTGGGGTGGGACTCTCCAATGCTGCGGCACTAGATACGCCTGCATGTGGCTGCCCAGTGATGTGACAGTGTTCGCCCCGCTTGTTATCATTTAATCATTTATTAGTATAAGTTAGTTTACATGTTGAAGAATCGATACCATCTGCAGAAGTTTAGAAGTGTGTCGCAGATGACAACGCCCACCTCCGAGAAAAAAAATATGATGAAACTTATCAAAAGTTTATTATCAAATAATACTTACTTAAATGATATATGAGAATAATAAAAGTGAGAAATGGTGTGTGTATGTGTGTGTGTGTGTATGTATGAGTATGTGTGCCAGTGCGTGCGCGTTTGTGTGTGTGTGTGTGTGTGCTGTTATACCCAAGATCTGTAAGGGTTAATGCTGAGTATACACCACTCTAAACGTTACTGTCAGCAATATGATTCGATGTCCCTTTGCTCTGGCCATCATCAGTCAGTCTGATTCCATCCTCCAAACAGAGCGGTTGCCTAAAGATATTATTCATCCACGTCCAAATCCAAGTGTATTTAATAAACTTTTCTTTTTTAAAAAGCCTGTTTAATTTCACGGGCTAACAGTGCGTTAACGTAAATTTATAAGGTCTTCGGTATCTTGATAAGATAAAGATGTTTAGTATATAGATATAGTTTGATTTTATTTGTTTTAATATGGGTCTAATTTACCTGAAATAAACTATTATTATTATTATTACATAAGTTTATCACGGAGTAAATAATCACTACGTTAGTATTAGTATATTTAATTATCTATGGTCAGACTCGTCCGTCAAATCAGACCGTAGCGTCAGACCAACTCTAGCGTAGTGGTTGTATTCACAGAGTACATAACCACTACCACAGAGTACATAACCACTACGTTTTAGTTGTATTCTCTTGGAGTCCAACTCTAATCCTATCCTGAATCAAACTTCAAAGCAAAGAATCAAAGGTTTTCCATAATTTCTACTGGGAGGGAAGTGAGGGAACTATTAAATACTAGAAACAAATAAATAGGGTGAATTGGATTGTTAATAACAATGTCTTCTAGTCGTTCTAAATCGTCTATACTTGACAAGCCTCTAAGTAAAGGCAAAGGAGAAGTTACATTAGCGTTTTACGCCCTATTATTTTCTGAAATTGTACAATATTGTCAGAATCGATCACATTCCATCAATGAATTGCAGACTAAGTAAGTACCAAACTAAGTAGGTACCACTGGAACTGGTACCAGTTGCTCAATGTGCACATTTCCTGTGTTGGTTTAAAACAAAAGGAAAAGTACTTCTTCTAGCTTCTCTCATTCCGGAAAGTGATACGTCGCATTTCACCACCGCCATGTAATTATACAATAATCCCAAAAAAGCAATTGTTATTTGTATGTTGCACTAAGGTGGCAAACAAGCATATGACCAGTTTTTTAAAGTGGATACTGTAGCCTATGAACACTTGCAACACAAGGGGTCTCACTACCTCCTACTACCAATCCTACAATTTGTTTTCATAATTTCTGTAGACTATACAATTATGTAAAGCTAATAAAGAGGGAAGCGGGTAAATGCAAACCTGCAGCATCACCTGAATGGTTTAGAAACCACAAAATTTTCAGACTAATCTGGATATGTTAATGCAGCTTATAAGCTGCCACCATTCCAAATTTCACAAACTTTTGCAGTTATAATATTAGTGTGATGCAAACTTGTGTTTAATTTTTTCATTTGCAGATACCTGTTAATAGCTATGTAGATAATTAGATATATATCCATATATTGTATAAGTGCTGTTGGTATTCTGAATTAAAAAAAATCTAGAAAAGTATTAGCATTTGAATACTGATACAATGGCTCCTTCCACAGGCTGTCAGACATCGGCCAAGATGTGGGCACACGACTCCTGGATCTGTACTTTGTGCGTGAGAGGAACAGCAAGAGAGAGATCAAGTTGCTCAATATGCTACTGTTTGTGAAGTCTACTCTTTGGAAGGTAGACATTTAATTGGTATCAAAATTCATGTCCATCCCACAAACTTTTTTTATTTAAGTAAGGTGGCAAACAAGCATAAGGCCCACCTGATGGTAAATGGTTACTGTATGGACTTTGCAACACCGAGGGTAACTCTTGCATGCTGCCAACCCTAAAATACCCTACATAGGTATATACTTTAACTATAGGGGTTATATAAGGCTGGCAATACTTTTAGTCCATTCAAGTCAAATTAGTTTATTTTAGTGAATTTGAACAATAGAATCAACACCAATATAGACAGTTTTAAAATATGTAACTACCAATAATAAATAAAAAAAAGAAATACAATATGGTCTACTACTTACTAGTAAAATTTGCTTTTTATCCTTTTCAGGTGCTCTATGGCAAAGAGGCTGACAAGCTGGAGCATGCCAATGATGATGAAAGAACCTATTACATCATTGAGAAGGATGCCTTGGTATGTACCTACTGCATGTATAGGTTCTGTCATTTTATTTTTATACACTATGACTGATGGTAAGCAGTCACCTACCCTATAGCCGCTAGCAATACCAGGTTTATAACTAACATATTGTAAATCCAGTTGTTGATACCACATTAATGGCATAAAATATTTCATTTTTGGCAAAAAAAACATTGTGAAGGAGATTCTCAAGTTGATACCATTTTTTTAAATCAAAATGTATATATGTCAGTCAACCATATTATAATATATCTATCTATACATATAAAAGGCTTTGTCCTGAATAACTGACGGATTAACGCACAGCCTAATCAGCGGTTTAGGCGTTGCTCGTAGAGACCTGAAACTTGGAGGGTGTTTTCTTTGTATGACATAGGCATCCGATAAGAAAGGATTTTCCGAAATTGTACCCCTAAGGGGTGAAAATTTGTATGAAATTGATAATCCGTCATTTTTAAAGTAACATCCATGAATATAATTTCACTTTAAAACGCGTGCGAAGCCGCGGGAAAAAGCTAGTTTTCGATATTCCAGCAAGTAGCAGTTACAACCGGCATAATCCTTTAATTCCTATATTCTTTCGTCTTTTTAGTCTTTGGTGCTAAATTTTGTAATGAGTTTAACATTATATTTATAATATTTTCGATTGTAATTATTGTTTTACAGGTGAACAAGTTCATCAGTGTGCCGAAGGACAAGGGCTCCCTGAACTGTGCCACGTTCAACGCAGGCATCATAGAGGCTGTGCTCACCAAGAGTGGCTTTGTAAGGAACCATTTTTTACCCCCAACCCAGAAAGAGTGGTACATACAATACAATATATACCCATAATACCGAGAGCATTCCCATGCTATCGATAGTATTGAACTTCCATAGTCGCTACGCTTTATTGGTATTCCGATACATTCGATAGAATCGATATTTGATAGTGTTGTGACTATAGTTATAGTATTCGATACTGTGATAGTAGTGCAAGTCATCACTAACTAACCAAGCGCAGCAGTCCAGGATTTCATAGGTATATTCTCCTGCGCCATTTTGGATTTCGCTCGAGGGGCACTACATTATATAGTACCGATACTAGCCCTGTGTGGTAACATCAAATTATCATATTTTTTCCCTCCCCAGCCAGCCAAGGTGACGGCTCACTGGCACAAAGGTACCACATACATGGTGAAGTTTGAAGACTCCGTTATAACCCGGGACAAGGCGCTGGATGACCGATAAATATGACTTATCTATTTATGTGTAGCCTTATATTTATGTTCTCAAATAAAAGTTAATTTAAATAATCTTATCTTTAAAATAGAAACTGGTTTATTTTTTATAAAAATACTTTCATAAACTTATTGTGTTGATGGTTAGGGTCCAGCGTTACAAGAAAATTTAAACTTTTTGGTAATTCTTGTGTAATGCACACTAGACAATGGTGTCGATTGTGTTGTACAACGTCACTAACCTAAACTAATTTGACAAAAAAAAATTGCTATCCCTTTCTCATGCGCGGGGTTAATTTGGACTTTCATGAGTGCCTTATTAGGGCCTAAATTGAATAAATGTTTTTTGATTTTGGTAAATGAGAATGGCAAGACCCGTCAAATTAGTTAAGTTTAATGATTTTGTGCAACAGAATCGAAAACAATGTTGAATAATGTTTAAAAACAGTATTATTTAATAATATTTTAATGTATCTCATACCATTGGCAAATCATTTTTGACCCCTTACAATGTCAAAGTAAAGACAGCTTACCGCTTAGTAAAAAAAAAACTGGCATTGGCACCAGAAAAACTAAATTTCATAATTGTATACCCACAATAAAAATATTCCAGTCTGCGCATTCCATTATGGAATGGAAGCTTAGCTAAAATGCTTATTTTTTAAAGCACAGCACAGCTCTATTGAAATTTGAACATTCGATCCCTGTATCTAATGACACCACATCGGCAATCTCGTTCAAATTTATCGCGTTGTGTTTTGATTAATGCTCCGTACACAAACATGGGCAGTACCACCATCAGCAAGCCAGATCTAATAGTTGCGGGACATGGCTTGAAATATTCATACTGGCATGTCTTCATGGACATAAAACGCTGAATAGCTGAATCAAACTGGAAACAAAGCACATAAAGTCTAGATTAAAGCTGTGGTGGCCTTGTGGTTGAAGCAACAGCCTGTCATCTGATGGGCCCAGGTTCAAGTCCTGGCCTATACCAATGAGTTTTTCTAAGCTTCAGTGCAGTGATTAATCACACCATGAGCTAAAAAAAAGAGAGGTAGGGCGAATTGGGATCTGACCCCGACTGAGGACTGTACCCCTGCCTTACAGATGAATGCAGTGAAATAACACCACTTTGATGTAGTGTTTTGTTCCTGCGGTAAGTAAGGTTGCCAGTGCTCTACAAGGGTATGCTGGGCTAGTAGTAATGCTGCTAGCACAGTGACTCCTCATCAACAACAGGGTTGGCAACTCTTTAGTGATATCCCTGGTATTGCTAGCGGCTATAGGCTATTGATCTGCATAGCCTATAGACAGAGATCTGATGTGGACTGTACTGTCAAAGCAAAGATAGTTCCATAGTTAATATTAATGATTAAGAGTAATAGCCATGGGGGTCTTGTGGTTGAAGTAAAGGCCTGTCATCTAATGGGCCCAAGTTCAAAACAACATAAACATTTTTTTTGTGTGTATGTGTTGATTATTTACCACATGGCCAGCCTCTTGTGAGTGTAGACATGGATCAGTTCTCTGTCTCAGAAATTCCTTCCTGTACCTAGCACGTCGCTCAATTTGGTCCAAGATAATCTTGCATTCAATCTCAGAGAATCCATAGTCAGACATTTTAATAAATATATTACAACTTCTTTTTCAATGAGAAAACACCTCTGAAAAATCAAGCTGAAGAATTGACATATGACAGAATAATAATATTTTTCTTTATGAAGATTATCAAACCTCTTTAGTTAGGTCATCATACATAAAAGACTTTTGAGTGCCAGTATTAGCGGTGTACAGTTGTGAACAAAATTGCTTAGAAATAAAAGATTAAATTTAATTAAATTATTTGATTAATTTACATGCTATTTATGCTACAGAATTCAATTATATACAACGAATTATGCGAATTTGAACATCCTTTCTCTGTAGCGGAGCTCTCCACTTCTTATTTTTTGCTCGCGGGTGTTACGATCTTTCTGAATGAGATATCCATAAGCAAACATTGGTAGGACGATGGCACATATTCCGAACAAACTGTTCCGACGGTTGGGCTTGAAGTGATCAAAGTGGGTCACTTTCATCGACATGTACTTTTGAATTGCTGGGTCGAACTGGAATCAAAGTTTATTTTACATTAATCACTACCTATGCGAGTGCTTACACACTGACTAAATAGCGCTTAAGCCAAATGGATATTGTACACTGAGCAAATTACCTAACAACACCTTTTAACGGATTGTTTATGATTGTAAATTCAATAATAAAATTACGTAATAAATAAGTACTTACAACATAACCAGCTTCAGCTGCATGTTTCCATGGATTACTTCTCTGTTTCAAGAATTCCTTTCTCATCTCAGCACGCCGATTAGCCTGCTGCTTGATGAGGCTTAGCTCGGCATCGGATATGCCGTAACTATTTTCCATTTTCACCAAGATTACTTTACTCTTTGGGCCTTACTATTCTTACGGGGCTGGCTGGTTATCGCCTGCTACAGATTTTTTAATGACGTTTAGAATGACATTCATGACATACCTACTTGTCAAATGAATTTGACATTGTGACGTCATCACCACAGAGTACCTACCAGTACCTACTGGTGTCTGACCGGTATCGCGTTGCCTATCTGACTGTAGTTATCAATCAAAATAATATATATCCAGTGATCTATAATTTTCACAACTGACCGGCCTTAATTGTGGCAAATAACAGTCATTTCATTTAATTAATAATAATAATTGGTTTATCTTATTTTATTATGGCAAAAATCTCATTTAATCGGTAAAAAAATCGGTTTGTATATCGACTAAAGAGCACAACTCTAGTGATAAACTAAGCCGTAGACAAAAGCATAGACAAACATAAAAACTCTTGAATGGAGACACGTCTTCCGGTAACCATCTTTTTGGTTTCCCTTGTTGTCGTTGTCAGATCGGCGAGTTTTCTTTAAAACCGCAACCATGGGTCGTATGCACGCACCTGGGTAATTATGATGTGTAATTTGCTAGTGTATCGATTGTGCTACCTGTGAAACATATTTATAATACAATTAGATGAGATTTTGTGACAACATAACCTTTGTGTACCGTGGACACCACATGGTTCAGTTCAAAAAATGTGATTCTATGTTTTCAGTAAGGGTATCTCGCAGTCGGCTTTGCCGTACCGCCGCAGTGTCCCAACCTGGCTCAAATTGACCGCTGACGATGTTAAGGAACAGATTTTCAAACTCGGCAAGAAAGGCCTTACCCCCTCACAAATCGGTATGTACAGCTTTATTCTATTCAGTTATTGAAGAAGTTATGGTCGCGACTTCGGCCTCGTAGATTTCATATAAAGTCGAAAGGAAAGCTTAAAAACCATTACCATGAAAATCCTCTTAGATGCACCGACTATCACGGTGGATCGGTGTTGGAGATGTCACCTAAATGTAATTTTACATATTATATTCAAAGCTAGAAACCTTCATTATCATAAAAGTTGAACATGCAAAAATTTGGGACATGCCCTCACAAATATTGGGATTTAATGTGTGAGCTTCTTCTCCATCTCATTATTTACTAGTTTTCTGTAAACGATCTATCCACCTCCTTGGTCAACTCTTACTGAGTATTATCGTAGACACCACAAATTTATGAGCATACCATGTAGTGTGAATCTAGTGAGATAAATAGCAGGCGATGGATTTGCAATTTTGCCTTTGAACTCAGCCAATTAGTGACTGCTACATTAGTTAAATCTATTCATCAGGATGGGAAGCTTGCCATGCCACCTAAGAGAGCCTGGTACAAAATTATATTTATCAATAAAATGTCACTGATAGTGTGATGTCTTATTTTAAACATTAATCTACTTCAACTATATGAATATGAACGAATTCTGGGGGTTGCCCCAATTTCGCCAATGTTGCAACGTTAATTGAAGGAGATTTTAAGTTCGGTGTAAAAAAACATTACCAGTATCTACTGAATATTTGTAATTTCTGAGTAGTATAAATCTAGACATACATATAATCATGCCAAGTCCCTTATGGGTTGGCAAAGATTCACAATTTTTTAACTGTGTTTGCTCCTTTTACATTCATCAATCTCTCATACATGCCTTTCGTAGCAACTTTGTCTGTAAACAAATTTGCACAGTCTAAAAGTAAAAATATTGCAAACTACACACAAAAATTTAGGTTTCAATTAGGAGAGCACTTTTGAAATTTAGTTCATTAGCTCAAGAGGTAGAAATACACAATGAATTGTTATTTCATAAGATTAGTATAGTTACAGAGCACCTGCTTAATCCCAATATTTTCTTTTGAAAATATACATATATATATGCAGTAAGAACCTGGTTGCAGATGAGAATGATATGCTAAAACAGAGTCCATCTTTCTATTCCAGGTGTCATGCTCAGGGATTCTCACGGAGTTGCACAGGTCAGATTTGTCACTGGCAAGAAGATCCTCCGTATCATGAAGGCTATGGGCTTGGCCCCAGATCTACCTGAGGACCTCTACTACCTGATCAAGAAAGCGGTTGCCATGAGGAAGCACTTGGAACGCAACAGGAAGGACAAAGACAGCAAGTTCCGTCTTATCCTCGTCGAGTCCAGAATTCATAGGCTAGCTCGCTACTACAAAACCAAGAGTGTGCTCCCACCCAACTGGAAATATGAGTCGAGCACCGCGTCTGCTCTTGTGGCTTAAGTTTTAATAAACTATGTAAGAACATCTAGGGTTGTTTTCTTATAATATTTGTGAAGGTGAAAATATGGTACTCCTGTTTTAACATTAATTTTATGACTTCTAAATAAGAACTGTCTGTGTTCCAAATTTAATTATTGCGGACAGATGTGTTAACTCTCCTCTCCGAACATTTACTAGGTCTGGATAGAATGCAACTTATGAAGAAAACAAAGTTTTGTCTGATACATTTCATACAACTAAGATTTGTCTGGTAAATCTCAACTGGGGGAGGTTTCATTGAAACCAGTAACAATCAGATATCAGATAAAACATAAAAATATTGCAGATTTTTCTTAAATGGAATACAGTATTTATTGTAGTGTTGATATTTAAGATTAAGATGTAAAATATCATCATATCAGTTATCATTTAAAGAGCAATGTATAAATTTCTCTTTGTTGCTAGGCTAGACATACATATAATTATGTCAATTCCCTCATGTCATGGGATAGGCAGTGTAGTGCCATTTCACTCTTAACTGGCAAACCTCTATTTGGAGTCATATGCTGACTGATTTAATTTCAGAAAGTGCAGGGTAATGAAAAGATTTGTTAACATTAGAAAAATATTTATTAGATATCTATATTTACAGTTTCAGTATTAAAAGATAATATATGAGAAAACAAACTGAACCATCGTATGAACCCATCAGCTTAATTATTTTTTGAAACTTACTTTAAATTCTCTTTATATACATTTCTACATTACAGTCTCTTAAATACACATATAATAGAGCTACAAGTTTGAAATGGGCTGCAGTGATACCACTAGTTTCCATGAATCTCTAAGAAATTTATTCTGAGTGCATCAACATGGAGACCTGCAGCCGTGGCCTGCAACTTGTAATCAATTTCATTGAGATTCATGGAAACCAGTGGTGTCACTTGCAGTTTGCGGTCTGCAACCCTACACTTATCTATCCTACATCACTAAACATAAGGGTTCCAATTACTGCCATCCTCAGGATGCAGGCTGTTGGTGATCAATAACACCACATCCACAATCCACCAGATGCCCAAGCCTCCTAGAGTGAGCAACTTGCCGACCGCAGTTCCCGTCTGGCCGAGGCAGAACCGGTCCATCCCCAGAAACCCCAGCAGTATGCTGTAGATCAGGGTAGTAGTGAAGTAGTGTCCAGAGTACCTCACGCAAGGAAACCCGTCTCGTAAGAAGCTCCTGGGAGCGAAACATTCAATGCCATCCAAAGCTTTGCATTGCACTTTCGTTCGTTCAACCTTATCGTATCTCACTCCACCGAATTTAACACAACCATGGCCGATTGCGTCCTTCGCAGTGTGGTTACCCTTGTGATCTATAGGTTCGTCGCAATCCAGGAATTCCAGAGGGAGGAAACTGCACTTCACCAGAGGCCCAAGGGGTCTGTACGGTTCTTTGGAATATTGATCGCTCTCTGTAACCGTTAGTGGGATTATAGCGAATAGTATGGCAAGTAAAGAAAGTGATCTAATGATTCGTTTCATATTTTATACTGCACTTTTAGTTTCATATCATAAACTGGCATCAATATTTTAAGTTTCGTACTTTTCCAATATTACATTACATTTTTGCTATGTTATGACAGAATTGACAGAAATGAGATGAAGGACTTGACATGACTGGCCTGACAATGACACAAGTGACAACAAACAAGATCAAGCTAACAAACACAAAAAACTAACAAATGCTCGCTAAATTATATTTTTTGTGCTGCCATTAAATGAAGAATAGAATTGAATTGAGTCTGAGACTAGTCTTTCGATCAAACGCGCTGGCATGCGGTTCATTTAAAACGTAGAGGGTAACGGTAGTAACGATTGAAAATCAGAAAATTCCACAGACCTGTGATTTTTGACGCTTTCAATCCGGGTCCAAGAGAATACAACCGCTACACATTCGGGTCTCGGATACAGAACGAACATCCTGTTGTCAATAAACTTGACAGTAAAAAAAATCAACAAATAAAACTGTCACTGTCAAGTCAGTCAATCTCGTTCGATTCATTTTTCAATCCATAAATCCATTGTCCGTACATTTCCGTAATGGTTACATTTTATACTATATGAAAAACTTAAAAGATAATCAAATATGGATGTGTTCAACAAGTTTTACTCCTCTGTCAGCAGCACAGTGTCACAGTTGTCCGGTGTATTGCCGGGTAATCCGGTGACACGGGAATTCGAAGCGACACAGTTTATTGCAAGCGCTGGCCCAGGTACATTATTACCACAACTATTGCAAGATCCGCAGAATGCTCTTGTACTCTGCTTCGATTTAATTCTATCCCAGAGTAGACCACAACGTGAAGATGGCGAAACCAGTTTCAAAGGCACATACTCTTTGAACCTAATTAATTACTTGAATCTTTCGATGACCATGGCCTCTGTATTGTTTACATCGGTAGTTGCATATTAAAACCTAACTTTCAACGTATTAGGTACATTTTGCGCTGTGACATTATATACCTTAATTACATTACATTATTTACTTACTTGTGTATCACCAAAAGGTAATACACAAAATCTTAAACAAACTAACTGTTGCAATTTGATATGTGAATACTTTCGCTGACTTCTTATGAAAATATTATGTTCCAAATTTGTGTGTGCTGGTGAAAGGTGTCAAATTGATTTTTCTATATTATTAAAATATATGACATCAATGTATAGTTTATTTGTATTCAACATAATTCATGCTCCCTCACTTAAATATATGTTGTACATAGTATATTATTTACTCTGAGATATAAGTAACCATATTGGTTTAATGGGCAACCCGTGAGTGATATCCCTGGTGTTGCAAGAGTCCATAGGCTACTGTAAGCACTTACCATCAGACAGGCCATATGCTTGTTTGCCACATTAGTAGTATGAAAACATATTTTGCTTCTGCATTTATAAATATGTAAGTATTTTTAACTTACAGGTCTGCTATGGAAAATCTACAAAGGTTACAAGAAATCAACGAAACAGGAAGCATCTATATTTGTCTTTGAAAAGAAAACCCTGGATAGATACACCAAAGCTGACCGGGACATTATGTTAGACACTCTCCGACGTGGCATCATACAGCTGACGAAGCTGCGTCACCCACAGATACTCACCGTACAACATGGCCTTGAAGAAAGTAGGGAAAGTCTTGCATTTGCTACTGAACCTGTGTTTGCAAGCTTAGCTAATATCCTGGGAAATAACGAAAACATGCCCCAGCCAATGCCGAATCATTTACTCAATTATAAACTCTATGAACTTGAAATAAAGTATGGATTGATGCAAATTGCTGAAGGCTTGACTTTCCTTCACAATGATGTTAAGCTTCTCCACCACAATGTTTGTCCAGAATCTATAATAGTAAATCAACAGGGAGCTTGGAAGATATTCGGGTTTGATTTCTGCATAGCCAACCAGAATACATCAGGACCTGCTCCCTTTTGGCCATTCCATGAGTACTGTCCGGCTATGCACCCTCTCACACAACCAATGCTTGACTACTTAGCTCCGGAATATGTTCTCTCTGCGTCTCACTCGCCAGCAAGTGACATATACTCACTAGGCATGGTTATTTATGTGCTACACAGCACAGGGCACCAAGCTCTAGGGAATGTAGGCAATGACTACAACAGGTATAAGAGATTTGTCAATGAAATAAGGAACCTACCTGCAACACGGCTGTCATGTGTTAATGAAGGATTAAGGGAATATGTCAAGTTGATGTTGAACGCCACACCTGAGTTGAGGCCTGATCCACATCAGTTCTTGAAGGTATTTCAGCGGCATGTTTATTTATTATTAGCAGCTATACCCTGCAGCGTAGGCATAGAGAAAAGATCGTAATTATATAAGAAGAGCAGTCTGACCGAGATTGTTAAGACAGGATACAAACTTTCAACCCCTGTTTACCTCTTCAGTATTATTTTTTGAGGCAAAAGATGTTGCCATCGTCCGTAGGCTAGGTAACCGCTTACCATAAGGCAGGTCGTATGTTTGTTTACGAACTTGGTATAAAAAAATAATATTTGATCAGTTTGTTTGGCCTATTATTTAATTTCCAACACATTTACTTTAATTACTTTTCCAGATTCCATATTTCGAAGATGTTGGGGTGAAGACCCTCAACTACCTAGACTCCCTGTTCCAGTGGGATAACCTGCAGAAGTCCCAATTCTATAAAGGCCTTCCGCAGATCATACAAAAGATGCCGCATCGCATCTGTATCTACCGCATCCTGCCCTGCCTCACTAAGGAGTTTGTCAACCCTCCAATGGTACCATTCGTGTTACCTAATGTCTTACTCATCGCAGAGAACTCTTCAAAAGAAGAATACACAAAATACATACTGCCTGTCCTAAAACCGGTGATGTTAATCCAAGATCCTATACAAATTCTTCTGATATTCATGCAAAAGATGGAACTGCTGTTGAAATTGACACCGAGTGATGAAGTCAAGACGGACATACTGCCAATGCTGTACAGAGCCTTGGAGTCAGATGCCCAGCAGATCCAAGAGTTGTGCTTGTCCGTACTGCCAACATTTGCGTCACTGATAGATTACCCAGCTATGAAAAATGCCCTGTTGCCGCGTATAAAGAAACTATGCATGACTACCAACTATATTTCGGTGCGTGTGAACTGTCTGCTCTGCTTGGGTAAACTGTTGGAGCATTTGGACAAATGGTTGGTGTTGGACGAGATTATACCATTCCTGCCACAGATACCGTCGAGAGAGCCTGCGGTCTTGATGGGGATATTAGGTTCGTAATTGATTTCATTCAAATCAAATCAAATCAAATCAAAAATCATTTATTCAGTTTAGGCCCTAATAAGGCTCTTATGAAGGTCTAAATTACCACCGGTATTTCACTATCAAACTGGAATGAGCATGTGGTTTTCCCAAAGGAGTACAGCATGGGGTTCTTCAAGAAGGGTGTGAAGAGATTCCTGAAGGGTCGGCAACGCGCGAGTGATACCCCTGGTGTTGCAAGTCCATAGGCTACGGTAACCGCTTACAATCAGGCGGGCCGTATGCTTTATTTGAATCACTTTTATATCCAGTTTAAATGAATCTATAACATTTCAGGCATATACAAGCTCGCGCTGAGTCACAAAAAGCTTGGGATTACAAAGGAAGTGATGGCCACAAAGGTGCTCCCCTTCTTGATCCCGCTGTGTGTGGAGAACGGGCTGACTTTGAACCAGTTCAACTCCCTCATCACGCTGGTTAAGCAGATGGTCAACAGGGTTGAGACCGAGCACCGGGCCAAGTTGGAGCAACTCAACTCTATACAGAATGAGTCCAAGTGAGATTTTTTTTATACCACTAAGGTGGCACACAAGCATACTGCCCACCGCAAGTACGGCAAGAATAATTAGCGTAAATGTAAACATTTTCATAACAATGTTTAGTTCCACTTTTTACCGCCGCAGCGCTGTTCTTTTACCCATACAAAAATAGTGTAAGTGATATGAATAGAATACGTAGTCGAAAATACTTGTTCCTAGGGCTACTGATGGTAAGCAGCCACCATATCCTATAGCCGCTAGAAATACCAGGGGTATCACTAACAGGTTGCCAACCATGTTGTTGATGAGTACTGACTGTACTAGTAACATTACTACTAGCCCAGCGTATCCCCGTGGAGCACTGGCAACCTTACTTACCGCAGAAACACAACACTTCATCAAGTAGTGTTATTTCACTGCGGTCTTCTATAGTAAGGTTATTTATAATGGTAATTTTAATGGGAAAACCCACGGGAGTTCCCAATTCACCAAATAAGAAGCATAGGTAGATAGGGAATTAATTTTTTTTTTCTTTCCTGCGGACCATGGCCTGTGTAAGGTAGTAGATACTACAAGTGAATGATTTGGAATCCTGTGTTTGTTTAGAGCGATGGAGCAGGCCTTGTCTTGCGGAGCCCCGGGCGACATGGAGCACGCGCTGGCGGGGCTGGGGCTCGGCCCCGCGCCCGCAGACACCGCCGCCGACCTCACCATCGAGGACAAGCAGAGGTACCATACACACACATACACACGTACATTTATACACACACATACATACAAAAAAATCTACCAACTGCGAGTTGGACTTGCAAACCTTTTTTGTCAACCTGTGGTAATTTAGACGTTCATAAGTGCCTTATCAGGGCGTAAACTGAATGAATGATTTTTTGTTTAATTTGATACCGAGGGTTCTGTACCAAAAATACACTAGTTTAAATGACAAACTCAACTTTGCCAACTTTCCTACCCTAGGCACGGCCATGGCGCCAACCACAAATAATAAAGTTTGTAATAGTAAATTCGCTCTTTGATTATAGAAAATATAGCAATGCTACACGAGGATACGCTGCGCTAGTATTAATGCTGCTAGCACAGTCAGCCCTCATTTACAACATGATTTGTAACTCGTTAGTAATACCCTGGTATTGCTAGCGGCTATAGGCTACGGTGACTACTTACCATCAGGTGGGCCGTATGCTTGTTGGTATAAAAATAATAATTACTACCATTGTCTAAATTAGATATGTGATATGCAATTAATTAAAGTCTTATAACGTTTTTCCCTTAGGATAGCGCAGCAACAGGAAACAGCCAGGAGGTTCTCCCACCAACCCCCACCCGCAGCCATCCCGGCTCCCCCCAAGCAGAGCCCAAAGCCTGTAGACCTCACCACCTCCCTATTCCAGTCCAACCTCAGCCAACTCTCATCCAAGCCACAATCACACCAAACGCAAAGTCATATCGGCATGCCTCTCACCGCCAACCACTATAGCACCCCCATTGGCGTTGGCAGCCAATCCCTTGCCCAACATCACCAACACCAACCTATGAGCTTCAGTAACCAGCCGGCGTTGCCAGCCAGTACTTGGGCGCCCAACGGTGGGAACTTTAACAATAAGTGGGCAAATAATCAGAGCCAACAGGGTAGTAAGCACGATTGGTCGGCGTTCGAATCTCTTCTCCCCACGCAGAATAACAGTGAAAACTCTAACGGCAATTTGAAAAAGTTGAACAACAATGAAATGATGGATTTGTTGAGCTAAATTGTATGTTTCTTTAAAATTATTGAAGTAGAAATTATTTATTACTAGCGACCCACCCCCGGCGTCGCAAGGTTTACACAATACCTAAATGAATTAAAACAAAAACCTTCCTCTTGAATAACTCTATCTATTGCTGAGAGCTGCATTAAAATCCGTTGAGTTATTTAAAAGATCTAAGCGAACAGACAGCGGAAGACTTCATTTTATACTATGTACAAAACGTACGGATATGTACAATACGAACATAGCAACAGTTTAGATCGTGCTCTGAAGCTATTAGCGGGTGATGTTGCATTTTCTTATTCTGTCGCTTGATACATCCGTCTCGCTCGCTCAGCTATACGGTATTTATAGCTGAGCTAGCTTCACAGATGTAAAGTTATAAATTCATATTCTCATTAGATTTAGATTAGACACACTACGTGCAAAATAGGACAACATTTATTTATTTTAAACCAGATACTGAGGATTCAACGTGAATGCAGCTATTAACATAAAGGATATACGTACTTCTTAAATTGATTGAATAAAATGTCCTGTTAGATTTGGCCGTGTTATAACCGCCGATATTGTAACATGACGCAAATGATTTGGAACCATATCATAAAGTAATAAAGTTCACTTCGCATATTCATGGTTCATGAGTTAAGTTCTTTATGAATTTTAAAATCTAACACACACACCAACATTCCTATTAATTAAGATTATAATACATATGTATAAGTATTATTAATTTACAAATACAATTGAGTATCTATAGTTATATTTACTGGTGAAAATTAATACGTTTTTCTCAGATCGAGTGAAAACGATTGATGGCACTTTGCGAACAACGAACTGACGCCGGTTCAAACTACGCCTTGCAGTGTACACAATTACGCACACCTATAACGAAACCTAATTCGTTGTTCGCAATCCATCTACCTTTTTGTAGTTTGACAGAAAAGTCTAGAAACGGGTTAATTTTTTTGTCTACTGGCAACTTTAACAAAATGGCATCCATGTTATGACGTTTACTGTAAACGAACCAATCAAGACGGTTGATGCTCTATACGAGAGAACGACACAGTGACGCCCCTTATTTCCTACTCTTTTTTGCCAGACTGTATTTGATCTGAGAATGTAACTCACTCTACATACTGTTTTCAACTTTATTGGCTTTTAAATCGCGACGCGGACGTATCGAATTTACATAATTTGCATTTAAATCTTATGACATGCTTCCAGCTAATATTATCCTTTATTTTTTTATTTATTTAGATCTTTTAAACATTAAATGTTGTTTACTGAGGTACAACCTTATAGTATTTTATGGAAGATCAGGAATTATTAAGTTTTCCTTACAAATTGTAAGTTTATTTAACTATAATATGTAAATGTTCATATATTAATATATTTAAAAAATACAATTTCTGTAGGTATTAATTTTGTTTAAAATGTTATTTATATTTTTATGTCCACTGGTAACTATTATAAGTGGGTATGTCTGTCTGTAAGCAAGACCCTCACTACACTATATTATTTACTGACTCGATAGAAATGAAGTGATCTCTTATAACAATAAACAATAAAAAAAAAGTAAACGGATTTATGGTATTATTTTAAATTGTTATCACAACCATTAATTAGATACATATGTTGAAACCTTATAAACATAAGCTTAACCTTATAAAAATATATAACCTTATATAAATATTATATATGTATTGTATATATATTATATATATATATGTTTTATATATGTATAATAATAATTTATCACCTTATAAGACGGTTAAGTAAATAATTTCTTAAATAACTAACCTATATAGTCAATGGTGTCGATTCTGTTGTTCAAAATTACTAAACTTAACTAATTTGACAGGTCTAAAAATATTGCCATCCTTATTTAACCCCCCACAACTGAAACTTGCGGTTGAAACTCTGGGTCCCTGGGGCCCGGATGCTCTTCAGCTTTTCAAGGAGGTCTCACGTCGGCTGGTTGAGGCCTCCCGTGGCAGGCGTGCGGGAACATATCTCCCTCAGAGAATCAGCAATGCTAACCAGCGTGGCAATGCTGCCAGCATTCTTGGCACGCTCCCGCATGAAACCGGTTTGGGTCAGATCTTTTATCTATAAGTAGGTAGGTTAAGATATGTTTTTGTAAATAGTTTAATCTGTTTTGTGTCAATAAAGTATTATTTAGTAGTGTGGGGGGTCCACATGAGAAAGGGATAGCATGACTTTTAGACCTGTCAAATTAGTTAAGTTTAGTAATTTTGGACAACAGAATCGACACCAATATAGTAATTATATAGCAGTAGTAATATAATATATCATTGTAATAGAAGCTTAATATGAACTAACACAAAGCTCATTATGTCTTAACAAATAAAATGTCACAAACACATTTTACAATTTTGACAAAATAACATGTACTTTGTCTGCTGTTGTTTAAGGTACAGATTACATTACCAACTGTGCTACACTCAATTTAATCATAACGCCAAAGCAAATGGATCTTGTTCAAACCTCTTACCGCATTCATATTCATATGCAATTTAATCCTACTAAATTATTCCTAATTTACAACGACCATACTTTTTAAACTAATTATTTTAGTCTATTCTATAGCATAGACAAACGGTAACTAAAAATATACAGCTTGTTCGTTTGTTCTAATCATTGACCCAAAAACAAAAGGACATCGGGTCTGTACAAACATCACGAAACGGTGCTAAGTTGACCTACCTGAACAATAATTGATAATTAAATTTAAGCCCTTTATCATCTAGGCATAATTTATTTTTGGTTCCAACAGTATCGACTTACGAATCTGCGCTGCACTGTGCGAGATTGTTTCTATAAAGAAAACAATGTGAATAATCACTATGTATTTTTAAAATTTTGTCTCTTTAGCTGCGGTACCTTGAACGTGGACCCGAAATCCATTTGCTATTAAGTTATTTATTACAAACCACTTCTAAATTGCAATCATATGTGTAAAGTATACTACTAGTGAATGAACTCCTTTGATGCGTCAAAACATGCGACTGATGCAAGAACGATACGTACCGGCTAGCAAGCGAGCAGGCGGAGCAGGCAGGCAGAGGGGAACGCCGCTCTCCTCCCATCGCTGGCAAGAGGAGGACGCCGCCCTCCTTCCATCGGGGGCAGGAGGGGCGCCGCCCTCCTTCCATCGTGGGCAGGAGGGGACGCCGCTCTCCTCCCATCGCTGGCAAGAGGAAGACGCCGCCCTCCTTCCATCGGGGGCAGGAGGGGCGCCGCCCTCCTTCCATCGTGGCAGGAGGGGACGCCGCTCTGCTACCATCGCTGGCAAGAGGAGGACGCCGCCCTCCTTCCATCGGGGGCAGGAGGGGCGCCGCCCCTCTTCCATCGTGGGCAGGAGGGGACGCCGCTCTCCTACCATCGCTGGCAAGAGGAGGACGCCGCCCTCCTTCCATCGTGGGCAGGAGGGGACGCCGCTCTCCTCCCATCGCTGGCAAGAGGAGGACGCCGCCCTCCTTCCATCGTGGGCTGGAGGGGCCGCCGCCCTCCTTCCAATGGTGGCAGGAGAGCGGTGCCGCCCTCCTTTCATCGGAGCAGGAGGATGACGCAGCCCTCCTTAGCTCAGAACAGCAATGTTGCTCAGTCTAGTTGACTCACTAGTAGTATTCTTTACACATATGCTCAATTATCAACTCGTCATATCCCGTATAAAGAGTACACGATATTGTGGGACAAGGACAAACATATCTCATAATCCCCTATCTCCTTCTCTTAAAGGACATCGCGAAGAACGCGACAGCAGTGATAGTCTGCAACACGGTCGCAGTTAGGAAGCAAGTCTTGTAATTATAGTTATGTACTAAAGACCAAACCATTATAAATAGAGCTACGATAGTGTTTGAAGCGGTCAGTGTCGCTGTAGTGTCGAATTCGTTGAGCGTGCTATTGTAAAGTGGTTGCTGGACGATGCTAGAGGCGGCCGTGGAGAAGCTGGCCAGCATGCCCCATACTACCAGAAGACTCTTCTTGCTCGATAGAGTGATACCTGAAACGGTTATGCCTTTGCGGTTATGTAGCTGTATTCAAGTGTATCGGTTATTTTAGGGCAATGTTTTTCAATCTGGAGGTCGCGAAGCCTCTTTAGGGGGGTACGAAGCTTCTATAGTGGAGTTGCAAACAGTTGGGAAAGTACTGCGCTAAAAAAATAAAGTTAAAAAATAATAATAAGTAAATCTTAACTAAAGGACATCATTTGTATCAAAAATAATGTTTTTTTTCTAAGAGTAGGTAGGCGAAGTTCTGTTTTTTTGGAAATTGTTTTACTTATTTTGAATAAAGTACTGTATTTATCCGAACCGTAATTATGTAATTTAAAAAAATATGTTGGATTGAATATTTACCACAAAAAAATACATGAAAAAAGCAACAAGTTGGGGGGTCGCGAATATTTTATATTATTTATATTTTATATTTCATTTCATCATATTAAAGGGGCCGTGTCAAAAGGTTGAAAGACACTGTTTAACAGCTTTGCATAGTCCGGTTTTGTGAAATAAAATAATGTTTGCACATGATCAGCACTGGTAGCAAGAACATCGTCCGACTACGTATTTGAAACTTAACTCTCCCACTGTCAAAACGTTCATTCGAATTTTTAGTTCCACTTTTCGCCGGCGCAGCGCTGTTCATTTCCCGCACAAAAATAGTCGAAAGCGATCCGAATACGTAGTTGAAAATGTTCTTGGTAAAGCAACTGACTTACCATAAAAGCCGATGGCTCCGGCGACGCAGAAGGCGGCACACAGCCTCTTCTTCTCGTTAATGGACTTGGGGAGGACCACGCACAGCATTATGAAACACAACGCAGACGCGTGCGCCACTGCCACTAACGATGACACCTGCAAATATTTAATGCTAATCATATTCCATTATTGATCGTTCAGCAATTATGATTCGACTACGTATTCAAAATTTTACTCTCAAAATAAGAACATTTTCATACGAACTTTTAGTTCCACTTTTCGCCCCCCCCCCCCCCATAAGGAAATAGTCAATAGCGATACATCCGTAACGCTATTGCCGTATCTATATATATATATCGTAGTCGATAGTTATTCTTGTCTTGCTAATGCTACTGATTTATCAGTGGGTAGTTACAAATTATATTCAAATTAACCGGTTTTGATAACAATAGAATTGTCACATTGGATTTTTTGCCTTTTGGTACCATTGTTTCTGAAGTCGGTACATTTTTAAAACTTTATCTATGTAAAGTACACTTACCGACCAGATATTCATCGATGGGTTCTGTTCCCAAATCAAAGGCGGGAAGACCATACCCAGAATGAGAATCGAGAACGTGGTACTGAGGTGCAGCAACGCGTAGAGGTAAAAGTTCACATCCAGAAGCATGTTGGTTATAGTTATGAAGTTCTTCTTCATCGATGCTGTTCTCCTAGCCGTTCCCTGCGTCATTTCGGCCGCAAACACCACGTTATCCGGAGCTGTGATTGTAGTTTCTCTATATAATGGCTGTGCGTTCATTGTCTGTCTGTCTATGCTCTCCAGCTCTTGGTATCCATTCGTTCTTCCGTAACTGGCGATGTCGAGCGTGCCAAAGTCGCTGGAGAACCTATTGGACCCACCGTCGAAGACGTTGGTAAAATCTGATGAGAAACGGGACTCATTGCCGGATTTGTTCTCTCTGATCTGGACTGAAGGGTCCAGGATCTCCTTTGCGTTCTTCTTCGAGTTATAAACTATTACATCTGTGTCCTCCTCTTGGTTGTTGCTCGGGCCTGGCTGCTCTGCACTCCGGCTTTGACCTTCAGATTGGGTTTGATTGGAGTATATAATCTCGTCTTCATCTTCAACAGCGTCTCTGAGCATGTTATAAGTACTTCTTATGACCCTTTCTATGTAGACAGGCCGGGAATAAGAGGCCAGAAGAAGGCAGTTCTGCATCACTATAGCTCCATATATCATGACGACCACTTCGCCAGTGTACATGGTGCACAGGTACCCTACCAGTACGGGGATGACGCAGTTGCCGACAGATGGCGCCATGCGAACTATTCTCTGCGCCATGGTTAGCTTTTCCCTGAAGAAATGGGTTATGATCACCTCGGTTTGCTGGCCTGTCAGTGCGCAGCCGGCACCTGGAATTAGGATTGACATATTTTTTACAACAAGGGACAAACAAGCGCTCGGCTCGCCTACTGGGTCGCTTGTGTCGCTACCCTCAAATTGTTTTAAAATCGTATTCGTTTATAGATACCCATCGCAGATTTTGCTCATGTATTTAATACCGATGCCGACGTGACGTATAGGTACCTGGCCTACCTACCTAGTAATTAAGCCAGATGGAAATCAGCTGTGTAAACAACAGACAATAATACTGAGCTGTTTACTGCTTAGTTACGAAAACATAATGCGTTTGTATTAATATGTCATTGTAACAAATAGTGTACGGGAGGATGATAAATTCAAATTCATTTACACTAATTTACTTACGAACTAATATGACATGGTCATAACATCTATTGATTAGAAGAAATCGAGAAAATATTAAAGATCTTTTTGAACTACTAGTTGCGTCCAGTCGTTTCCTTACTGTCGATCATCTACGTTCTAAGTAACCTGTGTGTAATGTCATGCTCCTGATTGGTTAGGATGTGCCTTGCCTGTCTGTCAGTCAGGAGTTTTATAATGTACAAGCTTTACCCGCGACTTTGCCCGGGAACAATAAAATATATGATGCTAAAGCCTAAAGCCTTCCTCGATAAATGGTCTATCCAACACAATTTTTATTTCCATTCCAACTTAAGATTAGACTGTCCACAAAACAAACTCTTCAGCTTTACAAAAGCTGATCCAGGAGAAGTCATAGGGGTCATGACCCCTGGGCTGGGTCTACCCATTCAAGTGGAGAAGTGGTTTCGATAGAAAACAAAAGATAAAGACAATAGATATGTGATTTAAATTAATAATAAACAATTTAGTAAGTATTTAAAAGTAAAATAAAATTTCTTTGTAATTGAATTTATTTATTCAGGGTCGGCAACGCGCGAGTGATACCCCTGGTGTTGCAAGCGTCCATAGGCTGCGGTAACCGCTTACCAGCGGGCGGGCCGTATGCTAGTTTGGCACATTAGTGGTAAAAAAATAAGTAATCGTAATTGCAGCGTGTCCTGACTAGACCTCGACTAATTATATGCCCCCTTTTGACGTGAAAGCTGGATACGCCCTTGCATCTTTATGGTATAAGTTTAGCTACCTAGCATTATCGTAGTTTCAAATATTACACCAATCGTTCCCCAAGGTCTAAGGTTGCAATGACCCTGGCATGGCTATCTTAGTGTTTATCTACAATGCATCTTTTCAATGTATTATCCGTCATGTACTAGCACTTACGACTTATACTTTTATGATTTGTTTACTAAGAACTTTGTTACTACAACTAAGTGGTGACTAATTCTGTAATAATAATAATGCATAACACACAGGATTCCTTGTAAATATCATAAAAATACATGTACCTACTACTTACCTACTACATATTATCTTACTTATAGCATTTTTTTTTGACCAGGGAACGAACCTGTGACCCTAACACTATCCGATAAGTTGTCAAACTATTTACCCAAAATGTCAAACTCCACATAAAAAATGTAACGCATCATTTTTTCAATGTGTATTTTTTTCCTAGGACACATCAGTTATTCTGCGATAGCGGTTGTATCCTCTTGGGTCTGTAACGGCAGTTAAATTCACTACTATTTTAATTAATAAAGAGCAGCTAAATAATAAAAAAAAAACAATTTTAAAATGACACTGTTAACTGTAGATACCAGCGTAGCGCAAATCCTAGGTCTGTGGTAACATCAAACAATGGACAATCGTCAACAAAGTAGCGGTCATAACACGAGCTCGTAATTTATAGCCGTTTGCATAACAATAGATAATTAAACAAAAGACGATTCACCTGCAAATATTCCAGAGAATATGCTCACAATGTGATCATTGGAGTTCACGTCGGTGGTGTAACTTGACAGCAACACGCCAGCAACTGTCAAACACAAACCAGCCAGCGCCATAAAACGGGGCATATTGAAAATCTTCACCATCGCTCTACACCAGGACTCCAGCAATAACCGTATCACCACCATTATGACTGGGACCAAAGCTATGTCCACATCCCATATCCGTATCAGCTCCCCTTCTTCATGGTCCTCCTCTTTGATCGCTTTCAGGATGATGAGACCGTACAAGGACAGTAAAGCGGGTACAGTAATGTGATATATGGCTGCTGACGCCACTATCAACCATCCGTACCCTCCATCAGGCGGAGTCGGTCCGATTTCCGGTTGAGAAGCCACTACTCTGTCCAAATGTAAGTTTTCTACCCTCACTTCACCCTGTTGCGCCCTCCTGAAGCTCGGATTTTCGTGGTTTTCCATGATTTTCACACGATAAACAATAAAAACATGTTCAAAATGTATGATTAGTCAATGAGTTATCTATGTGGATTGGGTGTGTTATCTTATCGTATCGCTGCGAGGAGTCTTGTTCTACATAATTTAAAAGCACCGCCATTTAAATGTTGTCCTTAAAGAATAAGATGAAAATTATGTTGTAAATTATAGCCCATCCATATTGAAATAGATTTCATTAATTTAATGAATTACTATCTCGAAAATTGCTTATATCAATTACATTTAAAGTTTTATTTTAATTGTATACATTAAACTCTATAACCATTTCCGAACAAAACAATCTGACATGCAAGATGATATACGACTAAATTAAAACGTCACGAGAAATAGTCGTTAGAGGGAGAGTAAAATACGAAAATGTGCATGAATGAGAGAGATAATTAGTATGGGATGTATTTTATTTCAAGGTTTCCTTATTTATTCGTATAGTTCCGTGTTCCGTTCCGTTTGTTAGACAGCACAGAGTACATAACCACTACGTTGAGATCGAAAGACGCTCCAATTAGATATTTCGGAGTTTTATCAATAATGCGAAGGTATTTCTGATTATTTGTGACCCTAAACAGTAAGACTGTGATTTTTACAATCTTATGTATAAATTATTTTTTTAAAATTATTCTAAAGAACTATTAAATCGTTCGTGTGCACTACGACTGCACGTCTGTGAAGAAATCATTTTAATTGCCCTTCATTTACGAGAATGTGAACAATTGCAGGCTTAGCGGTATAAGTGCTGATGGGGACGCTTAGGGGAAGACTAAAAGTAGTGATTAGTTGTGAATATGGAGACTGAGTCTGTCAAGTCAGAGCTGAGTGGTCGATCGAGGCGCAGCTCCCGACATCGGCAACACACCCACCGAAGTACCCGGTATGTTTACTTTACTTCAATAACGGGCCGGACAACTCGAACATCATGTAATTGTATTTAAAATAACAGTTAACTGACAATTAACATTTCCAGCAAATAACCTACTACTTTCTAAAATGTACCATACATAATATGGTTTCGTAGCTGAAATCTAGAAGCCCAGTGCCATGTTTAAAGATCATTTCATTGTCAATCTACTGTAATGTCTCTTTTAGACATAGCCCTGCATGGGCTAGCATGTGCTAGGCTCATTTGTGACAATCCTGAAAAAGCTTTCATGTTGGCTATCAATATTTTTTAGGGTAATTTGTTGTGTGTACACACTCGTCGTCATTATTTTTATGTCTCACAGAAGCTCCAAATCCCAGAGAAAAGACTGCGGCGACATTATGGCACCTTTCCAGACAAGTGTTAATATAAATCCAGAAATGGGCAGGGACGGTCAAGAAGTAATTGAAGTGCAGATCCTACCCCAGGATGAAAATTGGGGGGAAAATACAACTGCCGTGACTGGCAACACTTCTGAAGGCTCTCAATCTATGGAGGATGTCAGCAACTGGCCCATGGACTCTGATAATGGGATAGGATTCATGTGTACCCGGTACTTTGGGACAGCGGTCACTCTAGGGCTAACATTTGTGTCTTTTGTAAGCCCAATAACAATGGTGGCTTTACCTAAAATTGGATTTTTCCCAGGCCTCACAGATAATATAGCAATACAGACCAGTCAGAAGATTCAATTACTTTCTTGCACTGCAGAGTGCAAGGGAATACTTCTCTCCCTTGCATTTAAGCTAGTATTACTTGCTATAGGCGTCTGGGCCGTGTTCTTGAGGCCTCGTAATGCCATCCTGCCGAGAATATATGTTTTTAGAGCCATGACATTAGTCATTCTTGCTGTATGCACATTTTCCTACTGGCTGTTCTACATAGTGCAGATAACAGAGGCAACTAAAGCCTTGGCAGTCGGTGAAGAAGCTGTAGACTACAATTCTCTGGTATCATATGTATCAAGTTTTGCGGATACATTGCTATTTATACATTACATAGCAGTGATTTTGATGGAGATCAGGCATCTGGAACCTGTTCACTACATTAAGATTGTCAGGAGCCCCGATGGTGAGAGCAGGTCTTATGCCATCGGGCAGCTGAGCATACAGCGAGCGGCAGTGTGGGTGTTGCAGAAGTATTACACTGAGTTTCCAATATATAACCCGTATTTGGAGAAAATACCCATTTCAAAGTCACAGAGGAAAGGACAGTCCAGTATTAAGTTTTACGAAGTGGACGGATCCAATACTAATGCAGCTCCTGGGCAGACAAGGTGAGCGCTTATTTTTTGAGATATATTAAATTAATTTTATAATTAACTTATATTCTGATCTGAGTAACTCAGTAAACAAGGTGTTGGGAAAATATGTTTCATTTTAAAACTTGTGCTTTATCATTTATCAGCATTATATATCCTGGCCGTATCCTAAACATTGTGATCGGCAAAATCGAACCTCATGACATTGGAGACCAGATTTTTACACAAAGTGACTGTCAGCTGGATTTCCAAAACCTGTTTTACAGAGATTTGGTTACCTGGATTAAATTAAAGTATCAGATTCTGAATATTATGACAGAAAAAACAATTTCGAAAAGTATTCATTGACAGATTGGCACCAATGGCTTAATGTGCAATCAGAGGTACAGAGGGGACTCTGTATATCATGGGTGGTCCACCCATCCTACTATAAGCTACAGCTAAGGTTGCTTTACTTTGCAGAACGCGACATACAATTTTTATATTTTCGGAAAATATTCAATCACATCCTGTTTCTCATACTATGGTATAATATCTACCTGTTATCCTCCTCTGCATACAAATTGATACCTGTTTACGTATTCAACTCGCAGGTTGATGATATAATGTTATCCAGTACTGTACAGTAGCGCGAGCTTGAATAATTTGCGACAACGTTTTCGTATCGCCTTCGACCATTTTTCTATTGAAAAATGAACAGCGGTTATGTTTTAGGTTCACTGATTCATAAAACAATTTGTTATGATTGGCTCCGCTACGTTAGATTAACATTTTGTGTTCCACCGATCATTGTGAGACGACCTATTAGTCACGACGCCGGTGAGAACCGCGCAGTAATCCTTTATTATTTTCTTAATGGTGGCTACACGGTCGCACTTATTTATAGCGTCACTAATTATTTGATGTGATGGATTGTGGATAGAACTTATAAGAACTTGCGCAGTTGTAAATACATACCAAACATCCAGACGCAATGCAAACACATGTTTATAAATGTTAGCCTCGGCGGAAATCAAACCCGCGAGTGTAGCAGTCGGGTATTTTAACCACTAGACCAGCGGTCCTAAATTCACCTAAACATTATTAATTTAGCGCTTTACGTCAGTCATTACATTAATTATTGCAAATCAACTTAGCTTGCAGTCATCAGTCATCCGATACACTATCATTCCATAAGTAAGCTAAGTTATCATACAAAATCATTAGTTTAGGACCTAATAAGGCACTTATGAAGGTCTAAATTACTACCGGTTCAGAAAGAAAAGACACCTGAGAAGAGCCGTCAAGAAACTCAGTGATCTGTCTTTTTTTCATGTAATATATACATTATGCATATATCTGACCGATATATAACATAACACATACTTAATGGTACCTCTAATCTAAAGGCGTGTTACAATCTGCTACTGCCGTGGATTGTCTCCAGAAACTCCAATAAGCATTAGAATGCTTGACACTAGGCATTTCAGTGCAAGAAACAAAATATTTTGAAATTTAAAATTTGTCTAACACTCGACACTGGCGCTTAGTTACGTTCCAGGTTGCAGGAATCCTACACAAAAATGAGTAAATAATAATGTATTCGTCCTAATGTGATTGTAATAAATGAGTGTTATGTGTTGTGTAAGGTCGGGCGGGTCGTGTGGCAGCGCGTCGGGGCGGCGGCGCGACTCGGGTTCGGCGCACAACGAGCGCTACTACGAGGAGGTGGAGCAGGAGCGGCGCGTGCGCAAGCGACGCGCGCGCCTGCTCTCCGCCGCGGAGGACGCCTTCGCGCACGTGCGCCGCGTGCGCGTCTCCACCGCCAACGGTACCACACTACACTATTTGCACGTATCATAAGTATAGGAACTTACATTTTTGTCGCCAATTGTTATTTGAGACTATTAACTACTGACTAGCTTTGCTCGTGACTTCTTACACGTGACTTTTTTATTCTGAGTAGCGCCATCTGTTTGTTCCATGTTAGTCGGTAAATATCGAAGTTTATGTAGCGGAGAGGTCCCCACTTCCTTACGGTCAAGCCGTCTTTACCATAAGGATGTAGCTTAACCGTACTGGTAGCAAGAAGTAAGGCTAAAGATGTAGGCAGTGGTATAGTATAGTGTGTGTGTGTTAAGGCGGCGCGCTCGGGCCGCGCGAGGCGGCGCAGGCCGTGTTCCCGTCGCTGGCGCGCGCGCTGCAGAAGTTCCTGCGAGCCACGAGACAACAGCCGAGACACTCCGCCGACTCGGTGAGCACACACACACACAGACACGCACACACACACACACACACACACACACACACGTGAACACACACACGCGCGCACACACACACGCATGCAAACAGTTAGAAATCGAGGCTATATAATGATTTATTGATGATAATATATTGATTGATGATATATTATATGATGATCGATAGTTACTGTTTAATAAAGAATAAACATGACTGTTGACTTCTGACCTGACCGATGCGGAATATAATATAAGGATATCCATGTTTCAAACAGATTTGCTCCAAATCTGAATGTGCTGGCCAAAGCATTTTTTGTATATTCTGCTTGTCCGTATGAGCATTTATTACAATGGCACCAGTGCTCCACGAGGATAAGCTGGGCTAGTAGTAATGCTGCTATGGGCTAGTAGTAATGCTGCTTGGCAACCTGTTAGTGATACCCCTGGTATTGCTAGCGGCTATAGGGTATGGTGACTGCTTACCATCAGGTGCGCCATATGCTAGTGTGTCACCATAGTGGTATAAAAAAAATCGCTTCACAAATCACACGAAACAATAATGAATTATGAAATGAAAAGAAATTATCTTTATTTTTTACTTTATTACAGGTGTTAGCCCACTTAGCACGCTGTCTGTCGCAAGATGCGTCGCCCCGGGCTTTCCTCGAGCCCTTCCTAGTGGAAGGGCCAGTACTATCGGCAGACCAGGAGTCCAGACCGGTTCAGCGCTGGTCCCTCATCTCGGACGAACTCCTCGCGAGACCTCTGGCCGACAACATCGAGTTCCAACTGCGGCAAGGTGACGTATCACTCATATGTTCCATAAAACAACTGCCAAAGTTCAGTCTGACAGAAGAGGTTGTCGACCCCAAGAGCAATAGATTCATTCTGCGGTTGAACTCTGAAACGTCAGTTTGACAGCACGACGACGTCTATGACAGAGATGACCATAGACTAGTATGACACATGGAGATTTTTTAATTTGATTTTTGAGTGAAGGAATTCACTTTGTTCAAGTTATTCCTAATTGGCTCAATAAGTGGAGTATCCTACTAGAATTTCGTGGATCGAGTATGGTCGTAGATGCAAAGCGCGTCATTTAAATTAAAAAAAAGGTTTGAAGTCGCTATCTTTGTAATTAGGGTAGTATTGTAAGGACAGCTGCAATATCAATTGGAATTGTGAAACAAATAGTTAATTTTGGTATTGTATTTATTATAATGTGCAATTGAATGAAAATACTCGATTATAAGAATCTCAAAATAGATGTAAGGTGATTATGTGAAAGCCATTAAGACTTGAATATAGAAAAGACAGCAAGTCTTTTCTATATTCATTTAATTTGTTTGTACCAACCGTTTATATCATATTAAATAGGTTTAATTTATTATATTCTCATTGAACATTTGTGTCATAATTTGCTATGAAATTTGGAATAGGTAAAATTAGTTGAAAATGTTAAAATGATGGTTAATTTCTTTGTGCGTTTTGAGATAGAATGGGAAGTGATACCCTTGCTTACCTTCAGGTGGACCGTATGCTTGTGTAAATACTCATGAAGGTCACTAAGTATTGAGGCAAGGTGAATCTTAAAACTTGAAAATCTATACTGTGACATAAATATTAAATTATAAAAAAGAACTATTTCTATTTTAATAATAAAATGGGACAGTACATTATAAAATCTGATTCAAAATCGAAATTGCCTGAGCCAAATAAGATTTCTTTTGTAAGGTTATCATAGCTTGGAGGTTACGCTGTGCTTACAGTGACAAAAGGTCTTCTTTTACAGCTTATGCTGCTAGCACAAGTGATACTTCGGGTATTGTCCATATTGCTATAGCCTATTGTTACCGCTTACCATCAGGTGGGCTATAGGATTGTGCCACCTTTGTAATATGACAAAGATTGTAATTAATTTTATCTATTTAAAAACGCACAAATATTATATAAGCTTTATTATGATCAATTTTATAGATAATAAAGCTTAGAATATAAGCTTTACCCATTATATACATGGTCACGCTATTAAGGACCGTATTGTAACCCAGTAAAGACTGTATTTTTATTATCTTAGTGATGAGAATATATTATTGCATTTACAGTCCCTTCTTTTCTGAAGGCCTGCTAATCACATTCTAAATTTAACCTTATTAGTATAAGTGTAAAGACAGCTATTAGTTAGCATATCAACTAGGATATAAATATTTATTGTTTAGGTAAAAACGTAAGTATCGCTGTGCGGTAGAATTTATATATTTAAATAAAAAAAGAAATTGTTTTAGTTATCTGTCGTGTTTTTGTTATATTTACTATACGACTAATTTATAAGGTGGCCGCTTACCATCGGGCGCAAAATTTTTGCCAGTTTAGTAAATGAAAATGAATGCAGTTTAAAAAACACACTCTGAAATTGATTTATCCTAATGATCCTGGTATAGGATAAAGGTATAGGAAAAATTATAATATTAGGATAAAGTTATGAGATTATTATAACTTGGTTGTACTAAATTACCAAACTAAACTAATTTGACAGGACTAAAAGTCCTACTATCCCTCTCTCATGTGCGGTGTTAAATAAGGATGGTAATACTCAGATCACACTTAGATAGATAACAAGTTTATTCACCAAAAACTGCAATCACAAGAATCTTTACACAGAAAAAGAACACAAAACTAAGTAAATTAAGACAAGAACGGAATTAGGTGTTAGTCACAATTAGAACTTAAAAATATGTTAGTGACACATAGTTGCTTAACTACATAAAATTGGTGTTCAATTTACTGCGTGCGTTGCAGCAGAATGAAAGGGCCATAGCTCAGTGTGTAACATTGCTGCAGTAGCAAAACACTGGTTTTCAGCTATTGCCTGGGCCTATGGGAGAATCGGGAATCTATCATTTCATTCATGTTCCAGTTATCATATGCACACTGCTCCTATGTCTCTCCTGCCAGCTGTGGTAGACTGGTAGAAAAAGCTTTAGCATTAATTCCACCATTGTACTTTAATTGTGCATTCAGTTTTAAATAAATAAATACTTTTGGTACTGTTAAATTAGTTTAAGTGACTTTGTACAACAGAATTAGCACCATGGTCATCGATCCTTAATACAAGGCAAGTCTTCGAAATTATTCGACAACTTGAAGTTCATTGAACTAAGGTATCATACAGGTGAAGCTAAAAGTGTTGAAAAGTAATGCAAGAAAATCTCATGTTTATATTGTCCTAATATTTTTTATTTCCTAAATGTATATAGAAAGTATGTATGTGCAAATGAGGCAGTAAAGTTACGTACCTCTTTTTAGATTAAATGTATTTTGTAAGGTGTGAAAGAGACGCCTGCTGAACCAGCTGTAAGACTGCTTTCTCGATATAAATAAGGTTGTGCTTAGAACAATTTCTAATTAAAATTTGTGTCGGCGGATTGACCAAAGATTGCTTCTATTCGAATTTGTACTTTATTGTCACATATCATAAGGTTCGAATTGCATTATCAATGTGTATGCTTGTCAGCAAATTAATATTAGGTCCTTACATATGAAATTGGCGTTTTTCGTACTGGCCACTTTAATCACGAATTTCTCCTCTTTGGTAAGGAATTCCAAATTCAAATTTGTACAGCTATAGACTCATGTATTTGTGCTTCGATGATCGTCATTCATTTGTTTTTTTTCTTCTGTTTTTTTCTGTTTGCGTCACTCATTTTACAAAATGGAAAACCTTAAATATCGCATTATTTACGAGTACGAGTTCCGCCGTGGCACTAGTGCTGCGGAAACAACTCGAAGGGTGAATGATGTGTATGGCGGTCGTGTTGCAAAAGAAAACACAGTTCGTTTTTGTATCCAACGTTTTCGTTCTGGAAATTTCGACCTGCAGAACAAGCCCCGTGGACGGCCTGAGACTCAAGTTGATAATGAAGAGTTGAAGGCTATTGTGGAAGCGGATCCATCGCAAACCACGTCCGAGTTAGCTGCAGGCTGCAATGTTAGTGATAAAACTGTTTTAATTCACTTGAAGCAAATTGGGAAGATTAAAAAGCTTGAAAGGTGGGTACCTCACGAATTGACTGAAACAAACCGGCAAACGCGCGTCGACTGCTGCGTTACATTACTAAACCGGCACAATAATGAAGGTATTTTAAACCGAATCATTACCTGTGATGAAAAATGGGTTCTTTACGATAATCGGAAGCGCTCAGCGCAATGGTTAGATCCTGGCCAGCCAGCCAAATCCTGCCCCAAGCGAAAATTAACCCCAAAAAAGTTACTTGTAAGCGTTTGGTGGACTAGTGCCGGTATTGTTCATTACAGTTTTTTCAAATCTGGCCAGACTATTACGGCTGATGTCTATTGTCAGGAATTGCAAACCATGATGGAAAAGCTAGCGGCTAAACAACCTAGGCTGGTCAATCGCTCCACGCCACTGCTGCTTCACGACAACGCTAGACCACACACTGCGCTACAGACGGCTACTAAATTAGAAGAGCTTCAATTGGAAAGTCTAAGACATCCTCCGTACTCCCCGGACCTTGCTCCAACAGATTACAATTTTTTTCGAAATTTGGATAACTTCTTGCAAGGGAAAAAATTCAACTCCGATGGGGCAGTCCAAATCGCCTTCAAAGATTTTATTGATTCCCGTCCGACTGGTTTTTTTAGTAAAGGGATCAATGAACTACCTATGAGATGGCAAAAGTGCATAGAAAATAATGGTTCATACTTTGATTAATTAAATATATTATATTAAAAAATATTCGACTTTTTGTTCCTCCCATACAAAACGCCAATTTCATATGTAAGGACCTAATAGTTTATGTAAAAAAGCCGATTTGGTAAACATCATGCTGTCTTTCTCACACGTTGAATAAGTGATAGTGAAAGAAAGCGTTTCGACATATCTCTTAAGATCTAGAATCGGATATAAAATTAATAATTGAATGCTCAAATTCAAAACCTGCTTGTAATAAGTGCCGTGCCTGCTAGTATGTAAGTTTTTCGATGTTTTTTACTAGACTATAGCGATTAGGGTATTTGGAAAGATTTTTAATGAATTCCTGGCGTATTTCAGGACCACATCATGCAATGTTACACGCACGTTCACAATGTAGACACGATGTGTTATTGAAGGGCAAATACGTGTGAAGTCGCAGTTTTTTTTAATACAACTTTTTGCTTCGAAATATATTTCTATCTTAATTGATTTGTCAGCCATCATTGTGTTTGTAAAGACACCGACCAAATAGTGTTCTAATCTAATAGCCACCGATGTAATACGGAAGTGTGTAATTTTTTTTTTCATCATCGATATTGTGTATTTAATTTCTAAAGTGCCTATTCGGCAGTGGAAAGGAAAAACAAAAATATAGTAAAAAAAAATGATTATATCTTTTTTATTTAATCATGTATTTTTTGTAATTTTGTGAGCTTCCGATTGGTTTCTAACCTAGACAAATTGATAGATAATCTAAAACTGTCACAATGCAAACAAAACTCATATTCGAAGAAGTTTCATTTGTTTTTCCGTTTCTCCATCGTCTTGTTGAGATATACAGTGCTTATTAGAATCACACTCACATGTTAAGGTGGCTGAGCTCTGTGTTATGGTGTTGGTGTAAATGAAATACGGCCAGATGTTTGTAATGCCAGCACACACCTATCGACAATTACAACCATAATTTTCAACTTTCCTTGTATAAAAATACTATTCTTAACCGTGTGCTGCTACCCTGTCTGCACAAAATGTTTGCCCAAATGCAAACAAACCGAAGCACATATTGTAACCATTACGCAAACAATTGTAATTTAATGTGTACACTTTTATATTTTTCAATATACCAAGTGAAGAAAACATCTGCTGTTTATTTGTATTCCCAAGTATTGCATCGAATTTGTAGGAGGCAGTTCCTCTTATTTTGTTAAATGCTACAAGTACTGTCTTCTAGTCGAGACACAAATAGGTTGCAAATAGGGATGGATTGGGGAGGTTAAAATAACCCACACTCGAATCCTCCCCATTAACTTGCTTGGGGGTTTGCTAGAGTAGTACGAAAAAAATGATATTTTTCGTCTAGGATGCACCGTTTCCGGGATAAACACAATTTTAGGGCCCGCTCCTAAAAGAAAAATATAATCCCAATAGAATATTTTTTCACTATAATTGGGTTTTTAGACGAGTCGCAAATGGGGTTGAATGTGGGGTTAAAATACCTCCAAATAAACGAACGAAAAAAAACAAATCCTTACCATTGCCTTAGGGGTTATGAAAAACTGTTTAGTTTTATTATGGTAAAATAAAAGACTAATTAAAAAAAATATAAAAATAGTATTTATTATTTTTACACATTTACAGTGCAAGCGTATTTAATTAGTTCTGTAAAAAACCTAAATATATGACATGGTAACTAACGCAGATATTTAGTAGAGTATCGCCATCTCGTTTTAGCACACGATACGACATATGCGGTCGTGTCACACAAGCCAACTGTTACTATAGTGACGAGTATGAGATTATGTTTTGTTCTGTATGTCATCCATTGTTAGTAAATGTTAAATTTCTAGTCACTAATCATTAAAACAATATACAAAGTACTGTCATACTAACTGCTTTATAATATCCACCAAATCGTGAGCAGGCAGGCATAGGCAGAGAGTAGAGCGCCACTTATCTTACACACTTAAGGCCGTCTTAGATCAGTGCCGGTAGCAGGAACATTGTCGACGTTTTCGTATCGCCTTCGACTATTTTTGTATTGAAAAATGAACAGCGTTGCGGCGGTGAAAAGTGGAACTAAAAATTAGTATGACAATATTGACATTTCGCGAGTTACGTTTTCGAATACGTTGTCGACAATGTTCCTGCTACCGGCACAGGTCGGGACTTTGGGCACATAAAAAATCTGTGTCCGCAGGCAGCTGTCCTGGTGACTAGGGACCGTATTCTGTACGAAAATGTCAATTACCATAACGTACTTACATTTAACGTAGCAGCATAAAAAAATGTGGATTTGACTAATGTCAGAATATTTAATCAAAAAATGACGTCATAGTGATTGAAATGCGGTTGAATTTCATACAGAATAGGAGTCTTATTAATATATTTAAATTCAATTTAGAAAGGTTGACTAAATTAAGAAAACGCGCTAGTTAACGGAAGCATATCGGTCTTTTAGGGCCCCTTCAGTGCCGGTAGCAGGAACATTGTCGACAACGTATTCGAAAACGTAACTCGCGAAATGTCAAAATTGTCATACTTATTTTTAGTTCCACTTTTCACCGCCGCAGCGCTGTTCATTTTGCAATACAAAAATAGTCGAAGCGATACGAAAACGTTGTCGACAATGTTCCTGCTACCGGCACTGGTCGGGGTTTTATTTCAGGTTGTAAAGACATTTCTTGAACTTAAAATTACCTTATGCTAAGTCAGAGGTCACTGACATGGTTACCGGGCATGACGGGCAAAACGCTATAGGCCGTTGAGGGCGCGTACATCTCCCGTAACATGTGGCATCTGGTCTGAGATTTGGGCAGAAACACAAAGATCCAGACAGCCACGGCAGTTAGGCTGACACACAGACAGATAACAGCTATAGTGGCGCCCACGTAGTGTTTGTCGACGGGACACGTGAAGTATTTGTCTTCCAGCTCAAACACACGGGCGTTGTAAAATGCTGCTGGGCTGAAACATCTGGGAACAAAAGAACGAGTAATGGTAATAATGTTGAGAAATTAGTGCACATGTTTGCCCGCGTGACCCTTTTAAACCGATAATGGTTAGATCGTGGTATGTGATAATAAAATGCAGTTTATCGTATCATGACTACTTGGCAAAATTACTTATAATAATAATGCTTGTACATTATCACACAGCGCCATCTAGCCCCAAACTAAGCAAAGTTTGTACTATGAGAACCAGCAGCTGATACAATACTTATATACTATTTTTTTTTAAACATTTTAAAATACATACCAAACACCCAGACGCAAGGGATGTTTGTCACATAAATGTTTCCCCTGCGGGAATCGAACCCGCGATCTCTAGCATAGCAGTCAGGTATACTTACCACTATACTAGCGGTCTCGTCACTTATACTATGTATTCTTAGAACTTATATTTTTTTATAATGAATTAATTGAATTTTATTTTACTAATAAAAGACGAAGGCTAACGCTATGTCGTAGCAGGAGGTCAAGAGATGGCTAACTATAGAACAGCTTACGATTGCTCCACCCACCATAGCCTAGCTCTTACATAAATGACGATGAATAAAAAACGTTCAAATTTTTTTGTTCTTTACAATCCAGGATGTACTTTAAATCTTAAATACATTTTTTACCCTAATCCTTAATGATTAGGCATATAAGTGAATATATTCAATATCGTTCCAGTCCAATTAAAACTCAACTATTCATTCTTTATCGATTAATTTTATTAGTGCGTAACCGAAAAGTAATTCTCGCCATATTGTTGTCAATTTTAGAACAAACATCTTAAAGAGAAAATTTATTTTGTATTTGTTAAAAATACATAATTGAGAGGAACCTTCAGACTTTTGTTTAGATTTTTACTACAAACATATTCCAACTGAAAACCCCATTTTATGATGTGTATCGATTCTAGACTGCCAGTATCATACACATATGTGGTAAATAACCGGCGTGACCATCTAGATGCATTATGGCGATATTTGAATATGTCATTCGTCTTTTGTTTTATGAATTAAGCGCATTGTAAAACGAGTAACAAAATACAAGTTTCTCTCGGGACATGTTAAACGTTTTATTTGCAGCCTATTAACGGATTTCTCAGTAATACCTCACGTTACGTAGTCTCATCCCATAGACCAGTATCCCAATCCATTAACAGTTCACCATAAAAGCCCAATTTTAGTTTTCCATCCCCATGAAATAGTCTCTGCACTCGGCGAGGATCATCCCCGGGTGCATCACTATGCATTCCGGGGATGATACTCGCCACGTGTATCCCTTACCAAATATATTAAAATTCTCGAACGGGCCTCTACGTGTTGGATATATCCCCACGCAAGCCTGACAAAGGACCGGACTTTATGAGTATTGCTTATGAGGCTCCGTGAATTTAAGGGAGACATAAATACCTACATATCATCACGCCGAGTATATATGTATGTATAATTGACAAATAATAGCGTACTCTGAATGTGATATTGTTATCATAATTAATACCAACTCACCTCAAATGGTTGTAATCTCTCTCCGATATCTGTAATTGCTTCAACCACACTAGATTACAGTCACACTTCCACGGATTCCCTTGTAAATCCAACTCTACGAGCTGTCCGAAGGGCACCAACAGCGCCGAGTCCAATTTCGATAATCTTGATCCTTTCAACGACAGCCTTTGAAGTGTGAAGTCGTCTGCGTCTGACATCACGTCTTGTCCGAACGCCAAACGGCTAAACTGCGTCAAATTCTTATTTCTTTCAAGATTTAATTTAACTAACGAATGAAGAGCCGCGAAGCAGTTTTCCGGGACGTTTTTAATGGCCAAATTATTAAGCTTCACCTCTTTCAAAGCTGGTAGATTAGTAAAATCTTCACCCGATATATAGGTTATTGGGTTATCGGACAAATCAAGGTATTCCAACGTGAAAGGCAATTCGAATATATCTTTTATGTGATTGTTCGTTATTATCAGCTTACGGAGATCGTATGCGTCGACAAAGAAGTTATCGGGAACTTGGTTTAAATTGATTCCAGCAATGCTTACACTTTGGATTTTATTCGTCAGCCCGAAGCCGTCTCTGTCGAAAAGGTCGGTATCACGCAAGCTCGGTCCTATATCATTATTATCCAGGATAACTTCATTCAAACTGGTCAGATGATGAAACGTCAACTTTTCAAAGGACGTAAATTTATTATCAGCTAGGTTTAAATACTCCAAACTTCTCAAGCTGCTGAAGACATCACTGTGTATAGTTTCCAGTAAATTATCACTCAAATCTAAACTCTTCAAATTTGTTAGCAGGAAAGCATCAGGAGATATATCTGTGATTGCATTATTATTGAGACACAAGCGTTCCATTGTTTTCGATTGGAACAAAGGCGAGGACCGTATTGCAGTTAAATTATTAGCCGACAAATCTAGCGAATAAGTCGTGTCAGGTATATTATAACTTGTATAAAGTCCTAATCTTCTACAATCTATGGTTTCACCGGTAAAATCCTTGTCGATATAATTCTCGTATGTACACGCACAGACATCGCAGATGCTAAATCCATTCGCTTGCGTTAAAATAGCTAATATTGATAAGTATATATACATTTTGTCCGCGCTACGTTCGGCACACGACTGGAAGTGATAAGGTATCAGTGATACAATTGTCGGACAATTCGCTTCAGGTGATTGATAACACGTTAGTGGGTGAGAAAGCGATAAGGTACCTTAAGGTTTTTGCCCTAGTCCTAAAGATAAAACTTGTTTTCTTTTGTTTAAATGTTACTGGTAATTTAGACCTTCATAAGTGCCTAATTATATAATTAATTAGGACCTAAACTGAATAAATGATTTTTTGATATTTGATTTTGAACAAATTTTATTACGATAAATAGGTAGCAAACAAACAAACATGCAGAGTTATTTTCGCATTTATAATATTAGTATGTTTGAAAACAGATGTTTTTTTTTAAATATTTTTTGGGCTAACACCTCCTTGTAAGTATATTTGTATTGTTTTAGATATTACTATTTTATTAGGGCCTAAACTATTAGCCTAGAGCCTTTTACAGATTATAAAGCAAATAATTGTTAAAGTGATTCGATGAACACAGATGTTAAAAATAATCGTAGTTAAGTTTATTTATTCAACAGTAAACTAGCTTTGTTTTTAAAATAAGTATCTAAACTGGTCCTTCTATATATTGTAAGAAACATTATTTTTTGCAGGATTCGTTTAAAAATAAAAAAAATGTTTTTCGGCAAAGACCTCCACTGTTTATTTTTATAACTACAAACGGCTAGCGTTAAATATAATTAAGATCTTATAATATAGTCATATTATTATTCGATATAATTATTAACAAATTACTGGGTAATATTAAATTATTTTCATCAAAATTCATTTGTCTTATAGGAAAAAGTTCATAAAATTTTCACATACTATATAATCGCTTCGGTCTTCTACCGAATAGAAAAGAACCATTCCAAATAATTAACATTACAGTGTTTCCCAAACTTGATTATGCTCCGACCAGGTTATTGTAATGTTTCCCCATCGTTGGTAAAATAATTAAATCATGAGAATACAAAATTATAAAAAAAAACTCACTTGACACATGTTAGTAGCAGACTGTTTTTTTTTCTAGATCATTCTGTAAAAGCGAGAACAATCGCTCCTACTTCAGGTGGTGACAGCTGCAGCTTATTAAATAGATGACTAGTGACGCCATCTAGCGAAATATCTCCGAACACACATCGTGAACCATCACAAATATTTAGCCCTCCTAGTGCATATAGGAAAATAAAATGACGTCATATTTTTGTACATAATGAGACAACACTGCGACCCGGTATTTAACTTTTCGAGGCCCGGTACCGGGTCGCGACCCACCATTTGGGAAACACTGATGTGTTTAAACACATAAAAAACAAATTGAGTACCTCCACGTTTTTAAGTCTGTTGAAAGTGTGCTATACGCTGCGGGGTATCTAAGCTGAATTTTGAATGCTAGGTAGGATGTTATGTTTGTAGAAAGCATTGTCCCGCTCTCAGAATCTCCCGCGGGCCGCCTGCGCATTCCCTTTCGTGCTCGGGTCTTCATGGGCCTGCAATTTATTATACATATACTAGATGTATTATAGATATACTAAGATTTATACTAGATTTACCCGCGGCTTCGCTGGTGAAAAAATCGAGCGAGCCTTACAGTAATCGCATACGATGTGTGTTGCGTTGGCCGGCACTTTCAGATTTGGACCAAATCTCTATGAAACATGATATAGGATAGGATAGATAGGATGATGTCCTTTGTTTTCATAGTCAGGTCACAGTTTTTCCTACTTTTTACGTGTTATATAGGTATGTAGGCTAGAACATCGGATACCTTAATGACAATAGAGGTCCTAGGGCCGGTGTTCCAAAGCTCCCCCTTTTCATCGACGAAGGCGGCCTCCACCGCCACCGTGTACAGCCCCGGAGTGCCGACGCTGATCAACTGCTGCGCCGCGAAGAAATCCCGCACCGGCGCTACGGTCTGCACGGCGGTCAGCACTGCCGGTATGTTGGTCAGTTCTACCGTCTGTCAACATTCATAGATACATACATACATACATACATACATACATATTACACATAAAGGTTGAACAATATTTTAGCTATAATAATCTATAGTTATATTATAATTGCGAATGTAACTCTCATGTTTGCTTACAAACTTTTCGCCACTAAACGCCTGAACGGATCGTTATGAAATTTGGCAATGAGACAGTTTATAACCTGAGACAAGGACATAGGCTGTCTTTATCTAGAACCACGCGGGCGAAGCCGCGGCCAAAAGCTAGTGATATTATAAAGAGGAAAGATTTGTATTTTTGTGTGTATGTTTGTATTGAATAGGCTCAGAAACTACTGCAGCGATTTCAAAAGTTCTTACACCATTAGAAAGCTACATTATCACTAAGTAACACAGGCTATATATTATACTAGCTGCCCTCCTGATCTTTTGGTAAACGCTAGTTTTGTATGTATTTATATCATAAGTAATAATACATGAATTAATGACGTCATGAGCTGCAGCTTGCGACCAAGGCTGATGATGCAACTCGGTTGAAACGTCAGTAGGTAATAAAACAATTTAATATCGCGTAAAAGACACGTTTTCATGTCGTTAATGGTGTCGATTCTGTTGTTAAAAAGTACTAAACTAATTTGACAGGTCTAAAAGTCTTGCTATCCCTTTCCCATGTGCGGGGTTAAATAAGGATGGCAATACTTTTTAGACCTGTCAAATTAGTATTAGTTTCATGATTTCGTACGACAGAATTGGCACCAATATGTGTTTAAATCCCGAAAGTTTGAAAAATAGACATACACTTTAGTTTAAAAAACGAAAACTGGAAGGAAGGTATTTTTTTTTTATTCGGTCATCATTTCACCCTTTCATTTCATACACATATCATATAGGCGTTAATGTGGAAATGCTAAATCGCCATCTTGCGACGGCCGCCATATTGGATTTAGAATTACGCGTGACGTCACTTACATTACTGTTTCGCTCATCCCTTTCATTTGATACCCATATATCATAGGGGTTACTGTAGAAATGATAAATCTCTATCTTGTGATTGCCAATTTTAATCCAATATGGATTAAAATTGGCAATCACAAGATAGACACTCATTTAGATCATTGTCGCGAGAATCAAAGGTCAGCTCAATCGGACACTGGGAAGTGGATTAAATTGAACTTGTAAGATTTGTTTACACACAACGGAACAGGTGAAAGTAAATAAAAGCTTATATAAAAACACGTTAACAATTTTGTTCATCCTGGTCAGGATTAAAAGGCAAAGTAATGTAATTTTTGTATAGCATATACATCATCACGCCAGTCCCTCACGGGGTAGGCAGAGGGGGCCGTTCAAGTGTTACGTAAGCATTATAGGGGGGGCGGGGGGTCTATAATTTGCATATTTTTGATGACATGTGTCATAATTTGCATATTTTTGATGATGTGTGTGTGGTGGGGGGCTCTGGATGGTGATTACGTCAGCATTCGTTATTAACTTTTTACACATTAGGCAACCCACACATTGTCTATGCTTGAAAATGAAATATATATACAGGGATTCCCACAAATAATTCCCACATAAAAAAAAAAAAAAGCATATTCCAATGCCTACGTAAGCATGGGAGTGGGAGGGGAAGGGGGAGGGGGGGGGGAAGGGTAGGGGAGGTGGGGAAGAGCTTTGCTTCCTTTTGATGACAAGGGGGAGGGGCGGGTAAATATTTGTAATAAATCTGCTTACGTATTACGTATTAACGGCCTCACGAGTATAGAGCGATATTTCTCTCTTGACGTATTGTAATAGTAAGTAAAACTGTTGCAAGCCCTTAGAACTCGACCCTAGGTGTATAAACGTAAGGTACCTTTTCATTAGTACGCGGGTGCGGAGTCGCCGTGACTGTGATCTGAACACCTTTCACTTGTCGCTTCGGTTGACGCTTGCTGCAATAATAGCCACATTATTAATATCACTATGTAATATCCTATTAGTGTTTTAAACCACTAAGGTGGCCCACAATCATACGGCCCACCTGATGGTAAGCAGTCACCGTAACTATAGCCGCTAGCAATACCAGGGGTATCACTAACGAGTTGCCAACCATGTTGTTGATGAGTACTGACTGTACTAGTAACATTACTACTAGCCCAGCGTATCCTCGTGGAGCACTGGCAACCTTAATACCGCAGAAACACAACACTACATCAAAGTAGTGTTATTTCACTACGGTCTTCTATACATATAGTGGAAGTGACAATCCCCAGTCGGGCGGCTTTAATTAATGTCAAAACCCACGGGAGATCGTAAACCCAATTCGTCTTATCTCTCTTTTAAAAGTCATAGTAGTGGGCCGGTAAAGAGGTATAAAAAAGCGTTCGACTACCGCTTGTCGACACAGAGCAATAGGGCACGAGTGTGCGAGAGCCGTGCACGTTCGAGTGTGTGTGTACTGTAAGGCTCGAATCTCCCTCTATACAGTAAATATGTTTTATAAAAAAGAAAGTAAATCAAATCTGTAGAATGTCTCGTTTTGAACTTTAATTTTGTAATCTGTGACAGGCAATGGGCTAATAAACCCGAAATTAATATAAATAAATAAAATATTTTCAAAGTAAACCCGGCGCTCACGCGCTACGCATCATAGTACCAGTGCCGGTAGCAGGAACATTGTCGACAACGTATTCGAAAACGTAACTCGCGACATGTCAAAATTGTCATACTAATTTTTAGTTATACTTTTCACCGCCTTAGTGCTTTTCATTTTCCAATACAAAAATAGTCGAAGGCGATACGAAAACGTTGTCGACAATGTTCCTGCTACCGGCACTGAGCTCGCCCGGCTGTGTGTCACCAAAGTGTTTTAACAAAAACGTGTGACTGCCGCTAGCCTACACTGAGCAATAGGGCACGAGTGTGCGAGAGCCATGAAAAGCTAGTCATTGTTGGGCAGACAGAAGGCCAAAGAGCGCGAGGCCGATCCCAAAACGCTGGTGTGACCAAGTGAAACAAGCCACCTCCTCTATCAATATCCAACAAGCCGTGATGAAGTCAATGGACCGGAATCGATGGAGGCAGATCGTACAATTGAAACCAAGTGACCACGATCCTCAATAATGAGGGACCGACCTAAGAGAGTGTGCGAGAGCCGTGCATGTCAGTGTGTGTGTTTTTTTTTTTTTTTTATACCACTAAGGTGGCAAACAAGCTTACGGCCCGCCTGATGGTAAGCGGTTACCGCAGCCTATGGACGCTTGCAACACCAGGGGTATCATTCGCGCGCTGCTGACCCGTAGTGTGTGTGTACCTTAGCGGCAGTGCGGGCAGCAGCACGCCCTCCAGCTTGAGCGCCAGGCGGTGCGAGAGCGGCAGCAGCGCGGCGTGGTCGGCGGGCGGCGGGCGCGGCGCGGGGCTCAGCGCCACGCGGCACAGCGCGCCCCCCCCGCGCCCCGCCAGCGCGCCCCGCGCCCACACCACGCCGCCCGAGAGCGCACCCACCGCCGCCAGCACCGCCTCCACGTGCTACACACACACACACGTACCGCATCCGCTAGCTACACACACATATATCCCATCTCCACGTGCTACATACACATAGACACATGTATCGCATCCGCTAGCTACACACATATATATCTCATCTCCACGTGCTACACACACACACACGTACCGCATCCGCTAGCTACACACACATATATCCCATCTCCACGTGCTACATACACATAGACACATGTACCGCATCCGCTAGCTACACACATATATATCTCATCTCCACGTGCTACACACACACATGTACCGCATCCGCTAGCTACTCACATATATCCCATCTCCACGTGCTACATACACATAGACACATGTACCGCATCCGCTAGCTACACACATATATATCCCATCTCCACGTGCTACATACACATAGACACATGTACCGCATCCGCTAGCTACACACATATATCCCATCTCCACGTGCTACATACACATAGACACATGTACCGCATCCGCTAGCTACACACATATATCCCATCTCCACGTGCTACATACACATAGACACATGTACCGCATCCGCTAGCTACACACATATATATCCCATCTCCACGTGCTACATACACATAGACACATGTACCGCATCCGCTAGCTACACACATATATCCCATCTCCACGTGCTACATACACATAGACACATGTACCGCATCCGCTAGCTACACACATATATCCCATCTCCACGTGCTACATACACATAGACACATGTACCGCATCCGCTAGCTACACACATATATCCCATCTCCACGTGCTACATACACATAGACACATGTACCGCATCCGCTAGCTACACACATATATCCCATCTCCACGTGCTACACATATTCGTGCCACACACACATATACCGCATTGCATCCGAATGCTACTCATCCATACTTATAATAATAAAATTATTAAGAGGATACATTTGTATTTTTGTGTGTATGTTTGTATTGAATAGGCTCCGAAACTATTGGACCGATTTAAAAAATTCTTTGACCGTTATAAAGCTACATTATCACTGAGTAACATAGATTATATATTGCGGCTTTGTGGTATGAAGCGTTGCCTGCAATTCCAGCGACGTAATTTCCAATTCCACCGGTCTACACCAATAAGTTTTTCTTATTAGTGCAAAAAATAGTCACATCACCAGTTTTACGATGAAGGAAAACATCGTGAGGAATCCTGCATATGTCTGAGAATAAATTCAAGACGCATGTAGTGCCTCAGAGACGGCGACGGACTCACCATCTATCACGTTGCCACCAAATTATCTTTGGTGGAAGTGGGTGTTGTAACAACTCTGCCTACCTCTTGGACCTCTCGAGATCCTTGTGGGAACGCGAGAAGATATATTCATGTTAAGAAAACACGCTCCAAAATGTATTTATCCTGATGATCCTAGTTAGGACATCAAGATAAAATTATGAAAATATTGTATTCTCATCATCCATACATCCCATACAAAAAAAAATAGTTTACCGCCTAAACTGAATAAATTATTTTTGATTTCGATTTTGACTCACCCTATGCGTAATCCCTGGGTTAGTGGTGGGGTTGTCGAAGAGCTTGGCAGATATCCTGGTGAGGGCGTTGCTGGGCGCGAGGGCGATCATCTCCTCAAGCGAGCGCGGTTTCAGCTCCTTGCTGACCAGCGCCGGCGGCCGCTCCTGCTGGATCGACGTGATGCGGTCCAGGAACTGCGCCAGCTGGGTGTACGTGTGCTGGTAGCTGAACTAACGTTCAGGAAACTCAAACACACCGCTTTTCGGGCTGTTTAAAATGAGCTACGATCTTGGGATCTCCCGAGGGTATTCCCATTACAATTGGAGCCATCCGACCTCGGCACACAAGCATACGGCCCACCTGATGGTAAGCAGTCACCGTAGCCTATAGCCGCTAACAACCAGGGGTATCACTAACGCGATGCCAACCAGGTTGTTGATGAGGAGTCACTGTGCTAGCAGCATTACTACTAGCGCAGCGTATCCTCCTGAAGAACTGGCAACCTTACTCACCGCAGAAACACAACACTACATCAAAGTAGTGTTATCCGCACAAAGTAGTTTGGCGGTGTAGACTGCGGTCCATCATTTGGGGACTTCTGTGGTAAAGGATACATGTGCAGGTGTCTCAGCGTGGCGTCGTCCGCGTGGAAGGCGGTGCTGGCGATGGCGGCGTACTGCTGGCCCACGCCCGCCGCCGCTCGCGCCGCCGCCCGCAGCGCCGCGGCGCACGCCCCGGCCTTCGCCAGGGGGTCGCGCGCCGCCTACACAACCACACTATACCATTGCCAGCTTATATTATATTCTACTTCACTAACACTCGACCCTGGCAAAAATAGTCCTTGAAAAGGGTTGTTTGCCAAAGTTAGCGAGAAGAAGAAGTAAGAACAAGTGGTAATAATGACCTGCGCATGCGCCTGAGCGATGGCCGGCGGAGGTTGAGTACAGAGAGCGCGCGCCGCGTGCGCCGTGCGCGCCAGCATCGCCAGCGCCCTCGCCCGCGCCCGCAGCCACGCCCACGGCAGCGGCGCGCACCCCGCGCACCCCGCGCACCCCGCCGCGCACGACCCGCCCCCGCCGCGCCCCGCGCACACCTCCCACGCCGCGCTCGCCGCCTCCAGCCCCCCCACACCTGCCCCACAAGCTATATCTGTACTGGGGGCCACACCTCCCACGCCGCGCTCGCCGCCTCCAGCCCCCCCACACCTGCCCCACAAGCTATATCTGTACTGGGGGCCACACCTCCCACGCCGCGCTCGCCGCCTCCAGCCCCCCCACACCTGCCCCACAAGCTATATCTGTACTGGGGGCCACACCTCCCACGCCGCGCTCGCCGCCTCCAGCCCCCCCACACCTGCCCCACAAGCTATATCTGTACCGGGGGCCACACCTCCCACCACACACTTTATCATTGCGAGGACTCAACCCATGACCCCATAGTCCCCCTAGATCCACCCTTGAGCCGTGATATCAAGGCAACACTTATTCAGTTTAGGCCCTTATAAATCATTCATGAAGGTCTAAATTAGCACGATGATATTATGACGACGCACTTACCCTCCCTGGTGAGTGTGTCGTCTGCGTCTGCGGCGCGGTAGAGAGCGGTCAGCCAGCGCTGCGCCGTCTCGCTCGGCGCCTGCTCCGACAGCCGCTTCAGTATACAAGCCGCGAGGGCGTGGTGCCCGTATCTACACGAACCAACGTCTATTGTACGGCTTTACTCCTACACCTTGCTATTGATATCACTCATATAAATGAATAGCTTTTGCCCGCGGATTCGCACGCGATTATTGATATTGATTTAACTTAAAAAATTACGGATTTTCATACAAACTTCCATCCCCTATTTCATGCCCTAGGGGTGGTTTTTCCAAAAAACCCTTCCTTAGTGGATATCTATTTCATAAAAGGTACCTAGTGTCAAAATGTTAAGTCTATAACCCCAGACGTTCAGGCTGTCAATTGATATGTCAGTCAGTCAGTCAGTTTCTTTCTATACTTCTATATCTATCTATACTAATATTATAAAGAGGAAAAATTTGTTTTTTGGTGTGTATGTTTGTATTAATAGGCTCCAACTCCGGGACCGATTTTAAAAAATATTTCATCGTTAGAAAGCTACATTATCACTGAGTAACATAGGCTAGTTATTAAATCTCATCGGTACAGACTGCTTGAATAGCAGGCAACGCTTGCCACACGGCAAACACGGCCTACCGACGAAGAAATAAGGTTTAAAATACCTGAGCGCAGCCTTCGCGACTCTGTACCGCACCCAGCCATCAGCACCGGCGATGGTATCCAGAATTTTGGTCTCCCATCCCCTACTCAGTTTGTGGGTGAAGGCTTTTCCCGCACGCTCCTGGAACAGCACGGTGCACAGCAAAACCAACGCTGTGCCGTCGTCCGGAGGGTTCTCTATTGCGTTGTCCCTGCGAAGAAATTACGACATGCAAAAATAAAAATAAATATATTTTTTGTAAGCAAGACTACGACCCTACCGCAGTGACTCCTTTGAGTGATGGTTGGGAACGCGTTAGTGATACTCTTTGTAAGCGATTATTGGTTACGTCGACCGCTTACCTTCATACCATAATTTGATTGTGTAAGGAAGTATAGGGAGTCTATATGTATGAGGTTCAATATAATAACGTTTACCTGTATTTTGACAATGTGATTGTATAAGGAAGAAAGTCGATATAGAGTGTACCCACCGGGGCAGCGTGTGCAGCGCGTGCAGCAGCGCGGGCATGGCGGGCGGCAGCGCGTGTGGCAGCGAGTGTACCTACCGGGGCAGCGTGTGCAGCGCGTGCAGCAGCGCGGGCATGGCGGGCGGCAGCGCGTGTGGCAGCGAGTGTACCTACCGGGGCAGCGTGTGCAGCGCGTGCAGCAGCGCGGGCATGGCGGGCGGCAGCGCGTGTGGCAGCGAGTGTACCTACCGGGGCAGCGTGTGCAGCGCGTGCAGCAGCGCGGGCATGGCGGGCGGCAGCGCGTGTGGCAGCGAGTGTACCTACCGGGGCAGCGTGTGCAGCGCGTGCAGCAGCGCGGGCATGGCGGGCGGCAGCGCGTGTGGCAGCGAGTGTACCTACCGGGGCAGCGTGTGCAGCGCGTGCAGCAGCGCGGGCATGGCGGGCGGCAGCGCGTGTGGCAGCGAGTGTACCTACCGGGGCAGCGTGTGCAGCGCGTGCAGCAGCGCGGGCATGGCGGGCGGCAGCGCGTGTGGCAGCGAGTGTACCTACCGGGGCAGCGTGTGCAGCGCGTGCAGCAGCGCGGGCATGGCGGGCGGCAGCGCGTGTGGCAGCGAGTGTACCTACCGGGGCAGCGTGTGCAGCGCGTGCAGCAGCGCGGGCATGGCGGGCGGCAGCGCGTGTGGCAGCGAGTGTACCTACCGGGGCAGCGTGTGCAGCGCGTGCAGCAGCGCGGGCATGGCGGGCGGCAGCGCGTGTGGCAGCGAGTGTACCTACCGGGGCAGCGTGTGCAGCGCGTGCAGCAGCGCGGGCATGGCGGGCGGCAGCGCGTGTGGCAGCGAGTGTACCTACCGGGGCAGCGTGTGCAGCGCGTGCAGCAGCGCGGGCATGGCGGGCGGCAGCGCGTGTGGCAGCGCGCCGCCGAGGGCCGCGAGCGCCTCGAGCAGCGCGGCCAGACGCCCCCCGCGCCGCCAGCCGCCGCCCGCCAGCTGCCTCGCCAGCGCGCGCGCCGTCCGCGCCGCGCACCCCGCCGGCGCCGCGCTGCTCAGCTGCACCTGCACACACACACATCATACCACTTCGATACCGACATCAAAGGTATAACCTACTAGCTTTTACCAGCGGCTTCGCCCAAATGGTGCTACTAACCTCGGGAACCGCACAATAAAGAAAAATAAAACAGTATTTTAATCTAGCTTATAAAGCTACCTCTATTGAAGAAGCTGGGGAATAATGTTGCCAATTTAGGCAACTATATTTTTTTAATTTTTTTTATCTGGTAAATGACAATAAATTAAGGTAAATATATCGACCTTTATTTATAAAATTACACTCTTACCAAAAAAAAAAGCAATTGTGCATTATACTTTAATAAAAAACCACATTAAAGTAGGCACTCACCAAACACTTTAAGGCAATGCGTAAAGGTCGAATGTTGTTCGACCCGCTGTCGACCCCAGTAGCGATGACCAGAGACTCTAGAGCCAGCATCAGATCCGCGCCCTCCACCGGGAGACACTCCTCGTAACTATTACATTGGAGGAAGAAAATAAAATAGATACGGGCGATTGATACCCCTGGTATTGCAAGCGTCCAGGCTACGTGACCGCTTACCATCAGGTGGGCCGTATGATTGTTAGCCACCTTAGTGGTATAAAAAAAAACACGGAGGAGCTTCCTCTCGCGAACAATCAAATTGTAGTTTTTTTTTTATACCACTAAGGTGGCACACAAGCATACGGCCTACATGTGGTAAGCAGTCACCGTAGCCTATAGCCGCTAGAAATACCAGGGGTATCACTAAAGGGTTGCCAACCATTTTGTTGATGAGGACTCTCTGTGCTAGGAGCATTACTACTAGCCCAGCGTATCCTCATGGAGCACTGGCAACCTTACTCACCGCAGAAACACAACACTACATCAAGTAGTGTTATTCCACTGCGGTCTTCTGTAAGGTGGAGGTACAGTCCCCAGTCAGGCGGCTCCAATTTATATGGGAAAACCCACGGGAAATCCCAAATCGCCCTACCTCTCTTAAATGAATGAACTTCCCGCCGAGGTTTCCCCAAAGGAGTGCAGAGTGGAGTCCTTCAAGAAGGGTGTCTTTTTATTAAGCCTCAGTGCCGGCGTAGGGGCAACTACGCCCTGGGATAGAATACTGTGGCACTCACTTAAGAAAATTATTATTGAGTGTATTTTTAAAATCTTTCCTACTAGTTTTAACTAGTGCTAACGACAAGGACGTAGATAGTTTTGTAGTTCCTCTTTTTCAATTGTTTTTTGTATTTCCCCATCGCCCCCCCCTCTTAACGCTGGCACGATCTCACCTGATGGTAAGTGAAGATATGGTCGAAGGTGGAGCTCGCTTTCCCGTTAGTAGCCTATTCACTCACGAAAAACCGTCGGTCATCAAGTTGATGTAGTGTTGTGTTAAAATTATTTAAAAATAATAATAAGTATATATATATAGAAATCGGTTATTATGAGCGTATGTGATATACCTGTAACGTATCTACTGACCAGTGTACGACGATGCGCGTGAGTACTCTAGCGGCGGTGGCGGCGCTGGGCGCGTGCGCACTGAGCGCCGCCTCGCTGCAGTACGCGCGGAGCGCGCTGGGGGCTCCCCGCGGGGGGGACCCCGCCGCCGCGCACACCGCCGGGCACTGCACCAGGATCTACACACACATGTGGGGTCTGGCTTTCCTTTCTAGAATTTCATTCCTAAAGCGGGCTACACACGTTCAGTTTTGACTGCACAGTTTTAACTATAAAGTCGAACTGTACAGTTATAACTGTCGCCACTAGTGTCTACCACACGTTCACTTAAGAACTGCACAGTTGTCAGTTTTGCCTACATACCTTCAGTTTTGACTGCACAGTTCGACTGTACAGTTTAAACTGAAGGTGTGTAGCACGCTTTACAAATGTATACAATTGAGGTATCTGTTTGTAATGTCAAAATACCTGCATGACTTGCAAACAAAGCATCTTGTGGTCAGGGTCGCGCGTGTCTGATGCAGCGGCCACCAGCTGCTGGATCCCGTCAGAGGACCAGAGCGCCGCGTGGGCCGCCAACGACCGAAGCCCTAACAGAGCCGCGCGCCGTACCGACGACCGAGGGTCCTTCTGAGCCAGGCTCAATAGCAGTTCCACCTGACGACATCAGAAAATTTCGATATGAACATATAATGATGTCAAATCTCTTGATCTAAACTTTCTTTTTTGCACACAAGCATACGGCCCACCTGATGGTAAGCAGTCACCGTAGCCTATAGCCGCTAGCAATACCAGGCGTATCACTAACGGGTTGCCAAACATGTTTTTGATGAGGACTCACTGTGCTAGCAGCATTACTACTAGCCCAGCGTATCCTCGTGGGGCACTGGCAGCCATACTTACCGCAGAAACACAACACTACATCAAAGTTGTGTTATTTCACTGCGGTCTTCTGTAAGGCGGAGGTTCAGTCCCCGGTCGGGCGGCTCCAATATTAATGGGAAAACCCACGGTATATCTTAATTCGCCCTACCTCTCTTAGAAACTAAAATATTCACCCTATTCTGGTGTCCATTGAAACTTAAATATTCATCATTACAGCACTTATTCAAAACACATAAAAAACAGAACATAACCTTCCTACTTATAGATAACTAGCGGCCTCGACTACCCGTGCGAAGCCGGGGCGGGCAGCTAGTATAATATATAGCCTTTGTCACTGTGATAATGTAGCTTTCTAATGGTGAAAGAATTTTTGAAATCTGTCCAGTAGTTTCGGAGCCTATTCAATACAAACATACACACAAAAATACAAATCTTTCCTATTTAATATTATTAGTATAGAAGTATAGATAAACAGCTAACCTAGAGTGCTACTGGTAACGCGCAAGACCAAGATTTTATATTATGTTACATAGTGAGGAACTTCCTGAAAATATGTACTGTGTCATCAATACTGCCTTCAGTATCTCATTATTATAATCAGTACCTGATCAGGAACATGCACTACGGTGTCAGCAGCAATGTGCGTTATAGCTGCGATGGCCGCTCGGACGGAGCTCGACGACGGGAACCGTTCCAGCAGAGACCGAAGCAGCTTCAACACCCCTTGTGCTCTGATAGCTACAACACACATTAAAATTGGAGCCAGCCAACTGAGGACTGTACCTCCACCTTACAGAAGACCTCAGTCAAATAACACTACTTTGATGTAGTGTTGTGTTTCTGTGGTAAGTAAGGTTGCTAGTGCTCCATGAGGATACTCTGTGCTTGAGTAGTAATGCTGCTAGCACAGTGAGTCTTCATCAACAACAGGGTTGTCAGTGTGTTAGTGATATCCGTGGTATTGCTAGGGGCTATAGGCTATGGTGACTGCTTACCATCAGGTGGGCCGTATGCTTGTGTGCCAACATAGCGGTAAAAAAAAAAATCTACCTGCAACTTATCATATTCTTGCAATGAATCAATAGCAAGTAAAGTATTGAGCCTGCCTATCTTTCATATCTCTTTCACTTTTTTCTGTACCCTAAGGTTGTTTGGAAGAGGTCACTCTAGCGGTAAGACCACCTGTTGTCTGGACTACACTGTATCTTAATGTTCTTGTTTTGTATTTATTCTTTGTGGTGTGCAATAAAGAGTATTTGTATTTGAGTTTTAAGGTTGTAAGGCTACCTCCGCCATGCACAGTTCTCAGTGCCCTGACCAGCTTGGCTCTGCGCTCGGCAGCAGTACGCTCGCACTCCACCATATCTGACAGCTTGTTGCACATGGCTAATGCAAATGCACTGGAACAATATGATAATTAACAACAATAGTACTTATAAATTGGCGGGTCTGTTTTATGGCTTTTGTAGTTAAAATATGGCCTATACATATTCAAAGTCAAAGTGAACTGGACTGTGAATGAAAAGTATTTAAAAGATTTTTGCTTCAGTCAACATCCAATTGGTTAAAAATTGATTTTGGAGGCCCTTGAACCTTCAGTTCTCTGAGCTTCAAAGCGCAAATTGAACTTTAGGTAAGCAAATCGCTTAGAAGTTAAACCATGAAGGAGTAATTACACTGTAACAGAAATTTTTTAGTCCTTAGAAGAGTCTAGATAGAAGATTTTGAGGTAAAATATTTATTATTATGGCTTAGCCGAAAAAAAATAATGTCGCTTACTTAGAATGTGCAGCAAATCTGGTAGTAGCATAGATAGCAGCATCTACTTCAACACTATCGTGGCTGTCCAGTCCTCTGCGGATAGCATGGTGCACGTTCTGCCGCTCTGGTATGATTCCGGCCACAGCTCCAAGCGTTCTTAGCGCGAGTGCTCTTGCTACCGGGTCGTTCGAATGCAACACGCTAAACACCCTTCGCAAGAACTCATCCACGTTCAAAATCTTGTCCAAATGCTTCTCGCTCTGCTGGCATACCCTCAGGACCCACAGACGCAAGAAATTATTACCCATTCGAAACACATCCGCCAGTTTCAGGAATGACGAGTTTATAAGTATTGGAAATGGGTATTTTTCAAATAAGCGAGGAAAACGCACGATAGCTTCGCATTGTTCTCCTACTTTTCCGGACCGTAGACCTGGAAGAAACGTCGATATTTAAATGCAAACGATTTGTTTGTTACTTACTGCTTTTAGGTTATTATGGGTTACCCTTGTCTAACTCTGTTAGTGCTGTATTAGCATCTTGTTCAGGTTCATTCGGGGTTTCATTGAATGAATACAATCTCACGCCAATCATTTTAATACGTTTAATTCAGACTATTCGTTTTTAATCCAAAATCTTCACAAATACACAGCAAAACAAATTGCAACATCGAAAATGCAAAGCTGTTTTGACTTTTGACACTTCACTTGCCAATGCACTAAAGTACTGTCAATCGTGACAGGATATATGACGGCAAACGGAATCGAAAACAACATAGGAATAGATATTGGGGTATAAATTCGGAATAATAAATTTCCCGTAAAAGTAAACATGGACCTTAATTAATTGTAATAAATAATGTTTATTATTAATATTTATTTTATTTTATTAATTGCCATTTCATAGCCATCTGGCGGTGTATGTTGATACTAAGCGACAGTAGTCTAATATAATAGACAACAGATGGCGTTGCTAGTTAAGAACCTGACAAGTTTAATTTGGGAAAAATATAACCGAGGTTTATTTTTTTGCGGTTGTTTAACAAGTATTAGAACATTAATAAACTAATTATAAAGTCAGACTAAAACAATGGAATGTATAATTAATTATTTGCTTATACATTATTTGCTTATACACGGCGACAACATTATTAAAACGAGCGAATACATGCCTTGATTAAGTCGAAACATTAAAAAATATTTTCTGTTCCTCGTTTTTATTCAAATTAACTAAGCGAAAAGCAGTCAAATTACCGTCTAAAACCTGTGGGGCCATTTAACTTTGCTCTGTATCGCAAAGCAGTATTCAGTAACTCTGGGCTCGGTTGTCAAAGCGGTATAATTAAAGCTCCCTGAAATAGTAGCCGCGTATGTCGGCGAAGCGACAAATTGTGGACTCCACTGCACCCGGTAATCACAGAGATCATTCGAGCTTTGTTTCTCTTCTTGCTACCGTTAGTGAGAGAGTAATTTGTGCAGGCTGATACAGCAACAGGAACCTTATTTCAGGATTAAAAAAAATAATATGCTTATCACTTATTTTTAGTTGTACAAGATGCATAAAGAGGTCTTAGTTACAAGTTATTTATGGTGGGGCACTGTGAAAAGAATAATTATCTATGGTCAGCTGATCCTGGCTTCCGGATTTAAACAAAGGCATGTTGTGATTATATTATGACAAAAAGAAAAGAATACAATACATAATGTAATCGTTGCCGGACATGACATAAAAACTACACCAGATTTAGCTAACTTAGTCCTTTCCAATCCATATTTCTTTGAATTTCTATGCATAAATTTACACAAACTTATATTTGCATTCAATTTGGAAAGTTCTCACATGAATTGTTAAGGAGCATCGTACTTTTATTATCTGTGGCAAAGTGCAGGCTTATTCTTGTGGTTGGGACTATTGAGCTCCATTGACGAAAGCTTAGTCTGTGGATTAAGTATTATTATCTGTATTTAAATACCTTCTCACAATAGACGAGGTGAGTAATGAAGATAAGATTGTCATGACTCCCGCTTTGTATGACATCCTGCGTTTTGTAGAAGTTGTAGGTTATGTGATGGACGGTAGCTAAGCTCCTAGGTTCCATTACAGACATGCTTAGCCACGGACGAGAAGGATTAAATGACGATTATCGATGACGTCATGATATTTACGAAATTTTTTTTTACTATAATGTTATGTGGTCACTATACCTACTACATTTTAAATGAAAGTCTAATGTTGTAGCAATGTAAGTCTCCTTGAAAGTGTACCACGACAATTAGGCCTGCATGATTAGTGTGTATCTATGCAACTTATTATTTTATTCTGAGGTATACAAGCACGATAATTTAAATACTGTTTTCTCAGTGATAGGTGTCTGGCATGAAGAAAAGAAGAAAAAATATTACGAATTAAAAAAGTTAGTACCACCGTTTCCAAATTCAAACCTGACAGCTGAAAAAACTATTTTTATATAGGTTTCATGATGATGATATTTGGTCAAACCCTAATTTGCCGGTTTTCGCGACAATATCATGAGAATAAAGCCGTAGGGCAAACAATCGCCCTCTATGTCACGATATCACATCAATAGGTGGATCTGTCCACGTATATCTAGCCAAGAGGTGGCAAATATTTGTCGACGTGCTCTAATCCGAGCAGATCTGAAAACATTATGGTAAGCCCACAATAATGGGACAATACCATTCAGCTGCACTCCATTTATTTACAGTGAATACACAGATAATATGTGTTTTTTTGTCGCGGCCGTTGGTGTCAAAATTGACGCCATTGCACCGTGCGCTAGGGTTGCCAAGCAATGTGCTGTTGTAGAAATCATTATTTTAATTCAATATTTATTATAGGGTCGGCAACGTGCGAGTGTTACCCCTGGTGTTGCAAGCGTCCAGGGGCTACGGTGACCGCTTACCATCAGGCGGTGCGTATGCTTGTATGCCAACTTAGTGTCATAAATAAAAAACTTAAATAAGTAATTTAAAAAACATAAGTAAATTAAAAAAAAATATCTTATTAAAATTAATTAAGGTAAGATTTATGCGAAGTATTTTAGTTAAAACCGTGTTAGTTTCAAAACAATAATTATATTACACGCAACAAGTGTAAAAGCAAATTCATGTCAAATCCATTACTTACCGTTTGCGCATTGTATTACTGTTATCTTTAGGTTTATGTTAAAATGCTAAACTGCTTTATTGTAATTCTTTACGTACATTTTGTTCAGCTGGTGTTTGATGACAGATTGCGTTAATATATATGCTGCGGTGACCGCTTACCATTGGATGAACCGTATGCTGATTTGCCAACTTAGTGATATGGAAAAAAGAACCGACAAAATATTAAAGTATTACTGTGCCAAAAATATCCATAGAAAATGAAGCTTCATAGTGTCACTATAATTTAGGGGATTATTCTGAGATATCGATCGGTGTACGATCGACAATGCGCTTACGTCTATTATCGTTTCTATATCGTCCACGTCATTTGTTACCGGTGGAGACACGAAGGAGGATTAGTTCACAATGTTTTGATTGCACCAGTGGCTTAAAGAACCCGAGGTGTGAACTCTGAAATACTTGGAAGTTAGAACTCTATTCTCTTTACCTTAAGGTAGTTAAAACAGTAAATATCAAAAGGTGTGTGTCCAAAACTGACGATGCGTTATGTTTTAACGAGTCGACACTTCTGAGAAGATTTCGCTCTTTATCTGATTTTAATCCGAGGATATTTGGCACGCCATAGTGTATGCAGTTTGGGCAGACCCACGTCACAAGATCTCAACGGGATTTCGCTACAGTGACTTCTCGGATATACATATTATCTTGAAAAGCCTGGATATATATTTTGTTCGTGCCTTTAAATTAATCAAGGAACCAAAAAGTTGAAAATAGTATTAATTATCCTAGTCATTTATTTATATAGATCGGTGATCCTAGTGTTATATTATAAATGAGAAAGTTTGAGAATGGCTGTATTGAACTATGGATGGATGTTTGTGACTCTTTCACGCAAATAATACTGGACGGATTTGGATGAAATTTGAAACACACATAGTTTATAACCTGGATTAACACACAGGGTACTTTTTATCCCGGGAAAATTGTAGGTTCCTCTTGGATTTTAAACTCAAAGCGGACGAAGTCGCGAGTACTTATTTACTAGTTCTCATTGGGACTAAGGATATAAATGTAAAAGGTTTCAGCCCTCCTATTGTCTATGACATTTTTATATGTGGCAAACAAGCATACGGCCCGCCTGATGGTAAGCGGTTGCCATCAGTAATTTCAATCACTATGCTAGCTATCTATAGGCTACGACGACTGCTTACCTTCAAACAGGCCGCATTGCTTGCCAACTTTGTTGAAAAAAAAAAACAGTATAGTTTCAGATTCACTTCACAGTAACTGCAGATTCGTATATTATACGATCACAGATTAAATCTGTGATCTGTTTCCACATTTTCGTTTAATTCTCCAAGACATGCGCATTGTGAACGAATCAACCGCACCCGAAGTGTAGAGTTACAGCAAAACGATCCCGTATCGAGGGCCCATACAACTTCCAAACACATTCCATTCAACAATTATACGTGGCCCAGTTCTGGTTACCTATTGTGGACTACGGTTTAGATGCAATGCGAGTTGCGGATAACTTTAGCGAGTGCAGATGGGTAGGAATATGTAATCATTTTTTTATACGAGATTTAGAGAGAGAAAAACCACGAATCTAATAGTAGGTAGGTACTTGTGCGAATTTATTTATTAAGAAACACAAACACATAAAAAAATACTAAGGAAACATTCAAAAACAATAGTATTGATTGTCCAGAGTAGACTTGTTCAGTGTAATAGGTATTTTCCCTTTTGCGAATGTTGTGTACGCCTCTAAATGATACACATATCAGAAATGTGATTATAACAATAACTAAATGTAATGTTACAATATGTTGTATTGTTGGTGTATATCTATTGTGTTAGTAAATTATTTGGGACAAACAGACATACCTATGGAGTAGAAAAGGACTAATAATCACGTTGAGAATATTATCACTATTTTTTTTCTCATTTCCCATTTAAATGGCCAGCGTTATTATACATCGACAACCATTCTATTAAAATCTACTCACATTTATAGCGTAACGTGACAATATCCCGCCTTATATTGTCACGGGGCATTACGTCGCGGTGTCATTGCAACACGATTGTGACAATGGTCACATGGTACATGGTACAGGCATGCCCCCAGCGGCGCTGTGGGACTCGAGGGGTCCATACAATACTCGCCATGAATTACATTAACACATATCTTCCGCACTACATGGTATTAAATTATAGGGAAGCAACGATTTGTATTTTTAACTTTTTATTTTTTACGCGGTTTGTATAAACTAACTTTTCAGCAAGAAAATCAGGATTTATTATTATACGTTCTAAGATGCATAGGTACGATAAATTACAGACGCTAATAACACTAGATGGGATTATTATTAACTAACTACAAAATAATAATAAAAAAAACATACGGCGTCTATTCCATTTTCAAAATTAGTGTGGCCGCGTAGCTAGTGCTGCCTGCCAGGAGCATTCTGATTTAGCGGGTGCGTTCCAAAATTTCGAAAACTATGCTTCATAGTCAAACTGAATATTTAATTAATATTTTTTTTTAAATCGAAAAAGTAGTTACTATAAAATTTAATCTTTTAGCAATGTGCACGTAGCGGGGCATCGCGTCACAATGTGACCCCCACCGAGGCCGGCAGCGGGGTACACTAAAGTTACTAATAAATTAAATCATCCACTTATGGACCACGCTGACTATACATCTGCTATTTTAGAACCTAACCTCCTAACTTAAATCAAATTAAATATGCAAATGGAACTTCGCGAACAACTAAGTGACGCCGGTTTTGCTAAACATCTAGTGCGTGGACAAGGCGTATTTTCGTTGTAGGTGTGTGCGTGTAATTGTATACGGCAAGGCGTAGTTTTGAGTTGATTGAAATAATATCTTGCGTAAATGTTTATAAACTATCAGTTATTTTGCTTTTATCCACCAATCAATGTTTGAACTATTCAAACATTGATTGGTTTGTAACCAGATTTCTGTGTGGTAAAGTTTCGACTTTATGAGACGCTTGTCATCAATTAAGTCTAAAGAAAGTACTAGTAAAATTAGTAATAAGAAATTTCGTCATAGCACAGCATAAGCAGAGTGGCGCAGTGGAAGCGGGCTGGGCCCATAACCCAGAGGTCCGTGGATCGAAACCACGCTCTGCTAACACTTTTATTTGCGTTGATTAGTGTGGGCAAAACAATTTAATTTATATTTTTAGGTTATGTATATACTATATATACTCTATCTATACAAATAAATTTAAGTGTCTGTTTGTAAAAACAACTTTTCAATAAATGCATATGCAAGTAAGTATGTACATAATATAATATATATCCGTTATCCGTTACTTATTATAACAAAAACACGATTTGTAAAAGTGTTGTCTGTCTGTCTGAAAAATAATGAAACCCATGTGAAGGGACTTGGCGTGATGATATCTATATGTATGTATGTACATCTGAGGTTTCATGGTACTTACGGAAAAATAGAAAAGTTACAACAGTATTAAACTATTCTGAAAAACTGAGAACATATGCCATGAATTTTATTGTTCGTAGGCCATGAATAAATGACACACAAGCATACGGCCCACCTAATGGTAAGCAGCCCCATAGCCTAAAGCCGCTAGCAATACCAGGGGTATCACTAACACATTTGCAACCCTGATGTTGAAGAGGACTCACTCTGCTAGAAGCATTACTACTAGCCCAGCGTATCCTCGTGGAGCACTGGCAACCTTAATACCGCAGGAACACAACACTACATCAAAGCAGTGTTATTCGACTGCGGTCTTCTACAAGATGGAATGTGTAGAAAATATGAATGTCATATTTTTAGTTTAAAGAGATCAAGCAAGGTAAAACTGCACTGGACGAAGCCGGCTTGATCCGGATTTGGCCGGCAATATCGGGTGAAGTCGGGTAATTGGGCGCAATAACCACATCAAGAGGCAACGCGACCCGCGCCGCCTAACGAGGCATCAGCTTACAATTGTTAAATAAATTATCGAATTAGCGTAAGGGACCCCAGAATCCCTAGTTCCGGGCTCCTGTTACATAGTTTTATTAAGTTAATTGGACGTAATGAAAAACAAAAACGGTAAAATTTATGGCAAGACTACGGTTTAAAAAAAAATGAATACGAACGAGATATAGAACAATTACACTTTACATGTCGTCTTATTGTCGAATTTGGTAAACTACTTTATTTAGTTATTTTTGTGGAAGAGCATATTTTTTTTAAGTTATATTATATCTGTGCCCAATTTTATCACGTGAATCCATAATTTATTTGATAGTTATGGAAATTGGACACCTGATGGTAAGCATCTATTTTAGCAACACGATACATAATATACCATTTATTTTTATTTTTACGTTTTAATGCTCGTAGATGTACTCTAGCTACTACTCATACCCCATTCCCCTATCCCCTAGCAAATTATTTACTACATTAGGCGTAAGTAATAATAAAAGAATCGCATTACTAAAATATCACGTTTGACTAACGACTGAGTTTCACACCCTTGACAAGATGGCCGCCGCCCCATCACGGCACAGCTACATAATTAAGCCCAGCACAATGGTGGCAACATTGTATATTGTCACTCGTGGGGTGTGGGCATGACTTCCTTGTCACAACGGGTTTTGGGCAAATATGGAGCTATATAAATTTACTCCAAAATTTAAGCTAACTCTAATGTTTTTAATGTTTCTAATGTTTCTAATGTTTTTTTTTTTTATATTTACACCCGGCGGCCTGGCACTATACTTGCGTGTCAACTACCTGGATAAAAAAAACATCTTAATTATATTGATAATTGGATATATAAGGGAACCTGAAAGGTATTTTTTAATATATATCAGGTGGCAAGCAAGCACACGGCTCACCTGATGGTATGCGGTCACCGTAGCCTCCATACCATAGGGGACACTCGCGTGTTGCTGACCCCCTGAAACTCACTGAGCAACTCGTAACGAATTCTTCGTAGTATTAGGTATCTATCTATGAAGAAACAGAAATCTCTGCGTACCAATTTTGGTACAGGCGTCAGCGTGTGAATCACCTTATTCATTGGTAGATATAGCTATGAGTGCTATGACCCAGTCGGCTGGATACCTGTCACGTGCGGATGTGGATTATCCGCCGCGGATCCGTGACAATGGCACGGTGAGGCGTCGTCACTTCGCGTGTAATGGTCGGACGGACAATCGGCTTACCGGGGATATTGGCCGCGGATTCAACCCCGTACGCGGTCCAAGACAGAAGATTACAGCGGATAGTCAAGTACACAAAAAGACAGCCTTGCTGAGTTTCTTGCCAGTTCTTCTCAGAATGCTGTTGCCGTTGCCCACCCTGTTGGTTCTCGACATTCGTAAGAGCGTTATAAGAGCCTAATAAACTATTTTAAATTAAATTTTCATTTTGACACATTGCATGCTTTTAAATAAATACTAAGGGTAGATAAGATATATTTCTTTCTTACTTGCATACGGTGTAGTTTTCGTTGTTATTAGAGAGTATAGAGCAACACTCCGTTGTTTGCTTACATAAAACACCTAAATCTTTATCTTTTTGCACATTTATCAATCGACTCACAAGACGGATGTTTTCAGTTAGATTGTGCCATCATAAAACCATAAACAATTTTCTTCAAAGTTTTCTTACAACTGATACCAAAGTCAAATAATCAATTAATGACATAAGATATTTTATAATATATTATTAGCAGTTATTTCTGCTTATAAATATGAGGATGAATCAAAATCCTTCCTCTTTGCCTTGCACCCCTCTGGTGCCTCGTCTCGTGGCTCCACACTGGCATATACTTTAGAAGCATCAGTATTCTGCTCCATATTGATATTAAGTCCTTTTGTGACACCTTTTAAGAGCTTATCTTTATTCTTATCGCGCCATCAGTGTCTTGTGTAGCTAAACGATCTATGGCCAGTGTTTTGTCAATGAAGTATGCTTAGATTGTCTTCTAATGGTATCATTACGGCGCCATTCTGACACTTACTTTTTTACTTGTCTGCGAATATCATTCGTTATAAAATATTGCAAGTGATAATTATTATATTCTAATGAAATGGTATTCTAGTGTAACAGCAGATCTGTAAGGGTAGCACGTACATTTATCGACGTCGTATTCGGAAACGTAACTCGAAAAATGACAAAATTATCATACTTTTTTTTACTATCCCATACAAATTTTCGAAGGTTAGTTTAACATTTTAGAAAGCATAGTGTAGTAAGTATATAATAAAATGACATTATAAAAAGAGTAATTAAAGTTTGAGAAAGTGCTACATTGGACTGCAATTGTATAATGGATGAGTGACTAAAGACCGATGAAAAATATATACAATGCGAATATGTATGGAAGAAGAAGCCGTGGGAGACCAAGGGCACTCACAAGGTAGTCAGAAAGTATAGTGTCATTCCACTTTCCACTTGCACACCTCTTTTGCATCCTGTACATTCATAAATCACTTCATACATGCCCGCCGGTGCCGAGTACTGTTTACCTTACCATCATTGAGTACTTTGTCCATTTTATTTGATCCAGTAAATTGTACGGTTGAATCAAGCAAAGACGAATTAATATAGACCGCAAAAGGGTGAATGGTTTCCAAATCCGAATGGATTTCGCGTCACTACGCCACAAAAGGGCTCGTATGTAGGCTTAGTATAAGCTTTATTCCAGCCCTATGTTGGGAATAAGCTTTGTATAAATATAAACATTATTTTAGTAACGCGAGCTTAAAACCCCATAAACGATTAGCTGCTCCCTATTTTTAAATGGTCAACAGTGAGCATTGATGACCATCAATAGTCCAGGACATTTTCAACCTTACTACATCGTGTTAAGGTTAATTATAAAACAGGTAGTGGCGTGATTCTAACGCTAATGAATAAGTGGTTCTAAGTTGTTGCTTATAGAGTTCAATTTATAGTATTTTATTTGGGTATTACTGTTAGTTTGGTACCCTTGTAATAATTATTTTAAGAGTATTATGTTAATAAAGCAATGATTTCGTGTGAAATTCTATAATCTGTCATAAAGAAGTGTAATTAATTCCCAAAAAAAACCTTTGGTCTGATCTATGGGTGAACTGCCTGCTACGCCAGGGGTCGATTCCCACTAGCTACCAATACAACGTATATCTGCGTTATATTTGTTCATACATATTAACTTGCTTGTACGCACCTTTTTACTCTTTTACTTATTTTTTTTTTTTTATATTAAAACGAAAATTAGAACAAGGTACTTATCATAGTACATACGATGTTTTTTTTAATAAATAACCAATGGTTGTTTATAGAAGCACTTTATGCAAGACCTAGCACAATTAGAAAGCTGTCTCACTTAACAAATAGCTGTATGTTTGGATATATTTATTTATGGACAGCTGATAGTCTCATTAATAGAGTTGCTGATTGATCGCAAAAACTGTGTTGTCTATATTGTGTGCGGTACAATGTATAGGAGAAGAGCGGGATGTGACAAAAAAAAAAATTATAGTTTATAACGTTATTCCTTCGGGGCCCTCAAATTAATATCCCTGGCAATCGTTAGAGATCGCTGTCAGAAGCAGAAATAATAAAATGGCATAACCCAGTCAACAGTGTAAAATTCGATGCGAAGGTCATTTAAATTTGTGTAAAAATCTGGTATACAGCCACATAGGATTAGATCTAGTGCCGACTCCAAGAGTGTTTGAGATAAGGACGATGATTATAATCCAGTCCATCCATGAAATACAGTCATTGTAGATAAGTGTTCTAGCTATCTCTAACGTCGCCAGTAATAAGGTGGTAGCTTCAGCTATTATTACAAAATTCCTTTAAGGCCCTACCTATTCTATAATCATTATTTAAGAAATGCTTTCACTTAGAAATCATTTCCTAGTTTTACGTCTGCGATTAAAGTGTAAAATCACATCTTATCACCACGTACTTTTGAAGTTAGAACCGCTCTTGCTTGTGCCTCCCACCGCTTCCCATGGAGGCGGTGCACAAATCCGCTTACGCTTGTGATTGACAGTTGACAGCCGCAGGGAGCGCTGTCTGGCCAACCACACACCATTATAAACTACAAACACTATATACACTGGGAATTTTATTATAGACTTCAGACTGACAAATACTGGCGCAAAAAATTGGGTAACCAATTACTAACCAGATGATTTAAGACATCTAGGAGCACAAATGAGAGAGTACATTAATTTACTAACGGCGTGAGAAAATATTTGAATACAATTTAAAAGTAGTACGTTAGATTGAAGTTGCATTGAAGTTTAGGGTCAGCAACGCGCGAGTGATACCCCTGGTGTTGCAACTGTTGCAAGCGTTCATAGGCTACGCTGACCGCTTGCCATCAGGCGAGCCGTATACTTGTTTGCCACCTTAGTGGTGTAATAAAAAGTGAAAAGGCGTTGAATTATCTAGTCTTAGAACAATAATTAAAGCTAAGCGAGCAAGAGCTATTCTTCTGAAGTCTAAATTAAAGAAAGATGATTAAAGCATGTGTTTACTATCCATGCCATGGCTAAGGAGGGTTATCTTTATTCGAGTGTATGTATATATATAAGAAATTACGTATTTAAGTATGTATGCATGAATAGTAATAACTACATAGTTTAAAACAAAGTCGCTCCCCGTCTGCATGTCCCTATGTATGCTTAGATCTTTGGGCTATGGCCCTTTCCCACTGCTGCAACGCACGCAGTAAATTGAACACCAATTTTATGTAGTTAAGCAACTATGTGTCACTAACATATTTTTAAGTTCTAATTGTGACTAACCCCTAATTCCGTTCTTGTCTTAATTTAATTAATATTGTGTTCTTTTTCTGTGTAAAGATTTTTGTGATTGCAGTTTTTTGGTGAATAAACTTGTTATCTATCTATCTATCTTCAAACTACGCAACGGATTTTGATGCGGTTTATAAGTATAATTCATTCTGTTTTGTAGGTTAACTTACATGGCTAACGCTGGCCGTGCGAAGCCGCGGCTTGTCGCAAGTCTATTTCAATTTACCTACAGTAAAAAAACTTGCATCATGTATGATGGAAGACATATTATGTGTCGTAACACTAATCTTGATAAAACTGTGGACGTAACCCATGGTATAACGTTACGCGATTGATTTTTTTATTTGTAGACTATTTCTTAATGCTTGAATTTCATGAAATGAAATGTAAACTTTATGTAATTATTTTGGTTTTTAAAAGAGTAATTGCTGAGTTTCTTTCCGGATTCTTCTCAGCAAGACCGACCTTCCGAATCCGGTGGTAGATTCTGACGATTTGAAAGTGCTTGCCTGTAAAGTCTAGTCAAATAAAGATCTTTTTGAATTTTGAATTTTGAATGGACTGCGTTTCTATGGTCGTCGATTCTGAAACACTGGCACACATTATTTTACTTTTGTCAATCTTGATAAAAAAAACTATGACGCCATTCTCAGAATGCGTACTTAAATGTAGTATGTGTTGTGTGACGTAATCCAATGTGTTGGTAGGTACTGTGGGTTGTGGAGTCGAGCCTGTGTTGTTACAAGGCATTATGGCTTATTGAACGTTAATGCCGGCGCGCCAAACAAGGGGCTGAACAATCCTCGCGAGAAATTATAGCCGAAGAGCGGTTGCATTGTGCTACGACACGATATCGGATCAACGAAAACTGTAGAAAGCAAATTCAAAATCATCTGACAAGACTACAAAGAAGTACTTTCAATATCCAGAATCTACCACCGGATATATTGAATACATTCAGGTGTTATGTATTATGTATTGCGGAAATTCATATTTTTAGAATACAAATTATAATATACATATTTTGTATTCTACCACCGGATCCTGAGGGACGTTCTTACTGTTAGGGGTCCGTCAAGAAGCTCAGCAATTAATCTTACCAATAAGAATTTTCACGTGTGTTCATTATCGTATCAGTTGGGTTTATATTGAAATGAACTTACTGCCAAATTTTCATAGATGGATGTACGTTGAAAGATCAGTCAGTCAGTAAAGACAGCTCTATAAATAACCAATATAAAACACCTGAGAAGAACGGGCAAGAAACTCAGTGCTCTGCCTTTTTTCATATATAACAGTCATGAAATAACAAAATTCATCGACACTAAACGAAAATAACTATAAAAAATTACTTATATTAACTCTCTTACTTACGTTGGACGATACTTTGTTTATAGAACTTGCTTGTCACGTTAATTTGTCGCGTGTCAATGCGCACGCGCCGCAGGATTACGGTTAGCGCGTCAAATGGCGTGCGAGTGAGTTTATTTTGTGCATGCTAATGCACTCGGCTAATGCGATGAGGCGGATTGTAATTACTTACTCTAGTCTCATCACTAGCTTACTACACAGTCTTGTTAGCTCTACACGATGTGGACACCAAGGCGTTGTTGCTGACAAGACTCTTCATTTATTTACTTAGATAATCTAGTAATTCATCATTCTCCTGCCCTTATCCCATATTATTTGGGGTCGGCGCAATATGTATTTCTCTTCCATCCTTCTCTATCATCCATTATTTCTGTATTCACTTCCTTTCTGGCCATGTCATCTTTCACACAGTCCATCCATCTTTTCTCAATTCTACCTCGACCCCTGTACCCGTCCACATTCATACATAAAACCTTTCTTACCACGTTATCTTCATTCCTCCGCATAACATGCCCATACCAGATATTAGGTAATCTAGTAATACGATGTTAATGCGCAAATTAAGATCTGATCTAATAAGGACCCTTCTGATAGTTTTGTTTTTCAAAATCAAAAATCATTTATTCCGTTTAGGACCTAATAAGGCACTAATGAATGTCTGATTTACCACCGGTTCGGAAAAAGCCACCTGAGAAGAACCGGCAAAAAACTCAATGCTTTGTCTTTTTTTTCATGTAACAATCATGATATAGCAATGTTTAACGAAATTCTTCTAGGCATAAGTTTTAATGTATGTGTCTGGTACAGCCTTATACATATTAGTTTTGAGTTGTATTTCAAATTAAATCTGAAGGCTGTAGAGTACGGTGACTGCTTACTATCAGGTGGGCCGTATGCTAGAGTGCCACCTTAGTGGTAGAATTTTTTTATGAATTTGCATTTGAGTTCAGAACTGGTTTTTTTGTGCAAGATGCATTACAGCGATTAGCGGCCAATAAAAGTTAAATAAAAAAAACTAAACTAAAGCAACTTGAAAAAATAATGCTATATGAAAAATTCCACCAAATAATAAAAATTAAGTTTCTATTCAGGCAGTATCCAATCCACAAACACCCATATTATTAAATTTGAATCTCCACCATTCTTAGCTATCCTGTATTTTGACATTTCGCATAAGGAATTCAGTCGGTGACATTCTAAAGTATCGCACAACATCTTCTCTGAGGTACAGCTGAGTGTGTTTCTACTCTGTTGGAGGTAGGAGCGAGACCATTGGCTGTTATTGTCGGCGACCGCACTGTTACCCGTGATTCATGGGGACTGGACAGCTAGAAGTCGTAAAATTCACAACACTACCCTATTACATAATCACTTCAAGTCGCTATGAAATTTCAAAATCCGAATCCGAACCGAAATCATTTGTGACATTATTATAAACTCCATCTTTACTCTTAGATTAAAAATAAACATGAAATTTTATACCTTAATAATGACAAGAGAACTCGATAATTTTTCAGAACGTTAAAATAATATAGGTACTTACATGTACTTTATAACATTAATTCAATATGAGATTACTGTCGTAGAAAATGAGGCCTTACATTTGGTAGGAAATCAGGCCACTTGGTAAAATTGTTTATGAGCAGGGGGCCCTACAATAGCTTTGCTCCGCATTATCGGTAGTACTACTGGTAGTAAGGTTAGGTAATATTTTTTGCCATTAGTGCCTACAACTGCCACTATTATGTATTCTCGAAGTGTTCTATTCTGACTGTCCCTTTTTTCGACACATGTGACGTCACGAACCGGCCCCAACCGAAGATCAGCGCTGATTGTTAGTCACAAGACAACCAGCATATGCTGAGTTGGGACCGTTTCATAACTACACTATATGCTTCTACACTTGTCTTCCTTTCTCATATGTTTTTGTGTTGTATTGTTATGAATAAATTTATTTTCTTTCTTTCTTTCTTTTTTTCTGACTATGAAGGGGGGTTTGAAACCCTCTTTGCACTCATAAATAATTGCGAAAGAGTATTTGTTTTTGAAAGCAATAGAGACAGTCACACGTAATACGAGCGCAAGAAGGCTGAAGAGCGCAACCGCAGCGCAGTTTCAACGAGGAGTCACATAAACTGATCAACACTGATGGACGGTGACACCTTCTAATAGCTATACGTATTCTGAGGTCCTTTGTCCGTCCTGCGGTCGACTGCCATCTACAAGCAACTTCAAGGAAAGCAAGCCAATTTACAATTCAGTTAGAGCTGGAAATTATGGTTTTATGGTTATAAAAGACGTGATTAAAATACTGCATGTTGCAAAACTCGTGACCACTGTTCATGAAATAGGCAGAAAATTCGAAGAAAATAAAATAAATATATCTGTTTGAGTCTTCTCATCTTCTTCTACTTCTCTTCAAGGTAATTTTTTCCAGTGTCGAGTTTTAGAAAATTTCAACCACTGTGGCTGATTCCTGCCAAGATCTCCAGGCTTCTCTTTATGTCACAAAAATTGCAGATTATGTAAACACTGTATATTGTAAAAAGGAAATTGATAGGTTAATTTCAGTGACAGCTGTCAAAATCCTAGGACCCTAGCAACCGGAGAATTGACAAATACTAGTCAAAGAATTGATAGCGAGAAACCCGGTGATAAAATTTTCTCCGGAGACTCCAAACACATAATATTTCTCTACAACGTGCGTCGTGCACGTATAAGCCCACATAGCTACTGCCGTCTACACGGTGTGTTCATATCGTTTCACTCACATAAAACACTAAATTGCTTTTGCTAAACTGCTGGCGGACAAAGAGGTACGAGGAACTGTGTCCATCTATCTTGTGGTGCAAGTTACGAGTGACAAGTTCATATTTTTTCTACACGAATTACAGGATAGACTACATACTATAGCAGGGTCAAGATTTTAGGCGATATTTAAAAGCTAAACAAAGTGACGTCATAGCTTACTAGGCCACGCTTATATTTCAATTGTTTCCAAATTTGAAGGTTTAGCTTATATCACTATCATACTTTCCTTGGTGTCTTATTTACGCTGTAAATTATTAGGTGGCCATAGCGATTTAAGACTTTTCTGGCGGTAGAGTGCACTAATGTAATAATATATCTACACGCCTTCCCTCAAGGGTTCCCGGAGAGGTAGGCAGAGGTGTTACAACACCCACTTTCCACCGAAGATACTTTGGTGCCAACGTGACAGATGGTGAGTCCGTCGCCGTCTCTTAGGCACTACATACGTCCTTGAATTTCTTTTCAGATGTATGCAGGTTTACTCACGATATTTTCCTTCACCGTAAAGCTCGTGGTGTGACTTATCACAGCACTTAAGTTAGAAAAACTCACTGGTACAGAACGGATCGATTCGAACTCGCGACGCGTCGCTAGAATAACAGGCAACGCTTCATACCCCAAGGCCACTACGGCTCCTTAAATACTCCTGTACTTAAATATATATTTTGCATCTTCTTTTGCTTTGGGGATTCTTGTCCCTTGCACCAACCGGACAGCAGATAACAAAACCGTGCGTAACTGCGGAAGGCCTGGAACCGTCGCCCGCTGCCGAATGTCCCATTGTGGGCGACAATGGCGTCCGATGGCCTATTTGCATTCCCCACGTGATGCAACTCACTGCTTGTGAATGTGCCTTTCTAAAGCATCTAAAGGTACTTGTGCATCATGTTGAGATTTCACTATTCATCTGTTTTGCCTTCATAAATTGAGCGTACGCCTATAATCTCCACCGTAGTAGAATCCACATTTCCGCCAATTCGACAATGTTACAAAAAGTATTGTGATGTGTGAGAGAGAAAGGAAACAAGACCATGTATTGAAATGAATATCCTTGCAGTACAGCGACATAGTATTATGATCTATCGTCTCGTATCAAAATCCTGGACCAACTTCAGATTTAAATGATGAATGAATATACGCGCTGCTGATAACACGAGACAGTAAGCTTTAATGTAGTCGAACTCTATGTGCTTTAACTGTTGTAACTGTGGGATATCATTTTAAATCCTAATAAGATAATAATTTTACGAGAAGAGTTTTGTTCAGGAATAATGATGAAGAATTAGATTAAATGTCACGGAAAGCTGCATTCGATCTTGTATTTGCAACAGTAGCCGCCAAAACAAAGATCAACAACGGAAAACTAATGTTTACCAATTTTAATAACAACTGAATAAAACAAACGAAATTGCGCAACACTGTCTTGTTTTCAAGACCATATTTACTACTCACGATGTACTTATTGTCTATTGTGCGATAGCTATTACTATTACCGACCGCTAACCCGTCACTGGATGTTTATTACTGTAATAAAATTAATCTTTGATGTCCCCAAATGTCCCATTGAAATGCATTTAACTGCAGCTGGTAATTTCATGTGTGATTACACTTAACCCGCAGTCGTGGGTAACTAACCGTGCTTCAAGGGTTGCCCTGTCATCATTCTCGGTATTTTTTTAACATTCTGATCGACCATCACTGGATGGTGAGCAATGACAACTGAAATGGAATGACGGGTTAAGATTGTGAAGTCGGCGAATACTTTTTAGGCGCATGTTCTCTTATTATTAGTAATATTAATAAAGTAGACTTGTCAGTAATATTAATAATGATTAAATATTCTCATATAGTTCCAAAGTAAGCAAATGTGTCTATGGGTACTTTAATACCGTTTATATTATACCAACCAACCAGACTCGGCGCAATCACAAAATTATCATCATTAAACTATTTCCCTCCTGACGGATTCAAACCGGGTAACAGTACCTGTCATTTTATATTTGTCATTAGACAGTTTCTCTCAAGTTGCCCCTCAAAAGGGTATACGTAGTACTTCAATAATTAAGATCTTAACATTTAGATTAAGCCCAAGCGTAATAAAAGTATGTAAATTATCCTTCTGTTTTAACTAAACTCTTCATTTGAGGGTTTTAACCCTTCACAAATCATTGACGCTAAGCGATGTGTCAAAACGCTAGCGATACCTTGCGCCGTAAACTGTGCGTCGTGACGTATGACGCATTGTTTGACAAGCTTACTTACATTAGCCGGCCTTTTCGACCCGCGTGCACATTGCACGTGTTAACACGAGGGAAGACGGTTCAAAATGGAATGGATATCGTTAGCAAAGTGCATGAAGGAGATACTATGTTGCGACACAGTAGCTGAGAAGATTTAACTTTCAAATTTGCGAATGTAAAATAGCACATTGTGTTCGTTGGTGGTAAACGTAATGTTGTAGTGTTTTATTTGGTTGCGCAACGAGAGGATTGAACTCTTCATTCTTTGTGAGATGTTGCGTCGTTTCACGAATTTTGTTTTGGAATAGGCCATTGTGTAGATCTCGTTGAGGAAGCCAGAAGTAATAGGTAACATGTCTTGTCATATAATTTAAAATTATTATTGAATTTAAAATGAAATCGTTAGCGAGAATTTACTATATCAAGGATGAAAGGGAGGTGCTCTGTGGCTCCCTATGTCAACTAAATACCCCTTTAAAAATGGAACATCCGCAACTCGATTTTAAAAACATCAGAGTTTATTTTGTTTATCGTTAAACTGCTCTATCAACCCGCTTTGACCAATGACAACTGAAAACTAAATTGTTCCACATTCCAATTCAGGTTTGTTAGAGTAAATATTCAAAATTCGATTAGAAACATTATTGATACATCACATCAAGATTCAGTGAAATTATTTTATTCAGAGACAAAATGGCTTACAGACTTGCTAGTCTGAAAAAAAAATATTGCCAACTCAGGTTTTATTGCCACCATGTTGGACAGATTAGAAAAACGAATACCTACACTATTTGGCAAGAGATAACCTACGTAGTAATATGGAAACTGTTTATGCCTGAGTGGCTATATATAATATATTACTTGAAATAAGTCTGACAAAGATCAGAAACAGATGTTTATCAACATTTAAAAGTATCTAAAGAACAATAAAATTAATTCTTATTCTAACTGTGCTTTCGAGAATTCCTTAATTAATGTTATTTGCCTTACGTTGGTATGAAAATTGAAATGTAGATCTTTACTTTTTATTGAGATAACGATGTTTTAATTATAAGGCACTAGATTTAGTAGCGAAAGTTGAAACGCAAAACTAAAAACGCGTGAAGATTGGTTTTCGTAAGCAAAAAACTTGCTTTACTTAAGGACTAGCTGTTTCCCCGCGACTTCGCCTGCGTATCAATATAATATATAGCCTATGTTACTGAGTCATAATGTAACTTTCTAACGGCAAGATATTTATTGAAATCGGTTCAGTAGTTTTTAAGTTTATTCGTTACATACAAAAATACAAATCTATCCTCTTGATAATATTAGTTGTGCGTAGTATATTATCTACTCTGAGATATAAGTGTAGATATTAGTTCCATAAATTCAACACTAGATGTCGTTAGTGGTACAATTTTGTTTCTACATTGCGGTAGCTCGTGCCTCTGATAATAAAGTGAATAGTATAGTTCACTGCAACAGGGCAAGAGGTGTTTTTTTTATACCACTAACGTGGCACACAAGCATACGGCCCACCTGGTATGATGATGGTAAGCAGTCACCGTAGCCTATAGCCGCTAGCAATACCAGGGGTATCACTACGGGGTGCCAACCATGTTGCTGATGAGGACTCACTGTGCTAGCAGCAATACTATTAGCCCAGCGTATCCTCGTGGAGCTCTGGGAACCTTACTTACCGCAGAAACGCAGAAAAGTAAGGCGGAGGTACAGTCCCCAGTCGGGCGGCTCCAATTTAAATGGGATAACCCACGGTAAATCCCATATCGCCCTACCTCTCGAATTAATAATAGGTTTCAATTGTAGAACGGAATAAATTTTATGTGTGTATGGTCGTAATTGCTGTAGTTTTATTTTTTTTAATGTCAGTGGTAGGTATTGGTACAAATTCCGTTATATAACTAAACGAATCTATCGAAAAATGACAGAAAAAAGCATTTCTTAAAATCCTCAGTAACTATGTCTAGATTTCTAAAAAAATACCAATCTAGCGATAGGCTGGTATATACCTATATAATATTGTGTACTCTGTCTGTAAGTATGTACGCCAAAATCTTTGTTCATTTCAGAAAAAATTGAGATGTATTTTTCAGAGAAAGCATATTTTCTTAATCTTAGTAGTGGGTCCCGTACAATGGGATGTCTTGTACCTACTTACTTTACCGCAAAAAGGTTAGGTTTGTTGGGTTCTGTAGGAATTTTAACAATTCATTTATCGATGGACGATGGTAAAATGCTGCGCACTTCTCTTTAACAACTTGATTTTGGGTCATCTGCTGTATATTCTATAATAGGTAATATATAGAGGAAACATTTGTACTTTTGTGTGTGTGTATGTTTGTGTTGAATAGGCTCCGAAACTACTGGACCGATTTAAAAAAATCTTTCACCGTTAGAAAGCTACATTATCACTGAGTAACATACGCTATATATTATATTGCTACGCGGATGAAGTCGCGGGGAAACATCTAGTATTTCATAAGCTCAATAGGAACTTGTCAAAATGACCTACAAATTCGAAGTTAAAAATTGTATTAGTTTAAAGTCTACAAACCTCAGTAACCAATGCTCACAATTCCACAAAAAAGAATAAAGCACTTTAATAAATTTGACACATCTCAGGAGAACCCCAAATCCCTCCCAACGCAATAAAATGTAACATAAAGAAATCGTAACGGTTCAATGATAAATGATAGTGAGGTGGGAGCTGTCGGGCCCTCCCCCAAACAAGGGGAGCCCCCTGTATCGATCGCAGGTAGCTTTCAGGTGGAGCTATCGAGGTTAAGCAACGCTGCTCGAGGTAGGAAGGTTGGATCACTTACCTATGCCGTTAGGAAATTAAAATTGAAATTTGAAAGATTAAAAAATATATATGTGGGGCGAGCGAGGTGATCATGCTCAGCAACCACTAAGGGAAGATCTTCTAGCCAGGCGGGTGTTGTGCCTGGGGAACCGCGGCTCCGACTGTTCTAGTCGGAAACTTGTATATATGTTGAATTGCGTAGAAAACTTCGCTAGCGCGTGGCAGGATTGTGACGTCATTCGTTGAACGTTGTCCTGCTAGTTAGTCGATTTCTAACGTTGGTTTATGTAGCCGTGAGGTCGCTACATATAATATCCTTATTTCATTGAGAGATTCGTACAAAAGCGTAAGGGAGTTGTGAACAATAATAACAAGACTTCTTAAATTCAAAAGTTAAATTCTGATGTATCCAACAAAAGGAGTCGATCGTCGGTCGTCGCGGATTCTATTTTTTTTCTGTAGTCGAGTTTCAAATTCAAACTTTTTACTTGTTATAGAATAACATTGCAACTAAAAAAGCTTCAGATCTGTCGGAAAATCCTAGAATACGGCTGCAATGCAAATCTACACCCTCTGTTTTAATAATACCGAAGCGGGAGACAGACTCCCTTAAAAGTGCCGTAAGAAACTTTTCAATCAGGACTTCTTACTTTGTAAAAGATTTTGCAAGATAATATTTCTCTGCTCTTGGATGAATAAATACATTTATTTATTTCGATCCGTACGTAATTTTTTATCAAGTTTTATTAAAAGCGTGTTGTTCAAGTCAATTAAACAAAATATTCTACGCTCAGAAACGAACAGATTGATGAGTATTTAAAAAAAAATGTCATGCCCTATACTTTAATTAAATAATTTTCCAAAATTGGCATGTGGTGAAGAGCAAAAATTCGGACACGTGTCACGACGTGGAGACCTCTCAATCGAGCGCCTAGTAATACAGGGCAAGGTTGAGGCCACCAGGCCACGTGGCACGTCCCCATGAGGTGGACCGACCACATCAAGGCCGCAACAAATCCTCTACACGAGAGTAGCAGACGTGCAGCTGGAAGGCAGGACCGGCGCCGTGTAGTAAAGCTCGCTACTCAACACATGACGGACACCACCACTCTGCCAAGAGTGTAACGACGCAGAAGAAGATCAAATATTTACCTAATTAAGTAGCTAATTCTAAATTATATATATAAAAAAAAAACCAACTATACACGTTCTATAAGTAAATACAAAAGAATATAAATAACCTAACAGCAAAAAAAACATATTCAATGAAGCCCTACATCATATTTAATCAACAAATTAAAATTAATCAACTCGTCGCTTAAGAGACATACATAGAACCTCAGAGTAGATAATATCCTAACGAATTGACATACATACACGCGAAGCCATAACCCTGCTTAAAGCACAGTCAGGTAAATGAGGTGAGTACACAGACACCTCATTTACCTGACTGTGATTTAATGTTGCTTAATACACACGTATTATTACCATTATTAACATAGTACATACAATTAATAAAGTGTCTAATTTATTTTTATAACACTAAGGTGGCACACAAGTATATGGCCGGAGTTTTTGGCGGGAATCAGGCGGAGCGGTTGAGATTTTTTCCAGTGTGTCGTAAATTGTGTTATAGTGATCTTTAATGTGTATTTTTGGTGTCGATATGTGCAGTAAAGTTTCATTTAGTGACTGATTTATAGGAGCATTGGATTTAATGCCATAATACGACTTTTGGGTTAAGTGATTTATCATTTTGGTCAATAGGTTACCTCTAATCTAAAGGCGTGTTACGATCTGCTACTGCCGTGGGTTGTCTCCAGAAACTCCATTGGGCGTTAGAATGCATGACACTAGGCTTTTAATGCGGCAAACACGAGAAATTTTGCAACATGAAAATTCTCTAACACTCGACACTGGCAAAAATAGTCCCTGAAGGGATTGATTGCCATACTTAGGAAGAAGAAGAAGAAGAAGTATATGGCCCACATGATGGTAAGCAGTCACCGTAGCTATAGCCGCTAGCAATACCAGGGGTATCACTAACGAGTTGCCAACCCTGTTGTTGATGAGAACTCACTGTGCTAGCATTACTACTACAGTGGAGCACTGGCAACCTTACTTACCGCAGAAACCCAACACTAGGTACATCAGAAATGTCTCGTGGGTAAGCAAAATGGCAGCGTTGTCAGAAATGAGATGTACGCGGATTATCCCGTCGGTAATCAATGCGGATTCCGTCTCGCCCGCTATCCAAAAGATGGATTGGTAAAATGCAGATTGCAGACAAAACTTCAAAAACAACAAGCTACACTCAGCGAAAGTGGATTGAGTGTTGCAAGAGATTAAATTGCTATCAAAATATCGTTTAATGTTCTCAGAGTCAGAGCTTTAGGGTAAAACTTCTTTTAATAGCAGGTATCTATAAGTTAATTTCGAATAGTATAATTAAGTATTTACTACTGAAATAATTTTGAAATCGAAAATGAAGAATCAGTTAAAAAAAAACTTTTTTTTTTTTTTATAATTTGTTTATTATTACACTTTACACACACGAAAACAAAGTGTTTTACTAGCAGGAATTAGATTTTTCGTATACCTATTATTCTGTATTGGTATAATAATCGTAAACGAAACTGTGAAAATACAAGAATTTAAGGCCACACATATGCGTACAAACAAATAAACTTTACTTCTTTATAGGTACTATTAGTATAGATTTGAAGTCAAGTAACCAACATAAATCCTTCTATCTGCAGTAAACCAAAATTATTCAAGTGTCTTCAACAGTCTGAAATATAAAAAAATGTGACGTAATGTTAATGTAATTTGAAAGTACAAAAGCAAAGTCCATTTTAATCATCTATTTTTATAAAAGAACATCTCATCTCTAACAATCAGTAAAAACGACACCTTAAATCTATTGCCATCGGTTCATGTAATACCCTGGTATATAGGGAGTATATCCAGTAACCCGAGCCCCCGAGTCCCCCGGGGCTGGGGGGCCACAGGGGGTGGGGGACACCTGTGTAGCGTTACAGCCTGGGTGTGGTTTGCCGTTCAATAACTTAATACTCTCGAAAGGCTTTCACGCTGAAATCTCGCTCGGATACAGCGCGGTGAAATGGTCTTGATATTTGAATAAATTTTATTGCAATATTTTTTCTATTTGTATGTAAAATAATGTACGGACATAGAAATTTAAAAAAAAATGATAAAGCCTCTTTTACGCAACTCAAACATTAGATGTGCTTCACTAGTACGCAATTAAGGTTAGGTAACAAAATAACCAACCATGTCATCAATGTAAGCGAAAACAAAAACACTGTAACTCAGCAGTAGGAAAGATATGCGGAAAAAATAAAAAAATTGGCGTAACATAATGGTTAATATTGTTGTTGAAGATTAATGATGATCGTATTAACGACACATAAGTTAACTGTATGTGTTGCACTGGCATTTGATGATATGCATTGCCAAAGTCAAAATCATGAAAACTTATTTCAGCGGAGGGTTAGTCATTGCTTTGTGTCCGTCGTATGTCCTGTAAGACAGCGTATCTGTCCTAATATGTTATGACATCATTATTCTATCGATCGTCTGTGAAACATAGGACAAACACAAGATGTAATCTACCCGGATGGGTGCATGGAGGCTATTAATTGCAGGTTTGCAGGTAATCGATCAAGGTAGAGCCACGAGGGATCAGAGCGTGTCGGTCTGTGCGGCAGCGGACGGCGGACGGCGGGCGGCGGGCGGCGGGCGGCGGCGCGGTGTGCGTGACGGATCATGGCGGAGCGGGGGGGCCGCGCCCCGCCGCCCTCGTTAAACGCGCCCGCCGGATACGCGCCGCGGCGCGGTTGAAAGCTATCCGGCCCCCCGAGCAGGCGGCGAGCGCGATTGGCCGCCCCGCGCCGCGCACGGTAACCGATAGCCAATCGGCACTGGCTGGCTCACACGCCCCCGGCAGCGACCCAGGCCGGGCTCACACCGCGCGCGACTCCGCCGCGCACACTCGCACCGATGCGCGGCTCCTGGGACGAGTCCACGACGGCGGCGCTGCACGCGCGCATCCTGGAGGCGCACCGCGGGCCCGCTGCGGCCGACCGCGCCGCCGAGCCAGCCGCCTGCGATCCCGCGCCCGCGCTTACCATCAACGCCATCGAGCTGGCCGCGCCGACACCTCTACTACCGCTGCCCACGCTTTCATTCAGCGCGGCTCAAGTTGCTACCGTCTGTGAAACCCTCGAAGAAAGCGGCGACGTGGAGCGTTTAGCGCGCTTCCTTTGGTCTTTGCCCGTCGCGCATCCCAATGTTGCTGAGCTTGAACGCTGTGAGGCAGTTTTACGGGCCCGAGCTGTTGTAGCATTCCACGCGGGAAGACACCGAGAACTATATTCCATCTTGGAACGACATAGATTTCAAAGATCAAGCCACGCAAAGCTCCAGGCGTTATGGCTCGAGGCACACTATCAAGAAGCTGAGAGATTAAGGGGTCGTCCTCTCGGGCCCGTCGACAAATATCGAGTCCGCAAGAAGTTTCCGCTGCCACGAACCATATGGGACGGCGAGCAAAAGACACACTGTTTCAAGGAGAGGACCAGGTCACTACTGAGGGAGTGGTACTTACAGGATCCATACCCGAACCCTACGAAGAAGCGCGAGTTGGCAGCAGCTACGGGCCTGACGCCGACGCAGGTGGGGAATTGGTTCAAGAACCGGCGGCAGAGGGACCGGGCCGCTGCGGCAAAGAATCGGTCCGCACTGCTAGGCCGAGGATTTGCCTCCTCCTCCACCTACGATGAAGACTCAGCCGACTCCGAAATCAACGTTGACGAGGAGTAGCGATAGACTGATAGTGTAAATATCTCGTGATAACGTTTTGTACGGAGCGCCGCCGCCGGCGCGCGGACGCTAGTGGCGAATGCAATATAGACGAGTTATCTATTATCCTAGTTAGTATCACAGAGTCCGTGATGTATGTGATGTTAAGGCATTGTAAACCAGATTATTAGGGAGTAATTATATTGTTGAAAGTGTAAAGCGAGTGCTTGAAGTACCTCAGCATTTCTGCGTATCAGGTATGTACCATTTTGTAGCCAGAGTTCAATTATAAAGCTGTTGCCTTTTGATAAGTCGAACGACTTGGAAACCTGTAAAAATTATACAAAGGTGATATGATACTCGATATATTTAAGGTGTAACAGGGTTAATTTTATGACTTGTTTCGAGTTTTATACTCTTTACCTGCTGAGGTAGTAGTTAATTTATTTTATTTCCGATCTGATGTTGCGCCGGTAGGTGATACATTAATCGAACCTACTTGGTGTGTTTCCGTGCGAAGCATTTACTTTATATTCATACATCCTACCTATTTTACCAGTAAATATAGATTTTATTTATCATATCAGCTTTTAGTTGTATGTTATATAGTGGTTATATGAGATGTAGATAGTTATGTTCGTGGTAGGATTGTGTGCCGTCGCTGAAGGCTTGTACTTGATCACGTGTGACCGTTTCTACTTGCCAGTCGGGCTTAGCGAAGTTGTTTCAAACATTATTATTAACTAAATTAATACAAAAATTAATATTGATAATGATTTTGCCAACCGTTTTCTGTTGAATGTCGGAAATGCTGTAAGAGGGTCCCTTTCTGCGTTTAAAATGGATGAATCGGCAATATTTTGTTTTGTAGAAACGGTAAATTGAATAATTGCAGGTAAAACAGTTATGATTCTCTTTCCATTAGCTTCAAATTTCTGTGCCGTAAAAACATTTACCGTGGAATAATATTCTGTAGCCATCTTATCTAAATCATTCCCACTATTTATTTTAAAGACTACTCGAAATGTCTCCAATGGAGTATGCAGAGGTGCAACATCGGTCAGCACCCATTTATCGTCTAAGATAGTTTTGTTACCAACATCATCGTCATTAATTTATTTTAGCCCTGGGATTTGAATCAAAGACCTAATTGCCGATCAGCCGCGGTTAAATTAATCAAATGATTATTTCTCCCAATACTAAGCACGAACTTAAAATTAAATGCTAAAATATGCTGAATTGATAGAACGTATAAGAAATGTATAAAGCCGCAACACAATTCATTTTTTTTACAATAATACAATTTTCATTGTTATCTTAAATCCCTAAGTCCTTTTCAGTGTTTTGTACACTTTTGTTGCAATGATTCTTAGTAACGAATTCAAAATGGAAATTAATAGTTTGCTTCACTCTTCCCAGGATGAGTACAATTTGTACAAATTATGTACTAGCTAAAAATACGTACACGTTTCTTTCAAGATTTTTTTGTATCTGTTTTTGGTTACATCTTGAATCAGTAACGAAATTAGAGTTTTACGATACGATGATTTTACGTTTATAAGGAATTTACATAGTTATTCTATTTAAATATTTTCTCTCGCAATTCTTAAAAGTAAACCTTTTCAAAATTAGAATTTATAACACTTACTAAAATGAATTCTACATTCCACGTTTCCAGCTGCAGTTTAGAAGCAGGCAGATTAATTAAAGCACCGTAAGATAATCAAATGTAAACATTCACTGAAACGTGTAAATAGGTGCACCTTGGAATTCAATGTTGAATGATTGTCACGCCACTGGTGTCATTAGGTATACACATTGTTTTGTCAGTCATCTGTCAATCAGCTTTCGCAACGTAGGTCTGGCCTAGGTATATGTTCTAGAAAACGCTTATTATATTTCTTATTACGGATAGATATTTTCTCGCTAGTGATACCGTGCGTAGCTTTATGAAGTTATAAAATTCTAACCAGTAAACTTTGTGAGGAAATTTTATTTGATAGCGATTCAACAAAATAACCGTAGTGGGATTGCCAGCTGACCCGTGGAAGAATATAATTACTCTTTCGAAAATATTATGAGGTGGGCTAGAAATGTTTTATTAATTCTCTCGAAGGTCTAATTGGACTCTAATTATAGAAAATACCGGAACTTATAAGGATGAGAGTAAAATTACTATTCATTAACGTAACTTTGGAAATTATCTCCGTAATGTTCCTTCAGTAATTTCAACGATTTGTGTGCAGTTCGAGTTAAGTTCAAAAAGTAATTGTAGTATCTAAGAGTTAATCTATAGCCTGTAATATTACTTTATGCAAATAAAGTCAGCGGGATGCTAATACATATTTAGGAATTTAAACAGACCAGAGAGAAGTATCATAAGAGAGGAGAAGAATCTTAGAAACAAAAACTTGTACTCCTATACACCAGCCATACGTCATCTTGTCTGATCTTTAATTTGATGAAGTCAAAGATTATTCCCATATTAATAAAAACGATTAAGATGAAGCCCACATTTAGTCACACGGAACTAAAACTTCTTATACTCATAGACAGAACGTAATGATAGCGAGTGGTAATACAGTTAAAGTGACATCTATCGGTCTAAACTTGAACAATAAATCTCCAAATTAAAATCCATTAATACCAATTTTAACGTAATATTGCATTAATACGAATAAGTATTGTAAATAATAAATGAATTATAATTTCTGTACCCTCTTACAGCAATTTCCTATATAATCGCAATTTTTTTTTTTACCGTTTTTTTTTTCAAATTCGCATTCTATTTAAGTAACAACGTGACACCAGATTTGTATAATTTTGTATATTATTCTCCTGAGCACTGTCCGTGGAGATGAGTTAAGCGAGAGATTTGTAAAAATGTATTATAATAAATGAGACAAATGCAAATTGTACATACGATATCGACTTACAGTACAGTCACTAAATTAAAATTGTTAATTAAATTATATTCATAAACAATTAATGTTTTTTATTGTTTTTCCATCTTACACATATATATATAATATATCATATACATAAGGAGGAAACAGATTAAACTATTTACAAAAACATATCTTAACCTACCTACTTATAGATAAAATATCTGACCCAAACCGGAATCATGCGGTAGCGTGCCAAGAATAAACAACAAAAAAGTAGGAGGAAACAAAAAAGTAACAATAATCACTTTATCAAAGAAATACAAGATTCTTTTATTAGAAAATCTGATGAAAGCAAAATCAAAATTCCTAAATGCTATTTAAAGTAAATCTGAAAAGGTTTCAATTTAAATAAATCCGAAGGTTCCAAGCATTACAGGACTCAAATGAAATGATTCTTTATTCTATTTAGACTCCAGTTAGGCACTAAAGATATATCACTTAAGGATATATGTTTAGGATCATTTAAAACTACCACCGCTTTGGAAAACTAAGAAGAATCAGTAAGAAACTCAATAATCAATAACATTTATTTAATTTGACCAAACAATTTAAAACTAAAAACCAATGAATTCTAGTGAAAAGCTTACATGAATAAAAACACGAAGTAATGCAGATACAATTACAAAGAAAATAATTCCTTGCAATTGTACCGTTTAACTGAAAGCCTAACAATTAAAATAACTAACAGTCTGTCTATCACGAAGCACCGCTTGGCTATAAATTATTTTTAATTGAATGTTTCGAAGGAAATAAACGGGCACGTCTGAGCAGGTGTAGCGTTTAGGTTCTCAAGAATTATGTATAAAACATTACATAGTACACAAGATACGCTAGTACACAAGATACAACTGTGTTAGCAATCACGTTACACCTTTTTTATTGTGTAATTATGCTGTAACATATAGTGCTTTGGACATTATCACACAACACCATCTGGCCCCAAACTAAGCAAAGTACTATGAGACTATTGTACTATGAGAACCAGCAGCTGATATAATACTTATATTTTTTTGTAAATACATACTTATAATACATATCAAACACAAATGTTTGCCCCGGCGGGAATCGAACCCGCAACCTCTAGCGTAGCAGTCAGGTATACTAACCACTAGACCAGCGGTCTCGTCAAATATAATGTATGATATGATATGATATGATGCAATACATTAAAAACCTAGTTTTTAGTCAGTTCTGAATATAGCACAGCATCAGTTCAATTTAAATTTAAAAACTATTATTAAATAGCTAACATGAACAGAACATATTATGCAGAATATTTGGGATTTTTGATAAATATTCCTACAAATTAAAGATAAGTATTTTGTAAGCAATCAATAGTTAAAACCTAGTACCTAAATCAAGCCTTAACAATGATCCATGGTAGCGTAACAACAAGGTTGGTACCTTTGTAAAGTTATTGCAATTCAAAAGAAATAATTGATTGACTCTTTTTGCTCATTCGCAAATGCAACGCAGAAGACAACAGCTTAAATATTTTCAGACAGAATAATGTGAAAATGTTATTGAATTATAGATAAAGAAATAACCTATTTTTACTGCATTTCGCTTGTAATATAGACACAAATCAGGTGATAGAGACAGTATGCAACGTATTATTAAATTTTTGTTCCTCATTCTGTCATTCAAAGCCATATTTTGTAATGAAAACATAATTCATTAGTCTTAATTGAATACATTTTATTAGAAAATCAGTGCCGGTAGCAGGAACATTGTCGACAACGTATTCGAAAACGTAACTCGCGAAATGTCAAAATTGTCATACTAATTTTTAGTTCCAATTTTCACCGCCGCAGCGCTGTTCATTTTCAATACAAAAATAGTCGTAGGCGAAACGTTGTCGAAAAAATTCATGCTCTCGGCACTGTACTTTAGTTATTATATACAAAAGCTAGCACGCAGAGTAGGTATCTAATAAGAATATTGGTAAAGAAATAAAATACGAAGAATGTTATAGTAAGGTACAAAGATATGTGTCTTTAGGATGTAACTTTTTTATTGTATAATCCATTGGCGGGGAGTTCATTGGAAGCACAATGTTCTCGCACAGTTCGGTTCCAAAAGACCTTCATCTTACATACCTAAGCTTAAGTTATGGAGTGGGTTCCCGCCGTGGTTTTTCCAAATGAGTACAGCATGGGGTTCTTCAAGAAGGGTTTGAAGAGATTTCTGAAGATTTGGCAACGCGAGTGATACCCCTGATGTTGCAAGCGTCCATAGGCTACAGTAATCCGTAGGCTTTTTGTAACCTTATTGGTATAAATCATCGTTTTATTACTAACGTATTTTTAGAGGAACTTTGATATTCAACCCCTTCAAGAAGTTGATACAGGTTAAGACATTTGGACGTGAAGTTGAACGTGGTTTTCACCATATTAGCAACTCGGCTTATTGTAGTTCCTAATGGTATCTTTAGTAACCAAAAAACCGCCATTTTTATGTTGGTGCTACGTCACAATGTCGTCACAATTCTTACAAAGTACGGCCGCAGACCACGGTGTGTCAGTTTAAATAAAATTCTTTTAATCATTTGGCGTGATATAACAGCTTCGTATTATTAAATTTGTAGCATGTAATAACTAACAAGTACAAACACAGGTATACATTCAACTTTTTATCCAAAGCATTATCTGTTTCGTTAAATAATAACAAGATATTATCACTGACCTTTACCTAATAAAAAGTAATAAATGTAATGCATACATAATGCATAATATAGATACGCGGAATACAACGCGAGTGGAATACTAAGCGGCTGACGGCGTATCATTCGTATGATGTTAATTTCCGTATATATTTTTACCATATATGAAACGTACCCTGATTAAGTAATTAACACATACCAAATAGGTGGTGTTAATGACTAGTTAGAATCGTAGTTAGTTTGTATTTGTGCTATTGTGTACCTTTTACTGGGGAATTTGAAGGATTGACGTAAATGGCGATACTGATACGTCGGCAGTGCCATTTCGAGATGTTTGTATTAATTTTTCACGCTCAGGAAGCAGATACATACAAGGAAAGTTTTAACAAGGTTTTTTGCGAATAAACCATTATATTGTAGAGGGTGGTCGAGTAGCAATAGTCAATAGTTAGACAACATTTTTTGTAGCTAATATTATTCTTATGAGTTCGACAACTGCTCAACTGTCTTACAGGTACTAGTTAGAAGCATTCAAAACATTGGAAATTAGTCGTCTTAATAAAAAAAAACAGCCAGCAACAGACACCGAGGGTTCCGTACACACTTGTAGGTAAGGTTAAAAGTAGGCGAACTTCAAACGAGGTCATTATTCATCGGCGCCTCAACAGCGCGATTCAGGAATATGTTTTTGTGAATTTGCATTTCAATAAAATTCACTACATATTTACGGTTTTCTGATTTTTTCCTTTACTAGTGCTGTAAGACACTGCTGCTTGCCAAATTTCATGATTATGTACATGTTACATTCATAGATACCATCACGCCGTCTCTCACGGGGTAGGCAGATAGTACAGAGCGCCATTTCAATGTTGACTTGCACACCTGAAAGAAATATTTTAATAATTATTAGTTTTACTCGAAAGGAAGCTTTAAAGTAACTGAAACTAAAATAAGCACGCTATTTTATTAAGCCAGGATTAAATAGAGCCTACAAAGCTTAATCTTTATTCGACATTGATACTTTGTTCTGGCAAGTAACAAAAAAAATAGGCTCGGTGCTTGTTGGATTAATTTAGCGCACCACGGCTTTCGTAGCTGTCTAAAATATTAAATTATTCTATAGTTTTAAGCTTCAGGGATTGCTTGTTGACCGTAAATATTTTCTGTCATGCTTATCTAAGGATTTTAATTCTTGTAATGCATTTTGGAACATTGTGTTTTAGAAAAAGGTGTTAAAAGAAAAAGAAGTTATAAGAGAGGTAGGGCTATTAGGGATCCCCCGGAGGATTTCCCATTAAAATTTGAGCAGCCGAATGGGGGCTGTGCCTCCACCTTACAAAAGACCGTAGTCAAATAACACTACTTCCATGTTTATGTTCTGCGGTGAGTAAGGTTGTCAGTGTTCCAAGAGGTTTTGCTGCGCTAGTAGTAAAGCTGCTAGCACAGTGAGTCCTCATCAACAACATGGTTGGCAACTCGTTAGTGATACCCCTGGTATTGCTAGCGGCTATAGGCTACGGTGACTGCTTACCATCAGATGGGCCTTGCTTGTGTGCCACCTGGAATCCATTTTGAAATTTGGTGTACGTTAGTTAATCAGAATATTTGAACTCACTTTACACAATACACGTGAGTTCGTCTTTAATATTTACTGAAAAGATAGCACAAAATGTATGCAATCTGCATAATACAATTTTCACCACTCAATCATGGTGTCGAATCTGTAATTTGACAGGACTTAAAGTATTGTCATCCTTATTTAACCCCGCACATGAGAAGGGGATAGCAAGGCTTTTAGAACTGTCAAGTAATTTAGCGTTTTCGAATTGGCACCAATATCTATAATCATTACGAGTCAGTGAGTAGAGCTCTCAAATTCGATCGCGGCCATTGTTGCTTTGCGTTTTTTTTTTCAAATACTAAGCTCAGGAACCAGGGCATCGAACTCGACATGATAATTACAACTCAAACAAATTAACGGACGTATCGTTAGCTAATGAGCCTCGGACGGACGGACAGACGTTTACGACTTAGGTATTAGTAGTGACGTTCTTTAGTAGAACTTATCGGATAGTTTTTGTTAAGTTAATTGCGTATATGATGTTTGTTCTAAGTAATTGGCTTACTAGACCCGATTGAAGTATCGTAATATTTAAGCTAGATAGATCTTGAATCTACTATAACAGAGTTATCTATCTAGTATTTGTTTTTGTCTTAATGTATCCAAATTATTACTGTCTACTTTATTAAACTCGTAATTCTTTCAAGTTAATAAAAAAAAACATAAATTTGAACATATCGCCGTGGGGTGTCTTTCCGTGGAAAACAATTCCTGTTACAAGAAAATGTTCATTTCTAAATTCGATATAGGTACTCATATCGAATTTAATTACTTATGTAATAAAATTATCTGATGCTCTTATAAAATTCCCTAGTACCTAGTCTGAAATACAGGCACTGCCTAGTTTGGATACCAGCTTCCTATTGTATCTTTATTCTTTATTTTTATTAATAGACTGGTTTTGTAAAAATATATATGCCTTGTAAGAAGAAATAAAGTTATATTATTATATTCGAGTCTCAATAACTCGAGAAATCGAGAATTTATATGTGCGTGCAGCAGACACTAGTACCTTTAGCAGGCTTAGTATCTTTACAAATACATGTAGATGGACATTAATTTATTACGAAGGAAATCTTTTAAACTAAGAAAGGGTAGATAATTCATTTAAATAGCATCTTAAATTACTGTAGATAAAATTAACCAAATTATTTATATTTCCTGGTAGGCCTATTGAGATCTCCATCCGCGGCTCGCGCCGGCGCCGCCGCTGTCAGCTGTCAAACTTGTGACTGCTCAACTTTTTTTCCCGACGCAAGTCTATTCAGCCTGTTGATATTTTTTATTTTTAATAGTTGACAAAACATTCGGTTCTGAGATGTTGTGGTTTTAAGTGTCGTTTTGTTAATATTGTCTTACCGGCTGTCAATTTGTTAAAAATCACTTAATGCTACGCTATGTTAAATATTAGTTGCATTTTAGTAGGCTTCGGAAAAGAAGAGGTTCTCTATCGGATTATTTTTATGTGTTTGGACTTCGGCATTACTGCATCCATTTGCATGATTAGATTTTTATTCGATAGGACTTTTCCACGCCGCCTCAGAAATTGTCAATAATATAAAAATGAATCGCTGAATGTGTTGCTAAGCGCAAATCTCGAGAGCAGCTGAACCGATATCGCTAATTCTTTTTTTAGAATATTCCTTGAAGTACGAGGATAGTTCTTTAACAATTAAAAAAAAACCTGAAAGTCTATAAACGGGTAGACAAAATATTTGATGTCTTCCCGTGCGAAGACGGGGCGGGCCGTCATTGTAAGAAATATAAATCCAAAGAATATGATTACCTACTACTTCATTCTATTTTGTTTTTATACTTTTAGATGTACTCGTAGGCGTTAACCTTCACCTCAAAAATACATACAGACGAACATAGAACCTGCTCTTATTTTGAAGTCGGTTATAAATGTCACAAATTGTTACAAGTTAAGCTGAATAATTTAGAGTAAAGAAATTAAACGATGTGTTTGTTTATACCAATAAAATTGATAAAAAAGCAAAATCGGGAACTCCCGTGCTTTTCCCATTGAAATTGGAGCCACCCGACTGGGAACTTAACTTTGACCTTACAGAAGACCGCAGTCGAATAATACTACTTTGATGTAGTGTTGTGTTTCTACAGTGAGTAAGGTTGCCAATGCTCCACGAGGATACGCTGCGATGGTAGTAATATATGCTGCTAGCACAGTGAGTCCTCATCAACAACAGGGTTGACAACGCGTTAGTGATCCTCTGGTATTGCTAGCGGCTATAGGCTACGGTGACTGCTTACCAACAGGTGGACCGTATGCTTGTTCTTAAATGATATAAAAACATTCAATTTTAAAAGATTTCCATAAATGTATTAACTCACTGCTCTTAAGCCTGGCAACATTTCCTAAATGACAAAAAATATTACGAACAGACGACCCAAAATGTTACGCAAGATAAATTAAGTAAGCCCGCGGCGTTTTTTGATTAATTCCTTGTCCTGTCCATCCATCACAACACGCGTCACGCGAATTTGCCATCCAATTGCGAACAGTGACAGCTCACAAAACATTGATCCTTAAAATATTATAGAAAGCGATGGAAGATGGAAATGACATGGGTTTAGCAGGTTTTCGTTTAGCCAACCCAAAAAATGTGTAACTAGCTGCCCGCCCTGGTTTCGCACGGGTGGACAAAATATTTGATAAATGTCTATATGCTCCGAAACTACTGAACCAATTTCATTTTTTTTATTTAGTGGGATGAAAAATAGATGCTGTCCGATTCTCAGACTTACCCAATATGCACACAAAATTTCATGAGAATCGGTCAAGCCGTTTCGGAGGAGTTTAACTACAAACACCGCGACACGAGAATTTTATATATAAGACTAGCTTCTGCCCGCGACTACGTCCGCGTTGAGCTTAGAATCACAGAGACAAAGTAAAATTATCCCGGGATAAAAACATTTTCCCGGGATAAAAAGTATCCTATGTGTTAATCCAGGTTATAAACTATCTGTGTTCCAAATTTCATCCAAATCCGTTGAGTGGTTTTTGCGTGAAAGAGTAACAAACATCCATCCATCCATACAAACTTTCGCATTTATAATATTAGTAGGATAATAATAATTTATTTATTAAAGGTATTCACCCACACATATTAATTAAAGATACATACATAAAGTGTAAAGTAAAGAGTAAAGTAAATAATGCTTGGATATTATCACAGAGCTATTTGACTCCAAACTAACTCATATACTTTTTTGTCAACACATACTGTTCAGGCGGCGGGAGCGAAATAAATGAAAATAATAAGTGTTTAAAATAATACGTGTTCTTCGGTCCAAAAGTGTACAAGGCGCAAGGACTTTCGTCGGGAAAAACAGATCAGTAGAGCAAGCGTGAATAATTTGCGACAGCGTTACCGTAACGCCTTCGATTATTTTTGTATTGAAAAGTTAACAGCGCTGCGCCGGTGAAAAGTGGAACTAAATATTAGTATGACAATTTTGACATTTCGCGAGTTACGTTTTCGAATACGTTGTCGACAATGTTCCTGCTACCGGCACTGTCAATAGTTTTCTTAAATTCTAAATTTGAATGTATTCTAGTTCGTCATGCCAGTCCAATGTGCCAGTCCTACGTTATAACATCGATCGCTGGCTTCTGAACATACTCATAAAACATATGAAACATTCAAACGCTAGGCAAACCGTCTCACATAAGTGCTTACCCCGGCGGGAATCGAGCCCGCGACATAGCGTAGCTGGCAAGTGTATTGACCACTAGACCAGGCGTCTCGTCAAATATAACGAATAAAATATTTCTGGAACATTCCAAACACCTTGATTATGGAGACTGAAGACTCTCTGTTTGATGTAAAATTAAGGAGAGACATATTTATCTATCCTAAATAATTAGCTTATTGCAACTATCTGTATATATAAAAGAAGAAACTGACTGACTGTCTGACGCACAGCCCAAACAGCTGGGGTTAGAGACATAACATTTTGACAGTAGGTACCTTTTATGACGTAGGCATCCACTATGGAAGGGTTATTGGAAATACTACCTCTAAGGGGGTAAAATAGGGGATAAAAGTTTGTATAAATCTCCGTTACTTTTGAAGTTATACTCATGAAAATAGGTAGCAGTGGGCAAAAGCTATCATTTAGATATAGGTACATGTTGACATATGCACGCGTGCTAAGCCACGAGCAAAAGCTAGTCATTGAAATAAGTGCTTTACAAAGTCACAATTTACATTATAAAAAAATCCTCCTAACGCTTCCATAGCTAACTTCATGGCAGTAGTAAATAAACACAACAAATGACTAACACTCGACTTCCAATCACACTACCCTCGGTGTTAAGATTTAAGACCAATTTGATGTGCTAACCACCGATTTGGCTGCAACGTATGACGGTCAAGCAACCGCAAACGTCACGAAGGACAGCAACCACAGGCATAAATCAACCATTTGCAACCACAACTAGCTGTCAACCGGTCGAATAAAAATATGACTTTATGTGACAAGGTCTGATGTGATGTTATTCAAGCTTAAGGATTGACGGATGGATCTAATATATATATAGGTAGGTACTTTCATAATATTATCACGCCAAGTCCCTTCGAGGGAAAGTATAGAGTGCCATTTCACTATTAAGTATTATTTTGCTTTGAAATTCGTATTTTTTTTCATACAATGCTTTCAGTGTCTAATACTTTATAGCCTCTATAAATTTGTAGTGTGTATCTGTGTGTCTGTGTGTACGGATGAACCGAATTTGATTTAGTTCTTACCATTCCGCTTCTAACTTTATTAGTTTGACTTCACTGTTCAATCTGGACCCCTATTCTGTATGAAAATACAATCGCATTTCCCAAACTTACTATCTTGGAACACAACGCGTGTAGATAGTCAAATACGTGTGATGAATCTATACACTCAGACTAATGGACCGATTTAAAAAAAAACTGCTCCAGTAGAAAGCTATTTTATCAATAGGTATCATAGGCTGTAAATTATATTGCAACGCGGGTGAAGTCACGGGAAAAAAGCTCGTCCAATATATTGCAATTAAAGAATCCTACTAATATTATAATTGCGAAAGTGTGTGAGAATGAATGGATGGATGGATATTTGTTACTCTTTCACGCAAAAACTACTCAACGGATTTGGATGAAATTTGGAACACAGATAATTTATAACCTGGACTAACACATAGGATACTTTTTATCCCGGGAAAATTTTAGGTTCCACGGAGATTCTAAGCTCAACGCGGGCGTAGTCGCGGGCAGAAGCTAGTAACATCATAATTTAAGAAATAAAAAATCAAAGGACATCATCAATTTTGATCCAGATCTGAAAGTGTTTTTTTTTAACCAACGATTTTTTTGTATATTCTGTTACAGCTTGCCCGTCTGAAGATATATTGCTATGACACCAAAGCTGTAGGCTCCTTGTCCTCGATTTTATTCGAGTTTGAAAATGAGAATTTTCATACTTTTTGTTGAGAATAGGAACTCAAAATAACCTGTAATGTCTTGTGATGTCCAACTTTGGTGCCATAGTAATAAATGCTCAGTAATAAATGCGAACATGCTCTAAAAGAATATACAAAAAAAATGCGATGGCCAGCACTTTCAGATTTGGACCAAATCTCTATGAATGATGTCCTTTGGCATAAAAATTAAGGGAACAAGAATATTCCTCTCCTTCTAAACCACTTGTAACGATATCGCACTGAATTCCCGACGGTAAGTTATACTTGCGAGTTATTACCCGAACAAATAGAGTTGTACCCTTTGGGCCTTAAAGGAAACATGTCAGCGGTATATAGGCCTATTTAGGGCGCGTCGTGTCAATCTAGGGGGTTTATAAGTTGTTTTTAGGAGTAACACTTGTAGCCCCTGTTGGAGGGCCTTTGGCTTAATTGATAAGATTTTCAGTTCTATTAAATGTCATTTTAAATAATAATTAATGCAATTTTAAGATACATATTAATTATCTATACGATTCTTTACATAATAATATTCTAATACTTATATTACTAGCTGTTAACCGCGACTTCGTCTGCATGTCCTTCCCCAGGATATAATCTATCTCCGTGTAAAATTTGATTACGATCCGTTCAGCCGTTTAGTGCTGAAAAGGTAGCAAACAAACAAACAGTCAACAGAGTTACTTTCGCATTTATAATATTTGTACAGATAAAGAGAAAAGATTTATAAATTATGTTGGTAATGAATTCTCAAAAACTACTGGCGGATTAAAAACAATGGTATATTTTCAAAAAGTAACATAAATATCTTAGTATATTACTACGCGTGCGAAGTTCCGGGGGAAAGGCTAGCTTACAATAAAACTTGTGGAATGCGAGGGCAGCGAACGACGTGCAGAAATGAAATTAACTGGCAGCTACCTCGGACAAAGAATTAGTCTTGCTATCCAGAGGGGGAACGCTGCCAGTATAATAATAATAATAATGTTTGGACATTATCACACAGCGCCATCTAGCCCCAAACTAAGCAAAGCTTGTACTATCGGAACCAGCAGCGGATATAATACTTATATACTTTTTGTTTGTAAATACATACTTATAATACATACCAAACACCCAGACGCAAGGCAAACATATTTGTCACATAAATGTTTGCCCGGCGGGAATCGAACCCGCGACCCCTAGCGAAGCAGTCGGGTATACTAACCACTAGACCAGCGGTCTCGTCGTATCTTCGGAACCTTGCCTACAGGGACTCCTTTTAATAATATATTTTATTATTTATATTATATTTTTAAGGTTTAGTTTTTAATTGAAATGAAATTTGAACTATTATAATATTCTTGAAAACCGATTTAAGTATTGAAGGCACAGAATAAATAAAAAATCCTTGGAAAACCATGCACAAAATATAGTATAGCGCACCGACCAGGGTTTGTTCGCTACGCTTCTATATCTATGCTACAAAGTGAAATTATGCTTTGTTTTTTAAAATTCGAAAAAGAGAGCTTGTCAGCAACAAGGTGCAATAAATGAAATTGGGTAAAAAAGTTCCGAGTTTGATAAGCCGATTTTTAAAAGCACCGTAATAATTATTCTAACTGGTTTGTTAATTTAATTGTGAAAATTTTATGTAAATAAATTGTTAAATGAAATGATACCATAGTTATTTTATTGCCTTTATGCATAATTTTATTTAAGTTAGTAATATCTAAGCGGTATGTAACCGTGAAGAAGAAGAGTTTATAGCAGCGCTGCGGCGGTGAAAAGTGGAACTAAAAATGTGTAAGACAATTTTGACATTTCGCAAGTTACTTAAACGCTTTTACTTACGTCTTGCACCACACCCCGTCCAGTCCATTTTCAATTAACCGCTATTTGCAGGAGGATAACGCACAAGCCGACGTTTAGTGAGTTTCTAGCGCTATTTGGGGAGTCCCCTGGGACCCCAGTACTCCCGATGCAATTCAGTGACGGTAGTAGGAACATTTTTCGACTACGTATTAAAACACGTAACTCGGGAATGTCAAAATTGTCATACTAATTTTTAGTTCCACTTTTCGCCGCCGCAGCGCTGTACATTGTTCAATACAAAAACAGTCGAAAGCGATACGAAAACGTTGTCGCAAGTTATTCATGATCCCGCTACAGGTATAAGGTACACGGGTGGTACATGATATTGTATATCTTGGTATAGTGGATAATGTAGTCGATTCCTATGAACAAAATCACAAAACTAAATTAATTTTACATGACTTATAGTATTGCCATCCTTATTTAACCTCGCACATGAGACAGGGATAGCAAGACTTTTAGAACTGTCAAATTAGTTTAGTGCATAAACAACAGAATCGAGACCACATAAAAGATAAATTATTTGTAATTTAACTATTACGCACACTACACACACACATGCATTTAATACACACTACTTAATGTCAAGCTGACTTGACAGACGTCGAATCCAAATGTCACAATACTATATTTTTTATCCCAACAAGAGTATGTACGCTACGTGTCATACATACGAATTTCGTATCATAGGGGTTTAATGTGGAAATTATAAATCGCTCAACATACATTTTTCGGTGGCCGCCATATTGGATTTTAATTGCGATATTTAAATAATAGTGCATTGTCACGAAAACTAAACGTGTATGCAAAATTTCAGCTCAATCGGTCACTAAAAAGTGGGTCAAATTAAAATTTCAAGATTTGATTACATATATAGATATTATAACTGCTTGTAAAAATAATATACCTACGTCCATGACAATTATTATCCTACACTTTCGATATTGGCAAAATAGTAGCGACAATTTAGCAGTCTTAAAGATAGTATTATCAATAGCCACAATGATGTCACAACGATCATCTTCCCACTTGAGACAGCACGTTCAAACACTCGAATGACATTATAGTAAAGTGATAGAGGTCCTGTCTTGTCGCAAACTCGATAAATTCGATTGCTGGCCACCCCTGCACGAAACGTCGATATACTCGACTCGCTACAAGAACCATAGACTAAATAGACTTGTGAAGGGTGAAATGTCTACTTCATTGTTCTTTTATTGATATAACTATACAAACTATTTTACTTTACTATTATTTCCAGAAACTCTGCGTTAGAATGCATGACATTATGCATTTTAAAATTGAGAAACTTGGAAATTCTCTTACATGGCACTGAAAAAAGTCTTTGAAGAGGATTGATTGCCATAGGAAGAAGAAGGGGCAACTGTTAGTATGGAAGCTTCCGAGCAAAGACGTGGAAGTGATTAGACTATTTTAAATAAATCACATAACATAATATGTTTGATCTTTAAAACACTTCCTTTTCACAAACAACACATTATTTATTCTGTGAAGGTGACAAGGTAGGATACATCCCGCTTGATGGTAAGCGGTCACCGTAGCTTAAAAACACTTGCAATACCATTAGCGTATTTTATAAATCTTTTCTCTTTATTGTATACTAGCTGCCCGCCCCGGCTACGCACGGGGAGACATTTATTAAATATTTTATCTACCCGTGCGAAGCCTTGGCGGGCAGCGAGTATAATATATAGCCTATGTTACTCAGTGATAATGTAGCTTTGTAACGGTGAAAGAATTTTTGAAATCGGTCCACTAGTTTCGGAGTCTGTTCAATACAAACATACACACAAAAATACAAATTTTTCCTCTTTTTAATATTAAGTAAGTATAGATAACGGAATCTCATTGTTATCAATCAGTACCTATAAGCATTTTACAAATTTACATAATATTGGATTTTTAAAGCACTATTTTCGCAGTTCAATACAGTGACAATTGGTTATTCAGTTTTAACAGGGCACTGATTGTAGTAACTTGGCTAGTTTCCCGCTTCTTTTCGTATGTAGGTAAGTAAAGTAAGCCCCCACACTGACACAGTGGCCTAAAGCCCGGGGCGTCCCGGACCCCTGGATATTGCGACGTCATTACGCACCCATATTCGTCAGGCGTATTTAATCGGTGCTCGAATTTAGGTATTAGACTGGGAAAAAGTTACCAACGAGTTCTTATAGTAAGCAATAAAGATATGAATTAATAAGTTTTCACCGTGACTTTGCCTGTTTCGCTATGTATTATATAGCCAATGTTACTCCTAAATCGGCCCTGTAGTCTTTAAGTTTATTCATTACAACAAATTACAGATCTTGTCTCTTTGTAATATAAAGAACTAGCGATCCGCCCCGGCTTTGCACGGACGGCGTTACACATATAAGTGAAATACCTACAAAACACAAATTAATTATACATATAAACCATCCTTTTGAATCACTCTTTCTATTTGAAAAAACTGCATCAAATCCGTTGCGTAGTTTTAAAGATCTAAGCATACATAGGGACAGACAGCGTGAAGCGACTTTATTTTATACTAGCGGTCCGCCCCGGCTTCGCACGGGTAGACATTTATATCAAATATTTTGTCTACCCATAGATATATAGCCTATGTTACTCAGGGATAATGTACGAGTAGCTTTCTAACAGTGAAAGATTTTTTTAAATCGGTGAAGTACTTTATCTTTCCTCTTTATAATATTAGTATAGACTATGTAGTTATATAATCTTTTGGAACACTAGATTATACAAGACTTCATGTGTGGACGGCGGATATAAAGAGTGGATGAAAAGGAGAATCCTAGTTCGTCATCCTGGACCTCGGCCATCTTGGTAATTATATGACTAATGTTAACTATTATGAACCTGGTTGCTTCTAGTTTTATTTGAAAACCTAAAACACCTCTTTCAACCATTTAGGGTTATATCTATGCCAATATTTATAAAAAAGTAACTTTGTTTATTTGTTATCTTTTCTAAACGGACTAAGACTAAACTTTCTAAGACTAAACGGCTGTACGGATTGTGATGAAATTTGTCAATGAGATAGATTGCAACCTGGGGAAGGACATAGGCTATATTTATCTAGAACCATGCGGGTAGTTTTGAAATTAAAGCCTATGCAATAAAAAAAGCAGAGCACTGAGTTTCTTGCCGGTTCTTCTCAGGTGGCTTTTTTTTCCGAATCGGAGGTAATTTAGACCTTCGTAAGTGCCTTATTAGGGCCTAAACTGAATAAATGACTTTTGATTTATTTTGAGTGATTGAATCTATCAAATTGCAGTGAAATAATTCAGCCCATTTTGCATGCATGATTATTATAATACATGCATAATGTATAAAACCACTGTGATAAGATGGTTCAGTGGATAATAAGCCGCTACTGCTACGCCAAGTGTTGTGGGTTCGATTCCCGTACTCTATCAGGTTAAATATTTATGCTATGAGCATTCACAGCCTTACGTTGACGGCATTGCGGCAAATTTTTATTTTTTATATTGATTCTGTTTTTGTAAAAATCGAAATCGCTTTCCGCCACATCAAGACAATTATTTCCGTAATCAGCCGCACCACCATTTATTCTGACGTCAATTATGTTAACCGGCAAATTGTTTACTCTGAAACACGACACGTTAACCAATTATTAAGTCATAAAAGAGCCAAGTCTGGGACAAAAACCCATCTATTCCGTCACAAGACGGGAGCAAGCGCCCTATATTATCATAATCCACTCATAAACAAGCATGGTTGTAAAAACTACATCTACCTTGTTTATAGCCACGACATATCTGTCATTTGGAAGTACTTTTTAACGTTCTTACGTTAGTTTGTCTATTGGAAAAGCGCTATCCATACTAATATTATAAATGCGAAAGTAGCTCTGTTTGTTTGTTACCTTTTCAGGACTAAACAGCTGAACCGATCGTAATAAAAATTGACAAGATGATAGATTATATCCTGGGGAAGGACATAAGATATCATTTGTCTTTAAAATGCACGCGAAGCGGCGGGTGACAGCTAGTTTCCGATAAACCTTTAGTTGCAGAGAGCTTCTGACTTTTTATAAGATTCGGAATTTATAGTAGTATTGAATGCTATTGTTATAAGACTACTTTGTATTAACTTGATAAAGCAATAAATTTCCATGAAAGTGGAAGTTATTTTAAGGATCAGCCGTTCCTTACATGGAAATACGAAAAAGGTGTTTATTTACGTCGTGTTCGCTGAAACTCGGTGATATAAACATGCAATAGTCTCATTATCAAGCAGCAGAGCATATATATACTACATCTATCTTGTTTTTATTCTATACTTGGCTTTTTTGTTTTTATTTACCAACTTACCTTCGGTTTGTTAGGGTGTTGTACTTTCGTCACAAAGTCAATTCGTCACGAAAAAAGTATGTGTAAATTCGTCACAATTTTCAAAATATTAATTTTATTAATTGTAAATTCGTCACAGTGTTTTCATCCGCACGGATAGAAGTAAATTAAACAATACCTAAGTGTGTTTAAGGGACTTTTGACCACTAGATGTCGCTGTAATGTAATTAGGCATTATAAGCACGCGCGGTAGAGAGTCCGTCGCTGTGCTATATATCTCAGCGACGGAGACTCTTTGAACAAACCGAACATACCGACCAGGAGCTCAATCAAACCAGTAAACCGGACTACGCATACAACCAACTAGTTTTATTTACCACCACGCACAAAAAGACCTGCTGCTGTCTGCCTCCACTTCCAGGACTCAGTATGGTGTCACACAAAGTGGAATGAAAACGTTGTTTATTTTTGGTAAGCACTTATCCACAATCATCATCACCACCATCTACATAAAAATCACAGTTCTCAAGTGGCTGATTAGCGCACAATATTACAATTGTAACAAATACTGGTGAAGAATAATAATATAAACTCAATAACATTTTTTTTATTTTTTTTTAAATCAAAGATCTCGAGTCGACAAGACGGAAACACTGTACGCGCAAGACAGAAACACTAAATGACGTACCCACCGTAATATACACCATAAATAATGGCATTCATGGAATGAAGGAATCTATATAGGATTAAACTATGCAGAAATAAAAAAAAACAGTAAATGAATTTTGTTAAACATTGTTATATATCATGAAAAACAAAAGACATAACTCTGAGTTTCTTGCCGGTTCTTCATAGGTGGCCGTATAATACGTGCCTTATTAAGGCCTAAACTTAATAAATGATAATTGATTTAACTTAATTTAATTATTGATAAAATCAACTAATTCAGCATAATATATAGATAACGCGTTAAATGTGGACATAGACACTAAAGTGCAATAATTGTGCCGTGTACAGAGAAACGACACCAACATTGGAGCATTGGAAGCAGTTCCAATCAGCGCGCGTTAGCTCCAACGCTGTGCAATTTTTGTCCAATCTCTTGTATTTCCGCTGCCGGGCCGCTTTCCGGCGGAAGCGAGCGCCGAGTGTAGCCTCCACTCAATGGGGATAGAGGTGGTATACGGAAAAAAGGAATGGCAAATTGGAAATATAAGTGATCTGATGGTTTTATATCGAACCTTCCATGGAAGCAATTGCAAAACTTTATTTCACCAGTCCGTTGGCTATAATCAAATCTTGCAAGTTAAATTGAGCCACCAACCCAGTGTTAGATTGAATTGAAATTTTACACACACGTTTGCTTCTCGTGACAATGTACGATTATCTAAATATCGCCTTTTATAATCCAATATGGCGGGAATTGCAAAATGGCAACTTATCATATTCCCCTATGATATGGGTAGCGAATGAAAGGGCTCGATGAACGATACACAGTACATAAATTGACTGCATTCTTAATCCAATATGGCGGCCGGCGCAAAAAAAAAACTCCTATGATATAGGTGAAGGGGCTTGATAAGCCAATAAAAGTTAATTAAAAATCCTACCGGTTACCGTCACCGTAGCCTATAACGCATGCCATGCCTTCACCAATGCGTTGCCACCGTTATTTCATGAGAAAACTCATTGCAGAAGCACACTCCAGTAGTGTTATTTGACTGCGGTAGTGTTATTCTGTAAGGTTGAGGTACAGTCTCCAGTCGTTACTCAACATTTTGAAAGGAAAACCCTTTACATCCTTCCAATATAGAAGTCTCCACTGGGGTCTATCTAATCTTTCTTTAATACCACTAATGTGGCACACACGCATACGGCCCACCTGATGGTAAGCAGTCACCCTAGCCTATAGCCGCTAGCAATACCAGAGGTATCACTAACGAGTTGCCAACCCTGTTGTTCATGAGGAATCACTGTGCTAGCAGCAATACTACTAGCCCAGCGTATCCTAGTGGAACACTGGCGACCTTACTTACCGCAGAAACAACACTACATCAAGTAGTGTTATTTCACTGCGGTCTTCTGTAAGGTGGAGGTACAGTCCTCAGTCGGGCATGGTAAGTGGTCACCGTAGCCTATGGAGGCTTGCAACACAGGGTATCTTCATCGCGCGTTGTCAACCCGATCCTCTCGTCTGTAGTATTTAATATCCAAATTGTTAGTTCCAAGTACATAGCAATTGGTGATTATTAGACAAAATACGTGTTTCAATGCCATACTAATGGCACCATTAGTGCCCTAGTGGGTACAATATTGTATTCTCGCCATTAGTGGCGACCTTGTCGGACCGCAGACTTAGTAAAAAGCTTCAAATTATCACATCATTTCATTCTGCAGAGCGCATTAGTTTTATTTTGTCAGCGAGGTAATGTACTTCTAACTCCAACTAGACTTGAAATCATAAGTCAATATAATGATCCTTATCTACACTTCAACACTAATCTACATCTACACTTATAAATTTGACGAGACCTCTGGTCTAGTGGTTAGTATACCTGACTGCTACGCTGGGGTCGCGGGTTCGATTCCCGCCGGAGCAAACATTTATGAGACAACTATGTTTGCCTTGCGTCTGGGTGTTTAGTATGTATTATAAGTATGTATTTACAAAAAAAAAGCATATAAGTATCGTATCAGCTGCTGGTTCTCATAGTACAAGCATTGCTTAGTTTGGGGCCAGATGGCGCTGTGTGTTTATGTCAATAAAAAAAAAAACTTTAATAATTTTATAATATTATAAAGAGGAAAGATTTGTATTTTTGTGGGTTTGTATTGAAAAGGCTCCGAAACTGCTGGACCGATTTCAAAAATTCTTTCACCGTTAGAAAGTTAAATTATCACTGAGTAACATAGGCTCTATATTATACTAGCTGCCCACCCCGGCTCCGCACGGCTGGACAAAATATCTGATAAATGTCTATGCTCCGAAACTAATGTCTACCCGTGCGAAGCCGGGGCGGCTCGCTAGTCAGTATTAAACTCGCATTATACTTTCGCGTGGCGACTCAGTATAACAATACTGTTAAGTTGGCAATCAATGGTTGATTGATATATCAGGTGTTAAAGTGACCCATTGTATACGAGGCAGTTTTACTCTCGATCTTAAGCGAGGGAGATATCGCCTGCTCGCATCGCAAATTCAGGTACGTTTAGACTTTTACATTATACATAGTCTTCCCAAAGTGGTTGGCAAAGAGATCAACTAACTTATGTAAAATATAACGAGGTACTTATGTATAAGTTGAGAAAGTTCGCCCCCACCCACCTTATCCACAACCTCATCACAGCTTAAAAATCAATCTTGCAAAAACAATTGTATCACGTCTCGGGCTGCCACACTGCTACGTACGAAACTTTGCGGCGAGAGATTGAAACAATAACAGGGGTTGAAAAGCGAAATCCCCGGAGATTTGCCACCCTTGTGCCTACTCGCCCCTTAACACTACGTCTTTAGTGTACGGGTGCAGTGTGAGCGGGTAGCGGAGCTTTGCCACAATGAACCAAACCAACTGATTGAAATTGATATTCACATCTCCGCTCCAAGGGACAGGTAGCCTAAGCGGCGTATAGCCGTAAAAACGGGTCGTGACCCGTCCACCCACTGGCTTCACCCACTGGTGGGTAGACACCTAATCAAGAAATTCAAGAATGAGTGTTGTAACACCTCTACGGCCTACCTCTTCGGGGACCCTTGTGGGAAAGCGTGAAGATATTTTATTATTCATATACGATTAGAGTGAAATGTATTTGGTGATGATATAGACGACATAGATAGATGACATAGACGATGTTTAAAAAAAAGATACGGAATACAATTAAACGAAGTGAAAATGATTTCACAGAAGTCATTAAGCTTTGAAAATTACTTTTTAGAACATCTTTATACATACATAATGCATTCAGTCCAACATTATACTTAAATTGTGAATATAATATTAAAACAATAAATAAATAAACTCAATTGCATGGCCACACGAACGATACAACACTCGCTAATATGATAGAGTGGAGCCCCAACCTTACGCTATATTGATTCGATTTACTGAACTCGATGTTGATGTAATATCGGAGAGAATTGATGGTTATTTGCTTATCGACTTCTTTATCGCTTTATTCTCTTTACAGTTTTATCGACAAGTAGCTGTGCTTCAATTATGAGGAGTCACTTCACTTTCAAACAGTCAAGGTCTTGTAGGAATAGATATACCATTAATGCTTTGTTTTTTTCTTATATTGTGCTTATTACACAAGCCTGGCGAAAACACAGTGTATTGCTTAGTCCTGCTGCAATAAAAACTATGTATACAGGATGTCCCGGCAGCTACCATTTAAGCCGAAAGCTGTGGATAATATACTACATGTTGAACATACATCCATAAATGTCAGAGGTCAACGACCTATACCAAGTTATGACCAGTTGAGGTTCCTTATAGAATGCTGATTTTGTAATCTACAGGCCTTGTGTGTGATGCACCATACTCGTATACCAACTCATTTAAGTAGGAATAAGTTGGGGTCATCACATCAGTACTATTTGCAAATTGATAGTTTTTTTTGCAGATTTAAAATATCATAATATCGTCCAGAATGGCGTTTACTTCATTGCACTGTGTAGGAGTCGCGAATTTGACTTCCGCTCAGAACATAATATACTTTTTGGTATGGGCTCCAACGATGTGTGTTTTTTTATTGGTCTGTTTGTTGGCTCATTCCAATTAAATATGTGTAAGTTTAGTAAAATAGAACTAAACCTAGAACTAAAACACAATGGATTTGACGATATGGTTACGAAATCAGGATATCTTCCAGCAACGACAGAAAGAGAGATCCCAAAGGAGGGAGACAGAGGACGGTCTGTAGCCATGACATGGTAGTTACCCTGTCATTATGTCATTGACTCGGTGCCACCCATCACAGGTAAGCACTCATGGCGCCCGGTTCAAGTACTGCCTATTAATCTAATTGGACTGACTCCTCACCAATAGATTGTCTAAATATCTTTTAGGGCTGCTGACATGCTTTGTTAATAGCTGGCGCCTGAATATTACGCGTTATTTTAGGTTAGTTGTCAACATTTTTGGATGTCTGGATCGTTATTATTACGTTAGCCCATACTTTTTTTACGAGGAAGAAAGGTGACCGTAAATTAAAGAGGAGCCGTCGTAGCCCTGTCCGCTATTCTAGCGACACAAGTTCGAATCTGACTGGTCTGTACCAATGAGTTTTTCTAACTTAAGTGCAGTGATTAGTCACACCACGAGCTTTGCTGATGGAAAAAATCGTGAAGAAATCTTCATACGTCTGAGAAGAAATTCAACGACGTATGTAGTGAGTGAGTACTCATGAGAGGCGAAGATAATGACCGTCATATTATCCATAATAATATAATAAACGCGAAAGTAACTGCTTGTTTGTTTGATTCCTACCTTTTCACGAATAAGCGGCTAAACGGATCGTTGATGAATGAAAGGACATCATCCATGTTTCATAGAGATTTGGTCCAAATTTGAAAGGGCCGGCCAATATTTTTTTTGTATATTCTGTTAGAGCTTGGCCGTCTGAGCATTTTTTACCATGACACCAAAACTGGACATTACAGGACATTTCATTTGTTTTGGTTATTTTGAATTCCGGTATTTTCAATGAAAATGTATGAATATTCAGATTTTCGAACTCAAATAAAATCAACGACTATGGTCCTACAACTTTGTAGTGTGCTATAGTAAATGTTCAGACGGGCAAGTTCTAACAGAATAAACAAAAATATTGCGTAGGCCGGCCCTTTCAGATTTGGACCAAAATGGACGATGTCCTTTGGCAATGAGATAACCTGGGTACCTAATGACATAGGCTATCATTTATCTCTAAACAAATGCAGACTAAGTCGCGGGTAACAGCTAGTTTTACTATTTTTATTCCAAGCAACAGCACAGAAGACAATCAATGATGCGCATTGGCTAGTATTTCTTGATTTGTGTGTGCGTTTCTGCCGCACGAAGGGCAATTTCGAATACTCATTTTTTTCATTAATAAGACTTGTTCAAAGAAGTAAACCAATGTTTTAGAAACACCTTGTCACCATAAATATCTGATAGCCCAGTTCTGTAACGAAAACTGAGTTTATCGCGTGTTACATCACAATACTTTTATATTTACTATGAAGTGTAGCTTTTTATTTTAATGGAGTGCGATGTGAACCAAGGGACACAGTGCCAGGAAGTTTGGTGAACAATGTCATCACCTGTCTCATTTTGAACAAGGTAAATTTCATCTGTATGTTACGGATCGCTAGGGTCCGCCCCGTCTTCGCACGGGTAGACATTTATCAAATATTTTGTCTAACCGTGGCATTTTTTCTTTCTCTCTTTCTTTCTCCGTAAGAACCATACTCGTACTTCAAGGAAATTTCTAAAAAAAGAATTAGCGAAATCGGTTCAGCTGCTCTCGAGATTTGGGCTTAGCAACACATTCAGCGATTCTTTTTTATATTATAGAAAATAAGGTATCCTAAGATTATTCCAAATATAGTGGTATCACTTTGGTTATATACTTGTCTATTATCTAAGTTATATTACTATATATATTATCTGATCACAGTGGTATCGTCATAGTTGTTGATATAAGAAATACGAAAAAGAATAACAGTGGGGTGAGTACTAATATAATCATCTTTATTTAAAGGTATGTCCTTGTAATGGTCATAATATTTGTAATAATATACAATATAAAAACTAAATTATTAGGTCCTTACATATGAAATTGGCGTTTTGTATGGGAGGAACAAAAAGTCGAATATTTTTTAATATAATATATTTAATTAATCAAAGTATGAACCATTATTTTCTATGCACTTTTGCCATCTCATAGGTAGTTCATTGATCCCTTTACTAAAAAAACCAGTCGGACGGGAATCAATAAAATCTTTGAAGGCGATTTGGACTGCCCCATCGGAGTTGAATTTTTTCCCTTGCAAGAAGTTATCCAAATTTCGAAAAAAATGGTAATCTGTTGGAGCAAGGTCCGGGGAGTACGGAGGATGTCTTAGACTTTCCAATTGAAGCTCTTCTAATTTAGTAGCCGTCTGTAGCGCAGTGTGTGGTCTGGCGTTGTCGTGAAGCAGCAGTGGCGTGGAGCGATTGACCAGCCTAGGTTGTTTAGCCGCTAGCTTTTCCATCATGGTTTGCAATTCCTGACAATAGACATCAGCCGTAATAGTCTGGCCAGATTTGAAAAAAACTGTAATGAACAATACCGGCACTAGTCCACCAAACGCTTACAAGTAACTTTTTTGGGGTTAATTTTCGCTTGGGGCAGGATTTGGCTGGCTGGCCAGGATCTAACCATTGCGCTGAGCGCTTCCGATTATCGTAAAGAACCCATTTTTCATCACAGGTAATGATTCGGTTTAAAATACCTTCATTATTGTGCCGGTTTAGTAATGTAACGCAGCAGTCGACGCGCGTTTGCCGGTTTGTTTCAGTCAATTCGTGAGGTACCCACCTTTCAAGCTTTTTAATCTTCCCAATTTGCTTCAAGTGAATTAAAACAGTTTTATCACTAACATTGCAGCCTGCAGCTAACTCGGACGTGGTTTGCGATGGATCCGCTTCCACAATAGCCTTCAACTCTTCATTATCAACTTGAGTCTCAGGCCGTCCACGGGGCTTGTTCTGCAGGTCGAAATTTCCAGAACGAAAACGTTGGAACCAAAAACGAACTGTGTTTTCTTTTGCAACACGACCGCCATACACATCATTCACCCTTCGAGTTGTTTCCGCAGCACTAGTGCCACGGCGGAACTCGTACTCGTAAATAATGCGATATTTAAGGTTTTCCATTTCGTAAAATGAGTGACGCAAACAGAAAAAAACAGAAGAAAAAAAACAAATGAATGACGATCATCGAAGCACAAATACATGAGTCTATAGCTGTACAAATTTGAATTTGGAATTCCTTACCAAAGAGGAGAAATTCGTGATTAAAGTGGCCAGTACGAAAAACGCCAATTTCATATGTAAGGACCTAATATATTGTAGCAACTATTCGTTCTATTTTAAATGTATCCATTTATTAATACAGGCTGTTTGGAAAAAATATACAGACTGAAAGTAGTTTTAAATTAACAATATTAGTGAAATTGTATCATATTTATATTTGCGAAATGTAACTCTAACTGACTTACTAACAAAAAAATGCTTATGAAAAGCGCAATATAGAGTGATATAAAAAAAAGAGAAAACAATCGTTGAGCGAGTAGTTTGATATCGCCCATTATTCATTCGTAAAATAACAGCTAAAAGTTCTTCATGAATATGTAAGATGTATGCTATTAAATTGTCTTATTGAAGCACTCGTTGAATATTGAGCGTTTTAAAGCGTTTTTTGGGTGGTCGTCATAAAGTGACATTCGGCGGAATATTTTTATACAATTGCATGCCATGTTCGGCGACTGGCGTGAAGCGCGCGGCGTCGGTGTGTCACGCAGCTACCGTGGCAAACTACACTTCCACCGTACGAGTATCATTAATCAATCCTTTTTTTGTGTAAATGCGATTTTTATTGTCCGCAAGTCGTGAATCCATTTGTGCTAATGAGCCGCAAGGTGGCCTCCGTTTAATTCAATGTCATTTCACAATAAAGTTCGTAATCAGGGGCCTGTTTTTAGGGTTCAGTACGCGAGGGGTAACCAACGGAACCCTATAACTAAGACTTCACTGTCCGTATGTCCGTCTGTCTGTCAGCGGGCTGTATGTTATGATCCGTAATAGCTACAGTTGAAAATTTCACAGAATGTGCATGTTACAACAGGGTTGCTCCCCTACTAGAATCCTATTTATTTTTGTTCTTTTGGTCTATCTTAATAATAACAATAAGTAGACGCTTGAAGTGTTCATAGTGTCAATTGCTATATATTCTAAAGATGAGCGAATTTTTAGTATTGCAAGCAGTAATGAACCCTCGGTATGCAAGTCCAACTCGCACTGGCCCATTTTTTTTCCATTGCCCCTGCATTTTGTTTTCAGATGGAGCCGTGTGAAGAGGACAGTTGCGAGGCGATGGAATGTGCAAGCTCATGGTTTCTGTGTGTTGTTTTAAATTACGGATTATCTACTGGATGGATTAATGAGGGACACAGACAGGCGCAGGCGCCGACCTGATCCGTGATAAGTAGTGATTTTTATTTGTAAGCTTTTGAGATCAGTCAACAACCCTTCAATCACTGACGGGGAGATTAGATGGGGATGATTTCTATTTGTTAAAATTTCTTTTGTTTGTAGAAGTTGTCTAAAACGGAATCACTATCGGAGTTCATCGGTTCTATGATAACTTATTCCAAATACAAAATAATAAAGAATCGGTTATTAGCTAAGGTAAAATTGCTATTTTAAGTTGGTTGCAAATGTGCTATATAAAGGGTCATCGAGTCTAGGATGTAAAAGGCATGTTTTAGAGATAATAATAATAATAATGATCTTTATTTAAACACACATTCACAGAATATTCGTTTACAAGTACTTGAAGACCTAAATAAGAAACAGGAAGGTAATGAGGTAGTGCATAATTATAAAAAATAAGTGACTGAAATGGTGAATGATGTAAACGGAGGATGATACAAATACCAGAGGTTCTCAAATTAGGCGAGCCCTGTATCTTGAGAAACCAATTAAATATTAAATAAATAATTCATTATGTGCGTGTGAGTGAGATGAAATGCCGTATGCTTGTTTGCCACACTAGTAATATAACAAAAACAGATTTGCATTTATGATATTAGTGTGGATTATGTTTTTTTGGAGTCTCATAAGCTTTCATACATGTAATGCAACATCACACCGGTCACATTTGAAACCAATTACCTGCATTGTTGGCGTGTCGCGGCGGCAGTGACTGGCGTCTGTGCCGCGCATTGCGATGGCAACTCCAGTAATGGCGGCGCTTATAAAAACCATTAACTACACTTGTTTGTGTCTGATAGTTGTGGGAGATGGACTACTTACGTCGTTTGGTGTTGGGAAGGTAAAGGCTCTAGTACGGAGCTTGTATTACATTTTGCAACTAAGTACCATCGCCAAAACGATCACCTTGACCCTAAGGGTCGGTAGAGATGTCAATATTGGCTGATTTTATTGACTCGTTATACATCTACTATATAAAAATAAGTCGGGTATTCCTTCCTGACGCTATAACTCCAGAACGCACGAACAGATTTCCACGGTTTTGCATTCGTTGGAAAGGTCTCGGGCTCCGTGAGGTTTATAGCAAAGAAAATTCAGGAAAATTTCAGGACAAACAGAAAAAAAAAATGTCTACCCGTGCGAAGCCGGGGCGGGCCGCTAGTAATTGATTAATAAAAATATCGATATTTTTAACTGTTGACAATATAAATTAATGTTGTTATTAGGGATTTGATATTCATGAAGTTGATGTATTTATATTATATTAGTTCGTTGAAGTTGATATAAATTAGTATGATATTTTTATTAGGAATCTTTAATTTTATTTATTGAATATGATCATTATTTTCAATTATTCGTTAATTTTAACGGTTAATTAATATATTCGTCGTCGTTTGGTGTTGGGAAGGTAAAGGTTCTAGTACGGAGCTTGTATTACATTTTTCAAACGAAGTACCATCGCCAAAACGATCACCTCGACCCTAAGGGCGCATATTCTGTGAAGTGACCAGTCAATAGCCCCCGCCTTGCATTGTTTTTGATAACCAATAGTACTGCTAGATTTCAGGACGAAATAATAAGAAAGATCCACATCTGGTTAACTTGTGCAATATTTATTACGTTTAGTTAACAAACAATAAGCCAGAGCAATATAATTAAGTTAATAAACAAAGGATTGTAACACAAAAGCGAAGTTTTAAGTCTCCTATTGGTCACAATAAGTGTACAAAGAGCAGGGTGGGTCTAGTTACAGATACAAGTGCAAGCAAACACAATTTCAAACTGGTCAGGCGTCATGTTGGGCGATAGTACCTACTGTCTAATGATAAGAATGCCCTTTTGGATTAGACATGAACTGCTATGCAATTATATAAAACTAGCGGCCCGCCCCGGCTTCGCACGGGTAGACATTAGTTTCGGAGCATAGACATTTATCAAATATTTTGTCCACCCGTGCAGAGCCGGGGTGGGCAGCTAGTATAATATATAGCCTTTGTTACTGAGGGATAATTTAGCTATCTAACGGTGAAAGAATTTTAGAAATCGGCCCAGTAGTTTCAGAGCCTTATCAATACAAACCCACAAAAATACAAATCTTTCCTCTTTATTATATTAAGTGTAGATGAGACAAGCACAGCTGTCATAAAATTTGGCCAAGTTGGAGTTAGACTCGTAAACCTAGGGGTAAGTTCTAAAACAGACTGGGCTAAATGACAAACTTATCTTTGCCGTTCGATCCCTAGACATGGCTATTGCACCCACCGCAAATAATACGTTTGTAATAGTAAATACACTGTTTTCTATATCTATACTAATATTATAAAGAGGAAAGATTTGTATTTTTGTGGGTGTTTATGTTTGTATTGAATAGGCTCCGAAACTACTGGACCGATTACAAAAAATATTTCACCGTTAGAAAGCTACATTATCACTGAGTAACTTAGGCTATATATTATATTGATACGCGGGCGAAGTCGCGGGGAAACAGCTTTAAAAATACAGCAATACACACTATGAGCATTTTAAGCATCTACATGCGATAGGAAAGATTTTTACCGTATGAACAGCAACAAAAATACTTACATGCAAACAAAGTGGTATCAACCTTTAATATGATGAAGATGTTACAGCGCGGCCATTTCTATACAACTTGGCCGGCCACAGGTGATACGATCTCTTGAGATAAGTTCGCAGCTCGGCGCAGCGTGGCGCATGCGCCGTGCCCCTTAGTCATGCGGGACTTGATTAAGATATTATAGTTTTTTATTGAGAAATCGTTGAGACTTGCCCACTAATGAATAAACACATATTATAATCAAAAAGGCGGCTGGTGTAAGCTTATGGGATTTAAAATCTTCGTTTGATCTCTATGCAAATATATTGTTAGTAAAAAGGTGTATCAGAAAAGTAAAGGTGCCTACAATCAATGGTGTGTACATAAAAAAATGTGGCACTTTGTTCGTCTTTACTACTTATACTACTCATCCGGTTACAATATAACTTCAATCAGTTATTATGAGCGAGCCAGCGACGTTATCTGGCAAAAAAATATTGGCTTAAAAATAAATGACGCCGATTTCATAACTAGTATGCGATAATAACTTATTTATTTTTGATTAAATACTTAAATTTAGTAAATATTATTGACTTTACGTTGTGTTGTGTGATTGAAACTAAATTACACATAGGTCGAATTTTAATATAATCACTTTTAAATAAAAGCCGCAAATTCTCTATCCTAAGAGTAACGTATTCCACATTCCGTGGGTTTTCCCATCTAAATTGGAGCCGCCCGACTGGGGACTGTACCTCCACCTTACAGAAGACCGCAGTGAAATAACACTACTTGATGTAGTGTTGTGTTTCTGCGGTAAGTAAGGTTGCCAGTGCTCCACGAGGATACGCTGGGTTACTACTAAGTAATGTTTCTAGCACAGTGAGTCCTCATCAACAACATGGTTGGCACCCCGTTAGTGATACCCCTGGTATTGCTAGCGGCTATAGGCGACGGTGACTGCTTACCATCAGGTGGCTTGTGTGCCACCTTAGCGGTATAAAAATATAATAAAAATCATCGTTACTCTTACAAAAGCTTATGTATTTGTTGTTCCCAAAAGATAATTACACATCGTTGAACCATCCGCTGGCGTCACGGTGCGGTTCATATCTAATAACGTATCGCCGGATCTGTATTTACATTGGTCCCGCGAGTGATGGTACATAGTACACAAACGCAATCAGTAACTCATCTACTTCTCTACTAGCGAGTGAATGGAAACTCTGGGAGCGGCATATCCAGAACCAGAGGATTACATTCTCTCAGCTGGCAAGATCTGCAGACTCATTCAGAGAGTACTCGATACAGCAGGTGTGTAGTGCGGTTGTGCCAAAGGGCAGCACAAAAGTCCCCGAACGGGTGAGCAGAGGTTACAACACCAAATTTGCACCGAAAATAATTTGGTGCCAACGTGACAGATGGTGAGTCCGTCGCCGTCTCTTAGGCACTACGTACGTCCTTGAATTTCTTCTCAGACGTATGCAGGTTTCCTCACGATGTTTTCCTTCACCGTAAAGCTCGCGGTGTGACTAATCACTGCACTTAAGTTATAAAAACTCATTGGTAGAGACCGGTGGGATTGGAACTTGCGTCGATAGAATAGCAGGCAACGCTTCATACCATTAGGCCACCACGGCTCTAATAATAAAATAAGATAACGCACCTACTTTGTAAACGCTTGATTTGGTTACACGCACACTTTAGAAACGGCAGTCTGTCAAGGCGTTGACATATTAGTGTAAAATTGTATACTTTAAAATTATTGGTACATAACTGCAAAGAATTAAAGAACGAAGTGTCACTGTGTAATGGACGGTCTTATAGCTGAAAGCTTTTTCTCCCAACATTGATAACTTGTAATAAAAATTAACATTGAAATCTTTTTTGACATTGATAATTCTAATTCGACGGACACGGAGATGACCAAGTGAGCTACCAGTTAGCTCATATATGTAAAATATTTTCTAATCTGTGATTGATTTTGTGAATAGGGACGAAAATATGTTGCTAGAAGGATAACACGCGCTATTTCACCAATGAGCGTGCGCGGTGGGAGTTGGGCGTCATATGTCAGAAGTGACACATCATATGCGACTACTGTGAGGCTTCCTGAATGGTCTGCCGAAAGTGTATAGCTTATATGAATTCAACATCTACCACTGAAGATATTTTAAGCAACAACATGACAGGTGAAGCTGACAGTCACTATCATATCTTAGCTAAATGGACAATAAATTTACAAACTTAGGACATTCACCATTTATTATAAAGTGTAAAGCCAAGCTTTACCTGAGCCATGGATGCTACAATGAACTTATGATACTGCTTATGTAATAGTAATTGTGGCATGTCTATGAATGGTATTGACAGCTAGACCGAAGATATTCCTGACAGCTCTATATTGGCCTCCAGCATGGTTGGTTGTATTGTTTCCTAATTAATAGACGAACAATGTGATCATGTCATAATGAAGATGGTACAATTGCGTCCAAACATTTCCAACTTACGCTTCTCGTGACAGAAACGAAAGAAAGAGTATAGAGCGCCTTATCACTCATGACTGACTTGAATGAAGCAAAAGAGTTGTGTAACTCTTCTGCTTCATTTACATTCATCAATCTTTTCATACATGTCCGCCGATTCGGAGTACTCTTTACTTTTCCTAAACTGAATAAATAATACCTTTTTTTAATACTAAATGAAAACTGACTGGTGCTCTGAGGCAGATTTTATATATGAGTAATAACGAAATTAAATGCTTCATCTTTCTTGATTTCCTAATGACGTGGGCTAATTGATATCTGACGCTGTTGACACCACTGACAACCGGCCACGGGCGAAGCACGGAGGATCACCAACAAATATTGATGTCGGAAACATCCGAACACGTCGAGCTTTCTCATCAAAGGGTAAAGGCCAGAGATAAGATCTAACACGGGGCTTGAATGAGCTGGGTATAGTTCACGTTCAACTTATAAGGAATACATCAATATCATGACGACCAACTCAGCGAAAGGCCAAGGATTACTAAAGGTATACGACGTGAAAGAAAAATATTTGAAACATGATAAATCACTACTTGTAATCGCAAGGACAAGCATAGGTCTGAGAAGAAATTCAAGGACTCACCACCTGTCACGTTGGTTCCATGTTATTTTCGGTGGAAAGTGGGTGTTGTAACACCAACCCCTTCCGGGACTATTGTGGGAAGGCGTGAAGATATATCATTGCAATCGCTAATTCGCGAATTGCGTGAGGAGCATTTAGTCCATAGGTACATTGTTCCAGTAGCATTTTCAAGCGTTACCAACTGTTTAACGGACTTTTGACCACTAGATGTCGCTGTCATGTAAATAGGCATTGTTAGCACGCGCGGTAGAGAGTCTCCGTCGCTGTGCTATATATCTCAGCGACGGAGAGTCTTTGAACAAAGCGAACATACCAACCAGGACCTTAGCCAATAAACCAGCCTACATATAAAGAAGTACCTATTATTTTACCACCACCCACAACAAGACCTACTTCTGACTGCCTCCACTCCCCAGGACTCAGTATGGTGTCATACACCAACTTTATTTGCGGTTCAAAATGATTACACCCATAGACTGCGAAAGCAAATACATAATCGATATTGAAATCAACGAGAATTTGAGGAATAACATTGATAATACCACTGCTTTACGAGATTTTTGAGATAGTGTTGTACATGGATAACTCCGTTAATACTTTTGGGATGATTCTCTATAAAGTTGATGACGACAATGAAGAAAAATACATATTCCGCCGACTGCAAATAATTTGGGATAAGGGCAGGAGAATGATGATCTCTATAAAGTTGATATGATACTAGACTAGTATTCTGAATTCATTGAGGGGGATTTTCGCCCAGCAGAAGTACCACAGTAACAACAACGTATCTATCTACTATTGAAAGTATGGTGATGTGTGATTGACACTTACCTAGATAACCATATAAAGAGACTGCAAAAGCCAGTAATATTAGAATAACACAAATTAATCACCCAAGTTTCGAAATAAAAATGTTAAATCACGCCGCAGTATCTAAGCAGAAAGCGATCCGACCGGCCGTAGAAAGGGTCGATCGAAAAATTACAAATCATTGCATCGTGATCTGTTTTTTCGACGTCTCAATAATAAATTTGGACACAAAATAAATAGTTAGAGCGCAGCATGTCGTAATTACGTGGTTAATAGGTACAATGCCGCGTTCTGAATCAATCGTCGCGTCATTTGCTTGACGTTTCAATCAACATCGCATTGTTTGCGCTGTGTGTTTAATATGTAGAGATCGTGTTACCGATATACCGTTTTTTGTGGTCCATTGTATGTTGTTTTTGTTCGATGGACGGCGCCGATCGAATCCGTGTCATGCAGACGCGGTATTATAATTTGTTATGAAATATTAGGCAGATACGCTCCGATCAAATCGACGGGATAAATAAAACAAAACTTTTGAATAAGATGAGCTCTTTGGCTGATAAAGAAAGTATCGGGTGGGATGCCAAGGAATTGACACGATAGACAGGACTCATTGGGGATTACAATTATGGTCGTGTAGTGACACTGGTGAGAGCATTTGGCAAAAAATATGGATAACTGTTTATTAAATAATAACACGTGGTAAATATTTGATAAATGCAGTGATTAGTCACGCCGAGCTTTACGGTGACTGAAAATATCGTCAGGAAACCTGCATACGTCTGAGAAGAAATTCGGGACGTATGCAGTGCCTAAGAGACGGCAACGGACTCACCATCTGTCACGTTGGCAACAAATTATCTTCGGTGGAAAGTGGGTGTTGTAACACCTCTGCCTACCCCTTCGGCGAGCCCTGTGAAAATATATCATTATTCATTATAGTAAATAAACAAGGAAAATTCGATTTAAAATTACACGTATCTCAAAAGTGACAATACCAAATCGAACATTCTTTAAAAAAAGAACGGCCATTTTCGGAGTCTAACATAGATTCTACAAAATCGTTTTTTAATTATGACGTCTTAAAATTAACATCAACCCTCAATAAAGTTAAATTAAAAATAAAAGTACATTAAATACCCGAGTCACAATAATGCATTTCAAATTAACTGCTCGCATTTCTGCAAATGAGTTAAGGGGAGCTCTGGCGTATTAATGCGTCGGCCATATTTTTTTGTGCAATAATAAATTGTATCAAAAAATATGATCAACTCCCACCTGACGTAGGTAAAGTGTTTAGCCCCGTGCACAGGGACAAAAAACTTTGACCGTTATGAATTACAGTCTAATGACTTCATTTCTTTAAAAAAATAAAGTAAATATGCCCTACGTTTCAATTTTCGACCGTCGCCACATGTCGGCGGTGACTTGCAGTTTTTGGATGGGTCTGTTAGGCGAGCATCCACTTCGGTTTGGGATCACCTGTGTTGTTTGTTTGTCCAGTCTGTCTGTTGTAACTGACTTTTTACTAACACGATATACAATCGACCTTTTATGCCGAGTAATTAACAAATATTTTGAATAAACATGGATGTCTGGCTGAAGATTCAAGTGTCGATAGAAAGTTACTTAATTTTTGTTATTGCAATATTATACTCCGGATTTGAAAGAAAATATGCTGTTTTCACAACAATGAGCTTGGCAACGGGTTACTGATACCCCTGGTATTGTAAGCTTTAGGCTAAGGTGACCGCTTAAGCGGACTGTACAGTTGCATGCCACCTTCGTAGTATAAATGAATGGAAGTAAAGTGTAACCCGTGCAATATGATCCTTATTGATGGCAAATATTGCATTGATTAATAAAGGTAAGGCCTACTGAATAGGGTAAAGTACCTCCACTTCACAGAAAGTCATCTTTTCGTTGGCAATGCTGTAGTGATGGGTACCCTTGGTGTTGTAAAATTTTGGCTATCATCAGGTGGGTCATACGATCGATATACATTTATATATAGAATTACCAATACAAAATAAAAAAAAACTAGAGAAGTATAAGAAACATTTTAGATTTAAAATATTTTTTCTGAAAAAAAAAAAAAAAAAAAATTTGGCCTTTTAAAACAAGGCAACAAAAATCTGCCACCGTTATCAAAATGATGGTAGTATTGAATGGATGTATAGTGACTGAATGAGTTGGTTCCTGTCAAGTAGGATTAAACACGCATTGTTGGCTGCACGGGTGGACTGGGGCATTTTATGTGTGTGGGAGTTTTTAAATCAATTTAAATAAAAGTTTTAGCCGACGAAGTACAAACACCATGACTTGCCTTGTGACTTAAACATTCTGTACTTTCTGCCTACCTCGTAAAGGATTTGGCGTTACGGTATGTATGTATGACAATCGTTTATTTATTTGATTTAGTTATGGTTGTAATGTGCCCTAGAATGAAGATGGACTCACCAATCACCCCTTTATAAACAAGCAGTTTTAAGAATCGTTAGAATCCACCATGGTATTGTCACTTGTCTTTAAAAAAAGGATGCCTTTATCTTTGAGGGAAATACTTAATCGTGAAGGCGTCAAAATGAATATTACGTTTTATCTGCATTGAACGGATTCACTTAAATTTTTCTCACATTTATAATGGTCATGTACCCGTATTGAAAAACGTCTACAGTTCACATACTACATTTACTGGTATCGGGAGTTCCCTGATAATTATAATTAGATAATACACAGTACAAAAGGTACTAAACTGAATAAAATATTTATTGATTAGATTTTTTTATATCGGACCAATTCCAAGTTGGTCAAGCTTCCCCTACCTAATAAAATAGAAACACGAAAGTCGCCCACAGATATCGGAGAAATCGATGTTTACAAAACAACAAACTGCATTGAGTTGTGAACCTACCCTTTTTTGAAGTAGGTTACAAGGAATGAATATTATTTTTTATACTTAAAATAATAATTTTAACTTCAATACGTATAAATCATAACGTTATTTTGTAGAATTTAAGCGTTTGTTTGTATCAAATCAATGTTCACACAATAATTTAGCAATTATAACATATTAGGTTATTATTGCTCAATCATATATTGAATGTTCGTATGTACGGTATTGTTTTATTTAATTACCTTATTAGTTATTAAAAAGATTAGGTTTTTAATCAGTACATACTAAACGGCCCTATTAGGGGTAAAGGGATACATGAGCAAATGCATCAAACATATTAAATAAACATAATCTCTTTGCTTACTGAAGAATTGTGGTGGCATATGCAATAATAAATCAGTAATCCTCAGAATAAGGACTAGCAACAGTAAACGGTAATATAAAATAAAAAAAATAAGAAAAAATCCAATGAAAGTGGCCTGTATACACAGCCAGCCATTTATACGTTAAGTACGTCTCAAAGAAAGTTTAATGACGTCGATTGAATTATTATTAACCTAACCTAACCTCTTTACATAAATGTTTAGTTTGACTACACGGAAACAAGAAAATAACTAACAGAAGCACAGAGAAGCTAGGTTTTTTTTTTAACTACATGTTACCCACTTTGAAGGCTTTCAAGCACATTTTGTGTGAAAAAAGTTACATAAAACGAAGTAGGTTTTCTTCTTTCATTACTGTTAAAAAAACACATAAAAAAGAAAATATAAACTCTTTCACGTATTGTGTCTGTCCACTTATAAATCCAGTCAGCGTAAAAAAATCGTTGAGTCAATGGTTAAGAGCCACAGTCCTTGGAAATTTTGTAAAGAACTTCAAAGGAGTACACTTATTGAGAATATCACAATAACATCCTTTGATACATTATAGCTCGAATCATTCAACTTTTGTTGAGAGACGACGTAATGATTTTAATATATTTTTCAACATGGCAACTCAAAGTTCCGCCACTTGTTGCTTTAATAAAAACGTGGAGTCTTATATCTACTTGAGATATCTTTTAAGATCATAAAATAATATTGCAGGTATCAACTGAAGATACAATATTTATAAATTATCTTTGGAATACTGAGCAACGTTGTTTTTTATTGGTGCTTATGATATTGAGGTTTTTTGGTTTTAAATCCCTTAGTCCTCTTTGAAAGATCTATCTAACTATATAACTGAAAATGACTTGCCGTATGTAAGAAAGGTCATCATGTGAGAACGACTCGACCGATTCTGCAGGTTTTTGTTGTATGCGTAATTTGAAAATCAAAGTTGGTTAGGATCAAATGGTACCCGCGAAGTCGGGACTTACCGCCAGTTTAGGTACCTGTCTTAGAGTAGATAATATACCGCGTCCAATGCTTACTTTTATTTTTACAGACATCTAAAACTGTTTTATTTATGTATGCCTGTCCTTAGCCCAATTTGTTATGATGTCGAATCATAGCCATCGAACCATAAGCTCTTATCCCCTACAAATGTTTGTCCCACCAGTTAATAGTACCACAATTCCTATTATAACTTTAAAGGGGGAATGCGTCACAGCGCTGTCAACTCAGCAATACAATAAATGTCGAGAATTAAAATAAATGACGCGCGCTATCTCACCGCGACCAATCACTGCAGTGTTGCCAGTTTAAAATATTAAAACACAATTTGTTGGGCGCGTCTCGATCTGTCAGGGTGAGTGTTTGTGTTTGCTCCCGACGACCGTGTGTTTAATTAGTTTGTCCGAGGCGACACGACCGTGCTAGAGCCAAGGAGGCAGTACACCAAGTTGACATTGACAGGTGGAAGTAAAGCTGTCGAGTGACGACTTTTGTTAAGATTATTTAAACATACATTTTAACATTCTAAAGGTAATAATTATAAAAAAGAAATATGTAGATATACAACGTTGATCGCTTATCCGTCAGAGGATTCTGACAATCCCGTAAGCGGCTTCGTTAAGTCATTAAAAAAGAGTAAAAATTCTATTTAAAAATGTGAATGTGAACATATTTTTCTCGAACATAATACGCTTGGAAATGTCCAAGCATATCCGTCACAATTTCTGTGCCAACTTACCAAATAATTTCAAGTTGTTTTGTAGTTTCGCTACTGCCAGGCAGTTGATCTGTGGCCACTCGACGCCTAGGCCCGTCCAATTTGTATGTAATTGTCCACTCCCACTCGGAGATAATTCCTCCACCGGATTGTGTTCTGTTTGTATTGACACGCGTTTCACTTATTCCCTAACGTCAATTTATCCGTTTATTTAATAAATTGCTTCTTTTGTGCGCCTCTTTAAGTAGTTAGAGCTTAGATTTAAAGTGTTTTATTTGGTTTAAGTTTTGATACAAACCAATTGATATAGAACTACGCTTAGCCTCGTACAGTATCAAATCTTATTTAATTCCTTTTGTCACAGCGAATCACTTTGCTAATAAAGGAAAATTTTACATCTTCACGTTAAAGTTTCTGCACTGTATTGGTAAAATAACCTACTAAGCAATCCTCTAAGAAAAAAAAAATTTAAGAGTAAGGGATATACCATATTGCAATGTATCTGTCACGCTTATCTGCTCATTCTTCTTCTTCTTCTTCTTATCTGCTCATTCTTCTTCTTCTTCTTCCTAACTATGGCAATCAATTCCTTCAGGGACTATTTTTGCCAGTGTCGAGGGTGTGAGAATTTTGAAGTTCCAAAATTTCTCATGTTTGCCGCATTCAAATGCCTAGTGTCATGCTTTATAATGGTAAATGAAGTTTCTGGAGATAATCCACGGTAGTAGCAGATCGTAACACGCTTTTAGGTCATAGGTAACCTATTGACCAAAATGATAAATTTAGCATTATTTCCAATGTTCCTATAAATCAGTCACTAAATGAAACTTTACTGCACATAACGACACCAAAAATACATTAAAGATCACTATAACACAATTTACGAGACACTGGAAGAAACTCAACCGCGATTCCCGCCAAAAACTCTTCTGCGCATTGCAATACCTACAAGACGCTACCAGATTAGTGACGTAGTAGTCATGACATCTAGTATAAAACCAGTCGATCGATTTTGAACGACAGATTTACACTACCAGCTGAAGTAAGTGTGCGCGTACTGGCACATCAGAAAAAGTAATTCTAATTTTGATTTTTATGTCATTATTATGTTCTGTCATTTTTTTCTTACAATAAATAATATCTTCAAGACCTTTCAAGACATACGTTTAATTTAAATTGATTAAACTACAAAATCTACATATTATACAACAGCAAGTATAATAGTAAGTAAGTATAATATATTTTAATTATAAATTATAATTTTTAAGGTTTTTAGTTTTAGGTTCATAATATTTAGTAAATTAAAGTCTTATATTTTTAATTTAATTTATGAATAAATAAGTCAATATGACAGTAAGTTGAACAACTTTCATGTCAGATCTCTTGAAGTATGATGGACACTTTTCCTATGCCCAAAATCCTCGCAGACAAAGTCGTAGGTAGGACTTGCTTCCCTAAATGAAGCTATCAAGCCAGGATTGGACCTTGAAAGTTATCTTCGTTTATTTTCACCGTAGTATCGGATGTTCGGCCCACCACACGCATGCACGCATCATTAGTACGTAACGCGATCGGCACGGACCCGACACGGATCACGATTTGCACTCTTTTTGCACACTGACCACCGACCGGCTAAGGTACTGACGAATAGAGAGGCTTTAGTAATTCATACATTCCCGCATATTACTTTTTTATTCCACTAAGGTGGCACACAAGCATACGGCCCACCTAATGGTAAGCAGTCACCGTAGCCTATAGCCGCTAGCAATACCAGGGGTATCACTAACGGGTTTCCAACCATCTTGTTAATGAGGACTCACTGTGCTACTGCTAGCACTGCTGCCATCACTACTAGCCCAGGGTGTCCTCGTGGAGCACTGGCAACCTACTTACCGCAGAAACACAACACTACATCAAGTAGTGTTCTTTCACTGCGGTCTTCTGTAAGGTGGAGGTACTCCAGAGCTTTCTCCTGTATTGTACCATTCGTAAGAATGTTACATTACATAGAAATTATCGAGAAAATGCTCTAGTGTATCCTACCTTTAGCTTTTGTTCACGATAGTAGTGAATTACAGTCTCAGGTGTCCAATATCGTTTGCGAATCTTCCACGCCGCTGCGTCGGTCACCGTGCCACGGTGGCACAGCAGGCACCTGGCACGGCTTTAGTTTGCGCCTATGATCATTGATACAGGTTGGAGGAAACCAATTAACTTTACCTATAATGGTAATTCTTCAACCTGCAATGGAATAAAATAGTGGATGAAAGGTTTTAAGGAAATTCGGGATTTTCAAGTTACATCCAACCAAATTCTAAATAATTTTTCAGTTTAGGCCCTAATAAGGCATTTATGAAGGTCTAAATTACCACCGGTTCGGAAAAAAGTCTTAATTTTTTTTAAGCATCATGTGACTGTGAATCCGGACCGAATCCGCTAGTAATGAAATATTCAATACTTGTATCATGTGTGCGATAATACATGTATTTCTTGTCATCAGTCAAGAACACACGCCCCTATAAACAACTATACTACTATAACAATCAAGATACCTTTAGCATGAGATAAACATCAAAACCACAATACAGTATCGAATTTAGTGGTATTTAACGTATATTCGATATAATAACTACCGGTAATCGATAGCGCAGTTCACGCTACGAGCAAATATAATGAAGGATCGAAAATCGCCGATGCGCAAGACACTGGTTTGTGGCAAAAAGGCAAGGATTCGGGTAATGAGCCATAAAATTAGGGTCGGGTGCTATTGCGGGGTCCAGGGGATAAAGAGTATCTTGTTACAACTGCACATGGCTTAAAATTAGCTGAAAACTACGTGAATTTATTCATTCGTACGTACTATGGGGCGCGGGCGTAGCGGACAAAGTGCCGGGTTCTCGTTAAAACAAATATACAGTATTTTTCAAGACGTGTGTGGGCTACAGCAAATACTTTTTGGAATTACCTAAGATTATATATTGAAATTGAAAACTATTAGTGACATTTTACATATTTTTTTATACCACTAAGGTGGCACACAAGCACACGGCCCACCTGATGGTAAGCAGTCACCGTAGCCTATAGCCGCTAGCAATACCAGGGGTATCACTAACGGGTTGCCAACCATGTTGTTGATGAGGACTCACTGTGCTAACAGAAATACTATTAGCCCAGCGTATCCTCGTGGGGCACTGGCAACCTTACTTACCGCAGAAACACAACACTACATCAAGTAGTGTTATTTTACTGTGGTCTTCTGTAAGGCGGAGGTACAGTCCCCAGTCGGGCGGCTCCAATTTAAATGGGAAAACCCACGGGAAACCTCAAATCGCCCTACCTCTCTTTTTAAAAGCTCATGGTGTGATTAATTACTGTATTTAACTTTAGAAAAACTCATTGGTACAGGCCGGGTTTTGAACCTGGGCCCATCAGATGACAGGTTGCTTCAACCACAAGCCCACCGCGAAATTTGGATGTCGAGATCTAGTGCAATGAATTGTGTGCTAAAGAAAATTCCTTTTCCTTCAAAACATCATACCCCGTTTTCCTCGTCTCTCACTATCAGGTGGTAATTTAGCCTTATTAGGGCCAAAACTGTATAAATGTTTTTGATTTTGATAATTTACATCCTTTTCAACATGTGTTCTACAAGGATGTCACCTTTGAATAACAACTAAAGCTCGATTAGTTATTATTCTGAGGATGTCACAAATTCTCTGATCAATTCGGCAGTTGAGAACGCTAAGAAATTTTAGTTGATTAAATTTTATTTTAATGGGCAAGGCTCATATTAACACCTCTTTACTTTCTTACTCTTGACTTTCTTATAGCAAATGTGGAGGTGTACATATAAATATTTCCAAAGACATTAAAGTATCTATCTGTGATTAGAAAATACGGCACATACCTTAAGCTCAAATTGTATAGGGCGCATCAAACCCAAATCACAGTTTTAATTTATTTAGCTTAAAGTCTTAATACTCTTAATCAAGGTAATATCCGAAACAGCTGTTCGTTGCTTAGCTTTTCAGAGAGTAAGTAGTCTAGGCCTCTTTTACTCTCGGATCCCGGAGTCTTAAAATAAAATGGTGTACTGCTAATATCATACGCTTTTCACACCTTGAGCCCACACCGATGTTGTCGCTTTATAGGGTAAGACTTCGCTGTCCGTCCGTCCGTCCGTCTGTCAGCGGGCTGTATCTCATGAACCTTGATAGGAAGACAGTTGCAGCTTTCTCAGAATGAGAATTTCTGATGCCGCTATAACAACAACTAATAAAAGTTATAACAAATTGAAAATTAACGGCTTCCTACTAGAAACGTTATTTTTTGCTCTCTCTTCTTCTCTCTCTATCTTATTATTGACAACAAGTAGTGTTATCCGCAAAAGTTGCTATATTTTCTAAAAAGAGCGAATTGACTATTACAAATTTATTATTTGCGGTTGGTGCAGTAATCGTGTCTAAAGATCGAACCGCATAGTTAAGTTTGTCATTTAACCTAATTTGTTTTTAGTACGGAACACTGAGTGTGCGAGTCCAACACGCACTTGGCCGATTTTTTGAGTAAGTAACCACATCAATTTGTTTTGAAAAACTAGTCCCACCGACACGCATAGGTGTAGGTTTTTCAATAAATAAAAAAATTACGATAAATTGTCAGGTTAATTGGAACTAAATATAATTGTTGTAGAGCCATCGGCGGCGCTGCAAAGGGTGACCGGCTGACCGCTTGTTAACATTGCTACCGACAATTACTGGCCACATGCCAACTGGCGAAAAAATTACAACTTGATCCAAAGTTATTATTGAAATTGCTTTTCGGTTTTGTAAAATATACCATGTCCTTTAAATTATATTATATTAATTTAATAAAAATTCTTACTAATATTTACTGCTTTCTTACTTCGCACCATTGTATCGTTCCATCAATTTAGTATGTAAAATGTATGTATTAGAATATTTCAATTTGTTCTTCTTCTTCTTCTTCCTGACTATGGCAATCAATCCATTTTTGCCAGTGTCGAGTGCTAGAGAATTTTCATGTGCCAACAGGAATGTTAGAATCACAGTATGAAATCGGCATAGGAGCGCAAATTAAGACGGTATTCAGAATTCAGAATGATCTCCTATGTTAGTGAACAAAATATTTTAAAACGTCAGTCAGTTTCCCACAACGCAATTAGTTGACCACCTAGATTGATAAGCAGTTTAGCGGCAATACGGTGGCAAATAAGTAAAAAAAGGTAGGATATATGTCAGCTAGGTGGTCGCTTGCTGAATATTATGTTCCACTTACCTGCCGCGTTGGCACCCAGCAGAGGGGCGTCTTATTGACATAGGTTTTGCGATACCTTTTACCCTTATACAGATTGTTCACGACGGAGTTCTGATAACTCAAGGTTTCTACTGCTTTGGTTAAAGACAACAGCGTTGCTATAGAGAGGTGTAACCAGAAATAACAGAGAGAGAGTTGGGAGTTTTTAGCAGGAATCAGGCGTAGCGGTTAAGATTTTTTTCAATTGTGTTATAGTGATCTTTAATGTGTATTTTTGGTGTCGTTATGTGCAGTAAAGTTTCATTTAGTGACTGATTTATAGGATCATTGGAAATATATGACTTAAGGGTTAAGTGATTTAACATTTTGGTCATATGTACCTCTGACCTAAAGGCATTTTATGAACTGCTACTGTCTGAAAAATAAACTCCTTACTGAATGTCATGTCAAAGTTTGTAAATTTCAAATTGTTAGAATTTCGAACACTAGGCGACCTCAGGTGCGGAGATTTTAATAAGCAGACTCCAATAAGCATTCGAATGTATGACATTTTATTGCATCAAATAAAAAAAAAACAACTTGATAATTCTCTTACACTCGACACTGGCAAAAATAGTCCTTGAAGAGGATTGATTGCCATAGTTGAGAAGAAGAATCTTAAGATCTCTATCATACCAGCCAGTTCGTAATCTTCAAAATTCTGTACATTTATTAATATATAGAACCACCTTATTAGTATCGCATCTTCTCAAACTTATTAAAACACATTTAATGCGAATATTGTGAATTAAGTAATTATTTCAAGTAGGGTGTAGCATGGCCTCAAGCCATTACTGCATAATTGAAACTAGTGTAAGCGATTAAGGACTAATGTCAGAACTTTAATTAAAAGACCAGGTGGCAGCAGAACTGTGAGCAACCGCTTTATAATTTTCAAGATCCACATTAATTTACAAGTAGCCAGTACTTATAATGTTTTTAATCAAGTTTAACGTTATTATAAAAAGATTAGATTACCATAAGCATATTTTATAATAAACTAGCTCTGCCTGTAACTTCGTACAATTTCATGAGTGGTAATTTTTTTGCGCGAAGTTAATTTTTTTTTCACTTAATTTTTACCTCTTGTAACATCAGCAATGTGTCAGTGTAAGTGCCGTTAAAATCGGTCCAGCTGTTTTGGACATTGGCCGGAACAAACAGACCGACAAACAAAAACTTTCCTTTTTTTAAATACTTTACGTAGCAGAGATATAGCACTGCATGATGTAGTGTTGTGTTTCTGCGGTAAGTAAGCATGCCAGCGCTCCACGAGGATATGCTGGGCTAGTATTAATGCTGCTAGCACAATGAGTCCTCATCAACAACATGGCTGGCAACGCGTTAGCGATACCCCTGGTCTTGCTAGCGGCTATAGGCTACGGTGACTGCTTACCATCAGGTGGTACGTTTGCTTGTGTGCCACCTTAGTGGTATAAAAAAGAAGGTGTTCTGTCGCGTTGCTTTGCAGTTATGGATGGTGTGTTTTTGAACAGCAAATAAAGTTGGTAACGCTATTAAATGCTGGTCACGCTATTCGCAAATTAGCGATTACAATTATATATTCACGCCTTCCCACAAGGGTCCCTGTATTTTGGTTATCTATATAATAGTTGATCTTTATTTGCCGATATAGTCTGAATTTCTAATGCTACTCAGAATTGTTCGAAGGTCATACCCTGAGCTCGTTAGTGTTAGCTTTTTCTAGACCGAGTGTACATGTGACGGACACATTGACAGGCAAAGTGAAACACTTAGTAAGTACTAATTATTACCGTGTACTTGCCTCTAGAGTTTAATTGGAATTATTTTTTAAATTACCCTCCTTCCCGTTAAGGATAACAAGGCGTGAGAATAAAAATGATTTTCCGTAATTTTTCGTGTGAAGTGTGTGACAGTTGTAAAATTTGTCACTTTCATGAATTTATTATGCAATGCTGCCAGCATGCTTGCAAAACATACTACAATTGTCAGTAGAGTTCGTACCAGATGGTGCTATGTGATCTAATCAAAAGAAATACTCAGACACCTTAAAAAACCATAAAAAAATACGCCTCAAAAACGCACATCGGACAACATCCCAAATTATAATGCATCTTCAAAAGTAGGTACTCTTCGATGGACATGTTGAACAGAAATAATGAAGCAATAATAATGATAATTAAAGCTGCAGTCGTGAACACCGCCTTATACAATAAAGTACGAAATCGGATCACCCTTTGTGAATCGCCGCGGTGAATGAAGACATGAATGTAAAGTCGCCTGATTAATTGATGAACACCGCTCGCCCGCTGTGGCCTATATCTGCAATGTACCTGCATAATAACGATATAGCTACTATATATTCATATACGTCTATATATATATATTCATATAGGTATATCGTTCCCAGGTAGGTATACAGAATAGAGCGCCATTTAAATAAGGCGTAGCTCAGAAAGACCCGGGAGACCACTACGAATCGGGCGGTACATGGAAAAACTTCCTCAAGTTTATATTGTACTGTTGGATCTCTGATCATAATGTAATTTGTTGATTAAATTAAATAAAAAAAAAAAAAAAAAAAAAAAAAAAACAGTCTTGACTCAGACAACTCCTTTGCTCTTATGACATTAATGAATCTCTTTAATATCTCCGTTCAGGCTATTTTCAAGGGTTAAAGGTTAAAGGGCTATTTTAAAGGGTATTAATCTTAACATAGTATGAAACAAAGTCGCTTGGATTTTAATACTTCGCAACGGATTTTAATGCGGGGCTCACATGGGCTACCGACCTAGGAATTCAAAATTCTGGGTTTAGTGTGACCAGCTAAAAGGCAAGAAGATAACCGCGATAAACACTTACGTTAGTCTAATTTAACATAGTATACGGTGTCGTTTCTGTTGTTCAAAATTCCTTAACCTAACTAATTTGACATGTCTTAAAGTCTTGCTATCCCATTCTCATGTGCGGGGTTAAATAAGGATGGCAATATTTTTAGACCTGTCAAATTAGTTGAGTTTAGTAATTTTGAACAACAGAATCGACACCTATCTACATCCTATTTTAAACAGTATGTTTAATAGAGGCAAAAGTGGAGGATGTCTGTTTACAAACAGACATCCAAACTTTTGCTCAACTATGCTAAGACGGCTGAACTGCAATAGCATACAGACAAACCCTGAATAGGAGTTTTAAGAACTAAACTAAATAAAAAAATACAACACAATCCTCTAAAAATCATAGCTAAGACACTCTCGATTAAGTCACCTATGAAACAAAAAACTAAATCAAAATCGTTTCAACTGCTTAGGAGCTAAAATGCCACGCGCAGATATACTGTTCCAACTTCTAGCACCTGTCTTTTGCGTCGTTTTAAAAACTGTTTTAGGCTAATTTTCACAAACGGTGTCGCTGGTACAAACTAGTTTCAAATAAAACTAAGCATTAGTTTATCGCTATTAACCAGAGTTTAACCTAAATATAATCCGAGCTAACTGGAAGCTGAACGGACATTAACTGTTGAAATTAACTTAATCTCAAGTTAATTGCTCAATATTTTATTTAAGCTTGGGAATATCTCAATATGTATTAACAAATTGTTAGAAGTTCAAGTGTTAATGATCGTTTAACTGCTGTACACACCTGTGCGTCTTACGAGACGGGAAAATACTATTGACAAATCTGCCTCAGTTTCTACAAGCATCAACCTTACAAAATAAATTTGTCCCCCTTCCCAGTGTCCAGTTGAGCTGAAATTTGGCATACACGTTCGGTGCCGGGCACAATACATGATTCATAAATGCCGTCATTTTTAATCCAATATGGCGGACATCACATTTCCATTTCTTATGATATATATGGATATCAAATATAAAAACTTGAATCGGAGGCCAATCAAAATTGATGTGGCATCAGATTTGATTGGCGTCTCAATATTCGACCAAGACCGTAATAATTTATCTTAGATACATAATAATAATATACGTTTTACATCATTAAAGGAAAACCCAAAAAATCTCAAGTAAGTATACATTTCAGAGAAGCAAAAATGAGTCATTTAGTTAGAATCCTTTTCAATTCAATAGTAAGGTAAGAAGTGACTTTAATGACTTGCATTACCGAAGGTTTGACCGCTAATTGATGTGAGATCATCACGTCAGTGAGCTGGTACCGTTTGGAAGTCATTACGGTGACCCTGGGACCCTGGGACCATTCATTGTGTGTGAGAAATACATTTCGAATGTTGGAATATCTGTTTGAAGAGTTACCAGAGGATAATCTTATTGATGGTGGACATAAACTGATCGTATTTCACTAAATGATATAGTTTTTTATGCTGCTATGTCGGCAAAAACATTACCACATTGATAGGGATAAATCTGGAACACCTAAGTTACCGTAGCCTATGGACGCTTAAGATTCGCATGTTCCCGAACATGCAAAAAATCTACACCTTCTTGAAGAACCACATGCTGAACTACACCAAGTCGAAGAGTTCTTTTCGCAACTTGTGCATTCGCAAGAGGAAGCTCGTTTGCTACCATAAAGTGCGAGACCATTTAGATAGTTCTTGGAGAATGTTTTCTGCTTCAGAATGTGTCAATGCTGGTGTTGCAACTTGCTGGCGCGTCCATTGACAAAAGTGGTTCATTGTAAAAACCGGCTGGGGTACCTCCACCTTACAGAAGACCGCAGTCAAATAACACTACTTTGATGTAGTGTTGTGTTTCTGCGGTAAGTAAAGATCCAGTGCTCCACGAGGATACATTGCGCTAGTAGTAATGCTGCTAGCAGTGAGTCCTCATCAACAACATGGTTGGCAACGTATTAGTGATATACCTGACAAGTTAATACAATTTTCATTTTAAGCAAATTTACATAAGCACAAGACGTAATCAATCCAAGAATGGGCTGGATAGTTAACGTATTGGGTCAAATGAGAAAATAATAGCACAGTGAATTGAGATCATTTGAGATTAAGTGGACGAAAAATGTACGGAAGTTTTGGTTGTTTCACCAGTAGAAATAAATTAAATCGTTTAGTTAAAGCTAAAAAGTTCTCACGGCTACTAATAGACGGTCATCAATTACAGTTGAAGAGTGTTGAGTATTTGACCACCGTTGGAGGCTGGACTAATAGCGATTTTACTGACCATATCGATTATTATTCAACTGTGCTGGGAAAAACTTTATAACTGCTTAGTTACTGTACACTTAACTCTTTACAATTCTAATGGATGATTCGTTTGGATATCGACCAAGTAGATGGTAAAGTGGTGCGAATTATGGTATCCTTCTTTGTAGTTTTAACGTCATAAATAGAAAAAAAAAACTGAACTTGGTAGTAAAAATAGCGATGAAAATATAAACTTATTTTGCCGAGAAAGGCCAAGGTCTGATTTCCTAGATCAAATTCCCAAAGTAACTCAATACGGGAAATGTTAGTACCCGAAACCGGCGGACATGTATGAAGAGATTGATGAATGACACCAAAACAGGTGTGCAAGTGAAGAGTAAAATAGCACCCTATACTCTGCTCACCCCGTGGAAGACTTGGAGTGATGATATGCGTATTGTGATGTGTGACGCACCTCTACCCAGTTCATAGTATGTTAGATCTAGCTACGACAGTCAATAAACACATCTTCAATTCAACGGTCTTATAATTTTATCCTAACTTCTGGTCACACATATTAATCTATGTATTTAACGCAATGTATGTTTCTAAATGACTACTAGAAGAACCTGAATTAGACAGAATGAAGAGCTTACTACGTTTTATGTAATTTTGAACAATGCTATGATGTAATCTTTAAAAAGTATAATACAGTCACATGGGAGAGGACAATGCTGATGAGGGCACCACAATAGTGTGTCGTATAATGACACTTGTGGTAAGCTTCACGTTGCAGAACGAATCTCACACAACCGACACATTAAACGTTTTTCCCAAACTTGTCATTAGTATGAAGTTTGGTGCAAATTGAAGGCTGAAGCGAAGCTTAAGCTAGTTTAACTATTAGCGACGTAGCATCGTCAAGGGCTTAAAATTCAAAGCCCTTTTGTGAATCTCCTAGTCGTCAAATCTACTTTGAATTGTGTAATGTAAAATAAATTTACTGGTGTGGCAACACTGATGGTGAAGGCGGGAAATTTGACTTTTACCTAGGACGCTTCACCGGATGGTTGTGATTCCAAAGATCCTACTTTATATTGCTGTTTTATTGGTACCAAATTGACCTGTACAAATTGTATTTTATCGTTCGATTATTTAACCTAACTAATTAATTTTCCCTGTTATAATGGGTTGCAAAGTCATGGGCAGTCATGCGTAAATGTCCGATTTTTTTTAAATCCTGAATCGGGAAGTACTTGTGTTTCGAGTAGGAAGTCTTGTCTTATTTTGTTTCTTCATACAAAGGTTCAGCAGTTTGAGCTGCTTGTTGATAGATCAGTCAGACAGTAGCGGTTGCTTTTTAAGTACACAGATTAAAATTTTATCTATAATGGAGAATTAATTGGGTTCTGTAATACACCGTACATCATTAACTAACAGGCTATTTTTACTTAAGTTTTCATAAAATTGTACCACGCCCCGAAAATCCGTCGAGTTCCAAAGTTTTTTACTGTCTCACTGTAACGAGAACGTGTATCAAATTTGATACATCGTCGTCGGCCACATGCATTCCTATCGCATTCCGCGAAGGATACTCACAATAGGAGAAACTGTACCAAACCACTACAAATTTCTTTATTCAGGCTTACATTGCTGGTTTTACTGATTTGCTCTGAATAGTTGGAGTTCCACCAGGTAATGTAAGGCAAAGCCGCTTTAAAGTTCAGCTGCAGGTGCCTCAAATGATCCGACAATAATTTTTATGGATGATATACTTATGTTTGTGACGACGCCACTTCTGATTGATGTGTCCAGGGTAATGACGATTCTGGTTCATAGACGTCGTGATACTTACTTTGGTATTGCTTTGTGATTGTAAAGCTTTACTGGGGCGTTCTTTGATGATGATAGTATGATAGCAACCGTCAATAATGAGTTGGCTGTTGCTAACTTACGGACTTCTTCTGCTGTTCTGTGGCGTGGTAGCATTCGTGATGCTAAGAGTATTGATAGACAAAATAAGAAATCACAAAAGATAAATATAGAATTAGCTGACCCGACAGGCGATGTCCTGTCTTAGCTATGAATTCATATGACAAATACACCATAGCAAAAAGGACCTTTAGTTTATCGCGAAATTAAAAAGGTAACGGTCCAGCCGTTCACGCGTGATGCCGAGACCAAGGGAAATAGGGATTCATTTTTATATATAGAGATTAGAAGAACAGCCGGGAGAAGTAAAGAAGCATTTAAAAGCAGTAACGTCATTAAAAACTAAGTGTATTGAAAAGCTTGGGAAAAGTTCATAGTTCAAAAGTTTAAAAACCACTTCATTCCTTAATATATCCAATATTCGGGCCCAGATTTGATTGTCTTTTTTTTTTCAGCCAGCATTACTCTCAAATTTATTTTAACGTCTTAATATTGTCAATAAAGTAAATTCTCATTTCAATACACACCTTTAGCCCACCTTCCGGACACGATGCATTTCCTTTGAAATCATGTTTTTTGTTAACACATTAACTTACGACTTTCACCTCGGGTTCGACTCCTGCGCATCGTCAACACGTTAACGTATCAATTTTAACCCCCTAATTACGGTTGAGGCCCGCGCGACCGCCTTGGCGTTTCTAAGTGTTATTAATGTGCCACAAGTATTAACCAACCCACGGCAAATTAAAGTAGCTAGCACGCAGGTGTCAAACGCTTTGCCGATGGCGATGTGGGACAAAAAAGGTCATCAGTATACGGATTACAGGCAGAGTAGCCAGGAATAGGTGAAAAAGGTAACCTGATTTCATACAACATTGACGAGACCGCTAGTCTAGTGGTTAGTATACATGACTGCTAGGCTAGAGGTCGCGGGTTCGATTCCCGCCGGGGTAAACAGTTATGTGACAAACATGTTTGCCTTGCGTCTGGGTGTGTGGTATGTATTATAAGTATGTATTTACAAAAATAAAGTATTGCATCAGCTGCTGGTTCCCATAGTACAAACTTTGCTTAGTTTGGGACCAGATGGCGCTGTGTGATTTATTTATTATTATTATATTTATTTTAGCATTATTATTATTATTATGATTATACAAATATGGCATTCATTGTAATACTAAACTCTCTTCCAGGGTGAAGTTCCTGCTTGATACAAATATGTCATAAACTATACTGCCCTTAACCTGTCAAATCCCAAGTTATTTGTGGTCGGCGCAATATGTGTTCACGGGATTAAATCCAGAAAATCTACGGGAATGGTCGGAAATTTGGATTGAATTGTAGCTGAGGCGGATTGGTAGAAAGTGATAAAGCAGCTATGTCCACTAGCAATTCTCCCTCAATGTTCAATATTACGTTACCGCTACTTCGGCTGCATAGCTTAGAATCGCAGATGAACCTAAATTCTCCCGGGATACAAACATTTTCCCGGGATAAAAAGTCTCTTATGTGTTAATCCAGGTTATAAACTACACATATGTCAAATTTCATACAAATCTGTTGAACCGTTTTTACGTGATTAAGCAACAAACATTCAATTAGGACTTACCAATCCGCACTAAGTCTCCCCATTTTGTGAGTGACGCACACACACAAGTGAATGAAAAAAAGTATCAATATTAATAAGATACGTCCTCTGCGGGAGACCACAGCTAATAAATGACATCATCACAAAGACAATAACAGAATCCCCAAACAAAACGTCCAAAGCCCATTCACATCACTTTGATTTCTTGTTCAATTAACTAGAAAAACAGCGAGTGCTTACACACAAAACAATGTCGATGATTTATTGTTACTATTCCTAATATAATACAGATCAATCACGAATACTGCTCACCAAAGTATATCGTATGGTAAAGCTATAGAGTGGAAAATTGGATGGTGTTTTTCGTGGAGTTGCGACGTTTTTGGTGTGAATTCGGTAACAGTAGGAAGCTTATTACGGTCACCGTGTGAAACGTAGAGTGTAGGTGACAAGACGCTTACCATTGTCCAGTGAACGATGGGGGTAGCTCGTTGATAAATATAACTAGCCCGTCGTGGTATTAGGAATCGGAATTATATTTTTCCTGAGAAATTGTGGTGGAACTATTTTGATAGGGAGGAAATTTAGAAAAATAAATTGCCGAAAAGTATTTACGCGCATAACTTCCGAACGATTGGATAATTATTTTTTGTTGTGTTGTTTATTGTCAAGTAATTCACTTATTTACAACACTACTAATGAAATTATATCTTTCAAACGGCTCTGGTGGCTCTTCTATAAGTTAGCCAGAAAAAAATGTGGCTTAGCATTTCTAAAGATCTTACGATCCAAATTCTCAACTCCATATTTCATTACAGCTTGCAAAATTGCAAAAAAATCCAAAATCGAATCCCATTATCCGTGTCTCATCTCCAATTTCACCTCAAAGCGTATCTGTACATTAGCAGTATGGTGTCGTGTTCCGCTCATTCGGTCGGTCAGTGAGTGAATGAGTGAATGGAACAATACGGCAGGATGTATAAATAAAATAATTAGTCCTAGTGTTGGACCGTTTAGCGTTACACACGATAAATGATATTGAATAGGATTTATTTCGACTCGGAGGGGTGTGGTTTATGGTGAAAGCGAATAGCGATTAAGTGCCAGATTTTATGAGTTTTTCTATATCTTTGTAGTAGCTAAGAAATTAGATTTTATGATTAAAAACTTCCCGCAGATGTTTTCCAAAAGGGATTTTTACAGGGTCATCGGCATCGCGCGAGTCTTCACATGTTTTTTAAGCAATACACCTCCATTACAGTTGAATTTATAAATCACACTAATCTATTGACCGGAAAAGGTTAAAAGACAGCGCAAAATCATACATACTTAAATTTATAAATACATATCATCACGCGAAGTCCCTCACGTAGTAGGCATAGAGTATAGAGAGCCATTTTACTCTTGACTTACACAACTCTTTTGTTACTTTAACGCTCATCAATCGCTTCACACATGCTCGGCTCCGAGTACTCTTTAACTTTTCCTTCCACTTACATTTATGAGTTTAAAAACTTAATGTCAAAATAGCATTTTCATCGAATTATTATCGACCATTCGAAGCAATTACCATCATGGCGAGATTAAGCCACCCTTAAATAGATTTATTAATATACGGATCGATTACATCCATACTAATATTATAAATGCGAAAGTAGCGCTGTTTGTTTGTAACCTTTTCAGGACTAAACGGCTGAACGGATCGTAATGAAATTTGGCTAGGAGATAGATTACATCATCAACATCATGAAAGTCATAGGCTACTTTTTTCCGTAAACAAATGCAGATGATAGAATACAAAATATATTATAATTTGCTTTGTCCGCTTAAATGAGTGTGATACGGTCGAACGGCCTGCGCCCAGGTGTGAGCTCAGGCGTGGTTTCTTCCGACACGTGTTTCAGGACTTCCACGTCCCATCATCAGGGTGCCGCCGCGTTGGTTGAGCAGCGTGACCTCGATGTGACATCACGCTGAAACAAGCTGTCCTGAAACACGTGTCGGAAGAAACCACGCCTGAGCTCACACCTGGGCGCAGGCCGTTCGACCGTATCACACTCATTTAAGCGGACAAAGCAAATTATAATATATTTTGTATTCTATAAATATGAATTTCCGCAAAGTAAAACCTAAATCAATTCAATAAATGCAGATGATCTTAGTCGTTCGTTAGTTATCTATAAATTCTCCTGCATATTGGACCACGACCAAACTGACAACAGGATCATTTTGAATGGCGTTTGTTAAGCGCTAACAAGACGTGCGTGGTACCTATCAAATATCGTTCAACAGCAGCTCAGACAAAGCCACGCAGGTAATGCGGCTATTTCATCACCATTAGCCCACTGTGATCCGGTGTGATCGCATATTAATTGTAAAGCTTAAACGATTTAATTATTGTGAATAAGTGAAAACAGGTATCCTCGTTACAGCTTCTGTGCGTAAGAATGGAATAAATTATTCATTATTCTTAAGATGTTATTGTAATAATATTGAAGCCCATATTTCATCATATAGACTTAAAATCACAGTCAAATATGTCAAATTCGTAAGTGTCATCATCATCAGACGATAGACGTCATCTGCTGAACAAGGCCTCCCCCAATGATTTCCACAATGACTGGTTCAATAATAAAAAATCGTTACTGTAATTTTTATCAATTACAAAATGGATAAAGAATATACACATTTATGCCTAACACTACAATAATGGGAGTTAGACCATTTGCTAATTTGGAAAGATGTTTTGTTTTGTTATTTAAACGCTTAAATAATAAACATTTTTCTACTTAGAGTTAAATGATCTTTATAGCATATAAGTAACAACATAAAGGCTTGCAAAAATAAATTATGAAGGTTGTTAGAATCGTGGATTACAATGGACATTGCATGTTCACTCTCATTATTATATTTTCCATAAAAAATGAGAAATATTAAAATGTTTATATTATGTGACAACATTGAAAATTCCGAATATGATTTTGTTGGATTTTTAGATTTGTATCACCATGAAACTTAACGTTATGGCTTATGCATAATATTACAACAATGGTTACAACACATGACATAAACCAGCCAATCAAAGCGGATCATACACCATATCGAAATTGTAATGAGTGAATTGTCCTATTGTGATGGCACAAAGATTTTCACCAGCGCCAACAACACTGGCTCGCAATTAGTAGTATATAACAGATCGCAATTCACCTGTACTGTCCACAGACGTGATTAATCACGCAGCGATTCTTGACATTTAATATCGCATGAGACAAAGGTCTCAAGGGAAGGGAGAGAGCGGGAGCTGTAGCGGATGCCGTTTTCAATTAAATATGATAGCTAATGCTGCTATATTTCTAAACGAATAACAAATAAAAACATGATACCTACTTATGTCTAGAAGAATTTTGTTAAACATGTTATATTATGATTTTTACATGAAAAAAAGACAGAGCACTGCGTTTCTTGCCGGTGCTTCTCAGGTGGCTTTTTTCCGAACCGGTGGTAATTTAGACCTTCATAAGTGCCTTATTAGGACCTATACTGATCAAATAATTATTGATTTTGAATATACCTAAACGTTAGCAACACTAATGCAGTTGAAATAAAAATATTTGCTTTTGACTTTTACTTAAATTCCAATTAACAATTCTGAGATTATATTCTGATAACAATACAGAAAAATGTAGAAGTCTGCCAAACGCGAAAGGGATGTTGTGAGTGTGTTTTTGTGTCATTAGCATTACCTTTCCTTGTCTTTGCCGTGGTAAATGTTTAATCAGTAAAGAGTATTGAATAACGTTTTATCATTATTGTTAATATTAGTGGTCAAGAAAGTAAAAAATGATGTTTAACAAAAGATTACATATATGCAAAATGTTGTCTAAATATGGAGATCATAAACCGCTACCGCTTATATCTCGCGCAGTCCCTAATTGTCGCCAGGCGCGTCAAAGCGAGACACTCACTACCTTTGATTCGATACCGTATTGACGCGTGAATAGCCCTATATCCCTACCGCACCGGTTGGCACTGCCTACTCTCTGCCCTTCACTCATTAAATGTAATGTGTGTGACGGCTTGCAACATTTGCAACTGCAATACAAGAAGAAGTGCAAACAATAGACCACTCTTAACCACCACATTTAAGCGGACAAAGCAAATTATAATATATTTTGCATTCTATAAATATGAATTTCCGCAAAGTAACACCTGAATCAATTCAATAACAATAGACCAGTTTTTTTTTTATACCACTAAGGTGGCGAACAAGCATACGGCCCGCACGATGGTAAGCGGTTACCGCAGCCTATGGACGCTTGCAACACCAGGGGTATCGCACGCGCGTTGCCAACCATTGAAATCAATACAGTAACTAAAGAGAGGTAGGGCGCAATGGGATCTCCCGTGGGTTTTCCCATGTCTTGGGCTGGTACCACCACCTTAGAGAAGACCACAGTCAAATCGCAACTTTGACGTAGTGTTGTGTTTCTGCGGTGAGTAAGGTTGCCAGTGCTCGACTAGGATACACAGGCAATGCTAGCGGCTATAGGCTACGGTGACTGCATACCATCAGGTGGGCCGTATGCAACCGTAGTGGTATAAAAAAAAACAATATTTAACGTCACTAAATACCCCAAAACAGCATAAAAGCACTCGAAAACACAGAATCGGTACTTCATAATAAGTGAGGAAAATCAATAATACCTTGTGTTCGGTATTAATCACTGGCCAAGCCTCTACTATGGTGCTTTCCAACGAAACTTGCAAGTGAGATAATATTAATATTATGTGATAATGATAAATATAATTTTTAATGTCTACTATCGAAAATAGAAGAGGAAAAATGATTGGACACCTTATACGACATGACGGTTTTATAAATACAATTATGGAAGGTAAAATAGAAGGAAGGCGTGGCATGGGACGACTAAGGATAAGTTACATCGAGCAAGTTAAGGATAAGATAGCCGTCACGTCGTATAAGGAGGTCAAAGAAGTAGCACTGGACAGGGAGAAGTGGAGGGAAATACATCGGATGCACCGACACGAGTAAAGCTCTTAAAAAGAAGAAGCAGAAGAAGAATGATAAATATATTTTTATCATGATTGTTACAATGTTGCAATGCAAATGCACTGAGTTTCTTGCCTGAGTCTTCTCCATTTTTTCTGAACCGGTGGTAAAGTAGACCTTCATAAGTGCCTTATTAGGGCCTAACTATCGACTACGTTTTCTAAAACGTAACTCTCAAAATGCTAAAACGAATTTTTAGTTCCACTTTTCGCCGGCGCAGCGCTGTTCATTTTCCTATACAAAAATAGTCGAAAGCGATACGAATACGTTGTCGAAAGTTGTCTTGCTAAGCAGTCTTATTCGCGGATGACACGTCTCTGGTATTTAGAGTGAGCAGAAAAGACAAAGAAATGATAAGTCTAAATGAAACGCTAGCATCCGTTTCTAAATGGTTTGACGCCAATAACCTAGTTTTAAATTCAAAAAAGACAAAATGTATACGGTTTTCTCCTCCAAACTCATCGCAGGTAGACACGAATGTACAATTGGATGGCAGAAAACTTGATTTAGTTGATAACACGATTTTTCTAGGTCTAACACTAGATGCAAAATTGCAGTGGGGCTCTCACATTGAGACTTTGTCAAAGAAACTTAGTTCAGCTGCGTTTGCCATTAGGAAAGTCAGACAATTGACAGATATTGATACTGCAAAATTAGTTTACTACGGATATTTCCACAGCCTCATGTCTTATGGCGTGTTATTATGGGGATCTGCGGCGGATCTGGATACGATATTCATTCTACAGAAAAGGGCAATCAGGGCAATTTTTGCAATGGGTCCCCAAGAATCGTTAAGAGAATTGTTTAAGAAAATTAATATTCTCACGTTACCGGCTCTTTACATCTTTGAGAACTTGTTGTTTATAAAAAAGAACATTAGAAGTTTTCAGTTAAATTCAGACAACCATAATATTTATACAAGAAACAGAAACAAAATTGTGGCTCCTAGGTTTAGACTAACAAAAGTAAACAAATCATTTATGGGAAACTGCGTCCGCTTTTACAATAAAATCCCACAATCTATTACCGAATTGAATTACGATAAGTTTAAGACTCATGTCAAAAGAGTTTTGATAAATAAAGCCTATTATAAAATTAATGATTATGTAAATGATAAAAATGCTTGGAATATATAGACTCACTCTGCAGAAGTGGCTCCCCGCTCCTGGTAATTGTAATAGTTGGAATATGTATTTCATGAAAGCAGTGACAAAACCAACTTGGTAGCTTTCATTTTGATATTTGTAATTTCATACCAATGTCTAGAAGAATTTTGTTACAAATTGTTATATAATGATTGTTAAATGCAAAAAAAAGACAGAGCACTGAGTTTCTTGCCGGTTCTTCTCAGGTTGCTTTTTTTCCGAACCGGTGGTAATTTAGACCTTCATAAGAGCCTTATTAGGGCCTAAACTGAATAAATGATTTTTGATTTTGATTTTGATTTTGATTTTGATTTAAGGCTACAGTAATACTTACTTATATATGTATGAAATAAGCGTAGTGAGATCAGAAGAGGTGTGTCAGTCTAGAGTGAAAATGGACCTCTATACTCACTGCCTACCTCGTGAGCAACTTGGCGTGATGATGTGTATGTATGTGTGTATGAATGCGTGTATCCTTGTCTATGTGTTAATATTATTTTTTTGTGTTATCAATTGTTTTTATATATTATTTTGAGAAATAATTATCCATGTTAAGTTAGTATTTGAAATGTAAATTTTATGTAATTCTTTTGGTTTTTAATTTTGCTGAGTTTCTTGCCGGATTATTCTCAGCAAAACCGACCTTCCGAATCCGGTGGTAGATTATAACGATTTGAAAGTGCTTGCCTGTAAAGTCTAGTCAAAGAAAGATCTTTTTGAATTTGAATTTGAATGTATGTATGTATGTAAGAGTAAGATTCTGATCGAGAACCTCCAGTAGGGGCTGTCCGCACCCTCTGTTTGGCAGGAAGCAAATCCTCCATCGAGGATTACGGATTAGAGAGCGGTGTCGGCGAGTGATTGACTTGTTTGCCGATTTCACAGCTTTATTACCGACGAGCCTTCTTTTATTTTACTCTCGATTGTGTGGCTTTAAGTTCCTTCAGTTTATTCATATTCAGCAGAAAAAGGTGAATTCTGAACTGAAATACATTGCGATATCTCTTCTTTAGCTACGAGCAGCCTTCATTAACTCCTTTGTCAGTTTTGTTACTGTAGGTTAACGTGTCAAACGAAACATTCAGTTAGGAATTAGCATTTGAAATTATCCAATCACATCGCTGCATTTTTTAAGTTCCTTCATAATTTTTTTAGAATAAACTGCTAAATACATTCCTAATTTAAATTGACTTTCTTCCGACGTTCCTCCTCCTGCCAGATTCAAATTTTGAAACGTTATGTAGTAGCAGCAAGATAACAAAAAAAAGCGGTCAACTGCGAGTTGGACTCGCACACCGAGGGTTCCGTACTAAAAAACAAAGTAGGTTAAATGACAATCTTTGCCGTTCGATCCCTAGACACGGCTATTGCACCAACTGCAAATTATAAGTTTGTAATAATAATATTAAATAGCTCTTTTTTTAGCGAAAATAGGAATATAAACCCTGTGAGCCTCTACTTGTAGCCATTATTAAGATTGAGCAAGAAAAGCAAAACACGTATCTAGTAGGTGAGTCCCGTGTAATTCATATTTGATTACTATTTGCTGTTCTAGCGGTAACAGAAATACACATTGTGTGAAAATTACAACTGTCTACCTATTACGGATCAAGAGATACAGCCCGCTGACAGACAGACGGGCGGATCGACGGACTGTGAAGTCTTAGCCACAGAGTACATAACCATGGTCTTAGCAATAGGGTTCCCTTAGTAACCTTTCGGGCAGCCCTAAAAAGGGAGGTGTAAAGTATGGGGAATGTTGCTTACAACATTCCCAGATAGGAGAACATTCCCAACAGTTAGGGAGTAGGTACGTTTTTTTATATTATGTCGGCCTTGGCTTCTACCATAAGGCTCATACCACGGCTTAAAATACTCTAATTACACAATACTAGGTTCCTCAATACGAACACAAATACACTAGAAAAACATTACCCTCCTTCTGGCAATCGGGTAAAAGAGCATACATACAATTCAACGCCCTGTGAGTAAATGTTCATCCCATGAGACTTGTAAAAGCGCATCGGCTTTAAAGAGCTATCGTACCATTACGTCAAGGGCCGTGAAGGGCTAAGACAATAGGGCTGGCACTCGAGTGCGCGCCGCGGATAGCCCTTGTTTACAAACGCTTTGTACAATGGTTTGTTTTAGTTATGGCCTTTTGTAATGGAGAGCTCTTTACGACAAGTCGCTTGTACAACTCGACACAACCATATCTATGTTTTTTTTTTAATAATGTCGGCAAATAAGACTTAACTAAACATGTATAAAACAAAATAATAATTATTATACCTAAATGGGACTGGTGAATGTACAAAAAGCAAAAAAAAAATGCAAGTCAGAGGGAAATTGCGATTTCGTTCGCAGGCCAAAATGACAAAAAAATCCTTCGGTTGCCGGGATCGTATCCTAGACTACTCCAAACTGCCAGTATTTTAGCAATTTTTTTTATAGACCAGGTACTTAACCTGTTGATGCGAAATTTTGAGCCTATATTTTTATTTATATAGGCTCAAAATTCTAATTAAATTTAAGTCAAAAATTTTTCTCATTGAAAAAAAAAGAATTAAGGTTCTAAATTTGAATTTCAAAATTCCTTTAACTTTTTCTTTACTTAGTCCCCAGTTCCCGCGTTAGCAAGAAACAAAACATTTCCCGCGCCATTGCTTTACAAACTAATTAGGACAAATTCCTCACAACACTTAAATATTTAGTCGGACTCATAATAAACACATCAAAATTTCATAGTGTTGTTAGCTTTCCAGCCATAAAACCTGGATTTCTTCGACGAATCACCCTCTTCTGCCTTTGTCCCGCTTATAAAGAGTACTGTACGCCTAAAAGGGAAATAGAATGTCTTACAGGCTTTAGACGCATGAAAATTGTATGCAGCATAGTTTATTATCTGCGAGTCTTTGTAAATAAAATTGAATATTCAGTGTTGGGAAAATCACGGCTGCCCCCGTCTCCGACGGACTTAGTGTCCACTCGGCTATTACGTGTGCACTTGCTATTGCTATCAAAAGCAAATGATTTTGATCACCATCGATAATTATTCAAATATACTGGATAACGTCGGTCCTATTTGAAATGGACTTAAGGTTGAAGTTGAATTTGTAAAAGAAAATAATCAAAAAATGCTTACTTACTATAATTAATTAATATCTAAATAAAATAAAACCTACGCACACTATGCTTGTTATCCTTTAAATTTTTCCTATCTCGGGTTTGCTGCAAGAAATTTCTTTTGAAATAAGGAAATGTACCCTTGTACAATCTGTCTCCTTCCTATGATAATGTTTTCTGTTCTTTCTTGTGTACACATAAATTATTTAAAAAATAAACATAATTCAATGTATTCTCTTATTATATGCTCATTATTTATTTATAAAATCTTAAGAATGTCAGTGCCCAATACTGGTAAACAATTAATCAAATAATATTAAAATCTTTATATGATGATAATGTATGCATGTAAGAGAGCTAATACAATTCCTATCAGCTGTCACAAGATGACGACACAACACGTAATAAGAACCGCTGGACTAAGCCGCGCGAGCCCTCCTGTCAGTTGTAGTAAATTACATTTCTGTTGCGTCAACAGGGACTTGACAAGGATTCTTCTTATACCTTCTCTCTGTTCAAGTTTTGCTGAAATATCCTCACTATTAGATGACAGACCTAAGACAGTTTGTATCAGTTGTATTATTAAATCTTATTTTGGAGTCAAACTTAATCACGATATCTAGAGAATAACTTGATATCGTGATTAAGTTTGACTCCAAAAATGTTGACTATTGACATCAAACGTCAAACCGAATTTAGTGTGACCTCTAGAATAAGGATCAAACGAGCTAGTCCTTATTCTGAGGTGTGATCACGAATTTTTCGCACCTGACAAAACCCTAAACGTCATTTTAAATTCGCCAACTATAAAGGGTCCGAAGTCACCCCAATGTGTTTCTGACGTATATTATGATTGCACTGACCGGCGCCTTCCAATAAATTAAATCGCTTTAAATTTAGGGCCCGTCTGAGTGACGTGTCCCTGAATTGTCCGGGGTAATGGTTTCTTGAGACCCTGTCAAAGCTCCATCGATTGGATGCTAGGGTGATTTGTCTATGTTTATTTAAAAAGTTTTTGTGGTAGGGTAATACTAATTTTCATCGAGGAATACGGAATGATTACTGCGATTACTAAAATTATATAAATGTCGAGACGGTGAGTAGAATGCTGGATGGAAGGAGCAGATATCTTCTGTCGAAGAATAAGGAAAGGCAGGGCAAGTAGATGATAATAATCTTATTGTTACCAAATATGGACTTTTAAAACTAAAATATGAAAAATAATACTATATAGATTATAAAAATTATTAGCTATAAGTTATGTAGACAACTGAGGACTTTAAGGAAAATACATAAAATGAGCGTCATAATAAAATTCTGAGCACTGATTTTATCTTGCAGCGCTTGCACCTATGTCAAAGTCACGTTACACACTAGACGACAAGAAATCGTAGACGAAAAACAAAACAAAAACGTGCAAACTGAAATCTTGAATAATTTAAAAATCGCATTCCAAAGAGTTTCTCATAATGCAGGTTGCTAAAAATCTTAAATTCTATTCAGCCAGTCAAACACATGTACTTGAAAATATTCTTCGTGGGTACGTAGAAACTCGATCACATTTTGCCCTACTATATTGTTCACACTTGTAATTCTTCCCATCTGCAAATTGATAGATAGCTGTCTAAATAAACACGTGTGAATTACCTACAGTTGTTAATTGTAGTGTTATGTGTTCTGTGGTGTTAACTACTGATCATAAAGGGACACAAAAAGATGAGAAAATGGATGTAGAATGTCTTTATCATTCCAGTAACGGTTCCATAAGCAGACGTATTAATGACACAAGAGCGTCTAGTAAGGTAAAATATTTTTTCTGACTATTCACATCCATTCAAATTTTTCTATTGTCTATGTTATCCTTACATTGGTAATGATAAACATTAACATAAATCCATAAAATATGGTTGAAAATAGGTATTCAATACGAGCTTTTCTTCGTTCATCAAGACCTTTCATTTGATACCCATATCATAGAGGTTTCTGCAAAAATATCCAGCCGCCATATTGTATTAAAATTGCGGCATTTAGATAATCGTGTATTGTCAAGGTAACCAAAAGTGTATGCCAAATTTCAGCTCAATCGGACATTGGGAAGTGGGTCGAATTTACCTTCCAAAATTTGATTACACACACACACCCCGGACGGGTGAAACTAATTAAAGCTTATAAAATGTTTTTTTTTTCGTTTAAACGACGTATATATATATTTTTGCCATCAATTTTCACTTTAACTATATCTCGTCAGAACTCTACGCGGATGAAGTCGCAGACAGAAGCTAGTGTTAATATATTTACATAGGTACAGTTAGAGACTGAATTTAAAAACAATCCCCGATCGCTAATCTCTTTGTAATTATGAAATGCGCAAAAACAGGTCTCGAGCCGATCAAACAGAACATCGGAATCGGAATTGATCCTACTGTTGCACGCAAGGCGACAATTACAACTAGCATGGGTGATATAGGACAGCCACTCGTAAAGTGGGTACCGTGGAACGTCACCAAGGTACCAAGTTTTATTTTTATTTTGTTGTCACTATTTTTGCTCTTAAATAATTCCAAATATACAAATTTAACTAACGATCACAGCAAAAAGACTCCATTAAAACAATAAACAACTAAATAACAAATTCGGTTCATGAATTGATGAGCTACGATGCCACAGACAAACACACAGACACCTCTGTTTTTATATCGAAGGTTAAATAGCGCAAAATGTGTCATTAGTCCTCTCATTATCTACTTTTATTTAAGTAAGTGGTAGGAGCGTTTACCCTGAATTAATAGAAATGGCTAACTTAACTATAGTTTTGGCAAGACGTAGCAAAACTTAAGTTTTTGTTGGAATTATTTTTGGGACGTCAACTCGCGATTGATACCCTTCTGGTGTTGCAAGTTCATAGGCTACGGTAACCGCTTAGAATCAGTCGGGCCGCTCAAAAACCCAATAATAAAATACTATTGTCTGCGACTGCGTTGAAAGCATTGGCGCCTTTCACCTTTTAAACCTCAGCGTCTTCGCGACGACAATATATCTCGTCTCATATACGCCCATGCTACGGGCCCTGGGAATTTTCCTCCATTATAGATTTCTAGTGCTAACACGTAATTATTGCATTGTGAGACTTTTATTGGTCGTGTGATTGACGACATCATTATGGTAATCAGTAAAGGATGCTTAAGATAATACAAGGATCGAATGACTAATCGTCGTCAAATTGTGGTGTTGTCATAATAGAGATGAGACCAAGATTAATATTCATATTTAATTGTTCAATCTATACTACTTGATGTAATGTTGTGTTTTTGCGGTAAGTAATGTAGTAGTAATGCTGCTAGCACAGGGAGTCCTCATCACCAACATGGTTGGCAAACCGTTAGTGATACCCCTGGTATTGCCAGCGGCTATAGGCTACGGTGACTGCTTACCATCAGGTGGGCCGTATGCTTGTGTGCCAAATAAAAAAAATAATAATATATGTGATCTCATAATTGATTTAAAAACATCACAATAATAGGTAATACAAATTTTCTTGTGCATCTGTCTAGAATAAAACATTTATATTCGGTAAGCCTAAGCTACAAAAAAAAATCGACTACGTATTCATTCATATCGCTTTCGACTAATATTGTACGGTTAAATGACAGCTTCGGCGGCGAAAAGTGGAATTAAAAAAATATAAAAAGGTCTCCCCAATAAAATAACTAACTCATTATTAAATGCAATTCCCTACATCAGAGTTAAATAATTAGAATCGGCTGATGAGTATATTGAAAAACTGACATTGTTTCACTTAATTATCATGTTTTTTTTTATACCACTAATGTGGCAAGCATACGGCCCGCCTGATGGTAAGCGATTACCGCAGCCTATGGACGCTTGCAACACCAGGGGTATCACTCGCGCATTGCCGACCCTAATTGTCAAAAATCATGTTTCTATAATATTAGACTCACTGACTTATTATGACTTATTATAAGGTCTAAAAGACCAAAGATTTAACGTAACTTTGATTCTATCGCAGGTTATACAACTGTTCTTTGACCTCTGTTGACTAGAGCCTAAGGTAACTAATCAAGATCTCTGTTTCTTGGCAAACCTTTACATCTTAACCTATCTACGATCACATTCCACGAACGCACTGTATTTGGGAGCTCAAATAATTAGCCAAGTCCTAGATTCCGTGCTTCACGCAAGCCTAGGATAGAGACAAAGCCGCCGTCGCGTAATTAAGAGCTCCCTCCATATTAGACCTGTTTGCATCTCGGCTGATGATCTGTTAGCGAAATGTTAATTGTTAGGCTTACGTGTCTGGGAGGATAGCCTTCGTTGGCGCGGACACATTGCGCCTAAGTTCGTGCAGCGCTTGAAGTGCACTGAGCAATGGTGTATGCAAAATTACGCTTAGCAACATCAATGTTATCTAGGCTTTGTTGCAAAATGACCGTTTCACAAATTTATACGAAACTTAATAAATTAATAACTAATGATTTATTATCATAATAGTAATGATTTCTCTTTGTCTATCAAACTCGCACTGCGTTGGCATGTATAGAAAATCTACATTTCACGGAAAACAGACTTTCCACTGAAGACCACGTTCAAAACCACGCCCGAACTTCTTCCTTTTTGCTTATAAATATATATATATATATATACTACATTTTGTTCTATAGCAGTATTAAAGTTTTCACAGTACACTGAGATATATTAGCCATCAGAAGATAGATATGTACCAGTGCGCACAGTCAAGTACACGGCTCAGCTGACGATAAGCAGTCACCGTAGCCTATAGCTGCTAGCAATACCAGGGGTATCATTAACGAGTTGCCAACACTGTCGTTGTTAGGACTCACTGGCAGCCTTACTTACCACAGAAACACAACATTACCGTTACAGTTGTTCATTTTCCACAGCAGTGTGTGACAGTACCGGGCATAAACCGTACAGCTTACGCGGAGGACTGTCGCATCAGATTATGTTTGCTTTGTAGAGGCGGCACCCACAGAAAAGGCTAGCAGTCTAAGCAGTAAATACACGCCAACATTGCAGTCAAAACTCTTAGCAACTTTACGACTGCAGCCAGCTCACAGTTCCAATTTGGAATATTTTTACCTGACGATGTATCTATGTGAAACCTTAATATAAATTCCGGGATCATAGATTGAACAATCATAGTTTATCAAAATAAAACAGGCCAAGTGCGAGTCGGACTCGCGCACCGAGGGTACCCACCCTACAAACTTGTACGTAAGAAGAGAGTAATTTTTTTAAGATTGTTTTAGTAAATTCACATTTAAAAACCATAAAATGTATATTTACGGTTTTTCTTTTATATGTGCTGCAAGACACTGCTTCCTTCCAAATTTCATGATCCTAGGGGGAGTACCCTATAGATATTGATTCCCTTTTAAAATCACAAAATATCCGAAAATTTGTGACATAAACGTTCATAACTTTTCTTCAAGTTGACTTACAGGTTTGATATTGTTACAGCTGAAAGAGACCATATACCTGTGTATTCGGTATTAATTTCAATTTGATAACTCTACGCGTTCTTGAGAAAAATATTATTGACAAACAGACAGCCGGACAACAAAGAGATCTTATAAGGCGTCCTTTTTCCTTTTTAGGAACCCTAAAAACATTTATATATTTCTTTCCCTTTTAATATAATGCACATGCAAAGCTTCCGACGTCAACTCTTTAGCCTATGATTATGTATCATTAATTAATTTCCCATTAATCGACAAGCCAACAGCTAACCGGCTGGAAATAGGGTAGATACAATCTATTGCTTCCTTGAGAACGGGCAAAAACTAGAATAATAACGTCCGCGGACTAAACTCATTGCTTCTCTGGCACTCGACACAATTGGGTAAAAAACCTCATTAGCTTTCTATGGCCGAGTCGTCTCATGGTAATAATTGTACTGTTTTTTTTTCTTTTTTCGGAGTTAATGAATGGTCGTCGATGATTATGGTCAAAACGGGAGTTCTGTCGCTCGGCGAGCGGTAGTAAAACGCATCTTTTTTGCGCGTTAATTGTAAGTAAAGGTCTCAATTCGGCGGGGCAAAAACGTGAGTGCGTCGCATACCTTCCCGGCTCGGATTTATGCGGTAATTGTGCGCAAGCCGCTATGAGAATATCCGATGAGGCTCTTTTTGATGATACGGTTTTTACGGAGACGCATTGTATACTCTTTCGAGGAATTGTGACTACTGTGAACCCATAGTCTTAGGATACCATGATTGCCTTCTGAGTGATACAGTACTGGCAAGATTTTAATCAAGGAACAGCCTGACATGAAAGTTTTTAAAAATAATTATGACGCTTCGGTAATTAATGGTGCCAATTCTGTTGTTCAAAATTACTATAACTAATTTGTCAGGTCTAAAAATATTGCCATCCTTATTTAGCCCCGCACATCAGAAAGGGATAGGAAGACTTTTAGACCTGTCAAATTAGTTAAGTTTAGTAATTTTGAACAACAGAATTGGCACCAATGTCTATGTGCAGATCTTTAAATAAAGCCACAAATCGCATGTCAACTAATCATAAATTTGTATTGCAATTTGTGAACAGTACTTTACAAGCTTAAACTAATACACACCCTGTTTATAGGGCACAGCAATTGTAACAGTGAGAGGGCATATAGCTTATATTAATAATAATTGAGTATACATTTATCTTATTAATTATAATATGTTAAATTAAAATGTATGCATCCAATAATGAAACCTGCAGAGAAATGATATAAGTGAAACTAGTAATAGCATCCCGCTTGTCAGTCAAAATATGGCAAGAGATTTTAATAAAAATAAATTAAAGTACAATTAAGAAATATTAAGAGTAGATAATAACGTAATAACGTTAGCGCATACAAATGAAAAACAATACACAATGTAAATCCACACTAGTGTTTAAAACCTAGCCCTAGCAGTTCCCAGTAGGTACTAGTCAATAATAGATCCTTACAAAAACCCATGACGCAGCGAGTGTTGCTTTCAACCATTTGCATATAATGCTTTGAAGCAAAAACCGACAGCGATATGGGTGCCCGACGTACGGATGCTCATCGCGATACGCTTCTGCGAATCGAGGTACAGTGCGACTGTTGGCGGGCTATTAAAAGTATTAACAATACATACAATATATACGAAACGAAAGCGAGAATAGTTTTATCAAGAAAAATCACGCTGCAACTCACACGCGTGACGTTAATGAAAAAAACGAAGATAATTTTGTGTGATGCTATCAGTAAAGATCTATTTAGTATAACGTTTCCGGTCAAAAGACCTCACTCACATCTATACTTAACATTATAAAGCTGAAGAGTTTGTTTGTTTGAACGCGTTAATCTCAGGAACTACTGGTTCGAATTGAAACAATACTTTTGTGTTGGATAGTCTATTTATCGAGGCTTTGGGCTATACTAGCTGCTAGTAAGATGATAAGATAGCAGATTTTATTTTTCCAAAGGCTTGGACTGGGCATTTGGAAAATAGCTGCTATCTTATAATGGGTTTTAAACAACTGGCTTTTGTATAGTTAAAACATTTTCTATGAGATCAGTGTTTCTTGACATTATGGCATGTCTCAAATCACAGCCAGGTTAGAGAGATGATTCGAATTGCGCATTCATCACTTGCTTCGCGGAAGAGAAGTAGCGATAACTACCCACTGCCCTCGGAGAAGGGAGCATTAAAGATGTATGCTGTTAAAGAAGTTTAATATTCTATTATTAACAACTAGCTGTTTTCCCCGCGACTTCACCCGCGTATCAATATAGTCTATAGCCTATGTTACTCAGTGATAATGTAGCTTTCTAACGTCAAAGGATTTTTTTTAATTGGTCCAGTAGCTTCGGAGCCTATTCAATACAAACAAACAATCAAATCTTTCCTCTTTATAATATTAATATAGAGTAAGTGCGAAGTGATGGCATAGCTAATATAGTATTAGAAAGAGATAGAAGAAGAATGAAATAAAAAACCCAGAAGATCTAAGAATTAATAATATAGAATATCTTTCATTTTCCCGTTCGCACAAGCGCCTCACCTCAATCTAGCAGACTAGAGAACAATATGCACATAATTTAATTATAATCTAGCTTTTTATGGTTACTTTCGATCAACATTGTTGTTAATTCTTAAATCCATTAAAATATTCAGTAAAGTGTATAAATATTATGTCATACGCATACCTCACACAGTGCCAAGAGAATGCAAGCGCTACGCTCAAGTGGTACGAGACGGTTGTTATATAATATGTAAATTTGTAGTATGTTTGTAGTTTAATTGATTGAAAATCAAACGTATGTCTTGAACTTTGATTATAGTCTTGAAGATATCTTTTATTGCATGAAAAAGTGACAGATATAGTGACTTAAGAAAATCAAAAATAGAATGTTTTTTTCTGACGTGCCAGTACGCGCACAACAGTGAACTCACCATCTGTCAAGTGGGTTTTATTACCTCTATCTACCTCTTCGGGGACCCTTGTGGGAAGGAGTGGAGATTTATTATGATTAATGATTATGTTGAACCGACTTTTCATGGATTTAACTATAAAACTGACGCATTTTCATACAAACTATCATCCCCTATTTTACCCCTTTAGGGGTGATATTTCCAAAAACCATTCCTTAGTGGATGCTTACGTCATAAAAGGTACCTACTGCCAAAATTTCAAGTCCGTACACCAACCGTTTCGGCTGTGCGTTGGTATGTCAGTCAGTCAGTTTCCTGTTTTATATGTATACCATATTACATGTTATTTGAAGTATAAGGTCTAATGTATAGTTACATGCAGTGTGTAGATCAGAGATCTGTTACCAGCCGGCGTGAGAGATAGCTATCCGGTCGCGCCTGGTCTGATCAGGCGGTACTCGCGTTATTGATTCGAAGATGCAAAAAGCACACCGCAACCTCAATGGATGCTGTACCCAGCGCAGATTAACTTGTATCTCGCAACGATTGGTGCAAGATGTAGGAATATAGCGATTCTCATAGCTATGCTATTCAAACGAGTGGAATGTAATTTTGGCAGAAAGTAACTCAACTGAAACTAACTGAATACTAACTAACTAACTGCGGACGAATATATAGAGGATATTATAGATGGATACATATTAATATAATGTAGCCATCTTTCGACTATTCTGTGAACTCCTAGCTTAAACTGAGCGGACTTCTAAACTTTAAAGTAAGATAGCATGTTTTCTTCCGTAAGCCTAAGATGGTTAACTGAAAAACCTCATGAAAATTGGTCTAGTAGTTTTGGAGATAAGAGTGTCCAAACAGACAAACGAATGACAATTCTACAGTTTTATTACAATAAATATTAAGTTACCTACGACATTTCAAAGGTACGGCTAACGGCCTACCTCATAGAAAGCAACGTAGTAGACCCACAATAATATAGGTATCACTGGTGTGTCAACCTTATTGATAGAAATCTCTGTACTCTGAGATTCTACAAATGAAGACAGACAGAATCACAACAGTTTTGATTTATTTATTTCATCATCAGTAATCATTGTATTTAGATACTGATATTTGCAAATTCTTTATGACCATCAGAATTCATACATACTTACATACATGAATAGCACCCGAGGCTCTGGCCCAACGACAATTTAGGTACAAAAGTGTTAATCTCTGTACTTGTATAATACTAGTACCATTGCGTTGTCAATCTTATTTGAACGGTATCTCAGTGATCATGATGTTCATGTATGAGGCCCAAAGCTCACGCCACGGACCACGCCACACTGGAAGCGCGTCAGGCATCGCATAGGAGTGTGGACGAAGCATCGGTGCGCGTAACGGGCGGCGCCGGGGCGCCAGATTTATGACGCCGTTACCTTTAATTCGTACATAATTTAATTTGAACACGCCGCCTCCAGACTTTAATTATGATATCTCGGGATACGGTTACACCGACGTGTTTATTTTTGCTGTATTTAACCGCGGCCGCAGCCGCTGATTGATAACATCTGTCCAGTGCACAGAGTGTAGGGATTTTATAAGCTAAAAAACGTTTTTTTTAATACAGTCTTTTATTCGGTCATCAAGGCCTTTCATCTGATACCCATATCATAGTGTAGGGGCTAATGTGAAAATTATAAATGACCATCTTGCGGCGGCCATATTGGATTTAGAATTACGTCACTTACTGTGTTTCGCTCAAGTCCTTTCATTTGATACTCATATCATAGGGGTACAGTGCAAATGATAAATCTCCATTTTGTCCGCCATATTGTAATAAAAATGGCGGCAACGTGTACGCCAAATTTCCGCTCAATCGGACACTGGGAAGTGGGTCAAATTTAACTTGCAAGGATTGACAACACCGTCAAGTGAAACTAAATAAAAACTTCTAAAAATAAAGTATTTTTGTATTCTTTCTGGTAGCCCGAGTCCAAACAACACCCTGTACCAACAATGGCTGCATTTTTCCAGTATTTGCGTAAATATAATCTCCTACGCAGGACGTAACAAAACTTATCCCGCGCCGATGTTATCACTTACGCGTCTTAATGGGGATATATTGTTAATATCGCACTGTAACATATAACATTACACCACTAACATATATTACACATATGATTTGTTAACTTAACCTTTTGCAAAATGACTTATGAAGTTATGAAAACTTTTTGGGATATTCATATACTTTTTCTCTTTATAATTAACTAGCGAGCAGCCCGGCTTCGCAAGGGTGTACATAAAACTTAAATGAATAAAATTATACATTCCTCAGGAATCACTGTGTCTATAAATGAAAACTGCATTAAAAAACGTTGCGAAGTTTAAAAGATCTAAGCGTACAAACGACAGGAAGCCACTTTGTTTTATACTATGCTAAGATTAAATCAGTGGTTCCATAAGGTTATATTCTAATGAGAAACCTGAATAAAGTCCAGCTAGTTCCATCAATGAAGTGGTGGGAATAGACCGTAAAAGCATAAATTCTTGTTGGTTCCTGAGCAGAATAGACTCACTGCAAAACTTTGGGTTCAATTTCGGTTGTATTCATTTGAAATCAATATGTACGACTAACATTCAAACGGTTTTTTTTGTATAGAAATCTCCATACGCTAGACTAGATATGTTAATATTCTATAGCAATGTATATCTGTATCTTAAAAAGCCGTGGTGGCGTAGTGGTTTAAGCAACGGCCTGTCATCTGATGGGCCCAGGTTCGAATCCCGGCCTGTACCAATGAGTTTTTTAAGCTTAAGTACAGTGAATAATCACACCATGAGCTTTTAAAAAAAGAGAGGTAGGGCGAGTTGGGATTTCCCGTGGGTTTTCCCATTTAATTGGAGCCGCCCGACTGGGGACTGTACCTCCACCTTACAGAAGACCGCAGTGCCATAACACTACTTGATGTAGTGTTGTGTTTCTTCGGTAAGTAAGGTTGCCAGTGCTCCACGAGGATACGCTGGGGCTAGTAGTATTGCTGCTAGCACAGTAAGTCCTCATCAACAACATGGTTGGCACCCCGTTAGTGATACCCCTGGTATTGCTAGCGGCTATAGGCTACGGTGACTGCTTACCATCAGGTGGGCCGTATGCTTGTGTGCCACCTTGTGGTATAAAAAAATATCTATTCTAATATTATAGAGAGGAAAGATTTGCATTGTAGTGTATTGAATAGGCTCCGAAACAACTGGCCGGATTTCAAAAAATCGTTTTAGATAGCTACATTATCACTGTGTAACATAGGCTATATATTATACAAGCTGCCCGCCCCGGCTTCGCGCGGGTAGACAAAATATTTGAAAAATGTCTACCCGTGAGAAGCCGGGGCGAGCCGCTAGTAATGTATAATTAGGTAACGACATTATTTATGATTCGACTAAATAGCGTGCACACTAATGTCGAGCAAAGGCCATACGATAATAAAATTCATTTGTACCCTTCGCAATGAACACACCATTATAATCAACAGGACGACATTCATATCGCAAGAGGTAGCGAGTAGCGAGGTAGAGCAAAACACGCAAAGGTATTGATAACATTGCGTGCGACCGATGTTCAATTTGTCATTGCACTCTGATTCACATGCTGGACCAAAATTGGTATCTGCGAAGTCAAAATCGATTTGAATGCGCCATAGTGCTGGAGACGTATCGATTCACTTATCGATACTTGTTTTCTGTATATCTTAAGCTGGAGAGTCACTTTTAATTTGCAGTTATTTATTAAGGGTTTCCCTGCTTTAATCTGCTGCAACATTTAGACTTCATCTGACACCAGGATCGCGACGTGAAGGTAACTTCCGTCCCTTAGAATTAATTAGAGACAATCGAACTATCTGGATAAACAAAAAAATATATTTTAGACTCTTTCAGACTAAGGTGTCTAAAAAACATTTAGATAGGAATCTGTGGGCTCATTCCGTATAATGGTTGCACGATCGTTGCAATGATTCTGTCCCAAAAATCACACTTCTCAAAAGCAAAAGTCAATCCTTGGTTCTTACGATTTAGTTAAATATTGTGTCGATTCTGTTGTACAAAATCACTGAACAAAACTAATTTGACAGGACTAAAATGTAATGCTATCCCTATCTCATGTGTGAGGTTAAATAAGGATGGATTTTATACAAAAGAATTAGCACCATTTATATTGTGACACTTGTAACATAATCAATCCGAACCGGTGGTAATTTAGACCTTCACAAGTGCCTTTTAGGGCCTAAACTGAATAAATGATTTTGAATCATAAATCTGCATCTAGGAAACTATTATGTAACGTTTTTCCAGCTTTGAAAAATAACGATACAAGATCTATGTTAGTTTAAAATGCAACAAACTTAAATTACTTACAATTAATGAACTTAGTTAATTCAAAACTCATATATCTAATAATCTAAGAAAGTGCGGTTTACTTTAAAGCTAATGCCGCATGCGATCACGAAACCACAAGAATTTATGCAACTAAGCTGCTAATTAAAATGAACACATAATTTGCGTTTAGCCGTTCGATTAATTTCATGCAGACGAGCAAATTTACTACATATTTTTTACATTGAGCAAGTAATGACAGCCATCTTGGATCACTGCCTTTGTTTCTTATTAGTTTATGTCAAACCATACATTAAAGGAATGCCGTTTCACGTTTAACTAATATAAAAATATAACAAGAATTAAAAAAAAAAAATAACTTACATGGTTATTTTTATTTAATAACAATTTAGATTAAATAAACATTTAGATCATGGCCGCGCATAAAATAAAATTGTTGTCACGCGAGAGGGTGCCAAGAAGGCTGTTAGCATTGCCCCGCTGTATGGCAATGCTGATCCTTTGCGCAAAATATGTTCCAGCCTTCTTGTCACCGGAGGCCTCAATCAATCGTCACGAGACCTCCTTGTACAGCTAAGCTTCTGGAGGTACGGCTCCAGGGTCCCCACCAATTACCTATACTTCTATACTAATATTATAAAGTCAAAAGATTTGTATGTTTGTATTACAGTTTGTAAAGAATTATAAATTCATAAACTAACCGACATATTTAAAAAAAACTTTCATAAACAAAATAAAAAAAAACACCGAGAAACAAATGTTAGATATTAAATTGCTAAGCGACTTAAATAATATTAAGAAGAAAAAATCCGCAACATAAGTACTTTTTGTGTTTATTATCGCAAATACATATCGATACCATGCATCGACAACGAAACATCCCTAAAATTTTCGGGGACAAGCTCTCATCAGATAGTATGAAAACAAATTAGCTCAGAAATAAACAAACAATAAATGTACTTTGCGATTTATGTTATAATTAAGATAACCAAAGAACCCAGATGTAAAACGTGTTCATTAAAATTCAATACGAAAGAGTGTTGGTAATAAAGGTGTATAAAAGTGTATCTGATTGTGAAATAAAATGGTTATTCTGGTTACTGTAAAGATGGGACTAATGTGGTCCCGTCTCCCCATGGAAAATAATTAATTGAATCCATGGTGGCTTTTGGTCCCGGTCTAGAAAGCCCCACGACTCATGGCGCAATGATTTCAATTTGATAATAAATATTCACACATATAGCTTCAAGCTATGAACTTGTCGATGATATAATTTAGGGAGTACTCGTTTATTATAGATATACTCACTACACACAGAATATTTGTCTTCCAGTCCTCTAGCTTATAAATTAATTTACTACTGCAATGTTACATATCATCACGCCAAGTCCCTCACGGGGTAGGAAGAGAGTATAGAGCGCCATTTTACTCTTGACTTGCACATCTCTTTTGCTTCTTTTACAATCATCTTTCTCTTTATAGATGCCCGCCGGTTCCAAGTACTCTTTACCTTTCCATCATTGAGTACTTTTTAATTTGATCTAGACAGTTAGACCTTAGCATTGATCTTCTTTGACAATCTTTCATAAAATTAACCAACTAATTTCATTACACCTAAATAAAAAGGTAGTTATGTTCGTTATAAAGAATTATCCGCACCATCAAACCTGAGGATTTCCACTAGAGGCCGATAAACGCACCGTTCCAATACCGGTAATTATTTACCGATAAATTGCGACAATTTGACGGCTTCATTGCGCACTGGCAGCGAGATGACAATTACGATACGATTGTTTTTTGTTTAGCTTCCACTCATGCGATCAGTTTGGAAGCAATTATACCAGTTTCGGAGAATATTTCGCGGTAGTGCCTACCATCAGGCCGTAATCAATAGCGCGGCGATTGTGTTGGCGAAGATACTTCAATTTAAGACGTATTAGGGATGGGGCATCATTATGCACTTTAAGTTAATGTTGTGCGAAGGAATGCGTAAATCGTTGTACGATGGTTATTTGTAAAATTTGGATAAGCTGAAAGAGAAACACATATCATATATGTGTGACTGTGAGCTATGAGCTTGGTGGACTATGTGAAATATGACGGCTAAAAAGTATGTTATCATAGAGATTAAGCTTTATACTCTTTGCCTACCCCGTGAGAGACTTGGCACGATGATATGTATGTATGTATCAAAGATATGACAACTCTTAAACATGTATTTTCTAAAGAGTTCAAAAACAAACTTACGATTTTATAGATAGAATGCGAAATAATAAATCACGCTCTTTTAAACAAAAGGACCATAAATTTTATACCACTATGGTGGCACACAAGCACACCGCCCACCTGATGGTAAGCAATCACCGTAGCCTATAGCCGCTAGCAATACCAGGGGTATCACTAACGGGGTGCCAACCATGATGTTGATGAGGGCTCACTGTGCTAGCAGCAATACTACTAGCCCAGCGTATCCTCGTGGAGCACTGGCAACCTTACTTACCGCAGAAACACAACACTACATCAAGTAGTGTTATTTCACTGCGGTCTTCTGTAAGGCGGAGGTACAGTCCCCAGTCTGGCGGCTCCAATTTAAATGGGATAACCCACGGGAAATCCCAAATCGCCCTACCTCTCTTAAAACCTTTGGACGAAGGCGGTTAATAAAGAGTCAAGAAACTGCTTACTGATGGTAACTCGTTATTATCTATATTTTTTAATTATTTATGGATGATCAATGTTTATTTGACAAAAAGGAATATCGACAGATTTAAAAGTAAGGTTGCCAGTGCTCCACGAGGATACGCTGGGTTAGTAGTAAATGTAGTAATGCTGCTAGCACAGTGAGTCCTCATCAACAACATGGTTAGTAGCCCGCTAGTGATACCCCTAGTAGTAGCAATACTAGGCTACGATGAGTGCTTATCATCAGGTGGGCCGTATGTTTGTGTACCACCTTAAAATGTGCTTAAAAAATGTTTAGCCTCCAAGCACCAGCCGTTTTACCATTATCTATATTGCATACAGAATTAGTGTACTTATCACGTACTGCGGCTGCATAATGACGAGTACTTACCTCATTATGCATGTTATTCGTTCCAATTCAATAGCGACCCTTAGTCTCCTAGCAATACCGGGTACAACTGGCATATGGTCTTGAGTTCACTTACTTTGGCCGAGCTACTCTGTTATCAATTAATCAAAAATCATTTATGCAGTTCAGGCCCTAATAAGGCACTTATGAAGGTCTAATTTACCACCGTAAAAAAATAGCCACCTGAGAAGAAACGACAAGAAACTCGGTGCTCTGTCTTTTCTTCCATGTAACAATCATGATATAACAATATTTATTAAAATTCTACTTTATGTTACTACCCAAACATCGTTTTCAGTTGCAAACTAAGCACTTAGACGATTTTTACTTTCACTTAAAAGTAAGAAACTGTCAAAAGTGTTCAGTAACTCTGGCTTTAGAAACAGCAAATTGTTTCATTGAGAAAAACGTGCATGACAGACCAAGACGCGATTAAAGAGAGGTAGGGTGATTTGGGATTTCCCGTGGGTTATCCCATTTAAATTGGAGCCGCCCGACTGGGGACTGTACCTCCGCCTTACAGAAGACCGCAGTGAAATAACACTACTTGATGTAGTGTTGTGTTTCTGCGGTAAGTAAGGTTGCCAGTGCTCCACGAGGATATGCTGGGCTAGTAGTATTGCTGCTAGCACAGTGAGTCCTCATCAGCAACATGGTTGGCACCCCGTAGTGATACCAATGGTATTGCTAGCGGCTATAGGCTACGGTGACTGCTTACCATCAGGTGGGCCGTATGCTTGTGTGCCACCTTAGTGGAATAAAAAATAAAAATAAAAAAAAGACGCAAATAAAAAAGATATGAATAAGTAAGCTGTACTATTTTAAGCAGAAATATTTTCGAATGCTTAATAATATTTAGTTTTGTAATCGACGGCACTAGTTCTAACTCTTTATGTGTCACTTGTTACCTTATACAATTTCTAAATTGAACATAATTCGGGAGTTTTTGGCGGGAATCAGGCGGAGCGGTTGAGATTTTTTCCAGTGTGTCGTAAATTGTGTTATAGTGATCTTTAATGTGTATTTTTGGTGTCGATATGTGCAGTAAAGTTTCATTTAGTGACTGATTTATAGGAGCATTGGAAATAATGCCATAATACGACTTTTGGGTTAAGTGATTTATCATTTTGGTAAATAGGTTACCTCTAATCTAAAGGCGTGTTACGATCTGCTACTGCCGTGGGTTGTCTCCAGAAACTCCATTGGGCGTTAGAATGCATGACACTAGGCATTTTAATGCGGCAAACACGAGAAATTTTGCAACATGAAAATTCTCTAACACTCGACACTGGCAAAAATAGTCCCTGAAGGGATTGATTGCCATACTTAGGAAGAAGAAGAAGAAGAACATAATTCCATTTACACACTGTAATAATGACATTAGTATCCGGTTAGAGCAATTAATGATTCGCTTTGCATTAACGGAAAACTATTACTATCATAATAAATGATCTAACGTATAAAGGTGCAAGTTGCAACTTAAGAAAGTAACTAGCTTTAGCTTTCGTTTTAAAGTGAATAAGTCCACATTTACCTACATATAAAATTCTAATTCTTTTTCTTTTGCCCACTGCTACGTATTTTAATGGATTTAACTAAAAAAAATACGGATTTTCATACAAACTTTCATCCCCTATTTTACCCCCTTATGGATGAAATTAATCAAAATCCTTTCTTAGCGGATGCTTACGTCATAACATCTACCTGCATGCCAAATTTCAGCCCGATCCGTCCAGTGGTTTGGGCTGTGCGTTGATAAATCACTATGTCAGTCAGTCACCTTTGAGTTATATATATTTAGATAGAATTTTATGTAAAAAGACTGCTTAATAATACGGGCCGAAACAAGCTAATGGTTAATTAATAAAATAAGCTTTGAGCTCAAAGCAAATGACACTCCAAGACTCAATTAAAACACATTAATTGGCACAGTAAATAAAAAGCCTCCAATATTACAACCACACCTCGAAAAAACATAATGCGTCTATCTCAATTTAAATGTGTATCTACCTAAAGAGTGAACCCGATTTTTTGAACATACTAAGCCCAGTAGAATTTCATCGTAAGTGCGTTTAATTAATTAAAACTGTATTATCTCGGTAGCTCTTTATCTGAGCAGAATTTCGCGACCCTTACACCGGGCTGTTATCACTGACCATCACAAAAAGTGTCGCCGACAAAGGCGATACACTAACGTGGCAAGAATCCCACTGAACTCTGCCTCATTAACGCTTCTCTCGCACAATCTTGCGTCGAAATAACAAAACGTCGTAACTGCACTTACACCTTTATACAATAAATGATCTTAGAATTCGTTAAAATAAGGTGTAAAACTACTTGATACAAATGGGTGGGATTAACATTTTAATAAAATCCTAAGTTCGCTTAGATTTCTACAGATTTAAAGAAGACTGTAAATTCAATTACTAGAAACAAAATTAGCTTACACTAAGTACGTTTATTTATGATCTTACAATGAAACTATAACTAATTGAAATCTAAGAAAGGTCGTAAGTCTAAAAACAAATTTTTTGCCGTTGGACTCTACTGGCATTGAATGTAAGTCTATTTTAGTATGGTAGTTATTATTACAGTCATAAGTCGATGGCTGTGGTACGATCACCGTTTTTGCGTCGGCAATATAATTAGGAGCTATCGCAGGCTTGTATGAAGACATAAATAAAGGGAGGCTACAGAATTAGCTTCTACAACAGCCTACAATCGATCAGATACTTATGTGTAAACTATTCAAAGCAGCCACGTTAAAATTATATGGAAAACTAGCTGTTTCCCGCGACTTCGTCTGCGTTTGTTTAAGTACAAAAAATTGCCTATGTCCTTCCCCAGGATTAATCTATGTCCCGAAAAAAAGCAAACAAACAAGCAGTTACGCATTGATAATATTGGTATGGAAGCTTGGAAGCTCTGACTTAATGATGATTAGAAACTCAAATATTTTGAAATAACTAAGTCACATCTTACCACCAAGGTCCCCGAAGACTCCGAAGAGGTAGGAACATAATTTTTCACAGTATCTACTAAATAGGAACTAATATAACTTTGGCTGTCGATTAAAATAATAAAGGGCATAGTCCATTTTGGTCCAAATCTGAAAGTGCCGGCCATCGCAATTTTTTTGTTAATTCTGTTAGAACTTGCCCACCTGAACATTTTTTACTACGGCACCAAAGCTGTAGGACCATTGTAGTTGATATTATTTGAGTTAGAATTCGAATCTGAATTTTCATAGATTTGGTCGAAAATAGGAATTCAAAATCACCAAAACAAATTAAATGTCCTGTAATGTCCAACTTTGGTGCCTTAGTAATAAATGCTCAGACGGACAAGCTCTAACAGAATTTACAAAAAATGCGTTGGCCAGCACTTTCAGATTTGGACCAAATCTCTATGAAACATGGATGATGTCTTTAAGATTCAGATCATTCTCCCATCAACATTATTGATTTGTATTCTTAGGATACCGGAACCGGAACCCTTACAATGTGCATAGTCCAACCCACACTTGCCCAGTTTATTGTTAAACTAGCTGTGCCCGCGACTTCGTACGCGTGGAATTAATTTTGTTGACAATTTCATGGGTTTAATTTTTGTTGCACTTGCACCGTACCATAACGAACTATCAAAAATAAATTATTCCTAAGTTACGCTTATAGCAATAGCTACCATTCAGTGAAAGTCCTGTTCAAATAAGTCCCGCCGTTCGGATGTGGTTCACAACTTTATGGGTTCTTTATTGGTTGCGCGGAACCATTTTATTTTTTCAAAAACAGACAGTCAGACAAAAAGTTTTTTAATTGCTCTTTTGTCATTAGAAACGTGTTAATTCTCATATGCATTTCGTAAAAAGCTGTTATTTTGATATTACAAACAGACACTTGCATTTTTATTTATGTGTATAGATTTTAGGCTTATGATAGATTGTGAGAGTGATAAATGAATATTTAAGAAATAAAAATATAATAATTGAAAGCGCTAATGACCGGCCAGTCAGTGGAGATTGTAATAATTGCAGATAGAAACTTTAATGTAATGCCTATTTATGTTCTAAATGTCTTAATTTGTATATGGCTTCTTTATATTTCTCTTTAAGTAGGTATTGTATATAGATATTTTATTTAGTTTTAATAAACTGAGTATTTTAAGTTGTTACCTAATTATTCGTAATGATGTGAATGCTTAGCGTTTAAACACTCTACTGACTTTAATCTAACCTTAAAAAATCTAAATTATTTATTTTTAAGTGTAAACAGTACGCTTAGCCGGCGGGCATGTATGAAGAGAGAGTGTATGTAGGTAATTATTTTAGAGGGTCATTTGATAACATTGAATCACTTAAATTTTCCCGTGACTTCGCCTAGCAATAATATAGTCCATTTGTTCTAAACGATATTGTAACTTGTTGATGAAAGTTACTTTAAACGTATCTCGTAAGGTTGTCAGTGCTCCACGAGGATACGATACGATGCGCTGGTAGTAATGCTGCTAGCACAGTAAGTCCTCCAACAACAAGGTTGGCAGCGCGTTAGTGATATCCCTGGTATTGCTAGCGGCTATAGGCTACGGTGACTGCTTATACCATCAGGTGGGCCGTATGCTTGTGAGCCACATTAGTGGTATAACAAAAACGTCGTATCTGTAATAAAGAAAACGTCGTAAGTTGGTTTCCTGATGGCTTAATTGCTTTATTAAATACAGGACTGCAAAGCACTCACAGACTCAAAGGTATAATGTTACACAACCATCATATATTACCAGTGGCGTTGCGCATCGTCGCTTGTGTATTGGTAGACGATAGGGTGGCCAAATGTACTCTATGAATTAGACCATGTGGTTGGAGTATAGTATTCTGGCTTTTCTCGGAATGTCAAGATATATATTTTGGGCCTAAAGCTCACCCTTTTTTTACGTTAGTCTATATATATATTTAAAAAAACATTTTCTTTTGTATTTATTATTTATTGTTAGGAGATGGCTCTAATGAGAAGAAAAAATTGAAAAAAATACCAGAACATTTTTAATTTCGGGACAAACTAAAAGACCTTTTTCCTATGGTGTATTTGACATATGAATTCATAGCTAAGACAGGACAACGTCTGTCGGGGCAGCTAGTAAGTATATACAGTAGAATAGCATTATCAACTCTGTGATGCTTACAGGAGTGATATGTTCATTAATGAACAAACTATTCTTCTTTCAATAAAGCTTTTTTATACCACTAAGGTGGCAAACAAGCATTCAGCCCACCTAATGGTAAGCGATAACCGTAGCCTTCGGACGCTTGCACCAACAGGGGTATCACTCGCGCGTTGCCGACCTTGCAGAAATCTCTTCACACCCTTCTTGAAGAACCCCATGCTGTACTCCTTTGGGAAAACCTAGGCGGGGGTGTTCATTTCACAATTTGGGTAGAACGTATAAAATTATTAACGTGTTTATTAAGTGCTTGTAGACAAGTAGCAATTCCTCTTGTTTCTTTTTTTTTTATACTACTCAGGTGGCACACAAGCATACGGCCCACCTGATGGTAAGCAGTCACCGTAGCCTATAGCCGGTAGAAATACCCGGAGTACCTAACGGGTTGCCAACCATGTTGTTGATGAGGACTCACTGTGCTAGCAGCATTACTACTAGTCCAGCGTATCTTCGTGAAGCACTGGCAAACTTACTTACCGCAGAATCACAACACTACATCAAGTAGTGTTATTTCACTGCGGTCTTCTGTAAGGTGGAGGTGCAGTCCCCAGTCGGGCGGCTCCAATTAAATGGGAAAACCCACGGGAAATCCCAAATCGCCCTACCTCTCTTTTTAAAAGCTCATGGTGTGATTAATTACTGCACTTAAGCTTAAAATAAACTCATAGTTACCGGGATTTGAACCTGGGCCCATCAGATGACAGGCCGTTGCTTCAACCACAAGGCCACCACGGCTTGATTCTTAGATTTTAACAAATCCTTGTCCCCCTACAGCCAATAAAAAATGGTTGGTCAAATAACTTGGCGTTGACATGCAAATGCGGCTCAGTGGCGGAACGAAGCTGGATTTCAACCGACTGCCGGTTGCTAGTTGCCAACAGACTAGATTTATAGCTAATTAGCTTACTTATAAATTAATTCACTATTTCTTTAGCGTTTGCATGTTCACTTGCAGGTCCCTTTCATATTTGTCAGGGATTAATTGATTTGCGTTAGACATTGTGAGGTTATTGTTGTGAATGTTGAACTGGATTTGTTGTGAAGAGTGAAGAAAGAAATATCTCTCAAGTGTATGCAGAAACTAATAAGACTTAGTAATAGTTTTACGTAGTATATTATGTACTCTGAGGTAATAGGAAACACAATTTCATATTATCTAGGCTAGCTGTCAAAATTTCTGTACCTATTCTTGAATTTTCTCCATAGTAAAACTTAATAAAATATCTTATTAATACAGCTATAAGTCTCAAACACGATATAAATCATTCAATATGGCACAAAAAGTGGTAATCTGCAGCCTGCGCCGGCGCCGAATACACTGACACCCGTGACAAATAGGGATGTAGCCACATCATTGTCACAGGAACAAAAACTGATCGATATCCATCCATCTTTATACTATAATAAAACTAAATGAGCTCTATCTGTACGTACATTCAAGAAAAATATCAGCTTTTTATTAATAACAAGGTTTTTTTAGTTTCTTAGTGTGTTTGTATAATCAAATCTTTACAATTTTAAATTTGACCCACTACCCAGTGACCGTTGAGTTGAAATTTGCCATAACAATTTTTGTACCCGTGACAATTTGCGATTACCAAAATGCCGCCGCATTTTTTATGCAATATGGCGGACGTCATAAAATGGAGATTTAACATTTCCAAAGTAACCCCGATGATATCGGTATCAAATGAAAGGGACGACCAAATAGGTGCTTGTATTAAAAAAACCTTTTATACCCCACTTGTTTAATAATTACAAGTGTCACCAAGCCTAACTTATCCTATGGTAAGCCTTCAGGCCATATTTGTACCGAGGAAACAACCTTCTTACCCAATTTCCACCGAAGATAATTTGGTGCCAACGTGACAGATGGTGAGTCCGTCGCCGTCTCTTAGGCACTACATACGTCCTCGAATTTCTTCTCAGGCGTTTGCAGGTTCCCTCACAATGTTTTCCTTCACAGAAAAGCAGGTGTAACTAATCACTGCAGTTGTGTTAGAAAAACTCATTGGTACAGACCGTTGGGATTGGAACTTGCGTCGCTAGAATAGCAGGCAGGCTTGATACCACACGGCTACCAAGGCTTGTTCACCTAAGGTACGGTTGTCAGCCCCTGTTTTTGCAAGCGTCCATAGATAGGCTACGGTAACCACTTACCATCAGCCGTACGCTTGCTTGCCAGTTAAGTGGTAAAAAAAAGGTAGCTTTTAGGTGCATGATTTGGTCTCCTATAAGTGAGAGTGAAAATAAGAATATTATTTTCATTATTACATTTATTGGAAATCCAAACTAAATAAAATAAATAAAACCGTCCAAGTGCGAGTCGGACTCGCGCACCGAGGGTTCCGTACACACTTGTATTTTTTGATTTATTAAATTTAATCAACAAATTAGATTATGATCAGAGATCCAACAGTACAATATAAACTTGAGGAAGTTTTTCCATGTACCGCCCGATTCGTAGTGGTCTCCCGGGTCTTTTCTGAGCTACGCCTTAAGTAAGCCTGTAGGTAAGGTTAAAAGGCGAACTTCAATTGAAGTAATTACTCGTATTCGTCGGTGACTCTCAACAGCGCAATTCATTACGATCAGACAGACAAACAAAAAAGTTATCCTATAAGGGTTCTTTTTTTCCTTTTATGGTACGGAACCATAAAAATAGTGAAACAGAATATCTACAAACTAAATTTAAATGAGAACAAGCCACCTTATTCGTCATGTGCTATGCAACAATGGTGGAAGACCATCAGGCTTTTATCGCATATGGAAACGCATTTTTTGTGATATCTCAGCACTTGTCACTTACAAGGCGCAATTAATGAACTTAGCATACTTAGAACACGCGTCTCTCCCCGCAAAAACTATTCCACGTATACCACTTGCTAATCTAATACTAACTTATATTATAAACGCTACTATGACTTTGTTTGTTACGCGTTCACGCCTTAACTACTCAAGCGATAATCATGAAGTTTTGCTAACACGTTACGAACATAACTTTGATTTCAGTTCGGAAATATGCATGTCTTATTCTCTGCATTTGCTTTTGAAACTCTGGGTCCCTGGGGCCCGGAAGCTCTTCAGCTTTGTAAGGAGGCCTCACGTCGGCTGGTTGAGGCCTCCCGTGACAGGCGTGCTAGAACATTTATCTCGTTCAGAGAATCAGCATTGCTATCCAGCGTGGCAATGCTGCCAGCATTTTTGGCACGCTCTCGCATTATTCTAGTTTAGGTCAGATCTTTATCTATAAGTAGGTAGGTTGTAATTTTTTAATTTGTTTTACTTCAGAACTGTACGTCACAACATTGTAACCGTATTGATTAATCGTTCACTGGTCTCCTGCCATACAAGCTGCGCTTAGTGCCATCGGAACATGTTACACTAAAATAATTATCACTCAATAAACTATTATTATTATTATCACGTATTATCAATTACATACGTAGTATATTATCTACTGTGAGGTTATATGTTGTTCTGTCAGTTACTTGTCAAATTGTTTCGAATCGAAGCAATAAATATTATTGACAGGAGAGCAAACTACAACATTTTACCAAAGAAACGGTGACCGCCAGAGCGAGACCCGCGTGGTGTAATTACTAATTAACGATCATAACTCATCAATATAGCAATTAATACGGCGGCCGAGCTGCTTATTTTACTAATTGCAACTGATTTTAATAAAAATCGCAATTTTGTAACAGTTTTGCCAGTTGAGGGATTTGTATAGAGTTGTTTTAGTGTTTCGATAAGTAATTGATTTCTTTATTCGCGTTCTGATGCGAGCATACATTAGTATGTTGTTAAAATGGCCGACAAATTATTTTGTCTTAAAGTACCTATAACACTACTTTAATGTTGTGTTGTGTTTCTGTGGTAAGTAAGGTTGCCAGTGTTCCACGAGGCTACGCTGTGCTAGCAGTAATGCTAGCACAGGGATCTTCATCAACAACAGGGTTGGCAACGCGTTAGTGATTATCCTGGTATTGCTAGCGACTATAGGCTACGGTGACTGCCTTCCCTCAATCCCACATAGTGTCTCTCGCTGCCCTGCTGCCTCTCATCTTTATGAAAAAATCACGTGCTTTCGTTACTGCAGCAAGCTAACAAACACTGTTTTTTTAGCAACAATACTGTTGTTAAACATTTGATATTTTTATATCATTTTCTTTACATTAAGAAGATAGAGAAGTTAGGTTCTTGCCGGTTTTTCTCTTCTGGCTTTTTCCGAACCGGTGGTAAAGTAGACCTTCATAAGTGCCTTATAAGGGCCTATTTGTTTTTTTTTGTATGATTCATGTTTGAATGGACTTACCTCACAAATGACGCGCACCAACAGCTCTATACGATCCTTGTCAGTAACCACGGTTGCAGTCGGACGATGCGCCTGCGCTGCCGTTACGACTGGCCGGGCCAGTTTTTGTCGCGGACCGATGTAGCTCTAAAATAAAAGATATAGCGTTATGCTACAGCGTCCGCTGACTGATGTCACTAAAAAGGAGATACTTAGATGTATGTATACAGTGCTCCACGAGGATACGCTGTGTTAGTACTAATGCTGCTAACACAGTGAGTCCTCATCCTCAACAGGGTTGGCAACCCGTTAGTGATATCTCTGGTATTGCTAGCGGCTATAGGCTACGGTGACTACTTACCATCAGGTGGACCGTACGCTTGTGCTTAAACTAGCTAGCTAAAAAAGGGAAAACGAAACACTACAAATGACGACAAGGCACCACGCGAATACAACCGCCCACTTGGTAGCTTTCATTTTCATATTTGTAAATACTTACTTATGTCTAGAAGAATTTTGTAAAACATTGTTATATCATGATTGTTACATGAAAAAGACAGAGGTTCCTGCCGGTTCTTCTCAGGTGGCTTTTTTCCGAACCCGTGATAAAATTACCACCGGTACGGAAAAAAAGCCACAAGGCACTTATGAAGGTCTAACTATTTAATTATTATTTATATTTAGCCTTATTAAGGCCTAAACTCAATTAATGATTTTCGATTTGAATCCTTAAACCCTCTACCCGCTCATCGCTCGTCACTTGAGGACTCGCGAACCGCAACACTTTTTGTTTATTAACATTTAATTAGTAGATAAAGTTATACATTCCCGCTAGTCCTGCGATGTCCCATTCATTACAGTTTAATTGTCCGCCGGCCGAGTATTTGACCTATTCTATCACAAATACCTAATAACATACGCTTAAACTGTACACAATAAACTCATAAGCAGTGCCGCAGATGCGTGACGCACATCCATAAGGAGCTGCATAGATAGTGTGGTTTCTAAGTGAACAAACATCCCATGGAATGAAACTTCTTCCCTGTTAAATTAAATAGATAATACTTTATTCCGGGTTTAGATAGACAAATTAGCAATTTTATTGTACACAGCTCTTACGTTGTCTTACGTCAACCAAACCATAGCACGATTTACATTCTTATGTACATCTATCTAGTGGCAAGCTAGAGGAACTCAGCTGTTAATTATAAAACCACAGAGTAGATAATATACTTAAAACCAATTATATTATTGTCACGTTTGAATACTTGGTTATGATAAATGTTTACATACTTATAATAATAATAATAATCGTTTATTCATCAACAATGGTAAGTAAATTTGTCATGAGTTTTCTTTTAACTTGATAACATGAAATGAATCTTACCCATTTTTTGCTATTATTAGTAGAGCCGTTCTTGTGTGAAATTCGTGAATATTTGTAATAAAAAAATCTTGAGTGAGTTTAGTTTATTTCATTTTGAGTGACCGAAGCAACTGTTTATAAGTAGATTGGCTACTGACTGCAGACGTGTACTGTGCTCCCAATGATCCAATAACCATTGTATCTATCGTCACGTAATCGATAGTTTGAATACATCCATAATTGCACGAATCGGAATTAATTAGCCTGGAAATTTATTAATTACAGTAGAAAATAGTTCAACATGTCCGTTTATTTTTGTAGTGCCAATTCTTTTGAATACTATAAAGAGGAAAGGTTTGTATTTTGGTTTGTAAATAAACTCAAAAACTACAGGACCTATTTATAAAAATCTGTCACCAATTGAATGCTATAGTAAAATAGGCTGTCAAGACGTGGTGAATAATAGTAGTTTATGAAAACAACAAAAGATTGATCGGTGCTATATAAATTGGTCCAAGCATGTACAAATTTAATTTGCAGTAGCATCTGCGTAACATGAGCATCAGCCTTTTTTTTCTACCAGTAAGGTGGCAAACAAGCATACGGCCCGCCTGATGGTAAACGGTTACCGTAGCCTATGGACACTCGCGCGTTGCTACCATCAGAGGAACTGTCGCTGCTTCTGCCATGGCGTGACGTTTACCGTCAAACGCACGCGCATCAATACTTGTCTTGACTTCTAGCCTGCTGACTAGATTTATAAGCTTTCCAGTCGATTGGCGATATGTTAATGGTCCATTCGCCACCGTCTTCGGCGCACGCGCATTTTTATTGTATAACAATACCTTTTGAGGCTTTAATGGCGACATTCGGAGATGGATGTATCTCTATTGCCTTGTATACCGTTTACAGCATATCGATGATCGATGAAATTATTATCGATTGTAGAGTTTGAAATATCGTTCGATTCTACCAGGGTTGAGTACAGTGCCGTTAGCAGGGGGGAGTGACAGGGCGACGGCCCGGGGAGCCGAAAAGGGGATGGGGCATATAAAAAAAAAGTAGTTTCAAGACTTTCTACGTCCGCGTTAGCGCCGGGTAATGCTGAAGGAAAGATTAAATCTATAATATAAAAATGAATCGCTGAATGTGTTGCCAAGCGCAAATCTCGTGAGCAGCTGAACCGATTCCGCTAATTCTTTTTTTTAAATATTACTTGAAGTACGAGGATGGTATATGTACCATCGTCGTAAGGACTCGGGAGAGAACAATTTTAAAAAATAGTCTAAAAACGGGTAGACAAAATATTTAATAAATGTCTACCCGTGCGAAGCCGATAGTTCTTAATACGTGTTCACACTTGTTCAGCAAAAAACTAAAACTCGATAGTGATTTCACAGTGGGTGGAGAATATTCTCGCCCGGGGCGTCAGTGTACTGTACTGGGAAGTCAGCACCTGAGAAGTATAAAGAGTTTTCAAACCTACGAAATCTCTGTTCTCTTCTCTTCTTGAAGAACACTATGCTGTATTTAATGTGTATGCTACGACTGGAGTTCGCGGACTTGTCTAAGTCCGCCTGGAATTCGCTATTATATATAAAAGTAACCAATTAATTAAGAATAACATTCACAAGAAATTATTGTATATTTGTATACCATTTTATCAATCAATTAATAAAACAATAAGCGCTTAATTCACTAACCAATCTTCTCCAACTTTAAACTTCTGTTTCACTATTCATACCTCCAAATTTTCATAGTTTAAATTGCTCATGAAATCAATTCGCTGGGCCAGCGCCTATGTCTGCTCTTTAATCGACTATCGACAATCTATTTATCGATTTCCACGCTTCCCTTCTACTGTGTAGTATTTAAATTACGCGGTAAAAGTGAGTAGTTGCAAGTTAAATGGAATTTAAATGATCGTTGGTCAGGTGTGAAATGTATCTTTTATGTGCATAGCTGTCGATTGAAAACGCCTCTACTGGAAATGATGAATTGGGTCCAAGAATGATTGAATGCAATTTCATTCTTTATAAGGCACTTGTTTAAATAACTTTCTAGTGTTAAATTGACTATTACTATACTGCCTTTTTACTTGTAACTTAAAAGTGAAAAAGTTTAAAACTTCGCACGTCTATCCAACACACACATACACACAAAAATGCAAATATTTTCTCTTTATAATAATAAGTAAGGCTCTTTGTTAAGTCCAATTTTATTTTCATTATTTACTGCTGACTTACCTCTATGTCTCAACACCTGTAAATACCACTTATATTCTGACGATACACAATTATACTATTCCTTTCGAGGTGTAGATGTTAAAGCAGCAATCACAAAAATAAACCAAGATTTAAATAATATTAACACCTGGTCAAAAAAAAACTGCTTAAAAATAAATCCATCTAAATCACAAATGCTAATACTCGGAACTAAACGACAAATAAAATACGTATTGGATTGTGAAGAAAAGATTAAAATAATTAATACGGCTATAGAACAAGTAAAATCGGCTAGAAATTTAGGGCTCACTTTAGACGGTGAACAAAAATTCATACAACATGTTAATAATAAAATAAGAACAGCTTACTTTAAACTAAAAACCCTTTATAAAATAATTAAAGAGGAGCTCCGACATCGTCTAACAGAAGCACTGGTTCTTTCACATTTCAACTTCTGCAGTGCAGTGTATGGCCCTAAGCTTAATCTTAACTCCGAAAACGCAATTCAACGAGTACAAAACGCCTGCATAAGATTTTCATTTCAAGTGCCTAAGAGAGAATTTATTACTCCTTATCTAAATAAACTCGGTATTTTAAACATGAAGGCCAGAAGAGAGTTACAATTTGCATGCACACTTCACAGAGTTATTTATAACAAAAAGCCTGAATATCTATTTGAAAAACTGTTTTGGATTAAAAATACCACCTTAAGAAATATTCGCTCCTCCACGAGAAACCTTCTTAGGATCCCTGCTCACAGCTCTGCGCGGTACAGAGGTTGCTTCAAGTACTCAGCAGCAAGTATATGGAATGACTTACCTCCTCCTTTAAGAAATAACATTAGTACCACCACTTTCAAGTTAAAGTATAAGTCAGCTCTGCTGAAAAGACAACTTGCTGCAGAGAATTTACGACGTGCCTATGTAAAAAACCTAAAATTAAAAAACTATTTTAGTTAATAACCCGAACGCTGATTATTGAATTCAGTTATCAAACTCACACACACACACACACACACTCACACACACACTCACTCACTCACTCACTCACACTCACTCACTCACACTCACACACACAGAGAGAGAGAGATGAGAGCTATAAAGAATCCATAAAGAAGTTATTTCATGCACATTATTTACTTACCTTATAATTTTTTAATTATATTAATTGCCCATTTTTAAGATTTTATTATATTATTATTCCTGCTTCTTAATTACTATTTACATTTATATAATTTACGGTCGTGGCCCTCATTACAATGTTCCCACACAACATCTGAACGGTATGGGAGTGTCTGAAAATCAGCGCTACCAGGCGTTCACATTCCGGGCAGCAGAAGCTGAGCCATGCCCCTTTGCTTTTAATTATTTCACATTAATTTAGCTATAAATTAGAATTTAGTCAGCAATATTATGTTTTCTAATTACTTTAATGTTTAATGTATTTAAAAAGCAATAAACGTGTTTATTATTATTATTATTATTATTAAAAGTATAGAAGTATAGATATAGATAAAGGAGGCCTTTGCCCAGAAGTGGGATAACAACGGCTACATAGAATAGAATAGTATACGCTCATTGTAACTAATAGAAATTTCAAATTTTGAACAAAATTTCCCATTTTCATGCAAAAACATCACTCACGATTATTTCATAATGTCATCCATGAACATTACGCACCTCACTATTTCAAAAGGTATTATTTACATGTATTAAAGAACACAAGACCACGACATATTAATCGACGAAATCTACAGTCACAATCAATGTACCGACATAATACAAGTCGTCTCGATAAGAATCGATATCTACAAGCCGAGTCCGGCATCGCGGGCATTCGGCGGCGCGTCGCAAAGTCATTATTTCGGCAATGCGATCGCGCGAGACTGGCTACTAAAGTTTTTGCTCTCACATTTAATTGCGAAGTATCATCGCATACTAAAATGCCCTTTAATTTTTTACAATTGAACTTAATGACATAATCACAGCACCTCAAGGATGTCAGGCCTCCTTTTTATGAGCACATCTGCCGCCATTTGCTATTGGCGAGCGTTGAACTTTATATTTATTGAAGCTAGGCGGAAATATAGTATAAAACATATTTATAGATCAAATTCTACTTGCCATAACACGGATTGATTTGAACGAAAGAAACAAGAGTGTATTATAAATTTAAATCATTTTCTTTATTAGCTTATACCCGTGGCTTTGCCAGCGTGATTCTATATAAAGATAGCCTATGCCCTTCCCCCGGTTATAATCTATCTCATTGTCAAATTTCATTACGATCTGTTCAGCCGTTAAGTTGTGAAAAACAATACATACTTTAACATTGCGAAGGAGCCTTTAAATGCAAAATTAAATAACTTAACGTAACATATGACGTCACAAATATAATTCCACATACTAACACGATGTGATATGAAAACGTGCATATTTCATACTCCCATAGCGTGCAAAAAGCCGTGAATGAACGGCCATTTTGTTCCGCCATCTTGTAAACAGTAATTACGCAAGATGGCGGCTGGGGGGCGATTGGACGTGGTAAAAAGCCTGCGAGTTTTAATAGCGCTCAGATTCATCGTTAACCAAGTGTGATTGAAGCTAATTGCTGACTCGTATGGCATACACTTTAATTATTATACGTAGTACTTACACATGAAGTGAGGTAGTAAGCTACAATGTTTATTAAGCTGCGTCAGTACATTCCAATTAGTTGTCATTAAACATCTTAAATTTGAGGGTCCGCAACACGCGAGAGATATCTCTGTGCCGGTAGCAGGATCATTCTTCAACTACGCATTCGAAAACGTAACTCGAGAAATGTCAAAATTGTCATACAAATTTTAGTGCCACTTTTCGCCGCCGCAGCGCTGTTAATTTTTCAATACAAAAATGGTTGAAGGCGATACGAAAACGTTGTCAGAAATTATTCATGCTCGCGCTACTGGTGTTGCAAGTTCATAGACAACGGTAACCGCTTACCATCATACCGCTTACAAACTCTAGAACGCTAAAACTAGAAATATTCATCATTGTCCATCACTCGACACTGGCAGAAATAATGCTTTAGAAAGTATTCGGTCGATATACCTAAAAACAAGCCAAAAATACTAACTGTATCCATACCCAATACTAAATATTGTAAAACGTTTATTAATATATAAAAAAGAAAAGGACAGATTTATATCCACGGCGCAGGCTTCGTCCAATGAACATGGTTATAATTCACCTCAGGTTTCGTCAATGCGTTAACTTTAACTGTTTCCATTGTCACATAATATGACAATGGTGCCAATTCTGTTATACAAAAGTACTAAGCTAAACTAATTTGACATTTCTTAAAGTCTTGCTATCCCTTTCTCGTGTGCGGGGTTAAATAAGGATAGCAATACTTTTAGAACTGTCAAATTAGTTAATTTTAGTAATATAACAACAAAATTGGCATCGATGTCAAATGTAGACATCATCTATGCTTTAAATCTAAAACTCTAGATTCTTGATTAGATAGTCTCTTTTTAAGAAAAATCTACACGGCAACAATGGCTGCCCATACGGTGCCTTCGAAGCAGGACCTGTGCCTATTCTCCAAGCATTTCAGAGTTAACTAATATCTAGCCAGAATGTCAGTAATCAGTGTGCTTATTAATAATGTAAATAAATACCGTTGATTCAAATCGTGTATTCACTCAACATCCATAAGAACCTGTACGTGATGCTAATTTATATATAATTAGGATGGTTGTGTAGGTATCCAGCATACGTACTGCTAGTGATGGTCGAGTGTGAAATAAAGGAAAGTCCGAACCGAATTAACGATGTTTAATCGCAAGACACATGTAAACGGTACAAAATTATAGAGGCGACTGACTGCGGGGTGGGCAGTGCAGTCGTACCGCACTACGTACATATACAACATGTCGCTACAAACCATAATCTGTTTATTTGGCACACGTAAGCACTTAGTACGCACCTATTTAATAAATAACACCAATAAGCGAGTGTTCAGCTTCGCCGACAGATCGCAAAAAGCGCGGTTTGCCGAAAACGCGCTTCGGCAAAAAGCGGCATTCGGCCTGGTTCGATTACACGGGATTGCGACTCGTATGGCACTGCGCAACCTTTTATGGCAAGTATAGTGGTAACTAAATGAAACTACCCTCAAAATTTTAACTATTTATTTCTGAGCGACCTTTAACGCACTTGGCCGGTTTTTTTAATATTAATTACATACAATATAATTATAATATTAATCAGGTTTTCATGAAGGTACAACATTTGTTCTCTGTTTAGGTTTATTTGTATCGCTTTTCTAATCCTGAGCTTTAAGTGATTGAACTTCATATAATATGTAATAAACCACCTACGGAGTACAGCCACTAATGGTCTGTATTCGCTAATGAAGATATTTGGGGCTATCTCATTGTCAATAAATATCTGACCGCGCCGCCCTAGCCGCGGGCAAAGCTCTTCCGCCGAATAACTAGCTAGGGCTGTCTCCCATTCAATATCCAAACAAATAAATTAAATTCAAGTGTGCCCTTGTAACTTCAAAATAATAGTTTTTACTGAATGCATATGAAAGTATGGTGTAATGAAAGTATTTCTGATTTTTTCTCTGTCTGTCTGTTTGGTCCGGCTTATCTCCCAAGCGGCTGGACCGATTTCGAGAGCTTAGACTACATTAAGAAAAAAATATTAGGGTTCCATGCAATACAATTTCAGAGAGTGTGAGTGTGTGTCCATATGTGAGTTCAAAATAAAGGCTATAAATTTTAATGTCCGTCTGTTTTTTTATCTCTTTTCCGACCTTTTTAACGGAACTGTCATTGACAGGTAGATCGACGACTTCTCAGATAGTGGAATCTCAGAGTAGATAATGAAAGTCTTATTTTGGAAAAAAAGCATCTAATGGTACTTAAAAAACACATTTAATATGGGGGATGAGATGCAAGAATATTGGAGAAATTTTTGAAATAATTAGAATGTTTCTTTCTGTTTTTCCATATTTTTCATAATCCAACAATACGTGAGGTGGCAGCCCTACATGCAAGCCTTTTATTACCTCCTTTGTTACGAAATCGATACAGAGCACACCCCTTAGCGTTTTTAAACTGTACCGATATGAGCTGGAGATAATATTAATTACCGCGTACTGTGTAATTAGATTTACTACACTTATTTATTGTATGTCTGTGTGTCGCTTCATAAAATACTCGTAAACTATCTTCAATTGCTATCGATACTTCTTCTATGTTATTAGCTTCATAGACTAAAATTCGAAAGACCAAAAGGAGTCCATTAAAAAAGGGTAAGTTTTTTTTTTTGTACTAACGTGCCTATTCAATTCAAACACACACTAAAATACAAATCTTTCCTCTTTAAAATATTATTAGTATAGATAAAGATTGTATTGATAATTATATGTTTTGTCTTTAGTTTAATAATTAGTGTCATAATAATAAGATACAATGGGTTGGCATAAATAAAACACTCTTAAAATAATGCACAAAGACAGTCGACTTCTACTTTAATTGAAATAAAATTATTCAAGACATCGCCGTAATAAAATCTCTTTAAACTACCCATGCAACAATAGCCAAATCAAATATAAGATTTGACAATATGACATAGTCAGATGCTCACTCAACATTCAAAGCACGGTACAGTTACTTTTTTGCCGTAAACCTCCAAGGGGTAGGTAGCAATCAGAATTCAAATCGCGTACGGAATACGTCAAAAATCGCCGATAATGTCATATTTTTTTATACAATTCAAATTCAGAATCATCTTTATTTGACTAGACTTTACAAATATGTATTTTCAAATCGTCAGATTCTTTTACCAACGGATTCGGAAGATCCTTCTGCCAATAAGAATCCGGCACGAAACTCAGCAATTATGGAAAAAGAACAACTGAAATCGCTCCTTTTTACAATATTTATTTAGTGTCACACCGAACCGGTGTTCCCAGCGCCCAGTATAGTTTTTTTTATACCACTAAGATGGCACACAAGCATACGGCCCACCTGATGGTAGCAGTAGTCACTGCAGACTATAGCCGCTAGCAATACCAGGGGTATCACTAACGCGATGCCAACCATGTTGTGCCAACCACTGTGCTAGCAGCATTACTACTAGCCCAGCGTATCCTCGTGGAGCACTCGAAACTATACTTACCGCAGAAACACACCACTACATCAAGTAGTGTTATTTCACTGCGGTCTTCTGTAAGGTGGAGGTGCAGTCCCCAGTCCAATTTAAATGGGAAAACTTATGTGAATTCCCAAATCGCCATACCTCTCTTTAAAGTTGAAATAGACATACAATAATTCAAATTCAGCATTCATTGACCCACTCTCAGCTGACCAGTCCTCGATAGGAGCAAACAGGCTGCACCGCAAGTCTGTAATTATGCGCCTTGGAGGTGTTATAACTAAACCCGAGCCTGCCGGCCATGTAAGACCGATCTCTATCAACTGTGCGTATTTATTAAGATGTCTGTCTGTGTTGCCTTCGTGGCTCAGCTGTAAAGTGCTTGGGTTAAGACGTTGAGGTTCTAAGTTCGGTCCCATTAGACAAAATCGAATTATAACTAGCTAATAATGGCGGAATACTGAAACGCAATACAAATCTGATGCCCCATTAATTTTGAGTGGCCTCCGATTTTACATACGAAATTTTATTTTGACGACGATTCAAACAGTTAAATGGGCCTTCAAACTTTGAATGTCGTTTCAGTATTCGGCCGTTAGTCTGTCAAATATGAATCCGTTTCACTGCGACTTCGTCTGCTTGTCAATGTAATATATAGCCTATCTTACTCAGTGATCATACAGTATTCTGTTCGTGAAAGAATTTTTAAAATCGTTCCCCATTGGTCCGAGTTTATTCATTACAACGATACAAATCTTTCTCTTTATAATACAACTATCTGCTACCGCGACTTCGTCTACATTTGTTTAAAGACAAAAGTAGCCTATTTCCTTCCTCAAGATATAATCTATCATCTTGTAAAAATTTACAACTATAAATATACATTTTAAATTGTATAAATGTATGCTTAGATCTTTAAAACGGCGCAACGGATTTTGATGCGATTTTTTTAATTAGATAGAGCGATTCAATAGATAGATTTATATGTATAACTCATTTGTTTTGTAGCTATTTCACTTATATGGCTAACGCTGGCCGTGCGAAGCCGGGGCGGGTCGCTAGTAAGTGATAAATAATTCAAAACTTTTTATTGCAGATCTTTACAGAAGCTTTATAAAGCTGTTGTACACAATGCACGGTGTGTAAAATGACATCATTTTTCACCCTTGTATCACAAGCCCTATAATTCGACACCATTACAATACCACCATCACGATCTGATAGCGTGGTAGGTGGTTAGGAGTGATACATCACAGTCGCAGGCCGGCGGAGGTGTCGAATAAATCTGGTTCGGCCGATTGAAATCTATACAATGTTTTTCTTTAACTTAAGCATATTAAACTAGCGGCCCGCCCCGGCTTCGCACGACGGCCATGGAGCCCTGTCTTTCCCCTCTGCGAAGCCAAATTGTCAAAGAAATATTGTCAACGACTCTTATGTATCGAAGTCTATCAATAGTCTGGTAGCGCGCTTCAATTTATACCACTTTTCATAAAACTCTCATCATCATAAATAACACTACCCACGCTGGATCGTCAGATTCTCCTCTAGATGCGTAATGGGTTAATACATCACAAGCAAACGATAAAAACCGCAATAAACTCGAGATATTGAGCTATAACTTATCTGTTTTCCCTAATTATGAACAAATATGGTTTGGAAATAATAACAGGCTAGCTGCGAGCGCTTATAATTCTTTCTGCAAGCGCATTAGCATAATGACCGTTAAATTCTCCTCCATTGTTTCAATAATAGCAATCATATCGTATTAGGATGTGAGCAGATGTGCCGCATCTGTTCCTAAAGCTAGGTCTACAATGAAAATGAGGGCTTCACAACATATAAACTCAACATATATCATCACGGAACGCCGTGACCATGGTGCTTCCAACAAAATCGAAATATCAAGCGACTGATTAAATAAAAATACCGTGACAAGAACCCGTCAAAAGGACATCCATGATTCATAGAGATTTAATTCAAATCTGAAAGTGCTGGCCAAGGCATGTTTTTGCGTATTCTGTTAGAGCTTGTCCGTCTGAGCATTTATTACTATGGCACCAAAGTTGGACATTACAGGACATTTAATTTGTTTTGGTTATTTTGAATTCCCATTTTCAACATAAATGTATGAAAATTCTAATTTTCGAACTCAAATTAAATCAAGGATAATGGTCCTACAGCTTAAACAATATATCATGAGAGATTGGACCATCTTTACATTTGCTTAATTTAATTTAGTGCACATTTTGTTTCTTTTGTTCTGCCATAGATTAACTCCTAACCTTTTAGAAATGAGTTTATTAGAGGAAGTTTGAAAGTAGCTCCAGTTTCAGAAAGTTGAGAGCAAGCGTTTGTAAGGGCATGTTATGCGGAGGAATGAAGATAACGTGGTAAGAAAGGTTTTATGTATGAATGTGGACGGGTCAGGGGTCGAGGTAGACCTAAGAAAAGATGGATGGACTGTGTAAAAGATGTCATCTGGCCATGACAGGAAGTGAATACAGAGATGATGGCTGATAGAGATGGATGGGAGAGAAATATTGCACCGATCACAAATAATATAATTTATGAGATAACCTCCTACAGTGTACATTGGAACACTATTATAACTGTTTAATAATACCATCATATTTAATAATACCTACGTTTTATTTTGAGGACAAAAAACCATTTACTTCCAGTTTCCACTAATTAATAAAATGTAAAAATGTCCCCAATGTAACAAGTAAACAAGAATTAAAACAAATAAAAGAACTGTTGTCACGCGGGAGGGTGCCAAGCCAAGACTGGCAGCATTGCCCCGCTGTGTGGCAATGCTGATCCTTTGCGCAAAATACGAGTATGTTCCAGTCTTCTTGTCATCGGATTAGATTTAAATTAAGCTAGTCTCCAATAGTGTATACTGTGGTTAAGCAAATTGATCGATGTCCGGTAGTGCCATGAGTGTCGAGTGTCGTTGACGCGACAAGACAACTGTCGACAATTTGTCACCGCGCTTTTTCCAGTGCGCCAATTATCGCACGACCTTTGAGTTAACCGCGCAATGTCGCACGGATGTGGTATTAATAAGATTACATACCTACCTACATCTTGTGAAGAGGTTTACTCATTATAATGTCAAACACGAAAGTTGATTTTTTTATAAAGTTTTAAGGACATGAAACCATGTCATTTGTACTGTTCCCATTTCAATAAAATAAAATATACCTGCTGGCTTACTATTTAACTTACAGTGGACAAAACTGTCCATTAAAAATGCAATTTAAAATGTTATTTCCCTTTATAAATAATACAAAAGCAGATGTTTCCCGCACAGCGAGCGAACGAAACGACAGCCTAGTGGGTTCCGTAATGATAATTGTAAATTAATTGTTACCTTTTAATTGGAATTCTCTTACATCATGTTACATTTTATTGCGATATTAAAGTTAACAATCGTAATACAATTGTAACGCCAAATGTTCATAAAATAAACATTATTGGCAGTTTTTGCCAATCCGGCAAACTGCTAATTAAGCCGGACTCTATCTAAGTACCTATTTACTAGTCCTTCCTACTAATATTATAAATGTAAAAGTTTGTAGAGGTCGATGTATGGATGGTTGTTACCCAATCACGTAAAAGCGGCTCAACAGATTTGGCACACGTATAGTTTATAACTGGATTAGCACATAGGATACTTTTTATCCCGGGAAAATGTTAGGTATCTCTGGGGTTCTGAGCTCAACGCGGAGGAAGTCGCGGGCAGTATTTCTGTATTGATACAACCACTTTCCCGTGACTTTGCCCGCTTTCTAGATCTCAACAACAGCGCTAAATACAAGGATCAACTACAACTTAGATTTAAGAACCATCCAGAAAAATCTATAAGTACAAAATTATTCATCGGTATTGTCAAACTATTTAGGAGAAGACTTATGAACAAACGCACACCGTAAATGTGTATCTTCAATTTATATAGTTACATGTCAATTGCTGCATGTATCATCATTAAGAACGGCTCGTCCGAAATAGCTGATATTTTTTGTGGTGTTCGTAAAAGATTTGTATGGTGTAGATGTTTTTTGTAATCCATCCATAGGCCACGGTGACAGCTTACCATTAGGTGGGCCGTATGCTTGATCGCCACCTTAGTGGTATAAATAAGTCAGGAATTTGGGGTAAATAGCATTCTTGCGAAGACGATGAGAAAATAAAACAAAATAAAATAATCCTCAGTATTATGACTCATCAAAGGCAAATTCTGAATGTAATTCATTACTGAACCCTAACGATGATGTGAGAATTTAACCAACCAATGATATGTACTTAATATATAGCTTTTTAGCACGTGAAACGAACCTATCTAGCAGATAGCATCTAAACTTGCTAAGCGGGTAACGAGCATTCATACAATACAATTATATATAGCTTACTAGCGCACCCGCCCGGCTTCGCTCGTATTTATACTATGTTTTTACTGTCCAACGTTTCTGGAAGGACTAACCATTGGTAACAGACAACCAAGTCCTAGATTATAAACCACTTTTCCCCTCTTTTGGTGATCTTTCGGAATTTTGCTCTATTGAAAGCGCCTACTGCCATATTGAAAATGTGTACAATATTGAGAATGAAGATTAGAAAAGAACATGAATATCATTCTCCTGCCCATATCCCATATTATATGTGGTCGGCACAATGTGTTTTTCTTCGATTGCTCTCTATCAGCCATCATGTATGTATTCACTTCCTTTCTGACCATGTCATCTTTCACAGTCCATCCATCTTTTCTTAGGTCTACCTCGAACCGGGTACCCATCTATATTCATACATAAAACCTTTCTAAACACGTTATCTATGAAAAATATCCACAGCTGAAAGTAATTTTAACGAGTAATTAAGAATTATAGACACTGAATTAGGTTGAAGATATTATCGGTTATATAAAAAAAGCTGTGCCATACAGAAAGTGGCTTGGCAAAACTTTAAGGATAATTGGAAAAGTACAAGTTTTAAACGAATCAGAACGGATTTAAATGGCTACCTAAAAAGACTGTCGAACATTTAGAGTAAAATTTCTATCAAAAAGCATACTCTAAATAAGGCTTAGAGGTTTAAAGACCTCATTTAATCAAGTGTCAACCACTTACCAGCTCAGAATATCATTATCCTAACAATCCGAATCTTCAGCTACCAAGCTTCAAAACAATTAGTGATGTTCACTTTCAGGAAGGAGCGACACAGTGTAGCTTTGTGGGGCTCTGCGCCCGGGGCAAGTTTGTAATTTAAACGTTTCATAGCTTTGGTTCAAAGAGTCTCGTTTACTATGTTCGAAAGCTTTAATACCTTCGTTAGCCTCATATTGCTGCAGAGTAACTTGGGTAATGGATAATTTTGGCCGGATTCTGAAACGCCACTCAAAGAAGGCCAATGTTTCAATTTGAGGCGTTGTCAAAATACGGTTTTGCGCTTTCGATATTGTTAAAAGAGTTTCTGATTGTAATAAGTAATGCATGGCAAAAACCACTAATCTCTAAAGGTTTCTGAACATTTCCCCTTCCCATGTGCCTTCTTCATTGTTTCGTTGGGTCGTGACCCCTGCACCCACTGGTAGGTGCACGGGTCATTCAAAGATTCGGGTAATTCTTGATTACGTGCACTCACTGCCTAAATAAACGTAGTCCTTCACGGTGTAGAATGAGATTATAGAGCGCCATTTCACTCTAGACTTGCACAGTGCACACCTCTGTCGCTTCTTTTACATTCATCAGTCCCTTCATTCATGCCCACCGGTTCTGAACTCTTTACCTTTCCATCATTGATTACTTTGGTAGTTTTAATCTAGAAAGTAAGACCTTGACCTTCCACAGCTTCTTCTTCCACTCACATTCGCATTGTATATTTGTTTATCAGTTTTTTGTCACTCATTCCTTCCATATGTCGCAACCAACGTAGCATTCCTATATCTATTAGCTTCACCTCTCGTATCAATGTAACGAAATGATTCCACGTCATTTTCACCGATTTCAAGATGTCTGATGATTTTAAAAGTAAAATAATTTCATACCTTTATCCTGACTAGGATCATTAGGATATTTTCATACATCTTTATAAGATGGCATAATTCATAATGACGTAACAATAACACAGTCATTATTCCCTTCGCCGCAACAAGAGCCTATTAGGTGGTAATAAAGAGCCGAGCCCAACGAAGTTATTGCAGTACTGGGGACGGAGAGTGTAACGAGATCAGGCACGGTCCAGCGATGCTCAATATTGAGCCTGTGCCCTGAGGCTGGCTGTCTGAAGCGACGTTGGGGACTCGCCATTTTGCAGAACTTACGTACCTTTGTGTATGGAGTATTTTTAGATTTCCAATCAGATGGGATTCTAGTTCTTTACCCAAGCCAATGTTATCAGCCTCTTTTGGATCGAGACTTTTAAAGTGTAATCGGTAGTCCATTGAAAATTTCAGTCCGTTCTCTGGTTTCCATAGTACAAGCTTTGATTGGCGCGGATTGAGGAGGAGAGATAATTTAATTATTAAGTAAATGGATGTGTTCATTATACACACGATTTAAGCAGACAAGCATTAAATATTCTTATTTATATTTTTTATAATTGGTTTTTAAGCGCTACAGTATGTTTTGTTTTACCTGGGGCTGCTTTCAATTCAGACAAATTTGTATCCCGCAATATTATCAATCATAATATCGCTAAAAGTTACTATTTATCGGATATAGCCATCCGAACCATCAAGTTCACAAAATGAACCAAATTGCGACTATCATGGCATTCATAACGGAAGCTCTTCGAACCAGCCATTATTTAAAATAAATAAAAACACTTCCTTAAACATTCTACATTCATAGATTAAACTAATCAATTCTTACATCCCCATTATTAAAATAAGTGAATTATTAATAAGTTTAACATCACCATCACCCAAAATGCAGACCCTTTGGTAATGAGATACTAATCTCGGTACAATTAGGGCAGATACCCGCTAAATGGAAACACAACCCGATGATGTACCGTTCCTAGCAGTGCATAAGTAATGCGTATTACATCAGGGTTACTTTAAATGCTGTATAAGGATGGAACTAATAGTTTTAAATTACCTACGCTTATTGTGTGATGGTAATTAAGCGATTCTGACCAGCTATTGTGGACTGCAAGACAGCTGTATGGTATCGACAAAGGTTAAAAAAGTCGTACACATAAAAGATGGCAAAATCACTTCAAATCTGCAAGGGGTAGACTTAAGTAACGGAACTTTACTTTTACATAAACTCGAACTCAAACTCAAAATCATCTTCATTTGACTTTACAAATAAGTATTTTCAAATCGTCAGAGTCTACCACCGGATTTCGAAGGTCGATTTTAGCTGACAAGAATCTGGTAAGAAACTCAGCAATTATTCTTTTCAAATAAAACTATAATTTACATTTCAATAACTTACGTGACAGTAACTGGTAGATAACGAATACACGCAAAATGTTACAAATGGAACAGACTTGAAAACAGAATAACAGAGTAAGCTGTAAAGACAGATCTGCTTGCGGAAGGACTTGAACTTACTAATATAACAAAGAGTAATACTATTTTTGAGTTAATGGGAGCAAATTTACAAAATATTCAACATATCGTAGATAACAATCCAATCTATCAAAATGCCGAAATGTACGAAATTACTCGAGACTGTATCATGGTGGAGACAAATCGAATCAGCCACAATCCTCGGGACATATTGCATCGCTGGGGTTGGATTCGATCTGCGCTCAGTACCGTATCTCGGAACACAATTGAATATAATTTGCTTATAATTGCTAGGGTAATGTTTTGATAGGAATACCGGATATTTATGGCTGGTAACATTATTTGAAATAGGGTAACATTTCCACTTTTTCTATCCAGGAATAATCAAATGAAGATGATCTATTTATAGAAAATGCGTTTCCAAATCACAAATGAATAACATTTAACTAATTAATGGAAACTAAAACTTAAGTAATGTACATAAAACTATTAACTATAAATGTACAAGTAAAATAAATGCCCCAAACCACTGTCACGGGGAAGTGTGCCAAGAAAGCCGGCGGCATTGCCATGCTGTATTGCTAAGCTTATTCTTTGGACCAGATATTCGCCATCCAGAAAATGGACTTTAAGAATTCGCAAAACTAGTTACATTACGAAACAATGTTTAGTAGCAGCTAAGTAACTAGCGACCCTTCTTCGCACAGCTTAGACAAAACCTAATTGAATTATACATATAAACCTTCCTCTTGAATCACTGTACCTATAAAAAAAACCGCATCAAAATCCGTTGCGTCGTTTCAAAGATCAAAGCCAACATAGACGGACAGACAGCGGGAAGCGACTTTGTTTTATACTATGTAGCGATGATAACAAAGTATTGTTAATTGGCAACAACACAACAGCGAAGCGTGTTTAACGCGATAATGTTCCTGCAATTAAAATTAGTACAATTTTTGAACTGACTGCACTAACTACGTTTGCCGATCCGCCGCACCCCGCCATTGTTATTATAATATTGCTAGCTACAGCACATCCCGACTCCCTGTCCTATTCTTGTATTTCGGATTACGACTGCGCAATAACTTTATCATACAATACAATAAAAAAAATGCATATGTTTTCGCTCGTTTCAATAGTTATAGGTTGAGTATTATGTATGAGGCGCAGAATTTATAAGTTATTTCGTTGGTTTGGAATTAAATTAAAGTAGTAAATTAATAAACCGTTATTGATCTTATCTGCAACTCCTGAAATTAATCTATGATTATATATGACCTAAATGTGGTTTTGTATTTTGTAAAGGCACCGTGCTATATAAGGAAATGTTTTTTTGATGAATATGATATAATAAGCCATGATGTGTACACATTTTATTGGATTGCAATCGTGTAAAAGATTTTTGTGTTAATTCTTGTAATTGATTGCAATCTGTTTGTGTATGTATTAATCAATAAATATGACGATGTGAAAGAGGTGTGCAAGTCTCTAGTGAAATGTCGCTCTATACCCTCTGCCTACCCCGTGGGGGACTTGGCGTGATGATATGTATGTACATTTTCGGATATTTCTTGTGTTGTTTATATTTCTAATCCTAAGTATGTTCGGATGCTCTCAAACAGTGGATTCATAACAACACTTTAAATACAATTAGCACCATTCAAATTACGTTGCGCATACGCAGTCATCAGTCCAGATATCAATCAAACGGCCACAGTTCCCACAGCGGCGGTGAAAGCATGACTTTTGAACCCGACTAATAAAACGAACGTCATTGCTATTCTACATTTCCGAGCTTTATTCTCATGGCGTCTTGTCCGTCAGCTTATGGTCAGTGCTTGTTGGATGAAAGATGAAAAGTGGACAATTTCTTTAGACCAAATTAAATTCACAGATTATAAAGCGCCATTTCACTCTATATAATAATTGAATTAAGTAACATACAAATACAATATCATTCTTGAATTGTATTTGATATGTTACCGACATATATGTTATCATATATGTAACATACTTCGTTTGTCTGATACTGAACTATTATTTCACAGCAGCGAATCATTCAGTTACCTCTCAGTAATGCTGTTGTTTACATCTCACTAATGTTTACCAACTGTAAAAAAGAGGAGGTTCTATCCTTTGATTATAAAGGTTCTATCATCGTCTCATCGATTTTATCGCTTTTTTAGCGCGGGTTTTACGTATATAGTACCTACTAGCTTCTGCCCGCGACTACGTCCGCGTTGAACTTAAAATCCCATAACTTAGCATTTTCCCGTGATAGAACAAAATCTATGTCTTATTAGTATATTTTTTCTGTGGTCCGGTTACAGTTTTAAAAACGTTCTACTATCTAGTTTCTGCCTATATTTAATTCTAATAAACAAGCAAATATTGCATTTTATATTCTCCCAAATCGAGATTATCGTGGCGAATGATTCGATAATAAATGTAAAAAGCAAGGCGTAATTGTATAATTTAATTGTCAGTCGTCTTGAGTTATCCCAGCGTCCCTTGTTATTGTGTCTCAATTATCGTTGTAATCATATTATCGGGCGGTCGACGCAAAAATGCAACTAACTGTAGCATTCTAGTTTATTCACCTTTGTAGTCAGTGACAGAAAGGCAAAGAGAACATACTCTAAATGTATACCACTAAGGTGGCACACAAGCGTACGGCCCACCTGATGGTAAGCAGTCACCGTAGCCTATACCCGCTAGCAATACCAGGGGTATCACTAACGACCCTAACGAGTTGCCAACCCTGTTGTTCATGAGGAGGTAGTGAGAATTGGGATTTCGCGTGGGTTTTCCCATTAAAAATTGGAGCCGACCAGGGGACTGCACCTCAACCTTACAGAAGACCCCAGTCAAATAACACTCCTTTGATGTAGTGTTGTGTTTCTGCGGTAAGTAAGGTTGCCAGTGCTCCACGAGCATACGCTGGGCTAGTATTAATACTGTTAACAAGGTGAGTCCTCATCAACAACAGGGTTGGCTACTCGTTAGTTATATCCCTGGTATTGCTAACGGTTATAGGCTACGGTGACTGCGTACCATTAGGTGGGCCGTATGCTTGTGTGCCTTGTCATTTGACTTGTCAAATGACAAGGTACAAGTTGAAGATTTTTGAGAATTTTGATTATGAAGATGATTTTAAGGCTCGACTTAACAAAGTACTTTCAAATTGTCAGCATCTACCACCGGATTCGGAGAGTCGTGTTAACTGAGAGGAATCCGGCGAGAAACTCAGCAATTACTCTTTTAAACAAAAAACAAACATAATACATGACTTTATCACGATCTCAGTTTTATATCGCCGAGTGTTTCGTTACTAGAGGGTGCTTTAAACATTTAATGATGCAACACGGCCGAAATCAGAAGCGTTATTTACTGTCAAAACGGCTCGCCGGATTATCAAAAAAGTACCTACACGACTTCTACCAATTATTTATGAAGCATTCACCTTTTCGGTTCAGAACCTAGTTACAGAGACTACAACCTTACAACAAAGAAACAAAATTAATAATATTATTTCTAATACAAAAAGAAAACAAAAAAGATAGATGGATTGTGTGAAAGATGACATGGCCAGAAAGGAAGTGAATACAGAGATGACGGCTGATAGAGAAGGATGGAAGAGAAATACATATTGTGCCGACCGCAAATAATATGGGATAAGGGCAGGAGAATAATGACAAAAGGAATACAATATCCAAAAGGTCTTTATTGAGCACATACATGACATGATATAAAACTTTGTATTAAAATAATAGTAGCAGCATTGTACGTTCACGTTCATTAACATTTAGATCAGTGTTTCCCAAAGTGGTCTATGTGGACCCCCAGGGGGGTCTAGAATGGGAGACTACGTTGGCGTGACAATAAATGGGGGTGTTCACAAGTTGTAAGTTGGGGTCCTCGAAAAGGTGTCTGATTTCGATGGTGAAGAACAAAAATTTCTATGGTTAGCTCTATTTTTCACATTTATTACGAGTTTTGGGAATATGGTAACATTGTAGCAAAAGAGGGTCCACTGGTTGCACAAAAATTTTGAAAGGGGTCTACAAGAAAATAGTCTTATTAGTGACAAAAAATCTTCAATCAGTAGTTCATGTAGTCGACCACTCGATAAAATAAAATACATTTTAACTTCAAGTAGGTACATTTATATACAAAACAACAATATATACAGTCTATATTAAACTGTGTAGACTTTCCCAGCACCATAGCAATGCAATAATACAATTTCATTCACGCGTCACCGTTTCTCACGTACAAATTAAATAGCAACTTATAAAAAAACAATTTACAAGAAATAAGAATACGTCCCTTCAATAGCCTCTTGTTAGTTACAAAGCTTTTCATTTAAAACGTTAAGGTCAGATGTAAAATTAATCATTCATTAAAAGTTAAAACGCGGAGAGCCCTCGAAAGAGTCAAAATTAAAAGTCGCAAATGTATGTTCCCACAACTTTACACAAACCACCGGTGCCCTTGACTAATCAAGTGGGTAGTACTCAAAGGGCGCCACAAGCCCTCGGAGACAAAGGGTTGCTTGTTATACTTCATTTAGCCCTATTTTGCAAACAGCACTCGGTAATGAGTGGCCATTTCTAGAAAGAACGGTTGAATTCTACTTACTTTGTTACCAATTCCAATCCAACGAGTATTTTATTGCGTATTAAACGTGGGAATATCAAGTGAGATTTTTGTATGATTCACTAATCATAAGATTGATTGAAAGACAGCTTTAGAAACATACGCAATTAGTTTTAAATCTGCAATTAGATTTTGACAAGCGACCGACTCACTTTCAACGAGAAACTTAACTTAGTCTACACCCATTTAGTTTGTGAGTATGGATGGATGGATGGATGGATGGATTGATGTTTGTTACCCTTTCACGCAAAAACTACTCAACGGATTTGAATGAAATTTGGAACACAGATAATCTATAAGCCTTTCGGGACCGCGGTCCCGGTCCCGAAAGCCCCACGACTCTTTATATTATCATTGAGTAACATATGCTATATATTATATCGATACGCGGGCGAAGTGCCGGGAAAACAGCTATGGAAATGTGAGATTTATTAAATTCTGTGTCAATTCCATAGGCTAGATACATCCGATTTTTAAAATTTGACCCGTCTACGACCATCGAGCTAAACATATGCACAAACTGTATAAATCATAAAAGAATCGTAGCCAATCGTCCTAAAACGGTTACAACAAGCTCGTATGATTGAAAGTCAACAAAGGTAACGGGATTTGCTCATAAAACATCTCCGGGCCTAGTACTGAGATCCAAAAGAGTTCATTACGCGACCCTGCGTCGGGAATCGCGACTGGAGGGTACCGAACTGGAAGGCTTTATGCCACATGCGGCATGCAAAATTCCCTTCGATATTTTTCAGGGTTCCGTAACCGAAGAGTAACCAATGGAACCCTATTACTAACGCTTCGCTGTCCGTCCGTTCGTCTATGTGTCAGGGGGCTGTAGCTCATGATATGTTATAGGTAGAAAGTTGAAATTTTCACAGAATTTATATATCTGTTGCCGCTATAACAACGAAAAATAAAAAAGGGGGTCTCCCAGTTTTTTTTTGGTTTTTTTAGGGTTCCGTACCTTAAAAGGAAACCTTATAGGATCACTTTGTTGTCCGTTTGTCTGTCTGTCTGTCTGTCAAGAATTGTTATCTCAAGAACGTGTGGAGTTATTTTTATCTATCTTAATAATGGTAAGAAGATGCTTGGAATGCTTATAGAGTGTGCATTGTTATATTTAAAATAAAAGAGCGAATTTACTATGTATTACAAACTATGTTTTTGCGGTAGGTGCTAATAGCTGTGTCGAGCAATCGAACGGCAAAGTCAAATTTGTCATTTAAGCTGGTTTGTACTTAGTACCGAAAACTTGACCTATTTTTCTCACTCTCGTGCAAAGAGGTCAAAAAGATGGCGAACGTTACAACGGTGTGGCCATGACCCCACCGTCAAAAGCCTGGCTCTTAAATTTATGATGATGGTAAGCCTCTCATTTATTTATTTAATAATTGCACGTTGCAATTGCAAGAGGCTAGGTCGGCTCCATCGCAGTGTCAGATATTCTGCCGTCAAGTAGGAGCGTGTGTTCTATGTTTACTTCTACTGTGTTTCAGTTTAAAAGGCACTACAAGTATGTATTGAAATCCCATGTTCCCGCATAACTTGTTTGCCAATCTAAAGCCAATTTGACAAAAGGAATATCGTTGGAAGCGTCGCGATTGTCCGCTGGTTGTAGGCTATGTGACGTCACAGTAAATTGACTATAGCGCCCGCTAGAACTAAAGTAACGAAGAAAATTTCATCTTTTCGCAATATTTGAATTGATCGCTCCTTTTAGCATAATGTGGGCCATGTTTGTTTGAGTTGTAGCAGTTTTATGCACCATCGGTCGCGTCAAAGCTTCGATCTTAGTGATCATGTACTGATATTTGCTTGATGGTTTGATGAGACAAAAATAAAATTGAGATCCTGATAATATTATAAATGCGAATGTTTGTGTGTGTGTGTGTGCGCGTTTGTACACTCTTCACGCCTCAACGGCTGAATGGATTTGCATGAAAGGACATCATGTTTCATAAAGATTTGGTCCAAATCTGAAAGTGTCGGCCTACATTTTTTTGTATATTCTTTTAGAGCATGTTCGCATTTATTACTGAGCATTTATTACTATGGCACCAAAGTTGGACATCACAAGACATTACAGGTTATTTTGAGTTCCTATTCTCAACAAAATGTATGAAAATTCTCATTTTCAAACTCGAATAAAATCGAGGACAAGGAGCCTACAGCTTTGGTGTCATAGCAATATATCTTCAGACGGGCAAACTGTAACAGAATATACAAAAAAACCCTTTCAGATTCGGACCAAAATGTCCTTTGCAATGCTTATAAGCTGGATTAACATATATAATCCATTTTCCAGTTACTATTACTTGGGAAAAAAGACATGAAATTAAAATCAAAATTAATTGCACGCGTACGAAGTCGCGAGTAAAGCTAGTAATTTATACGGCCAAGCTATATTTGCCGGGTCAGCTAGTACATATATATGTATAAATTTGTATTTAATGAAATTCATGCGTCTGCACGCCTTTACCCACCCTACACTTTATAATCGTGACGAAAAGATCACGACGTGTCAATAGAATTGTACTTCACACTCAAAGATCCCCCTTTTATCAAATTGATTGAACACGCTACATTTAAATACATTGCAGAAAAAAAACAAATATTCTTCTGATATGAAACAGAAGCGGGATTCCGTAGCACGCATTTATGTGGAAAGGTCAAAGCAAAATGAATTCAACAAATTTACTTCCATTTTCAAATATTAGGTCCTTACATATGAAATTGGCGTTTTGTATGGGAGGAACAAAAAGTCGAATATTTTTTAATATAATATATTTAATTAATCAAAGTATGAACCATTATTTTCTATGCACTTTTGCCATCTCATAGGTAGTTCATTGATCCCTTTACTAAAAAAACCAGTCGGACGGGAATCAATAAAATCTTTGAAGGCGATTTGGACTGCCCCATCGGAGTTGAATTTTTTCCCTTGCAAGAAGTTATCCAAATTTCGAAAAAAATGGTAATCTGTTGGAGCAAGGTCCGGGGAGTACGGAGGATGTCTTAGACTTTCCAATTGAAGCTCTTCTAATTTAGTAGCCGTCTGTAGCGCAGTGTGTGGTCTAGCGTTGTCGTGAAGCAGCAGTGGCGTGGAGCGATTGACCAGCCTAGGTTGTTTAGCCGCTAGCTTTTCCATCATGGTTTGCAATTCCTGACAATAGACATCAGCCGTAATAGTCTGGCCAGATTTGAAAAAACTGTAATGAACAATACCGGCACTAGTCCACCAAACGCTTACAAGTAACTTTTTTGGGGTTAATTTTCGCTTGGGGCAGGATTTGGCTGGCTGGCCAGGATCTAACCATTGCGCTGAGCGCTTCCGATTATCGTAAAGAACCCATTTTTCATCACAGGTAATGATTCGGTTTAAAATACCTTCATTATTGTGCCGGTTTAGTAATGTAACGCAGCAGTCGACGCGCGTTTGCCGGTTTGTTTCAGTCAATTCGTGAGGTACCCACCTTTCAAGCTTTTTAATCTTCCCAATTTGCTTCAAGTGAATTAAAACAGTTTTATCACTAACATTGCAGCCTGCAGCTAACTCGGACGTGGTTTGCGATGGATCCGCTTCCACAATAGCCTTCAACTCTTCATTATCAACTTGAGTCTCAGGCCGTCCACGGGGCTTGTTCTGCAGGTCGAAATTTCCAGAACGAAAACGTTGGAACCAAAAACGAACTGTGTTTTCTTTTGCAACACGACCGCCATACACATCATTCACCCTTCGAGTTGTTTCCGCAGCACTAGTGCCACGGCGGAACTCGTACTCGTAAATAATGCGATATTTAAGGTTTTCCATTTTGTAAAATGAGTGACGCAAACAGAAAAAAACAGAAGAAAAAAAACAAATGAATGACGATCATCGAAGCACAAATACATGAGTCTATAGCTGTACAAATTTGAATTTGGAATTCCTTACCAAAGAGGAGAAATTCGTGATTAAAGTGGCCAGTACGAAAAACGCCAATTTCATATGTAAGGACCTAATATATTGTTACTACCATTTTTCAAATAATTTTAAGGTAACAAAATAGTTCAGTGTATTAATCTGCGACAAAAACAATTTAACAACAGACAGCCAAATAAACAAAATAGTCTGTATAAATAATTGAAAACCGTTAGAAAAACCTTAAATATCAAAGAAACCACATTAACTGAAACGAGAATGTATCAAAGTAAAATCTGTGACGACAGCCATTACACAAATTAGAAAAAGTAAAAATAGAAGGAAAAAAGCAAATGCATTTCCCGCCAGTTTCGTGTAGCCATTCAAAATAGGAACGTATTACTGCGCCAGTGAAAAGAACTGTCTCAAATTACTTTGCATCCTCCTTCCCCCTCTAACACAGCGTGTAGTGTATGTGCATCTTTTTCTGGCGCTATACAAACTCAGATAAACAAATACAAAGGGCCTAATTGAGTAACTAGTAAAACGAGCGACGCTGTCCCGTCCCTTCGTGTATCTGTACAAATTTATTCGTGCAGCTGTCAAAATTTATTCCACACAATTCTGGACCTATTAGCTTAGAGTCAACGGGCTTTTGATTTTCGCGGATGGATTATTTAAGTCGGTTTGTCAGTATTCGAGTCTCTCAAGTGGTAAGGGAGTACAAGTCCGGGTAGGGAACTTAATTTGTCAACAATTTTCGATATTTGAATACGTTTCGCTGCTCAATGAGCTTCTGTCAGCTTTAAATTGTTTTTTTTTCTTTAAATATTTCGACGCGTTCTTGTTAAAGAGTGTCAACAGTCAGCCGATTTAATTCTATTGTTTTTGTTTGATTGTTTCATGGCTTGATAAACATACTACTGAGTTAAATTGGATCTATACCAAAATACAAAATTAATTCTTAAAAAAAATCTATACGAATAAAAATAACTTTATCTGCAGGCAGACAGTCACCATCTGTCACGTTGACATCAAATTATCTTCGGTGGAAAGTGGGTGTTGTAACACCTCTGCCTATCTCTTCGGGACCCCTGTGGTAGGGAAGGCGCGAATTTCGCAATTTATTTATTGAAACTATAATTTTTTGCGGGGTTGAAGCGGATCGGGCTTAGAATTTTCAGCATATCATAAATTAATGAGATTTATGTAGTTCGGGTCAGGGATTTTCGGTGCATTCTTGTACAAGAATTCTTCATATAATACCTACAATAATACTATATACAAGGAGGTCTCACGACGATTGATTGAGTCCTCCGGCGACAAGAAGGCTGGAACATATTTTGCGCAAAGGATCGGCATTGCCATACAACGGGGCAATGCTGGCAGCCTTCTTGGCACCCTCCCGCGTGACAACAATTTGAGACAAGTGTTTTATTTATTTTGATTCTTGTTATTTTTTTATATTAGGTTAGTTTTTCATTCATTGTGTTTTTAAAAGTAATTTCATTAAAGTATTCATTCTCATACCTGATTGTAAACAGAGATATGAAATATTGTTGTTACAAATTGTTATATCATGATTGTTACATGAAAAAAGAAGACAGAGCACTGAGTTTCTTGCCGGTTCTTCTCAGGTGGCTTTTTTTTCCGAACCACTGGTAATTTAGACCTCATCAAGTGCCTTATTAGGGCCTACACTGAATAAAGGATTTTTTATTTGTTGTTTTAAAATTCGGTCTTTGGGTGAAAGGCTTAAGTTTGTCTTCAAAGGCCGGTGTCCAATGCATCGTTGGTATCGTCAGTGGACACAATGGCAGCATCGCTGGACATCCGCCAATCATCATGATCGCAGCTTCCTCATTGCACCGCAGGATGGGACCAATCCACCCAGACAATTACCAGGCCGCCATTACTGGACGGAGCTAGAGACTTTGTGGGGTCCTACTCTTGTCGTACCGTCAGAACACATATCAAAAAATAATTTATTCAGTTTACGCCCTAATGATGCACTAATGAAGGTGTAAATGACCAGTAAATATGTAAAAACAGCTCTACTGGGTACTCCTGTATGCCGTCAATTTATTTAACATCGACCTGGCATTCAATCTCATAGCCTGGACGTCTTAAACTTTTTGTGGTGGAGTTATGAGCTTGCTCATAGCTTATGACCCACCGTCACAAAAATATCTTCAAACATATGTTGTATGAAAAATCAGTAAAAACGCGCGCCAAAAAAGGTTAAAACTTACTAAAGGGCTTACAAGGTAAAAATAGACTTCCTTTTTTTGAAGTCAGTAAGAAGTCTGAAAATGTAGCCTATGTTGCCCGGGCGAATCGATTGACACCTAATTCATCAAAATTAATAGTTTAGGTGCTACGGTGGAACATACGTTAAAACAAACATACATACATAAACTGCTAAAATCATAATCTTTCTTTTGACTCCGCCGAAGTCGTAACCAAATATCCCAGAAAAAGACGCCACTTTCCCCACCACACCTTATAGACAAGGCAACTAAGTTCTCTACTGGCTGTGCGTCAGAGAAATGGGAATTAAATAATAATAATAAAGAGACGGTAGCCCCGGCCGTCACACCGCCATTGTGCACCCGTCACCAGCGACCATACAGAAACTAACGACCCGCGATGTTTAGAAAACAATTTAAGATGCTTCCGTTTTAACCACAGACAATGCAAAAATAAGATACTAGAAGTGGTTTAGAGAACTTGTCGCGACAAATGAGACCTTTGATCACAAACGCGTGAATTATGATTTGTGAATTGAACCGCGTACTGCTGTGACTTAAATTTCGCCCGCGTGACCTGGTGTTTCAAGCAAGGCTACGATAACCTCTTACCATCAGGCGGGCCGTATGCTTGTTTGCCTTAAGTATAAGAAAGTAATAAATAATTGGGGCTCATCATTGTATCAATACTATCAAGCTCCTCTGATTAATTCACACGTGTATGTTGCCATAACGCTAGTCTTTAAAATTTACAAATGGATAAGTGTTCAAATTTAATGTAGATAAATGTATAATTTAATTGTTTTTATGTTTATTACTTTAGTTCCTATCTTGCCACTAGATGTCGTGTTTAAGAATGTGAATCGCACTATGGTTTGATTGACGGAAGGCAAGGTAGGAGCTGTACACAAATTGTTATGTTGTCTATCAAAATTCAAAATAAAAGTATTGTCTATATATACAGCTACAAGTATGAAGAAATTTTATTCCTTGAGAGGTTGAACAATAAGTTTAGTTAGTAGGTACAGGGAGCTTCGATAAGGCAAGGAGCGACGACATCGATTACAGAACTATTTTTTAATTATTATTATTACAATCTAGCCTGTTAGGCTAATGAGTAAATTAAATGTAACTTAATATTCTAAATTACAATATTATTCTAAGAATATGTCCACTGACTGTTCTTAGGTTGTGTTAACATTTAAGAAAAAGTCACCATGGTGCCAATTCTGTTGTTCAAAATGACTAAACTTAACTAATTTGACAGATCTAAAAGTCTTACTATCCCTTTCTCATGTGCGGGGTTAAATAAGGATGGCAATATTTTTAGACCTGTCAAATCAGTTAAGTTTAGTCATTTTTAACCAATGTCATCTAATTAATAATGCACTAACACTATGTTTTATTTATTGTCACTGCACTTGCACTACACTCATTCAAAATGACTAAACTGCAATCTTATCATTTCTAGTCTTTCTTTTCTCCTCTTAGTCTTTCTAGTCTTATTGTTTTTATTATAACGAGATCTGTGGTTCTAACCTTAGTTTATCCGGCCCATTGTGGCTAAGCGGATCGCTTCTCCGCCTAATTGTTATTGAAATACTAACAGTCGGGCAGCGGGTGTTTTTTTAAGTTCAATCAAATGAGCATTAATAATATTGGTGTCAAAACTCGGGGAAGTAATTACGGCCGTTTGTAGCAGTGACGTGTGAAGCGGACGGACCCCGGCCCGGCTACTTCACTACACTTCGGTTAACAAAATAAGCTAAGTCATTTGGGCAATAATTTTCTTTTTACAAATTACTTTTAGGCCTATGTGTTAAATTGATTTAGATTTTTTAAAGTTTTTTATATTTGTTATTTTTTATCTCCTTGTGTTATTAAAATAATTCTATTTGAATTAAAATTCTTGTTCTAAAACAATATAGTCCTTATGAACAATATTGTTATCTAGAAATGTGTCTGCTCCATGATCATAACATATATCGTGCTTCTTAAAAGCTTTTAATTTAGTTTTCCTCTCCGTTGTGTTTTAATGAATATTGAACCTTAAAACTGTGTACTGTTAATTTTAATTACTCCAAAACGATTCCATATTCAAAAAACATTTATCAGAAACATATTGGTATGCAACCTTTTTAACATAAATTAATTTGTACATATTTAATTGTCAATGGCAACCTTATGCGGTTTATCTATAAGAACACTGTTACAGGAGTATATTGGTGTCCTTTTCTGCTGTACAAAATCACTAAGCTAAACTAATTTGACAGTTCTAAAAGTGTTACTATGCCTTTCTCATGTGTGGGGTTAAATAAGGATGGCAATATTTTTTATTATACTTATATTATATTATATATAATACATTTTATTTTACTTTATAGACGATACTAAAATTTAATTCTTAGCAAATTGAATTGATGTCTCGTTGAAAAGAGTTGGCACCCATAACACCCATTTAGAGCAAAGTTCAACAAGTCTCGCGTCCCATCGCGAACCAATTTACCCCACGGAATACCCTGTGACCCCAGCTTAGGGTGGAAATCAACTAGGCCAGCCTGTAGGGCAGTAGTGCCAGCGAACCCATACTAATATTATAAATGCAAAAGTAACTCTGTTTGCTACCGTTCCACGACTAAACGGCTGAACGGATCGTAATGAAATTTGGCGATGAGATAGATTATAACCTGGGGAAGGACATAGGCTATCTTTATCACTATATAGGCTATATTTACACAGATGTAAACAAAATTAAAAAAGACGCTTGAAATGCTCATACAGTGTGCATTGCTATATTTTCTAAAAAAGCATAGAGTTTTTACTATTACAAACAGTACGGAACCGTCGGTGTGCGCGTCCAACTCGCACTCGGCCATTTTTTTATTCATAGCAAAAAAATATTAATAGCATGCTTAAATTATAAAGAGAAAAGATTTGTATTTTCCTTTGTAATGAATAAATACAAAAACAACAAGACTGTTTAAAAAAAACACCGTTAGAAACAGAAGCTCCATTAATCCTAAGTAACACACATACACTCTATTGTTAGGCGGGCCAAGTCACGAGGAAAAGGTAGTAAAAAATAGTAATTACATATTTTCCCTTTTATTTTCCTTTGCTTATTTATTTCATGATATATTATTAGAAACAGATAAATAATAATATTCAACAAATGGCACGTGTACAAAATAACGAACAAACAATCTCGTATCAATTATGAGATATAGTCTATGTTAGGATGCTCATAAAAGACAGTGACTTTGAAATACACTCACACAGAACAGTAACAAACCACTCAAAACCTTGTGAGAGTCTCATAAAGAAAACCCTCGCTCACAGAACACACCCACCCCAATGTAATCGGGCACAGAACTTATCACATTATGAAAAAGCGACAAATCGCCGAATCCTTTGATGTGCGCGACTCGCTAATTTGACAATTACACAGCACTAAATGGCTACTGGGGGAAATTTGATAGCGAACGGAGTCAAATACAGTAGCCGGCTACCCCATTGTAGCGAAAATTGGTCCCACACATTGTAAAGTAACACATTAATATTTTGTTACTTTCTCAGTGTAAGTTTTTTTTCAGGTCTGTCAGGAAAACTAATGCCGAATGCACAGTATATTTTTATAAGTCCTGTAAGCTTTAGCGGGTTTAATTTTAAATTCTAGTTTATCTTTTAACATTAACACATAGCGCGAGTGATACCCCTGGTGTTGCAAGCGTCCATAGGCTGCGGTAACCGCATACCATCAGGCGGGCCGTATGCTTGTTTGCCACCTAAGTGGTATAAAAAAACAGATTATAACATTTACACAAAACAGAACTTAACCTACTTACTAATAGACAAAACATCTGACCCAAACCAGAATCATGCGGGAGCGTGCCAAGAATGATGGCAGCATTGCCACGCTGGATTGGATAGCAATGCTGATTATCCGAGCGAGATATGTTCAAGCAGGCATTTTTTTTTCATGGAATGGAACTATCCATTTCATTCCTCCAAGTAAAACAGCACGAAACTCAGACTAAGAACTAAATTACCCCACACCTATCAAAATTACTTTATTACTCACTAGCTTTTAGCAGCGGCGTCGCCCGCATTACTCTACTATCCCTCGGGAACCACACAATTTTCCGGTTAAAAAGTAAAATATGGGAATCCAGCTTATAAGCTACCTCTATTCTAAATATCATACGAATCCATTCAGCTGTTGAGGCGGGAAGAGGGTACAAACAAACACACACTTTCACATATATAATAGTTGTGTGATTTAGGCATCATTTGTATCTCGTAATAAATACTTAGCATTTAGTTTTCTTTTACTTAGTCAATAATATTAGTAATCTCCATCGCTCATTGTTCCTCCCTAAGCTCTCACAAAAGCGCTTGATTACGCGCCACGTGCCGGTGTCCCTACTCGCCCCATCCAGCACAATTAGCACATGATACTAAAATAATGTGTCTTGTTTAATTTGCACTACTTATAGAGGGATTTACCTACCTTACTTACCTACAGCTTTCTCCTTTTCTTCTTCTTCCTAGCTATAGCAATCAATCTTATTCAAGGATTATTTTTGCCAGTGGCAAGTGTTAGAGATTTATCAAGTTTCTCAATAGTATGTTGGCAGTTGGGTTGCATTAAAATGCTTAAAGGAGTTTCTGGAGATAATCCACGGCGCGAGCAGCTCATAATGCTTTTAGGTCAGAGGTAACTATATACCACTAAGGTGGCAGTCAAGCATACGGCCCACCTGATGGTAAGCAGTCACCGTAGCCTATAGCCGCTAGCAATACCAGGGGTATCACTAATACGCTGCCAACCTTGTTTTTGAACAGGACTCATTGTGCTAGCAGCAATACTAGAAGCGCAGCGTATCCTCGTGGAGCACTGGCAACCTTATTCACCGCAAAAACACAAAACTGTAGTAGTGTTATTTGACTGCGGTCTTCTGTCGCTGGAGGTACAGTCCCCAGTCGAACGGCTCCAATTTTATTGGGAAAACTCACGCGAGATCCCATTTCGCCCTACTTCTCGTTTTGACTGAGTGATAATACGTGGGCAAAGTCTAGAAAAAGCCAGTTATATGTTTATGCAGTCCAAGGTTATAGAACATTGGAATTTTCCTACATTATTATACCAAAAATGAATCTAATTTAGGTTCTATACCGCGTCCAATGCGCTTTGAATGCACTTCACAAATCGCCGACATACGACCGGTGCATTTGCAGCCATAATTGTGTTGTACTCTATTCACAGCCATCGAAATGCGATAACCCTTACAAGACAAAGGGCTTGGTTTTACACAACTAATTTAAAAAGCTATAGAAATCGGCGCGCTTTGACACTGTGCGGTTTTGTGCAAGCTTCCTCGATCCTCTGTGCTATTGGAATCCGCCGCATTATATGTTCATTTAAAGTATTAAGGCTGGTGACACTTAGCATTTCCGGCGGTTCAATTAGCCCCGTGTGGGGGACAAAGGTTGTACGGCCAATGTGTCATGAGTAATATACTTTTATGTATAAGCTGTTTTATCTTGTATGTGTTGAAGAGGGATATTGTGTTGTAATTCTGCAGTCAGCGTGTTGTCAATGTTGTACTGGCTGTTTCAAACTACACTGTTTATTTATGTGAGACAAAAGTTGATGCTGAGTCACGTGATCTGTAGCCAGAGCATTTCGTATGAGAAAATGAACAGCGCTGCGGCGGTGAAAAGTGGAACTAAGCATTCGTATTAATATTTTGACATTTTGAAAGATACGTTTGCAAATATGTAGTCGAAACGTGTTCTTGTTACCGACATTGTTGTAATTAGTTTTAACAGAAATATAGGTAAGGTCGGCAACGCGCGAGTGATACCCCTGGTGTTCAATTGCAAGCTAGCTATCCATAGCCTAAGGTAATCGTTTACCATCAGGCGGGCCGCATGCTTGTTTGCGACCTTAGTGGTATTAAAAAAAAACGTAACTCAAAAAATTTTTAGTTACACTTTTCGCCGCCGCGGCGCTGTTCATTTTTCTAAACAAAAACAATCGACAGCGATTCGAATACACTGCGCAGGCTTTCAGGAGTCCTCCTGCTAAGCCTACCTTTTTAACACGTACACGTAGGAAACGAAATTCGGACCATCAATGTGTCATCCTAGTGTTAGTGCATTTAAACGCGAACCCTGTTTTAGAAAAAGTGAATATAACTCTCGATATAGTTACGTATTAGGATGTAAGAAGCCAGCTTAAGCATTTTATGGTAACGTGTCAAGAAATATGTCTCCGAGCCCATATATAGGTTCAATCGAAGCCTATAACAGGCACCAACACGTCATGAATGCCCTCAAAAGCGAAATTAACTCAACAGCACTGTATTCACGTTGACACCTCAGCACTTTGATCATTCGCAAGTTATTTCGCGATTCGTAAAAGGATTTTTGCTTTGTCACTCGGTATCGCGAGATGATTGACGGCCGATTTACGCCGCGAGAATTTTGACACCATTACCTCATTACCACCGTCCGTACGGATCTCAGCCCTATCTACTCCGCAATAAATACTCGATCGCACTTTCTCAACTGCAAATAAGACGTTGACAAGTCGAAAGTAACAACGTAACTTCCACCGGGGGGATTTGGAGCGACGTTCTAAAATCGACTTTATTTTGTGTACAGAAGAATGGATAAGTTATTTTCGATTGCAAATTGGAGGGAGCGGCAGTGTAATAAGTGCGCAGGTTTACTCGTCGCTGGGAAATGAGTTTCCTCTCGGCGCAGGGGGAGGGGGTAATTGTCGGGGATCAAAGCGGCGGCTGGCGGCGCGTCCTTTGATTGTTTTTCCCCGCGATCGACCGTTTTTGCAAAGCCACCTGTCGTCGTAATAGCGCAATCGCGGCTTATTTACGAGGCCGACTCTACCACGCTGAGGAATGATACTGGTTAGCCCAAGACAAGTTGCTAAGCCACTAATACCCATTCGAACACTTGTTTGGTGTGAAACATCTATTGGTGCGCCTTAGCAGACTTGTATGCCATCGGGAAACGGCATGACTCTTACGCCGTCATGCCCTTCCACGCCACTGTTCTCGACTCCTTTGTATGCTCGTGTACTAAACACTTGATGCTTTATGCTTACCATATTCTCACTTATAGCCCTTATAAAACATATACATTCTAAAACTTACAAGCAATCATAAGCTTTAGGGAAAAGTGGCATATGACTGAGCATCACTATGAATATGTATTACATATATTAAAATACATCGCGTTTACGTAGTTTATGTAATAGACGATTAATATTGAGCAGTTCGCACATAACAATTTCAGATAACAATATTCTCTTGTTTCATACTTTTTTAAGCGCTAGAGCGTAATAACTCAGCAGTCGGATTTCTTATTGAACTTACTTTTTTTTATACCATAAGTGGCAAATAAGCATACGGCCCGTCTGATGGTAAGCGGTTACCGTAGCCTATGGACTCTTGCAACATCAGCGTTATAACTCGCGCGTTGCAACCTTGTCTTACTTTTTACTCATGTATAGTTTTTAGTCATGTAGTGAACTTACATTTGTAATCACTATTTAATTTAAGCAGAATAATGTCTTGAAAACATACAAATTATTCCAACTCACCCCTAGATCTGAATCGACGAACTTACTTTGGCGAGCAATTCTGACTTACCCCTGCACAAAACAAAATTCCTCACATTGTATCAAAACATCTATATTCTTCTTCTTCTTCCTAACTATGGCAATCAATCCTCTTCTAGGACAATTTCGGCCATCGAGTGTTAGAGAACGATCAAGTTTCAGAATGTCTAGTGTTTGTGCATTTTAATGCCTAGTGTCATGAATTCTAATGCTTATGGGAATTTCTAGAGACAATCCACGGCTGTAGCAGATCGCAAAACGCCTTTAGGTCAGAGGTAACCTATTGACCAAAATGATTGCTCACTTCACATAAAGGCCGGAACAATATTATTTCCAATATTCCTATAAATCAGTCACTAAATGAAACGTTACTTTATAAAATGGAGCCGATAATACACACAAAAGATCACAATAAGACAATTTACAAGATATTGAAAAATCTCAACCACTCTGTCTGATTCCCGTCAATAACTACACATCTATCCCTCTCTCAATTTTTTTTTAAACTATTGTTTGGATATCCGTCTCAAGTGACTGTTTTTCTTTTTTACAATTCCTCCGGCTAGTTTGAACATATTTGCAGAGAGGCGCCTCCGAGTATTGTTTTAAAATCGATCCCGAAACTGGATACCGGCCATATTTACACAGTTTTAAAGACATGTCAACATGTGATGAGTAGGGTTGGCACAATAATTGTCTATGGATGGCACATGTTTTAAATAAAAAAGGGATGCTTTGATAAATAATGTTAATCTATCTGTTTGTAAACTAAACAATTAGTGTATTTTTAACAACATTATGGTAGAGAGTCCTTGACAGTCCTTGGCGGGCATTTACGAAGAGATTTGTGAATGTAAAAAGAGCTAGGTAACCAATTCTAGAGTAAAATGGCATATGCTAACTAGCTGTTAGCCGCGACTACTTCGCCTGCATTTTTTTTAAAGCAAACGTACCATATGTCCTTCCTCAAGATATGATCTATCTCCTTGACACATTTTATTACGATTCGTTCAGCCGTTTAGAAAAAACAAACAGGTTGCAAATAATTTGGTACATAAAAGTGTCCATTAAATGTATAAATTGGCAAGTGACAACCCTAATGGTGGATTGTATAGAAACGCGACACTGCGAGTAGGCAGTAGTCGTTGTTTTAAAAATCTTGCGATATGTTACACTGGGTCTATTGCGAACTATCAAGTAGTGTTATTTCACTGCGGTGTTCTGTAAGGCGGAGGTACAGTCCCCAGTCGGGCGGCTCCAATTTAAATGGGATAACCCACGGGTTATTCCCAAATCGCCCTACCTCTCTTTTTAAAAGCTCATGGTGTGATTAATCACTGTACTTAAGCTTAGAAAAACTCATTGGTACAGGCCGGGACTCGAACCTGGGCCCATCAGATGACAGGCCTGTTGCTTCAACCACAAGGCCACCACGGCTTTTTATCTCTAACGGATAGGTTAACGGATAGATTTTAAAGGAGTTTTGGGTCGGAATGTTTCAAATATATACATTAAGGTATTTTTTTGTTATACCACTAAGGTGGCAAACAAGTTCCGCCTGACGGTAAGCGGTCACCGTAGCCTATGGACGCTTGCAACACCAGGCGTACCACTCGCGCGTTGCCGTCCGTAGTTTGTTATGAGATCCTACCACTTTAGTACAAAAAATATTATAAAAACTAGGCGCCAGGAGAACACAGCTCCCATGATGATCCCAGTAACTCTACACTTGAAATTTTTGCCAAGTTATACATGTCACTGCGGATATGTGTGCTGTTTACTTAGGCAATGGAGAATAATATTTTGGCAACCCTTGCCACAGTTAACTCATAACAGCAGTAACGCTAGTCTGAGTAGTTAAATGTAGAAAGCTACAAGTTTCCTGACACGGTAGTTTAATTTAAAACACGTTTCTTAAACGAGTGAGCTGTTAAGCTAAAAAATACATATTCTATCACTATACAGTGATTGAATCATCCTATTTTTTGTTTTATACCACTAAGGTGGCACACAAGCATACAGCCCACCTGATGGTAAGCAGTCACCGTAGCCTATAGCCGCTAGCAATGCTAAGACTCACTGTGCTAGCAGCATTACTACTAGCCCTGAGTATCCTCGTGGAGCACTGACAACCTAACTTACCGCAGAAACACAACACTATATCAAAGTAGTGTTATTTCACTGCGCTCTTCTGTAAGGTGGAGGTACAGTCCCCAGTCGGGCGGCTCCAATATTAATGGGAAACCCCACGGGAGATCCCAATTCGCCCTACCTTTCACTTTATTTGAATGTGTATGCACTTTAATTTTAAGACCAATTAAGCTTGCAAATCCAATGTTATCTCTCGTTTGCACGTGTCCCTGGCAAAAAACAAATGAAATCATTGTTAAGGTTAAACAGATGCATAAAATCCATATTTATTACCTTACAGGGTAATTTACTAATGATTCGATCCTACTATGATATATCAAACCTTGCTCGGTAGATAGGCTACTGTGTTTATATTTTACTGTGGCATCACTTAGCAGTATTAAGTATGTTTTTGTTGCAAATATTAAGCTCTGTTCAGGTGTTTGGAATCCTTTGTCAGTCAATGTTTTGGGATTTGAGAAGGTTTCGGCAATGGGACATCACCACGTATCAGATAATTAGGTAATTTAATGTAATTTTACTGAAACATGAGCAGAGTTAGGACATTTATCATCAGCGAATAAAATACATATACGGTCGAATTGAGAAACCCCCGTTCTTTCAAGTCAGTTAAAAATAAGTAAAACTGAGGAGAATTCGAAGTTAGTTTAGAACCTATTTCGATATGTGATAAATGGTATAATTTTGCCATTTTTTCTATATAGTAAACTATACTCGGGTAAATTAGCGAGAGATTAATAAAAACACATCTGATAGGATTCAAGTTGTATTCAGACTGACGAGGTGGCACGGGCCATGGTACATCGGTGCATGAAGCTACCCTCTTATTTTTAGTTAAACTAATAACTACTGACTACCTACATTACATATAGGTATAGGTATTTAGTATACATTTTTTTAAATAAACCCCTATTGATCAGGCTCTTCCTTACGATGGAAGCAGCAACAACCAGGAGCGAATGATATGTATTATATCTAAATAATCACACCATGCGAAAAAGAGAGGTATGGCGAATTGGAATCTCCCGTGGGTTTTCCCCATCAAATTGGAACCGCCCTTGGGACTGTACCTCCACCTTACAGAAGACCGTTGTCAAATAACACTACTTTGATTTAGTGTTGTATTTCTGCGGTGAGTAAGGTTGCCAGTGCTCCACGATGATACGCTGCACTAGTAGTAATACTACTACCACAGTGAGCCCTCATCAACAACATGGTTGGCAACTCGTTAGTGATACCCCTGGTATTGCTAGCGGCTATAGGCTACGGTGACTGCTTCCCATCCTGGCCGTATGCTTGTGTGCCACCTTAGTGGTATAAAAGATAAGCTTGGCTGATTTAACACATCCATCTTTCCACATAAACCATTCCACGCCTCATACATATATTCCAACCAGAAGAAATCACAGCCAATGTGAAGGGAAGCTAAATATATGAAGCCAAGTGTCGACACCGTATTTAGCAGTTCATTACTGTGATGGCAGTCAGCCGATCACCTTCCGACCCTGGCTGATCCGGTTTCACCGAGGGTTTAAGGCACAGGAGACAGCGGAATCAACCACAGCAAAGTTAATTTTATTTTAAACTTCACATTTTAAACAAACCTTCTTAATACATGTAATATTCTCCATGTTTTTTTCGTTCGTTAACTACTAAAGTCACGTGTAACTGACTAGAAGTCACCTCACTCACACGTAGCGTACATACAGTTAATCTGGACAAAGGACATCATCCATTTTGGTCCAAATCTGAGTGCCGGCCAGCGTAATTTTTTGTATATTGGTGCCATAATAATGAATGCTCCAACGGACCAGCTCTAACAGAATATACAAAAAAATGCGTTGGCCACCACTTTCAAATTTGGACCATATCTCTATGAAACATAGATGATATCCTTTGACAGGTAAATAGTAGTACTTGGCAAACTGAAGGATAGATATATGACTAATATAAGTATTTTCGTTTTTTAATAATAATATAAGTATAATAATAAAAATATAAGTATTCAAGTATTTTTTCGTTGGATGTACGTGAATGAGCGTGCATACCCCCCGCTACCGCGTATGCCTTAGGCTTGTGAGTTCGCATGAGTCGGCCCAACTGCTTGTCGGCGCAGCGCCGGCGCCAGCGCATCCTGTTGTTGCTCACACTAACCATCTACTATTACAATAACTCTGCTTTCACTACTTTCTTTAGTTCCTGTCTAAATATTGCTGTCATTTGCATTTCACTATGACATCCACACAGTTATGAAAATAATTTAGTTGTGTATTTTCGGTAGAAACTGCTAATATCTTTGGTAAAACTAGGGATAGTAATTTATAGAATGACTATAAGGTGTATGATGTTATCTACACAAATATAACAAAGAGGAAAGATTTTATTGTTTTTTGTTTGTATTGAATAGGCTCCGAAATAACTGGACCGATTTGAAAATTTATTTTACCATTAGAAGCCGACATTATCCCTGATGAACATAGGCTACTTTTTACCGCAGGAAAATGCTTTATTCCTACGGGAAAACGGGTAATAGTATACTATATTGCTACGCAGGCGAAGTCGCGGGTAAAAAAGCTAGTAATTAAAATAAAATGCTAGAGAGGTTGATGGATAAGCCTTTGGAAGGCCAACGTTATTTATCATACAGTAACTTTCTTAATATTGTTTTATAAAATTGAATATTTCTCTTTCTGGTTAAATACTTGCACGCTCAACAAATGATAAAACTTCCAAGTCGTTTATATGTAAATTCTATCTAGGTATTCGCATTGGCATTTGGCAGGTGAACCCCTTCTAATGATACAAGAAGGCCGCTACTTCACCGACCAAGTTAATAGTACCCGCGAAGATTGCTGAGCTAAGAAGTTTTAATTTGAATTTAACTGATAAATAGCTTATGATAATAGATTAAATTACAACTGAACATTACAAATATTATTGAAATTGGATAAAATTAACCGAACAGATGCAAAAAGACTGACCCATGCAAGAGGGACGCGAGACAAACAAAAAAACGTGGTGTTTTAAAATACCTAACTAACGCACGCAACAAAGTCAAAACTACCACCATCCGTCGCGTATTTACAAACGTAATCTAAATTAATACCACCAACTATTAGCCTAAAAGGTCACCCGTGAACATCGAGCGGTGGTTCATTAGCGAAATACCAAATACGTACAAATCGGGACAAAACACGGGTGTAGGCGCAAACGCAAATTACTAGCGGAGTAATTCTAGCAAACAGCGACGGTCATCCACAATCAACCCTTCAGTGTTTGCGCGGCCGAGGCCCCCGATGAATAATTCATGCCCTGTGACAGCTAATTGTAATGAAATTTACGCCCCCCAGCCCCGCTTCACTCGATTCCACTCGGCTTATATGCCGTTAAGGTTCTAGTGGCGCTAGCTATGTTATTTGGTACGACGGAACTGTTTCCGCGTGAATACGACACATAAAAGATTTTTATGAATGGAATGAATGAATTTGATTCCGGGCTAAAAACGATGAATTCGTTGTTTTAGTGGCGCCTGCTAAGTGGGAATACGACTTTTAAATGATTTTTAGGAATCCCGGCAGAATTTATTTTTCCGTTAACGACGAATACGGGATTTGCTTTTGCACGGGTAAAAAGTGTCGTATGTTTGATTCTAAGTCAGGGTGACTGTGTGCCAAATATCAATAATGAGTAACGATTATAGATCCAAACTTGTGCTTTATTATATCCATGGATCCAAGGAGAGCTGAATTATCCGTTTTTTTTATTACAGTCTACATAGCGACTTACTCCGCTTTAGTTAAACAAAAAGAAATAGTGCTCCTAACTATAAGGCACTCTGCCTATCCTATCCTAAGTACAACCTTGCGAAAAAAAATCCATTCAACTTCACCCAAAAAAGATCCCGCCATATAAACCAACTCTAACGGCAAGCGTTAGAGAACGCAAGTCTTATTATTTTATTAGTTCACGCGCGATTTAATCACGATTGTTGGTTTTGGTAAGTTAATAAGCGACAAGCGGGAACGGGTTGGCCCCTCGCGTTTGTAGGTCTTTAGGACCCACGGTGGCGTTCGCAGGTTGGCTGTCACTGACTAATGTCTCGTTAAACTTAACTTCACGTGGCTGTATAACTCTGTCTCGGGAGAGAATAAACAATTGTCATTATAATAATATGTTTTATTTCAACGGCGTATCGATATTGGTGTCAACTGTTGTTCAAAATTACTATACATAACTAATTTGACAGGTCTAAAAGTCTTGCAATCCCTATCTCATGTGCGGGGTTAAATAAGGTAGGCTATATTTTTAGACCTGTCAAATTAGTTAAGCTTAATAATTTGAACAACAGAATTGGCACCAATATCGTATTTTTTTAATGATTTCCTACAGCCAGTCTCTTAACCTGCGATTACGTTTTGAAAACGGAACTCAAAATGTTCATTAAAATTTTTAGTTCCACTTTTCGCCGCTGCAGCGCTGTTTATTTTATCATACTAAACCAGTCGGACACGAACACGCTGTCGAAAGCACATCGATAGCCGTCCAGCTAATGCTACTCTAGTCGTTGACTAGGGGCATGACATAGCTATTTCGTGCTATAAATATGCTAATAAAAGTAATTACCGGTACTTTAACTTCTTCTTCTTTCAACGCATCTGCTGAGCGGTTGAGATATTTTGCAGTGTCTCGTAAATTGTGTATAGTGATCTTTAATGTGTATTTTGGTGTCGTTATATGCAGTAAAGTTTCATTTAGAGACTGATTTAAAGGAACTTTGGAAATAATGCCATAATATGACTTTTGGGTTAAGTAATTTATCATTTTGGTCAATAGGTTACCTTTGACCTAAAGGCATGTTACGAACTGCTACTGCCGTGGATTGTTTCCAGAAACACCGATGGGCATTAGAATGCATGACACTAGGCATTTTAATGCATCAAACACGAAATATTTGAGAAACTTGAAAATAGTCTAACACTCGACACTAGCAAAATGAGTCCCTAAAGAGGACTGATTGCCATAGTTAGGAAAACGAAGAAATAAAGCACATTGGTATTTTTTGGAAAAAGAACACTTTTTTAAAATTAAGGCAGATTGAGGAGTTGAGTTTTCATTTAAAAAAATCTTACTTTTCGAAATCGGAACCGTAACTGGAATCTAATTACAATGCAACAAAGATAAATATTTCAACGAAAAATAATATATAAATGTCTGTAACAGTATTCTGTGTGTTATTTTGGGGAGTGGGGTGTTATCCATCGTCCATCTATTTACTAATGACTTCCGGCGTCAGGTGCGTCCCTGTGCCTCGCGCCTAATGATTTTTTTTTCTATTCGGCCAGTGTTGGGCAGAATTTAATAAATTCTGATCAATAACTGACACCAAAAATCATTTTACTATGCATTATGTCTGTTTTAAAAGGAAATGACGTTCGTATTGTAATTTATTCGTTCCGGGTGGCAAGATAACTTTTTTTTATTGTAATTTTCGAGGCTCGAGTGTAGATAATTAATAAACTTATGTCACGTTTTTTAAAAGTAAAAATACATACCCATTTAAACTCTGACCACACACAACACAGGAAATACATAAACAGCTAACATATTCAAAAAGAACCAATTTCGGATGGAGGGTATCAATATCAAGCCCTTATCCTACCGTTATAACTTCTAACTCTCCGAGATAAAGCTTAAATTAGAACTGCGCTTGTTGAAAAGAACGAGGGTATCGCTTACAAGAAGACGATTTAAAGCTGTTTTAATGTAAGCCCTACACTTGTGAGAATAGAGCGTAAAATCTATTGTGATTGATTAAGAAGAAGTGAGCTATCAGTTACAGGATTGGCCGGGGACGACCCCGCCCAGTAGGGCCGTATCCATTACACGCACACCTATAGTCCTCCCACGAACAACACGAACACATAACGACATGAAATCGATAGTACATAGCCAATCGAATAGGCGATGAACCGCGCGCTCTGGCAGTTGGCGAGTCTAAAGAGCACAGTGTTCTGTCAGCTGACTTCTGTGCGCGAATCGGACGAAATTCGAAATTTGAATTTTTAAATTTGGTGTAGATTTAAAATAACCTGATATTAGAAAGACGTTTCTGGACGCTTTTAGGTTACGAAAAAAGTTTTACGTTCTAAAATATTCTATAACGTTATTTGAACACCTGTTCTACGTTATTTGAACATCATAGCTGTGCCCTAACCGGGTTTTTTGTTATAATTTAATTAGTTTAGTTCGTGTCATTGTAATTAATTGTAACAAAAATGTGCAATAAATAAATAAATCTCAAAAGGTACCCGAGAAAAAACAAAATTTCATAAATAGTAGGTACCTACTTTATAATTGAAATTCGTATAAAATATCAATTACCCTCGTCCAAAAATATACTTGAAATAAATATTTTTTTTATAGATAATTTATTATAAGAAGAGGATAAGCAATAAAACCGCCTAACTAGAGTTAGGTATGTTCCGTGAAAACCGGCAATACTCACATCTGGACACTTAAACCAAATCGTTTTAAAAATAAACATTACTAAACGCAACCATTGTCAATGATTTTATAATTCTAAATATTGACCTCAAGTACCCTAATAAATTATTCAACGCATCAGCACGCACGGTCCAGTTGAATCAACACGCAGCATCCCAATGTTTTGATAAGCTTCCTAAACGTCCATTCTATGCTAACGAACACACCTTTTCACTCCCTGCAACACAATTATTCCAAATATTATTTTATCTCTGTATTTAAAGTTCAAATAAATAAAAAAAAACGTTCTAAATTTAAATCATTCCTTACTCAATTGTGTAATGGTGATATTCGTCAGCAAATGGAATACAAATTTAAATAGTCAATCTTTTTTTTAATTCTGAACTGTCCACAATGAGAATACGTGACCATAGACAATAACGTCTATCAGATATTTTGAGTGCTCAAGAGTTGTCACTAGAAGATGAAAAGAATCCCAGTTACTGATACGTTGGTAAACTTTATGACTGGTCAGTTGTTTAGCCAGCTGTCTTGAGTAAATAAAAACATACAGGTTTTTTTTATTGCGTAGGTACTATATGTACGTAGTGCTTATAATATTTTAATATATTGGCCTTTGTTCGCATTTCGACCAATTTTCACGCTCACTAATAAAACCATGCTACAATAAACAGATTTTGATAGGTTGATAAAAAAACTCCCGGCTCAAAATCCTTTAAAAGTCATAGCTAAGAACCATCTAGATGAAGTCCCCTTTGAAAAAAATACTAAATCAATATCGGTTCCGAAGAAGTCCTTTATCTAAGGGTTCATCTACCGTATAGGACTTAGAATATGATGTTTGAATATAATGAATAGATGTTTAGGAGCTACGATGCCACAGACAGAGACAGATACACACTACAAACTTATAACACCACTATTTGGCGTCGGGAGTTTAGGAACCGTTCTAAGTATAAAAATCGACAATCTATTGAAACGGATTAAAAAATTGCAGGAATTTTACATGTTCAAAGATATCAACAGCAACAGTAAAGTATGTTTTGCCATTTTGCTTATAACGCTTGTAAACTGATAACGGCTGTCTGCACCGGAAGCCCGCACCGTTTCCGGCGCGGTTTTACCGCTAATATAACTTCGAGGGATGGCATGTGCTTATATCCGAACGTTGTCATATACTATCGAACACTAAATACCGGGGATATGATTGTTCTCGGCCCTTCAAAGATTTAAACGCTTTATCTGAAATGCCAAGCGAAGAGAACAATGGTTTTTTTTTTTCAATTCCCGTCATTTCAAAATATCAAAATCATCTTTATTTGACTAGTCTTTAAAGTATCTACATAGATACGAGTACGTACTTTGCAGTGGAAGCGTGTTGGGCCCATAAGTTGACGGATTATTAGCATCGCATAAACTTATATCTTCAGTGCCGGTAGCAGGAACATTGTCGACAACGTATTCGAAAACGTAACTCACGAAATGTCAAAATTGTCATACTAATATTTAGTTCCACTTTTCACCGCCGCAGCGCTGTTCATTTTTCAGTACAAAAGTAGTTGAAGGCGATACGAAAACGTTGTCGACAATGTTCTAGCTACCGGCACAGATTATATATGATATATAATCGAGTGTAACTCGAAATGTAATTCAATTGAATTGAATTGAATTGAATTATATTTCGAGTTACACTTCACACGACACAGGTCGAGTCTTAGAATAAGGACTTACGCTTAAGTCCTTATTCTAATTCTAAGAGAGTAGTGAGCAAGTGACCACAAAGTATAAAACACATTGATATATTAGTCGAAGCTGTCTTAAATGACAGCTGTCAGTCATATTGACGGATTACAATAAAGTGCTGTGTTTGCATAGTTAATAAAATACTCACAAACAAACCAACGGCTTACTTTCATATTGTTAGAATTGACCTTATAATTCGAATTCGATGTAGTCTTGCCTAAGATGGAACTGACATATTATTATATTTTGAACATTTTTTGAACTAATTATTATAATTGTCAAGTCTATTCTGTTCCTGTACCTAAGTTTTGCGCTCTTTTTAATCTCTCTAAATATTTTTATTGTGGCAACAATTAAAGATTTTTTACTTCAAAAAAGTATAAAAATAATTTTAAAATATCTGTCGCCGCAACACTATTTTACCTTTTTCATGTTAAAGTAACAGCAAACATACCTCTCATTTATTACAGTAGGTATGTAAACTGTTCGCACCTTATTATTCGCTGTTTGTTGCATCGCAGGCTACCGGCCGTTGCATGATAATAATTATGTTTTATTGCATTATGCTAATTACTATGCTCTACAGTGTACACTGCAGCGACGTCAAAGCGGGTCCGCGGAGCCCAAGGGTTCCATGGAAAACTCAAAATGATTCATTTTTGACCGTCGATTGATTCTTCTTTTTTTATTGCTACAAATAATGCTACGAGATGTCGACTATACTCTTAGCACACCGTCAACTACCCTGTTTCAAACTCCATTCTCTAGTCACTATCCAGACTGTCTGGAAGAGATCACATCTTGTGATACGGCCGCCAATTGTACCGATTTATAATGTATTTTATGTTCCTCAGTTATTGATTTTGGTGTACAATAAAGAGTTATCTATCTATCTATCTACGAGAATGGCCATTCATATGTAGTCTAAAACTAAAAAAGTAGCCAAAAAGCCATGTCCCTTTCCCCTTCCCGTTTTTATTTCTTTATTACGACAGATCACTGATTTTCTTGCCGGTTCTTCTCAGGTGGTTTTCTTTTCCCGAACCGACGGTAATTTAGACCTCATAAGTACCATACCTTATTAGGGCCTAAACTGAATAAATTATTTTAGTATAGATTTTATAAAGTGTAGCTAGGCTACGTGTACTTTAGTATCTCGTAACAAGACAGCTAACGCCATCTATATATCAACTCGATTAACTACAAAAGATGTTTTGTAAATTGCAATATTTATTTTATTTGTATTATAATTACTGCAGAAGATAAATACTTGTCATACTATATACATCTATACGTCAAATTAAAGTCAAATTACTAGTGAAAAAGACTGAAATTAAATAATTTGTCTGCCTGCATATGTAGTCTTGGATTCATACACACTTTTTGGTTGGCCGCGATAGTCTAGATTCTCCCGACATTTTCAGTGATCAAATCTCCCACAACTTCTTACAAAAAGCTTCTCCGAAAATTCTCTACAATTCAAAAAAAAATATTTTTTATACACATATTTATTTCTCCAACAAGAAACCCAAAATCCTGAAATTTTCAAACTGTCCCCAGATATTTTGATTTTCGTATCTGGCAGCCCTATTTACATTTAATTAATGTTATTGAATCGCCTAACTTTGGTAGAATATTTTTTACCTATCCATATCTGTGGCCAAGGCTAAAGTGCCAAAAAGTCGAAACAATGGGATCCACATATTTTTTAAAAGATGGTTAAAATTGTATAAACTGGTCTATTTCCCCTCACCCTTCTCATTAAACCTAACAATCAGATTCGCAATCATCTCGCCTCCCACTTGGCACGAGAAAGCGCGCGTCGACACGAGCGCCCTCTCTCGACGCCCCTAACGAAGCTACTCGCCTGACAGACACCTGCCTGTCACTTCTTGGACTAATTTCAACAGGGTTTATGAAACTGGAATTTTATGTCATTGTAATATTGACATTTTCGTTTCTTTTTAAATTGAAACTGCAGGAGCATTGCAATATAAAATATATACTATGAATACTTACTATATCAGAAATTACGCCGTGGTACGCAACACTTTGATTTGCAATCGCGGCACCTAATAACAAATTTGCAATAGATACCTAGATTTAATAACCATTTACGTATTTTATTATAGCTAAAATAGCGCTCTCTGTGACTTATTACAGAATAGAAAGCATCATTTTAGCTCAAATGCCTCATCGACTGATGAGATATTTGAGCTAAAATGGCGCTCTACCTAATATACGCCAATACATCAGCGTAATGGCGTGTATTAGGTTTTCTACTCTGAGATATTATGAGTGCAAAAACATTCCAAGTTCAAAGCAACATCAAAACTGATATCAAATAAACGGGAAAACAATGGTATATATGTCACCGGAAGATAACAAGAACCGCAAATTTATAAATTTCCTAGGAAATTTATCAACCTTCGTAGGATTCTAAACGAGAGATTAATTGTATTAATTTACGTTCACCGTCTGTAACATTGTAGTCCGACATGGCCGTGATAGGTTAGAAGGCTAGCCGACGTTGGTTGTTTTTTTTTGTTCGGTAAGTTTATTAATTTGCGAAAATGTCGGCGTAAATTAATACAATTAATCTCTCGTTTAGAATCCTACGAAGGTTGATAAATTTCCTAGGAAATTTATCAATTTGCGGTTCTTGTTATCTTCCGGTGACATATATACCAAATTACCGTGCATCTTCCTATACACATTATATTCTTATATCTCTAGTCCAACACGCCCATGCTAAGTTAGTACAACAGCCAGCCTGCTCGGGCATTTGTAAACGAAGCCAATTTTAGTAGTCGTAATGAAGCACGGCTCTCACTCGGCTTTGCCTCTTGGTCGGACAGAACTCGGCTTAACAACTGAATCTTCCATTGGCACTTACTAGCTGAATTTTAATTAATGGCACTGCAATTTGGTGGTTCATCTAATTATTCTATTGTTTATTGGTATTATTCATTTCTCCATTAAATTTTTTCCTTAACGTTATTAAGCTTTTCCACCTTTGTTGATTGGGTATCTTAATTACCAATTCTTGTACGTCTGTCACCAATTCAAAACTGATTGACAGTGCTTGAAATACTACAATGTCTTTAAATAAATTATCAACTCCATCGACTGTAACTTACATTACAGGTTTAGTTAGTGTAACTCCATCGACTGTAACTTACATTAGAGGTTTAGTTAGTGTAACTCCATCGACTGTAACTTACATTACAGGCTTAGTTACTGTCACTCCATCGACTGTAACTTACATTACAGGCTTAGTTACTGTCACTCCATCGACTGAAACTTACATTACAGGCTTAGTTACTGTCACTCCATCGACTTTAACTTACATTACAGGCTTAGTTACTGTCACTCCATCGACTGTAACTTACATTACAGGTTTAGTTACTGTAACTCCATCGACTGACTGTCACTCCATCGACTGTAACTTACATTACAGGTTTAGTTACTGTAACTCCATCGACTGACTGTCACTCCATCGACTGTAACTTACATTACAAGCTTAGTTACTGTCACTCCATCGACTGTAACTTCCATTACTGGTTTAGTTACTGTAACTCCATCGACTGACTGTCCCTCCATCGACTGTAACTTACATTACAGGCTTACTCTGTGCGGAAAGAGAACCGTCGTGGCATAAAATGGAACTTACATAATGATTTTTCATAAAATAATTCCTCAAAGACGTTACATCTAACCAAGAATGGATCGAGAAGCGGTAATGGGGGCCACGACCCCGTGGGCTGGGACTATCTATTTAAATGGCGGAAGTCATACCTCGTTTCGATGGAAGACAAAAGAGTAAATAAAATTCATATTTGAATTTAGACGTGTAATAATCGAATAAAAACTCTTTGTAATTCGATGTATTTTATTGTAATCGAAATTTGAGCGTGTCCTCACGATGTATTCCTTCACCGTAAAGCTCGGGGTGTGTCTAATAACTGCAAGAGCCTTTAACATATTAAAAAAACGCTTTAAAACAATCGCAAGCTATTTTAAAACATAATGAAGTAGTCACTTTGAATCAACATTATTTAATCTTACTCAATTCACTGACGGTTGCACCCTACACAATGGCGTAGGCCTAAACTCATAGATATAGAGTTGGAAATCGTAAAATCTTCACTAAATTACAATTTCAATGCACTGTAGGAGCGTTATATGGCAACGTTTGAATACAATAGAACACATATAGGTGTAAAATAACATTTTGAATAAATCTTTTTGTTGGGGCGTCATAATAGCGCTCGCAACCAGTAACACACCCTTAGTAATAAATCAAAACGTAGGCTGAGCGTACGCGATTCGGACGGACGTTTACTTGATAGGTTTATTTTATGCACACAAACATACGGCCCACCAGATGGTAAGCAGTCACCGTAGCCTACAGCCGCTAGCAATACCAGGAGTATCACTAACGGGTTGCCAACCATGTTGTTGATGAGGACTCACTGTGCTAGCAGCAGTACTACTAGCCCAGCGTATCCTCGTGGAGCACTGGCAACCGTAATTACCGCAGAAACACAACACTACATCAAGTAGTGTTATTTCACTGCGGTCTTCTGTAAGGTGGAGGTACAGTCCCCAGTCGGGCGGCTCCAATTTAAATGGGAAAACCCACGGGGAATCCCAAATCGCCCTACCTCTCTTTAAATTTTTCTTTTATTAGATTTCTTTTATAATGCGCACAGCAATGGACTGGAATTCTCTCCCCTCGTTCCTGAATGACCTGGGTCTCTTTAAGACGAGAGTGAATAGGCTACTAACGGACACGCGAGCACCACCTTCGACCACATCTTCACTTACCATCAGGTGAGATCGTGGTCAATCGCTGACCCGCACTTAATACAAAAATGGATTCGTTTTTTTTTTGATAATATTTTTTGCAGAGTCAGAATTATCCTCACGACAATTTATTCCAAATCAACATCCTTATCTAATACCAATTAAATGTGAAAGTTAGTCTGTCTGTCTGTGTGACATATTTTCACGGAAAACGACTGAGCTGATCTTGATGAGATTTGACAAGTAAATAGGATGCTTCATTAGGAGCGACGTAAGGTTATTTTGTGAACAGTTTCTAAGCACTCATTTATAAATCTTCTTTTTTCGAACAAAGTCGCGGACCCAGCTAGATGTAGGCGGAAGAGAGAACAGCTTACTGTTTGTATTGTTATTTTACGTATATTTATACTAATATTAAAAAGAGGAAACATTTGTATTTTAGTGTGTATTTTTGTATTGAATAGTCTCCGAAACTACTGAACCGATTTCAAAAATTCACCGTTAGAAAGATACGTTATCACTGAGTAACATAGGCTATAAATTATACTAGCTGCCCGTCCCGGCTTCGCACGGGTAGACCAAATATTTGATAAATGTCCAACCGTGCGAAGCCGCGGCGGGCCGCCTGTATTTTATATTATTCTACCTCTTGCATCCTACAGTAGGATCGCAGCCAAATATAACCAAGGTGCCCTTTAGACTTGTCCCCATATATTAAAAGTTAACGCTCATAGCTGACAAATGCTACCCATCTAATAAAAAAAATGCATTTCGTCTAGCTTTCAACCAAATGATACTAAAAAGGTTTTATTCCTACAAGTCCTCATCACTGCTCTGCATTTCGGCAGCAGAGCTCTCACAAACGAAGTTACACAGTCAAGTGAGAAACGAGTGGCCCTCGTATTGTACCCCATCACGTAACGCAGTCAACTCACACTTATTCAGTACATCAGTATGCGATACACTCTCTCTCAATTTTCAACCGTATCACTGGTGTTCTAAGTTCAAATTTCTTCCTCTGCTCTGTTTTCAGGGCTACCAACCGTACGTAATTGCGTTATGGAGGTTTTGGACTTGCACGGTGCATGCTAATGCGAGGCGCAAAAAAAAAGATGCCACGAACGTGTACGGACCACGGTACATCAGTAAACTGAATTGCCGGTCTTTTTATCTTCACTTGCGAATATGGAAGAGAGACCGCTGAAAACCGTAGGTATATGTGTTTTAATTTTGCCAGTTGGTCACTACGATTTCTATATAAGTCTCTAGATAAGTATTTATTAAGTTATTAATATTATACGTATGACTAAATATGTGTCTATTCGTTCTTGAATGGAAAAAAGGATTAAAAATCCTGCGGCTAAGATTAAAGGGTGCATGCATGTCTGTGGTCAGCTTGAAAGAACCATAGATAAACATGTTTATATAATTTATTCAAATTAAGAATTGAAAAAGCAAATGCACTTCAATGCAACTAATTGTAAAGCTGCCATCACAGTGATTCCTCATCAACAACATGGTTGTGACGTTAGTGATAAGCCTGGTATTGCTAGCGGATAGGCTACGGTGATCGCTTACCATCAGGTGGGCCCTACGCTGGTGTTGTGTATATATAATATGCAATACTACAAACAATCCTGGTCCATCACAATGTCGTCTTCAAATCGCCCTAATGCAATACAAATTACATTCAATTAGAGCGGCTATCTGCGTATTGTAAGGTCCATTATTTGAACAAATTCAATTTGTCTCGTGTCGCGCGAAACATGAAACTCTCCACAGATAATAATAACGTGTCTCTGCAGCCTGCTAATCGGATTTCTTTGCACCGAGATATTGTACGTAACGTAGAATATAGGGTAAGCAGGTATATGACGGCAATACTTTTTACAGTTCCATACCCGAAGGAAAGCAATGGAACCTTATTACTAAGACTCAGCTGTCCGTCCGTCTGTCTGTCACCGTAATAAGTAGACAGCTGGAATTTGTTGCCGCTATAACGATAAATACGAAAATAAAATTGGGTCGACAACGCGCGAGTGATACTCCTGGTGTTGCAAGCGTCCATAGGCTACGGTGACCGCTTACCATCAGGTGGGCCGTATGCTTGTTTGCCACCTTAGTGGCACAAAAAAAACATTTAAGTCCGCTACTGGATACGTGGTTTTTTTGCTTGAAATTAAGACTGGTAACAAACAGACGCTTGAAATACTCATGCTCTTCTGAGCATCACACTCACTGCTATATTTTCTAAAAAAAGATCCAGTTTATATTTCAAACTTATTGTATTTGTACGGTGTGCGAGTCCAACTCGCCCTTAGCCGATTATTTCTGTTCTGTTAGAATTTAATTTTAAAAAAGCATTTCAAATCTTACAAGCAACAATAAAGCGAGAATATCGCTACATACGGCTGTATACATCAAAAATGCATTATACTGTCAAATCATATTACCTACCTAACCTCAAAATGTTATTTATTCTGTGGCACGATTTTATACCACTATTGTAACACTACGCCTAGTTTTAACACCGTTATTGAGATATTTATCAAATCATATTGGACAATAACTTCAGGTAAGAAGGTGTCGTGTAACGTGTTAAGCCCCTGTAATTTGACGCCATCTTTTTACACAATTTTGCTCGCTGCGGTTTCTTTAATTATATTAGAAGTGAAATGTTTTTTTTTTTCGCATTGGGTATCTGATACGGCCTGCTACTTGCTTAATTGAACACAGCTTTTTTAAACTTAATTTTAGCTTGTTGTCCAATGAGTAGTTTTCTTAACTTAGAACAGATTAAAATATTTAATAAAAACTACCTATTTTGTTACTACTTGTGTCTAATAGGTTTTAGGGTCGGTAACGCGCGAGTGATACCCCTGGTGTTGCAAGCGACCGTAGGCTACGGTGACCGCTTACCATCAGGTTGGCCGAATGCTTGTTTGCCACCTTAGTGGTATAATAAAAGTAGGGGAGCACCCTTAATTATTTTAATTTTTATTATATTTTGTTATTTTTGTTGTTATAGCGGCAACAGAAGTACACATGATGTGAAAATTTTAGCTGTTTACCTATTACGGATCATGAGATACAGCCTGCTGACGGACGGACGGACAACGAAGTCTTAGTAATAGCTATATTATCAACTTTGAGGTTATAACCTCAGAGTAGGAACGTACCGTATCCGTACCGTGGTTGGGAACCCTATAGGGTTCCCAACCACGGTACGGAACCCTAAAAACGCTGTTCCAAAAACTTTTAAGTTTAGTCTCCTGCTAATTCAAAGCTTAAATAATTCTATTTCATTAACTTCATAAACAAGCGGACATAAAAATGTTGGCGCATGATATGTTTCGGAGGACTATTCGACCTTTATTTTATAAAACGCACGGGAAGACATTTATCAAATAGTTTGACTACCCGTGCGAAGCTGGGGCGGGCAGCTAGTATAATATAAAGCCTATGGTTCCTCAGTGATAATGTTGCTTTCTAACGGTGAAAGAATTTTTGAAATCGGTCCAGTAGTTTCGGAGCCTATTCAATACAAACATACACACAAAAATACAAATGTTTCCTCTTTATAATATTAGTATTAAGGCAGTCGCTGTCCGCCTTCTGTACGCTTCAATCTATTAAAGTAAGCAACGGATTTTAATACGGTTTTCACTAATAGATTGAGTGGCTTCAGTGAATGGTTTGTATGTAGTTTCTAAGTATCATTCTTTTGTTTTGTAGGTATTTTACTTATATGGCTAACGCTGGCCGGGTCGCTTGTAAGAGTACATGTAAATAAATATCCCAAGTCCCAAGCGTGCTATAATTATGAATCGTGTCACGCAGGGCTACGCCCCTGCATTTACATGACAATCGCAGATGTCCCCTGCCTCTTATGTATTTGGTAATGGATGTTGCGCCATTATCCGCCATTTTGCCGCCCGTTGCGAGGACACAGGACACTGTTTTGTTGCATTATTTTAGGGTCTGTTTCATACGATATGTAACATAGGGATTTTGATGTGTGCAAATTGAAATAAAAACGTTTTTGGAATGTATTTTACGAAATCTATACGCAAAAATAAAATTGAAGTGTCTGTTTGTAATGTTAAAATAGCAGCTTTTTACTATATGCATACGAAAGTAAACAAGTTTCTAATGACAAAAAGCAATTAGTAAAATATTTGTCGTGTGTTTGTTTAAGGTATTCTAATATAAAATAGGTACCTGTAATTCTTTGGTCGAGTTAAGATACTTTTAACGGCTAAACAAAGTAACATAAGCTAACGGTAACGCCGATTAAAAATATGACACTATATACCACGCAGTATACATCAGTGAATCGATTTATGCTGTAACCGACTCGTATAAATATCCTAACGAATAACGATACATATGGTAGGGGGAGGACACGACAGGTGGTCCATGTGGTAAAGGGGGGACACGCCAGTTGGTCCATGTGGTAAGGAGGGGACACGATAGGTGGTCAATGTGGTAAGGGGGGGACACGATAGGTGGGCCATGTGGTAAGGGGGGGACACGACAGGTGGGCCATGTGGTAAGGGGGGGACACGATAGATGGTCAATGAGGTAAGGGGGAGACACGACAGATGGGCCATGTGGTAAGGGGGGGACACGACAGGTGGTCCATGTGGTAAGGGGGGGACACGATGGATGGTTCATGTGGTAATGGGGGAACACGACAGGTGGTCAATGTGGAAAGGGAGGGACACGACAGTTGGTAAATTTGGTAAGGGGGGACACGACAGGTGGGCCATGTGGTAAGGGGGGACACGATGGGTGGTCAATGTTGTAAGGGGGGGCACGATAGGTGGGCCATGTGGTAAGGGGGGACACGATACGTGGTCAAAGTATTGAATAAGTTAAAAAAATAACGAACAAATTAAATAGTATTTCCTTATTCGATTCCTTGAACCTAAAATAGCTAGGGAGTACAAGGCAAACTAACAACTATTATTCTCTTAGTGTTGAAAACTATCCATTCGCATTTCTTGCGATTTATATTCACCAAATTAGCTACACTGATATGTTTCTCTGAAGTTCCAACAGTTTCCTCAGAGTAAACAATTAAGTGAAGTCATCATATTCGTAGGATTGCTACAGTGATTACAAAGTGGATGTAATCTCCTCCAGTCCCACTATGTACTGATACAATTCAATGGCGGACAGACGTGCCTACGCATCGACTTAGACAGGGGACATGTTAGGTCACTACACCAGTATGGAGAAGCTATACGAAGATATTGGTGTCGATTCTGTTGCTCAAATTTACTACACTTATCTCATTTGACAGGTCTAAAAGTCTTGCTATCCCTTTCTCATGTGCAGGGTTAAATAAGGATGGCAATATTTTTAGACCTGTCAAGTTAGTTTAGTCATTTTGAACAACAGAATTGGCACCATTATGTGTATACTTTTGAATAGTAATACGGTCTTGAATCAATGCTACATATTTATTTTTACAGTTTGGGTTCGAAACTCTTAGGCCGTGGGAACCAGAGGCTCATACACTTTAAGCAATAAATTATGCGAGGCCGCCCGTGACAAGAGGGCAGGCGAATAACTGGTCCAAAGGCGATACAGCGTGACAAAGCCAGCCTTTTTGTCACACTTCTGCGTGATAGTGGTTCGGGACATTTATTTTACGTGTATGAATTCAAGTTTTTTACATTTTAGTTTAGATTATTTTACGTTTCTCTTTTGTTTAGTCTGTATTAATAAGAACTTCTAGGCAAAAATACACTACATAAATTATCTACTACTACTTACTAATTTGCAAGTAAAATACACTAGTTATCCTGGATGTCAGACAGGTCTAGCTTCGTAGCCGACACTTGGGTGGCCATAGTAAGTCGTGGCAGGAGAACCGTTATAAAGTGTCCAAAAGCACTTTGTCTGCTAAAAAAATGTGCTTGCGTATTATTTCTGTAATCAGAAACACAGCCACGGTAATGTTATCATTGTTATCCATATAACTTTACCGTGACATTGAGCACTAATTAAAAAGGCTTAATAAAACGGCATTCGCATTTAGGATTTAATTAAAAGCAAGCGTTCACTCGCACCGATCTCGCAAAACACGTAGTGTGGGACCGTCTTTACATTCGGTAGGTGGTGCCCATTATCGTTGAAAAGTGGTATATATGGATGTATAGTCACGTACGCTACAGGTCGCGGCACGAAACTCTAGCGCTGAGCGAAACGTGGAGGGGATAGCTGCGCATGGGTACCATCGCGCACGCAATACAAATTAGTAATTTAATTGCTTAGTTAAAAACAGCAAAATAATGTTTTAATGTAAAGTCAAATAGTAAGTCTAGCGGTGAACAAAATGTGGAACTTAACTGCGTATGGGTACTGTCACGCACGCAAATATTACTTCATGTTACCTACAATATAATTTTTAACAAGTTTATGGGGAGTAGAAAAATAAATACACTATCGGATTTGTAAATTTTTATATTAAATACCAAATAATAAAAAAAATTATATTAAGTCCGAATTACATAAGAACCTACTGAAGTTTCTTCTCAGGATAGAAGAAACCTGCGAGTTCGGCAGGGTGTGGACATCAGACACCGCATTCTCCTTTCCGATATCTAGTCCGAATCAGACAATGGTCTTACACCTTCAATAGTATCCCAACAGGGCCTTTTGCTTACTGAGGGCCCCGGCTCAGGGCTGCTTCGGTCGTCGGCACTAACAGCGTCATCGTCATCAGACTCACCAAGGCTATCCTCTGAACTGTCACCATCAACGCGAATGATGAATTCTTCTGTAACCAAATCCACGACATGGTCACTCTTGACATATTGCTCTTCTATGTCCTTTACCTTTTGGCATAACTTTCCCCAATCCCAAGCACCCATCAGCAAAACTTTTTCTTGAATTAGTTCTATACATTTAGCAACACTCCACTTCACATTTTTACTGCCTACATATTGCTTTATGTCAGACCATGCCATTTCGATTGGATTTAGATCTGGGTGGTATGGTGGCAGTCTTAGCACTTGATGTCCTTGCTCTGCTAGTATCCTGTCAATTGAAAATGTTTTAAATCTATCTTTGTTAGCCCGTATTAAATTGTATAGTTGAGGTTTTAGTAGAGTTTCCTCATATTGTATGCCCTTTTCAGTAAGCCAACCCTGCATGTCAGCTTTTTTGGAATTAGAAGTGGGTGCAAGGTCCCATTGTTTATTATGGTATGATGCGTTGTCGACTACCACGACAGAATTAGGCGGTAAGTTCGGCAATAACTGTGTCCTCAGCCATTTTTCGTAGTTGTCGTAGTTCATATTGTCGTGGTAGTCGCCTGATTTCGCACCAGCTTTAAAAGTTAACAGTGCGTTCGGTATGAACCCAGCCTCTGATCCTGCGTGGACAATGACCACCCGCTGTCCTTTGGAGATAGGTTTTTTGAGACCTTTTGTAGTACCATCGGTCCAGGCTTTTGGAGCAGAGTGCGATGAATCTACGTAAGATTCATCTGTATATACGATGGGCCTTCCCTCTTGGCGATATTGTTTTATTTTGCGTAAGTATTCGATACGTAGTAAACGTATATTTGAACTTTCAATCAGTACTTTTCGATTGTTTTCAGTATTTTTCCACCGAAACCCTAAACTCTTAATTATTCGTCGAAGACTTCGTTCTGAGCCTTTGAAATTTATATCTTCCTCTAGCTTCTTTCTCAACTTTCCGACGGTGGGAAGTTCATTATTTGTCCTATGAAAGTTATGTATGCACCTCTTTATTAATCCTTGATCAAAGTTATCAATATCTGTGACCGGTTTTGATCTGGAGCGTTTTTTGCCTGGTGTTCTAAATACTGATAATAAGTCGGAATTATTGGCTTCAGTGGAGATTTTCCTTACCGTTGCTATGGACGTCTTTGTAGATTCAGCTGTCCTTTTCTGAATTTTCTGTAAGTCACTAATTATACTATTTAATTTTATATTTCCCGCCTGAATAACTTCTGCAGTTTGTTTTATTTCACTTATATCTACAGTGCTGCGGTCAGAATCGAGTAAAATACTCGCAGCTTCGCCAATTTCACTTTGAATTTGTTTCAGGGAATTAATGAAATCATTCGATTCCCTTTTCAGAAAACAATGCACGTCAAACACCATTTTCCGTGCCTGTCTTTTCAAAACAGTATTCCTTCTCGGCCTCGGCATTTTCACTGTTTAAAAACTGTTCAAACTTAATCAAACAGTGAATAAACTAACAAACACAACAAACAAATCAACAAAACAAACTTAACAAAAAACAACAACAAAAATTAACGATGACAACAAAACAATTCAGAACGCGACTGTACACTGGAAGTGCGCGGAGCGTCGTATCGGCACGGGGGACGGAGTACGACTGGAGAGCCAATCGGCGCAACGCACGCTCGCCCTTCACCCCTGTACCCCGCCAAGACACCTTATTTTTTACTTCTGCGCAATAACGGTCAGCGCTAGAGTTTCGTGCCGCGACCTATACCCTGTGATATATAGATATTCCGTATTTAAATATCTAACGGTATTATCAGTTTCTACATAAATGCAGTTCTTGAACGAACACGTAGAAAAGTTAAAGAGAAATTGTAGGTAGTTATTGCTCAGTTAAAAAAAAAATTGATGGCACTTTGTGAACAACTTAATAACGCCGGTTGTTTAAACATGAAGTGCGTGGCAAGGCGTAGTTTCTTTGAATTAGTTGAAGGTGTGTGCGTGTAACCGCGTATACGTACACTGCAAGGAGTAGTTTCAACCGGCGTAATTTCGTTGTTCAAAGATACATCTACCTTTTTTATTTGATCAGAGAGTGACCCTCAGGATCTTTTGAATATCGCACTTTTACCATTACTTAAATCGGACAAAAGTCTTCGCAGTAAAATCCAAGACTCTGATAAAGGTGTTCATCATAACACCAACTATGAAAAAATCTATACTAAAATTTCAACTTCGTATCACGTACCTATCAGTAAGAAAATCGAATGACTTGGTCAATATTTTCATTTGTAAATGCAACGGTGTCTCAATGTGCATTCCATACCCCAACCATGGCTATTTATTGCAAAGAAATATATGTCTAAGTTATAACGAAGCAAAATAAAGATTGATCCATTGCTCTTGATACTTACAAAGGCGCTTCAGAGAATGAAAATCAATTTAGCCTTTTCACAAGTCGACTCGTGAGCAGATTTAAACGCGCTGTCCTTAACATATTATATTCAATAATAATATGAGTACTTCATCGTTAGGAGCGATGACTGGCCGATTATATTGTGCATTTGTCGTGGCAACCATTATCCTGAGTGCCTCCCGTCTCGGACCGCACTTAATTTGTTTTTAAATAAACCCTTACCGTCGCGTCGTGTCGTAGACATCCACACGGGCAGACAACAAAAACTAACCCTTGTTATAATTTAATTTTTTTATCTGTTGTTTGAAGAACAATGTTGAAGTATTTTTTCAAGATTTGCTACTACTTCTTTGATTGTTTTTGGGTAAATATGTACCTTGATGTGTGAACTTAGTCAATAATTTTAATTGTACCGTGGCTATGGACCTCAGCTGCAACGTACCGTATAGATGTTCCCTTGATGTGCCTAAACGAATACAGAGTGTAACGTTGCAAATCTTCATCGTATACATATCCAGTTCCGCTACAAATGTCGTAAGTCCAAAATCTTTACTTTTAGCGATGAACAAAAACGAAAAAAAAAACTTAAATAACTTTTTCGTTTTTATACTTATAAAATTAAGTTCAAGGAAGGAAGTTCTTAAATATTGGCGGACTCTTACCTCATTTCATTACAATTATATATGTATACGAAACCCGAAACGAGGGAGATGCTAGTTTCTTTCTGTATACAAAAACCGGCCAAGAGCGAGTCAGATTCGCGCACCGAGGGTTCCGTACACACTTGTGGGTAAGGTTAAAAGAAGGCGAACTTCAAATGAGGTCATTATTCGTCGGTGACTCTCAACAGCGCGATTCAGGAATATTTTTTAGTAATTCGCATTAAAAAATAACTAGAGATCTGATTTTTCCTTTACCTGTGCTGTAAGACACTGCTTCTTGCCAAAATTCATGATTGTAGGCCAACCCTATATGTTCTGCAAAATATGCTAAAATTTGCGACATAAACGGTCATAACCTTGCTTCATATTGACTTACAGGTTTGATTATTTTACAGCCGAAAGAGACTATAGACCCGGGTATTTCATACTGTCATTACGTAAGCGAAGCGATGTCCTTATTCTAAGGTTCCTTACGTTCATTAGTTCTTTACGTACTTTTGTAATTTGTCGATCCGACGCCATTGTAAAAAGTTGTTTCGAGTTTTACACGCTTTTTTAGGTTAAGTTTTCGTTTATGTATTTTATGAGGCGTTTTTTGAGAGTAGTGTTATATCGGATATTTTAACGACATTAGAGAATAAATAAGTAAATTTCCTAAAAATTCCCATAAATAGTAGATGTTTCTATTTGGCTTAGAACGTTTGGTTACCCACCTCAAAATACGAACTGTGATTTCATTGGATGCTCTAATTGACTGGTGGAGTGTTATTCAGATAAAAAAAAAGTAAATATAAATGATTGATGATTTTTGAAAGAATTTAGTTTATTTCCAGTTGCCTAGTACTTCTTAAATATTTTTTGAATTTAGAATTTCTACTTTTTTTCATAATAATTACACCAAGTTATTCAAAAGTATTAAAATGAATGAAAAAAGTAAACTATTATAAAGTATTATAATTTTTGAAATAAATTTTACCATCTTGTAATCCTAAAGAAAGTTGGTGAAGACATTATGACAGCAAACAATTATAAGTAAGTACCTACCATATTTTTTTCAAATAAATAATAGCAGATATATTTCTATTATAATAAAATATACAGTAAAAAAACATTTTCAAAAACAGTATTTACACTTTAAAGAAAAGTACCTATACACTTACCTGGATTTAAACGTAGCAGTAGATCTCAATGTTGAGCTCGACCGGGGAAGTGAACACTTTCTTTTGTTTTCTCCTATAACCTTTTCACCACGATCTATATTATTTGCCGAATACCCACAACACCAAGTCCACAGCAGGCCATCCCGAAATGCCTTAACATATTTCCCTCTTTAGCACTCATATATTATAGTCTAGTTCATTTTATAGAATAGAAATGTGCATAAAATACGCACACACAACAAATGTCAAGTTGAAAGGTCTTCATTGATAATATTTTACAACGGACGAGCGCATTCTTAACACTTTATCATACTTTTACTTTAGTTCGATTCAAACGGACGTATTCATAATGTATTTATTTCGTCCTTACCGTCCTTACAATAACATTTCATCATACGGTAAATAGCGCGGCCTTTTGAAACGTTTTTCGAATTTGAAAACTGAATGTGTCTAGAATGTCAAGTTAAGTGTCATAAATTTAAACGCGTTCCAAATTTATTTATTGTTTTTAGCATCCGAGAAAAGATTATCACGGACTACCCACATCCCATCTTATAAAGTTCCCTGGGGAGGAGCGAAAGAAGGGAAGTGGAAAAATGAGTAATTTGTGTTTAGAATTTTATAAGTATGTACGTAAGAGCGGGTTATCAAAAACATTATTCATTTTTGCCCATAACAATTGATTGGTCTATCAGGTTTATGTCTATGAAGTTAAACAACATTATCTTTGACTAGTAGTTAAATGCGTGACCGCTTCAAACTCCAAAGCATTAACTTCTGATTAATTATCCCGCTCTTCCCCGGGGTATTTTATTAAATGTGGGTAGTAGATAAAAACAATAAAATGGGCTAATGCTAAAATCAATGACTAGACTATAATAGGAACGCGATTAAATTTCTGACATATAACTTGACATTCTTGACATCAACGATCAATCAATCAATCATGACAAAAAATGACAACCATTCAGTTTTATTATTTTTAAATTTCGAAAATCGGTTCAAAATCTAACCCGCGCTATTCTATCGTATGACGAAATAAATAATTAGGTTCTGATACCTTAATCAAAGTATACCAGTACCTATTTATTATCTACTCAGAGCCTATACGTTCGTTCGAATCGAACTAAAGTTAAAGTGTGATAAAGTGATAAGAATGCGCAATGCGCTCGTCCGATGTGTAACCTTTGAGCTTAGCATTGTGTTGTGTGTGTTTTAAGCACATATCTGTTTCTACAGAGACTATAGAATGATCTGAAACATACAAATATGAGTGCTAAAAAGGAAAATGTGTTGGAAGGGATTTCGGGATGGCCTGCAGTGGAATTGGTGTTGAAGTGCGTGTTTGTGGGTATTTGGCAAATAATACAGTTCGCCGTGAAAAGGTTATGGAAAGGAAACAAGAGGAAAGTTGTCACTTCCCCGGTCGAACTCACCGTGGATTCTTCCATTGGGACCCACTGCTACATTAAAATCAAGGTACATAGGTACATTTTTTAAGATGTAACTGCTGTTTTTGAAAATGGAATAATATTACCTTTATTTTGTTATTCAAATAGCAATATAGTTGATAATTTTTTGCTGACTTTAATAGTCATATTCCTTTCACAAACTTATTTTAGGATTAAAAGTTTGTATTAACTTAAAAATATTTAAAATTCTTAATTAGGTAGGTACATATCAATTAATATTTTCATTTATATCAATACTTTTGAATAACTTATTGTAATTACCTATAATTATTAATACTATTTTATAGCCATACTAATATCAAATTTGTTTTTTTTCTTTTTTACAGGGTGTCAAATACCACTATGTAGAGACAGGCCCAAAGTCAGATCAAACAGTCCTCATTATAGGAGATGCTCCGGAAGCTGGTGATCTTTGGGGTGCGAACTGGTCAAGTGTGGTCCGGAGACTAGCAGACACTGGTCACCACATCATCACCCTAGATCTCAGAGGTACGGGTGGCAGTGAGGGTGGTGGGAGATGCCAGTTGTCTCCACCAAGAGCTGTAGAGGAGCTCTCTATTTTGCTGGATGCTCTAGGAGTCTCAGAAGATAAACCAGCAATGGTTATTGGGTTTGGAGTAGGCGGGATGCTGACATGGTAAGCTTGGAATGAACATATTTTTCTAATAATATTATAAAGTGGAAAGATTTGTATTTTTGTGTGTATGTTTGTATTGAATAGGCTCCGAAACTAATGGACCAATTTCAAAAATTCTTTCACTCATCACTGAGGCTATATATTATAATAGCTGCCCGCCCCAGCTTCGCACAGGTAGACAAAATATTTGATAATTGCCAATATAATTTCTACAATAGTAATATTAATAACTTATTCACCTTGGCAGTATTCTTATAATGTGCATAAGAATTGGTTTATACCAATTCTTATGCACATTATAAGAATTCTGAATTAAAAGCAATAACTTGCTAAATTAATTTGGTACTTATTACTTATTTTAGAAGTCGGTGCTTAGTAAATATTCATTAAAGTTAAAATTATATTAAAATGTAAATTGGATCAATAGCTAGAACACAATTTGTTGGGATACTTACAAAGTACCTAACTACCTGCAAATAGTTGAACTAAGTACATCACTACATAGTATAAATCAATGTCACTTCCCGTGTCTGTCTGTCTGTCCCTATGTACGCTTAAATATTTGAACTACGCAATGGATTTTAATGCGATTTTTTTTAATAGATAGAGTGATTCAAGAGGAAGGCTTTAATATATAATTAATTTGTGTTTTGTAGGTATTAACTTATATGGTTAACGCTGACCGTGCGAAGCCGGGGCGGGTCGCTAGTAGTCTATAAATCTAACCGTAACTATTTTTTAATTAGTACTATTGGCCGCGAGTTCATCGTGTGGAAATTGGACAAATTAAACTATTTAAAAAAACAGAGCTCTCTTTTTCCAGGTAAAATGTGAGTCAATTTGTTCCGCGTATTTTTTTTTTATCAAATCCGATTTCACGCGTACGAACTACGAAGCGGGCACAGCTACTACTTATATTATTTTCTTATAAACAATATGATTCAATTATCACGCCACAAATAAATACCTACCTACAAAGTAAACATGCTATTGTTATCTGTACTGATAACATGCGTCTCGGACGATTTATTAATATTTTAATTATCTTACTAATGGGCAATGACAGATAATTTATTTGTGTTAATTTTGTGACTAAGAAATCACTCACTCACGTGGAAATTTTGATTAATCATTTATAAAATTTGTTGACACAAATAACCCGATCCTTTATCAATGATTGCGTGAGAAACGTGTGATGACACCTGCCCTGTGCATTGCACATGAAGAAAATCGTCCAATAATGCATAGTGATACAATACATCAGATGATCCCCACCAAAAATTTAAGGACTTATCTATCCTATGCACCATTTAAGAGACGGCGACGGGCTCACCATCTGTCACGTTGACACCAAATTATCTTTGGTGGAAAGTTGTTGCAGCACCTTTACTTTTTTCTGTGTGACACCCACACCTACTGTACTGGAAAGCTGAAATTAGTTTTAATATGAATGAAGCATTTCCTGCCTAACAGAGTGGAATAAACTCCCACAAAAAGTTGTGATGGCTCCAACCATAAACTCCTTTAAAAGCAGATTGGACAAGGAAGATGTCTCCAAGCTATTTTGATACACACGCTTTGGCTAATTAGCTGCCAGTGTCTTACCAAATAATAATAAGAAGAATATTAGTATTTTTAATTATTATTTTTTAAGAATATTGTAAACAAATCACCTAGGCTAAGAATTGAAATAAATAATGGGAATAATAATAATATTATAGGTAATTGTTTGACACCCAGGTACCTAGTGCACTGCCATGGAGCAATGATAAGCAAATTCGCAGTGGTAGGGGCGCCGCATCCCAACCTCTACTGGCAGTACCCACCCGCGCCATTCTGTCAGGGTACCCTGCATTTTATACAGGTTAGTATGTTTCAACGTCTGTGTATCTCTAACGTGGAACTATATTGGCAAAATGTATCTATACAACTTAAGCTAATCCCAATAAATATGAAATAAACAGTAAGGCGCAATGGGATTTCCCTTCCCAGTAAAATAAATTGGTCATCACGGGCCGTACGGCTGATGTGAAACATGAAGTCTAATCAAGTATACAGTATATCGAGTATACGCCTACACATGGGAATTGGGACTGCGGTGGCGTAGACGCATGACGGCAAGACGTCATGCCGTCACGGCATAAGAGTCTGTCTTGCTACCAAGGCGCGCCAATAGTCGTTTCACTTCAAAAATATGTGCCGCTGATTAGGGACATTATCCTCCTCACATTACAGAAGACCATAAAAAATACAAAAATCATTTATTCAGTTTTTTTAGGCCCTAATAAGGCCACATATATACACACATAGTCAAATAACATCACTCAGTTGTAATGTTTCTGCTGTGGGAGAACCAGAGTTTTTGTGCCTTGAATTACCACTACACTTATATTTTTTTGTTTGGTTAGTGGCCGTATTTCCCCGAGCGCTGGCTGGCGGAAGCCGAGCTCCAAGGAGAGGGCCAGTGGGGTAGCTCGCGGGCCTGCGATTGGAGTGGTGCCCTCAACTACGTTAGAGGTTAGCATACTCAATGGTGCCAATTCTGTTGTTCAAAACTACTAAACTTAACTAAATTGACAGGTCCAAAAATATTGCCATCCACATGAGAAAGGGATAGCAAGACTTTTAGACCTGTCAAATTAGTTAAGTTTAGTTATTTTCAAAAACAGAATCGACACCAATATCATTATGAGTTTTTGGCGGGAATCAGGCGGAGCGGTTGAGATTTTTTCCAGGGTCTCGTAAATTGTGTTATAGTGATCTTTAATGTGTATTTTTGGTGTCGTTATGTGCACTAAAGTTTCATTTAGTGACTGATTTATAGGAACTTGGAAATAATGCCATAATACGACTTTTGGGTTATGTGATTTATCATTTTGGTCAATAGGGTACCTAAAGGCGTGTTACGATCTGCTGCTGCCGTGGATTGTCTCTAGTAACTCCAGTAAGCATTAGAATGCATGACACTAGGCATTTTAATGCGGCAAACACGAGACATTTTTAAACGGTTTTATTTAGCTCGACCCGTACGGAATTTATTTAACTTGAAAATTCTCTGACGCTCGACACTGGCAAAAATAGTCCCTAAAGGCACTAAAGGGATTGATTGCCGTACTTAGGAAGAAGAAGAATATCATTATAATACGTATACGACAGTGAATCCTGGGTATGTCAGTATGAAGTAAATGCAGTCCTACAAAAAATTTACGATTGCCGATCGAATCCGCAATGAAGTGATTCGTAAAACAACGAGTGAAAAAGGGAGTGATTGTAAAGATGAAAAAGAGAATGCTACGTTGGTTAGGACTGTAGACTAAATATATATTCCTTAAAAAATGGTTTGTACTTTTTTTTGTGACATATAGAACTAATGAGTGGATGAAAGACTGACAAAGACATATACAATACGAATGTGGCTGGTAGGTCAAGGTAAAGAGTACTCTGAACTAGCGGGCATGTATGAAAAGATTCATTAATGTAGAAGAACCAAAAGAGGCAAGTCAAGAGTGATATGGCGCTCTATACTCTCTGCCTACCCGACAGGGACTGCGTGATGATATGTATGTATGTAGGTGCAGCTTGGTGGCGTGTTCGGGAGCAAGCACGCGTGTCCGCGGCCGGGTTGCTGATAGGTGACCGCGCCAGTGCGGCGCAGCTGGTAGGCAGCGCGCAGATGTGCGACCGGCCTTTGCTGCGTCTCGTGCCTCGTGCCTTCCCCGGGGAACCTCAGCTGGGGCATCACATACTGGAATTCCTAATAGGTATCAAGTGCCCTATATATAGCTACAAGCTCAGTTTGAGACACATTAATATTTTTTAATCAATTCAATCAAAATTCTATGGGAAGACCCACTAACGGCCTGCCCCCTCTTTAAATTCTAAAGGAGCTATAAAAATTTAAATAAATTCTATGAAACAAACATTGGCTTCTTATCAGCTTCACCTGCATGTACCTACGTACGTAGTATATTATCTACTCTGAGACTGTGTGTAGGTATGTATCTATTGCGGTATAAATCAATATAAACGAATCTTTCAACTTCATTTTACCGACTTCAAGACGTCTGATCATGTTGACCCAAATTTTCAACATGTATTACGGACTGAAGACAATATGACAATTACACAAATTATTATAATCCTTATACTGTCACTAAGGTTTGGTCTGATAAAATAGCGGCCAGTAAGTTTGACAAAATAAATTACAAGAGTTTCTGTAACATAATAATATTGACGAGAATGGCATTTACTTCAATATAGTCTGGCTTAAATGGTACCAACCGTAGTCATAGATCCCTTGAAGAACGACCTTCACCGAGCTGGTTAATCAGGATCAATTTGTTACTAGTTTTTTTCTTTGCAGATAAAGAAAAAGTATCCGAAGACGTGCCAAGAACATTGGTAGGTAGAATCGTAGACGCAGTCGCGGATCGCAGTAGAGGTTTCACGTCTAGACTGGTGCTCCCCGCTCAGGCTTGATAAGCTAAAACATACTCTGCTCCCTTACCTTAAAGTTCAAGTGACTTAGTTATTGCTCTCGTGGAGTTTCAGGATGGAGAGTAATGGTCCTGGAGCTTTAAGTTCTCTCGCTCAAATCGTACTGTGGTCATTAGTTTTAAGTTTTTTTAAATGTAAGATTCATATAAGTTTAGAAATTAAGAAAAAAAAATGTGCTAAGCCAATGGTGTCGATTTTGTTGTACAAAATCACAAAACTATTTTTACAGGAGTAAAAAGACTTGCTATCCCTTTCTCATGTGCGTAGTTAAATGAGGATGGCAATGCTTCTAGTACTGTGAAACTAGTTTAGTATTTTCTACAACAGAATTGGCACCATCATTAAAATTTGGTTCAATATATTTTGTTTCGTTATAAAACATGGATAAGAAAGGTAAAGAGTACCCTGAATAGGCGTGCATGTATGAAACGATTGATGAGTGTAAATGAAGCTATGAAGTGTGTAAGTCAAGAGTGAAGCGCTCCATACTCTGCCTACCTCGTGAGGGACTTGGCGTGATGATATGTATGTGTTTTTATATTTGATTTGATTAAGTCAAATTAATAGTAAACTCAATAAATATTAGGCCCTTCATCAACGACAAACTTCCCAAATGTGAAAAGAACGTCTATTTTTGATTGTTACTAAGTTTATATTTTTTTTAATACATCTTTATTTATTTTAATTGTTTAAATACGACAGAATGCTCGAATCCTACGCTTTCCTTCTCATATATCTAGTATATATGTCACCGGAAGATAACAAGAACCGCAAATTTATAAATTTCCTAGGAAATTTATCAACCTTCGTAGGATTCTAAACGAGAGATTAATTGTATTAATTTACGCCCACATTTTCGCTAATTATTAAACTTACCGAACAAAAAAAACAACCAACGTCGGCTAACCTATCACGGCCATGTCTGACTACAATGTTACAAACGGTGAACGTAAATTAATACAATTAATCTCTCGTTTAGAATCCTACGAAGGTTGATAAATTTCCTAGGAAATTTATAAATTTGCGGTTCTTGTTATCTTCCGGTGACATATATATAAAATAACTGAATTAAATATAATATTATTTTAGTGTTGAACATAATAATTGATTGTTGTAAAAATTACTCGTGTCATATTTTAATTCAAAACCAAAGATGTTTTCGTTGTCTATTTAAATATAATTTTATAATACTTTCGATCCATATTTATTTATATCTGTATCTATAGTAGTATTATAAAGCTATTTTTTTTTGTAATAAACTCAAAAATTACTGAACTGATTTTAAGAAATCCTTCACCATCAGAATGCTATATTGAGAATATTTGAGAATGAGTAGGTTACGGCCAAATTTCTACGCGAGCGAAGTTGCGGGGAAAACTAAGTATTTAACTTAAGAACAAAAATCTGGAAGGGTCTCATAAAATAACTAAGTATATGTTAAGTGCAAATGCCTCTTTAATATGCAAAATGCCCCACAAAAAGCTAACCGTTCATATACATTTTTCACTATTAATTTATATTAGATATATATCCACAATTTGTAATAGATTTGAAAATTACCATCTACAGTAAAACTTTGCACAACTGCGCAAAAGGGAAGAATTGTATATCACAATAGCTCAATATAATTTCTACTGTACATATTCTACTCGATATTGTTACAAATGAGATATTTTTCATTTAAAACTATTGCAATACGTGAAAAAAGGCGTTATAATTGAGTTCCTAGAATTACAAGCAACTTTACAATGGTGCCAATTCTCTTGTCTATCTGAGCCAGATGATTTCTTGTCAGATGATCTGACTAGAATAAAACGAAATTAGAATATTCACACCGTGCTTGTAGTACATTGAAATTTACAATATTCATCGCTTTGACAGGACTTCAATTAATTTTACAGTACTAAAACTTTATTTGACAGTACAAGGCTAAAATCTAGTATGTGACAAGAAAATTGGCACCAATATCCACTTTGACCTCTTTATGAATGGGGTCTGCGGGTTGCCACAATTTCGCAAATGTCGCGTTGCCAGAACAACGATGGGCTTATTCCTTATGACGATGGTGACGTAGCAGAAACATGGAAAATGAAAAATGTTTGCTTGTTTGCTTTTAAATGACGTCAGAATCTTTGCAACCGTCATACAGAATGAGCCTACTGATATATTGGTAAATCATAGTTACAGTTGATTTTAAAATGCAATAGAACATCTTAGATTGCATTTCATTACTCACAATCATAACGCTCAATTAATAATCTGTATTTAGGCCAACAGATGTACATTCATTACAATAATAATATCATTGTTAATATTGTAAGAATCTAGCATTTTCAATTTATATAGCTTTGCAAAAAAGTCTAGAAACGGAACAAAATTTTGGTTATGGCAACCTTCACAAAATGTAATCCATGTTATGACGTGTACTGTAAACAAACCAATCAAGACGGTTGATAACTTAATGCTCTATACGAGCTGCGGCGGGTTGCCATAAGAACGGCACAGTGGCGCCCCTATTATTTTCTACTCTTTTTTGCCAGACTATACAACGCGTTAAATCTGCATGTAAAATTTGTGATATCTCAATTAAAAACTCAATCGTTTTTAATATAAGTTCCAATGTAGTTTGTTAAGGCCTATAAAAAACCGCATACATAAATGATGAACTAAAACCTTAATCGCACGAGAGTAATTTAAACGTCCGCTAAAATCAATCGAGTAAAAGAAATGAGTGGTCTAGTCTCATGTTAGTGATTTTTATCGAACAGTGCCTTTAAGAGCTCTGCAGAGATCGTGGACCTGAATATTCTAATCGTCTTGAATTTTAAAACTTGTGCGAATAGGGTTTATATTTTGGACTAGACTTAAGGCGGATTTGACGATTCAGTATATTTTGATTTAAAAAGTATAAAACCTAATTAAATAAATGGTTAGGAAATGCAAACAGTCCAAAAAACTTCTCACAACGTTTGGCACAAATATTTTGATAAATTATTTTGTGTATTACGTTAGTTGTCACAAGTCATAACTTAAGGATTTACCACAGATTTGATTGAGAAGAGATCAATACTAAATACTTACGTAACACGTTAATCATACTTACTATCATAATACCATGTCATAATATCATTGGATAATTTCGGAGGTGGAAGCAAATTATTGCAGAAGATTGTTTAGAAACCTCTGGTTAACGGATTCCACTTTATAAAAAAAACAGTCCATAATTACTACATAAACTGAAATGTTCAGCTATAACTCTTGACGATACATACTCAAATAACGTGGTAATTAGCTGTGAAGCTACCTAAACATTTCCTAAGCGAATCCGCGACCAACTCCAAAATAATAATAAAAAAAAGTTTTCAAATCAATACAGCAATTGCCAAAAATAGCGGCGCTTGCCATCGTAAACTAACATCTAAACCTAAATAATGTATGTCAAATCTGTGATAAGTTCCCTAAAATGTGTCATTTATGCTGCCAATCTACAAATACACTTTCCAAGCATTCGTTCTTTCACAATTACAAAAAGCTCTCTCGCATCAGGTTCAAACTTAAAAATAAATAACTATACACATTATACAGCTTACTTACAACTTAATGGCACTACAATAAAGTCGTTTATCAAGTGGCATGATTTAGGATCAAGGCAGTTATGAACCAAACCTGGTATTCAGTTTAGCATATAAAAGATGTAACAGAAGAATATGGCATATTTTAGGAGATTGTTTAAGATCATCAGTTTATCTTAACATAATATAAAACAAAGTCATATCCCACCGTCTGTACGCTTAGATCCTTTAACCTACGGAATTTAATTCAGCTTTCTCTAATGTCTAATAATATAAAGGAGTGATTCATGTAGGTTTCATATGGTACACGCATATTAAAGTAGAGACTCCCACCCAACTTGCACCCGTGCGAAGGTTTCTAGTTAAAGTATAATAGACAATGTTCACAGAAAAAATGAGATATTTTTAACTGATATAGTATTTCTTATAAAAAATTTGGAAATACATGTGTAAATTCTTTGTAGGAATCTGTTCTGTTACATCTTTATATGTCCAACTCAAGAATACCTTTCAGCTTTAAGTCAGTGTCCTGACAATGGGTATTTCTATTGAACAGCGAAAGACATGGTTCTAACATCTTGTGCAAGTGCTATTTTGTACAATCGCGTATAAAATACATACCTAGACACAAGTATGTACATGAATATAGAAATTCAATCCATGTAAAAGCAGTCTTTAAAATTACACCACGAAAAATTCAACATTCCAGAAACCATAAATTAATACATCACTGTCTCAACTACCCGCCATTATAAAAAGTTATCAAAAATCATAGCTGCCACACAATTCACTTTCAACAACAGTCCATAAGATCTGACAAAAAAAGCTCTTAATTAAACAAATGTCATTGACCTAAGCTGCACATCACACAGTAGTCTCTCCTTTGACATCCACGTCTGACATAGCCTCACTGACGCAGCTGTCACTGTCAGTCGGCTTAAGTGTGACGTCACTGTTCACCGTCACATCCAACCCCTCCGTACGAGGCGTTCTGTCCTTGTCGCGCTCCCGGCTAGTTATCTGAGTATACAGTTCGTCTATCTCACTCGCGAACGATACTGGACTCTCCCTATTAACTTCCGGACAACTTAAAGCCGGTGATGGAACGTACTTCCCTAATTTTGGATTGCTCTTTATGGTCTTCCTCCATCCAGGATCGTAGTTGACGTATTGGCTCTCGATGTTCGATACGTCTTCGTTACTGAAGCTAATCTCATTCGGGCACATAGAGGACGGCGATGGGGCGTACAACCCATGGCTTCGTATACTAACTTCGGACATTTGATAGTTCGGGCAGTAAATGTCACTCTCATTCTCAAAGCCTTGTTCACTGGCGTTCGTGCTACACGTCTCAAAGTCGTACGTCGTTTTCGCCATGAAAAACGTATCCTTATCATCAATCTTCTCTGTAGAACCCAAATCGTCAGGGTTGTGCAGCAAGCTATCCAATTCTCCAGAACACACGTCTAATTTCTGGGGAGTAATTGACGTGTTAATCTCATCACTGTTCATAGTACACTCTTCGGATATATCCTGCAAGGATTTATCGACTGCACTATCTTTTAGTTCTTGATTTTTGTTCGGTTGCAAATAGTCTATGTATTGGCCAAAGCTTTCCGTGTCGGTTATTTCGTTGGTTGAACACAAGGCACTGTGTGTTTCTTGGAGAGATGTCATCTCTGAATGAGTGTTCAGCGTTTGATCGGAGCATGTGTGGGGCATTGCTATTTCAGACGCTGAGCTGTACTCTAAGCTGCACTGTTGGGATATAGTCCTCATTTCTGGCTGGTCGCTGGCATGGCTTTGCAGACATTCCTCAGAAATACTGCTTCTTTGACCAGTAAATGACTTCGGTGCGTTGGCTTTAACAACTTGATGTTGTGGCACTTGAGTTTCCGGCACGTTTGTATAGATATTCATAATCTGAGCCCCAGATTTAGGATCGTCAGTCTTATTCCACGACTTTTTGTCTGTTGAATAACATTTATAGTTATTATCTCTCGGTTCTTCCTCTAACAGATTTGGGTTGAGAACGTTTCTCGTCTCCTTAATGCCGTTGTTGGATCGTTCCACGTGGATATTGGTGTTGTTTACTTTCGATCCACTGTTTATTATGTTAGCGACGCCGCTGTAAGCGTCTTTAGTTGGCAATGGAAGCGAAATATGCGAATCATTGTCAAAATCCCGCCTGAGAGGCAATTCTAGACAATTCCTCTTCATGTGTTGTCTCTGCTTCTTGAAAAACTTCTTGGCTACGTTCATCTGGTTAGGGTTGTAGAACATTTCTGGCCCGACGGTACTGTTCTCCGGGTACGTCATCATTGAGTTATTCGACCGGTACTGCTGTCTGTGTAACACAACCAGGTTTATATTTGGCGTTTTGCCGTTTATATTCTTTAAATGATCCTTCTGCAACGTTTGACCGTTCAATTCCGCACCAGCTTTATAAGTGCCACTGTTGTTAGTTTTAGAATTCGTTCTGTTAGAACTACGACTTTCAGATCTGGATCTATTATCATTAGGAATAGGCTGCACCGCTGCCGAAGCAGTTTGAGCTGGAGGTAAATTTTGTTGGTTCGTATCAAACACGCTACGATTCCTGCAACACTGTTTACTCTTCTGCAAGTAGCATTGCATCATCGACCATTGGGATCTGACGTCGCTCCTCGCAATGCCATAGAAGAATAGGATAAAAGTCCCCAAAACCGTCGCACAGACCGCGTAAATTATGCTGCAGATATCTTCCTGATACGGCAAATAAGCTGGCAAAGGCCTGTACACCGCTATAGCGCCGCAAGTCCACACAGACATGTACAAACACAACACTATTACTAAAGCGCGCAATTGTATTATAGGCGTGTGCTCTATGTCGTCTACTTCCGAGTCAACTGCTGATTTCAACGACCTCCTCTCAGCTCTGTCGTTACTCTGTGGCTCCCACATTTCTAAATCAACGTTCTCAGTCGCTTGCGTGCCTTCTGAAAGTTGCACGTTCATGTTGCGTATTGTACATCGAATCAGGAGGAATAGTATTGACAGAAATATGAGTAAAATCCCCCCGGGGACAAATAAAGCGCTTAAAGCCGGTGGCGTACTTAAAAAACATTGCGAATATCCGGCGTAATCTTTCAAGTTGACTGCCCCGGAAATCCCACAGACTATCAAAGCTATACCCCACCCGACTAAATACAAACCCAGTATAGGTTTCTGTACGGGCACATCTGGTGGTATCTCATCCTCGGGCGTCCTGACAGGATTGTGCGTCTTTGTCGCCCACTTGTACATGTTGCTGGCCGACACGCACATCCAGAGCAAGCAAGAGAGAGACAGATAGTGTATCAGCAGTCCTAATACTTGGCACAACTTCACGTCTTCAGTTTGGTAGATGCCTAGAGTGTATAGGAAGCACAGGAGGCCTATGGCGACCCATGTATTGATGAGGGCGTGTTTCGTTTTCTTCGCCATTTGTATGGCCGAGTAGCACATGATGTATGTAAGAGTGGCGCAGCTGACACATCCTATGAGGATGAAGCTGCCGACGTAGACTGCCGGATGAGACATTTTGAACCTTGCGCCGTCTGTCCGAGCGCCGTAAATGCCGGTCTCGACATTCTGCAGCAACCCGACGTACGCCAGTCTGGTGCATCGGATGATTATCATTTCGGAGATCACGTGGGATACCGTGCAATCTGCAAAAATATCCTTAGCTAGTAAAAAACATGCATTGTGGTTATATACGCCGCGTGACTGGGGACTGAAGACCGCACTCAAATAACACTACTTTGATGTAGTGTTGTGTTTCTGCGGTAAGGTTGCCAGTGCTCCGCGAGGATACGCTGCGCTAGTAGTAATGCTGCTAGCACAGTAAATCCTCATCAATAACAGGGTTGGCAACTCGTTAGTGATATCCCTGGTATTGCTAGAGGCTATGCTAGGCGGTTACGGTGACTGCTTACCATCAAGTGGGCCGTACGCTTGAGCGCCACTTTAATGGTTTAAAAAATGTTACGGTTGATAGTAGCGTCGAATCTTTTGTACAAAATCAATAAACTAAACTAATTGGACAGGACTAAAAAGTATTGCCATCCTTATTCAACCCCGCACATGAGAAGGGGATAGCAAGATTTTTTTGTCCTGTCAAATGAGTTTTGTATAGTGTTTTCGTACAACAGAATATGTATGGAGTTTATTTTTTACTAGCTGTCCCGACAAACGTTGTCCTGTCTTAGCTATGAATTCACATGTCAAATACACCATAGCAAAAAGGACTTTTAATTTATCCCGTAATTAAAAATAAACCGTTTTTTTTTTTCATAAGAACCTTCTCCTGGCAAACACAAATAAAAAAGAATTAGCGAAATCGTTCCAGCCGTTCACGCGTGATGCCGTGACCAAGGGAAATAGGGATTCATTTTTATATATACAGATTAGCACCAATATGTATGTATGTACCACTAGTGTTGTCCCGCCATCGCCTCGCCTCCGGGTCCCAAATGGCGGCTCGTCCCTCCACGCCCACACCACTGGCCCGCACCGTCGCTATGATCGGCTCCAACAACTCCCCGCGTAGTGACACGTTCTCTGTGCACACATTACACTTTACAGAACTGTAGCATTAGCACCAACCACTTTCCACTTCGTATTCGTATCGCTAGCGACAATTTTTGTATGGGAAATTGAACAGCGCTGCGGCGGCGAAAAGTGAAACTAAAAATTCGTACGTTTTTTTTTTTACAGTTTTCGAATACGAAGACCTATCAAAAACAGGGTTGGCAACTCATTAGTGATATCCCTGGTATTGCTAGCGGCTATAGGCTACGGTGACTGCTTACCATCAGGTGGGCCTTATGCTTGTGTGGCATTATCTTATATTTCAATTAAATTCTCGTGTTGCGGTGTTTGTAGTTAAACTCCTCGGAAACGGCTTGACCGATTCTCATGAAATTTTGTGTGCGTATTGGGGTAGGTCTGGGAATAGTCCATAAAATAAAAATCGGTCCAGTAGTTTCGGAGCATGTATACATATATCAAATATTTTGTCCACCCGTGCGAAGCCGGGGCGGGCAGCTAGTAGTGATATAAAAAAAAGTTAATTTACCTTCCCACGTTTGGACCGTGGTCAGCTCGTGGCCACAGTCATTAATATGTGAACGTAAGGAAAATGAATGGCATCGTTAATTGTTAGCTGGCAGCTATAGTTACCGAGTTGAAAGCCGACGACAGGCGAGGTGATCTCGACGTCGATGTCCTCGCGCTTGGTGCTGCGGCCGTAGTAGTCCTTGGCGCGGTGCGGCGCGGCGGCGGCGCCGGGCTCCGGCCCGCGCGGGAACAGCGCCGCGCCGCGCCACATCGACACCACCAGCGACCGCGCCGCCTCGCCCACCGGCGACCCGGACGAGCTCGTGCTGTACAACAGCGATTGGGGGATCTGGAAATACAAACACAAATATATATTATCATTATGGTACAATAGTTCAAATTTGTAAAGCGTCAAGTGCTACTAAAATTGTATTTATCTGTAACGTCGTCCAACAAAAAACTATGGAGTGATAATGTGAGCTTCTACGTAAACTAGTGTGTTTAACTATGTGTGATCGTGTGTGTATGAATGTGACAACATGCGTGTGTGTGTGTGTGTGATAATGTCAAAATCATAAATTTATTAAGTATAGGCACTAATAAGGCACTTATGAAGGCCCAAATTACCACCGGTTCGGAAAAAAAGCCACCTAAGAAGAACCGGCAAGAAACTCAGAGCTGTCTTTTTTTTCATGTAACAATCATGATATAACAATTTGTAACAAAGTTCTTCTAGACATTAGTAGGAAATTAAAATATCTAAATGAAAGCTACCAGTGTGTGTAACTACATGTCATTTTGTGTTTAGCTATGTGTGTGTGTGTGTGTGTGTGTGTGTGTGCGTGTGACCTGCACGCTGGCGTGTATGAAGGCGTCCCCGAGCGTGAGCAGCGGCGCGACGGTGCGGTTGGTGGTGGTGCAGTGCAGACGCGGGGGCCCGCCCGCCTGGTACCACACGCACGTGGCGCCGCCCCACCCGCCGCCCACCGCCAGCCGCTCCACCGCCATATTCACCTGCACACTCACCAAACGGACACGGGGACTTTACTTACCTCATTTTTAGGGTTCCGTTCCTTAAAAGGAACCATTATAGGATCACTTTGTCGTCCGTCTGTCTGTCAAGAATTTTTATCTCAAAAACGCGTGGAGCTATCAAATTGAAATTAATATGAAATACCCGGGTGTGTGGTCCCTTTCGACTGTAAAATAATCAAACCTTTAAGTCAATATGAACCTTACCTACAAGTGTGTACAAAACCCTCGGTGCGCGAGTCCGACTCGCACTTGGCCGGTTTTTAAATGAATGAATGTATGGTGAGATTGATAAATGTAATAAAATCAAAAGTGGTGTGTCAGATACTACACTGCTCTAATACTCTCTGTCTACCTCGTGAGGGACATGTGATTATATGTATTTTTAATGACACATATTACGTCAGCACTAAAGGCTAGCTTTGCTTAATTTGAATGACATGGGAGATGGGAGGTCTAAGAGTCATTTGACTCGGGTTCATGCCAAGAATCATTAAATTATATCACTGATTCAATGTGATAATTATTTGGATACATCATACTTCAAGTCTTATCATCCAATTGCTGTGGAGACTTACATAAAAATGCAGTGGCGGTTTCGCCTATTCCCCTAACGTATGCTCGTGGAGCACTGGCAACCTTACTCACTGCAGAAATACAACACTACATCAAAGTAGTGTTATTTCACTGTGGTCTTCTGTAAGGTGGAGGTACAGTCCCCAGTCGGGCGGCTCCAAATTTAATGGGGAAAACCCACAGGGGACCCCAATTCGCCCTACCTCTCTTTAATGCAATCTTAGGGTACCTTCTGGCCCTGTACGTCGGTGATGTAGGCGGATATCTCCTCAGCCGCTCGGGTCATCATTGTACAGGCGCTGTACTGCGTCTCTGCCCGCTCCAACACCCCGCTGCTGATGTTCATTACTGAGCTGATCACGTCCAGGAGAGCTGGCCCTGGCATCGAATAAAAAAATGTTTGACCAACAATCCTACTAATATTATAAATGCGAAAGTTTGTATGGATGGATGGATGTTTGTTACTCTTTCACGCAAAAACCACTCAACGGATTTGGATGAAATTTGGAACACAGATAGTTTATAACCTGGATTAACACATAGGATACTTTTTATCCCGGGAAAATGTTTTTATCCCGGGATAATTTTACTTTGTCTCTGTGATTCTAAGCTCAACGCGGACGTAGTCGCGGGCAGAAGCTAGTCCTCTATAGATATAGCCGATATAGGTACTATATCCAAATAAATAAAATTGAAGTGTATTTTCTCAAACATCAGCGTTTTACTAAATTCATATGAAAGCCAATGGTTATATGGCTTAGCAAAAATTGATTTGTAAATTTTTGTTGTTTGCAGCTAATTTTCGAAAGGGCTGGACCGATTTTAACAAGACTAAACATAGGATTTTGGAAAAATAATTACGGATCGGCACAAAAAAAAACGATTAACTTTTGGACAAAATTATATATATGTATAGTAAATAACAAATTATCCCCTTTGAGAGTCAATAATGAGTTCGCGCATGCATATAGGCAGCCGGGGATCTGACAAGCGCTAGACTGATTAAAAAGCTTAGTCTAAACTGGATAAATAACATTACCAAGTATTTTTTTCAAATTTTCGCTATCTAAATACCTACATTAAATTGTATTGGATGTGATATTAGGTTCAATTCAATTAAATTCAAAAAGATCTTTATTTTACTAGATTTAACAGGCAAGCACTTTCAAATCGTCAGAATCTACCACCGGATTCGGAAGGTCGGTTTTGCTGAGAAGATTCCGGCAAGAAACTCGGCAATTACTCTTTTAAAGACCAAAAGAATTACATAAAGTTTACATTTCAAGTTAGATTAGCAAAATGTTTGGCCTGTCACGAGTTAGTAGCAGTGGAGTCAATGGCTTGATATCATAGAAAACGGGTCATACGTGAATAATTTGTTTATTAAGCTCGACGTCAGCTCATGGTCAGCTCGAGGCCAAACTCAAGACCCGTCTCCCATATGACCAAGTCTATACGAAAGCATTGTATAAAAAAAACATACCCAAGTCTTTCTCCTCTGGCATGTACTGCATATAGTTCCTGATAGCTTGTGCTATGAACATCACGTCATCAGGGTCACTTATTTCAGCCAACGGGTAAGTTTTCTCCTGTATCAACATTGCAAGCCTCTCCGTTGCATTCACCGCTGAGTACTGCACTAGACTGACGTTGAGAAGAGCAAATTGCTGGAGTAACTTTGTCACATTACTTATATATGAGCATTCCGTTGTATTAGCCTGGCCCCAAGTACCATTTGCATTACAATGCCTATAAGCCAGTCCTTCTCCGCTCTGGCATGGCACTGATACGGTATGGTTCAATAATGAAAGTGGCCAGGAATACAGTCCCTTGTTATCCAGTGTCGCAGTCAAGTTGTTAGCCAAGCAATATTGTGCTCCATTCGACAATACCACAACTTCAACGGTGTAGTTGTGCTGTATGTAGTTCTGGTCGCTGTACACACAAGTCCAGTTGCCCATGTGGTACTTGGATACATTTGCAAAGAACACAGTCGTCTCGGCAAGTCCTTCCTCTTGCATGTCCGTATTTGTTACGTTGACATCGCAAATATCCAGCATAGGGTGTAACCATTTCAATTCATACTTCGCAATGACAGATGCAAATGGTGCATTGCAAGATAGGGTTAATGTATCCCCTTCAAAAACTACTTGGTTCTGGCCCGGTTTAACTATTAATGCGTTGGATGGCAAGACACTACCGCAAGCAGATAGGTCTAGAAATATTTTGAGCTTTCGGACAGTTTTGTTAACCATGTTTTCAGGGAAGGCACATCTGGGATTGCCAACTAGCTTCACACTTGTGTTTCTCGCCCAGTCTCCAAGCCAGAGTAACTCACAGTCACATATCAATGGATTCTCTGTTATGTCTCTGAAACAATCATATTGTGTTAAGCTCTCAGGCGTAATCCAAAATAGCGCTAGACCATATAGGCAGTCCAAGACATGGATATGTTTATTGTGTCGATAAAATTAGTTTTCTTCAATGCTACTCTAAAATTTAGCTTACTTTGTCCAAAATATAGCACAGAGCTAGCAATAAATACAATTGGCTATGTTCTAAATTTCATTTTGTATCATTTTGTGTGAGACTATTATAAATTGTAAACTAGGGCAAATAATACATACACATAACATCTACAATGCTTTGAAGTAATATAATAAAACATCAGTTTTATTTCCTAGTACCTGTGCTTCATAAACTATACCAATTTATTACAACATAAAACATTTTTTATGAGTGTCTGTTGTTTTTTTTATTCACATCAAAGAGGTCAGTTAAAGAGGAAAAACATGATGTGCCAATACATCACTGTCAATTATATTATTGCTGAATGTACATCATATATATTTGGGCACCCTATATTTTAATATTTAAAAAATTACATTTCGAAAGATATTTTGAACATTTTGTTTAGAGTCATACAGTACTAGAACAGACTTAATTAGAATGGTCTATTTACTATAGTTGATGTTTTTTTATGTGAATAGCCATATGCACAACTGTATCATAGTATTATATTAAAAATATATGCATAGACAGCCAGTCACAACACTCCAAACTACTTATTAAGTCTGTCTGAAAATAGTGGTATATAGCTGCAAAAAAATGGCATTGCATTTCAATACTTAAAAGTGCAAATAGATAGTAATTGAGTTCTTGAGACCCATAATGACCTTATCAGGGCCTAAATTAAGTAACTCATTTTCATTTATATATATATTTTTTGCCATGGCAAAACATAATTGGGTATAGCAAATTTCACACATTTAAGACAATAACCCTAGCTAATTATTATTATGAATCAGGGACAATAACCTTACAGTGCTTATAATATTAGCAGATCAAAAGCCATACTTACAACTGCTTTAAGCCAATCAAATGGTCAAAAGTGCCGGCAGCCATAACTGAGATATGGTTGTGTGTGAGGATCAATCTCTCCAAGTTCACCAGCCCTTTGAACATCTCTCTATAAACATTGCTTATCTGATTGTATGATAAATCCAGCCGCTGTAGAGATGACATGTTATAGAATGCATCTGATTCTATGAGGGATATCTGGTTTCTGCTCAGGTCTCTGTAAAATAATCATAATGGGTGAGCATTATCACTACATTATATTTTCAAACTTTCGCAATCGTAACACATATGAATGACATGAAACGGGTCATATATTATATGGAGTTAGTTTGTGACCACAGCCAATGCACCTTGTTCGAAACGTAGAGAGGTAAGCAAACAATTTAATATTTCAATTAATTATCACTACATAGTTTGTTTGGTTACTGGAGTTTTACATTGAATTTGGTAAAAAGGTAACATAATCTATTGTTTTCTTTTTATTAAATTAGTCTAATGACAAATAACCCATTTTTTTAATGACTTGTTTTAGTATACTTTATTGTATAAAAGCAACAATGTAGGTCTGTTATAGTCAACACAAAGAAACCCAAACATGGCATGCACACAGTGAGATGTTTAATACAGATACTTACAATTTCTGCAAGTTAGGTAGGTGTAGCTCCCTTGACAAAGTAGAAATGGCGTTTCCTGAGAGGTTTCTGTAACAATAACAATAACCATATACATTTTCTATATTGAAAACTGAATAGTGGTAAAAGAGCATTTATTATAACTCACAAGCTGACAACTATAGACCAGATTTTGCTCAAATCTATTTCCTTAAGTTCGGTGAGCTGGGTGGGAGTCCCTCCACACTTCAGCCGCAGGAGTTCGCCCGGTAGAGGCTCCGCTGCCGACCCATCACCCTTGTTACTTTTACACAAACACAGTGATGGACAATACCCAAACACGCCTTGCACACACAATATCAACACAACAATTAACTCGGACCACTTCATTATTACTATTTCCGATAAACTTGCAATTAAAAGTACATGGCACTACGCCAAATACAAGAAATATCACATTTTATCGTTTTCATCACTGAGATGAGGTGTAAGCTTATGAACTGAAGCGTCACATTCAAACACTTGAAAATGTGGAACTACACTAAAATCAAGCCATAATGCTCTGTCCAATTATAAAAATAAACAATCGTAAAAACAATACACAAATCTTGACACAATACAAATCCGACATTTGTATAATTTTGACTGATTGATTGAAGGAAGGAAAAGAAAGAATGGATCCAGATCTGATTTGAGGAATGAATGATTTATCAAAGATTAAAACTAATGTAGCAAGCATTGATTATCTGTGTGTAAAGGTGGAAGCAAGCTATTTTTCAAATTTGCAAATAGCGGAATAAATAATTACTACTAGCAGTTTCTGCCACAACACGATTTTATTTAATTGGTCATTGAAATTTACATTAGAAACAAATTAACGTCTAAAAAGACAGAGATTCATGGCAAACATTTTAAAACTTTGACAACCAATATTTAAAAAGTCAAAAATATACGTCAAAACTATTTTTAAAAGTTGAACCGTTTTGCCGTTGCCGTTTGTTTTGTTCGTAGACTGCTAGAAATAAACTTGAATTTTAATGATTTCTTTACTGCTAACTTAAAATGTTAGAACAAAGATACTCTGATAATGATATATCAAGGCGAGATATTCCATCGTTCATCGAACCTCGGCCGCCGTTGGTACCGAATCCACTTATGAGACCTCGACCTCAAAAGGGTACGAATTTATTAGAGCTGTTTGAAGAAGATTCAGAGATTGAAGAGCCTGAGTTAGTGCAAGTATACTTGCGGTTGAAGCCGTGCGATGTGCCGAGTAACCTTTACGAGATCAGATCTGAGCGGTGTCTGGTCACATCGTTGGACACAGCCACCGCGGGCCACGGGCGGCGCACCCAACACAATGTCTCCAAGATGTACACGTTTTCCAAGATATTTCGACCTGATTGCAATCAGATAGTAAGTAGCACACCTTTTATCTACGTGTTAAGATCCATTCAGTTTAGGCTGAGAGTATGGAGCTCGACACTCTTCGAACTTTCACTGCAGCCCCAATTACAATATTACAAACCTGAGTAATATTATAAAAACTATTTAAAGAATGCAAAATATTTTTATAATTTTCCAGGAAGTATTTGAACAAGTTGTCAAAGACAACCTCAAGAAGCTTCCGGAAGGACACAACTTCACTCTCCTCACTTATGGAGCATCGGGTTCTGGCAAAACTTACACATTGATGGGCACAGTTGGTTCACCGGGCCTAGTGCCTCGGTCATTGGAGTATGTGTTCCGACTGGTTGACGCTGCACAAGATCCCTTGTATAAACCCTCTGAGAGTGGTGCTGAGAAGCTTAGCTACTCGCAGCAGGAATATGAGAAACAGGTAATTCACACACACAGAACACAATTAGGTTCAGCTGTGCGATTGAGACCCCCCTTGTCTTGCAAGTGTATAGTAACTGCTTAAGTTAGTGGAATAAAAAACACACTACTCAGTTTTCCACCCCTACTATCACACTATGTGTATGTAGCAAAACCTAAGTACATGTCAACCACTTTACTGTAAATAGCATTTTTATGTACTAGTCTGTGATCTCCCCATTTTTAGGGCTCCGTACCTCAAAAAGCAAAAGGAACTCTTATGGGATCACTTTGTTGTCCATCTGTACTTTTTTCCCAAAACGCATAGTTATCAAGTTGAAATTAATATCAAATACCCTGGACTACAGTCTCTTTCAGCTGTGGAAATAAAATATCAAACTGGTCAACAGAAGATATGACCTTTTATGTCGCAAATTTTCGCATAATTTGTGATTTCACAAGAGAATCAAAACCAATAGGGTACCTCCCGTTGACCTAGATTACCTAGAGTCATAGGGAAAAATCTGAAAACCGTATCTTAATAACAAAAACATACTTATTTTTACTGTAACAATCTTACAAAAATTTTACTTCCTCTCCTTACCTACAAGTTTATGTACTCGAGTGCGTGAGTCATTGTTAGATTATTAGTGTACATTTTTGCAGTGGGTAAGAAAACTGCGCCACGTATCAGCACCATTGAGGGACAAGTACCGACGCATGAGTGCCCAACTGCACAGCGACTTTGCTGCGAGCACCATAGACCTGGCCAATCGGACCAGGTATTATGTGTGGGTAAGTATCCGTTGATAAAACACCAGTGACTGAAAGCCTACTCTTACAAAACCTATTTTGACATAGAATAAATGATCAGAAAGATAATATGATATGATAATTGCAAAACTTTGGATGTTTATTCATTGTTCAGTATTATATCTTTGTTTTTAAGTCAATGGTGCCTATTCTCTTTTTCATGTGACTAGACTAAAGCTTAACTAAAGTACAAGAATAAAATATAAAATACCTGCAAACTAAATATATTGATTTGACAGCACTAAGCTAAAATGTTGTGTAATTTAGTGTGTTAAAAAAACAACCAAAAATAACTTTTTTCGTTACATTATCAGGTATCTTTTGTGGAAATCTACAACGAAGCAATCTATGATTTACTGGCGGCGCCCGACAAGAGGACGAAGCTGCGGATTCGCGAAGACTCTACTGGCAATGTTTTCGTTAAGGTAATAAATATTATTAGTATCTTATCCTGTGGTCCAGTCTTAGCAGCAGGTGTAGTAGGCTTTAACCAAGGGAGGGAGATTTCAGGGGCGGAAAATTAGGGATCTTAATTTTCGCCATGCAGTCATATTCAGGTATCATTGGTATCAAACCTAATATAACAGTAAGTCAAACTTTCTAACCACTAAACTAAACCAACAGTTTTGTCTATATTATTTCTGCATTTGATAGATAATTACAATGCCAGATTTAGAGGTCTGGAGGCCTCAGGGAAACAAAGTGGAGGCCACCTGGGCCGAAATTATTTTCCAAATAAAATTGACAATTGTATTATAGGCAAAGGTAAAACGCGAATAGAAATATCAAAGGAAAAGTGGTTTACTAGTCTGAATTTAATTTCTTTTCCGGAGTTTTATGAGGGCCCCTCTTATGTAGAGGTCTGGGGATGTGGCCCCGGTTGCCCTCCCCTAAAACCGTCCCTGGATAATTCAGGAACAAATTGAGGAACAAAAATTAAATAGTATACAAATTCATATTTGCGATAATATCTGCAGTAGTTTGAAACTGTGTTGCAGATAACACTCAACCCCGAAAAGCGGCGTTACAGAATTCCAGGTATTTTTTAAATATATTATAAACTAAATGATATAATATAATGAGTAGAAAACTTTCATGATACTTCAGGGAGCAACACACGCATTCGTCCGGTCTGGTGAGGAAGCCTACGATGTGATGGTAGCTGGTAAACACAACTTGATTGTGGCAGCGACGGGTGTGCACGCGCAGTCCTCTCGCTCGCACTGCATATTCACTATCAGCATGCTCACCGAGACAGGTATATTGCTTAACCTCATCATGACTTGCTGGAATTATAAAAAGCCAGAGTAGAATTGTATTAGAAGTTTATGTTTTTTTTTTATACCACTAAGGTGGCAAACAAGCATACAGCCCACCTGATGGTAAGCGGTCACCGTAGCCTATGGACGCTTGCAACACCAGGGGTATCACTCGCGCGTTGCCGACCCTAAAATGTACCTTTACTTTACGCCTTCCTTTTCGGTATAATCAGTCGTTTACATTTATAGATAACTACCTACATCTATTGCCAACCATTTTAGTTTAATCCACTAGCGAATAAGACTGACAATAATTTAATACAGAAAAAAATATTATCTATGCATATAATAATACCAAAAAGTTGTTAAAATGCCTTAATAGATCCAGTTCTGTCTGATCATTCAAGATGTGTCGATTTTTTAAAATTCATACTGACGCCAAAACTTTATTTTTATTTTTGCTGTCTGTCTGTCTTTACTGGTTTATTATTAAAATTAGCGTAATTTGTGTAGGTACTATTAATTGCCATAGTACTAATCATGTACCAGTTATGTCATTCGTGACGCATTATGGATAGGGGTGTCGCAACAAATATGACACGCCGTGACGAAGGCGGTCTTCAAACGTTACGGCAAGAAGCTAAATGCAATATTTGTAAAAAAAAGTTAAAAGGTACTGCTGACGTAATCACTATCTAGACCTCCCCACCGCCCATGTCATCAAAAATAATGAAAGCATAGACTCCCCCGCCCCCCCTATAGTCCCCTATGAGCGGGTCCGTATGTTGTTAGGCAGTGAAGTGCGCACGTCTTGTGTCCGCCTGTGCGACCTGGCGGGCTGCGAGCGCGCGCGCGCGACGCGCAACACGGGCGCGCGCATGGCCGAGTCGCGCGCCATCAACTCCTCGCTGCACGTGCTGGAGCGCTGCCTGCACATGCTGCGCCGCAAGCAGCGCACACGACACGACCCGCTCGTGCCCTACCGGTACCCACGCACACACACACACGCACACGACACGACCCGCTCGTGCCCTACCGGTACCCACGCACACACACACACGCACACGACACGACCCGCTCGTGCCCTACCGGTACCCACGCACACACACACACGCACACGACACGACCCGCTCGTGCCCTACCGGTACCCACGCACACACACACACGCACACGACACGACCCGCTCGTGCCCTACCGGTACCCACGCACACACACACACGCACACGACACGACCCGCTCGTGCCCTACCGGTACCCACGCACACACACACACACACACACACGCACACGACACGACCCGCTCGTGCCCTACCGGTACCCACGCACACACACACACACACGCACACGACACGACCCGCTCGTGCCCTACCGGTACCCACGCACACACACACACACACGCACACGACACGACCCGCTCGTGCCCTACCGGTACCCACGTACACACACACACGCACACGACACGACCCGCTCGTGCCCTACCGGTACCCACGCACACACACACACGCACACGACACGACCCGCTCGTGTCCTACCGGTACCCACGTACACACACACACGCACACGACACGACCCGCTCGTGCCCAACCGGTACCCACGCACACACACACACGCACACACACACGCACACGACACGACCCGCTCGTGCCCTACCGGTACCCACGCACACACACACACACACACGCACACGACACGACCCGCTCGTGCCCTACCGGTACCCACGTACACACACACACGCACACGACACGACCCGCTCGTGCCCAACCGGTACCCACGCACACACACACACGCACACACACACGCACACACACACGCACACGACACGACCCGCTCGTGCCCTACCGGTACCCACGCACACACACATACACACACACACACACACACACACACACACACACTCACACACACACACACATATACACACACACACCGTAATGGACTTCAGTTGCCTTAAAAAGAATAACTTTCTACTTCATATTCCAGAATGTAACTCTCAAAATGTCTATTTTTATACAATTTCTAGTTTCACTTTTTTTTTTAGTTTCCCATACAGAAATAGCACATAGACCCTCATACGCGAGCGAAGTCGCGGGGAAACCAGCTAGTGATTCAATTTGTTTTTTTTGTTTGCAGGGAATCGAAGCTGACCCGTCTCCTAGGGTCGGGCCTGTCGGGGTCCCGCGGGGAGGCGGTGTCGATGGTGGTGACGCTGAACCCGGCGCCGCAGTACGCGCACGAGACCAAGCACGTGCTCACACTGGCCGCCGTCGCACAAGATATACGTCAGTACACACCTATACATATTATTATTATTTTTCTTTTTATACCACTAAGGTGGCACACAAGCATACGGCCCACCTGATGGTAAGCAGTCACCGTAGCCTATAGCCGTTAGCAATACCAGGGGTATCACTACGGGGTGCCAACCATGTTGCTGATGAGGACTCACTGTGCTAGCAGCAATACTACTAGCCCAGCGTATCCCCGTGGAGCACTGGCAACCTTACTTACCGCAGAAACACAACACTACATCAAGTAGTGTTATTTCACTGCGGTCTTTTGTAAGGCGGAGGTACATTCCCCAGTCGAGCGGCTCCAATTTAAATGGGATAACCCACGGGAAATTCCAAATCGCCCTACCTCTCTTATTATACCACTACTAGCTTTTACCCGACGCTTCGCCCGCGTGGTTGTAGATTAAGGTAGCCTATGTTTTTCACCAGGTTATAATCTACCTCATTGCCAAAGGACATCCGTGTTTCATAGAGATTTGGTCTAAACTTGAAAGTAGCCTATACTATTTTTTGATCCAATTTGAAAGTGCCGGCCTATACTTTTTTTTTTGTATATTCTGTTAGAGCTTGTCCGTCTGAGCATTTTTTACTATGACACCAAAACAGGAGAAATGGACATTACAGGATAAATAATTTGTTTTGTTTATTATTAATTACTATTTTCGACAAATTTTCGTATCGCTCGCATAAGATAGATCGCAAAATATTGCGATGGCCGGCACTTTCAGGTGCCCTTTCATTACGATCCGTTCAGCCGTATAGTCGCGAAAGGTAACAAACATACAGAGTTACTTTAGCATTTATACTTTTTGTATGGATATGTCACCGGAAGATAACAAGAACCGCAAATGTATAAATTTCCTAGGAAATTTATCAACCTTCGTAGGATGCTAAACGAGAGATAAATTGTATTAATTTACGCCCACATTTTCGCCAATTAAAAAACTTAGCAAACAAAAAAAAAAACAACGTCGGCCTTCGTAAGCCTTCTAACCTATCACGGCCATGTCGGACTACAATGTTACAAACGGTGAACGTAAATTAATACAATTAATCTCTCGTTTAGAATCCTACGAAGGTTGATAAATTTCCTAGGAAATTTATACATTTGCGGTTCTTGTTATCAGATATTTATACATATCATCCCGCCAAGTCCCTCACGGGTGAGGCAGAGTGTATAGACCGCCATTTCACTTGACTTACACACCTCTTTTGCTTCTTGTACATTCATCATATTGAATTTATTTATTTCCAGAAATCAACAACACAATGCTGGTGTCGACCCTGGAGAGCAGCACTCAGGACACCACCATCAGCTGCAGCGAGGAGGTCATGAAGCTTCGCTCTGAGAACGAGAGGCTGCACTTTGAACTTGTGCAGTAAGCTTGATTCTGTATTTTTATAGCACTAAGGTGGCAAAAAAAACATACGGCCCACCTGTTGGTAAGCGGTCACCGTAGCCTAAGGACGCTTGCAACACCAGGGGTGTCCCTCGCGCGTTGCCAACCCTAAAATACCTAAAAACCCAGTGTACAATTATGACCTAGATGAGCTAATCCTGTTAGCCTGGTGGTAAGTGTTAGGCCCCGTTATGCTACAGATGCGATAAGGACCGTTATAAAAAGGCTATAAATGCTATAAGGCCAGCCTTACATAGATGAGTTCCCTTTCTCATACTATGTTAATTCTGTAGCCTTAGTTATATGAGGCTGCTTGACTCAAGTCTTCATTTTCAGATTATAATTCAGAAAAATATCTAGGCTGCATGAGGTCATCCCTAAACTTGCAATAATTTTACCTTTAGGATTGCCTAATTAGCCAAGTTTTTTTTATACCACTAAGGTGGCACACAAGCATACGGCCCACCTGATGGAAGCAGTCGCCGTAGCCTATAGCCGCTAGCAATACCAGGGGTATCACTAACGGGTTGCCAACCATGTTGTTGATGAGGACCCACTGTGCTAGCGGCATTACTACTAGCTCAGCGTTTCCTCGTAGAGCACTGGCAACCTTACTTACCGCAGAAACACAACACTACATCAAGTAGTGTTATTTCACAGCGGTCTTCTGTGAGGTGGAGATACAGTCCCCAGTCGGGCGGCTCCAATTTAAATGCGAAACACCCCACGGGAAATCCCAAATCCTAAAGGCCTACCTCTCTTATTATATTATTTTTTGTAATATAATATTATTTTCCAGAGCCCAATCTCGGTACAAGGAGCTGTCGGCCGTGATGGAGGAGCGGCAGCAGGAGGCGGCGGACACCATGCGCGAGGTGGTGGAGGAAGCCAAGGACATGACGCGCCAGTACTACGAGGCGCAACTCACTGCGCTCAGGACAGAGGTGACGTCACTAATAATTCCAGACCAGACCGCTTGTAAACCTGACTGCTACGCTCGGGTCGCGGGTTCGATTCCCGCCGGAGAATTCATTTATGTGTTAAATTTTTGTGTTTGCCTTGCGTTTGGGTATTTGATATCTATTTATACTTGATACTTAATAATAATATTATAAAGAGGAAAGATTTGTATTTTTGTGTATATGTGTGTATCGAATAGGCTCCGAAACTACAGGACCGATTTAAAAAATTCTTTGACTGTTATAAAGCTACATTATCACTGAGTAACATAGGCTATATATTATACTAGCTGCCCTGGCTTCGGGTAGGCACAATATTTGAAAAATATCTATCCGTGCGAAGCCGGGGCGAGCCGCTACCTTTACAAAAAACAATGTATATCAGTATTTTATCAGCTGCTGGTTCCCATAGTACAAGCTTTGTTTAGTATGGCGCTGTGTGAAAATGTCCAAGCATTATTGCTATTATTATTCTCCAGCCGTTATCCCATATTTTTTGGGGTCGGCGCAATATGTGTTTCTCTTCCATCCTTCTCTTTCAGCCGTCATCACTTTATTATTTTTCTTTTTAAACCACTAAGGTGGCAAACAAGTATTCGGCCCGCCTGATGGTAAGCGGTCACCGTAGCGTATGGACGCTTCACGCTTGCAACAACAGGGGTGTCACTCGATATTGCTGAGTTTCTTGCCGGATTCTTCTCAGTAAAACCGACCTTCCGTATCCGGTGGTAGATTCTGACGATTTGAAAATGCTTGCCTGTAAAGTCTAGTCAAATAAAGATCTTTTTGAGTTTGATACAAGAAGTCGTAAATGCGCACGCCTCCACTAACATTTACGTTGAAAATAGCTTACGGAATACAGATTCCGTAAGCTATTTTCAACTTAAATGTTTTTTTTTTTATTATGTTGTAGATGGAAGAAATGATTGAAGAGTATGAAAGCAGACTCGCCAAGCATAACGTCCCGGCAGCGGGAACAGGCACGCCTTCCAGAATCTTACAGAGTAAGGTAAGATAAAAGAACGATCAGTAGCGCGAGCATGAATTATTTGCGACAACGTTTTCGTATGGCCTTTGACTATTTTTGTATTGAAAAATGAACAGCGCTGCGATGGTGAATAGTGGAACTAAAAATTAGTATAACAATTTTGACTGTTCGCTAGCTACGTTCTCGTTTACGTAGTCGTAAAAATATTCCTGCTACCGACACAGGTGCGAGTAGTTGGACTCGCACACCGACACCGAGGGTTCCGTACTATAAACAAACTAGGTTAAATGACAAACTTAACTTAAAAAAAGTATACAAGTATTGTATCAGCTGCTGGTTCCCATAGTACAAGCTTTGCTTAGTTTTGGGCTAGAAGGTGCTGTGTGATAATGTCAAAAAAAATTTTACATGTCTAAAAAATATTGCCATCCTTATTTAACCCCACACATGAGAAAGGTATAGCAAACGTTTAGACCAGCCAAATTAGTTATGTTTATAAATTTTGAACAACAGAATCTACACCATAATCCACTTAATCTTAGTATAATTTAGCCGAAAACCTTTACTTTCAATCGTCTACTTCTTACCATTATAAAGATTCACACACGCTTCTAGTAGGGAAGGCCCCTTTTGTTTTTATTTTTATATTGTATAGCGGCAACACGGTCAATTTCAACTCTCTAGCTATTACCGGTCATGAGATACAGCCCGCTGACAGACAGAGGGAATGACGGACCCATTTCCGTACCTATACAAGATAACGTTATATGCAGTGAATTTAATAAACCTGTCCCGTCCTGTCCTGTCCTATCCTATCCTGGCCTGTCCTAAACGAAAGATGAAGCTAAATAACAAATTGGAATTTAGTAACTGGGCAACTAAAGGTATAAGGAAAAGTAGAGACACTTTGTATGAGTTGTATTATAAGAAATCTCATACAACTAATGAAGAGTTTTATAGTTACGTGAGAAAATATTATAAATTATTTAAAACTGTTTGTCAAATAGCTAAATCAAAATATATAAGTAATGAAATAAGTAATTCCGATGATAAAATAAAAACGGTTTGGAAAGTTATTAATAGGGAAACGGGAAAGAATGGAATTAAAGAAAAAGTAAGCACACTTAAAATTAACGAGAATCTTGTGTCGGATAAGTTAGACGTCGCAGCAGCTTTTGAGAGCTACTTTGCCAATATTCCGTCCGAAATTACAAAAAACCTTAGCTCGTGTGCAAATACAGTCGAAGGCTTACTTAAGAAATCGTTTAATAAAGTTATTCCAGAGTTTTACTTTCGACATGTAAATGCAAATGATATTATTAAAACATTTAAAACGCTCAAAATTAAAAACACGGAAGATTTATGGGGACTTTCGATTAAAGTTATTCAAGCAATTCTACCAACGATTGCTCCTATACTGGCAACCATTTTTAATACTTGCATTGATCAAGGAATATTTCCTGATTTAATGAAATATAGTAAAATAATACCGTTTTTTAAGGCGGGATCTAGAGAAAATCCTTCTGATTATAGACCAGTATCAATACTGCCGGCTTTGAGTAAAATATTTGAGAAAATTATGTTAAATCAAATGTTAGGTCACTTTAATGCGCATAATATATTACATGGAGACCAATTCGGTTTTACTAAAGGTAGATCTACAAGTGACGCGGCGGCAAAATTACTGAAACATATATTTGAAGCATGGGAAAGTTCACATGATGCCCTAGGTGTATTTTGCGACCTATCTAAAGCATTTGATTGCGTTGAACATAGTACGCTACTGCTCAAACTAAAATATTATGGTATCCGCGGAAATGCCCTTGATCTTGTAGCCTCATATTTGTCCGGTCGTCAGCAAAAAGTCGGTGTCGGAGGCATAACTTCCAAAGGCACATTAATAAAAATGGGCGTTCCGCAGTGTTCAATATTAGGTCCTTTCTTATTTTTGGCATACATAAATGATCTCCCACTTGTAGTGGATAATATCTGTGACATAGTCTTATTCGCGGATGACACGTCTCTGGTATTTAGAGTGAGCAGAAAAGACAAAGAAATGATAAGTCTAAATGAAACGCTAGCATCCGTTTCTAAATGGTGTGACGCCAATAACCTAGTTTTAAATTCAAAAAAGACAAAATGTATACGGTTTTCTCCTCCAAACTCATCGCAGGTAGACACGAATGTACAATTGGATGGCAGAAAACTTGATTTAGTTGATAACACGATTTTTCTAGGTCTAACACTAGATGCAAAATTGCAGTGGGGCTCTCACATTGAGACTTTGTCAAAGAAACTTAGTTCAGCTGCGTTTGCCATTAGGAAAGTCAGACAATTGACAGATATTGATACTGCAAAATTAGTTTACTACGGATATTTCCACAGCCTCATGTCTTATGGCGTGTTATTATGGGGATCTGCGGCGGATCTGGATACGATATTCATTCTACAGAAAAGGGCAATCAGGGCAATTTTTGCAATGGGTCCCCAAGAATCGTTAAGAGAATTGTTTAAGAAAATTAATATTCTCACGTTACCGGCTCTTTACATCTTTGAGAACTTGTTGTTTATAAAAAAGAACATTAGAAGTTTTCAGTTAAATTCAGACAACCATAATATTTATACAAGAAACAGAAACAAAATTCAAAAATTCAAAATTCAAAATTCAAAAATCATTTATTCAGTTTAGGCCCTAATAAGGCTCTTATGAAGGTCTAAATTACCACCGGTTCGGAAAAAAAGCCACCTGAGAAGAACCGAACAAAATTGTGGCTCCTAGGTTTAGACTAACAAAAGTAAACAAATCATTTATGGGAAACTGCGTCCGCTTTTACAATAAAATCCCACAATCTATTACCGAATTGAATTACGATAAGTTTAAGACTCATGTCAAAAGAGTTTTGATAAATAAAGCCTATTATAAAATTAATGATTATGTAAATGATAAAAATGCTTGGAATATATAGACTCACTCTGCAGAAGTGGCTCCCCGCTCCTGGTAATTGTAATAGTTGGAATATGTATTTCATGAAAGCAGTGACAAAACCAACTTGGTAGCTTTCATTTTGATATTTGTAATTTCATACCAATGTCTAGAAGAATTTTGTTACAAATTGTTATATAATGATTGTTAAATGCAAAAAAAGACAGAGCACTGAGTTTCTTGCCGGTTCTTCTCAGGTGGCTTTTTTTCTGAACCGGTGGTAATTTAGACATTCATAAGAGCCTTATTAGGGCATAAACTGAATAAATGATTTTTGATTTTGATTTTGATCACTCCCACAGTTTTCAGTAACAAAAACAAATTCTTTTATTATTATTATTATTATTTGGTAAGACACACTAGCAGCTAATTAGCTGATGCGTGTGTATCAAATAGCTTGGATATCTTCCTTGTCCAATCTGTTCTTAAAGGAGATTAGGGTTGGAGCCATTACAACTTTTTGTGGGAGTTTATTCCATGCTGTGACCACTCTGTTAGGCAGGAAATGCATCATTGGGTTTCTTTCTCTTTATTCTCTTATTTTTTTAAGACTATGTTTTAAATTAATCTTATAGTTTTGTTGTTTTTAGGTCTCGCAGCTAATGACGGAGATTGCAGTTTTAGAAGTGAGTTTTACGAAGATTAATTAATTATTAAACATATACGATTTCCTCAAGAATGGTGGGAAGAGATTGAGGGGCGACAGATACCCGTGGTGTTGCAAGCATTCATAGGCTACAGTAACCGCTTATCATGCGGGCCGTATGATTCTTGATAGCCACCTTATTGTTATAAAAAAGTTTTCTCGCACACTTTGTTTTGACCCCATCTTGTACTCCTTTGGGAAAACCACGGACACAACCAGGAGTACTGCATGGGGTTCTTCAAGAAGGGTGTGAAGAGATTTCTGAAGGGTCGGCAACGCGCGAGTGATACCCCGGGTGTTGCAAGCGTCCATAGGCTACGGTAACCGCGTACCACCAGGCGGGCCGTAAGCTTGTTTGCCAACTTACTGGTATAATAAAACCTTTTTCAAATGTCACTTGTATGAGCGACACAAAATAGGTATTGGGCATTGGCTAATCGAGGTTCTTCCCCACTTTGTATGATTCCAGGAGAAACTGACGGCGGAGTGCTTGGCCCGCGCTCGCGCTGAGAAGGAAGTGCAACATCTACGATCTTGCATCGAAGAGAGGGATGGTAATATGTTTTTGATATATTCTTGAACTTTTTTTATTTTTTGGAGGTGTTAGTCAAGACAGTTGTGTTATTTGGGGTCGGCAACGCGCGAGTGATACCCCTGGTGTTGCAAGCGTCCAAAGTTAACGGTAACCGCGCGATTACCATCAGGCGTCGTATGCTTGTTTGCCACCTTCTTGGTATAAAAAAATAATACATCTTGACCTACAAATAATATGTTTAATTTGATTAACTCTATCTTTCGTGTTACAGAAAAATGTTTCAAAGACAATTCATCAAATCGCGAAGACGATCTGTCTCAAACGGACAGTGAACCGGAAACGGAAGATGATCCCCTTAATGAGAGCCTAGAACCAGTATTCAGAAAGGAAACACTAAATCGGACACATGCATTGAATAAAGAGGATGAAAACAACTCGTCTGACAATGATAGCCAGTCATCTTTAAACGAAAAGGATTTACAACATAATAATATTGTTTTAGATAAATCAGGATGTACTCTCAAAAATGACGAAGAAAATTTGAGCCGTGATGAAAGTGAGACTAGTGTAGTTGAGGTTTCTCGAGTAACCATTTCTGAGGATCCAACTGATAGTCAGGTCATTAGTGACTCGGTTAATTATATGACACATGAAACCAGTGATGTTAGTGACTATACAGCAGCAGATTTAATCCAGGAAACCAATGAAACACAGAATATTTTAGTTCAAAATAGTCATAAACAAGAACCATTACATGTTTTAAATGAAACTGGTAAAGTCATTAACACAGTCAGTGATGTCAAGAATGAAACTTGTATGGAAGGTGACTATACGGCAGCTGATTCAATACAGCAAAACAATGAAACACTTGATATTGAAGTTTTAGATGCATGTAAAGCAGATAAGTTTGATGATTTAATTAAAACTGACAAGATTTTATCAAATTTAAGAGGCACTTATTTTGTGAAAGATTTTAAAACTTCTAACAATGTCCAAGATCACAATATACTTAAAGCTTTCCCAAGGGAATCCTATTTAATTAAAGATCCTATTAACAATGATGAAGGCAGTAAAACGTCTGAGACTGATGACGTAATTGCCCATGAATCTCCAATTTCAACTAAAACTGAAATGAAAGAAGTGAGGCACAGCATTGAAAGAATAGCTGCATACAAGCCACCAGAAACATTGGTGAGCAAAATTATAAATTCGATCAAAAAGTCTCAAAGTAGTGACAGTTCCTTACGACAGTTTGAACAGCTAGAGATGGCAGCCAATGCTTGTGATGACACTAATGATGAAGAGAATGCATTTTGTGACATTAAGACTCTAAAAGGCAATAAAAATTACTTTCAAGATGCAAAAGAGACTGCGAAAAGCGATTCCAATGCTAATTTAAACCAAGAAAAGCGTATATTCTTTGACAATATAGACTCTGCTCAAAATAAAATATTAAACGAAGTTAAAACTATTTTACAACTCGATGATACTAGTTCTCCTCCAATTGTGAAAGACGATGTCGGTGATGATTTCGAACCGAGCACCATCAAGAAACTCTTCGGAGAGAGCTTTGCCAAGCCCGACATCATTTCATCTGTAGCCCAAAATAAGTTCATCAAGAAAAGTGGATCAGTGGACATATTTGAATCACCAAGTTTGTCTCGGAAATCTAAAGAAGTTGATAACATTGAACATGCTCGAAAATCTATCGAAAAGCTAGTTCTAGATCAAAAACCTGCGACACCAGTGAAACTTGCGTCTATTCCGTCGGTTGAGGAACTCGTCCATGACATACCAGCAACAAATGATACTAATGTGCCTGATTCTACAACAATACATGCAGATAACACAATAGACGAATTTGAAGAAATTTACAAAGGCATAACACTGCCTAGAGCAACGGAATTCGAACTGTTAGTTACACAAGAAATCAAACCTACTGACTTGACTCAAAATGACGTTAAAACTGAAACAGAAATTCAAAAAGACGAGGTTAAATATAATCTTCGACACAAACAAGCGAATAATTCAAAGGACAAAGAGATTTTGGAAATCTTAGCCGAAAGTGAGGCTAAACGTGAGAGCAAAGCGAAGCCAACGAAACGCAATCTAAGATTGCGCAGAAGGAAGAACCAGGGTGATGAAGATAAATCAGACCAAGAGAATGACAAACTGAAGGATATAGTGAATCTTCAGAAAGAGTTTTCAGACGTCACCATGGATGTCCCTGCTCCGAAAAAGAACGTTAAAGACATCGCATCTCCTGAAAAACTCCCAGGAAGAGACGAAAATCTGCATCCCTTGATGGGTATACAAAGTTGCCCTGCTAAAAGGTAATTTTTTGAAAAAAATATCCGTATAATACCAAAAAAAAAATTTAAAGATTACAATGGATTATTTTGACAAAGATCTAATTTTACGCTAAACTTGTAAATCAACTATGTCAAATTGAACAATCATTAGAATAAATACATTTCGAGTTATATCATATTTCGTCTGTAACCAATCTTTATTTAAGCTATGTTTTCAAATTGTAATACTGATTTATTTCGACAGCATAACCAGAAGTCGTCGGAAGCTGTTCACTCCCCGCGCGGAGCCTTTAGAAGAGTCGCTCGGACAAACCGGGGACAGCAATGAGCGGGTGTGCGTCCCACGTCCTTCATACCACCGCGCGAGAGCCCGACGCAAGCTATAAATGTTTATTACAAATCATTTATGAATACCGCAGAGATAAATCATGATATTAAAAAATATATACATTTCTTTCAAGTATGTATTACATTTGGATTTTCACTTAGAAAATTCGAGTTAATTCTATATAAACTTCTTTAAATTTTCAAACGTTGAGCTTCGGACGGTATAGACTATTTATTGTAAATCTTTGAATTATATTATTACAATAAATGTTGATATATGTATTTGTGATTAGTTTCTTTTTATTATTTTTTAAGACTACGTACGGGGAGTTTTTGGCGGGAATCAGGCGGAGCGGTTGAGATTTTTTCCAGTGTGCCGTAAATTGTGTTATAGTGATCTTTAATGTGTATTTTTGGTGTCGATATGTGCAGTAAAGTTTCATTTAGTGACTGATTTATATGAGCATTGGAAATAATGCCATAATACGACTTTTGGGTTAAGTGATTTATCATTTTGGTCAATAGGTTACCTCTAATCTAAAGGCGTGTTACGATCTGCTACTGCCGTGGGTTGTCTCCAGAAACTCCATTGGGCGTTAGAATGCATGACACTAGGCATTTTAATGCGGCAAACACGAGAAATTTTGCAACATGAAAATTCTCTAACACTCGACACTGGCAAAAATAGTCCCTGAAGGGATTGATTGCCATACTTAGGAAGAAGAAGAAGAAGAAGACTACGTACGACCTCGATTATTTCACTGTCTGCTTCTTCATTTATGCTCTGTGGTCATAGTTTGTGTTGATTTGTTCACTGTCATCTGTAGCTGTTTACCCTCAGAAATATTGAAAATAATACTGCCTTGGAGATAAATCTATCATTTAAGTCAATATGTTACCTCTGATCATAGATTTAGAATGACTGATGCTCTGATCTGCGGGCAGATTATTATTTATAAAACTTGAAAATTCTCTAACACTACACTAGCAAAAATAGTCCCTAAAGAGGATTGATTGCCATAGTAAGGAAGAATAAGAAGAGTCGACTGGCTGGAGCCACAAAATCTTCCTCATGTCGCATCACTAATAGCAAGTTTGCAGCGATGACCTTCACCGTATGAGTCTAAATACTTCACAGATTTGCCTTGAGTTTAGCTGCCGCATAAACGCAAGGCATTGCGCGCATGACCTTTTTACCGTTTTCTAGCTCCGACTCACTGTACTCACTAGTAAAACGTAGTGGTTATGTCCCGTCCCTCTACGTGAACCGGTATGTACTCTGTGTATATTATCTACTCTGAGTGTACACAGACTCAGACTCATCCATATTTTTAGAGGTTTTGGTGGGAGTCAGGCGGAGCGGTTGATATTTTTCCAGTGTCTCGTAAATTGAGTTATAGTGATCTTTAATGTGTATTTTTTGGGTCGTTAAGTGTAGTAAAGGTTCATTTAGTGACTGATTTATAGGAACATTGGAAATAATACTATAATATGACTTATGGGTTAAGTAATTTATCATTTTGGTCAATAGGTTACCCCTGACCTAAAGGCATGTTACGAACTGCTACTGCCGTGAATTGTTTCCAGAAACACCGATGGGCATTAGAATGCATGCCACTAGGCATTTTAATGCATCAAACACGAAATATTTGAGGAATTTGTAAATAACACTCAACACTGGCATAAATAGTCCCTAAAGAGGATTGATTGCCATATTTAGGAAGAAGAAGAAGAAGAAGTGTATTAGTATTATCTATGTCACTTACTGTCAGTGTCAACTGTCAGTTTGTGATTGTTTCCGTTTTGTCCGCGCACGACGAAATTGTGGCAATCCCGCAGAAGCCATTAATAAAAAAGTTGAAGTTGAAGTTGACGTAAAGTCGTAAATTGTGGCAGCCCCGCAGAAGCCATTATTAAAAAAGTTGAAGTTAAAGTTGACGTTGAGTCGTAGTCGTAGATCCACAGTTATTGTGGTTTTATCCAAGAATAAAACAACGTTTTTGAGTGCTCAACTCTTGAGTGCCAAGCAAGAAAGAGAATATGTTTTAGCCATGAGATGGGAAGTGAATACAAACGTGTTTTTGCTTTGTTTTAGTTTTAATGCCTTTAGTGGTTAAATACTCTGTCTGTGGCGTGCTTGTGTTTTGTAATCAGAAGAAACGAAATTAATTTATATTGCTAAAACCTATATCAAAACAAGTTGATACTGTTGATAAGTAACAAACGAAATGGCGACGACGACGACTAGAGCGGCAGTGTCGCAGATATTGCGGAACAAGGATGATGTTGGCGAGGAAGAAGATGAACCAAAGAAGAAGTCCAGAGAAGATTGGAGAAAAGCCAAGGAGCTCGAGGAAGCTCGTAAAGCTGGTACAGCACCAGCCGCAGTTGATGAGACAGGTATTTATTTGACACTAACTGTTAGCCGCGACTTTGTCTTAATTTTTTTACAGACAAAAGTAGCCACGTCCTACCCAAGGATATAATTTATTTACTTGTCAAATATTATTACGATCCATTCAGCCGTTTAGTCCTGAAAAGGTAGCAAACAAACAAACAAACAGAGTTACTTTTGCATTTATAATATTAGTATGGATTTGTGGTGAACAAAAGACATACAAATGTGAACAAAATGAAGGAAGTATGTAGCTATTGATACAGCAAAGTAAACAATTCTATATTCTTTGAGATACAGGTGTGAGTATGATTATGTATATATACTATTTAAGCTTAGCTTATATTGTTTTCAAGTAGAATATAGTAGCAGTTTTCAACCAGGACCAGTCAACGTAAATTGATTTCTGTGGTAATATCATGTTTTTCTACTGAATGTATTGCTAATAGTGTCTAAAGTGTTATGATAACATTGTGTTGATTCTAAAATATAGGCTAAACCAGTTCTGTGTAGAATTTTATAAGCTTTATGTTCAGCCAATCTTAAGGCAGGCAGGACCTTGGGCACACTGGGAACACAAGTGTTTGTGGGACCCTTTGGAAAGTAAAACAAAATGTATACGGCACAAGCTCCATGTGACCTTATGGAAAAGACAACATTATTTCTGTTTGTTGAAATAAAAAAATGAATTAAACATTTATAGATTAGGGCATGAACCCTCTACTTGTTCTTCCAGGCAAAGACATAAACCCGCACATCCCGCAGTACATATCATCAGCACCATGGTACTACGGCACCGGTGGCCCTACACTGAAGCATCAAAGGCCTCAGGAGGATAGAGAGGCTCAGTTTACAAAGCTAGACACATATTATCATAAGGGAGTTGATAATGTAAGTAGTTTTAATTAATTATTTATATTAAGATTACACTATTTAATAATTAATAATCACTATTAATATACCTGGAACTGGGTAGGCATGTATGAAATATGCATTTGTTACAGTCCAAACTAGCCACGAAGTTCAGAAAGGGCGCGTGTGAGAACTGTGGAGCAATGACACACAAGAAGAAGGATTGCTTGGACAGACCTAGAAAGGTAAACTCTTGGGAACATCATCTCAGAATTACCTACTGAATAACAGGCTGGATGCAGGGGTGTCCCCTCGGGTTGGGGCTACCCATTCAAGTGGAGAAAGTCATCACTTGTTTCAATAGAAGACAAAAGAGCTTAGAAAAAACAGATTAGATTTAAATTTTTGGCCAATTTTATAAGTATAAAAAGTCTTTGTAATTCTACCATTTTATTGTAATTTAAATTGGAGTAGACCTCGACATGACCCCCCGACTTGAAAGTTGGATCTGCTCTTGCCTCTGGCCCCAATTATCAATCTAGAATTTTTGGAATGATATTTTTGTAGGTTTTCTGATAGCCCTTGGTGTTTATCTTAATTATCTGCCCTTCTAATAATAGCCTACTAGATTATGGCCATGACTTCATACGCAAGGAAAATCCTGTCTTAATCTCATGGGAGATCTCAGTTGTTGTTCTACTACCATATAAGCATCCTAAATTACACAGTTTAGTTTTATTTATTTGTATACATGGTGCACATTAAAATGATCAATACTTTTCTATACCACTAAGGTGGCAAACAAGCATACCTTCCCCCAGATGGTAAGCGTCAACGTAGCCTATGGACGCTTGCAACACCAGGGGTATCACTCGCGCATTGCCGAACCGTCAAAAATCTCTTCACACCCTTATTGAGAACTCCAACTTTACAGATTGGCGCAAAATTCACAAGTGTCGGCATAGCAGCTGATGAGTTCAGCCAACCGAATTTGAACCTAAGTTACGACGGCAAACGTGACAGGTGGAACGGATACGACCCGTCGGAGCACAAGGCCATCATTGAAGAATACCAGAAGGTTGAAGATGCTAAAAGAGAACTACGGGCCCAGAATCTTGAACAAGGTATGGTAATATCTACTATGGTTATGTTTAAAAGAGGTAGGGCGTAAATTTCCATTGTATATAGAGCCGCCCGGCTGGGGTCTATAACTCCACCTTACAGAAGACCACAGTCAAAAACACTACTTGATGTAGTGTTGTGTTTCTGCGGTAAGTAAGGTTGCCAGTGTTCCACGAGGATACGCTGGGCTACTAGTTATGCTGCTAGCACAATGAGTCCTCATCATCAACAGGGTTGGCAACTCTTTAATGATATCCCTGGTATTGCTAGCAGCTACGGTGACTGCTTACCATCAGGTAGGCCGTATGCTTGTGTGCCACCTTAGTGGTAAAAAAGAAGCTGCAGCCCAAGCGGTTTAGAACTCCTAAATTCCGAGGAATTGTTCGACATGATGCCCACGACAAAACAAAATTCTAATTTAAATTTTAAGTCTTTATATCCTTCCTACTCGGGCATATTCACAGAAAAGAGCTGATTAAGACATTATCTTTGGAAGTTCGAGGAATATTTAATAAATAAATAACTAATAAATAAAAACAAATGTTGTCTAAAAACATTCTTCTCAGGATAAATTACCCTTGTATCCAAGAAAGAAGTTAAATAAGTGCTTAAATAAAAAAAAAACTGTTTTATTGCCACAGACCCCACGGCGACAGAGGACGATGACAATGCTGAGGAAGATGAAGACAAATACGTGGATGAAGTGGACATGCCTGGTACTAAGGTAACCAACCATTCATATTTTAGGGTTCTGTACCCAAAGAGTACCAACGGAATCCTATTACTAATACTCCGCTATCCGTCTGTTTGTCAGCAGGCTGTATCTCATGAACCGTCATAGGTAGACGGGGGAAAATTTCACAGAATGTGTATTTCTGTTGCTGCTATAACAACATTTGATAAAAATAAAAAAAACAAAAGGGGGCTCCCGTCTTACGAGTGCGTTGCTTTTTGCTTTCAAAAAATAATAATAATAGCATTATAAATGCGAAAGTAAATAAAAAAAACCATTCCAACATGAATGCATTACTCAGTGTTGATGAAATGGCAGGTGGACTCCAAGCAACGTATCACAGTGCGAAACCTGCGCATCAGAGAAGATACAGCCAAGTACCTGCGCAATTTGGACCCCAACTCTGCATACTATGACCCCAAGACACGCTCCATGAGGGACAACCCCAACCCAACAGCTGCTGAGTAAGTTACAAACAAATATGTTTAATAAGACCGTTCCGTCATTTTGAAATATTATGCCCCGCACGCAAGCATACGGCCCACCTGACGGTAAGCAGTCACCGTAGCCTATAGCCGCTAGCAAAACCAAGGGTATCACTAACGAGTTGCCAACCATGTTGTTGGTGGAAATGGTGGACTCACTGTGCTAGTAGCATTACTACTAGCCCAGCGTATCCTCGTGGAGCACTGGCAACCTGAAAATCTAAATCAAAAATCACTTATTCAGTTAAGGCTCTAATAAGGCACTTATGGTCTTACTTACAGCAGAAACACAACACTACATCGAGTAGTGTTATTTCACTGTTGTCTTCTGTAAGGTTGAGGTACAGTACCCAGTCGGGCGGCTCCAATTTAAATGGGAAAACCCACGGGAGATCCCAATTCGCCCTACCTCATAAGTGCCTAAACTGAATAAATATTTATTTATTTTGATTTAACTGGGCATGATAGTGTACTATGTGTGTATGGGCCATCAGGTCGGAGTACCTGGGCGAGAACTTCGTGCGGTTCACGGGCGACACGCGCGGCCACGCGGCGGCGCAGGTGTTCGCGTGGGACGCGCAGTGCCGCGGCCTGGACGTGCATCTGCTGGCAGAACCCACCAAGCTGCAGCTGCTGCAGCGCGACTACATCACCAAGAAGGACCACTTCAAGCACCAGGTACCTTCATGTATACACTACAGGTGTCAGTGCCGCGGCCTGGACGTGCATCTGCACTTTAGGTGGTGAAATATATATGAAAAGGATGGTAATGGTAATGAGTAACGAGGACTACGGGGTATGATGTTGAAGGAAAGCGGATATTTCACAGCGCACAATTTATTATGCTCACTTAGGCAACTAGTTTTCGATGACAGCAAAAATTATGTGTAAAAAACAAAATATAAAAATATGACGAATAATTTTGGATTTGAAAATAAACCAATTAATTCCAAAAAGTATTTGCTGTCGCCAACAATATACATATATGCATTCAGTACTAGGACCAATATCTTCTCCGAGGCAGTTCTAGTACTGTAGACCTGCTCCCTGCTCTAAACATTATAAATGTTGCAGTCAAAACCCATATAGGTACATATATCAGTCAGAAGTACGTCAGATTGTCATCTAACATATCACGGCCATGTCTTCTGACCTAGCAGACGTTGTTAAAAAAACTCATTGGTTCAGACCGGTGGGATTGAAACTTGCGTCGCTAGAATAGCAAGTAAAGCTAACAAGCCACCGCGCTCTTCAACATAAATATTATACCTCATCGTATATAATTGTGCAGGTGAAGCAATCGGTGCTGGAGAAGTACGGAGGCGAGGAGCATCTCCACGCGCCGCCCAAGGAGTTGCTGCTAGCACAGACTGAAGTGTTCACCCGGTACAACAGGGACGGCACCCTAGTGCAGGGAGGGGAGAAACAACTCGCCAAGTCAGTATACATACATAGACCTTCATAAGTGCCTCATTAGGGCCTAAATTCTTTCTTTCATTAATTAGTTTTTTTTTTATTTTGATAGATAGGTATGTAACTCTTTGTTGTACACCAAAAACTATAATACAGAGACAGAATCCATTATACTTATCGGTACAAAAGGCGGCCCTTTAACAAGATATCATCTCTTTTTTTTTATACTACTAAGGTGGCACACAAGCATACGGCCCGCCTGATGGTAAGCAGCCACCATAGCCTATAGCCGCTAGCAATACCAGGGGTATCACTAACGGGTTGCCAACCATGTTGTTGATGGTTCTTCTCAGGTGGCTGTTTTTCCGAACCGGTGGTAATTTAGACATTAATAAGTGCCTTATTACAACCTAAACTTAATAACTGATATTTAGATTTTGATGAGGACTCACTGTGCTAGCAGCACTTCTACTAGCCCAGCGTATCCTCGTGGAGCACTGGCAACCTTGCCTAAACATTCACAAGTGCCTTATTAAAACCTTACCTGAATGAATTGTTTTTTGATTTAGATTTTGATGAGGACTCTCTGCTTGTCACTAGACTTTCGAACCTTCGGTCTCGTCACTGACATGAGTTGTTATTGTTCCAGGAGCAAGTACGAGGAAGATGTGTTGATTAACAACCACACCACAGTGTGGGGCTCCTACTGGCGCGACGGACAGTGGGGCTTCAAGTGTTGCCACTCTTACATTAAAGTAACTATCGCTACATATATCTATATCTATACTAATATTATAAAGAGGAAAGATTTTTATTTTTGTGTGTATGTTTGTATTGAATTGGCTCCGAATCTACTGGACCGATTTCAAAAATTCTTTCACCGTTAGAAAGCTACATTATCACTGAGTAACATAGGCTATATATTATACTAGCTGCCCACCCCGGCTTCGAACGGGTAGACACAATACTTGATAAATGTCTGCCCGTGCGAAGCCGGGGCGGGCCGCTAGTTTTTTTATATTATATCACTAAGGTGGCACACAAGCGTACGCCTCACCTGATGGTAAGCAGTCACCGTAGCCACGAGTGGCCAACCCTGTAACTTACTCATCACTGTAACACGATTTACGAGACACTGGTAGGAATCTTTATCACTCTGCCGGTTTCCCGCCAAATACTTATTACATGCGAGACCGCTGGTCTAGCCGCCGCGGCGCTGTTCATTTTCCAATAAAAAAAGTTTGCTTAGTTTTGGGGCCAGATGGCGCTGTGTGATAATATTCAAACATTATTATTTAATATTATGGTTTATTTATAGATACATTTTTTTTTATATCCTGTAGATGTCCTACTGCGTGGGCGAGGCGGGCAAATCAGTGGTGTTGGACATACAAGAAGATGTCAAACCCACCCCGGGTGCTAGCATTGTGAAGGAAAATACAGAAAAGAAAGGAAAAGATAAAGGTATTGTAAATGAATTGATTTGTATGGTCATGAGTTAGTAGCAGTAGCCGTATTGTTGGGCGTATAATTTAATATGATGTTATGAATAACATAATGACGTAATTGTAAGCGATTCCCTCAACTTCACAATGAATAAATAAACACAATCGGCGACAGCTTATATGGTTTAATCACTTTTTAAGAATTTAAGAAAATTAGCACTATTTACAATCGTACAATAGGTCTGAACAGAATTACAGAGAACATAACCACCACAGAGTACATAAACACAACATTTTTCACCGAAACACAGACCTAGAACGGCAATTGTTTTGTGTCACTCCGCGCATTGGTTGGAGCTCGCCAACAGTAATTCTTAACGTCCAGTGTAAATTTTCTTATACATTTGTATTATCTTATATAGGTACTAGCGGCCCGCCCCGGCTTCGCACGGGTAGACTTTTATCAAATATTTTGTCTACCCGTGCAAAGCCGGGGCGGGCAGGTAGCCTATGTTAATCAGTAATAGTGTAGCTTTCTAACGGTGAAAGAATTTTTGAAATCGGTCCAGTAGTTTCGGAGCCTATAGACATTCAAATATTTTGTCTACCCGAGCGAAGCCGGGGCGGGAAGTTAGTATAATATATAGCCTATGTTACTCAGTGATGATGTAGCTTTCTAACGGTGAAAGAATTTTTGAAATCGGTCCAAAAAATAAAAAATAAAATTTAGGGGTGGACTACCCCTAACATTTAGGGGGATGAAAAATAGATGTTGGCCGATTCTCATAGATACCGGATAAGCACAAAAATGACGATTGATCAGTTTTCGACCGGAGAGGAAAAATGATTAGATTACTAAAATGGCTATTAAAAAATAAGGGTTGATCGTAGAAGGGTGAAAATTGAGGATTGTATGTATTTTTGTATGTTGTATCATAAAAAAATAGAAATTAAAAATTTTGTCAAAAAAAAAAAAATTTAGGTTTGGACTACCCCTAACATTTAGGGGGATGAAAAATAGATGTTAGCCGATTCTCATAGATACCGGATAAGCACAAAAAATTTCATCAAAATCGGTCAAGCCGTTTCGGAGGAGTATGGTAACGAAAACTGTGACACGAGAATTTTATATATATAGGTATATGTAAAAATTAAACCCTATTTCCCTTGGTCACGGCATCACGCTTTAACAACATGATCGATTTCGCTAATTCTTTATTTTTGTGTTAGTTATTGTCAGGAGCAGGTTCTGATGAAGAAGAGATGAAAAGAAAAATTTGAAAAATAATCGAAACATTTTTAATTTCGCGAAAAACTATTGGGCCTTTTTTGTAGAGTGTATTTGACCTATGAATTCATAGCTAAGACAGGACAATGACACAATATTTGTATTAAAATCCAATAAGATTAAACACACTGTTGCTAACAAGTAACGAAACTGTTATATTAAAAGCTGTGGCCTCCTATATTGAAGGAACACAGTATAGTGGGACCTATTGATTGTTAAAATTGAATATTTGTGTATCTCTTGTTGGAGATCCTAAAATAAATACATAAAATGAAATGTAATTATAAACGTGGAAAAAACCCTCAGAATTTTCTTTATTACTGTAAACGCTTATTTTTGTGGTAAATTTCTTTTCAGATAAGTCTGACAGTTCTTCCTCTTCGTCCAGTTCTGACAGCAGTTCCTCAGAGTCGGACAAGGAGATCAGAACCAAGACCGAGAAGACCAGTAAGAAGAAGAAGAACAAAAAGAAGGCCAAGAAGAAGAAGAAGAAGAACCGTAAGAAGGAGAAGCAAGAAGAAGATAAATTAAAGAAGGTAAAACTGTCATTGATGTCGATTTAAAAAGGTTATTTAAAAATATCTTGAGTAATGCAAATGAGGTCATGGATCAAGGCTAGTAATAAATAATTCAATTGCCAGACTTTTCATTGCAACCCAAACTAGGCTACTAGTTTAGTAACAGTTTACTCTGTTACTAGTTTAGTAACAGAGATATTTACTTAGGTAACTAAGTCAAGATGCAATATCACACCCAGACAAGGAACAAATTAATAATACACAAAATAATGATATTATTCCGCTTAAATTGATACACGCAATTTTCCGGGACATAAAGTCCTATATGTTATAGTCCTAAAAGTATCCTTTATATCATAAAGTTACCTCTATTCCAAATATCATACAAATTAATTCAGCCATTGCGGCGTGAAGAGGGTATAAACAAACACAGACACAAACTTTCGCATTTATAATATTTGATATACACACAAATATTTGTCCCGAGCGGGGTCAACGTGCTCATAATCACGCTAGTCAAGGTCACACAAGTAAATGTTGATTTTGCAGGCTTTGGAAATGGAAGAACGACAACAGAAACGTGCAGATTACCTCCTGTCAGTAGACGAAAGGAAACGCCCATACAACAGCATGTATGAAGTAAAAGAACCCACGGAGGAAGAAATGGAAGCTTTCCAAATGAAGAGGAGACGAGAGGAGGACCCAATGAGTCAATTCTTGTGAAAAAAGTGTATATAATATAATAAATGTATTTATTAAGCATTAATACACGTGACTATTTTTATTTATCCAATAATCTTTGTCTTCGGAAACAAAAAGATGAATCATCAGACAAGTTTTCTATGAGGATGAGTTGATGAGGTCACTGTAACTTGGCTGAATACGCAATGATTCTAGCGTCATACCTGCGCTATAAAAACTTTTGTTAGTATTGCCATTATATATTTCATCAGTTAATATGGTAGCTTTAATTATCAATTTATGGTCATAGGAGTAATATTTTCTGCATTGTAGACATAAATGATCTTTCTATCTTCCATATTTTTTTCTTTCTATCGTTCATCTTTTTTTTCTATGTCGAACGGTACCAATTAAATAAGAAAGTCGTCAATTACCACCACACCGAGGCTGCGCTAAGAACTAAAAGTAATCATTTTGGACTGATTGTATTTATTACATGCAGGATTCGTCTATATCTGTAGAATAAAAAAGAAGGAGTAAAAAGAGGTCAAATATTTTTTATAGACAGTCACAGTAGGTCGATCGACTAAAAAAATTGTAAGTCTGAACGGCATTGGTAGATTTTATCAGAACTGTGCTGTTATCACTGACGAACGGCCATGTTATTTCAAATGTCAAACGACGTCTCTTGTCATTTTTCATTTTCTTTTTGATTAGTGGTTTGTCCTGTTATAGTTTGTGATTGTTTTAATAAATAACGGCGTTATGATGGCTGAAGACACGACAGCCGACGCAACTAGACGACTGAACGTTAAAAAACAAACCCTGGACGATGCATACGCGGCACCGGCCAATTTCCTGGAGATCGATGTGGTGAATCCAGTGACAACGTTGGGAGTTGGGAAGAAACGCTATACGGATTACGAAGTTCGTATGAGGGTAAGTCTCCGTTAAAGCTGTCTATTTATAGCACAGATAATTAGATTAAGCATCAAATCTAACGACCAGTACGTGTTGTTTTGTGGGCGTATCGCCTGCAGTGATTTGGAGGCGGCGTTTCGTGCCAATTACGATGCTCAAATACGTTTCCTGTTTACAGACGAATCTTCCCGTGTTTAAAGTGAAAGAGTCGAGTGTGAGGAGACGGTACAGTGATTTTGAATGGCTAAGAAATGAACTGGAGAGAGATAGCAAGGTAAGTGAAGTGCCTGCTTATACTAAACATCTTTTTTTTCTACTCAGTTTTAAACAAAGAACTATGAAACTTGTAATTATTTGCTTAACTTAAATCAACCTTGTTGGATTAAGCTAATGTATTGGATCAAAATACCGAATAAACAAAAGTATGTTGTCTCTTATCTGAACAACTTTCATTGGTAGTTTACTCACTGATAAGGCAGTCACAGAGTGCTGCTAATTATCAATAATGATACACTAACCATTGAACCATGATTTCTCATTGAAATTGCACACCAATGTACATATTTATACATAATTAAGCTGGTGTGACTCATGACATTAAACTATCTGATGTTATTACACCCACTTTGTCTAAAAAGAAATCATTACTAATGGAAACAACAGAGATTATTTTTGGTTCATTGTTTATATTAAAATAATATTTGTCTGATAAAGAGAAAACATGTCAATGCATACAAATGCTTTTGGATGTATAAGTGAACGTTGGTGGAATTAAGTTATTGATTTTTTATATTCATTTCTAACCTATGTTATTTTTATAATAATAAAGTAGCCTATACCAGTGACTTTGTGTGCAATTGGAAATAATTTATTCCAATTTCATGGGGTTTATTTTTCTTTTATTTTTATAACAATATTAACCTTGCAGATTGTGGTGCCTCCTTTACCAGGCAAAGCTTTGAAGAGACAATTACCTTTCCGCGGGGATGATGGCATATTCGAGGAGGAATTTATTGAAGACCGCAGAAAAGGTAAGTGCATCTCTTTCATCATTACATATCATCGAGTCCCTTAGGGGTAGGCAGAGAGTATTATTTCCCCTCATTTGCCTCTTTTACATTCATCAGTCTTTATTAACCCCTGACACAAAATGGAGGGTTTGGTAAGTTTAATGTGTGTATAACTGTGTCAGTCTGTTTCTGTGACCAAATTGTGATTTAGTTTTTTTTGTTTCAAAAGTGATTTAATTGAGTGTTCTTAGCTATGACTAAAAGATTTTTATTTGAGTTTGTTTTTTTTTATTTAGGTAATTTATTTATAACTCAGTAGGTTGATTATTTGTCTTCGATAAATATTTATTCATGGGTGTATCAGTGGGGTGGCAGCTGCACTTGGGCTGTCTGCACTGGCCCACTTCAACTTCCAAATATTACTAGGAAATACCTGATTTGCCCCCCATAGACCTAAACCTGGGTATGACTCCTATTTATTCTCAGTTTGAATATTATTTGCTCGTCAATAGGATTGATCCTTATCAATACTTTTCTTATTAGGTTTTTATATTGGTCATTGTTACATCTACTATCCATGCTATGGATACCTTATGCATATTAAATCTAAAAGCTTTAAAGTAGTTGCTACCTACACATACAATTAATTGAACAAGGATGCAATTTTCCAATTGTTCCAATTCATATAATTGTATTTAAAGTTTTAGCAATTAGATTAACACCTTAATTACTGTAAATAAAATGTGTCTTAATACAAAGAATTTGTATTTATCACTGTAGGTACTTGTAATTAGCCATTATTAATACCTAAATCGTATGCTATAACAGAAAGCTTCCCAGTAATGTAAAATCACACTCAATATTATTAATGCGTAAGTTACGTCTTTTTGTATGTGTGTTATATTTTCATGACTAAACAGTTGAACCAATCTTGATGAATTTTTGTATGGAGTTTCCTTGAACACTGAAGAAGGACATAAGATACTATTTATCCCTCAGGAATTCAATGAACATCTGGAAATTGCGGGCGGAATGCAAAGTACAATGTGAAATCACGATAAATTTTCCCATAACAAAGCACATGTGATTCCCAAGTCACAAGGGTTGTAGGATGCCATAGGATAAGGTGACCGGTTACCAGTAAGCGGACCTTACGCTTTCTGCTCACCTTTTTAATTTAAGAAAACAATATAGACCTAGTTTCTGATTCGGTGGCAAAATATGTTAAGTGGCATGAAATTGATTATCTGTTCGTTCATAGAGTATTACTTCGTAATCCGTTACGTATGGAAGTTATCAATTGTAGGCACCGCATCTGGCATCTGGCATAGGTACCTCACCAAACCCATCCTGTGTGTAAATGTTATAATAATAATAAATCTTTATTGCAGGCAACACAGTAAAGTAAAAAAATACATATACAGGGCCCATAGACAAATACCTTAACTATTCTTATATACTTAGTTATTAAATCATGGTTTTGGCGGACGTCACGAAATGGAGAATTATCATTTCCACAAATTCCATAGTAACATCTATGATATGGGTATCAAATCAACGGTGGAATAGAGAAACTAATGACAAGCTCTTTGATCGAAAATAGGTTTTATATGCAGTTTGATAAGAGATCAGGATTCTCCATCAATCTGTCTAGGTTAGAAGTCTTAGTTCTTTTAAGTTACTTAGTAAGTTCTTTTCCACCATTCTACTCATATTATAAATGTGTGAGTTTGTGAGTATGGATGGATGGATGTTTGTTACTCTTTCACGCAAAAACTACTGAACGGATTTGGATGAAATTTGGAACACAGATAATTTACTGCCTGGATTAACATATAGGATACTTTTAATCCCGGGAAATTTTTAGGTTTCTCTGAGATTCTAAGCCCTCAGTCGCTGGCAGAAGCTAGACGATTAATGAAAGGATTTGATGACCTAATATAAGCGTTTACTAAAAATAATACCCAATGGTTAATTAATGTTATTGGTGTGTATACGCGCAATTAAAGGAAAACATAATAATTTACATATTTGGAATATTGCAGCAATGAAAACAAGTATGCCTTACAGTTTTATCAACATTATGATGTTGTTGTAAATATTCACGACGCGTATTATCTATACTTATAGCTATAAAGCTAATGTACTGTTGATGAAGGTCACGACATATTTTGTGGCAAAATTGGTTATACTTATATGTCCTCCCGCGCACAGTTAAAGTTCTATGGAATGAGCTCCGCGCCGTGGTTTTCCCAAAGGAGTAGAGCATGGGGTTCTTCAAGAAGGGTGTGAAGAGATTTCTGAAGGGTCGGCAACGCGTGAGTGATACCCCTGGTGTTGCAAGCGTCCATAGGCTACGGTAACCGCATACCATCAGGCGGGCCGTATACTTGTGTGCCACCTTAGTGGTATAAGAATAAAACCTTTATTTGTATGACTTAGCTCTTAAATAATACAATTTAATCCGTTCGATTACTCAGTTTTTCATTGACCAACAGTTTTTATTCATGATGTGCAATTTACTGTACTCTTTGTAGTGTTAACCTTTTGAGATATGTATTATGTATGTGCGTGGTTACCAGCTGTCAAGGTCCGGCGAATTGATTCGCTCGACAACTACCTGCAATATATGCAGTAACTACGTTTTTAATAATGATTTAAAGTTAATGGTGTCAATTATGTTGTACAAAATTTCTAAACTTCACTAATTTGACAGGTCTAAAAGTCTTGCTATCCCTTTCTCGTGTGCGGGGTTAATTATGGATGGCAATAGTTATAGACCTGTCAAATTAGTTAAGTTTAGTATTTTAGAACAACAGATTTGGCACCAATAAATACCTATCTTATGTAGTCCAGCACACTAGTATGCCCCATGGTTTGACCCTTCATTTTGAACGGACGATTTTTGCATTGAGTCATCTATCGATGACGTCACACGAACTTCATGATTTTTTGACCCTCTTCCTTGTCACAGCTGGTCACGTGTGTCCTGATGTGACGTCACATAATTTTAGCTCTTTATAAATTGATTTTTTTTATTGTTCTTTAGTATTTAAACAATTAGTCCATTTCTAATTTGGAAATTATAATCTAATCTAAATATTTGTTTCAGGTCTAGAAGTATTCATCAACAAGATAGCTGGTCACCCGCTTGCCCAGAACGAGAGGTGCCTTCACATGTTCCTACAGGACCCGACCATCGACAAGAACTACGTCCCCGGCAAGATACGGAACACATAATAACATACACACACCATACACATGAGCTTCTAGCTTTATAACCGCCCGCGTGTGTGGACTGGCCTTATTTTGTCTATGGTTGACAGATAAATTTGACGTGTGTCATTTTTGACGTTCCTGTTTTGGCGGTAAAATATTAATGGGTTTTAATATTTTTAAGTAAGTAAAATTTTAAAACGGTGGGTATTCAGGTAACGCGACCGTAATGCCAGTTCACATGCGACGAGTAAACGAGTTTGTTAAGTCCCAATTGGAGATTAATGCATTGTGATCGAGGAAATATATCAAAACTAGCTTTTACCCGCGACTTTGTCTGCATTTGTTTAAGGACAATAGTAGCATATGTCCTTCCCCAGGTTATAATCTATCTCATTGCAATGTTTCATTACAATCCGTTCAGCCGTTTAGTCGTGGAACGGTAGCAAACAAACAGAGTTACTTTCGCATTTATAATATTAGTATGGGGGTCCAAAATTGTATCCGAAGTCTCACATATATTTGCAAAGAACTTGAACACAAAATAAATAAGTTGATAATAAAATTTTAATTAAATTATTTAACAGAAACACTAAACAGCATTCCACAGATAATAAAAGATGCTCCTCTTTCATTTTAAAAATGAAGTTGTACGTATAGGTAATGTTAGCGCGTTATAAATTAAAAAAAATAGTGTAAAATTGTGTATGAGACTAAGTTATTGATTGAAAATAAGCAATATTATTGGAATTGTTATTGAAAATATTTGTGTATATTTTACCGTCGTGTTCACAGATATCAAGTGGATTGCTATTATAAAAATATATATATATATATATATATATATAATCTCATTATTTCGTCTGATACATGTTTTCTATGGAAATAGTATTTATTGTGTATCTGTCATAATTTATACATGTTAGCGGCATAAAATATTTTTTGTATAAAAAATCGTTGGTGTATCGGATCGACGGAAGTTATCTGATTATATGTAGATGATAATACAAATAGATATAGTGTGGAATTATTTCCTTAGTTTGGTAAACTGTCCGCAAATAAATAATTACGGTACAAGAAGCTAGAGGTATACATTAGAGCATTTCTCGAACATATCTATGTAAAGTAACGTTAGAGAAGGCTCAGTTTCCAAAGCAAGTCTCAAAGTTTGGTTCGTGATAGGGCTACTTCTACACTAGACTACACTAGAACAGTGTTTTTCAACCGTTAGGCCGCGACCCACTGGGCGTCATGAAGTGTCTTTCGGGGGGGTCTCGAAGCTTTTGTAGGGGAGTGGCAAAAGGTTGGGAAAGTTACTACAATAAAAAACACAAGTCTAAAGAGGTCTTTCACGGTCGGCAACGCGCGAGTGATACCCCTGGTGTTGCAAGCGTCCATAGGCTGCGGTAAACGCTTACCATCAGGCGGGCCGTATGCTTGTTTGCCACCTTATTGGTATAAAGAAAAATTGGTTTATTAAGAAAATTTTTAACTAAAGGGTGACTAAAGAGCATAATCATTTGTAAAAAAAAGTTTTTTAAATACCTAAATTATATATTTATCCGAACCCTAATTATGAAAATGAATAAATATTTTGGATTGAATATTTGTCACAATGAAAAAAAGTAACGGGTAGGGGTCGCCAAATATTTCGTCATACTAAAGAGGTCGTGTCATTAAAAAGGTTGAACACTGCACTAGAACATCATAAAGCGGCTCGTTGTTCTGTTAAATAAATGCTCTAGTCTATACTCTCCTTAAGGTGTTACATTTCTATTTAAATTATGAATTTCGAATCAACAAGCATTTTTTTTGGTTTATTTCTGCGTAGAATATAATAATAATTAGCTTTGCACACAGAAAAAAAAAACAGATTATTAGATGCAGTCATTTCTTCCAAACAAGATAATGCTAGTATGACAGAATTGTAACACGTTTTGAGAATCCACGGAGTTATGATAAAAAAATGTCTTTGATGTAATGGAAGGATGGAACATTATAAAAGATGCAAAATGTCCACCTTCCTCAATCAAAACTAAAGTTTTTTTTGTAAGGATTATTGTATGACATGTGGAATGTATGGTAATGAAAACAATTCTCTTTCAGTTGTTATCAAAGCCTTATAGAAGAACAGAGATATACGTCTAGTTATACAAGCAATTTATAGAAATGTAATACCAGTTTTTTTACAAATAAACCAAAAGCCTTCGGTGTACAAAATTGGCGGTAGTTTGTTGTTGTCAAATGTGATCAGCAACACTAAGGGTGCACTGTATTCTGTCTATCATAATAGAGTTAATAAATTTGCTATCATGTACATTGTTCTATTATTTCACTTACAAGGGAAATCGACCGGTAACGAGTCTGACTTTGGGCGGAAATTCGATCATTATAAAGATATATTTGTCCCATAATTAGCTGCTATGCGTGTGGTACTTCCTAGCCGGTTTTCGGGTTTTTAATATAAAGAGGTAAGGCGATTTGGAATTTCCCATTATAATTGGAGCCGCCCGACTAGGGACTGTACCTCCACCTTACAGGAGACCGCAGTCAAATAACACTATGTTATATAATGATTGTTAAATGCAAAAAAAGACAGAGCACTGAGTTTCTTGCCGGTTCTTCTCAGGTGGCTTTTTTTCCGAACCGGTGGTAATTTAGACCTTCATAAGAGCCTTATTAGGGCCTACACTGAATAAATGATTTTTGATTTTGATTTTGATTTTGACTACTTGGATGTACCTAGTGTTGTTTCTGCGGTAAGGTTGCCAGTTCTTCGCGAAGATACGCTGCGCTAGTAGCAATACTGCTAACACTGCGAGTCATCATCAACATCAGGGTTGCAAATGTGTTAGTGATATCCCTGGTATTGCCAGCGGCTATAGGCTACGGTGACTGCTTACCATCAGGTGGGCCGTATATCGTGTGCCACCTTAGTGGTATAAAAAACTTTAATTAATGTTAACTCTAAGATTAGAATAAATACGTCTACAAGCTATCTGAGTCTATTCTATTGCAGAAGAAATAAACAAAAAATGTATATCATACCATAGACAAAGCACAGATCTTGAAATAAAACAAGGATAACCAATAATAAGATTTATATTGAATATAACAAACATAATCAGAAATTTAACAATAGTTTCAGTACATGCTTGGATCAACTCATCTCCGGCTCCGACTTGCTGGATCGCATGAGCACCCGGCTCCTGCCGGAAGGAGGAACCGATTCGTCTTGACGCCACAGCTTCTGTCCTCGTATCTCAATCTCTTCGTGCCAGGCTTCTTGTGTCTTCCTACAAAATTATCGGAGAAGGTGGGAATTAAGTAACAAGAAAAATAGAGAGACCATGGAGTCAAAGAACCTAAAGCAGATAAATGGGATCCGAAGTTAAGATTTATTAGGGGGGTAGTTTATTTTTATTATTTGTTGGAATGGAAATACACATTCTATGCAAATTGCCATTGTCTATCTATTACGGATCATGAGATACAGCCTGCCGACAGACAGACGGACGGACAGCGGAGGCTAAGTAATAAGGTTCCGTTGGTTACCTTCGGGTACGGAAATATAAAAAGCTGATGTGTGGAAGTAGGACAGAGGTGAGTGACCTGCAGTTTTCAATGAGCGGCGCAGTGTTGGGGAAGATGGACTGCAGCAGCAGCAGACACGGCAGCACGACTACGGAGAGGAACTGGATCTGCTCGGCGGGCTGGTTCACGCTGCGCCGGCGGTCCATCATACTCAGCGGCGTGTAGCCCATTGAGCGCTCGCGGTCGCCCTAACCAGATAACCACGCCTTATAATTTAATTATTGTTATGTTTTATTGTAAGCTAGCTATTGCCCGCGATTTCTATGTCCTTCCCCAGGTTATAATCTATCTCATTGCCAAATTTCATTACGATCCGTTCAGCCGTTAAGTCGTGAAAAGATAACACACAAACAGAATTACTTTCGCATTTATAGTAAGTACTAATATGGACTATTTCTCCCGACGTTCTCCAGTCCAGTTAGCTATGAATTCATTTCATATGTCAAATACACCATAGAAAAAAGGACTTCTAGTTTAATCCGAAATTTAAAATGACTTGATGACTCCTTACAATTAGATAAAAAACTCAAAAAACCGAGAATTCGCGAAATCGGTCTACCGTGCGTGACGAAGGCAAATAATAGGGATTAATTTTTACAGAGTAATTGCTGAGTTTCTTGCCGGATTCTTCTCAGTAGGTAAATTAAAATCATAACGACCCTCCGAATCCGGTGGTACATTCTGACGATTCGAAATTACTTTATTAAGTCTAGACAAATAAATTACATACGTAAAATAATTACATAAGTGCAATTTAATACAAAAATCGCTTCTTGTGGCGCGTTTTCCTAAAAAAAACTATCATTAGGTAACTTTACAATTGCGTATACAACAAAAATAATCGGTCGAGCTCTGTTTCCCAAATGATCTTGCATCGTAAAGGTGCGCCTTCAACACTATATTATGTCTTAGGTAGAAATGTTTACGAAAAAATAGCGGTGCTAGACAACTACCGCATGTACAACACGAACCGTACCTGGTTATAAAACTCTTCATAAACCGATTCGGCTATAACCTTCGACACGCCGAACGGCTTGCAGCACCCGGACAAATCGCTTGTTGTCATCAAAATTCCCTGAATAGAAAAGACGGATCATTTCCCGCTACAAAATATTTTAAATAACTAATAAAAAAAATTGTTCATAGTAACTTCTCATCGCTACGACCGATCGATGTAGATGTGTGTCGTTTCGCTAGAATCCTTACATTATCTCGGCAAACTTAGGACAAGTGAAATATTGAAAATGTTTAAAAAAAAACAAAGAGTTGGTGTGCGAGTGCGTGTAATCAAATCATACGAGTTAAATTTGACCCACTTCCTACTACCTTGCTACCTACACGCTTGTTTCAGGTAACATAATGTATGATTATCTGAATGCCGCCATTTTATATCCAATATGGCGGCCTCTCTACCGGTCTATCTATATTTTTCCTCTCTTCGTACGCCACTGACCTTAAGCATCCTTCTGTGTGAATTATTTGTCCAATCGAAGTCTTGTTCTGCGACGAGCGGGGTCAACTGGGCCCTCACTTGGAAGTACACAGCGAGGTCTGTGCAAAGGATATCGTATTTGATCTCCTCCATTATTCGATCGCGGTCGCCCTGTGGGATCTTGCTCAGGAGATTTTTATCCTGAAAATGAATTGAAATTTGACCGTAGAATATTTACTAGTATTTGACATTACTAGTATTGAAAACACAACCGCCTTGAAAAGCTTAAACAAAATGTAAACCGCTATCAGAAAACCAAATAAAAATACTAATGAAAAAGTGAAAAATAACAAAAAAAACTACCGTTATTAATTTTATCACAACACTTTACGTACTTTATTATTATATTATGTTAAATCTTGTAGTTTATGCGAAACTAAATACCTAAGCATTACCATTTGACATACTTGATGTAGTGTTGTGTCTCTGCGGTAAGTAAGGTTGCCAGTGCTCCACGAGGATACGCTGGGCTAGTAGTAATGGTGCTAGCACAGTGAGTCCTCATCAACAACATGGTTGGCAACCCGTTAGTGATATCCCTGGTATTGCTAGCGGATATAGGCTACGGTGACTGCTTACCATAAGGTGGGCCGTATGCTTGTGTGCCACCTAAGTGGTATAAAAAAAAACTTTACGTCGGTGCGAAGTCTTAAACACAATTACAGAGAGGATTTTTTTTACAGCCTATAACACTGTCCTTCCTTACAATACCTACATAATAATTAATAACTTAATTAGTAGGTCAATTCGTCGTGTATCAGGTACCTCAATAATCTTCTTGGCCAGGAAGAAGTGGTGGTTTTCCAGCATGGACGACTTGTACATTTGGGCTAGGGGGTGCTTGCAGAGCGTGAGGAAGTTGTTGTTGTAGCCTGGATGGTCCAAGTCGTGGCACAGCCCGGATAGCATCAGGGCAGTCGTCTGAACAGATTACAGGATATGCTAGGATATGTTGCTATAACAGTGAAACCTCTAAAACAAGATTAGCAACGTGGTACCCCTTTGGTATTGCCAGCGCTTTGACAACGTACGACAGCGTTTGACAACGTACGATTGTTTGCCGCAACGGGCGAGCCTTACAGTAGTCGCATATGTTGTCTAAACGTAGTGGTTATCTGCTCTGTGTATAGGTCGCGGCACGAAACTCTAGCGCTGACCGTTATTGCGCAGAAGTAAAAAATAAGGTGTCTTGGCGGGGTACAGGGGTGAAGGGCGAGCGTGCGTTGCGCCGATTGGCTCTCCAGTCGTACTCCGTCCCCCGTGCCGATACGACGCTCCGCGCACTTCCAGTGTACAGTCGCGTTCTGAATTGTTTTGTTGTCATCGTTAATTTTTGTTGTTGTTTTTTGTTAAGTTTGTTTTGTTGATTTGTTTGTTGTGTTTGTTAGTTTATTCACTGTTTGATTAAGTTTGAACAGTTTTTAAACAGTGAAAATGCCGAGGCCGAGAAGGAATACTGTTTTGAAAAGACAGGCACGGAAAATGGTGTTTGACGTGCATTGTTTTCTGAAAAGGGAATCGAATGATTTCATTAATTCCCTGAAACAAATTCAAAGTGAAATTGGCGAAGCTGCGAGTATTTTACTCGATTCTGACCGCAGCACTGTAGATATAAGTGAAATAAAACAAACTGCAGAAGTTATTCAGGCGGGAAATATAAAATTAAATAGTATAATTAGTGACTTACAGAAAATTCAGAAAAGGACAGCTGAATCTACAAAGACGTCCATAGCAACGGTAAGGAAAATCTCCACTGAAGCCAATAATTCCGACTTATTATCAGTATTTAGAACACCAGGCAAAAAACGCTCCAGATCAAAACCGGTCACAGATATTGATAACTTTGATCAAGGATTAATAAAGAGGTGCATACATAACTTTCATAGGACAAATAATGAACTTCCCACCGTCGGAAAGTTGAGAAAGAAGCTAGAGGAAGATATAAATTTCAAAGGCTCAGAACGAAGTCTTCGACGAATAATTAAGAGTTTAGGGTTTCGGTGGAAAAATACTGAAAACAATCGAAAAGTACTGATTGAAAGTTCAAATATACGTTTACTACGTATCGAATACTTACGCAAAATAAAACAATATCGCCAAGAGGGAAGGCCCATCGTATATACAGATGAATCTTACGTAGATTCATCGCACTCTGCTCCAAAAGCCTGGACCGATGGTACTACAAAAGGTCTCAAAAAACCTATCTCCAAAGGACAGCGGGTGGTCATTGTCCACGCAGGATCAGAGGCTGGGTTCATACCGAACGCACTGTTAACTTTTAAAGCTGGTGCGAAATCAGGCGACTACCACGACAATATGAACTACGACAACTACGAAAAATGGCTGAGGACACAGTTATTGCCGAACTTACCGCCTAATTCTGTCGTGGTAGTCGACAACGCATCATACCATAATAAACAATGGGACCTTGCACCCACTTCTAATTCCAAAAAAGCTGACATGCAGGGTTGGCTTACTGAAAAGGGCATACAATATGAGGAAACTCTACTAAAACCTCAACTATACAATTTAATACGGGCTAACAAAGATAGATTTAAAACATTTTCAATTGACAGGATACTAGCAGAGCAAGGACATCAAGTGCTAAGACTGCCACCATACCACCCAGATCTAAATCCAATCGAAATGGCATGGTCTGACATAAAGCAATATGTAGGCAGTAAAAATGTGAAGTGGAGTGTTGCTAAATGTATAGAACTAATTCAAGAAAAAGTTTTGCTGATGGGTGCTTGGGATTGGGGAAAGTTATGCCAAAAGGTAAAGGACATAGAAGAGCAATATGTCAAGAGTGACCATGTCGTGGATTTGGTTACAGAAGAATTCATCATTCGCGTTGATGGTGACAGTTCAGAGGATAGCCTTGGTGAGTCTGATGACGATGACGCTGTTAGTGCCGACGACCGAAGCAGCCCTGAGCCGGGGCCCTCAGTAAGCAAAAGGCCCTGTTGGGATACTATTGAAGGTGTAAGACCATTGTCTGATTCGGACTAGATATCGGAAAGGAGAATGCGGTGTCTGATGTCCACACCCTGCCGAACTCGCAGGTTTCTTCTATCCTGAGAAGAAACTTCAGTAGGTTCTTATGTAATTCGGACTTAATATAATTTTTTTTATTATTTGGTATTTAATATAAAAATTTACAAATCCGATAGTGTATTTATTTTTCTACTCCCCATAAACTTGTTAAAAATTATATTGTAGGTAACATGAAGTAATATTTGCGTGCGTGACAGTACCCATACGCAGTTAAGTTCCACATTTTGTTCACCGCTAGACTTACTATTTGACTTTACATTAAAACATTATTTTGCTGTTTTTAACTAAGCAATTAAATTACTAATTTGTATTGCGTGCGCGATGGTACCCATGCGCAGCTATCCCCTCCACGTTTCGCTCAGCGCTAGAGTTTCGTGCCGCGACCTGTATGTTGTATAACATCTGTGCCGGTAGCAGGAACATTGTCGACAACGTATTCGAAAACGTAACTCGCGAAATGTCAAAATTGTCATACTAATTTTTAGTTCCACTTTTCACCGCCGCAGTGCTGTTCATTTTCCAATACAAAAATAGTCGAAGGCGATACGAAAACGTTGTCGACAATGTTCCTGCTACCGGCACTGATATCTGACGGCCAAGTCTACCGCCGCGCGCGCTGATTGGTCAAATCAAAGCGCGCGCTTCCCGGTTTCCTTGTAACACACTTCCGTCCCTTTTCAAGAAATCGATTGCGGGAAAGCAAAAGGAAATATGTTACACATTAAAAATACCTTTTTTACGTAGAAAACCGAAATTACTAAACTTAACTAATATGACAGGTCTAAAAGTATTGCTATCCTTTTCTCATGTGCGGGGTTAAATAGGGATAGCAATATTTTTAGACCTGTCAAACTAGTTAAGTTTAGTCATTTTGAACAACAGAATTTGCACCAATAAAATCCCAATCCTAGCAAATTCAGTTCCAGAATTGAAAACCGTTCGATATTGCACTTTTGACCCAGTATCTGCTATTTAAATTGCTGTTTCCTACAATTGAATAATTATAGCCCCATTCTGACATAATTGTATATCTATTACATAGGTTGGTACTTTATTAGTTGGATTCTAAGATATTCGGTCCAATATAAGCATAAGCACTCACCTTTTATTAACAGAAAACAGATTAAACTATTCTACAAACTGTTAATATAGTTGCATAATATGTGTACTGTGTAATGTGTACATCCGTTGCCTGTTTCGAGCGTAGTATGGCACTCGTAGGCTACAGCTGCAAACCAGCGTTGGATGACCGGTGCTGCAGTACTGGCATCTAGCATTATGCTGAGCTGCTTAGCATTTTTCTTTCTTTCTTTCTTTCATTACCTCAACAAAGTCGAAGTACCCGCAGTTGTTGACAAGAATCAGGAACATCGTGTGGGTGAAGCCGAATGCATGCTCCGCGTTGTGATAAGGGTTGTTCCTGTAGCACCGCAGTATGGTCAACGCGAGGTCTGCCATCTGGTGTTTGTCAAAATTTCTATCCGCGAAAGTCTCAGAGTACATATAGCACACGAGTCCGGCCATGTCTTCTTTGCTGCCTTCGCTTATATGGTAGTCGTAGCTGGGGAGAAAAGTAATAATCTTTTAGAGCTTAGACCAGCATTACCCAAAGGGTAGGTCGCGTTCCGGTTTCATGATAAAGTAGGGTTTACAGCTAGAAACGAACAGCTTCATACATCTCACGAATATATGACGTTATCGTGATTGATTTAATACACTCACTTAAATTATGTGAATATTGAAATGTGTTTTGTTATTTTCCCAATAGTGCATATTAGGATAATAGGCGGGCTAAAAGCTTAAAAGCCTGTGATGGGTCACGATTGGAAAAAAACCATCTCCTTAGCAATTGGATTTTATTTATCTTGATCGCTACAATCACTACTATTTAGGGCCGAATATCCAGTATCTGGTATCCGGCCAAGCCACTATCCGTTTCAACTCTAGTAGATATTTTGGGGCCGTTTTCGTGCGCGCATTGCTCTATCTAGACCTAGACAAGTACCTATGTAATCAAAGTAAAGTAGATAATGGTGCCAATTCTCTTATTCACAATTGCTCAACTTAACTAATTTGACAGGTCTAAAAATATTGCCATCCTTATTTAACCCCGCACATGAGAAAGAGATAGCAAGACTTTAGTAATTTTGAACAACATAATTGGCACCAATGTGAACCTTCTAAAGTTATTAGCCGGTAGCACGACGCCATTGGTCTCCATGAGCTCGTCCAAGTCGTGTCTGCACGGCTTGAGGTGCAGACTCATCAACTCGGAGAACACCTTGTTTAAATTGTCCTGCGAAACGATCACCCACTGACTTCAATCTTGTTTCATATACCTAATAGACTAGTTTTTGCCCTCGGCTTCGCCATTTTCATACGTTTAACTTAAAAAATGATGGATTTTCATACCAACTTTAATCCCCTATTTTACCCCCTTAGGGGTGATATTTACAAAAACCTTTCCTTAGTGGATGCCTACGTCATAAAAGGTACCTGCTGTCAAAATTTCCGGGCTCTAACCCCAGCCGTTTAGGCTGTGCGTTGATAATAATAATAATAATAATTGAAGATGAGGTTATCAAGACGAATAACTATCGGAAATACATCATGAAGGATGGTACGGTAGACATCTGTCGGGCGTGCCGCCGTCCTGGAGAATCACTCCGGCATGTAAAGTCAGAGGTACCATATTACAGGTACGTACCGCAGCCAGTTCTCGAAAATGGTCGTGCCACGCTCTACTGGGACCGTTCTGTCATTACGGATAGGACTATTGTAGCCAATAAGCCTGATATCGTGCTGACAGACCGGTCCCAACGCCGGGCAGTACTCGTTGACATCACCATCCCGCATGACGAGAACCTCGTGAAAGCCGAGAAGGAAAAGCTCAGCAAGTACCTTGACTTGGCTCACGAGGTGACCGCCATGTGGGGGGTTGACTCGGCGGTCATTGTCCCGATTGTCGTTTCTGCGAACGGTCTCATAGCGAAGAGTCTCGACCAACACCTCAAGACGCTCTCGCTCGATGGTTGGGTCAAGGGTTGGATACAGAAGGCAGTACTCCTCGACACGGCACGCATTGTCAGGAGGTTCCTCACTCTGTAACCCTAACCACCGGTAGCTTGGGCTCGCGCCTCGTTATCGGTGGCTCCCTAGTTTTGTTGTTTTTTTTATAATATGTTTTTTCGTAAGAATATTGTAAAAAAAAACAAAACTAAGATGTAAAATAAATAAAGGGAATAATAATAATAATGGTTGGACATTATCACACAGCGCCATCTGGCCCCAAACTAAGCAAAGCTTGTACTATGGGAACCAGCAGCTGATATAATACTTATATACTTTTTTTTTTGTAAATACATACTTATAATACATACCAAACACCCAGACGCAAGGCAAACATATTTGTAAATGCCCGGCGGGAATCGAACCCGCAACCTCTAGCGTAGCAGTCAGGTGTACTAACCACTAGACCAGAGGTCTCGTCAAATTCTTCATCATCATCATCATCATCGTTGATATGTCAGTCAATCAGTTTCTTCTTTTATATATACAGACAGACTAGCTGTTTTCGCCGCGACTTCGTCCGCGTATAAAAATAAAATATAGCCTTTGTTACTCAGTATACATTCAGCATTCTAACGGCAAAAAATTTTTGAAATCGGTCCAATTGATTTAAAATTTATTTGTTACATGCAAAAATAAAAATCTCTGATCTAAAAAAAACGTCATATGAATTTTATAATAACAAAACATAAACTTACGTGGAATATTTTCTTTTGTTGCATGTTGTAGAAGTGTACAATGAGGGAGCAGTAGCTCACGAACACCTTGAATATCACCTCGTCTTCAGTGTTGAAAGGCTGTGCGTTGGTCTTGTTCGTTAGTTGAACAACACCTGTCACGGAAACGCGTGTATACAAATCATGGAGAATATTATTTAACGCCTTCATTCATAGATATATTCATAGATAAGTTGAGCAGCAAGCGTTTGTCATGGTATGGGCATGAAATGCGGAGGAATGAAGATAACGTGGTAAGAAAGGTTTTATGTATGAATGTGGATCGGTACAGGGCTCGAGGTAGACCTAAGAAGAGATGGATGGACTGTGTGAAAGATGACATGGCCAGAAAGGAAGTGAATACAGAGATGACGGCTGATAGAGAAGGATGGAAGAGAAATACATATTGCAGCGACCACAAATAATATGGTATAAGGGCAGGAGGATGATTCTAAGTACAAGTTACAATTTAGGCCCAAATTGCTGGAAAAATTGTGCTCATTAGCAAATGAAGGCTTTATCCTTCATATCCTTATTTTATTCCTTCGAATGTATAGTGTGTGTACATGCTGCATATTGAATATATACGTGGACCAAAATAAATATTTCGAATCCGTGGTGGCCTCGTGGTTGAAGCAACGGCCTGTCATCTGATGGGCCCACGTTCGAATCCCGGCCTGTACCAATGAGTTTTTCTAAGCTTAAGTACAGTGATTAAACACCATGAGCTCTTAAAAAGAGGGGCGATTTGGTATTTCCCGTGGGTTATCCCATTTAAATTGGAGCCGCCCGACTGGGGACTGTACCTCCGCCTTACAGAAGACCGCAGTCAAATAACGCTACTTGACGTAGTGTTGTGTTTCTCCGGTAAGTAAGGTTGCCAGTGCTCCACGAGGATACGCTGGGCTAGTAGTAATGCTGCAAGCACAGTAAGTCCTCATCAACAAAATGGTTGGCAACCCGTTAGTGATACCCCTAGTATTGCAAGCGGCTATAAGCAACGGTGACTGCTTACCATCAGGTGGGCCGTATGCTTGTGTCCCACCTTAGTGGTGTAAAAAAAAATGAATTTATACGTGGACCAAAATGTTCGCCCCGGCGGGAATCGAACCCGCGACCCCTAGGGTAGCAGTCAGGTATACTAATCACTAGACCAGCTGTCTCTGAATAGCAACTTGAATCTAAGGAAATATAATTGATCCTGACCAATGACTCCATGTTTATTCTCGATGGGTGATACGAGACAGGACCTGACCACGGTGCCAGAAGTGGGATCCACATCTTTGGTGAACCTCGCATCCTTGTACGCGTCTCGTATGTTCAGGGGCTGACCTGTGCGGGCGACCAGGCCTGCTGGCGTCTGCTCTAGACTCAGACTGGAATAAACATATAAAAAATATGTAACTTTTAGGGTTGGCAACGCGCGAGTGATACCCCTGGTGTTGCAAGCGTCCATAGGCTGCGGTAGCCGCTTACTATCAGGCGGGCCGTATGGTTGTTTGCCAGCTTAGTAGTAAAAAAACTGAAGTAAAACAATGTGAGGAAACCTGCATACGTCTGCGAGGAAGAATGTAGTGCCTAAGAGACGGCGACGGACTCACCACCTGTCACGTTGACACCAAATTATCTTCGGTGGAAAGGTTGTAATACCTGTGTAGACACTTCGGAAACCCTTGTGACATGCCCTGTAGATATAATAATTATCCGCAAGTGCGGATCCTGGAGGCTCATGAACCTATTTAAGAAGAGGAAGTCATAATTCGTTTCGATAGATAAAATAATTTCTGAACTTGAACTATATAGACGTATAAAATAAACAGAAGTTCTTTGTTATTTTATTTATTTTATTGTTATCGAAATTGAAGCGTGTCCTGACTAAACCTCGACTATATTACAACCCTTCCTCGACTTCAAATGCTGAGCTGATCCGCCCTTGATCATCCGCTTAAAGTAACTACTATAAACTTTTTCAATTTTACAAGAAAAAAAAAGTCTTGTATATGAGAATGTTGTAGGTAGGGTGGAGCTTATTAACATCGGCGCGCGAGTCAGACTCGCACTAGATTTGTAAGATTTGTTATATTTGTTAGAATAAAAAGTTAGAAGGGACTACATTTATATACATACTAGCATTTGCCGGCGGCTTCGCCCGCGAGATTTAAGATAAAGATAACCTATGCCCTTCACCGGGTTATAATCTATGTCATCGCCTTAGGACATCATCCATTTTGGTCTAAATCTAAAAGTGCCGGCCATAGCATTTTTTTTGTATATTCTTTTAGAGTTGGCCCGTCTGATCTAACCATTTATTACCATGCACCAAAGCTGTAGGACCATAGTTGTTCAATTTATTTGAGTTCAAAATCTAAATTTTCATATTTTTTTCTTGCAAATAGGAATTAAATATAACCAAAACATATGAAATGTCCTGTAATGTCCTGATTTGGTGCCATAGTAATAAATGCTCAGACGGGCAAGCTAAATCAGAATATACAAAAAGAAATATTGGCCAGCACTTTCAGCTTTAGACCAAATCTCTATGGAACATGGATGATGTCCTTTCATTATGGCGTTCTGCCGTTTCGTGAAAAGGTAGCAAACAAACCAGGGTGCAAATCTAAAAATACTCTCCTGGCATGGAGCCCTAAACTACTACACTTTACAAGAATTTATAAATGACAAACATATATAAAACACCATCCACACGCATATACAGGGTGACTGGTTGAACACTTTACATACTCAAGGGCATGATAATTTATGGTCACATGAAACCTTTAAAAATATAAAATAAAAAAAATACAAATCAACTACAGAGAAAACCTTCATCAAATTAATGTGCTAAAACTCTAAATTTGTGGACACCGCAGTGCCTCGCGTAGAGCGGGGGCGCGCGCGGGGATGAGGTACCGCCCGGCGGGGGGTTGCATCCAATCAGCGCGCCGCGCCGCGTTCAAACGATGCGAGTGACCACGCTTATTGTTTTGAGTAGATAAATTATCCAAACATTAGGAAAATATTCGGCACCTATTTTTTTGCTTAATTAGAACGAGAATCGAGTACTGAGCACTCTATATCAATATGTAAAGTGTTCAACCAGTCACCCTGTATACATAAGAAACTGTGATATACTTACCAATTTTTATTCCTTAAGTTTAAAATAAATATATGTATAATTATAATAATAGATAGAATATTAATGATTAAGTAAGATAGTGCCTCTCTATATTGCTGTGCCCTAACCGGGTTTTTTGTTATAATATAAATAGTTATTAGTACCACTGTAACTAATTGTAACAAAAATGTGCAATAAATAAATAAATAAATAGACTATAGTAAAAGTGTATTAACTTAATTTTGACCCTCTTGCGCGGCATGGTGGTCTTCTCGGAGGCCCAGCCGTCGTCCCACATGTCCGCCAGCAGCTGGTCTCCGATGTGCTCCGGGTCGATTATAAAGAAGCTGCTGCGCATTGCACTCAGGAACGTCTTCACTACCGCCTGACAGATTACACAATTATTATTTTTAGGGTTCCTTACCTTAAAAGGAAAAAAGGGAACACTTATAGGACCACTTTGTTGTCCGTCTGTCTGTCAAGATTTTATATCTCAAGAACCCGTGGAGCCATCAAATTGAAATTATGAAATACCCGGGTCTGTGGTCCCTTTCGGCTGTTAAATCATCAAACCTGTAACTAAATATGAAGAAAAGATTACCCTTTATGTCGCAAAAATATTTTGCGATTTCACAAGGGAATCAAAACCTAAAGGGTACTTCCCGTTGACCAAGAGCCATGAAATTTGGCAGGAAGCAGAGTCCTTTAGCACAAGTAAAGGATAGAATCTGAAAACCATAAATATGTAGTTGGTTTTTTATTTATGCGAATTTACTAAAAGTATCCTGAATCGCGCTGTAGAGAGTCACCGACCAATAATGACCTAATTTGAAGTTCGCCTACTTTTAAACTTACCTACAAGTGTGTACGGAACCCGCGGTGCGCGAGTCCGACTCGCACTTGGCCGGTTTTTTTATGTTGGTTCGGACACAGAACGAATGGGTAATGAAAGAAAATTAAAAAATCTATATTTTTTTTACTAATGACTGGTGCCCCCTCAAATTTGGCGCCCCGCCGATGTAGCAGGTTGTAAGCAATATAGCTAAGGGCGCCCCATAGTGGGCTCGGACCTCGGCTTAGGACGTTGCTGGGGCAAGCTACGAAGCTGGGCTGGACTGGGATTATTATCTAACCTTAGGGGCGTAGTAAGTAAAGCTAAGTAAAGCTTCTTGCTTGATGCTGGCTGGCCGAGTAAGGCCAAAGTCAATTTCGAGATAGTCATCATCAGCATCGATGAGGGTTTTTTTAACTATGTGCCGATAGCATGAACTTTTTCGCCAACGTTTTCGAAACCGTTAACTCGCGAAATGGCAAAATTGACATACTAATTTTTAGTTCCACTTTTCTCCTGCGCAGCGCTGTTCTTTTTCCAATACAAAAATAGTCGAAGGCGATACGAAAACGTTGTCGCAATTTATTCATGCTAGCCCTACTGTACTCCCTTGGAAAAACTAAGACAGGGAGCTCATTCCACGAGCTCGTCTTACTACTTACAAAATATTTCAAAGAAACATAATGGTATACAAGCATATCAGTCAGCATGGTGTCGATAGAGGCCAGGTCGCAGAAGTAGTTCTGTAGTAGTTCCCGCAGCTCTGTGTTCAGGTGGGACGTCTTCTGCAGGGTGATCCTGGCTTGTGCCTGGTGGGCCGCCGCGCCCGCCCAGCATGCCACACTCACCACTGTATACACTGTGTTCTGGGGCCCACAAATTTAACTACATATATATATAAAAAACATACGAATGAGCCTTACGAGTCGACACATGGCCAACTCTAGCACCGCGCGCACTCATTGGTGTAATCTAATCAAATAGCGCGCGCTTCCAGGTGGCCTGTTACACACTTCCGTCGCGTAACACAAAACCACTCCTACAGATTGCGAGAAAGCGAGAGGAATAAATAAATACAGAATGTAACAACTCTGGCTCGAAACCGACCGACGGCAATATATGAAGAGATTGATGAACGTGACGGAAGCAAGTGATGTGTACACACAATTATCACCAATACGAGTCCCTTTCGGGGTCAGCAGAGACTATAGAGGGCCATTTCACTTTGCAAAACGCTAATGTTTCTGTTTTTTTTATACCACTAAGGTAGCACACAAGCATACGACCCACCTGATGGTAAGCAGTCACCGTAGCCTATAGCCGCTAGCAATACCAGGGGTATCACTAACGGGTTGCCAACCATGTTGTTGATGAGGACGCACTGTACTAGCAGCATTACTACTAGCCCAGCATATCCTCGTGGAGCACTGACAACACAACACTACATCAAGTAGTGTTATTTCACTACGGTCTTCTCTTCTGTAAAGTGAAGGTACAGTCCCCAGTCGGGCGGCTCCAATTTAAATGGGAAAACTCACGGGAATTCCCAAATCGCTCTACCTCTCTTAAAGCTCTTATTTTTCTTTTACACACATTAAGGTATTTTACGAGCTGTATATAAAGGTCCACTATCCCTTACAGGATCATAGGGCTCTTCGTAAGTCCTGTAGAGCTCCAAGACGGCGTGGCAGTCACCATCAGGCCTCACCACCGGCATGCACAGGGCCACCTTCGCGTCGATCCACTTGAGTCCTTCAGCGAACCGCCTGTCCCGCGGCACATCATCTAGCAGTAGGTACTCCTTAGTTGCCGCCACGTGGGCTGCGGCTACCTTACCTTCTTCTGGAATATTAGACTATATGATGAAAAACATGTACTGGCGTGCCTCGTTAGTAAGTCTGATGTCAGGGGCGGCCTTAGTCAATGCGAGGCCCTGGGCGGGTAGATCTTTGCGAAGCCCTTGTCTTGACATGTTATAGACAAGACGCTTTATTCGTTGTTAATAAAAAAAAGAGTATCGCTCATCGAGCTCATTTCGCCCTTTCATTTGATACCAATATCGTAAATGAAATGATTTTCTGGGACTAAAATAATTAATTAAATCATAACAATTCAAGTAATGCGCGCGAATGCGCGAGGCTCTTACAAGAGCGAGGCCCCGGGCGGTAGCCCTGCTCGCCACCCCCTAAGGCCGCTACAGCTGATACTGATATGGCGTGACTGTATAACGCTCTTTTGACATCATGCCCACCTCCCACCGCTCCCAACTCTCTGGTGTGTGCAAGCGCATATAGGTACTCCCTTGCATCCCGAGTCGGCCATTTTTTATTGGACATCATACAGCACTGTCTGACACTAAGCAAAGCGTGTACTATGAATTCCGGATAACTGATAGAATACTTACCTAAATACTTTTTGGGAAATTCTTACTAA